>OZ014520.1:49182971-51582971 GCA_963966055.1 Lathyrus aphaca
TATGGCTCACGAGCCCACACGGGATTATGTAATATATATATAGTTACCACTGTTGACAAATAATAAACAGGAAGAAGGAAAACATTAAAAAAAAAAAAAAAAAAAAACACACTACCAACAACAACAAAGTAAATAGTTTTACATTTTAAAGTTGAATTAGAAACAAAAATGTCAACCAAATTTGTTGCATTGTTGTTGTTGGTGTATGTTGTAACTGTTCAAGGTCAAGACAAATTGATGACCCCAGAAGCATGCTACGATTATTGCTCAAAATCCATGGTTTCCCCTAAAGCCGTTGCAGATCCTATATGTAAATATCGTTGTCAATTCCCTATGTACGAAAACAACCGTAAGTTTCACTTCATAATTTCATATATTTTGAATATGATTGCTAAATCTATATATGTTCTAAGCTTTTCGGTTAATCGTCTAATTAAATTTTGTTGAAAATGTCAGCCGGTGAACCAACAGGAATAGACTTGAAGGTAAGGAAAGGTCTTCGAGTTAAAACTCCGCCAAGTTCTTCGATTCCAACATCCAAAATTCATTGATAAATGGAAATATTGTGATCTATGAAGCATAAATTCCGTTATAGACATCGCAACACGATAAAGACACAGATACTTTGACATTACAAATATTTTAAATTCTCCATTGATATCATTTTTTCGTACATCATAGTTTATAATCATAGATGCAATAGCATGATATGATAAGCAAAAGAATTCAAGAAAAGCACTAGGCTTTCTTATGAATCTATGCACTAACATCATTCCATGTTGATACCTGTCCCTTTTCTTCTTCCTTGTCATTTATTACAAATATAGAATACATTTATTCTTTATATTATGATTCTTTTATCCATCTCTCTTTGTTGTTGTCAATGTTTAAAACTTAAGATATACTTTGGATAAAATATATATGAGAATAAAGTTATAAATAATAAGATTTCAATGCTTGAATTTATAAATAGTGGTTGAAATAGAATGAAACATGATAAATTTCTTTCCAATGCTTCACTTTTTATTTTATTTATGTTAGAATAACGACATTTTATATTTAAAATAATCTAACAATAAACTAAAATATATGTTTCATCGCACTCTATTATAGTCATTATCTTCCATTATGCTATACCCTTCATTCTGATACATCAATTAAAAAACAGTCTAAGAAATTAATTCTGTTAAAAGAAAAATAGATGAAAAAAAAAGTACTTTTAATAGAGAATTATAAATGCAATAAATAACTTCAATATAAAATAGTGTAGGAACTCTCTCTTGGTAAGAATAAAAATATAAATGATAATGTATATTCAAGCCTCCCGCGCACCTAAAGTGTCTCATCCCTATAACAATCTAGGTCAGATTTGAACACGATCCTAACATAACTCGCCCTAATTTAATTCATTTATAGGGAAGGATTAAGCGGATAAAGACACAAATTTAATTATTAGAATTTGATAGACTTGACTATCTGATGATGACAATCAAATTAATGAAACATAAGCTCATGCCCCATCTCATATAAACTCAGGCAAGTGTCTACAAATTAAAAGAAAGTATATGACAACGTATTTAAGTGGAAAGGAAGCCTTACATTAGTCCAAGTGAATGGTCTGTTTAGAAAATGTATATTCTTGTAAAAGTTCATGGCTAAATTATACACACACACACTAAAACACATTTTCACACTAATTTTTATCAAGAAAATATCTTCAAAAATATCTTGAAGTTGTGCTAGATGAATTAAGAGCAGTAAGAATTGCTATGGGAAAAGTATTGCCTTTTCTAATTGATTGTGGCACTTATCTAATCAATTAGATCAGTTTAAAATTGATTCATAAGTGATTACGACAACATCTTAATGACTTGCAACGACCATCTATCTTTTCTTTCCTATTTGGAAATGGTAATCAATTACCTTTGAAGTTTCTAATTGATTAGCATTAGGTTCTAATCGATTAGGATGTCTTAAAAAGCATTAAAATCAATTTTCTTTTTTAGTCAACCTCTAGCCTATAAATAGAGGTTCGTTCCTTTATTTCAAATAATTCAGAATCATGTTTCGGCACTTCTCACTCTTTCCCTCTCTCTCTATCTCTCTAAACTTTTTCTTTTACTTTATTTCACCAATATTTTAGCCAAAGTACTTCTATGAGAAATTTATTTTATGAGTGAGGATAAGTTATAATTCTTGAAGGATAGAATTTTAAAATTCACCGAGAGTATTTTTTGTTTACACCTTGATTGAATATTATCCATTTATGGATTGTTTGGGTTATAAGCTAAACCCGAAAAAGCTTTTGGTTTGGGGATTATTTGATGAAGCCCTTGTTTAGGTTTCAGATCATCCCGTGGTAAAATCTCATAGGTTCTTGGTTAGCCTATGGTAAAATCAATGTTAGGTTAAAGCTTAGTCTTTTATAAAAGCTTGGATAAGGTTTGATATTAGCTCGATATTAAAATCTCCAAGATTATTGGTGAACTTGTGTAAAACCAAGGTTTAAAGGTTTGTGAGCGCAACTCATGGTAAAACATTATAAAGTTTGTTTAGAATCTTACAAACTAACCCCTCCAAGATTATTGTGGCAAGAAGGCTAACTGCTTCAATCTATCATTTGTGTAAAGAGGACTAACCGCTTCGATCCACCATTTGAAATAAAATACTCAAACTACTAAATTCCAAGTCTTATTGTTTTGGTTGGAAGTAAACCATTTCTTTGTATAAAGGGGTTTGTGAGTACGACCTACAAAGCGATCTCAAAGCTCAATGGATACTCTCAAGATTTGTTCTTGGGGAGGAGTAAGTTGTTTTTTAAAACGAACCTCTATAATTATTTGTTTTCTTTTTTTCCATTAACTCTTTATATTTTTGCAATTTACAATTTGCAATTTATTTCCGCTGCCTAAAAACCTAATAGTTTTTAAAATGTTTTAAAATCTTATTACATTTCGAAAGAAAATTCAAAATCATAATTTTTTTGAACCACACAATTCATCCCCCCACCCATCTCTTGTTTTTGAAGTCACATCAAAAAGTGGTATCAGAACCTAATTCCTATTCAATGACTAATCATCTTAGTAGGAATATGACTTCCAACAAGAGATCTTTTATAAACACACCACCACTTTTTAATGATAGCAGATTTAATATTTGACAAGTTAGGTT
The DNA here is from genome assembly GCA_963966055.1 of Lathyrus aphaca. Lineage (NCBI taxonomy): Eukaryota > Viridiplantae > Streptophyta > Magnoliopsida > Fabales > Fabaceae > Lathyrus > Lathyrus aphaca. The sequence continues at coordinate 49,186,143 of OZ014520.1, forward strand.
AAAAAGTTTTCTGCAAAGTATAAATAATGAATTTTGGGAAACAATAATTAATCAATTATCCACTTATCGCTACTTATCAAATAAATAATGAAGTAATAGATAATTCTAACTCCCTTTGGACCAAGGAGGAAAAGAGAAAGTTGAAACAAATTTTAAAATTAAGAGCTTTATAATAATGTATCTAGATGATGGTAAATTCCACTATGCCAATGAAATTTTGGATACTCTTGAAATGATATATGGAGTTTCTCCAAGTATCGATCAATATAAAACGAACACATGAGGTGAAGAAAGGGAAGATGCTACTCTCAAATTTTTTTTAAAGCTTAGGAATATTGGAAAGTATGTTGGAAATTATATCACTAACAAATATCTAAGATTTAAGATTTGGAAGTTCAATCTAACTCTTAAATCAAAAGATGATCGCCTTCATGAATTTCAGGAAAAATCAAGAAAGAAGCAAATTGTAGAGAAGTTGAACTAACTAGTTAAACTACTTAACGATGAAGAAGAAAAAATGAATAATCATCAACTTCGTCATACTCCTATCATACAACTACGATATAATCCTTTGAAAGAACATACTTAGTAGTTGAACGATCCTCAGAAAATTCAACACCAAACGAAAGACCATATTGTTCAAGGAACAATAAAGAATAAGTTTCTTCAATACTAGAACAAATAAGAGTAAGAGAGACATCAACCTTGAGGAGAAATATAAAATAATCTTTTTCCAATGGAGAAGATAAAATATGCTTAAAGGCATCCTACGAGGAAGATACTATTTCAGGTGTAACACCATATTATGCTTGTAATACCTCAAACTTTTCCCTCTCATTTCCTCAACATTTTGCATAGCATTTAGCATAAACAAATTCATAAAATAATAAAAAAACATTGCATCATGTGTATCATAGTTGAGGTATAGGCATGTGATTTTTGATTGGAGCAATTGAAAGCTATACAAAGGCAACCAAGGAGCCAAAAAGCTTCTCAACCTTGTGCAAAGGGTTCACAAGATCCCACAAGTCTTCACTTGAAGCCACAAGTCATGAAAATATTTGAAATGATCAAAGGAGGCAAGCAGTGCAACATCTCCCGATGAAAGGGGACAAATTAGGGTTTCATTTCTACTGGGCTTCTCAATGAAATTTTGATCCAAAGTGGATTCCATTGTCTTATATATGATGTCAAGTGTCTAGGGTTCAAATTTCATCCATAGAAACATTTTGGAAGAGGTTCAATTGGCCAGATGACTGAAAGTCAGGGAATTGGGGAAAAGTCAACCATGCTGAGGAAAAAGTCAACTCCTGACTTTTTGAGATCAAAATCATAAAATTAGGGTTACAAGGATCCTATGGTTCAAATTTGATCAAGAAATGATGGAGGAATCAAGAGAAATCAAGAAAACCAAAACTTACCATTTTTGGAAAATTAGGGTTTCCAAAAATGGCATGTTTTGACCATTTTTGCAGCAACTTCAAGAGAGGCCTTCTCCCAAAATATGAGGGCTATCAAAATTCTACCTTCGATCCAATTAAAGAGGGCATCTCAAGCTTCAAATCCATAGGTGGAACTCATTCATAGCATCAAAATTGTGAGAGTTATGATCTTGCAAAGTTTGAACAAATAGGGGCTAACTAGGGCAAAACCAAGGCAGGCCTTGCATCCTGCGCGCGTGCCAGGCAAGGCATTCCATCAAACAGGTGGTGGGTCATAATGAAAGCTATTTTTATCCATGTTAGAGGACTCAAATGAAATTTCTTTGAACTATAAAATTGTTTATTGCCATGTTTCCAACAACTTTGATGTTCAAAGATTTTTCATCTGATCAAAGGATTGAGAGCAATGGGAAGGCAAAGTGAGGATGTTCAAACCGAAAACTTGCAGGGCATTTTTCCAAGCCTAGGGAAGGCCATGTAGGCCCATAATACAGCATTGGATTATGATGTTCAAGGAGATATTTGAGGTATCTAGAGTTCATATTCAATGATGGTTTGAACTACAAACTTGCTATAGGAAACATCTCCTTCAATTTGAGTCCAAGGATCACATGTTTTGATGACTTGTTCATGAAGAAACATCTAATGGAAGATCATAACATGCCATCTGTTTTGCTTTCAGTGTAAGGCAATGTATTTCATGAAGTTTCTCACTTCAGTTCAGTGCATACATTCCATTACCATGTTTTGGATCATAAGCTATCATACTTAGAAGGCCAATTATCCCATACATACTCATACACATCATGCAGCCATGTACCTCATGAGGATTCAAACAAAATGAGAAGCTTTATGCCTTGTGTTCAAGCTGCATTAATCATTTCACTTTGCTTCAATCACCCTCACCATAAGGATCATGTTCAACACCTCATGAGAACCAAATTCGAACATAACTAACTTCACTCACCATTGCTCAACTCACCATAACAAACTCCAAACTAACTTGACTCAGTTAACTACACTTCCAACTGTTAACTGAGTTAGTTAAGAGTTTAACCATGGCTATATAAGGAATCAACCATAGATGGACACAGACACTTTATTTTCTACTCAAAAATCACATCAAATCCACATAATTCTCTCTGAAACTTCTTTTGTATCTTGCTTCGAGGATGCTTCACATTCATCCATTTTGATCCTTTCTTCTTCAATTCATCATCATCAGCATTTCACACACAATCTCCATGGATTGCACATCTTGATTCATCCAGGATCATCACTGCATATTCCTGAGGTTCCACTGCATTTTGGATTGAACCATCACCAACTTCATCAATTCAAGGCTGGACTTCATCCAATCATCTTCATCATCAAATTTTGCACGATCTCCATGGAACTCACAGCTTGAAGCATCAAAGATCCACTACTGCATAATCTTACACTGCACTGCATCAGATATAATTCCTCAAGATTTCTAAGTCACAGAGTGTTTATTTAACTCTCAGTGTTCAAGATCAAAGTCCAAGCAAAGCATAGGATTCTCATCTCTGGTTTTCCTCAGCTTTTGATATCTCTGCAATTCAGGTTCCATCATGAATTCTACTTGCTTGTTTCCCTCATTTCTTGCTAGTTTTGTGATGTATTGAGCTAAATATGAGAAATGTGATACTTGGCTAGTTGATAGACACCATAGGTGTTTAGATGCGGTTTTTAGGTTGGATGATGTTTGCTTCGATTTGCACAATCTAAGAACCATAGGCTAAAACTAAGGTTAGATATGGAATCAGGGTGAAGAGACGAGCAAGACTGTGGTCTTAGATTTTGTTTTAGGGAAGAGTGGTGGAATGCCCTAACCAGAGGTCATCGGAGAAGGTGATCGAAATCCTTTTTCGGTGACCTAAACAGTGCCCTAATTCATCTTCAACTTTATAACGTGACCATTAGATCGATTCCATCCTAAGGCTCTGATTACGCCAACACTTAAATGAGAAGCATGAGCCTCACGTGCAATTTCGTGAAGCATTTTCTCAGTTTCCTTTTGACACCCCTAACGCACATGTAGAAGGCCCAAACTAGTTGTTTTTGTTGCTATTAGCACCCCCCCAGGCCCATTCAAACATTTCATTTCACTTCAATTCTTATTTCTTTTTCTCATTTTATTCATTTATTATTTTTTATTTTTAAAAATATCAAAACCTCATAAAACAATCCTGAATTAATTCATGTGAGATTCTTTCATTTTTCCCTAATTTTCTGTAATTTTTGTTCATATTTTTCTTTTATATTTTAACCAGAATTAATTTCCCAATGAATTAATTTCTATTTCCTTCATTTTTGACCAATATTTTTGTCCATTTTCTTTCTTCCAAACCACAAAAGCTAAATGAATAATTCTTTTTGCATTAGTCATAAGACTCATCAAATTTCCCTACCATATTTTTGTTTTGATTTTTAGGTCATTGGAAATCAAGTTTTGGTCCCATTCTTTCACACATGTGTATATGAACCCTAATCCACTTCCACACTTCCTTTGACCATTAAAAAATGAGAATGTTTGTGAGTTTTTTTGTATGCAATTTATCCTCTGGATTTTGTATTCAAGTGTCAATTTTCATAAATTTTCATGACCATTTAGTATTTTTCCAAGTTGTTTGGTTCACAAGTCACATTTTTGTTCATTTTTTCCACCTCCTTTGGTCCCATTAGCATAAGGCCTTCATGCCATTACTTTGAGGTACTAATTTTGAGTCTCTTAGGTCCTATAGGATGTATTTAAGTGTTAAGTACAATCCTTGGGTCTTCACCTTTACATTTTAGGTTTGCCTTGAGTCTTAAGTCACATATGTCCCATTTTAACCTAACTTCACTTCTTTCTTCCAACTTAAACACTTCAAATTCAATTTGTGTATGAGTTAACTTCATTTTGTCTTTGTTTTGAGTCTTATAAGTGTTTTGTGGTCATCCATACTTGTTCATCTTATTTTAGAACCTTTTACTTCTTTTTGAACTTCATTTGTCTTCTAAAGGATTTTAAAAACCCTAATTTGAACACCTAGCCTTAGGATACCTCTTAACCCATCATTTGTGAATATATTCCAAATCTAATTTCCATTTTAATTTGTTGCCAAACCTTTGGTTTTTTTATGGAAAAGTCAAGTCCCTTTGGTCACTTTTGAATTTTCTTCTAAGTCATTTTGATTCATCTTTAGAACCATGTTTCCATATGCATTCTCCCTCCTTTCAATCTCATATTTGAATACCTTTAACTTGAATCTCTTCTTTCTAATTTGATCTATTCATTTTCTTCACTTCCATATAGTGTTAATAGTTATGTATATATAAGTACCATTGACAAATAATAATCAGGAAGAAGGAAAAGGTATATAAAACTACCAACAACAATAAAGCATATAGTTTTACATTTTAAAGTTGAATTAGAAACAAAAATGTCAAACAAATTAGTTGCAATGTTGTTGTGGGTGTGTGTTGTAACTGTTCAAGGTGGGAAATTGATGACCCCAGAAGCATGCTACGATTATTGTTATAGTTCCATGATGTACCCGAAAGCCATTGCCGATCCTATATGTAAATATCGTTGTAAATTCTCTATGTACGAAAACAATCGTAAGTTTCACTTCACCATTTTCATATATGATTGCTAAATTTATATATGTTCTTAGTTTTGCTGATATGATCTTATTTAAGCTTTTCTTGAAAATGTTTTTTGTGGCAGCTCTTTCTGCTCAGAAAACAACAGGCCCCTTAAACGTAAGGCATGGTGGCAAATTTTGAACTCCACCAAGCACTCCAATCCCAACAACAACAAAAAATTGAGAAATGGAAATTTTGTGATCACAGATGAAATAACACCAGGCTTAATTCTCATGAATCTATCTTTTATCATCATTTCATGTTGATCTCAGTCCCTTTTCCTCTTCCTTGATATTTGTTATTGTTAAGAGTCCTACATCGGACAATATACGATTTAAGTATGTTTTTAAATTGGAGCAATCCTCACCATATATTTAATTTATTTTTATACTATATTTTTCTTATTCATTCTCTATTTTTTATTGTCACAATTTAAAATTTAAAATATGTTTATATTATTTTAAAGGTAAATAATAATTATATATAATGAAAAAAGAAAAGGATGAACCCAAAATAATACATATGCACAAAATGTCATCAAAAGTATCAAAATAACATTTGAGAATCCAAAAATACAGACTAAAGAAGACAAATAAATACATTCATAAAAAAAAGAAGCAACAACAATCAACATGAATCATACTTATAAGTATTATGTTAATGTTGGAATAACACTTTACATAATTTTTTAAAGAGGGTCTCCCTTCTCTCTACATTTTGTTAAGCGGCCATGACTCTGACGCTAATAGTGGTGCCATAGTATCCCTTTAAACTGCAGCTATATGAAAAAAAATCATTTGTTTTGTTTTTTATTAGGAAATTAAAGTTAGCGTCGGCCTAGACCAACACTAATATATGAGCGAAATATTTTTCATTCACTCCACAAATTTTGTTTGCCTCCTTTCTATTTATTTTGTTATAATTTTATTTGTATTTATCAGTAGCGACGGCTCTGACCGATGCTAATATATGTGTGAAATAATTTGTTTCCCTCAGCAAATTTTGTTTGCCTCCTTTTTATTTATTTTCATATATAATTATTTGTTTTTATTGTTAGCGACGGCTTTGACCGACATAATATAGGTTCCAAAATTTTTTTTAACCAAACATTCGTTCCTGTTCTTATTGTTTTAAATAATTTATTATTTAATTATTTTTAATAATAAATTTAAAAAGTACAAATAAAATTATAAATTAAAATTACAATTTAATTTATAAAATAAACTTATAAATTCATAAACTAAACCTACAACTATATTAAACTCAAAGTTATAAAATAAATCAATAATATAAATGAATAAAATAAAATTAATTCATAAAAGTATTTATAAAATAAAACTTTAAGTTATAACTAAAACTATAAATTATAACAAAAAATAGAAAATAAAATTAAAAATTAATATAATAAAATCAAAATTATAATTACAATATATTTAATAAAATAATATTTAATAAAATAATATTTAATAAAATTATAATTACAAAATTAGAAATTAATATAATAAAATCCACTATATTAATCTCAAATTTAACATAATTGAATTAAAATATAGTTTATAAAATATATAAATTATAATTATAATTATTAAAAAAAACTAAATAAAGTTAAAACTCGTCTAGCTTCATTTTCTCAAGAACGATTCACCGCATCACCTTCATCTCAGCTTTTCTTAGTTTCACCGTATTTCACCTTCATCGTATTTCTCAGGTTCGTCTCCTTCATTTCTCAGGAACGATTCACCGCATCACCTTCATCTAAGCTTTTCTTAGTTTCACCTTCATCATATTTTCTCAGCTTTTCTCAGCTTCATCGTATTTCACATTCATCGTATTTTCTCAGCTTTTCATGATTCGATTGACAATGAAATTATTTTTCAGGTTCGTCTCCTTCGCAATAACGATTCACAGGAACGCTTCTCAATCTCTCAATTTTGTCGTTTCGAGTGTAAGTGTTTCTAATCTCATTGCATTTCTTGTCTCATTTTCGTTCTAACTCATTTAGGGTTTTACACAGAAATGCTCTCAGTCTCACAAAGCTTAATCTTCATTTGATTTGGTGTAAGTGTTTCTTTGCATTTGATTTAGGGTTTTAGTCTTCATTTCACTTAATTGTACACTCTAATATTCCTCGCATTTGATTTGGTGAAAGTGTTTCGGTCGCAAATTGCAGTGAACTGTGAAGAAACAAATCGTTCGCAAATCATTATGTCTTCTTCGTTCGTTCTCTCAGCACCGTTTCTATTTCGATTTCCAGGTTTGTGGTTTCTGTTTCATTTCTGTTTTCTTCGCATTTTATTTAAGACTTTACCATGTTCTGTTTGGTTTCTGTTATCTTTGTGGTTTTTGTTTCTATTTAGTTGTAATTATCTTGGTATTGTGATAGTTTATCTTAGTTGTGATTATCATGTTTTGTTTCTCTGTTGAAAATAACACTTGCGCCACTTCATGTTAGGCACAAGTGGCTTGCGCCACTTCTAGTTACCAGCCACAAAACAATGTGGCACCTGCCACAAAGGGCATGGTTTGCGCCATATGGCCCTAGGGAGAAATTTGCTCCCACCATTTAATGTGATATTTCCCACTTACACCATGTGGCTCTGATGCGTGTTTTTCGCAAGTGTACGAACACGTCAGAGTAATATAAAAGATTGTCGAATCCACAGAGACCAAGTGTCAATCTATCGTACCTGTTGTTATGGTGTGTATCTAAGGCAACTAAATATAAGGGTTTTAATAAGGGTGCAATGGTAAATAAAATGATAATTTTAAACAATAAATAAAAGACAGGCTCGAATGTAATTCACGTAATCAATGATAATCCAGTACTTGTTAATGGAACTACTTATGGGCAATGTTTTCTCCTTTGAAAAGAACTAATTTAACAGGAACTGTCGCTTTCGCGTATTCAGAACCGAGTTGTACTCTCTAATCAACCCCTCCTATTGTCACGGATAAAAAGGTGCGTACTGCGTTAGAGTAGTAAACCTATTTTTAAGAAATGTAGTATCTTAACTAAGTTGAAAAGTATTTTAACCTGGACTTCTTAGCAAAAAGAGGTTCTTATGAACCAGACTCTAAACTTCATAACGCGTCCGAAAATCATTTTAAAATCTCTTTTCTTTTTAATCTAAAAACTCCTAATGAACTAGACAAAGCGCTTTTGGCTGTTTTTGAAATAGTTGAAAACAATTAGATTGAAAGATAAAATAGCCCTTAGGTGTTTCCACGAACAATTATACGGATTACTGGTTTAATTACGATCCTTACATTCTAACCTTTATGGAATTAGTTAGACATGATAAAGTAAAGATTCTTTTTATAATTTTTCATAAAAGTAATTTAGTGCGAGTGCGGAAAGTAAAGAAATTTAGTGCGAGTGCGGGAAATAAAGGAATTTAGTGCAAGTGCGGGTAATAAACGAAAGTAAAGCGAGTGCAGGAAATAAATAAAGTAAAGTGCAAGTGCGGATAATAAATAAAGTAAAGCAGTGCGAGAAATAAATGGAAGTAAAGCAATGCAGAAAAGTAAAATACGAACTGGAATTAAAATGGCGGCAGGATTAACTTCCTCCAGAGTGCTCCAAAACTCGATCACACAGACAGATTACAGACTCGATCACTCGATTGCAGAAACACCCCGATGTGGAATGGTAACTGCTTTGAAACTGATATATGCCTAGAGAAATCTAAGTTTGGATGAAGAAAAACGAAAAACTAAAGTCCTATTTATAGGAAAACTAAAAACGGGAAATGACCAGGACGCCCCTCCACTAAAAAGTGGAGGGAACTGTATTTTTGCCTTGTGGCGCCCGCCATAGTACTAATAGGGAATGAAAGAGTGGGGATCGTGGGTCTTGGCACTTGTGGAGTGGTCTTGAGACGTGGCCACGTCATGGCTAACCCCATGGCGCCCGCCACGGTGGGTGCCGTAAGTGCAAAACGCTGAATTTCTAGGTTCTCGTTCGTTTCCACTCCTTTTTCGCTCCTTTTCTCGATTCAAGCCCCGATTACAATAAAAACCTGAAAACAAAAGAAAACAAAGTAATAACATAACAAAATAACAATAAAAGCTAAAAATGCATGCGAAATCGGAGTCAGAAATACGGTGAAATTTAGTGTGATCAAATTCTCCCACACTTAAACCTTTGCTTGTCCTCAAGCAAACATTAAAGCTCAAGAAAATATTGTGTCAACACGTGTCTTTGGGCTAAAGGACTTCTAAGTTCAAGTCAGGATGCAGTGACAAGTACTAACTAAGTGAACCAAGGGTACCATAGTAACACAAACACAAACTTCAATCCTATATTAACCACTCCATATCATCCCACAATACCTAGGCCTATCTTTTCATCTTTTTGTGTCCTTTTCATTCAGGCGCAATCACATTAAGCCCGTTATCCGTACATGCTTCATAGTAGAGCGACCGGTTAGTGATTCTGATCCATAACATAAGGTTTCTGGCACATAAGCATGTGTAAACCTGTTTTATTTGACCTAATTGTAGTTGCGGGGGATCGGATCATAATCCGCCCTACCAAGTTCAGTGCCAGATACCTCTGAACCAACTAACAATAGGTGACTTGCAATTTTTTTTTCTTTTTGTGGCAAAAAAAATTTTTTTTCTTCTCTTTTTTTCGGTTTAAATGACTTTGTGAGGGTCACCTATACCAGAGTTTTGCCTTTTTTCTTTTTTTATTAGCACTGGATCATTCACTTATGTTCATCGATCCCCTACGTAGAGCATGCTTAGGCCGGAGCTGACTGCTAAAATAAACTACTTAGGACAATTTTTTAAATGATAATAAAGGCCATGGTGGTGGGGTTTAGGAGTGATTCCTATATTCAAGAGGTCTATGGTGCTAAAATGGTGCTGATGTTTCAAAAAGTTGACCTAAGTCACCACATCCTAATCTAAACCTGTCTCAAAGCCCAAAAAACATGTGAAACAACATTATTTTCTTTTTAAAATTTTTCTGGTAAGGCTAAGGAAATGGGAAAAAATGAAGATGAACTAAAAATACACTATACTGGTGACTCGTCAGACTCATGCATTATCTAAGAAAAATAAATTACTAAAAAGGGAAATAACTGAAAGGAAATAATTAACTAAAAAGGGAAATGACAGAAAGCAATAAAATCCCCTCCCACACTTAAATCGAACATTGTCCCTAATGTTTCGAAATAAGATAAGGGGGGTAACCTGAAAAAGACTACTGAGGAGGAGCACTGGTGCCCTCGCCGTCCTACTGTGATGGTCTGGAACGACGGGATCTACTACGATGCTGGTCCCTCCGGTCGAGTCGTGCTGATAAGGCAGCCTGAGCACCCCGGACCTCTCGAAGGTTACCTAAGATGGAACCTTGAGTGGCCTCTACAAGCTGGTAGTGCCGGCGGTTGAACTCTCTCTGACGGTTCTGTTCTAATGAGATATCGTTCAGGGTACGGCAAACGTTGCTATAAGCACGATCCGAAACCAATCGCGATTGTTGCATTAAGCTCATGTTGTCCATCAGTTGTTGTGAAATAGTAGAGAGAAGGCCATCGCGCCTTTCTTCTCTAGCTGTCATATCACGCCACATCTTCTCCGTGACATAGAATCCAGGAGCAGCACCTGCAACAGGGTTAGAGGAAGATGGTGCGGTGTGTGACTGTGAAGGACGATGGGGGGACATGTGAGGGATGGGAGACTGCTCTCTCCGATCATACTCTTCATCAGTGTCATGTGCCTCCCCATCAGGAATATTAGGAGGAAGTGGACCCAAAACACGTGGAGCATTAAGATCATAGGTCCAGTTCCTTTCATCACGTACATCAGTATGTCTACTGCATGGTAAATCAACAGATGGGATAGCTACCCCATGAACCATCAACTCATAACCACCTTCTCTCCTCGTTCGGAACAATTTCATGTCTTTCAGAAATTTTAAATTAATTGTGCGAGGAGGTAGTGGTTCAAGTGTAGCTATCTCATCGTTCAGGCCAAGAGCCCGAGCAATAGACGTAACAAGCCCTCCAAAAACAATCGGTCCTGTTTTATTAGTAAATAAAGTCATGTGTGCAAGCATAAACGGGACCGGATTGATATGGATTCTAGTGAGGCATCCTTGCAAAAATAGGAGTTCTCTAGCCTTTACCTTGTTTGGACTTTCCCGGCCAAAAATAGTACATGCCAAAAGATGTCTAAAAACTCTTATGGCCGGGTTGTGAATGGTCGACGCAAGTATCCCTTCAAAAGAATTAATTGAAGTACTTGAAATCCTTTGCCAGAAGGTAAATACCTCGGCCGACCATTCCGCATCCAAAGGTGCCTCACAAATCGCACCTTCCCTATGAGGGATTCCTAACAAGCCTGCTAGCTCGTTGGTACTGAATTCATATTCAATTCCAAACAGTCTAAAAATAACAGTACCGGCAGTGCTAGCAGTGTTAGGACTGATAGTGTATATCAAAGAACTCAAAAACTCAATTGTCAGTCTCTCATAGGTAGGTTCCTGATTAATGAAAATATTATGCAAGCCTAGAAATTCTAATAAATAAAAAACACTATGATAAATACCCAAAGCATACAGACAGTTATCGTCGACGTACCTAGTCGAGAGAATTTCTCGACTTTGAAGCCTCTGAATAATCTTCCGTTGCCTATCACCCGGTCTTCCATCACGAAGAAGAAATCCATTGAACTCCATTGTTGATTTCTCCTTAGAAAGTGAAAATGGTAGAAAAATGGTTTATGAGGGGAATGATAAAGTTTTGATTTTTATGGTTTGTGGTGGATGAAAATGAAAATGGATGTTGGATATGTTTTATGGATGAAGGGTATTTTGGAAATGGGGGAGCTTTAATGGGGTTCAAGGAGGTTTTTTAAAGTTGCAAAAATGGGTTTTTGGAGAAGAAAGGTGTGAAAATGGAGGAAAATGAAGTTCTGCCCCGAAATAGGGGAGAACGCCATGGCGCCCGCCATGGGCTTGTGGCGCCCGCCACAAGGCTATTTCCTGGGCCTTGGATTTTTTAAATCCTCCTTTTGGGCCTTCCTTGCATCTTTGGTCTTCGGGGGGGTCTGGATAGCGTTTTCTTCTTCTTTTCAAGGCATGAGGCTTGCATATATTTTTATGAAGACAAAAATGAAAATATTTTTGTCTTATATTTTTTTTTTCTTTGCACGACAAAAATAAAATAATTAAAAATCAAAAAGAAAAAGAAAAAAAAATCGACATTAGTGCATAATATGTATATATAGGATGAATTCAAAGTACAAGAAAATATAAAAGATGCAATAATATGAGATATGTCTGGAGATGCGAGAAATAAAATAAAGCATAAAAGGAAATTAAATACTAGGGTAGCATCGTCAGTGTAGAATGAGTCATGTGGTAGGCTTCTTCTCCTGGCTTGATCCACGAATCTCAGCTATCTCCCTCCGAAGCTCTTCAATCTCCTGATATAGAGCATCGGCCTCTGAGGCATGAGTGAGATCAGAAACCTGAATCTGTAATTCCAAGTCCGCTACTTCCTGCTTGAGCAGGGCAGTCTCCTTACGGAGCTTATAAATCTGTGTTTGTAGATCAGGCGGCTGCAGAGACATATTGTTAGACATAACAGTGATTCGGGGAGTAAGAGGTGTAGGAGTGTACTCAGCGGCGGGAGGAGATTTTGGCTCTTCGACAGTCTCTCCATAACCCTCTAGAGCATAACTCCAATTGGCAGGATCATGGACACTGGTCATCAGCGGATCTGGTAATGTAAAGTAGTGTATCGCTTCGCCGTCGATCAGTAATCTAAACATGTTGGGCTCAAAAGAAGCCCTCCTCATCAGTCCTCTATCAAGACAAAAATCAACATCCAGGGTGGTGTAGCAGCAGAAGGTCCTGAGGTGCAATAATTTGCGAGACAAACCCAATGCAGTAGCTATCTGTGTAACAATCCCACTGACATGTATGATGCCTACGGATGATCTGGCAACACTAGCAAGGCCCTTCAACAAAAAGTTACCACAAGCAACAGGGCGAGACTGAGTCGCACAAAACAGTAGGAAAATCTCCTCTTCACTTAGTAGGGTCTCTGTATCTGGCAAACCTAGGAAAGAATGTGCTAGAATCATCTGGAAGTACCTTAACACAGGGTTGTGGATTACCTGAGAAAACTGGGTGGAAGGATCTTGGCTTCCTCCACCTGATATTTTAGACCAAATCTTTTCCACTTCTCTGCTCATAAAATACCCCATCGGTGTCTCTGGAATAGCATCAGGAGTAGTCTGAAAACCTAGTAAATCACCAAACTCTTTGTGAGAGAAGGAGTAGTCAATCCCGAAAAACCTGAAAACAACGAGTCCATCGGGTCCAGCCCAAGGGTCATGATGAAACGAGCTGAGGAACTCAAGAGTCAAGTTCCTATAAGTGTTGTTCCTGTCGTCAAACTGGTCCCACTGGAGTTGATGGCATAAGAATCTGACGCTTGGCTCTATCCCTAAGGCATCCATGCAGTCATGGTCAGGGTACCTGGTAGGAGCCATAGGGAGTCTCATGTGGACATAGTAACGCTCTCTCTGTGCGTCGTCTCTAAAGGCCACGTGCATGTCATCAGTGTTCTGCATTCTGTACAAGGTTAGCAAACAAGTCCTGAAAGCACATAAAACATTCAATCGTTAGTCCTGACATAAAAATAAACAAATTAAAATAAAGTAAAAATAAATAAAAAGTACATAAATAAGAAAACCATGGGTTGCCTCCCATGCAGCGCTTGTTTAACGTCATTAGCTCGACGACCGATTTTTAAACATAATTGGAAGGATATGGTGGATCACTCAGAGTATGGCAGATGTATGTTGTTGGGATGTCACCTCCTTCGTAGGGCTTCAACCTCTGTCCATTGACGATGAACGGTTTACATGTTTGGTTCTTGATTTCAATAGCACCGGATCTTAGGATCTTAGATACTTCGAAAGGGCTAGTCCATCTCGAACGAAGCTTCCCTGGAAAAAGTCGTAACCTAGAATCGAACAGGAGAACGGGATCGCCTATTTTGAAGTCTCTTCTTATGATTCTTTTGTCATGCCATGCTTTTGTTATTTCTTTGTATATGATGGCATTTTCGTAGGCGGATTGTCTGAGCTCTTCTAATTTATGGATATCAAGGATACATTTCTCACCAGCAGTCAAGTAATCCAAATTCAAAGTTTTGATGGCCCAATAGGCCTTATGCTCCAATTCAAAAGGTAAGTGACATGATTTTCCATAGACCAGTTGATAAGGGGTTGTTCCTATAGGAGTTTTGAAAGCGGTTCTATAGGCCCATAATGCTTCTTGAAGTTTCTGCGACCAATCTTTTCTAGATATAGAGACAGTCTTCTCAAGGATTTGTTTGATCTCCCTATTAGATACTTCCACTTGTCCATTGGTCTGTGGGTGGTATGGTGTTGCTACTCTATGCTTAACTTCATACTTGCTTAAAAGTTTATCAAATATTCTCGATATGAAGTGTGATCCTCCATCACTTATGACTAAACGGGGTGTTCCAAACCTGGGAAATATATAGTTTTTGAATAATTTGATGACTACTCTGGTGTCGTTCGTGGGTGCGGCGATAGCTTCAATCCATTTAGACACGTAGTCAACGGCTACTAAGATGTACTGATTTCCAAAAGATGGTGGGAACGGTCCCATAAAGTCTATACCCCATACGTCGAAGAGTTCTACTTCTTGGATATTTCTTAACGGCATTTCATTACGTCTTGAAATATTTCCTGTGCGTTGGCATCTGTCACACTTGACAATGAAAGCATGGACATCACGCCACATAGTAGGCCAGAATAGGCCAGCTTGAAGAATCTTGGCGTAGGTCTTAGATGTGCTCGCATGTCCACCATAGGGTGCAGAGTGACAATGCTCAATTATATTATTTACCTCTTCTTCTGGAACACAACGGCGGAAAATGCCATCTTTACCTCTCTTGAAAAGAAACGGTTCGTCCCAATAGAAGTTTCTCACATCACTGTAGAACTTCTTCTTCCGGTGGTAGTTTAGATCAGGGGGTATGATGTCAACGGCTAGATAATTAACAAAGTCTGCATACCAAGGTACATTGCTTATAGCTAAGGATTTATGAAAACGCTCATGAGGGTCTGGGTTATCATCTTCAATAGTTTCTAGTTGGGCTATCAGCCTATCGTAGGCAAAATCGTCATTTATGGGTATTGAATCAGGTTTCAGGTATTCTAGCCTAGATAGGTGATCAGCTACCACATTATCAGTGCCTTTCTTATCACGGATATCCAAGTCAAACTCTTGCAATAATAGAATCCATCGAAGTAACCTAGGCTTGGCATCCTTTTTGCTTAGTAAGTAACGAATGGTAGCATGGTCGGTATAAACTATAATCTTGGCTCCTACTAGATAAGATCTAAATTTGTCTATTGCAAAAACTACAGCTAGGAGCTCTTTTTCGGTTGTTGCGTAGTTGAGTTGTGCAGCGTCTAGGGTTCTACTGGCATAATAAATTACGTGTAACTTTTTGTCTTTTCTCTGACCTAGAACGGCTCCAACAACATAATCACTGGCGTCACACATTATCTCAAACGGTTCTGACCAATCAGGGGGTTTCATTATAGGTGCTGAAATCAGAGCTTGCTTCAGAAGATTAAATGCTTCAGTACATTTTTCATCGAAGATGAATTCAACATCTTTCATTAAAAGACCAGTTAAGGGCTTTGTTATTTTGGAGAAATCCTTGATAAAACGTCGGTAAAATCCGGCATGTCCAAGAAAACTTCTTATCTCCCTGATAGTCTTCGGCGGTTTTAGATTCTCTATGACTTCTATTTTTGCTTTATCTACCTCTATACCTTTTTCGGAAACTATATGTCCTAAAATAATCCCTTCGGTGACCATGAAATGACATTTTTCCCAATTTAGCACAAGGTTTACCTCCACACATCTCTCCAGGATTTTCTCAAGGTTAATAAGACAATTTTTGAAATCTGATCCATAAACTGAGAAATCGTCCATAAATACTTCCATGATTCCATCTAAATAATCGGCAAAGATAGACATCATGCAGCGTTGGAAAGTGGCAGGAGCATTACAAAGTCCAAAAGGCATTCATCTATAGGCAAAAGTTCCGACTGGGCATGTAAAGGTAGTTTTTTCTTGATCTTCGGGGTGAATAGGTATTTGGAAGAATCCTGAATATCCATCTAGGTAACAAAAGTAAGAGTGTCTGGCTAGGCGCTCCAACATTTGGACTATGAATGGTAATGGGAAATGGTCCTTCCTAGTTGCTTTATTTAATTTTCTATAATCTATGCACATACGCCAACCTCCATCGGTTCTTTTTGCTACAGGTTCGCCCTTCTCGTTTTGCACGACTGTGATGCCCCCCTTTTTAGGTACTACATGCACAAGACTTACCCATTTACTGTCTGAGATCTGATATATTATACCGGCCTCTAGTAACTTAAGAACTTCAGTCTTAACTACAGTACTCATTATAGGATTTATTCTTCGTTGGTGTTCTCTGGAAGGTTTTGAATCTTCTTCAAGCAAAATCCGATGCATGCATACAGATGGGCTTATTCCTTTTAGATCAGAGATCTTATATCCTAAGGCTGAGGGGTACCTACATAAAACTTCTAATAATTGATCGGTTTCTTCTTGGTTTAAGGTAGCACTGACTATAACTGGACGGTTCATATCTTCATCAAGAAATTCATATCTTAGGTTGCTAGGCAGTTCCTTAAGTTTTACGGTCGGTTTCATAGGGCAAGGCATAGGATCTGGGGTAAGAGATAAACATTCGTGAAGGTTATCATCAATGTAGGGTTCTTTATAATTGTCATCTTCCAAAATAAGGGTTGATGGTAATTTTATAGATTCAGTTTCTTCTTCTTGTTCTAATTCCCTAATGCATTCTTCAATGATATCTAAAGCATAACAAGCATCTCCTATCACAGGTGCCATAAGAAATTTTGAAAGTATAAATTCTATCTTCTCGTCACCTACCTCAAAAGTTAGTTTCCCTTTTTTAACATCTATTACGGCTCCAACAGTCGATAAGAACGGTCTACCTAGGAGGATTGGTATGTCGTCATCTTCTTTAATGTCCATGACAACAAAATCAGTAGGTATAAACAGCTGACCTATCCTAACCGGGACGTCTTCAAGTATGCCTATAGGGTATTTGACGGATCTATCGGCTAATTGAAGTGACATCTTAGTAGGTTGTAATTCTCCTAAGTTTAGTCTCTCACAAACTGCTAAAGGCATTAAGCTCACACTAGCTCCTAAGTCTAGAAAAGCTTTTTCGATGACATGATTCCCCAAAATACAAGAATGGAAAAATTTCCGGGATCTTTATCTTTCTTTGCTAACCTATTTTCGGAAATAGAATTACATTCCACGGGTTTCAGATCTTCAAGTCTACATTTATTTGTAAGTACGTCTTTGAGAAACTTAGCGTAAGAAGGTATTTGGGTGATGGCTTCTGTAAAGGGGATTTCTACGTGAAGTTTTTCTATAACCTTAACGAATTTTTGATATTGATTATCGATTTAGGTTTTCTTTAATCTTTGAGGGTAAGGTATTGGTGGTTTGTATGGCGGTGGTGGTACATAGGTTTTATTTTTAGGTTCTTCTCCTTTTTCTTGACTTTCCGGGGTTTCAGGCTCTTCTGGTTCCTTCTCTTCATTCCTCTCAGAAGTTTCTGGCTCACTTAATCTAGGGTTTGAAGGTTCTTTATAAGCGGTTCCACTTCGTAGAGTAATGGCATTTGCTTGCCCTTTCGGGTTTTGTTGAGGTTGTCCAGGGAACTGTCCTCCAGGTGTAGTCTGTGGGGCTTGGTTTAACGCTACCTGAGAGATCTGGGTTTCAAGCATCTTATTATGAGTAATAATTTGATCAACCTTGGTTCCTAACTGGGTAATTAGTTCGTTAACATGGACGTTTTGGTTCATGAACTCTTTATTTTGTTGTGTTTGAGCAGTGATGAAATTTTTTACAACTTCATCAAAGCTCGGACTTGGTGGCACAGGTTGCATAGGTTGATTTGTTCTTGGGGCTTGGTAACCTTGTTGTCTCGGAGGTGCGGTATTTTGAATAGGGTTATTATTTTTGTAGGAGAAATTTGGGTGATTCCTCCATCCAGGGTTATATGTGTTTGAAAATGGGTTCCCTTGGGTATAGTTCACTTGCTCAGTGTTGGTTTCATTCAACAGATTGCATTCGGCGAATTGGTGTCCTTGCGTTCCACATATCTCACAATTCGGCGAAACTGCGGCAACAGTATTCGGAGTTGTATACATATGTTCGACTTTAAGGGCCAACACGTCCATTTTAGCCTGCATCATGTCTATAGAGCTTAGCTCATGTATTCCTCCTTGGGCTTTCTTCTTTTCCACTGTCGCTCGTTCTACTCCCCATGATTGATGGTTTTGGGCCATATCTTCGATAAGGGCACTAGCTTCAGGGTAAGGTTTGTTCATCAGTGCGCCACCAGCGGCAGCGTCGATGGTCATCTTAGTGTTATAATGAAGTCCATTATAGAAGGTTTGGATGATTAGCCAATTCTCTAAGCCATGATGTGGGCATGCTCTTAATAATTCTTTATATCTCTCCCAGGCTTCGAACAACGACTCTCCTTGGTGTTGGGTAAATCTGGTTATTAGGTTTCAAAGAAGAGCAGTCTTACTTGGGGGAAAATATCTAGCAAGGAAAACTTTCCTAAGGTCATCCCAAGTTGTTATTGAATTGGGTGGAAGGGAATCTAACCATGATAGAGCTTTATCTCTGAGGGAAAAGGGAAATAATCTTAAGCATATTGCCTCAGGAGAAGCCCCATTGGTTTTAAAGGTGTCTGCTAACTGAAGAAAGTTTTTTAAATGTTGGTTTGGGTTATCAGTAGCGAGACCTGCGAATTGTCTCTGTTGCACTAATTGCAGCAGGGATGGTTTAAGTTCAAAATTATTGGCTGGGATAGCGGGGTTTACTATACTAGAACTAGGTTCCTCGTTTGATGGTTGGGCGAAGTCCTTAAGAGGTCTTCGGTTTTGATCTTCGGCCATAGCTTTCCTATTCCAATGGAAAAACAAACGTGCGCGAGCATAACATTCAGGTTCAGCTAGAGGGTCTACTAAACTTCCGGCACTGCGAGTCTTTCGCATTGACCGGTGGGTAACAACCTTAGTCTAAACGGTATAACTACAGGGTAATGAAATTTGACGAAATTGGTCCCCGACAACGGCGCCAAAAACTTGATGCGTGTTTTTCGCAAGTGTACGAACACTTCAGAGTAATATAAAAGATTGTCGAATCCACAGAGACCAAGTGTCAATCTATCGTACCTGTTGTTATGGTGTGTATCTAAGGCAACTAAATATAAGGGTTTTAATAAGGGTGCAATGGTAAATAAAATGATAATTTTAAACAATAAATAAAAGACAGGCTCGAATGTAATTCACGTAATCAATGATAATCCAGTACTTGTTAATGGAACTACTTATGGGAAATGTTTTCTCCTTTGAAAAGAACTAATTTAACAGGAACTGTCGCTTTCGCGTATTCAGAACCGAGTTGTACTCTCTAATCAACCCCTCCTATTGTCACGGATAAAAAGGTGCGTACTGCGTTAGAGTAGTAAACCTATTTTTAAGAAATGTAGTATCTTAACTAATTTGAAAAATATTTTAACCTGGACTTCTTAGCAAAAAGAGGTTCTTATGAACCAGACTCTAAACTTCATAACGCGTCCGAAAATCATTTTAAAAAATCTTTTCTTTTTAATCTAAAAACTCCTAATGAACTAGACAAAGTGCTTTTGGCTGTTTTTGAAATAGTTAAAAACAATTAGATTGAAAGATAAAATAGCCCTTAGGTGTTTCCACGAACAATTATACGGATTACTGGTTTAATTACGATCCTTACATTCTAACCTTTATGGAATTAGTTAGACATGATAAAGTAAAGATTCTTTTTATAATTTTTCATAAAAGTAATTTAGTGCGAGTGCGGAAAGTAAATAAATTTAGTGCGAGTGCGGGAAATAAAGGAATTTAGTGCAAGTGCGGGTAATAAACGAAAGTAAAGCGAGTGCAGGAAATAAATAAAGTAAAGTGCAAGTGCGGATAATAAATAAAGTAAAGCAGTGCGAGAAATAAATGGAAGTAAAGCAATGTAGAAAAGTAAAATACGAACTGGAATTAAAATGGCGGCAGGATTAACTTCCTCCAGAGTGCTCCAAAACTCGATCACACAGACAGATTACAGACTCGATCACTCGATTGCAGAAACACCCCGATGTGGAATGGTAACTGCTTTGAAACTGATATATGCCTAGAGAAATCTAAGTTTGGATGAAGAAAAACGAAAAACTAAAGTCCTATTTATAGGAAAACTAAAAACAGGAAATGACCAGGACGCCCCTCCACTAAAAAGTGGAGGGAACTGTATTTTTGCCTTGTGGCGCCCGCCACAGGCCTATGGCGCCCGCCATAGTACTAATAGGGAATGGAAGAGTGGGGATCGTGGGTCTTGGCAGTTTTGGAGTGGTCTTGAGACGTGGCCACGTCATGGCTAACCCCATGGCGCCCGCCACGGTGGGTGCCGTAAGTGCAAAACGCTGAATTTCTAGGTTCTCGTCCGTTTCCACTCCTTTTTCGCTCCTTTTCTCGATTCAAGCCCCGATTACAATAAAAACCTGAAAACAAAAGAAAACAAAGTAATAACATAACAAAATAACAATAAAAGCTAAAAATGCATGTGAAATCGGAGTTAGAAATACGGTGAAATTTAGTGTGATCAGGCTCCCCCACATGTTCTTCAACTACATGTCTCTGTGTTATCGTCCCAAACCAACATTTTCCAAAATTTCACACAATGCAGTAATACAAATAAAATCAACACAACCCAAAACAACTTATAAACAACATATATTCAACAATCAAACTACAATTTCACACAACAATCATCTAAATAATAAATTAGCGGATTTTCATACACAACATCAACATCAACAAAACACAACAACCTAAAACTACCCAATCACAGTACCGATTAGCATACCCGGTTATAAGGATCGAACCCCACCCTTACCTTAATCGATGGCCGCTTGAATCTCCAATCGTCTCTTCCGATTTGGTTTTTCCGATGGCAACTTCTCGCAACTGTATTCTCTAACTTTTCCTCGTTCTCCAATTTTCACGATTTCCTCTTCTTACTGAAACTTCTCCTTGACTAATTCTTTATTTTCTTTCTTTTTATTAAAATAATAATAATCCAATATAACAACTAATGGGCCTAAGTCTTACACCCCCTTAATTGCTAATTCCAACGCAATCCAAGCCCATTAACCAACACGTTCCAATAATCAATAACATCATTGATAATATTATTTCCTCGATTTTCCGACCTAATATTCCGACTTAACGACTTAATTCTTTGCAACGCAAAATCAACCGAATAATAATTCGTAACTAACTACTTACTCCCGACTTAATAGATTAACTTCTGATTATCAACTAAATGGTCCAAATAGTCCAATCAACATATCCAACAATGAACGGGAGAATACTCCATATCATTTTCCACAACTTATATCGACTTAATTAATTAAATTCGACTCAAACCAACTTATAACCATCAACATAATATTCCGATAAATTCGGCCATCAACACAAATCGACACACTTCTACACAAAGCAACGCAAACCAACCAAGATACTCAATTTAACGCGGATAAACACACATACAACGATTATATTTAATTAATTAATTAATTAAATAAATGGTCGTTACACTAACTCTTAAATCAAAAGATGAGCGCCTTCATGAATTTCAAGAAAAATCAAGAAAGAAGGAAATTGTAGAGAAGTTGAACTAACTAGTTCAACTACTTAAAGATGAAGAAGAAAAAACGAATAATCATCAACTTCGTCATACTCATATCATACAACTCCGGTAGAATCCTTTGAAAGAACATACTCAGTATTTGAACAATCCTCAGAATATTCAACACCAAACGAAAGACCATATGGTTCAAGGAACAATAAAGAAGAAGTTTCTTCAATACTCGAACAAATAAGAGTAAGAGAGACATTAACCTTGAGGAAAAACATAAAAGAATCGTCTTCCAACGAAGAAGATAAAATATGCTTAAAGACGTCCTACGAGGAAGATACTATTACAGGTGTAAAATCATATTATGCTCAACTATTTAGATAATGTACCCAAGGTCTTAAGGAATCACTAATACATTTTAAACAAATAAATTATTCATTCAAAATAAAAATAATAAAGCTTAGAAATTAAAAAGAAGATTGTAAATGGCGTGACTCCCTTATAAAACAAGTAATTAATCTTTGTTAAACCCTATAAAATTTTACCCAATAGAAAGAGAATGTGGACATAATCTTATCAAGTCAAATATTCTCCATATATAAAAATGGACTAGGATTGAATAAGGATAGGAAACCTATAAAAGGTATAGATCACAAGGAAAAGAAGTGTCCAGTTTATAAGGGCATACAATTAATGTAAGAGAATAAGACACATAGAACCTTTTTGTACATGTCTGTAATATACTTGTTCATTATGTTGTTTATACCAAATCTCGCATTCAACAATGTGTAGATAAGGATACACCATAATATATTTGGTGTTTTTTTTTTATCTTCGTGGTATTTTTTACTTAATTAGTTTTTGTTAGGTAATCACATATATTAGAAAGAATTGAAGTTGACACATTTAATTTTTTTCCCATATAATGTAGTCATCATTAGCAATTGCTCATTATTGAGCCAAAAAATAAAATGTAGTATTCCTATGTTCTATGGGGTTGATGTCAGATAATAACATGGAATACTACTCTCAAAGTAAGTTAACAATTTCATATATAATTTTTTTTCGGTTTTCACCACTAGTTTAATCTGGTTTGGGGGGTCAGTTCTGACATCAAGTGGTTTCAGTCCTTTCTCGATCGTAGTTGTGGGGGATCAAACCATGATCCTCCCTACCAAGTCCAGCACCAATCACCACTGTACCAACTAACGATTGGTTATTTTCATATATAATTTAAAGTTTATTATTAATTTTTGTATATATACCATTTACTTAGAATAATTTATGATAATTGTAGTGGCAAGGACAATCTTTTAATTATGAGTGTGACTATTATGTTATGATACATATATTGAACATTATATCTATTGGGATTGTTAATTCATGGAATCGGGTATGTAAGAAAATAATCAATTATATGTGTTAATTTTCTTCTTCAATGTTAATATAATATTCTAATATTATTTAATATTTATTCAGATATTTGGAGACTCAACACTGTTTCATGAGAATGACATTACAAATATTCAAGAACGTTGTGCAAATTTTATTCTATAATTCATTTGAAGTAATTTGGTTAGGTAAGAAATGACAATTATAGATTGGTGCAATTTATTTTTGTGTTTCTATTGTAGGCATTATAGTTTGCTTAGCTTTGCTTAGACTAACTAGTGTTTTGATTGTACCATAGTTTTGTTTTGACAAAAGGTGTTTAGTTCTGTGTAGTGTTTATAACATAGTTTCATGAATAATTTTAAAATGATAGAAATTATTTAAAACTGTTCTATTATATTTTGTATTAATGGTTGTGCAAGAAATATTTAATTAGTATTTTGCTGTGTAATGAAATTTTGTGTTATTTATAATTTGTTTTAGTAAAATTATGAAAGAAACAAGAAGTAAGAAAAATTGCAATCAGTAAAAAACGACATCATGCTTTTAATTCAGATGAACCAATTTAAAATAACATTACTAAATCAAGTGAACTTATTTAAATTTGATATTTTAAATCATATCATATATAATTAAAAACTTTCTTTACTTTTTGAACATTTTTTAAATGTGTTAAACCGATTTAAATAAACATTTTTAAATTAGATTAGCATATTTAATAAAATATTTTAAATCGGATCAAATTTGATTTGAAAATAAAAAACTTTATATATCGATCAGAATTAAAACGGATCACCAATTGATTTAAACAGTCGTTTTAATCGATTTAAAAAGTGTTTTTTTCTACTAGGGTTTCATCCTTAAAATTTGTCTATTTTGATCATTATATCACACAATTTACTAATCTATCTTTTTGATTGAATAATGTTATTCAACGCCAACATTATCTTCTTGCTTAAATCATTGAAGAATTTGTTATTCACATTCAAATAAATATGTAATAGACAATCATTTCACCAATTATAGCTTTTACGAGTTTAGTAAAGATCCTTTGAATTATTTATGGTAAGGTTTAATTGGTTTGTAATATTCTTTTGTTCTTTGCGTTGTCTCGTTTTTTTGTAAGTGAGTTCGAGAACTATTTGTTTTCGTTTTAATCATATTCCTTACTTATAAAAAAAATAAAAATAAGAACATAATATGTTGTACCACTTTTCCTTTTTATTTTTTATTTATTTTACATTTTCAGTTTTAAAGTAAAACTTTAAAACACACACATTAATTTTCACACATATCTATATATCTTCCAATTACTGATAGATAATGAATATACAACAAACTCCAAAACACCAAATAATTTTCCTTAAAAAAGAAAATTAGCACTAGATAATCCTAAAATATTGTTAAATATTAATATCCATCAAAACATCCAAGAAACAATTTTTTTCTCCAACTTATTAATAGATAATGATATACAACAATACTCCAAAACACCAAATAATTTTTACACATATCTATCTTACAATTATTAATAAATAATGATATACAACAAAACTCCAAAACACCAAATAATTTTTCTTAAAAAAGAAAATTAACGCTTGGTAATCCTAGAATTTTGCTCAATAAAAATAGTCATCAAAACTTTCAAGTAACATTTGTTTCATCCTAAAGATAAACACCGAAATTTTGGCTCTGCACATTAAAAATATGAATGGTTCACAAAAGCTATACATTTACAGAGTTATGTATATATAGTTACCATTGTTGACAAATAATAATCAGGAAGAAGGAAAAGGTATATAGAACTACCAATAACAATAAAGCAAATAGTTTTACATTTTAAAGTTGAATTAGAAAATAAAATGTCAAACAAATTAGTTGCAATGTTGTTATTGGTGTGTGTTGTAACTGTTCAAGGTGGGAAATTGATGACCCCAGAAGCATGCTACGATTATTGTTATAGTTCCATGATGTACCCGAAAGTCATTGCCGATCCTATATGTAAATATCGTTGTAAATTCTCTATGTACGAAAACAATCGTAAGTTTCACTTCACCATTTTCATATATGATTGCTAAATCTATATATGTTCTTAGTTTTGCTGATATGATCTTATTTAAGCTTTTCTTGAAAATGTTTTTTTTTGTGGCAGCTCTTTCTGCGCAGAAAACAGCAGGCCCCTTAAACGTAAGGAAGAGTGGTTAATTTGGAACTCCACCAAGCACTCCAATCCTAGCAGCCAAAAAAATTGAGAAATGGAAATTTTGTGATAATAGATGAAATAGCACTAGGCTTAATTCTCATGAATCTATCTTTTATCATCATTTCATGTTGATCTCAATCGCTTTTCCTCTTCCTAGATATTTGTTATTGTTAAGAGTCCTATATCGGAAAATATACAGTTTAAGTATGTATTTGAATTGGAGCAATCCTCACCATATATTTAATTTATTTTTATATTATATTTTTCTTATTCATTTTCTATTTTTTACTGTCACAATTTAAAATTTTAAATATGTTTACATTATTTTAAAGGTAAATAATAATTATATAATGAAAAAAAATAAAAGGATGAACCCAAAAGAATACATATGCGCAAAAATGTGTCAAAAAGTATCAAAACAACATTTGAGAATCCAAAAATACAGACCAAAGAAGACAAATAAATACATACACACAAAAAAAGTAGCAACAATCAACATGAATCAAACTTATAAGTATTATAAGTATTATGTTAATGTTGGAATATCACTTTACATAATTGTTTTAGAGAGGGTATCCCTTCTCTCTACATTTTGGTAAGCGGTCCAAATGGCAACAACAAATTTCAACAAAGGAGAAGGTGGATGGGTAAAGATTTCAAACAAGAAAGATAGAAGACATTCAGTTAGGTGAGATGTTGAATATTCGCCTAGGCCGAAAATAAATAATGTTTCTATTTTCTTTACGGAGTTTCCAGATCATCTCAAGGCTAAAGACTTGTACAAGCTATTTAAAGAGTTTGGAAAGATAAATGATATTGTCACCCAATCCAAAAGATATAAGATGGGTAGGAAATACGGCCTCGTTCGATTCTTTAATGTGGATACTGTTAAAAGAATGGTTTTAAAGCTTGATAAGCTGCTAATAGAAGGAAGGAAGTTGTTTTCTAATGTTCCTAAATTTAACAGAACGGTTGTAGGTATCTTTAGTGTAGAGGCATCCAAGGGAAAAAAGAAAGAATTCGTTCAAAGTATCAATGTTACTTTCCAATCGAAGAGAGGAAACTCAGGGCATTGGGCGAAGGCTATAGGTAAATCATATGCTTATGTAACCCGCATATCTAATCCCCTCTTTGATGTTGGTGACGAAGCAAGTAAAGTTTGATGTAAGTATGGAGGAGTTGATGAGGTTCAATAAAACTTATGTGAGTAGAGTGTTGACACTTGGTGCAACGTATAACATGCAGAGGTCGTTCCACTTAGATGGCTATTTTGGTGTCAAGGTGACACCCCTTGGGGCTAACCTTTTTTTGCTAGAAGAGATTGACGATGGGGAGCTTGATGCTTTAGTGGAAGGAGCTAAAGCCTGGTTGAGGAAATGGTTCTTTGAGGTTAGGAAATGGATGGAGGATGATGTGGATACAGAGATATTAACCTGAATACAGTGTTTTGGTATTCCATGTCAAACGTTATTTGTTTCGTTATTGTGCTTCCTTTATTCTTCGATGGGGAAATATGTTAGCTGCGATGAATCTTCGTGTGACTTTTAAAAGATGGGTATGGCTAGTTTGATGGTTAGAACTTCTTATGGTTCTTTAATTAACGATGTTTTTGAGTTAGTATCAATGGGGTTCTATTTTGAATCAGGGTTGTTGAGGAAACGTTTGGCCCTTTAACCAAGGTGGCGAAGAAACCTAGTCTGCCTGATACTAAGTTTGATTCTGATTACTCCCTAGATAGCTCATCTTGGGTTGAGTTTGTCTCAAATGAGGAAAATTGTTCAGCAAAGGAGGAGGAGGAGGAGGGAGGAGGGATATAGAGGCACACATGTGGTAGTCGCCTTTTGTCCCTTTGCATGAAAAGGAATTTTCTAACCCTATTGATATGTGTTAGAAGGAAAGGGGTACAACATATGGTATTTGTTTGGTAGAGCATATAGCTATAGTTGCAGGCACAACAAGTGTACTTAATAGGGATAGAGATGTGTCCAAGTATGATACACAACTTTGTTCAGGATCAAGTCAATGGATACAACTAATTATGAGATAGTTTTTTGTCGGTGGGCCCTGTAAGGAAAGTCAGTTTTGATGAAACATTGAAGGCCCATTAGACTAAGCCTCTTATTAATTTGAAGGAGCATAGTGGATCGAAGCTTGTTCTTTTAGATAAGCCCATTTATCCTTTTGTTTATGTTGTTCCTAATGGTTCTGATGATGTTAGCGAAGGGAATTGTCCTTATTCAACTATTCCCAAATCTAATTATATAGAAGCTCTGTCTCCTTCAGACGAAATTTCTTCTTCGTCTTCTTTTAGCATAAAGGGTAGCTCTAACCTTTAGTCTGTGAGCAATAGTATAAGGGTTTTTCCTTTGTTTCAAAGATTGTCCCTATTTTGGAATCACAGAATCAAGATTTAGATTCGAGGTGCCATTCTATAATGGTTTTGGAGGTCGCCCAAGGTAACAATAGGTTTTGGGCTGAAATAGATTCTAAAGTTTCAACGAAGATTTGGGAGATCAGATCATTAACAAGTTAGGTATTTATGTACAAGATAACACAAGTAATTTCAAAGAGAACATTGTTAAGATGGAACTCATAAACAAAGTTGGGATTTATAAGAAGGAGTATATTAAATTGGCGGAATCGTGAATATAGTTTCTTTTAATATAAGAGGGGGAGGTTCACTTGTTAAAAGAAAGAGGTTTGCTCGTATGATACAAATGTCTAAGGTGGATATGTGCTTCTTGTAGGAATCCAAATGGCCGAAGTTGGACTTAGAGCTTACTGCTTCATTCTGGGGCAATCCGGAGGTGGAATGGTCTGAATCGGGAGCTATCGGTTCGGAGGGGGCATGATCATTCTTTGGAGGAAGGGCTTGCTTGGATTGAATTGCATTTTTAGGAGAGAAGGGTTTGTTGGTTTAAATGCAGATTGGAAGGGCCGCAATTTGTTCTTCATTAATGTTTACTCTTCTTTCCATCTAAATCTTAAAAGGAAGCTTTGGCGAGATTTGGTTTTGGCTAAAACTAAGTTTGGTAGAGGGGACTGGATCGTAGGATGTGACTTTAAGGAAAGGAAAGGTTTGGCTAGAGTGGGTGGCAAGTTAGAAATGTGACATTCCTGGTGTTGGATGTCTTTTTACTTGGTTTAATAGGGATGGATCAGCTATGAGTAGATTGGATCGCTTCTTAATTTCTGAGAATTTAATTAGTGATTGGAAGATTGTGATTCAGGTTATTAGAAAAAGGGAGTTATTAGATCATTGTCCTATATGGTTGAAGGCTTGCGATGTCAAATGGGGGCCTTAAAACATTTAAGTTCAATAATAGTTGGATTAAACACATTGATTTTAAGGTAATCATGGAATTGTGTAAACACCCCAAATTTGCCCTCACTAAGTTCACTCCATGGCTTGTTATCTTTCAACTTTGCATAAGTTCAATCATATCATATCATGTTGCATTTCTGCTTCACTGCATTAGTTCAAATTCATCTACATGTAGGGTTTGTGATCTGAGCAATCCAAGATCCTTCTGAGCCACTCCAAAGGTCTTCAATCATCTCAATAGGGTCCATGTATGTTCAATCATCATATTTCATCCTCCAAAGATCAAGGAAGTCAAAAAATCACAAGCACTGGCAAAGCATGGAAGTTGAGCTAGGGTTTAACTACACAGATGACCTAAAATTAGGGTTTTGGTTTCAGAGGCCATAACTCCAAATTGTTTGTTCATTCTTGTTTCTATTGGTCTCAATATGATATAAGGATCATACATACCAAGTTTGATGAAGAAATTCATTGTGGAAGT
The DNA here is from genome assembly GCA_963966055.1 of Lathyrus aphaca. Classification (NCBI taxonomy): domain Eukaryota; kingdom Viridiplantae; phylum Streptophyta; class Magnoliopsida; order Fabales; family Fabaceae; genus Lathyrus; species Lathyrus aphaca. The sequence goes on from OZ014520.1 coordinate 49,215,456, forward strand.
CATCTGATCACTGGGTAACTTCTTGAGCAAGTCAGAGCAAAATCAGGGCATCTGAGGCCCCCCAACATGGAACCAAAGTGGATTTTTCATCAAATTGAAGTTATATGGTCTTTATTTGATCATTGAAGTGCTTAGAAGTTCACAAATTTGAAGAAAAGTAGGCTAAACCAAAAGTTGCCAAAAATGGAAATGACTTGTAATGTAAACTTTCCATTTTGGGAAAGTTTTTCAACCTCCTCTTTCTCAACCAAAAATGCTTCAAATGAAAAATTGTTGGTCATGAAAGTTGTAGATTGGATCATTCCCTTTTAAAAAGTAGAGGAACAAGATCTAATTCATTTTGAAACTCAAGTTATGGCTTGTCAAAGTTGGCAAAAATCACATAATTTCAAGTTTCATGCCAAAGGGGGATTTTTGCAAAACCTCTTGCCAAGCTATTTTGTGAATTCAAACACACTTCAATACATCATAGCATCATAGTACATTGCCTTAAAGTCAGAATTTTCCCAAGAATCATCTCATTTCATGCCTTGCATATGAAGAAATCTCAAAAGGGCCAAACTTTGTCAAAATTGCAAATCACCCCATAACTTATTTCCCACATGCTGAATTGCCTCAAATGAATTCCATGGCCACCCTTGATCCTTGCTGCACCAGACACCCCATTGTACCAAGCCTGAACCAGCCCATACCTCAAAGTACAACCAACCTTGACTTTTTGCAAATCACCCCATACCAATCAACATAACCCACACCAACTCCACAGGCCTATCACAACTTGATATATGGACTTTATGTAAGCCATAACACACAAGAACTCAGCCTAACACTTCAGCATTCACTAGTTCACAAAAAATCATCCCTCTTGCATTTTCTTTCGAAACTCTCAGCACACTTAACAAAACCTCAAAATTCTTTCACCATTCAACTCTGCATCAATCATAGAATAAAACCCAACCATGAAAATGGCCTGAAACACACCATACACCAAATACGATTTTCCACCCCCTAAACTGAACTTCAAAAAGAGGTCACATACACTCCAGCAAAGCATCAAAGAAGCTCAAGGGTGATCAAAGGAGAGTGTTTGCATCAAGAAGAAGGCCCATGCAGCTCCATTGGCAAAGCTTCATCTCAAGTATCTTCTTGAAACATTTTTCCAGAAATCATTTTTTTAGTTATGAGATGATAGAGTTTGCTCTCCTGATCAAAATGAACATTTATTTTGGAAGAATGGTTAAGAATTGATTGTGTATGCGTGTTCTGAAATTTTGTCCATTTTTATGTTTTTGTTTGAATCTTGATCATGATGCAAAATAAATGAATTATGTTGCTGGATTCTTGTTCCATGGGGTTTGGGGATCATTTTTGGAGGTTTGGGGAGTTTATCATGGCCTAGGGAGTGATTTGGAGATTTTCAGGGGAGGAGTTGGTCGGAGAAGATGACCGGAGGTCTTCTCCGACAACCTGAGAGTCATTAAGTGACTAATTAGGGTTAGGGCAAACTTTGAATCCGGGCCCTTTGATTTGTTCTCCCGCGCGTGATTGAAGGGCTAGGATTAGGTCATTAGCTTTTAAATCTGGTTTATTTATTTAATTAATTAAGATTAGGGAAATTTGAATTTGGGCCATTGGATGTGGCGCCAGTCAACCCAACCAAACCCAGTTTCAATCCTGTCCCTCCATCCTGCATACTTCTCATTTTATTTTGTTTTTAATTCATTTTTCTCATTTATTTTGCACGAATTATTTAAAATACATAGAAAATCCAAAAAAAATATTTTCTTTCTGAATTTTGACTTTAAATAATTTTCTCAACCCAAAAATATTTTTATTTTTATTTTTTGCATTTAAAAATTATTTTTTAGACATTTAATTTTTTATTTTAATTAATTAATGAAAATTAATTAATTAAAATATCATTTAGGTTTCTAAAAAATCCCAAAAAATTCATGTTGCATCTTTAAACATTTAGAGACATTGTCATACCATCCACACAAATTTCTTTTTGGTTTTGAATCACTCTTTGACAATTTTCTTGAATTTAGGGTTCATAAAAATCCTATTTTTGAACCCTAACTTCAAGAATTATTTTCTGCCTAACCAAGAATGGTATGACCATGGTTCTTTTTGAATTGATCTTCATTTGAAATGTAGTTTCTAACATATTTTGTCATGAATTTCTTATGCCTTTTTGAATTGATTGGCATTTTTCCCCTTTAGGTACCTTAAAACCCTAAGAAACTTAGAAAAATCATAACTTCCATTAGGTTAAGAGTTAGGGATCCTCCTTTGGGATGTGATATCATATAGGGTTAGGGTTCTTTTGATTTCATTTTAAATTTTTTATCTTGTCATTTGCTTCTGTTTTTGAGTTTTGCATCTCATCCTTTCATAAAACCCTAATTTTGCATCTTCACTTGCATACATCTTGCATATGCTTGCATTCATGAACTTGCCATGACATTTTACACATTCACATGACTTTTAAGACATCTTAGGACACATTAGAATCATGTTTGATCATTGCATCATCCATTTGCCATGTTATGCTTTCATTTCATCTCATGTGCATTCATGAACTTTCATGCTCCTTTCATGCTTCATTTGCATCCTCATTACTTGTATGACCTTTTGCATCTCTTGACATACATTTGCTTCATCTATTAGCATCATTTGCATCTTGAACATGCTTCTGTTTTTGGTTTGCATCCTTGCATTTGTTTCATTTTCATTTCATTTCATTTCCTTTCACTAACTTTTCAGGTGGTAAGTTACTTTGAGAAGTGATTTTGTCTTCACTTCTCATAATCTCTTCTCATATCTCTTATGCATTCATTGCTGAATTTTGTATTTGTATTAGAGTGAGCTTTCTCATTTATGTTCCTCCTTCACTTTCTTTCTTTAAGCAACTTATCTTCTTAAGTGAAGTAAGTTGACTTGTTTCTTCTGCTTCTCCTCCTTTCATCTGCTTCTTCCTTGGTGGCTATTCTTGAAGATTTATTACAAGCCTCATAAACCCTAGGAATACCCAAGCATGATCACAATTAGGGTTTGATTAGTCCCCCTATTAGTTTTACCTTTGTGTCATCTTTTGTGTCTCTTTTCTCATCTCATAATCAAGGACTAAACCTGTAAGGCTTTGAGACTTTGTGATTAGGGTTATGCCTGCATCCTTCTCTTAGGATGGAGTGTATAAATTTAATCCTAAGTGTTAAACCCTTAATGTGTTTAAATCTCTCAATCAATTCATCTAATAATCACTAAGATATCAAGCTTGTAACTTGGGACTTGCATTAGGGTTCTAATTCTTCCTTAATTGGTTAAGAAGGACTAACCCTAGTGTTAATGGACAAGTCCTCCTCAAGTTGTCTTAAAAACCATAAAATCCATTTCTTAATCTTATCATTAACTAAAATCCACTTTAATAAAGGCTTTGTTTTGTCATGAGGTTAATCCCTAATCATGGATTAAGTTGAGGAGCCTTCCTCAGCTTAAATGTTCTCATCTATTATCCTTCTATTAGGATGGTGTAATGAGTTCATTAAATCTTTGATTATGGCTTAAACTCATTACTTAACACAAAACAAAAACTCCAAAAACATCTAAGTAAAGGCAAGTAGGATAATGATCTTAATTCTACATCATGGTGATTAAGTATGAGGTGCTTACTTCATACTTAAGGTATTCTCATTACCCCTAATCAGAGGGAAGATGTGATGAGTTTACTAACCCTTGGTTTAGGCTTAAGCTCATTTTCCTATGACAAACTCCAAAAGCAATAAAAGATTAAAAACCCAAAAACAAACAATAATCGTCTCCTCCGGGATCCTTTTCTTATCATCTTCACTCATAAACGAGAACTTGCTTCTTCCGTCTAATGCAAGACAGTTAGCACCTGAGCCAGACAGGTCATACACTTGAGCATAGGCAAGCAAGCAGTTCATCAGTCAATTTATTTTCCAGTCTTGTTGAGTCGAACTACGGTGTTCTGACTTCCTCATTGCACGAGAGGATACGTAGGCATAACTTAACTGTTATCGAACAAAAGCCTCTGTAAATTCCCCCTTTTCCAACATTATTCTTTAAGCCACATTGTCTTGAGCTTTGCACTCTTTCTTTACACTGACACTCCTTTATTTCACTTCACACTTCTTTCCAGCACTGACACATGTACATTATTTTCCAGCTTTTGCACACAGATAGCACTGACATTACCCATTTAAACACAAATCTTTCAAGCGTGGATCCCGTCGCGTACGACGGACAATCTGGGTGCTAATACCTTCCCAGGTTGTAACCAACCCCCTTTCTCAGTTTCTCTGGTTCGCGACCGTCTTATCCATCTCTTTCTAGGTTTATGCAGCATTACCTTTCCAAACGAAAAAACCCCATAATTCAAAAGAATAAGTGAAACAAATCGGGAAAGAGCATCAAGTATCGCGTATCCATACAGAAAAGGACATGTCGAATATGGTCACTTAGAACAATCTATCGTAAGTATCTATAAATTTCAATAATATATTTGTTCATCATGAGTCATATTTGATCATATTATTTGAATTAATGTGTAGTTGCAAAAGGAGAAAAGTTCTAAAACATCTCTTCCTACACATGTTTTGTGGAAGGAAGCCCGTGTGGGCAAGTCTGGAGTTGCTAAAGAAGATGTTCTACAAGTATATGAGAAATGTGTAAGTAGAACATTATTTCTTTAATTAAATCAAAAATTTATTAACAAATATTTGACAAATATTCGATATTCATCTGATTTTTCAGGAAGCGCTATCTCAGTATTTATCTCCAGATGATACTAGGAGCATACTTAGTCGGGAATTAGATGTCCGTGAGTATTCGGGTCGGGTGAGGGGTAAGGGATTTGGGATCACTCCGACTTCCTTGAGTATTAAAAAAGGAAAGGCTCCTAGTAACTAAGAACTTCAGCTAAAATTGGAAGCACTGGAAGCTGAAGTTCGTGAATTAAGAAAAGAAAAAGAAAGTAGCGCTTCAACATGTTTTAAAGATGGTTCGGACAAAGACAATATCAACTGTAACTTTCAACTGAATATTCCAGAGGTAATTATATTTATTTTTATGAAATTAAATTATTAGTTTAAATGATTTAATAGACATATATACACATTAACAATGTCATAATTATTATTGGTTTTAGGGCATTTCCGTTTATCAGCTACACTTATTGTCACCGACATATCGAATGGTTGGAAAGGGAAAAGTGTATAACATTGTGGATCAATCACTTCACACTAACCCCCTCCCTCCTGGATGTTTGAAAGTATCAGTTGAAATTGTTGTAGAGTCAAATGCATTATTACCATATCCCGACGATGTTTCGGATGCAACAACGGTGGAACAAGCAATAGGTTCATTTGTTGCATGGCCGGAAAGCCTCATTAGCGTCAGATATGAGGTATGCTTAAAACCATTATGAACCTTTGTTAACCTTAATGTGTAGATTCAAAGTTTTTACGCGCATTTTACTAACATTTTTTACATGGTAATGTTAATTAGACTCCAACAAGATCCAAAGGAAAAGATAAGGGGATTCCGCGGAATACTGAGTCCGTTGTTTCAAAAAACGATGTACATCTCATTTTTATGCGCATTTTACTAACATTATGAACCTTTGTTAACCATAATGTGTATATTCAAAGTTTTTACGCGCATTTTACTAACATTATGAACCTTTGTTAACCATAATGTGTAGATTCAATGTTAAATTTGTGATCTTATACTTCATCTAACTAATTATATGATATGTAGCTTCATGGTAAGGAGATTAGCAATGTATCCACACAAAAAGGTTGGTGTTAAGAAGACCACGACTAGAAATAAACCCACCTCTAAGTATAGGTCATACCTTCAGACGTTTCTAGAATTGACATATATTTTGAACGAATGTATTCGTCTTATACATATGGAGGAAGGTATTTTTGGCTTTGAATATGAACAATCAATTGGTAATGACAAATTTGTGCAAGTTTTTCGTCATGAAGAATTAGACGTCAATGTTATCAATACATATGTGAGGTATATCCGATCGACTTTGTTATATTAATTGAACAAATTATTTACTTTATGTTTCAAATGAATAGTCTAATGTTAATGGTGTTTTTATTTAAGGTTTTTGTATGAAAAGTGATGCGCACAAGTGGATTGGACGAAAGATTTGCATTCCTAAGCCCCGCGACCGTCAACTTAACTTTAATCTTAAGTAAACCAGATGAGGTCATGAGGTACATACGCAACCTCTTCATGGCCAACAAAGATACAAAAAAGTTGTTATTTTTACCGTTTAATACCGGGTTAGATTTTCATTCTAAATTCATCTATTATATTTTTTTTTATTTTGACGTCGTGTAGAAAGTTTCCATCTAACATTTGTTTAATATTACAGTGGACATTGGTTGTTGTTCGCAATTAATTCTATCAGAGAATTTGTTTATTATCTTGACTCATTAGGAAATGATTGGACAACAAATCCGGATATGAAGAACATGATTGACACGTAAGTGAGATAGTTCTAAATATTCATGTGTGTATTTATTTATTTATGTGAATTGTTCTAAATTTTCATTTATATTTTATTAGCATTATACAAGTTTTTCGAGCCCAACGAGATATCCAAGTATCAAAGAGGAGAGCCAACAACATTATGTGGATAAAAGTGGCAGTATATTAATTATCACACTTTTTATTATATTAGTGATGATACTTGATAAAACTTAGGATTTATCCATATTTTCTTTTCATGTGCAGTGTCCTCGGCAACATAATGGTATATATTGCGGATATTTCATGTTGAGGTTTATGAAAGAAACTCTCTTTTGGACCGATTAGATATTCCAATCGATGTATGTATTTCTAACTTATGAGTTATTTTAATATTTAACACATATTTCTCATATAATTAAATAGTTGAAACTAAATCAAACTATGTTATATTATTATGTAGTAATTTGATGAATTCAAGTGTGCATATTATTCAAGAGATCATTTGGATGAAATTAAATAGGATTGGTGTCAATTCATTATGGAGCTCGGATTTTTATAAGGTATATTGTACTCTTACTTTAATTGATGAAATATTTGAGTATGTGTATGTAACTATAGACATATTGATTATGAATTGTTTTAATTGATCAATTACAATATCTTGTGTTGTTTCAGATTATAGTATAGTTGGATGAAAATGTATAACTCAGAGTGTTATTACATTTTTGTTTATGTAGATTTCATTTGAAGAAAAATGTATAGTTGGATGAAATGATTTGTAAAAACTATGTTGTATATTTAAATTGGTGCGTAAATTGGTACGTTTGTATAAATTGTTTCGTAGATATTGGTTTGAAAATTCGATTGTTTTGTATATATAAATCAGTGCCTAAATTGGTACGTTTAAATAGGCAAATTTGGTGAAAATTATGGTTTGAATGAACAGGTACAAATTATGGTTTAAAAACCAGGTGAAAAATATGGATACAAAACAGGTGTCTATAATTTGTCAAATCCAGATCACTATTTTTAAAGGAAATTATTTTAAAAATTTTGTATACCTTAGACAGCGCTTTCAACCAAAAGTGTTGTCTAAGGTGGCGTTTAGAAAGCGCTTTCATTAAAAGCGTTGTCTAAGGTGAGGTTTAGAAAGCACTTTAGTGAAAGCGCTGTCTAAGGTATACCATAAAAATAAAAATAAAAGCATTGTCTAAGGTATATTAAAAAAAAGGCAAAAAGCGTTGTCTAAGGTGAGGTTTAGAAAGTGATTTTGACAATAAAAGCGTTGTATAAAGCACCTTTAGATAGCGCTTTTGACATTAATCAAAGCGATGTCTAAACCTTTAGCAGCGCATGTTTAGAAAGCTCTTTAAAGCGTTGTCTAAGGGGAAAAAAGCATTGTCAAATGTCTTTTATGGTATAGTGTAACTCAACACCCACTTGTAACTCCGCAAACAAAGAAAACATTTGTGCTTCATCTTCTAGAATTTTATCCACTTGCTTCGCAGATAGAAACATCATTGCCCACCATCGCCAAACTCTGGAAACTCCATCGTCTTTGCATAACAATTTATATGCACAAAGCTGAACTCCAACCAGTTCATTCCAAGCACAACATCCATATGGAATAATGGTAAACACACCAAATCCATCAAGAAATCCTTACCATAAGTGATCAAAGGACACTTCAAACACACACGGTTAGTTGTAACTGAACCGTCAGCTGGCATCTCAATCAACATATTACCATTCATAACAGTCAAAGGCAAATTCAACCTGGTCGTGCACTCAATTGAAATAAATGAATGAGTAGCATCAGTATAAATTATAGCAATTAATTCAACATCATTAATAAAAAAAGTACCTCTAATAAAGTTAATTTTCTTTTGAGCATTTGTGCCACTCAAAGCGAACACCCTACCAGTAGTTTGAGCCGCTGTAGCAACCTTCTTCGGTTTCTGGCACTGAGTACTGATATGTCCCTCTTCACCACAATTGAAATAAGTCGGTTCAGCATTTGTACACTCATTCTTCATGTGACCCTTCTTACCATATCTATAGCATCTTATCACAGTAGCAGTGCACACATCAGATTTGTGACCTGCTTCGCCACACTTATAGCACTTGAGAGGAGTAGAACCCGTTCCCCCACTTGGCTTTTTCCCATCAGCAACCTTCGGCTTCCCCTTGTCATTTGGAGTTGTGTAAGGTTTCCCCCGAAACTGACCCTTGTCCTTCTTCTCACTCACCTGTTTAAAGTGAGCAGACCAAGCTCGACTATCTTCATCATATATTTTACTCTTATCCACAAGCTCAGCATACCTGCGGATCTGCTGACAACTAATCGCTTGCTTGATTTCTGGTCTCAGTCTATTCTCAAACTTCAAACACTTGGACTACTCAGCATCATCACGGTTGTAGTGAGGACATAACTTCACTAACCTCTCAAATTTGGCAGCATACTCTGCCCCTGTCATGTTCCCCTGCTTCAGCTCTAAGAACTCGACCTCTTTCTTGCCACGAGCGTCTTCGGGAAAATACTTACTCAGAAATTCCCTCCTGAACACATTCCAAGTATCGCAGCCCCAAATCCTTCTAATCTCTGACGAGTATTATCCCACCAATCCTCAGCCTCTTTTTCCAGCATATAGGTGCCAAACTGCACCTTCTGAGCATCGAAGCAAGCCATAGTCCTAAAAATGTTCTCAATCGCCTTCAACCACTTATGCAAATTCTTCGGTTCATGGGTACCCTCAAACTTAGGCGGATTATTCCTCTAGAATACATCTAAGGCATGAAATTCATCTCGCACATTATTCTGCACTGTAGCCTGAGTAAGTGCAACTACCGCATCCGCAAGAGCACGATTTGAAGCCATTCTACAAATCACCAATAACATCAGAAAACATCTCAACCTCAAACACACAAACGTAAAAACCAACACGACCAACAACGACACGGCCCAACCGACAGACCGACCTGCTCTAATACCACTAATGTAACACCCCTTTTACCCCCTCACAAGTTAAGCAATTTAAATCAAATATCAGAGTAAAAGTCATGAAAAAAGGAATCACATTTACTTCTTAAATCAAAAATTATAAACATTACATTGAGTTATGTCCCGTAACATGAGTTAATAAAATCATGAAAACACTTTAAATCTTTTCTCAATAAATAGACAGCGGAAAAACAATACGTCATAAATTCGTCTTTAATAAAATAAACCTCATAAATTATCCCAAATATCATTTTATCAAAGTACTTAAACAAAATTAACATCTTAATCCAAATAAAACAAAATAAACTCAAGCGAGAACCCATCCCGAAGTTACTGGACACAAAGCAGGACTCCACTTCTAACTAACTCGACAACTCACTACCTCGGAGTTAAGAACACACCGAGCTAACCTTGATTATCTGCAGGATGGCATAATAGACCATCACCAGAAGGCATGCAGGGTGAGTAAATTCACATTCAATAAAATAATATAGAAATGAGAATTTAAAACATCAACAACATCGAAAATTCAATCATAACTCATTTTTACAAAACATCAAGAAAATCTCATCATCACACAAAATCAATGCAAATCATGCTATGTCATTTAGAATGATATGCAACCTTTTAATATGCATGTGGTACCGAAACATCCTCATGGATGGAAACTGGGCCATCAACCCTCCCCTAAGGGAGCACATCATAACGTCATATCACTTCAATCCACACGATGTGATTGAAGCTACTAATTGGACCGAAGTCCCCTCATAATTCAATGCCATGAATGCAAGACGCAATAACATACATTATCATCAAAACATCAAAACATTGCATCCGCATTCATCATTAATCATAATTCTCATACTCACTCAATGTCATCATACCTCTACATCATGTAATTCATACCTCATAACTCAAGGGAATCAGTTTAATCCATCATACATTATTTAATTACTAATTCTACTCATACTTCATATCTCATAAAAATTAAGAGAATATTCGTTCATCATGTAATTGCTAATCCTACATCATATACCTCATAAAACACGTCTTACGACGACTCTACAACATCATAACAATCTAAGCCATACCACCTCAGAAACAATTTTCGAAAAAAATAACATTTTTCAAAACTCTCCAGGGCTTGCTAAGCGCCCAACTCCCTATTTGTGTTCGCTAAGCGAGCTTCATGAATTATGCAGATTTTTCTGCGATTTCCAACATTCTTATCCGTGACAATCTCAGTAAAAACCCATATTTAACATCAGTATAGCAACAAAATTATATTTAAAATAAACACTCCTCAGAATAACATCAAATGAATCATATAACATCATTATATCCATTAAATCATCATGAAATCATCATCAAAACACAAATCATCAATCAAAACCCTATACCCTAATGCTACACCACAAAACCCCCAATTCTATTCCCACAATATAATACCGAAAGGAAAATACTCCCCATACCTTAAGTTCCGTAATCTTTCCAATGACTTCCTCAAAAACCTCTCCAACCTTCAAGCTCTAGCTTCTCGTCTTCTTCAGAGCTCTCCTCCCAAAAGTGCAATCGTTCCAAATGATCGTACTCTCAATCTTTCCTTCTTTTGTCACACTTGCCCCTTGGACCTCTTTAGTCTTTCCCCGTAAAACCCTCACTAATCCCCCCATCAAATGACCACATTGTCCTTATCCTCTAATTCCTTTTATTTTAATATAATTTAATCTCAAATAATAAACTAAACCCACTAAACTTAATATTTCTAATATTCATAATATATTAAGCCAACCCCAAAACTCCACAAAACATCAAATAAAATCATAAACATCAAAATTCGCAAGAAAACACATCAATTAAATTAAAATCGACTTTGGGGTGTTACAGAGATGGTCATAGTAGAAGATTAATGTAAGAATTTGCAAAATTCATTAATTTATCTGGGTGCATCAATTTACCGGTTTTCGACAATAACTTTACTCCATTCAAGTCAAAGGGTAGGTCTTGTAGTAGACTAGACATATTTTTGGTATCTCCTAGTTTACTTAATGATTGGAATATGGTTTGTCAAGAGGTGGGTTTGCATGATATCTTAGATCATGGAAGATATAAATGGTGTAATTTGTTCTCAAGATTTGAATTCTTGAAATATGGAGGAAGATGATTTATGGAAACACCTCAAATTGAAAGAAAGTATTTTAAAACAAAAATTGAGGATGAAATGGATTATGGAAGGAGATTATAACTCTAAGTTTTTTCATGCCGCTATCAAACATCGTTGCAATTTGAATACGATCTCATCGGTTTGTATTGATGGTCATATGGTGGAGGATGTGGATGAAGTTAAAAAGTCTGTTTTGAAACATTTTGCAGCTTGGTTTCATAGAGTGAGTAGACATTTCCCTAATATTGGTTCTCATGGTTTCAAGAGGCTTTCTCAAATAGACTGGTCCTACCTTGAGGAGGAAGTAGATGAGGCCGAAATAAGGAATGTAGTATTTGAGTGTGGAGGTGATCGGAGTCCTGGTCCTGAAGGTTTTAGTTTCGATTTCTTTAAACATTGTTGGGGTATTATTGGCACCGATTTCAAGAATTGTGTTTTGTACTTTTTTAATGGTGAAAAATTACCAAAGGTATTCACTTCATCTTTTTTAGTGCTTATTCCTAAATTCATTTCTCCTAAGGATTTGGATAATTATAGACATATATCATTGATTGGTTCAGTGTATAAGGTGGTGTCTAAATTCATGGGTAATATACTCATAGGAGTAATTGGTACCATTATCTCTAAGTCTCAAACCACTTTAATAAGTGGTAGGAATTTACTTGATAGAGTGTTGCGCTTAATGAATTAGTTGATTTCGCTAATAGAAGCAAGAGAAAAGGAATGATTCTTAAGGTAGATTTTGCAAAGGCATATGACTGTGTGGATTAGAAATATCTTCGTAATGTTATGAAATCCATGGATTTCGGAGATAAGTGGTTACGATGGATGGATGGTGGGGTGTTAAATAGTTTCATGTCGGTTCTTGTTAACGGTAGTCCTACTAAAGACGTTGAGGCTTCGAGAGTTCTTCGTCAAGGTGATCCGTTATCTCCGTTTCTTTTATCCATTGTGGCGGAAGGTCTTACGGTGTTGATGAAGAGAGCGGTGGAGGGAGGTTGGTATACGAGTTTTGAGTTTGAACATGGTGTTTCTTTTCATTTACTTCAATAAGAGGATGACTCGGTGTTAGTTGGGGATAGTTCTTGGAGTAGACTTTGGGCTATAAAGGCTATTCTTAAAGGTTTTCAATTAGTTTTCGGCCTTGATATCATTTTTAATAAAAGTTCTCTTTTTCGCCTTGGTGTGGATGATAATTTCCTTACGGCAGTGGAAAACTTTTTGGCTTGTAAAGCTTGTTTTTGTCCTTTCAAGTTTCTCGGTATTTTTTGTGTGGTAATCATAGATTAATTTCTTTTTGGAAACCTTTGATTGATATTGTTTGGTCTCGGCTAGATTCTTGGAAAGGTAAGTGTTTATCTATGGGCGGTAGAGTGACTCTTATCAATTCAGTTCTCTTTAATCTACCTATCCATTACATGTCATTCTATAAGCTTCTTAGTAAGTTTATTCGTATTCTTACTTCAATTCAAAGAAGTTTTATGTGGAATGGTACGATTAACAAGAAAGAGATCTCATGGATCTGATGGAGCTCGATTTGCAAATCGAAAGATGAAGGTGGTATTGGGATCAAAGATGTTAAACTTTTCAATTATGCTCTGTTATCCAAGTGGATTTTGAAAGTATTATCGCCTACGGAGTTTCTTTGGAGAGGAATGTTAAATAGTCGTTACCATGATTATGTTTTATCATTCCATCTCGGTGAAATTTCTAATTATCCGACAAGAGCATCTTTGTGGTGGAGGGATTTATTTTCGGTTTCATCCCACTCCGGTAGTAACCATTTCGCGGGACTGGTTTCATATAAGGTTGGAATAGGGAGAAATGTAGATTTTTGGGTTTCTCGGTAGGCTGGTGTTGATTCCTTGGCAGTCCTTTATCCGAATGTTTATTCTGCGTTTAGCGGTAGAGGAAGTTGAATCGTTGAAAACAGGATTTTGGTTGACGGTTCTTGGAGATGGATCATAGCAGGTAATCTTGGCCTGTTGTCATCGGTTCAGTCGCTGGATTTATGATGCTTGTGGGACTGGCTGGATTCGGTGCCAGTTGTAGGTAATGTGAACATGCCAGATTCTTTCTTTTGGCTGCAAGAAGACAATGACGAATTTTCTATGAAGTCAGCATATGTGTTTTTAGCGAATCAAAATGTGGTTCATGTTTTAGATACGAATATATCAACTATGTTTAAATTGATTTGGATGGCTCCTGTACCGCTAAAAGTCAGTGTGTTTGTGTGGATGTTAATCTCACTATTTTCAAGAAGAAAAAGTTGAACATTTTTTTCCATGGTTCTAAATCTGTTTTGGTTTGGAAGTTTATTTACAAATGGTTGGGTTTGAGAGATATTTATATCGAAGATCTCCATGGTCACTTTAGGAGTTAGATCGAAGATTGCAACTCAAAGAATATCGCAGTCAAAAATATATTGGGACTATGGTTGGTAATTTGTTGGGTTTTATGGTTTTCGAGAAATAATATTATGTTTAGGGAAGAATTTTGGAATCTCGATACAATTACTCATAGGATTATAATTTTATGGTTTTCGAGAAATAATATTATGTTTAGGGAAGAATTTTGGAATCTCGATACAATTACTCATAGGATTATAATTTTTTCTTGATGGTGGTTAGACGGATTATAATTTTATGATTTTCGAGAAATAATATTATATTTAGGGAAGAATTTTGGAATCTCGATACTTTGGTGGTTAGACAAGAAACATTTAAATGTAAATAATTTTTATAATTTTTTCTTGATGGTGGTTAGACGGATTATAATTTTATGATTTTCGAGAAATAATATTATATTTAAGGAAGAATTTTGGAATCTCGAATACAATTACTTATAGGATTATAATTTTTTCTTTGGTGGTTAAACAAGAAACATTTAAATGTAAATAATTTTTTGTAAGTCTGTTTTTGAAAAATTGATTTTTTTGTATATGAGTTAGGATATGCTATGTATCCTTGAAATATATTTTTCTTAAAAATTATTTCTGACCATTCATATTTGAAAGTGTATGACTACATTGGTGCCACAAAAGAGTGAAATTTGTATCCATGGAATATAATTTTTTTGTTTATTAAAAAAAAAATATTCTGACCATCCATATTTTGGTCCCACAGAATGGTATAGCGGATGGATTTATAAATATAAGTTGTAATCTAAATCTTATTGCTAATCTACATCAAGACGATTTTTTTTTTTATATGATCCTCTTGTGTTGCTTTTACAGCATAAAATTTCCTAAAACAAATTCATTTGATATTTTTCTTGGGATTTATCACTCTTTTAAATAAAAAGAGCAAAAATTTTATTCATTGTTTATTTATTCATAGTAGAAAGGTGGAAACTCAATAATAAGTAAGAAATACATAACCCTTTATTCTTTATTTATTCTTAGCTCACTATGAGCTAGCTATATCTTACATCATACATTTGCATTATTTTTCATAATTTATCATCCAACACTTACATCATACATCATATTGATTACTTAGTAAAAAGTCTCCAAAATTGAAGACAAAGGACTCCTTTTTCCTTGGCTTCCTTCTTCCTTTTGTTGAGGTTCAGCACATGCAAAGTGAGATTGTTTTTGGTTCTTTAATAGTCTATTTACCTCTTGAGCAGATCCAGGAAATGTAAGGTCTTTTACTGGATTTTCAATTTGGCTTATCACATTGTCGTCCGATCCTGTAAGGAAGTTTCTCTTGTTGTTCTCGGCATTGATACCGAATCCAAGCAAATTTAGATTTGATGAAGCGCTGATTGCAACCGGGTGACCGGCCGGAATGATAACAACGTCACCGGGAGACAATCTAGCTTCATACCTTTGCACTCCATTGTTTCTTTCCTTTTTATCTTCCCTCTCTTGTTGCTCATTTTTGAAACCCACAAGTTCAAGGTTTCCTCTTCCTTCATTAACCAATAGTACAACTATAGCCCTTGAATTGTAGTGTGGCAACATTAGAGCTCCCTAAAAATTTATGCAAAAATGCATTAACATATTTATATTTATGTAATATAATTAAAATTATGTGTTATATATATTTATTGTTGTGTCTATACCTCATTAATCTCCACACATTTAATAGATACATCTAAATCTTGAAGTTGAGGGTATTTCTTCTGTGGAGTAATCTCAAACAACTTGCCAAACTTGTTAGAATATTTTGGATTGTGGCTTCTCAAATTGAATGGTTCAAATTCTGAAAGTAAGCTTTTCTTTGAGCTTGATTTTGCAAGCTTTCTCAGTTCCGCAATTTGTTCCCTTGACACTTTGACTATTGCATTTGTTTCTTGCCCTCCTAAGAGAACCTTCTCTATTATCTCGTATTTAGTCTATATTTGCAAACAAGGATACAAAATACAAATTACTTATCTATTAAAAAATTGATAAAGACTTCACTCATTAAAGTTAACATGTGTTGCTGGCATACTTACATTTAAAGAGGCCTCTAAAATATTCTTGCTGAATCCTCGTAAGTATTGGTTTTTATTTTCAGCTAGGTCAAAAGCCTAGGTCAAGAATGGTAAATATCAAATTTTGTAAGAATAAAACTTGTGAAAAAAAGTTAATTGTATTTTATATATTACCTCAAATTTACCAGGCCTATTCACAGGTATTACAAGATCCACGACTCTAAGATCTTCTTCATCATCTTGGTTAACTAGATAAGATGTTGTTCCTGCCGGAAGTTTGATGGTATCACCACACTCAAGATTATACGAATTTCTCTCGTTGGGACTCAACACTGTCAATATGGCTTTCCCTGTGATACATATTAACCAAACAAAAATTTAATTATGCAATATACGAAATTATTCGAATTCAACTTAAATTTAAATTCTTCAAAACAAAATAGATTGTCATAGTAAAATTACCATTGAGGACTACAAGGATTAAGTCAGCATCTATATGTTGAGGAAGAAACATGGTGTGGGGTTTGGCTCTATATTCCACAAGACGATAGTTTTGAAGATTTTCAAATAAGTCTGATCGTTCGTCGAATCTTTGAAGACGACGAATGTGACCGTTTTCGTTTTTGAAGAGTGTTAAAAACTTGTTAGACTTGAATAAAAAGGGGTTTCTTGACGATCTTTCTTCAGTGTCATCTTCTTCATAGCTTTTTGTTATCTTCTTTCTATACCTTAGCCTCGCCCTTTCGTCAGGATCTTCGTGACGCTGACTTCCTCTCCACTCTTCTTCTACTTGTTCCTCATCTTCTGATTTTTCCCATTTTTCGCGTCCAGGTTGAACTTCCTTTTCACGATGATATTGATATTTCTGCTTCTCTTCTTCGTCTTCATATGAAGGTTTCAATTCTTCATGGCGTTTTTCTGCTTTCTCACCCTCTTGGCGGCCTCTTTCTCGTTGTCCTGGTACCCTAGATTCTTCATCTTCTTCCTTTTCATATGAAGGTATCCATTCTCCACGGTGTTTTTCAGCTTTCTCACCCTCTTGGCGACCTCTTTCTCTTTGTCCCGGAACCCTAGGTTCTGAACCTTCGTCATAACTAGCATAAGTGACACAAACGGAGGCCAGGAATATAATTCCCAGCAAAATCAAAAGTGGAAATCGTGATTTGATTGTGGTAGCCATGATTTGTATTTCACTAGTTCACTTCACACTTTAGATGATGAAATGAAAGAGTAAGATGAAGGATATTTATAGTGATAGAACATAAAGCTAGAAGAATTACGTGGATGGACATTTGGCTACATTGTGCCATGTAGCTTGACGAGTGTTGAAATGAACAAAATTGAGGTGGCAACTGAGTTGTAACTGAGGTGATGAATATTTTGAGCTGCATGTGTGACACATTGGGGTTGTACGTGTTTTGATGCATGGAGTTTGGGGTCCAGTTCATTTAGATATTACATGGATGCGGCGATCATGATCACGATGAATGTGAAGTTTTTTGTTTTAATTTGATGAATGAATAAATGAACCTGAGAATTCTTTAATCAAATTGTTTGTCACTTTCACTCACCATTCGTTAGCTTTTATGCATAAATTAATGGATGTGAATGAAGCCACTAGAGATTGCTGATTATGATAATTATACAATTCATGATGAGCATCAAAGAATAAAGAAAACCGAAGTTGAATAAAATAAAACATATAATTACGGCCAAGTAACCCATTCCATTTCCTTCTTTATGTGAACCTTGAATAGTAATTATTATTTTTAAGTAACTATTGAGCATTGATTCCTTGAATAGTATTGAGTACTTACTCTTTATTATTAAAAAGTATGTACCAAGTTATAGGTTTAAGGTAATAAGATGAAAAAATTATTAATGATTTTTTTTCTAGTAGGGCATATGGACTCCTTCCGAATCTATAATCTATATGCCCAAAACAAGACTTCAGATAGTCGTCACAACTAAGAAAAGAAATTGTCGATTGAAGGTGGTTGTTGGCTTTTGCTTCAACTTTCTCTTAAGAAGGAAATGGAATCGGTAAAATTCATGAAACTCTTTTCTTCATTTTATAAGCAAAGAATATGATTAAAAAGAGAATATAGGGTTCTCAAATCCACTTATAAAAATACGAGACAAAACTCGAAACAAAAGAAAATTACAAATCAATTAACTCTTACGATGAATAATTCAAAGATCCCTACTAAACTCGTAAAAGTTATAATTGGTAAAAGTAATTTTTCCGATGTAAGACCATCTCCAAACTAATGTCTTTATATTCCAAATCACGTCTATAATGTTCCAAACTTCATTCCTAAAAAAGATATAGTTCCTCAAAGACCACAAGTACCAAGTGGTCGCCAACCAAATAACTTCTTCCTTCCCCGCCTTAACCATTTTCCTCTTGCAAAATGAACACCACGTAAGAAAACTCTCTTTTATGTTATTAAATCCCAAGAATACAAAACCAACCTAATCGGCCACTTCCTTCCAAACCACTTTCGAAGTACTACAACCAAATATGATATTGTTGCACCCTAATTTTTGCCCTAAGTTTTTTTTGCATTTCATCTACATCTTGCATACAAACAAGATTGCATTGGTTGCACGGTTCTTCTCTGGTTAGGTTTATGCCTCGCAGGGGATCACCGTTGTTTTTAATTACTTTATTTGTTTATGTTTACTAACCATTAATCAAAATCCAAAAAATATTTTGTTTCCTTTTACTAACCTTTTTTCAGGAAGAGGAACCATTGAAAATACCAAAAACAGCAGTCCTGCAGCTCGAGTAAAATTTCACAAAAAAAAGTCGAAGTTGATCTGCAAATAATTCAAATTTATCTGATCTAGGATTTTCCAAGTTAATCGATTCATTCAAAGGATTTTCAAGGTTCATGTGTTTATTTCCCACTAGTGCAGAAATGACTTTTTACATCGGGCGAAAATGACTTTTTACATCGGTTCCGAGTCCGATGTAAAGGCAGTCGATGTAATAAGTCATAGACATTTTACATCGGTTTTAGGACCGATGTAAAAAATATATCAACCACATCGGTTAATTTTTAAGTCTGATGTAAAAAAAAAATATAATTTTTTTTTTAATGTAAAAGGGACTTTTTACATCGGTTGGAAGATAAAACCGATGTAATAGGTTGGCTTTTACATCGGTGCTTTCAAATAACCGATGTAAAAAGTGTGCCATACAGGGGGCTTTTTACATCGGTTCCCCATTCGCCCGATGTAAAAAGTGTGCCATACAGGGGGCTTTTTACATCGGTTCCCCATTCGCCCGATGTAAAAAGTGTGCCATACAGGGGGCTTTTTACATCGGTTCCCCATTCGCCCGATGTAAAAAGTGTGCCATACAGGGGGCTTTTTACATCGGTTCCCCATTCGCCCGATGTAAAAAGTGTGCCATATAGGGGACTTTTTACATCGGTTCCCCTTTAGCCCGATGTAAAAAGTGTGCCATATAGTACTTTTTACATCGGTTCCCCTTTCGCCTGATGTAAAAAGTACTGTAGAAAATTTATATAATTTTACTATTTTTTAGCAGTTCCTGTAATTTTTTTGGTACCTAATTATTTAGCAATTCGTGTAAATTTTTTTGGTACCTAATTTTTCCTTCACATAGACCATATTTAGGTCGCTATTTTCATATATTTCTCACCAATATTCAATAAACCAAATATCTAGTACACATATATTCTTCTAAATGTACTAGTACACATATATTCTTCCAAATGTACTAGTATACACATATAGTCATCTCAATATATAGGAGGTTTATACTAAAATTTACTACTACAACAACAACAACAAAAAATACACATTCAACCAATATTTCCCTCACTTGAATATCAACTTACAATATCCACAAGAATATGAATTGTAACTTCGGTAGAAAACACAAAAATCAAATTTCCTGAAAATAAATAATAACACCAATTAACCAAAAGACAACACCAAAGTCAATATCTTCAAATAGAGAATTCTATATATCTTACCAGATAAAGCTTAACTTTTATACAACTCAAAGAAACATGTTGCCCAACGGAGTCGCAAATCATACAAATCATCTTCTTTTAATTATGTTGGGTCATTAAATACCTACAACACATAAATAACAATATAGAGTTATTTTGGAAAATTCACATTAAGTTGCAAAATGCAAAGTAATAACAAAGTAAAGTTATATTTATTACCGTCATCCAATTATCGGTTATCTTTGCAGAGACAATATCCAACATATTTTTCATCACATAGTACCCACAATCATCAGAGTTATTTTGTTTCCTTGTCTACAAATGAATATATGACATCATTAGTGAATACTTATATGATAAAATTAAATTTATACATATAATTTACACCACTTACTATGGGTCGAAGCCATGTAGGCTTTCTTCTAATGCCATGTGCCGCTTGATGAACCCTTAAAGCACTAATAAAGAAGGCAAAAAAACCATATAAAGCCACATAAAATATGGAATTAATTTTGTAACAAATTATGTATATAAGATATAGTGAACATAAAAGATAAACTTACTTTGTAACAAGTTTCGTCATGGTTTGATTAAGTTCCCGATGAAGTGAACAGAAGACGACCACCGTATTGTCTTTTGGACAAATGACTATTAATTGCCAATGAGATCTGTATGTGCGTGTTGAAGTACAAAAGTCAGAATTTCATATTAACAAAGTTATAAAATAGAATTTCATACACATACCCATGAATAAATGGTAGCAAGTGACACACTTTCTCTTCGTGATCACGTAACATGTCTTGTATGTATTTTCTAACTTTTGCTTCAGTTTTTGCCACATTATCAACATACGAACACAAAGCAGAGTACAATATCCCATATACTTCTGATTGTGATGTATCAATACACATACGATGAATATACTTAATTATAACATAAACATTAGAATCAAAGTGACAGGAGTTATAACATATTAAAATATTTGAGAGTAATAAAAAAGAAAATATACTTACGTGGACCATACTTGCAAAGTAGAAACGTCAAGCCAATGTTGTCCCATCAACAACTCTCTGATACATTTCGCTGACATATAAAAATTTGAGACATTCACACAATGACTTAATTCTAATTCAAAGTAATCCATTTGTGTGTCACTCCTTTTCAAAACCATTTTTACTAATCTCTCAACATTGTCTTCCTCTTCCATTTTGCTTACTTTTACAATTGAACAACTTCCTTTTCCGCTTCCATCCACAGTTTCCCTTTGTGCAATGCAATTATTATTTGTTGTGCTTTGGGAGATACCCATAGACTTAAGTGTCTCCATGAAAGATTGTTGCATTGCCTTACGCTCTTCAACCCACTGTTGCGCTAAATCCGCTCTAATTTTTGCTTCCAATTGAGATGACAATTGTGCAAATTGTTCTGATACATCGATATCTTGTCTTTGACGTGATCTTCTAAAGAAAGTGCTTTGTTTATGGTGTTTTCCAACACCACGAACACGGCCGCCATGCTCAGATGTTCCAATGGCTGCTGTTAAGATATCGTGACGTCCATCCGGAACAAATGCACCCTTTTCAACTTTTTCAACTAGAGAGTCCTACAAATGCACCACAACTTTGTCAATATAGTTTTTATCAAACAAAATTATAATGATACTTGAAGAATTTTACTTACAATTTTCTCTGCAACAACTTGTGTAGCCTGTGATGTGTATTCTCCCCCTTTCTTTTGTCGTGCTCTCTTCCATAACTCATGGCGTGAAGGTGGAGATGGGCTACCCGTATCATCTACATTAGAATCATCTCTCGATAATCTCCTTTCATTTATCATTTTCTCTTCAAGCAAACGATACCCTCCACGAGATAATACATGTGGGTATGCATTCTTAGCCACATTTTTTGCACCCTTTTCACTTTTTTCCTATTAAAAATTTAAAAAGTTACTAATCATACTAAACATAATAACAATGTTATTAAGCACAATAAACATAATAAAAATTTATAACTCATACTAACCTTAAATTCAGATGAATCCCGAGACTTCAGAAATTCTTTCCATACTTCTTCTTTAATATAAGGATATCTGATATATGCAGGAGCGAGACCATCTTTGGGCTTTCTAATATATTCACTTGTGAGCTGTGTCTTAAAACCTCTCCATCGCTCTCCAGCATATTTAATCCACTCTTTCTTCAATGGATCCTTTTTTTCATCAAGAGGTTCTGGAATAGTGAAATGAGCCTACACATATAATATATAGCATATGTTATTAGCATATGAATATAAAACATAATTAGACATCAAAATAAGCAAAAATAACTGAACATCAGTCCAAATGGCCTCTTTTATGTCATTATCTACGTTTTTCCACTCATCTTTCAAAATACTACATCTCTGTCGAGCAAGAGATGCTATGTAACTCTTAAAATTTGAAGCATTTTTACCAAAACCCGTACATTCATGGGTTCTTGGATCAAACTTCACCTTTATCTTCTCACCTGTTTGGTGAACTTTGTCAATTTGTGTCATTAAAGTGGGACCTCTAACTCTTTTTTTTGTAGGGTCACTAGATGAAGAAGGGTTGTCTGTTGAATCAGCCATGTATCTGTTCACATAAAATAAAAACAATTAGACATCAAATTAGACAAAAAATATAGCAAAAATATAAAACATTAGACATTAAATTAAGCAAAAATATAAACAATTAGATATCAAAGCAAGCACAAAATAAATAAATAAATAACTTACTAGTCCTCCCATATCCCTTCTCCATGATCTGTGCGAATAGCATGCACATCATCCTCTTCATTTTCTTCAATGAAGGTAGGCACATTTATTGAGAAAGGAGGAGTTTCGGAAATATCAAGGTTGGCATCTTGATTTTCATCACTATCATGCATCTTTCCTTGTATAACCACCGACCACCTTTTATCAGAAGGATCTGTGACATAAAACACTTGTTTTGCTTGAGACGCCATAATGAAAGGTTCGTCCGCATAAGCTAACTTGCTAAGATCAACCAATGTAACTCCAAATTCAGCGATTCTTACACCACTATTGATATCAATCCATTTGCATTTAAATACGGGAACTTTAAACACAACATAATCAACTTCCCAAATCTCTTCAATCACCCCAAAGTAGGGTGTAGATGCCATAACCAGATTTTTATCTTTAGCACTAGAGAAGTGCATGGACTCGGCCACAATCATCACCCCACTATTTTGTGTGGTACTACGGTCATCCTTTGACTTTGTATAAAAGCAAGTTTTATTAATATCATATCCACTCCAAGTTATTATGTTACATTTCGGCTCATAGGACAACCACTTAATTGTATTAGATGCACTATCATCATTAGCAATTTTCTCTTTAAACCACTCAGAGAAACTCTTATTGTGCTCTTTTAACAACCATCTTTCATTCATCTTGGGGTGCCTTTTCTTTATGATGCTTTTGTGAGAAGATAAGTAAGGTTGAACTTCATCCGTGTTATTTAAAATATACAAATGAGCTTGAACAACCACATCAATACTTAAACTCTTGACATTTAAACCTTGTGTACCCATACCCTCACATCTTGCATCATGACGAGACTTAAGAACCCCTACAACATCCACTTCTGACAAATAGTTTGAACAAAACTCAATTGCCTCTTCTGCAATGTACCTCTCAACAATCGATGCTTCTGGCCGGTATGGATTTTTTGTATAACCTTTTAGGATCTTCATGTATCGTTCTGTTGGATACATCCATCGTAAAAAAATTGGGCCACAAATTCTAATCTCCCTTACTAGATGAACAATCAAGTGAACCATAATGTCGAAAAATGAAGGAGGAAAATACATCTCTAATTGGCACAAGATAACTGAAGCCTCATTTTCCAAAACATCTAACTTTGATGGATCAATGGATTTACAACAAATTTCATTGAAAAATAAGCACAACCTGGTTATAGTCTTCCTAAAATTGTTAGGCAATATCCCACGAATAGCCACTGGTAGTAGTTGTTGCATTAAGACATGACAGTCATGAGATTTTAAGCCAATTAGTTTGAGATCTTTAACAGATACAAGCCTCTTGACATTTGATGAGTAACCATGCGGAACTTTAATACTTTGTAAACACTCACAAAAACTTGTTTTCTCTTTTTTAGACAAAGTGTAGCAGGCAGGAGGCAAATATATCTTGTTGCCTATATGTTGTGGAGTTAACTCTTCTTGTATACCCATCAAACCCAAATCCACACGAGCATTATAACCATCTTTTGTTTTTCCATGAATGTTTAGAAGTGTTCCGAGTAAACTATCACATACATTTTTCTCCACGTGCATCACATCAATACAATGTCTTACATCAAGACTAGACCAATATGGAAGATCGAAGAAAACTGACCTCTTTTTCCATAAATTTTTCGTATTTGATTTCTTTTAATATTTACCAAACTCAACATTAATTCCCTGTTGTCGTTGATAAACTTCCTCTCCAGTTAAGGGCTTTGGAGCTTTACCATGCTCTTGTTCCCCATTGAAAGCTTTTCGCAATCTACGATATGGATGATAACGAGCTAGAGATTTTCTATGTCCAAGATAAACAGTTTTCTTTCCTTTCTCAAGTTGGAGGTAACTTGTGTCTTCTTCACATATAGGACATGCATTATGCCCTTTAACTTTATAACCAGACAAATTACCATACGCTAGAAAATCGTTGATGGTGCAAAACAACATGGCATGCATATTGAAATGTTCACCAGAATACACATCAAAAACATCCACCCCTTCATCCTATAATACTCTTAAATCATCAATCAAGGGACTTAGATAAACATCTATGTCATTTCCCGGTTGTTTTGGGCCCGAAATCATCATGGATAACATAATATATTTACGCTTCATGCATAACCTAGGAGATAGGTTGTAAATCATCAGGAGAACAGGCCAAGAAGAATGATTAGTACTTAGATTACCAAACGGATTCATTCCATCAGTAGAAAGTCCAAGTCTAAGGTTTCTCGACTCTTTGTCAAAATTTGGAAACAAAGAATCTATTTTCTTCCACTGCAAAGAATCAGCTACATGACGAATTTGTCCATCACATTTTCTTTCTTCGGCATGCCATCTAAGATTCCTTGCGTCATTTGCATTTGCGAAGAGTCTCTTGAACCATGGAATTATTGGTAGGTACCATACAACTTTCGCGGGAGGACCCTTTTTGACAACCTCATCATCACTAGAATCACCATCTTTCTTTTTGTAGCGTGACGCCTTGCACTTCAGACAATGATTATAGTTTACATACTCTTTTCTGTATAATATGCAATCATTAGGACATGCATGTATCTTTTCATACTCCAAACCCATTGGACACAATATTTTTTTTGCCTCGTAATAACGATTTGGCAATATGTTACCTTCTGGAAGCATCTGTGTCAACAATTCAAGCAATTCGGTATAACTTTTGTCACTCCACCCATTATTTGCCTTCAAATTAAACAATTTTAACACGGCTGACAAACGTGTAAAATTAGTGCATCCCGGGTACAAAGGTTGATCCTTGTCACTGAATAAAGTATCATACGCAGGTGCCTTTTTAAACGAATCTTGTCCAATATCACGCATCATATCTTCCAGACGATCATCATCAATTTCTACACCAATATTATCTTTTTGGGACACATTTGACTTTTCTACTACCTCACCGTGCCATATCCATTGTGTATAACTTTGACAAATCCCATGACAAATTAGATGATCCATGATTGCCTTCTTATTAAGTTTTGGTTCGCGATTTGCGCAACGAACACATGGACAGAGAAAAAGCACATCAACACTTTTTTCACCATTACTTTTAGGAGGAGGAAGATTTTTTTTAGCATTGCTTTCAGTAAACTGTAGAAATTCCTTCACTCCATGTTCGTACTCAACACTTAATCGATTAGCTTTTATCCAACTACGATTCATACCTATGTTCCGGAATTAATGCATACAGATCAAATAAATTATTTAGACACCTATAATAAAGTAATGTATATAAAACTATATATATATAATATATATACACAAAACTATATATATATATATATATATATATATATATATATATATATAACTATATATATATATATATATATAGTTATATATATATATATATATATATATATATATATATATATATATATATACACACACAAAACTATATATATATATATATATATATATATATATATATATATATATATATATATATATATATATATATATATATATATATATATATATATATATTCAAGCAGCAAACAGTACCTATATATATATATATATATATATAACAGTACCTATATATATATATATATATATATATATATATATATATATATATATATATATATATATATATATATTAAAGAAAACAGTACCTAGCTAGGACGGTGGAGGGCGGCGGGGACGGCGTTTGGGAGACGGCGGCGGCCTGAAGGGATGGTTCAACGGGGACGGCGGTGAAACCGGCTGTGAACAGCTACGAACGGACGGCATACCGTCTGTGAACGAACGGCGTACCGGTGTGAACGGACGGCGTACCGGCTGCGAACGGACGGCTTGACGGAGGACTGCGAACGGACGGGGGACTGCGAACGGACGGAGGACTGTGCGGGGACGGAGGACTGCGAACGGATGGCTTAGAACGGCGTGACGGACTGCGAACGGACGGCTTCGAACGGCGTGACGGCTGTGCTTCGAACGACTATGGAAAGGCTGTGAGGAAGAAGAAGCGTAACAGGGCTATGGAAAGGCTTCGAACGGTTTGAATGTTATGTTTTTAGGTTTTTAGGTTTTTAGTGTTTTTAATTTTTATGGATTTTTTTTTATTTCGGTTTATATTCAAACTGATGTAACATCCATTACGAATTTTTTAATTATTTTTTTTAAGAGAATTATTACATCGGGTTAACTATTAACCGATGTAATAGCTTATGAGAATTTTTTAATGAATTTTTGAATTTGGTTTTTTAAGAGACTTATTACATCGGGTTAACGAGTAACCGATGTAATAGCTTATGAGATTTTTTTAATGAATTTTTTAATTTGGTTTTTTAAGAGACTTATTACATCGGGTTAAAGATTAACCGATGTAATAGGGTACTTAACTTTTCACATCGGTTATTTAGTAGAAACCGATGTAATAGGTTTTTTTTTTTTGAATTTTTTTTAGAAACTTTTCACATCGGGTATTTTGTAGAAACCGATGTAATAGGGTATTTTTTTTTGAATTTTTATGTAGTATTTTAAATCGGTTATTCTAATAACCGATGTAATAGGTATTTATTTTTTTTAAAATTTTTCTTAATTGTTTTTTTAATTGTTTTGTTAAATGGTTTGTTACATCGGTTTTAGAAAAACCTATGTAAAAGGTTTTAGATGAATTTTTTGTTATTTACAAAACTGCAACCACATTACTTTTTACATCAGTTTTTATCAATAACCGATGTAACATCCCTTATAACAATTTATGTTATTATTTACGAAACTGCCACCGCGTGATTTTTTACATCATTTTTAACAAATACCTGATGTAAAATCATTTAACCAAATGTCTTTTTTTAGTAGTGTCCATGTCTTCTTCGACGTACAAAAAGAATCGGGCCACAACAATCAAGCAACCTCATTTGAATAAAATATTCAAATTTTGGCTTGGTTAACCGGTTAACCAGTGCGAAATTTGAATATTTTATTCAAATTCAGCACCCTTAAATCATTGATATAATTGGAACACTCTAGATCCATTGGCTTCTGATTTCTCTACATCACTTTGATTATTTCTTACCATAAACCCTCACTAATCACCACTCTTTTCCATTTCCCACCAAAATTTCAATTACCAAACCTAATTTTAATTACCAAAGCAAGCTCCATTCCACCAAATTCCCATACCTAAGGCCTTTCAATAGGACCATAATTTCATTCATTCACCAAACTTTTGAGAGCCAAAACATACTTGCAAAACATTCTCCCAAAACCAAAAATTCACTAAAGCTCATTTTCTTTCTTTTGAAGTTATCAAAAATTCACATTGAATTCTTGACAAATTTGAGCTAAACCTTCATCCTTTTCTTCTTTTGTTCACCAAATGCAGTATATCTAGCTTGGCTTGGTTCAATTTGAAGAAGTGCTTTTGGTAATTCATCTCTTTCCATAAACTCATATTCACCTCCAACATTCAAGATGTAGCTCTTTGGTGCCTTTGTGTCTAGATCCTTTGAATCTTTATTTGTTGTTTGATTGCAGGGATTCCACTGTATTTTGGTTTTAAAATTCGTGCAAATTCAGATCATGATCATCAAATGTTTGAGAAATGGTTTCAAAATGGATCATGCTGAATTTTCTGCATTTTTTCTGCTTCTAGTACAACGTTAACCGATTAACCATTTATAGTGCAAATTGGTTAACCGATTAATCATCTTTAAAACTGCGCAGGTTTTGCCTGCATTAACCGGTTAACCAATTGGTTAACTGGTTAACGCAAGTCAGAATGGTGTTTTGGCTTTTTTCAAGCCCCTTTATGGTTCCTCTTTCTTCTTCTTCTTCCTCCTTTTTATTTTTACCTTGGGAAACACTTTTGAGAGTGATTTCTCCTTAATTTCAATGAACTTTGGGTGTAAATTAGAATAGTTAATGCATTAATTCAAAACTACCTTTAAGTGGATTATTCAATTCATTTAAGGTGCTTTTCGTTAGTGATACATTTTCATGCTTGAATTCACCGAGACGAGTGATTGAACTTAAGGATGGAAGAATACCATGAGTAAGGCTCAATTTGGTATTCATCTTTAGTTTTGTGCGGTATTGCATCCGGATGGCGATTTATATATCGTTTATCTCGCATGCATTAGCACTAATATTGTTCAACTTAATTGGTGGTGGTCGGCCTCATTTGTAGGGTAATTACTTCGTAAATTACTCGGCGATTACTTAATATAGATCTAAATTTGTCCCTAATTCGGAATAAAAATCTAATAGGGTACTTGCACTTTCATGGACCGGACCTCTTGTTGGTCGCGTAAACCCAAAGTGGTTAATCATATTGCATTAAGAATTGAGACTTATGAATGTTTGATGCGTAGGTGCTTTGGGTCTCCCAATCGCCTTTCAAATTTCATTGAATTCGGTTCGGCTTGCCTTGATTAATCGCTATAGTGTAAGATGCTAAGCGGATCCGATTGCCTTTCGATTTTGGTTACTCTTTTGGTTGTGGTTGATTAAGTTCACCATACCACTCTTATGTAAATATTATTATACTAATATTATTATTAATATTTTAGATTCTTGCACTTTAATTGATTTTGCTACTAACATTTAATTTCTTGCACTTTTTTTGTTTGTTTTATTTTATTTTGCTTTATTATACTTTTATTCATCCATATCATGTTTATTATTTGCTCTTATTTTGTTGTTGATTTTTCATTTGTCCATTTGGACACAAAAATATAAATAAAGGATTAAAACTTCTAAAAAAAACTTGTGACTTTAATTTGTGGATTTTTGGTTACTATCCTTGGTATTGGAATAGAGATTTTGGACTTAGATTTTAGGATACATCTCTCTTGCTTTGATCTTCATGAAGTTTGAACTTCCCTTTATTTGGCCATTTTCTAGCTTATAAGGATGGAACTCTTATGCTCCTAATTTGAAGTATCATCAAGTTTGGTTAGATCTTTCTTCCCTTATCTCCTTTTTTTTAGGATAGTCCCTTCATCTCCTCCCATTCTTTAATTTTCAAAATCTTCTCCCTTTTTCAAAGGATTCATTCTTTTTAAATCATCACCTCTTTAATAAACATATCCTTGACTTTGTCAAGTGGACTTTTATCCTTTTCTCTTCTTTTAAAATCAATGAGTCTAATCATATTGACCTTAATTCAAAAAATAAAAAGAATAAAACTCATTCAAGTTGTTTTGTGCATTTGTGCACTTTGTTTATTTTCTTTTAAAAATGTGCCGATCATGCGTCATTATTCTTTAGTCGGATGCTAGTCTTTCAATCTCCATGGTTGTAGTTTGATGTAATTGAGTCTCTTATCATTCACGGGGGTTTAGTGGCATACTCGTTGATTTTATCCGAGTTAGCGTCCTCCCCATAATGATGTATGAGTTCATGCATTCATTCTCATGGTAGTTTGTTTGGCCATCCACTTGAAGATGACAAATTCTCTTCACTTAATAAAATCAATTACAACCAACCTTTTTCACTATTTGTACCACGAACTACGGGATTTTGATCTCGCATTGCACTTTGTGGGTACGTAGGCATGAGGTGGTAAACCTCTCCAAACACAAAAATATTAAAAAAATAATTCTTTTCTCATCCCCCCACTCATTTAACAAACCTTTTTTTCAAACCAAAAGGAGTAAATTTTTCAAAGGGCTTCCGTGGAGTACCACAGACATTTTGGGTACGTAAAACCTTCCCATTGTGTAACCTATCCCCTTACATGTTTCTCTGTTGTGTTTCTTTAGCTTTTTGCTTTTAGATTCATTAGGATTTATTCGCTCTTTTTTCCTTTTCCTTTCGGAATAAAATAAAAGCGTGGTGGCGACTCTGTTTACCTTGAGTTAAATTAACCAATAGCTTACACTCATGATTTTACCGCTACAGATATGATTCAAAGATTCATAACCAATAGAACAAAAAACACATTTCAAATCACTATCTGGAAAAACCAAACCTCTATTAGAAAGAGAATCTTTTGTAAGAAGCCTATTCAAAAAAACACCTCCAACCAAAAGCATTTATTTTAAAAGGAACTAACAACTTCCAAATAAATGGGAAAGCTTCAATCAAACAATTCACCTGGGCAAAAAGGAACATGAAACGAAGAAAGAATAGAATAAAAAAACTAACCGTAAAATTCTCCGACGAACAAGCCGACCAAATAACTGAATTCGAAGCCAAAGGATTTGGCCGAAAATGCTCTAAAATGGACCGCATTTGATTCAAAAAGATGGCAGCCCCGCCGTCCCACACTAACCCCACACCGAAGTCTCCCCAAAACCACTCATCGCTTATCCATCCCCCGATACAAGCAACTGAAGCCTCTTTAAGATGAGATAATAACTCATAATAAAGAAGAGGAAATTTATCCTTTAAACACAAATCATTTATCCAACAAGCAAGCCAAAAAGAAGAAGTGAAACCATTTCCAATTGCATATCAACAATTAGAATTAAATAAATTTTCCGGCAAACCTCTCTCTGAATCCCATGATATCCCTCCACCAAAAAGAACTTAAAGACCTTTTTCTAAAATAATTTCCGAAATCAACCACCCTCAAATTAATATCTCCATACCTTTCCTTAAGAACTTTATACCATAATGTTTTATTCTTCACTAAAATCCTCCATCTCCACTTATTTAGAAGAGCTACATTAAAATCATTTATTCTTCTCAAACCAATACCCCCCTTTTCCACCGGAAGACACGACTTCTCCCAACTAACCCGATGGATTTTCCTCTCACCTTCCAAACCACCCTTCCAAAGAAAATTAGATTGAATTCTAGTCATTTATTTTACCACTTTCACCGGAGCTTTATTAAAAGAAAGCATAAAAATTGATAAACTAGAAAGGATCGATTTTAATAAAGTGTGCCTTCCTCCCAAACTAAGAAGCCGAATTTTCCAACAAGAAACCTTCCGCTTTAATTTAAACACCAACTCCGACCATAAAGTATTACTTTTAGTTTTAAAACCAATAGGAATACCTAAAAAGATGAAATAATTCATCTCTCTTCTACAAGATAAGAAAAAAACAGCCAACTCCAAGAAACGAGGATTAATATTAATTCCAATAAGTTTACTTTTATGGAAATTAATACCCAACCCCGAAACTATCTTGAATCCCCTCATAACCGCTTTGATAGCCCAAATATGCTTTCAACTTCCTTCCCCTATCAACAAAGTATCATCCGCAAATTGAAGAATATCAATTAAACAATCTCCCTTAATCTTGAAACCTTCAAACTCATTGTTCTCCACCAACTTTGCCACCATCCCCTTCAAACCATCCTCTACAATCACAAAGAGAAAAGGAGAAAGAGGATCACATTGTCTCAATCCTCTCTCAACTACAAATTCTTTCGTTGGATTACCATTAACCAACACTGACATTTTACTAGAAAAAACAAGTGCTTCCATCCATTTCATCCAAGCCTCCCCAAATCCCATTTTTCGTAGTATAAATCTAAGAAAATTCCATATCACCTTATCTTAAGCCTTTTCAAAGTAAACTTTGAAAAGTAAACAACTCCTTCCCTCCTTATTGGTAAAGTCCACTAGTTCGTTCGCAACCAAGACCCCATCTAATAATTGTCTCCCCGGAACGAAAGAACTTTGACAATCCAAAATAAGAGAGTTCAACGCCACCTTAAGTCTAGCCGCCAAAAGCTTGGATATGGCCTTATACACACAAATCACTAGACAAATTGGCCTATAACCATCCAATCCTAAAGGATTGGAAGATTTAAGAACCAAAGTCAAGAAGGAAGAAATAAAATCTTTAGAGAACAAAGCAACGGAATGAAAACTATGAAAACAACCAATAAAATCTTCCTTCAAGAAACCCCAACATTTCTTAATAAAGAAGAAAGAGTAACCATCGGGCCCCAGAATTTTTGAACCTTCAGAACCCCAAATCGCCTCTCTAATCTCTTCCTCCAAAAAAGGAGCTTCAAGAAAAGATTTATCCATTCCATTAATTCCTTTAAACATAATACCTTCAAGCACCAGTCTAAGCACCTCCGACTCGATAAACATTTCCACAAAATGACTTCTATACGCCTCCTTAACCTCTTCCACCTTATCAACTATGCCATTGATTATTCCAATAGTACCGATATAATTACGCATTCTCCTCTCCTTCATAACTCTATGAAAAAATTTACTATTAGAATCTCCATCATTTAACCACTTTAATCTAGATTTACGGATAAGCATATTCTCCTTAAGATTAATCCAAAATTTGCCACTCGCCTCCTTCCTCCTCTTCAACACTTCTTGCATTCCCTCTAACTCCCCTAAACCCCCTCCAAATTGTCCTCCAAGTTCAACTCCCTTCTCCATCTCCAAATCTATCCTCCCAAGAACATTATTATTCCAACCATGCAGTTTGAATTTGTTGTTTTATATTCTCAAATGTTTTCTTATAAGCAAAATATATTAATGGAGAAACGTAAGGGTTCTCTAAACCTATTTACAAAAAGACGAAACAAAGTTTGGCCAAAGAAAATTACAAACCAATATAACTTTAAGATAAATAATACAAAAGAAATTTGTTAAATTCATAAAAAATGCAATTGGAATGTCTAATATTCTCGATGAACGACCATCTCCAAACCAAGGTTTTAATACTCAAAACCGCGTCAAAAACATTCCAAGAGACATTTCTAAAAATAATATCATTTCTTAACAATCACATATACCAACATGTTGCTAACCAAATACTACCTTCCTTTCCTCGACTCATCCTCTTCCTCTTTCCAAAAGAACTCCAAATCAAAAACTATCTTTCAAGTTTTGGGCCCCAAAATCAACTATACCAATCCACTCCGCAACCTCCTTCCAAACCAACTTAGAAACTTCACAAAACAAAAAGAGGTGATTTACCATTTCGTTAAAATGACGACAAAAAACAAAACTAAAAGAATCATTAGGAAAATAGCTCCCTTTAGATGCTAAAACGGCCTTCGTAGGAATTCTATGTAAAAACATCTCCAAGCAAAAGCCTTTACTTTACAAGGCACCTCCAAATTCCAAATTAAATTCAAAGCTTATATAAAATTTTAAAGAATGACAAAAAGGGACACAAAACATGCCCATTTTATACCAAAAATTGCTCACCATGAAGCCTTCCCCTTCGGCCCAATTCCGGACTACGGCATCCTTGTAAGACTTTGATGGACGTACCATCCGCAGCAGCTCGGACATCTCAAAATGTTGTCGCGCTGCTGCCCCTCCAATATAACCCCCACTCCAAGGTTTCCCTAAACCCAATCACCTCATATCCACCCTCTCATGCAAGCAACAAAAACATTATTGAGGAAAAAAGCATCGAAAATCAAAGGAAAACTATCTTTAAGGCTACCATCAAGAACCCATCAAGAATGCCAAAAAGAAGTGATGAAACCATTTCCTATAGAAAATTTACAATTGAAAATAAAAAGATCTTCCAGAAAATGATTTTCCAATTTCATAATATCCCTCCACCACGGGGAAATTTGCTTACATATTTCTTTATTGTTTTGTCTTACAAATTCATAATATTTAAATTGTGTGACTTATGTGATGATATGATCTCCAACTTTCACCTCAAGATTAAAAACACTTCTCCTTTTCTAAACTTCTATTTCTTCCATATATGTGTTAAAAATAATGTAATTCAAATTCAAGTTTGTAGGATTTCAATTTCATTTGAGTTTGAAGTTGCATTTGAGTCTCATTTGGGTTAACGTATTTAAACCTAAAGTTACTTACATTTATAACAGAATTGTGAATTTGAGAAATTAAATTTAACAAGTTCGTTACAATTACTCTCTCTCTCTCTCTCTCTCTCTCTGCAAATTCTACAAGTTCTTTCATCTTCTTTTTCTACATGTGTATCAATGGAGTTTTGTTATTAACTTCAGCAATTGGTATCCAGAGCTCCGTTTCTGATTCATAGGGAAGCATGGGTGTAGTGAGGTGTGTGATTGATTTCGTTTCTCAAATTCACGTTGAATTGGAAATCAAAATCGAAGAGAATCATAAATCTTATGGGTGTTGGTGATAACTGAGTGATTTGCACAAGAACGAAGATGAATGGCATAAACAATAGCTTGAATATAAAACTTACATTATTTGACAGAAAGAATTGGAATCAGGGTTCGATTCATGATGGACGGTGATGAATCTTTGTATACCTTTTGTAACACCCTAATTTTCCCCCAAGATCCTCCACATTTTATCTGTATCTTGCATCACGATCACCAATTACCTATTTATTTCCTTAATTACTTTGAATTTTTTATGTTTACTAACCTCTAACCAAAATACCAAAAATATGTCGTGGTTTGCTTCTTCTTTCTCTGTGTGTATAGGTTTTTGTAGGATTGTCAAAGGCAGAGTCAGTATTTTCAATTCAAATGTAGTTGTTCAGTTATGATCTAGTTTAAGTGGAAGTTTGACATAATCTTTGTCAAACTATTAAGATATCATTTCAAATGCAAGTTATTTGTTCTAGTGTCTTATTTCTTAGGCAATGTGTATTCAAGGTCAGGTTGTTGTGTGTTGAAAGTCATCAGGTTATCAAGCAGTGGTTCATGTGAGAATTGGTTCAGGTTCAAGCTATCATTGATCTTGTGTCCATCAGTTCATTGTGCTCATTTATGGATTTATTTTCTTCAATATTAATTCAAAGTCAGAGCAAGGTTTCAGATTGATTCAGATGGTTGTTGCTTCAAACGCAAAATATTAAGTGATTAAGATCAGAGTTGTTGTGCTAATTCAAGTTCTCTAATAAAAGTCAAGTTGTAGAGCTTTCAAAAGTCAAGGCATTGGGTATATACTTCAAATCACTTGCAAACCATGATTATGTGGTTCTTGTTCTTGTCATTGATATAAGAAGAAGACAATTTTATTGTCCAGTTCAAGGATCTAATTTCAAGGCATGTTCGAGAAGTGGCCAAGTGAAAGAGTGTGGTTCATATGATTGAATTGGCTAATTTAAAAATTAATTCAAGATTTTGATTCATTGATTCAAGTTTATAACCCATTCAAGGTCTAAGATTAGTTCATGTTTGGTTTTGTATCTCAATATTAATTCAGGATTTTTTAGTTCATTTAAAGTGGATTCAAGGATCGAAATTTGGTTTATGTATGGATCAACATGGAAAGTTAGACAAATGTAATTCAAACACTTGCGTCATTTCAAGGTCAAAAGTCAATTTTAATTGATTTTAGTTTCCTTTCTCAAGAATTATAAGGAACGATTGGATGCAATTTGGTTCCTATCGCGGCTGGCTTAAAAAAATCAGTCAGCATCATATTTTAAAGGAAAATAATAATAAACCAAAAAATTCAAATTATAGACACTAGGTAAGGAGTCGGTTAAGCGGGAGGAAGTTGTTAGGCACCCCTCACATATATTATACCTAATAAGATCCTCTTTAAGTCTTGGGGTATGTTTGTTTTGAAAATAGTTATTTATTTATTTTAATAAAAATTAAATCCCAAATTATTTATTAATGTACTCGCTAGGATTTTACAACCATATGCCTACGTACCCTCATTTTAAAGTATATGAGTTCCGTAGTTCGTATTCCCCATATCCCCTAATCATAATCATTTATTTATGCTCTTGGAAATTAGAGTTTAATCCCATACTATATCCCTTAATTTAACTCCTTAAATATCCATTAAAAAATAAAATAAAATTCAATCCCAACATAAATTAACTCCTTTTTGTATAAATAAACCCCAAAATATTATAAATAACCCAAAATTATAAATTAAACCATATTTTATTATAAATAAATCCAAATGAAGAAATCCTCAATTATAAAGTAAATAAACCCACATTTATTGTTATGAACCATAAATTATAAACCAATATTATTTAATTATAAAAATAATAAATATATCTCAAAATATAAATTAACCTGATTTTATATAAATAAATCCTAAAATATAAATTAAACCAATATTTATATAAATAAATCTCAATTATTATAGAAAGCCGTAATGATAATAATAATCCCTAATTATTTGCTTATAGAATTAACTAATTAGAATTAACCCTAACTATATTTAAAAACTTAATTATCACATTTATGCTACGTAAATGATTAAACTAGTCTTGTATATTTATATTTGATAGAATCCAATTAGTATCCTCAATAATACAAAAATTAGTTAAATAACCAAATTAATAAACCTTATTTTTGTGTTATTCTAAAATATAGCAAATTAAATAGAATAAAATCATTGGAAAAATAATTTATCAACCACTACAACAAAAATGACATTTAACAGCGCACCTTAGACAGCGCTTTCTTAAGGAAGCGCTGTCTAAGGTTAAAATTAATAGCAAACACGGAAACTGTTCAAAAAAAATTAAAAAAACGCTGTTAAAAGTCCTACCTTAGACAACGCTTTTGAAAAAGCACTTTCTAAGGTAGGCCTTAGACAGCGCTTTTAGAAAGCGCTTTTAAAGGTAGGCCTTAGACAGCGCTTTGTCAAAAGCGCTGTCTAAAATCTTTCAATTTAAAAAAAAATTAAAAACAAAAGCGTTGTCTCAGGGGGGGGGGCTTAGAAAGCGCTTTTCAAAAGTGTTGTCTAAGGCCTACCTTAGAAAGCGCTTTTATCAAAAGCGTTGTCTAAGGTCTAATTATATTAAAAATATACAGTTCTATTTTCATTTCTTCCTTTCCCTCTCTTCTACGAACGATGAACAGAAATCGCCATTTTCGCCCTAACGAGCTTCAACAATCGTCTTCCATCGTCATCCACCACATTCTACCTCCGTGAAGTCCACCGTCGTCCTCCGTCGTACAACCGTCGTCTTTTGTTCAAAAAGGTACATTCTTGATAATGGTATTGTTCTTGTTCTTGCTTGTAGTTACTATGTACATACAGTATGAACCATAAGATTCATTGATGGATAGTGTTCTTGTTCTTGTTCTTTTGTTGTTACTATGTATATACACTGAGTTTATATAAATATTAACACTGAGTTGTTGGCTTCATTACCTAAGAAGTTTTTTTGTTGAATCTGTAGACTGAGTTAAAATTAAACATTTAGGATACGGAGTTTTTGTTTAAAACATTTAGGATACGGAGAGACGTTAGTCATTGGTGTTATGTTCCATAAGTCTAATATTGTTGTTATTATATGAAACTCTATTTTCAACTTCAATGATGTAAATATCTATTAAATGTGAGAAAATGAAGTGAACTTGAAATATGTTAGAATATTCGAAGATACTACCTTAGTTATGTATTTTCGTCTGGATTTAACTGAGTTATTGTCGTTTGGAGAAACATTGGTTATGTATACGTTATTGAAGTTGATATTGATTGTTTACCTTAATAAGTAGGAAAACCATAGATAAAAAATGGATTTGTGCCGATCGAATGACCAAAGAGTACGAGAATGGGGTTGCGAAATTCGTTAAGTTTGTTGTTCAACACGCTGAAAACCCCAGACGAATGCATTGTCCTTGCTTGCGTTGTTGTTATATTGGCAAGGTTGACGCGGATGGATTGAAATCGAATTTACTAAGGCATGGAATTGTTCAAAGTTATCAGTGTTGGATATTTTATGGTGAGAAAATTAACGAGAATGTTGAACCGAGTGGAAAAAGTAATACAACTTATGCTTCATACGACAAAGACACGGAAACGTACGATTATGATCGAGTTGAAGAGATTGTAGAAGCACTTGAAGAAGATCTTCATGATTGTCCTGAAATGTTTGAGAGGATGGTAAGCGATGCAGAGAAACCGCTGTACAAAGGTTTCACTAAATTCTCAAGACTTTCTGCGGTATTAAAGTTGTACAACTTAAAGGCGGACAATAGATGGTCGGATAAAAGTTTCACAGAGTTGTTGGCCCTTATGAGAGAAATGCTAGCGGATGATAATGTTCTTCCTAATCGAACCTATGAGGCAAAAAAAATGTTGTGCTCTATTGGCATGAGCTATGATAAGATACATGCTTGTCCTAACGATTGTATTTTGTTTCGTAACGAATATGTATCGTTAACTGAGTGCCCTAAATGCGGTTTGTCTCGATATAAGAAAAGATTGTCTCCCGCAAAAGTCTTATGGTATTTTCCCATAATTCCAAGATTTAGGCGCATGTTTCGTAGTGAAACCGATGCAAGACATCTGACTTGGCATGCAGATGAAAGAATTATTGATGGAAAGTATCGACATCTGGCTGATTCACCACAGTGGTCGAAGATTGATAATGATTATCCTGAGTTTGTAGAAGTAGTAAGAAACTTTCGCTTGGCATTATCAACTGATGGAATGAACCCGCATGGTCTTCAAAGTATCTCACATACCACATGGCATGTGATTCTTATGATTTATAACCTACCTCCATGGCTATGTATGAAGCGTAAGTACATGATGTTATCTATGTTAATCTCTGGGCCTAAACAACCAGGGAATGACATAGACGTATACTTGACACCTTTGATCGAAGATTTAAAGATTTTGTGGGAGAACGGTGTGGAGGTTTATAATGGATATAGGAAAGAAAGTTTCAATTTGAGGGCGATGTTGTTTGGCACAATTAATGATTTTCCAGCATACGGGAATCTATCTGGGTATAGCAATAAAGGTCAACGTGTGTGTCCTGTTTGTGAAGACGGAACCGATACGATTCAATTGGAACTTTTTCAGAAGAATGTGTTTCTCGGTCATCGTAGATTCTTACATTCTAAACATCACTACCGTGGGTGGAGAAAAGCATTCAATGGAGACACCGAACAGCGTAAAGCTCCACTTGCATTGTCAGGTGACCAAGTTTTTGAAAAGGTGAAAGATGTGCATACTGAGTTTGGCAAGCCTTTTGCACATAAGGTTGTCAAAGGTGGGTGGAAGAAAAGGTCGATATTTTTTGAATTGCCATATTGGAAATCTTTGTACGTGAGACATTTTCTCGATGTTATGCATATTGGAAAAAATGTATTTGAAAGTGTTATCGGTACATTACTCAATATAAAAGGCAAGTCTAAGGATGGCCTTAAAGCAAGGGAGAACATGTTAAAAATGGGAATGAGAACTGAATTAGCACCCGTGAAGAAAGGAAAACGAACATATCTACCACCTGCTGCTTTTACTTTATCTAGAAAGGAAAAAAAATTGTGTAAGTCTCTGAGTGAAGTTAAGGTTGCAGAAGGATACTCATCAGATATCAGAAGACTTGTTTCTATGAAAGACCTCAAGTTGAAGAATTTGAAGACACATGATTGCCATGTTATAATGGAACATTTTCTACCGATAGGTATAGGATCTATTTTTCCAGAAAAAGTAAGAAGTGTCATAACTAAATTGTGTTTTTTCTTTAGGTCAATCTGTAGTAAGGTGATCGATCCCGAGATCTTACCAACACTACAAAAAGAGATTGTAATTACCTTGTGTGAGCTTGAAATGTATTTTCCTCCGTCTTCTTTTGATATAATGGTTCATCTAGTTGTTCATCTTGTGAAAGAGACACAGTTGTGTGAACCAGCTTATATGAGATGGATGTACCCTGCTGAACGGTATATGAAAATATTAAAAGGGTACGTGAAATCCCAAAGTCGACCAGAGGGTTGTATTGTTGAACGATACATTGTTAAAGAAGCTGTTGAGTTTTGTACTGAGTATTTGTCTAACGTTCAATCGATTGGACTCCCCAAAGTTTAGATTTTCGAAAAACTGGAAGGTAAAAAATTAAATGGAAATAAAATTGTGATAGTATCAAGGGATGAACGGGATCAAGTTCATTTGTATGTTCTGCACAATGATAATGAGGTTGAGCCATATGTTGAAATGCACAAGGATGTACTCCGAAGGTTAAGTCCGAACAAAAATGAAAATTGGATAGTTAGAGAGCACTATCAAAGTTTCATACAATGGTTAAAGGATCATATTTATTCGAAGCGCTCTTCAGATCCTTCTTCGGTAATAGAAAGGTTGAGATGTTTGGCATATGGTCCAAGTTTGCGTGTGTTTTCTCATAGCGCATACTCAATTAATGGATACACATTTTATACCAAAGAACAAGATGATAAGAGTACTATGCAAAATAGTGGTGTCACCGTGCTAGCTGAAGCAATGCATATATTAAGTATGAAGGACTTAAACACCAAATATGCAAATTTGTCATATTTTGGAGTTATTGAGCACATTTGGGTGTTTGATTACGAGAAGTTTCAGATTCCCATCTTTGGTTGCAATTGGGTAAATAGTAGTGACACACGAGTACAAAGATGAACCTTTTATTCTAGCATCTCAAGCTAAACAAGTGTTCTATATGAATGACCCGACGAGTACAAAGTGGTCTATAGTGCTTTTCTCTAACAAAGTGGTTGATGATAGCGTGTCGATCAATGTGATATTGATGTTAAGAATGAGTCATGCATTAGACGGAATGAGTTGAATAGAAATGATGAAGATGAGGATCTTATAGCGGATGAGTCATATATAAGAAACGATCATAATGAGGGAATTTGGATCAATTCATCCGTACGCATTGCTAAGAAACAAGGGATTAATATTCCAACAAAGAAAAGAAAGAAACGTTAGTGAAAGAGGTAAATTATGCAATTATATCCTTGGTTTCTTGATTATAAGTTATATTTGACTATGCATGGTTTATTTATTTATTTTTGTTTTCAATTGCTTTGATTATAAGTTATATTTGATCATGCATGGTTTCTTTATTTTTGTGTTTTCAATCGCTTTGATTATAAGTTATATTTGATCATGCATGATACTCTTGTTTTGGGCCGATTAGAGATTCCCACCGATGTATGTATTTCTAACTTATGAGTTATTTTAATATTTACACATATATCTCATATAATTAAATAGTTGAAATTAAATCAAACTATGTTATATTATTATGTAGTTCTTTGATGAATTCAAGTGTGCATATTATACAAAAGATCAAGTGGATGAAAATCAAAGAGGAATGATGTCAATTCATTATAGAGTTAGGTGTTATGTGAGGTATGATATTGTACTCT
The DNA here is from genome assembly GCA_963966055.1 of Lathyrus aphaca. Classification (NCBI taxonomy): domain Eukaryota; kingdom Viridiplantae; phylum Streptophyta; class Magnoliopsida; order Fabales; family Fabaceae; genus Lathyrus; species Lathyrus aphaca. The sequence goes on from OZ014520.1 coordinate 49,257,317, forward strand.
TACTTTAATTGATGAGAATTTAAAAATGTGTAACGTTGTAATTTCTATAATATTGTTTATTAATTGAATTACAATCTTTGTGTTGTTTCAGGACCTATGTATATTTGAAGCAATACTTTGGATGAATTAGATATGTGTACTTATAATATGTACATTTGTAGTAAAATGCAATGACTTGTAATTATAATAGGCCAAAATGGTTTGAATTGGTGTATATATATATATATATATATATATATATATATATATATATATATATATATATATATATATATATATTTTGGTTTGAATTGCCAATTTTGGATTTATAATTTTGGTGCATAAATTGATATATAATTTGTGATATTTGTCTGCCAAAATTTGGTTGAAAACAGGTCAAATTTCTGTTTTAAAAACCTGGTAAAAAAAGTGGTTTCAAAATAATTATTCAAAAAATTTCGTATACCTTAGACAACGCTTTACACAAAAAGCATTGTCTAAGGGGGGGCTTAGAAAGCGCTTTTGGAAAAAGCGTTGTCTAAGGAGGGGATTAGACAGCGCTTTCACCAAAAACGTTGTCTAAGGTATACCTAAAAAAATTAAAATAGGAGGGGATTAGACAGCATTTTCACCAAAAGCGTTGTTTAAGGTATACCTAAAAAAATTAAAATAGGAGGGGATTAGATAATGCTTAAACCAAAAGCGTTGTCTAAGGTATTCCTAAAAGCGTTGTCTAAGGGTACCTTAGACATCACTTTTAAGATTTAAAAAAGCGATGTCTAAACCTTTAACATCGAAGGTTTAGACAGTGCTTTAAAGCGTTGTCTAAGTGAAAAAAAAGCGATGTCTAAGGTCTTGTTTGGTATAGTGAACCTAAATAAGTTATTACGCATTCCATAGCAAGATTCAAATGTATAAAAAAAACAAAATAACCATCTTTTCAGACTAATTACCAAATTAACTATGTTTGGTATTGTATACGTCATATGGATTGGCGTATAAGTTCAAAAGTTTTTTTTTTATATTTTGAATTGAATGCATTTGCCAAATTTTATGGTTAATGAGTTATTTTTTATTTATTTTTTCAATATTAACATGCATTTGTCAATCCATATGGCTTGCATATTAAATTATGGAATTTTATTTTTATACAATGTCGCCAATCCATTTGGCTTGTTTGTTTTTTTTTATTATTATTTTTATACTCATGCACCATTTGGTATGGTGCACGAGTTTAATTTTTTTTTTTACACAAAGTCACATGCGAAGAATCTTGGAAGGCTGAAGCATCTTATGAAGCATGCATGCAAAAGTAAATATGGTGTCATAAAGTCACATGCAACATGACTTTGGAAACATGCATGCATAGCTTTGTAAGGAATCACACAACGAATCTCACACATGCAAAGGCTCTCACACGCAACGAATCTCACATAGCAATATGCAGCTTTTGAAACACACATAAACGCCACATGGAATGGTGAATGTGTGTGAAAGATAGTTTAAGCCATAAGCCAAACAGATTGGTGAATGAGTCTTAAAAAAACCCTAAGCAAAACAGATTGGCGAATGTGTGTAAGAAACCCTAAAAAAATGATATAATTATTTGAAATGTTAGAAAAACAAAACAAAAAAATAGGTAGGTCGTGTAGTGTAGTGTAAGTGAATCTTATCTTGTAAGGGAGTCTTATCTTATCAGTGAAAAAATAGTGTAAGGAATAATAGATTATATCTTATCAGATAGATCAGTAAAGAAAATAGTGTAGTGAATAATTGAATGTTAACAGTGTATTCATTGAATTCTATTTATAGGTTTTTATATATTTCAAAGTTTCAAATATCACTTATAAAAAACATTCAATATCAAACACATTATATTGAGAAAGTATTTTTGATATGGCTCAATCACCTCAATATATGATCAATGCACGTATAAATAGAGAGATATTTGACTGTGACCTATCTGGGTTCAATTTTCGTAATACCGAGGTTACTCGGTTCTCAATTAATAGACAATCAAATTTTTCTCATCTGAAATAGAGGTTGGAAAAGAAAATATTGTGTAGTCTAGTAGACCATATCATTTACAAAAATCCAGTCTTTTATGAAGATAACCATGTCATGTCTTCCCAATTAAATATATGTGATGACGAAGGTGTTTGTACTATGTTTCTCATCCATGAGTATTTTGGTTTCAATGATATTGAGCTTTATGTTATGAAACACCAACATCAGATGTTTCAAAACGTTGATCCTTCTCAAGTGTTTTGCAAATCTGATAATAATTTAGATGAAGTCGATGTTGTTGATGACGACGAAGAAGAAGAAGAGGAAGAAATGGTTGATGAAATGGTCAATGAAGATAAGGTCCCTGTAAGTCAAGTTTATTGTTTTCCTCAACATATGACAAGGCTAGACTTGGGAGGTGATGACCCGTCTTCATATATATTTTACGATCCATATCTCCAAAAACAAGGAGCGTTAAAGGAGGAAGACAATTTTCGAACAAAAGAAGAATGTGTCAAAGCGATAAAACATGATCACATGGATTTATAACTAATTATAAGGTCGACCGAACGAACCCTACTCTATATAAGATATATTGTTGTAACGTGGCATGCCCGTTTCAATTGACAACATCATACAGAAAGAGAAGTGACTCTTGGAAGGTTGGGTCTATGGGTCCAGAGCATACTTGTATAATCACCAATCCATGCAGGATCATCGACAACCGAGTTCTCAGCTAATATATAATGATATTTTATTTATCGTTGGCGACAACCCGTCGTTAAAGGTGAGTATGCTAATCACATACATAATTCATTAACACAAGTATACTCCGTCGTACAAGAAAGATTTGATAGCTAAGACGAAGGTTGTTTTCGCCATATTTGGAAATTAGGAGGAGTCGTACAAAGAACTTCCAAAGTATTTGTTGGCACTTAAGAACTACGCTCCAGGGATTATTGTCATTATTGAGACCTTGCCAACATATACCCCAGAAAGTAACTGTGTTAGTGGAAATGACATATTCCACCGACTCTTCTGGGTGTTGAACCCGTGTATAAAAGGTTTTACCTTCTGCAAGCATATAATCCAAATTGATGGAACATGGTTATATGGTAAATACAGAGGAACTCTACTAATGGCAGTGGCCCAAGATGGAAATAGCAAAATCTTCCCAATTGCATTTGCTCTATTCGAGGGGGAGACTACTGAGGGATGGAGTTTTTTTCTAAAGAATCTTTGACTACAAGTTTCTCCCCAACCTAACTTATGTTTGATTTCGGATAGACGTGCATCAATTGAGAGTGTATGGAAGAATGTTGATAACGACTGGCAAGATCCTCCTTTGGCACAAGTATATTGCATTAGAAACATCATTCAAAATTTCATAAGGGATATCAAAGACAATGAGTTGCGGAAGAAGGTCATGAATGCAGGCTTTGCATTAACCGAATCGTCATTCAAACACTATCGTGAAGAAATCAGAGTGACAAATGCATATGCATTTAGATGGATAAAACAAATTCCATTGGATAAGTAAATCAGGGACAACAAAGGAAAACGATGGGGCCACATGACTATAAATCTCGTGGAATCAATGAATTCGATATTCAAAGGCATTTGTAACCTACCGATAACCGCTTTGGTGAGGGCACCCTATTTTAGGATCAGGGTACTTTTTGACGTCATATGTTCAAAATGGAGTTTTGTCTTACAATCTGGTCAGATTTTCAGTGATAGTTCAATGGGTTTCATTAAGGATGAGGTTGTCAAATCTAACACACACGTGGTCACAGTGTTTAACCGTAATAAAGGGTATTTCAATGTTGATGAGATAATGGATCACCACGAAGGGAGACCGAGGGAATCCTATCAGGTAGAAATAGATAAAAATTGATGCGACTGCGGAAAATTTCAAGCCTTTCATATACCTTGCTCCCATGTCATTGTGGCATGTTCAAAGGCTCGATTGGACCCATCAAGCTTATTGTTCGGTGTTTACCAAGTGAAAAATATTTGCAATGTCTAACCAAAAAGATTTTGGGTGGTTGCAAATGAGGACTACTGGCATGCATACAACAGGGAAATAGTCTGACTCAATGAAAATATTCGAAGAAAGAAAAATGGCCACCCTAACAGCACGCGTATTCGAACGAAAATGGATACAACGAACAAAATGGTAAGACTATATAGTTCATGTCGTCAGCCCGGGAACAATCGTATGAAATGTCCCAATGTTGGACAAAGCACAACAACATAATTTAAATAAATGAAATTGTATCTCTTTATAACAAAAGCATTGTTCATTTCATTCATATCATTAAATTTTTAGAAATGCGTTAAACTTAAAAAACTCAACAGCATAACATACAAATACAACATCTCAACATACCAGATGTCTCCACCATTCTCAACAATTGGAAATTAACAACAACATACACAAATAAAACAACTAAAAGCTTCAACTTATCTAGGATATTACAACCATCAAGATAACATCATTTGGCGACAACATCATCGTAAGTGTTAATTATATGATTTCATGATTGGCATTATTTTGGTAAAACTAATATAGTTGGAACATGTTGAATAAGAAGTTCCATATGTTAAATTAGCATTGTCTAGATTCTGGAAGAACATGTCAAACATTATATCCTGACATGGTGGCACAGTACAGATAGGGTTATAAGGACTAGAAGTTGTTGAGTCAGATGTTGAAACATCTGCAACTGTCATGACAACATTAATGTCAAGTGTTACAGGCAGATGTTGAGTCAGATGTTAAAACATCAACAACTGTCATGACAACATTATTGTCATGTGTTATAGAAAGATGCCATGATGTCTTGTTCTGTGGAGCTGGAGTGTTGTGTTTATGATTTGAATTATGCAAAATATTATGCTATCATAGGTGGAGCTGTTGGAGCTGTTCTAATGGACTAAGAGATTCAAGGTGGAGCTCTTTTTCAAGGTATTAATATGGAGAACCCTTAGGTTCTAATTGTGAAGATATTCTGGAGCTAATGACAGAATTCATAACCTTGAGCAGAATATCGTGGAAGTTTCTTTTGTTGTTCTGGAACATGTCGAAGAAGATATCCTACGACATTGCATACGACATTGCGCCTATGCTAAACTAGAGTGATTGGTTCTGCTACATTTTAAACAGATGCAGAATATTTTGGAGATATTATGCAATCCTATGTGGTGTTGATTTAAAGAGGTGATGTTTTAAAAGTCTGGAAGATTCAATCAGAATTCACAAAGATGTATATACTTTCCAAATAAGGAAGATTTGATTGATGACCTATTTTGTAGCAGAATCTTCTGCAGATTTGTAACAGCAAATTTGCTTTGTTTTGAAGGCCTAAATCCAGTTAGGAAATAGGTTATAAATAGAAGCATTGTAATCTAGTTTTTGGAACAAGTCGTGAATAGAAAACATGTAAACATTAGGGCTTTGTTTGTGAACCATTCTCTAGGAGAGTTGGTATTTGTGAGCCGCTCTTTTTATCATTATGATTTAAGGTTGGACTGAGTTTATTGAGTTGTAATTTGTCCACTCTAAGCTTTTAAGCATGGGTGTTTGTGATCTTGATTGAAGCTTTTAAGCAAGATCAAGTTTTGTATTGGAAGTGTAATCTTCTTGGTAAAGTTGTATTTGATACAATCACTAGGATTGAGACTGTTAGATCTCACTAAGGTGATTTAGGGAGTGAGATGGTGATTTCTCATATCTAGATTATGATTTCTAGGTAGAAGTTACACTGGGTAGAGATTAAGTGAAAAGTTGTAAACTGGGACTGTTTAGGCTATGAATTAATACTGTTGATGGTGAATTTCCTTCCTGGCTTGGTAGCCTCTAGATGTAGGTGAGTTTGCACCTAACTGGGTTAACAATCCTTGTGTTGTTTATGTTTTTCAATAATATTATTTTATATGATTTACCTTGCTACTTCTGTCGAACCAGATGTCTCGACATCCTGTAGGACATTTGGGATCTGTCATATCAAAATTTCAATTGGTATCAGAGTAGGCATCCTGGTTTGTTTTTGGATGAGAACCAAGGGGGGTACTTTTTGGTTCTTGGTAAATGAAGAAGGATGATATAATGAAAAGTTGTTTGAACGTGATAGGTTCTTATTGGTGTTTGAATGGTCTCTAGAAGTGGAGGATGGATTATTCTTGACAATGTGTATGTTGGACCTGTTTATGGTGTTATTAGACCTGGAACTTTGGTGGTGAATTTCTATGTAGTTGTGATGACAGACATAATGTCCTGAAATATATGTGTGTTTGTTTTGTAGCTGTGACTTCAGACAGAATGTCTTGACATTTTGGCTCAGAGAACTCTATATCTGAAAGCGGCTTGTATTTTTTTCTATGAAGTTTGGTTTCTACTTCTGTACTGCTGCATGTGCCTCTGATATATTATGAAGATATACCAATTTTGTGTGTTACTTGGGTGTGATGCACTGTGTTTGGGAAGTGTTCTGGTTGTTCTTGTATGGGGAGTTATATCTGAATTGATGATCATAAAATTGATGGGGAGTAAGATATAACGGTGTTCTATGCATATAGGTTTGATGATGTTATTGTGATCTTAGACAAGATGTCTTGACATCGTGTTTCAGTCTCTTTTGGAGGATCTTACTACGGGGGAGTTTATTTCTCTCCTAGGAATTGCTCTGTTATTTCTGTTGTGTTCTGTTTGATTGTTGATGTGATTGATATTGGTTCTCCAATACTTCATGCAAATTCTGTTGTAAAGCTTCAGTTTATAATGTCAAGTCTGATGTCCTAATATGTGATTACAGAACTAGAGAACACTCAGTTCAGAATGTTGTGTTTCCTTATGAGAGATTTCTAGTGAAAGAAGAGGTTGGAGCCAAAGAAAAAGAGTATCACTGTCAAATATTTCATGCGGGAGTGAAGACCTTGATAAGTTATCTCTTAAGCTTATTTGTGGTTACCTAATTAGGAGAATCTTCCTGGTTATGGTGTCCAATGTAGTTCAGGTATAATTAAAGATGATTTCTCTTGTGAAGATGCATGTTTCTGATTTTCTAAATCATGAACTAGAGGAAGTTTCATCAAGAAAGAAGCTGAGTTTGATATATCAATCCTAATGTCTCAACATCGCACTACATATCAGCAGTTTATGGTAAATGATTAGTCAAAGACCTATCATATTGTAGTTGTTTTGAAGGATCTCTGAAGTTGTGAAGTTGAACACTATTTGAGATGCTACTGACGGTTGTATTTGTGCAAAGTATCATTCAAAATGCCATAGCATTTCAGTTGGAGATGGTTGAAGAAAAGGTAGTAATCTTAAAAGTAGTAATGACTTCAGAACCATGCTCAGTTTTGTGTTCCAGAAAAAGGAAACTGGTGTGTTATCCTGCTAACATGATGGATGCATTGGGTGTTAGACAAATGTGTGATGATCACAGATGTTTGGAACCTACACCTAACCTGGAAGAGGAGGAATATATGTTATGTGTTGAAGAAGGTCTCAAGTTAAAGAAAGTAGGAGTGTGTTTCTAATAACCATAGTTATTGGTGTATGATCAAAGGAAGTCTTCCTCAAGCTTAGACACAGTTATGTGATGTCTCCACATGATGAGTAGAAGATGCAGACATGTTGATGGTATGTATCATTGTTGCACCCCAAAATTTTCCCTCCACCAGACAATACAATGTGTACTAAGAGGTTCACAAGATTCACAAGGTTCATAAGACATCTCATGAGGTTCACAAGGTTCACAGGGTTCACAATTAGTCAGAAAGATTGACAATCCTCTCAGACAATGCATCCTCCTAAGCAATGCATCTTAAACTAGGATTTTGACTTTCTTCAGGATAAATGGAATTCCAAGACTTCAAGTGAGCTTCATAGCATGCTATATGAGTTCAAGAATCCCCATATCAAGTTTCAAGACTTTCCCAAAATGTTTGCTCAGTCAGATGATCAGAAGGGTTAAAATCAGTCAAGGCATTCAAAAAGTCAAACTAAGGTCAACTGTGGTCAAACCAAAGTCAAACTTCATGATTTTTTTTCCAACATCAAGTATATGAAGTAAAATTCATCATTTGATCAAGGGTTGATCATGATTCATCAAGGAGATTTCAGATCATCAAGAATCAGGAGTTTCTAAATTAGGGTTTTCACAGGAAAAGTCAACTGAACTTTGACCAGCCATAACTTTCACATGCTTCATCAAAAATTTTCCATCCAAAGCTTATTTTGAAGGAAATTGAATTCTCTACAACTTTGTGTCTCACAAGCCAAGCCCAAAAATGCTTCATTTGGAAGGTATGAGCTAAGACATTACATGTCCTTTTAAAAGTCAACAAAAAGTCAACAACTTTCAAAGAGCATAACTTGAGAATGGTAAACGATATGTACATGAGACCAAAGAGGTTGGTTAGAGGACTCTTTAAGCTTTCCAAAATGTCCAAGAACACCTTAATAGCATTAAAATTGAAGGATTTGTGCCCTTGCAAAGTTTGGAAATTTTTGGGAAGTTTATGAAGCAAATAAGGCCTTAAAACCAATTTTTGCTAAATGAGCCCACCAAATTGCCATCCAAACTTTACAAACTCATCAAGCACGACCCAACCCACACATTTTATGATTTTTTATATTTTATTTGATATTTATTTTAATTTTATTCATTAAAATACAAATTAAATTGAAATAAAATATAAAAATCATATATTTGAAAAGGATTTGGTTTCTAGAAGGTCTTAAAACTTATTTAAACTTGATTGATACAAATATAATGGAGATCATACCAAAATAGCAAGGCTAGATCAAAGAATATTCAAGTTTTAAGATCATATCTTTCTCAATCTCCCAAAGTCCAAAAGTCCATAATTTTGTGAAAGATTTGACCTAATTTCATTGTATCCTATATAAACAACATTAAGCAATACATCATACACGGATTCAGAGCCTCCCATAGCACATTCAAACTTCAAAATTTCATTCAAAAACTCACTTTCGGATTTCAAGTTAGAGGTGATTTCAAAGTGTTCTAAGGATTGTAATGCGTTCTATGATGTTCATTTAACATGTTTGGATCATAAACAGCATATGAAACACCCTCATTCGCATGAACCGAACCCGTGTTCATATCAAATTTGAATTTTTTCGATTCTATGATTTCACTGTTTTTTAATTGATTTTGGTTGTTTAACTATGTTTGTTTCATTGTACTAAAGCGTTCTGGATGGTTAGATTGAAGTTTCACTACCAAATCCGTGAATCACCATATTAAGGATTTCATAATCGTGATTTTGGGGATATCATTATAAAACCAATTTCAGGCCAAATTATGGATGTATTTAAACATATTGGACTACTTTTGATTGATTTGAACCTTTAAACTGGATTTATCGTTCGTATTTGTCATGTTTGAGTTTGCAGGGTTTCTAGTGACGGAGAATATCTGTCACTATAGGTTACAGCAACGGACCAACTGTCACTAAAGGCTAAGTGGACGGCCGGAGGTAGGAGATGACCTTTTGGCGCGCAGGAAATATTTGAAATTTCAAGAACGTTTAAAACAAATGCGTTTCGTGTATATGTCAACTAGCACGTGTAGCTCAGTTGGTTTTGTTGAAAGGCTTTGGTGGTGAGAGACCTGGGTTCGATTCCCAGGTCTTGTGTTATTTTTTTTTTAATTTGTCATATTTTACAGGTTTTAAATATAATCAATTGTGGCTGTTTGATATCACCAGCACGCAGCTGGCCTGGTGGCAGCCTTGCTGGTCCAAGGGTTGCAAGTCCTAGGGCGTGGGTTCAATCCCTGCCCCAGGTAAGTTTTAATTCTTTGTTTTTTTTTTATTATTTTGCTTTGTTATTTTATTTTCTAATTAATTATAATCATATTTCTTATATATTTAGATAATAATATGTAAGTGCATATATTAATTTCATATTTTCTAAAAAATCCTCTAATTTATTTTCTAAAATTTTAATCCTAATTTTTTTTTATATATGTATATATTATTATCATTTATTTATTTTTGTAAATAGTTGAATTAATATTGTAATTAAATTAAAAACCCTAATTCTATTTTCTAAGAATTCTAACCCTAATTTCTAAAACCTAATTTCTAAAACCCTAATTTTTTTTTTAAAAACCTTAATTTATTATCTTAATTATTTTGCTTAAATATTAAACTTAATAAATTTTTCTAATATATATAATTAAATAATTAATCATGCTTTATTTTGTAAATAAATTAGTATATGATTTATTATTTTATTTTCATCTCAAAAATTCCTAAAATTTGTTTATTTTATATATGTTTTGTATATTTGTGCTAACATTTTCTTTCTTATAATTATTTTTATTACTAACCTTTTTTATTATTTATATATATACTTATTATTTAAATCATTTCTATATTTATGTAATTGCAAAAGCCTTGTAATAGTTGTAGGGTTATTTTTGTCTTTATTTTATTACTTATAAATATTTATATTGCCTTGGTTAGTAAATATAGGGAGTGATATCATGTTTGTATTGTAAAATTAATTTAGAATCACTAATTTAATAAGATAAATATATGAACCTATACACGCACATACGTAAGTCGATCTTTGATCGTCATCTCACTTCCTAAGGCTATCCCTTATGTTGCCTAAATCAAAAGGTCAAGTAAGGTGTCTAAAAAGCAAAGTCCCTTCTCATAAACAAATCATCTAGTCCCTTTCAATATTATAAGATCAAGTCCCTTCGATGTTGCCTTCGTAAATGATCTTGTCCCTTTCGAATAAAAGATGATAAGTCCCTTCATATTGCTAAGACACCTTACAGTTACCTAAACACAGATGACCCTTCACATGTCCCTTACAACATCCAAGGTAATGACTACCTATTCCTTAATAATAGGGATAGTCTTACCATTGAAAGAACATTCAAGAACAGTAAAGATTCAAATTAGGGTAGGTTCCTCTTAAGTACTTGCTCACTTTTCATCAAATCACTTCATTACACTTCACATTTTTTAAACAAATTTTCAAAACAAAGTCTTTATATACATCCGTACAAGGATCATTATAAAGTATTTAAGAAAATTTTTAATCACACACTACACTTCTCGAAACAGTTTAAAGTGAGCTAAGTAACTAAGAGTCCATGGATAACCATGGATGTAAAGGGTGCTAACACCTTCCCTTTACATAACCTACCCCCCGAACTCAAAAATCTTTTAAGGTCTTTCCTGTTCTTTTATGCCCTTTCCTTTGGATAAAATAAAAGTCGGTGGCGACTCTTGCTATCCGCAACATAACTAAAGTCAGTTCTCCCACCGTGTTACAAAACTGGCGACTCTGCTGGGGACTTAATAAAAGAGGGGTACCCTTAGGAATTAGATCACTTTAAATTAGTTTGCTTTGTTTGCTTTACTTTACTTGTTGGGTGCTCTTATGTGTGAAAGATCCTAACCCGGATCTAGTGTACCTTAGGTAAATGGCAATAGACCAAGGAAACTGTATGGCGTATATCGATATGGTTGATCTGGTGGCCATAGTTAGTGTGACTTCTTGGTTGGTGCTTATGTTCCTTAAGTCAAGTTGAGGATAATATGAGGCTGCCATATGTTGTCAATACACTAACTAACTTTTAGAACCCTAGTCATCCCATCTTGTCCTTTAGAAAAGTAGTGAGATAACCGGCTTTGGTGAAGACTGAAGTTGGTTGATACTCGATGCTACACTCATTGAGATTCTAAACTTGGAGGGTTTTGGTTGGCAAGTAAGTTGCCTACTGAACAACCACCCTTGTGAAGGATCAATGATATTGAGATCCCTTAGAACCTGGTTACTTTATAGGACAGGATGAACCATCTAATCTTCAGGGGAGGGTACTTACCTTTAAACCTCATGCAAGCCTTCAACCCTAGGGCTATTGTGTGACTTGTTTGTGTGTGCCACATGTTTGTGATTGAGCATAACATCATAGCATCATCATGCATCATAAGCATAGCATTTTCACTAACCATTTCAAGGACCAAAGGATTTATCTTTGTTCTTTGTTGCAGGTCATGGCTTCTGCTCGTAGGAATACTATCAGGATCAACTTTGTAGGAATACCTTCTAAGCTTAAGGAATTGGTCTCTCAAGTTTCTGAAAACTCCCAATTCATCAAGAGAAATGGTCACCTACTGGATCTAGTCACTTCAGGGTTCAATGAAGACATGATGAGTGTTCTGTTTCAGTTCTATGACCCTAAACATCATTGCTTTACATTCCCTGACTATCAATTGGTTCCTACAATGGAGGAGTTCTCCAAGCTTCTGGGCATACTGTCGCTCCCACCAAATGATGCTAAGTCAAGAGGGGTACAGCCGCGAACGGTCGGCGAGAGAAGAGAGAACACACAGGGGTGAACTCATAAGACAAGAGTCGCCAGCTAGGCATTTTTATCCCGAAGGAAAGGTAATGCTGCATAGACCTAGAAAATATGGATAAGACGGTTGCGAACCAGAGAGACTGAGAAGGGGGTTGGTTACAACCTGGGAAGGTATTAGCACCCAGATTGTCCGCCGTACTCGACGGGATCCACGCTTAAAAGATTTGTGTTTTAAAGGGGTAGTGTCAGTGCAATTTGTGTATCAAAGCTGGAAAGAATGCAAGTCTCGGTGTAGAATATCTGTGAAGTGTATAAGAGAAGTGTCAGTGTAAGAACAGGAATGAAATGCTCAAGATAAAGAGGCTTAAATAATAAGGATGGAAGAGGGGGAATATACAGAGACTTTTGTTCGATAACTGTTAAGTTATGCCTATGTATCCTCTCGTGCAATGAGGAAGTCAGAACATCGTAGTTCGACTCAAAGAGACTGAAAGATAAGTTGACTTGTGAACTGCTTACTTGCCTATGCTCAAGTGTATGACCTGTCTGGCTCAGGTGCAAACTGTCTTGCATTAGACGGAAGAAGCAAGTTCTCGTTTGTGAGTGAAGATGATGAGAAAATAATCCCGAAGGAGACGATTATTGTTTGTTTTTGTGTTTTCAATCTTTTATTGATTTTTGTGGTTTGTCATAAGTTGATGAGCTTAAGCCTAAACCAAGGGTTAGTAAACTCATCACATCTTCCCTCTGATTAGGGGTAATGAGAATACCTTAAGCATGAAGTAAACACCTCACACTTAATCACCATGATGTAGGATTAAGATCATTAACCTACTTGCATTTATTTAGATGTTTTTGTTGTTTTTGTTTAGTGTTAATTAATGAGTTTAAGCCATAATCAAGGATTTAATGGACTCATTACACCATCCTAATAGAAGGATAATAGATGAGAACATTTAAGCTGAGAAAGACTCCTCAACTTAATCCATGATTAGGGATTAACCTCATGACAAAACAAAACCTTTATTAAATGGATTTTAGTTAATGGTAAGGTGAAGAAGTGGATTTTATGGTTTGTAAGACAACTTGAGGGGGACTTGTCCATTAACACTAGGGTTAGTCCTTCTTAACCAATTAAGGAAGAATTAGAACCCTAATGCAAGGCCCAAGTTACAAGCTTGATGTCTTGATGATTATTAAGTGAATTGATTAAAGGATTTAAACAACATTAAGGGTTTAACACTTAGGATTAAAGTTATACACTCCATCCTAATAGAAGGATGCAGGCATAAGCTTAATCACAAAGCCTTAAAACCTTTAGGGTTTAGTCCTTGATTATGAGATGAGAAGAGAAGACTCAAAGATGACACAAAGGTAAAAGCTAAATGGGGGACTAATCAAACCCTAATTATTATCATGCTTGGTTATTCCTAGGGTTAATGAGGTTTGCAAGAAGATCTTCAGAGAAACCACCAGGAAGGAAGCAGATGAAAGGAGCAAGAAGCAAAGAGAAGCAAAACAACTTGCTTCACTTAAGAAGACAAATTGCTTGAAGAAATAAAGATGGATGGACATGAATGAGAAAGCTCACTCCAAAGCACAAGATAAAATTCATCAAGGATGCATAAGAGATGAGAAGAGATTATGAGAAGTGAAGGCAGATTCACTTCTCAAAACAACTTACCACCTGAAAAGTTAGCAGAAGAAATGAAATGCAATGCAAATGAGATGAAATGTCATGATGCAAACCAAATTCAGAAGCATTTACATGATGTTAATGAAGCTAAGAGATGATGCAAACACATGACAAGAGATGAGAGTGATCATACAAGGATATGGGTGCAGATGAAGCATGCTTTGAATCATAAAAGATTCGTGAATGTTTATGAAATGAAATGGACACATAACATAACAAATGAAAGATGCAATGACCAAACATGGTTCTAAGATGTCCTAAGATGTCTTATGAATCATGTGGATGCACAAAATGTCATGGCAAGTCATTGAATGCAAGCATATGAGAGATGGATGCAAAGGAAAGCACAAATTAGGGTTTACATGCAACATGCATCACAAAAATCCAAAACTAGAAGCAAATGACATGAAAAAAAATTGAAAATGGGACCAAAGGAACCCTAAACCTACACAAGTTCACTGCCCAAAGGAGGGGATCCAACTCTTAACCTAGTGCAAGTTATGAATTTCCTAAGTTGGCTAGGGTTTTGGGGTGCCTCACAAAGAAAAATACCAAACAAATTGAAAATTTAAGATCAATTCAAACCAATTTTATCCTATAGAATACATGCTATGGAGGATGCAATGCAAGAAGAACCATCATCAAACTCTCAAGGGTTAGGCAGAATGGATTTTTCTAAGTTTGAACCAAAATATTGCCTTAAAATGAATTTAATTCCAACAAAAATTGTCGAAATGCATCAAGAACAAAAAAGAAATTTGTTTTGAGGGTTTGATAATGTTTCTAAATGTTTTGAAATGCAATGTGAATTTTTTTGTGATTTTTAAATACCTAATTGTAATTTTAATTAATTAATTTTCATTAACTAATTAAAAATAAACATTTAAATGATTTAAAAATGATTTTTAATACAAAAAATAAAAATATTTTTGGGTTCTAAAAATTAATAAAAGGTTTGACAAAAAATTTCAGAATTTTTTAACTATTTTTGCTATTTTTAATAAATATAAGGAATAAAATATAAAGAAAATAAAATAAAAATGAGAAGTATGCAATATGAGTGGCTCAGATGGAAAGTTGAGAGATCCAAAGGTCCTGCGTGCAAGTCAAGCTGACCCAAGGTAATCAGAATCCAAGGCTGGGTTTTAAAGTTGACAAATGCGCGTAATCTGATGGTTGAGGTTCAAAGTTGACTTAATTAATTATGTTTTACTTAATTAATCAGGATTATGGCATAATGAGCCATCTGGACCGTTCACATGCACGCGGGAAACAAGATCCTAGGGATAGAGTTCAAAGTTGCTTAATTAAACAGGTTTAGCCCTAATTAACTTCAGGCGACCGGAGATGAGCTCCGGTCGTCTTCTCCGGCAGGGAAAAAACCCTAGCTTCCTCTACAGGCTACCCCAAACTAAATTAACTGCCCAGAAACATTCCCCTCCCCAAACTAAACCTAAATCCAACATCAAAAACCATTTATCAAGCAAGAACAAAGAGAATCGAAACCAAACATATTCACGGGCAAAATTTCAGAGCTTGCATACAGGGTGATTTCTCAACCATTTTCAATAATAATCATATCCCCATGACCAGGGGAACTCAAGGAATCATAAATGAACTAAAAAACAGGCTTCTGAGAAAAAAGTTCATGAAGTATACCTGAGATTGAACCTTCTGGTTCTGGGCTTTCTGGACTCTCCTTTGTTGCAAATCCCCTCCTATGAACCTCTGGATGATGAAATGAGGCTTAGAATGAGTTTGTATGGCTTGGTTTGAAGGTTTTGGTTCTGGTGTAGCAGATTTGGAGAGTTGGGTATGTGATGTTTCAGGCTGTTTCAGAGGGTGCTTCTTGTTCTATGAGTGATTTGTGGTTTGTGGGTGAAGAAATTTTGGATGTTTGAAGGCTGTGTTGAGAGATTCGAAGAGGGAAAGGTTTTTGACAGTTTTTGTGTATGCTGCAATGTGTGAGCTTTCTTGCTTGTGTGTGTTGTGTTTAGGGTTGCTTGATGTCCACATATTATACTCTGATTGGGCAGAGAGTTGGTGGTGGCACTGTGGGATTGGCATGGGCAAAATGCAAAAAGTCAAGATCTTGTGTACTATGAGTATGGCTCGGGTCAGATGCAATCTTAGGGCTTGTCCTGCCTCAGCTTGAGTCAAGGAAGGCCTTTGGATCTAATTTTGTGAGCTGGCTAGCTTTGATCAAGGGTTTCCAAGGTTCTTGCACATTTCCCTCTTTGAATTTTCTCATGAACCAATGCAAAGAAACTTGTGATTTTGTGGGGAAAATGTGACAAAATGAGTCTTGTAATATTTTTATGATGCTTTGATACCAATTGGAGTTCATTTCAAACATGAGAGGTCCCTTTTGCAAAGTTTCAGTTTTGTGGTCTTTATGAAAAATGCCTTATGCAACTTGTGATTCAAGGCATGAAAAATGAAAAAAAATCTTGGCACAATCTTGACTTTTCTAAGTTGTAACATGTTATAATGATGCAAAGAAGTCAATTAGAGGTCTTGAAAATGCTTGGAATTGAAATTTGCAAAAATCCCTCTTTGGTGCCAAAAGTGGAAATTTCATGATTTTCCCAACTTTACAAAGCCATAACTTTTGATCCATGATTAATTAGAATGAGTTCTTGTACTTTTTGAAAAGGGAATGATCCATTCTACAACTTTCATGACCAAAGTTTTCTCATTTGAAGCATTTTTGAATCAATTTGAGGAGGTTGAAAAACTTTCCCAAAATAGCAAGTTTACATTACAAGTCACTTTCCCAAAAAGGCAATTTTGCAAATGGCTTGAAATTCTTCAATTTTGTGAACTTATAACATCTTCTATGATCAAATAAAGATCATACACATTCAAAATGATGAAGAACACCCTTTGGTTGGGTCATTGGGGGCCTCAGATGCCCTGATTTTGCACTGACTTGCTCAAGAAGTCAACCCTTGATTAGATGCCTTCCCCATGAAATTTCTTCATGAAAATTGATATGCATGATCCTTATAACATATAGAGACCAATAGAAACAATAATGACCAAAAAAATTGGAGTTGTGGCCTCTAAAACCAAAACCCTAATTCTAGGTCATCTATGCAGTTAAACCTGGCTCTACTTCCATGCCATTCTCAGTTCTTGTGATTTTTTTGACTTTCTTGACTTTGTGGGGATATAATATGATGCTTGAACATACATGGACCCCTTTGAGGTGATTGATGACCTTTGGAGTGGCTCAAATGGCTCAGGGATTGCTCAGATCACAAACCTTAGATGCAGATGACTTTGAAGCAATGCAGTAAATCAAAAATGTGGTATGAGATGCTATGATTGAATTTATGCATATGAAAAGATCACAAGCCATGGTGAAGTGGGTGAGGGAAAATTTGGGGTGTTTATAGCTGCCCCTATTCAAGCATGAGTTAGCTGTGTAGGATGTAAGCAACGGCTTAACAAGCAAACAAGATAACTTGTGGTTGAATACCAAAGATAGTCCAAAATTTGCACTCACAGAATGAAGAAGAAAAGGGATATAGATTGTAAAAGAAGATAAAGTATAATTGTAAAGTGCGGGCGACGGAGGACGACCGTCAAGCAGAGGACGACTACTGGGGATGGAGCAATGACGGGGACGACCGACATGCTAGGGATATAAGAGATTATGATTGGGACGGCCGACAAGCTGGGGATATAAGAGATTATGATGGGGACGACCAACAAGCTGGGGATATAAGAGATCATGATGGGGACGGCCATCAAAACACAAAAAAAAATCTCTGGGGATTCAAGGTACATGATGGGGACGGCCATCGGGTTGAAGAAATAAATGATGCGGAAAGGTCATCAAAGGTGAAGGACGATCACCTAGCAGGGGACGGCTGCTCTGTTGGGGATAAGATGAGGGACGATCATCTAAGGTGAAGGAAGATCACCTGGCAAGGTACGGTTGCCAAAAAGTATCACTACATAGGACGAATGCCAGATAAAAAGGTCGACGATGGGTACGGCCATCAGATAAGCATGATGAAGGACGATCATCAAGAGGTGAAGGACGATCACCTAGCAGGGTACGGCTGCTCTTGGGTTTATCATGACATAGGACGAATGTCAGATAACAAGATCAACGATGGGGACGGCCATCGGATAAAATGATGAAGGACGATCATCAGGAGGTGAAGGGCGATCACCTAGCAGGGGACGGCTGCTACGACATAGGACGAATGCCAGATAAGAAGGGGTTCTAATGAATAGAGACTCCAATGGGGGTGATGAAGGACGATCATCAAAAAGGTGAAGGACGATCACCTGGCAGGGTACGGCTGCCGAGAGGTGTCATGACATAGGACGAATGTCAGATAGAAAGGAAATAATTCACTGGGATTTGCTGGGACTCTTCTGGGGAATAGTAGACACAGACGAGTGTCTATATTCAAGAAGCCATAAGTGTTTGACACGGTGTATAGATTAAAGATGCGGACGAGCATCCTTAAGACTATGATACGGACGAGTATCGGTAGAAACAAACGCTTGACGCATGTTCAGAGATGATGATACGGACGAGTATCAACTGGTTGGCAAGGAACACGGACGAGTGTTGATTCTGAGGGGATTTAAATGGTATATACAAGATACGGACGAGTATCTGTATGAGTATGAAGATGATGAGTAACAAGTATGAGTGAAACACGGACGAGTATCTAACTTGCTGTGGAGAGCACGACACGGACGGGTGTCGGAAAAAGTTTATTATAGACGAGTATATGATTTACAAAGTGTTTAGGTAACTATGCTGGGGAAGGTGACACAGACGGGTGTCAGGGAATTGTATAAATATGTACACATATGTTGCGAGTGCAAAGGAGACGCTTTGGCTTTCTGCTGGGGATATGCCACAGACGAGTGTCGGGAAGCATTTATAATATACGAGTCGTCTGTTTGTAAAGAATGCTCGGGCGACTTTACTGGGGAATGATGACACGGACGAGTGCCAAAAGGAGTGTGTATCTGTAAGGGAAATGTTTTGGCCCTCTGGTGAGGAATTGGGGAAATATTCTGTATACTGTCTGATGGGTTGTCAGTATTTACAAGTGTTCAATTCGACTCATGGCTTATGATTATGCAACATGTTTGATTTTTGCCGTAATGCTCCGTATTAGACGGAATGCTACGCTCTATGGGGAAAATATGATGTGAATGCTATGATTATGCAAAGATCACGATCCTGGATTCGGATCCCGCTGCTGCGGAGATCTCTGGCTGATCTGCTTGAAGTGGATTTCCCAGCTGGGGGATAAGATCATTGGTAGATCTGGCATATATGACTCTGCTTGGGGGACTAGTTCATTGATAAACCTATCTTGGTAATGAGAGACCCAGCTGGGGTTTGTAGAAGCTTTCGTCACTCTGTTGTGAGATCTTCAGGCGTTGTTCTTCTGGGTAGAGGCTGAAACTCTGTGGGAATATGGTTCCCTGTCTTTGCACTTGGCTGGAGAAAGATCACTGGAAGATCTTTCTAGAGATTTCTATGGGGATCCTACTGAGGATGATACTTGACAACTCAGCTGGGGAGAAAACACCTCCGGTGCTAATCTGGAAGACGGACTGAGTAGATAATGATTTGACAGCTTGCTGGGGAGAAGCCTTCATGCCCCACGGTATGCTCTGAACACCTGCAATCCTGTAAAGACAAAGAAACGTACAAGCATCCCGAGATATCCCTTATTGGATTCCGTCATAGGAGTTCAGGCAATCCTAGGAGCAAACATATTTCCTGTAAGCATGTATTATTTAGAAAGGAAGCATCTGTATTTATGCAATCAATATCTTAAAGACATCGGACATTTTTGCAAACGAAAATAAAATGTACGAGACGAACATGACTGAAAATCTGATTTTATTAATTCGTGTGCCCTGAATTGGCAATATACAGTCAAAGAAACAGATCCCCTGAAATGAGGAGATCGTTACAAATTGAAAGACAAAATAGTGCTGGCAATGTTGATGACGCTTCCAGGAGGTTCCCTTGGGCTATGACTCGTATGACATTTGACCTTCTTTTCATCTTGCTTTCTGAGGGAGGCTGATTCTGACCGACGCTCGAACCTTCCGGAGCTTAACATGTTGTAAGTGATACAAACGAATTCAGAATGCAGTTGTTCGCTTATTCCTTTATTTTGCGTGGATCGCCTTTCCAGGTTTTCGACCCACCAGGATACCCATTTTTGCTTGAGTTGTCCAATACGGCTTTTCAACTCAGCGGGTGTACATTTTTATTTATTTTCCCTTATTTTTGCCCGAGTCTTTTATTCTGTTTTTGACTCGCCGGGATGCCCTATTTTTGCCTGGACTTACATTCTGTTTTTATGTCCAGCGGGTCATTTTCATACGAAGTATTTTTTAACTGCATCTGAATTCACAGGGGACAGGAAGTCTTCTCCATCCATAGTAATGAGCATCAGTGCTCCACCAGAGAAAACTTTCTTTACTACGAATGGCCCTTCATAGTTCGGGGTCCACTTGCCCCTGTGGTCTGTATGAGGGGGGAGGAGTCTTTTCAGCACAAGATCTCCTACTTGGTACTCTCGAAGCCTGACTTTCTGATCAAAGGCTTTCTTCATTCTTTTCTGATACAGCTGCCCATGACAAATTGCATCTAATCTCTTTTCTTCGATCAGACTTAGTTGTTCGTACCGGGATCGGATCCACTCTGCCTCATTCAGCTTAACATCCATCAATACTCGCAAGGAGGGTAGCTCAACTTCGACAGGTAGGACTGCCGCCATACCATACACAAGCTGATATGGCGTTGCACCAGTGGATGTTCTGATTGACGTACGGTACCCATGCAAGGCAAATGGTAGCATTTCATGCCAGTCTTTATAGGTAACCACCATCTTTTGTACAATCTTCTTGATATTCTTGTTAGCTGCCTCGACAGCGCCATTCATCTTTGGCCTGTAAGGAGAAGAATTGTGGTGTTGGATCTTGAAGTCCCGGCACAGTTCTGCCATCATTTTGTTGTTTAAATTGGAACCATTATCAGTAATGATCCGCTCGGGCACTCCATACCGACAGATGATGTCTCTCTTTAGAAATCGGGCTACCACTTGCCTTGTAACATTTGCATAAGAAGCCGCTTCAACCCACTTGGTAAAATAGTCAATAGCAACCAGGATGAATCTGTGGCCGTTTGAAGCAGTTGGTTCAATCTTGCCAATCATATCAATGCCCCACATGGCAAAGGGCCAGGGTGAAGACATCACATTCAGAGGATTCGGAGGCACATGCACTTTATCCGCATAAATCTGGCATTTATGACATTTCCTGGCATAGGCACAACAGTCCGCATCCATTGTGATCTAGTAGTAGCCTGATCTCAACAATTTCTTAGCCATTGCATGCCCTCCTGCATGGGTACCAAAGGATCCTTCGTGCACCTCGTGCATCAACAAGTCTGCTTCTGTCCTATCAACGCATCTGAGGAGTACCATATCAAAGTTTCTCTTGTACAGGGAACCGTCAGTATTCAGGAAGAAACTACCAGCTAGCCTTCTTAATGTCTTCTTGTCATTGGAAGATGCCCCAGGTGGGTATGTTTGATCCTCTAAGAAGCATTTGATGTCGTGAAACCAAGGCTTATCATCTTTAACAACATCTGCTGAGAACACGTATGCTGGTCTGTCAAGTCTGGATACTGATATCCGAGGCACAAAGTTGGCAGCTTGAACTTTGATCATGGATGAAATGGTAGCCAGAGCATCCGCAAACTGATTCTCATCTCGGGGGATATACTCAAGCTTGACTGTTGTGAAGAAAGTCAATAACCTTCTTGTATAATCCCGGTAAGGTATCAGATGGTCTTGGTGGGTGTACCATTTGCCGTTGGTTTGATTGATTACCAGAGCTGAATCTCCGAACACAGTCAAAGTCTTGATCCTGAGGTCAATGGCTTCCGCAAGACCCATAATACAAGCTTCGTATTCAGCTTCGTTGTTAGTGCAGTTAAAGGTGAGTTTTGTCGAGAAAGGCATGTGAACTCCTTTGGGTGTAATAAGAACTGCACCAAACCACGACCATTCATATTAACAGCCCTATCAAACATCATTGTCCATTCCTCTTCTGGGTCAGGCCCTTCAATGTGAATAGGCTCTTCACGATCTTTTGCTTTTATGAACATGATATCTTCATCAGGGAAGTCAAATCTCATAGGCTGGTAATCATCAATGGGTTGCTCAGCAAGATAATGAGACAATACACTGCCTTTGATGGCTTTTTGAGATATGTACTGAATATCGTATTCTGTGAGAATCATTTTCCATCTCGCAACCTGTCCGGTAAGTGCTGGCTTCTCAAAAATGTACTTAATTGGGTCCATCTTTGAGATCAATAAGGTAGTGTGGGTCAACATATATTGTCTCAGTCGGCGAGCAGCCCACGCTAAAGCACAACAAGTTTTCTCGAGCAGTGAATAACGTTGTTCACAGTCGGTAAACTTTTTGCTTAGGTAGCATATTGCATACTCTTTTCGACCAGACTCGTCATGCTGGCCCAGCACACACCCCATTGACTCTTCTAATACTGTCAAGTACATTATTAGAGGTCTTCCTTCAACTGGAGGCATAAGGATCGGAGGCTCTTGTAAGTACTCCTTGATTTTGTCAAAAGCCCTTTGGCAGTCTTCGTTCCACCTGACCGTTTGTTCTTTTCTTAACAGCTTAAACAAAGGCTCACAGGTTGCTGTAAGGTGAGATATGAACCTTGAAATGTAGTTCAATCTACCCAGGAACCCCCGAACTTCTTTTTCAGACTTTGGTGCAGGCATTTCTTGAATGGCTTTAATTTTATCAGGGTCAACTTCAATCCCTTTCTCACTTACAATAAATCCCAGCAACTTACCGGATCGCACCCCGAATGTGCATTTGTTGGGGTTTAACTTCAGTTGGTATTTCCTCAGACGCTTGAATAGCTTCAATAGATTTACCAGGTGGTCTTCCTCTGTGAGGGACTTGGCAATCATGTCATCCACATAACATTCAATTTCTTTGTGGATCATGTCATGGAATAATGTTACCATAGCCCGTTGATAAGTGGCACCTGCATTCTTCAGTCCGAATGGCATCACCTTATAACAGAACGTGCCCCAGGGTGTGATAAAAGTCGTCTTCTCCATGTCTTCAGGTGACATTTTGATCTGATTGTATCCTGAAAATCCATCCATGAAGGAGAACACCGAGAACTGAGCCGTATTATCCACCAATACATCAATGTGAGGTAAAGGGAAGTCATCTTTCGGGCTGACTCTGTTCAGATCCCGGTAATCCACACACATCCTCACTTTGCCGTCTTTCTTAGGCACAGGTACAATATTAGCAACCCATGGTGGATAGCTAGTTACAGCAAGGAAACCGACGTCCCACTGCTTTTGTACCTCTTCCTTTATCTTCATTGCCATATCTGGGCGAGTACGGCGCAACTTCTGTTTTACTGGCGGGCAGTCTTCTTTCAGTGGTAGCTTGTGCTTGACAATATCGGTATCCAACCCTGGAATATCCTGATAAGACCAAGCAAAGACATCTACATACTCCCGAAGCATATCAATTAGTTGCTCTTTTACTGAATCTTGTAAGCAGGCCGCGATCTTAACTTCTTTTACGTCTTCTTCCGTACCAAGATTAACCGTTTCGATCTCCTCCTGATGAGGAGTGATAACCTTCTCCTCTTGCCTTAACAACCTGGCTAGCTCTTCAGGAAGCTCATAATCTTCTTCAACCCCTTCATCAGCTTGATTGATTGGATTGTCAAAGTCATACGAAGTCATAGCAGTGTTGTTGTCGGTGCAGTCTGAAAGGCACTCTCTGCAAGGGTTTAAATTGTTTATTTTAGTGATCAGTTTTAATCTTGTTTAGAAAAAAGTGAAAATGAAGTTATTTATTTTGAAAACATTGCCATTTTATTTTTGTACAAAAAGAAAAATGAAAAGACAGTGAGCGAAAAAGAGACTCGTTTGCAAAAGATGTCCGATATTCATTGATTGATCCATTTGCACAAAATTACAAGATGGCCCGATTACAAAATGAGTCTTGTCATCTTGGGCAAGATGCAAGACTTGATGCATGCTTAAAAATACAGGAAATAATAATTACTCTGCAGGAGTAACCTTTATAATTTCCTGGGAAGACCAGTTAAGGACTTGGCTCCCCGGGATCCTTGGACGTATCCAGCTCTCCAGGTTGCGGTCGCTTTCCTCCTCATATTCCAAGTTGTTTACAGCATCCGGGGTGAGCATCCCCCCGCTGACAAAGTTGGGCTCTTTTGCAGCCTCTGATTGATCTTGTTGAGTTGGTTTGTAACCTAACCCAAATCTGTCTTCCTTCTTTTCCACGGGCAGCAGCTTGCCCCAGCCTTGGGCAGTACCCTCTTCAACAACCTTCCTGGCTTGCTGATAAGACGTCATGGAGGTTCCCAGCACAGCAGATGCTTCATTAATGTTTAGGGCCTCAAACCCCTGGCTCATAGTTTCATGGATATCTCCATCCGTTTCTATGTACTTGTATGTAGCCAGATGACTAACAAAGATGTCTTCTTCCCCACAGATGGTGATGATCTGGCCTTCCCACTCGAATTTCAGCTTCTGGTGAAGGGTAGATGTAACAGCTCCAGCGGCATGGATCCAGGGTCTACCCAACAAAAAGCTGTAGGCCGGCTGAATGTCCATCACATAGAAGGTAATTTTGAAAGTCTGCGGGCCAATCATCACAGGCAGATCAATCTCCCCAAGCACTGATCTTTTAGAGCCATCAAATGCTCTCACCACCAAATTACTCGGACGCAGTGCCAAGCCATCATACTCTAGCTTTACTAAGGCTTTCTTTGGCAGAACATTGAGTGACGACCTAGTGTCCACCAGTACATGAGATAGAACAACACCCTTGCACTCCAGGGTGATATGCAAAGCCTTTACGTCCCTCAGTTGTTAAGTCAGCATTGGTAAAGCCCAGTCCATGACTGGTATTGACATTTGCTACCACGGTTTCTAGCTGATTAACAGTGATCTCCTCTGGCACGTATGTTGCGTGTAAGACTTTCAATAATGCATTCCTGTGAGCTTCAGAACACATCAACAGGGATAATATGGAGATCTTTGAGGGAGTTTGGTGAAGCTGATCCACCACCTTGTAATCACTTCTTTTTATGATTCTCATAAACTCGTCTACATCCTGTTCAAAAGATGTCTTCTGAGTTTCTTTGACAGTTGGCTCTTTAGATACCACACTCTTTCCTTTTGCTTTGGCAGCAGCTTCTGCTTCCACATTAGGCCTCTGAGTTTGTGAGGAAAAAAGGCGTCCACTTCTGGTGAATCCTCCGCCTCCCCTAACATTATCAATTTGTGGAGAAGAGGTTGAAGAATCCAAAGTGATTTTCACCCCGTTGCAGTAGAGGCCAGAGTCATAATGCCAAGGTATGGCATTACTGCTTTCATATGGAACTGGTCCATGCACCGTAATGGTAACTGGACTGACTGCTGCAGAGAAGGGTACTGTGATGGTGTGTGGATCGTAGTAAATTGTGATTGGTGACCTGGCAGGAGGTGCCACTGTTTGTTGTTGAAAGTTGTTGTTTGGAGGAACATTTGATGGATCGTAGTAGATTGTGACTGCGGAGACATCTTCATTAAGTTTTGCTGGTGTTGTAGAAGATTCTGCTGAATAAATGGATGCTGATGTTGTAGAAGAAAGGGTTGTTGACATTCACTTTGTTGAAGTGATGGATGGAGCCATTGCTGATGATATTGATGAATCGGTTGGAATGATTGTTGCTGTTGTTGTAGAAGAATCAGGAATTGTTGTCAAAGGAATTGCTGGATTTGTAGGCGCCATTGTTGAGATCTGAAGTATGCCATCTTTGATAAGACCATCTATGCCGCTTCTCAAATTATCACATCCGTTGACTGCAATGTTGCAATACCCACAACCGAGCTCACACTCGGGAAACACCTGGCACTCTAGAAGCTGAGCTTTAATTTCGACCAGAGGTGTTCGAATTTGTGCAACACTGGTGATCAAGGTAGATGGTTTGTCTTCCTCAATGGCATTAATCCTAGGCCCGCCATGATGAGGCATAGGATTCTTGTTGACATTTGGAGGGGGTGCAAAGTTGAGGGCTTTAGAATCCACCAAATCTTGGACTTTCATTTGTAAGGCCCTGCATTTTTCCGTATTGTGGCCAGGTGCATTAGAGTGGAAAGCACACCTGGCGTTGACATCGTAATTCCTTGGGAGATTGGAGGGATCTGGTGGTGCCAATGTCCTTAACTCAACCAAGTTGAGTTTCAGGAGTTGTGGCAATAAGGCAGCATAAGGCATAGGGATAGGGTCAATCACCCTATTTGCCTGTGACGGTCTTTGCTGAAAAGGTCTTTGTTGCTGATTGTTGTTGTTGTAGGTTCTCTGTGGCGGATACTGAACTTGTTGTTGATAATGTGGTTGTTGTTGTGGTTGATATGTTGATTGTTGAGGAATCGGAGCTAGAATAGTGACAGCTGCTACTGATCTGTGGACATACTGAGGCCTGCCCCTGTTGGCATGAATGGCATTTGTCTCACCGGTTCTTCTAGGTCCCACAAAAGGCTTCCTGGGATTACTGGACGAACTTGCACCGTTATCAGAAATTTTGCCCATTTTTAATAAACTCTCAATTCTTTCACCGGCTATGACGACGTCAGCAAAACTGGTGGAAGAAAAGGCAGCCAGCCTATCAATGTATGTTCCTTGCAGAGTATTCATGAACATGTCGGCCATTTCTCTTTCCGACATGGGTGGTTGGACAGCAGCAGCAAGCTGTCTCCACCTTTGGGGGTATTCCCTGAAGCTTTCTCTGGAGGATTGAGACATTCCCATCAGAAGGGTCCTGTTACGGGCCATGTCCAGATTGTATTGGTACTGCCTGATGAAAGTTTCAGCTAGGTCCTTCCAGCATCTGATAGTAGCTATGGTCAGGTGTGAATACCACTCCCTTGAAGCCCCAGTCAAACTGTCTTCAAAATAGAACATCCACAGCTTTTCATCCATGGTATATGCTTTAAGTCTCCCCAGAAAAGACTGCAGGTGAGTTCGTGGATAGGAAATTCCATTGTATTTCTCGAAGCATGGTGGTTTATACTTGTGGGGGATCCTTACCCCATCCACTAACCCCATATCCATTACATCGAAGCCTAAGGAATTTTGAGACTCCAGAGATCTCAACTTCTCAGCAATTTCATCAAACCTCCTATCATAGACTTCATCTCCAGCTCCCATTACAGTAAACTGCTCCTCTTGAGGATCTTCTTGCAAGATCCTGCCTGCAGCAGTGTTGCCCTGTACATTTCTTGGGATTTTGACTTCCGGATCTAGATGAGGTCCAAATACTGGTGGGTTAACATGAGTATGACCTCCCTCATCATTACTAGTCCCTCCAGTCCCAGGATGAGGTTCCTCGGGGTTTTGTCTTTCTACCAATGCCCTCAGCCTTTCCTGACTCTGGGCCAAGCCAATCATTACAGTCATGAATTGGGCCATTTGGTTTCTCATCTCCACTCTTTCATTAGCCATCTGTGTTCTGACCTCAGTCAGGTCTTGCTGTACTTGATCCATTTGGATACCAGGAAGGTTGTTGTGAGTAGGATACCGGTGCGTACGGTTGAGAGGGAACACCCGGCGGCGAGCAATATTTCCTGAGACACAACAGAGTTAGAAACAAACATAATAAAGGCAAAACCTACAAAACAAAACAAAAGTTAGTATGCAATGCAGTATGCTTATTTGTTTTCCAAGGTATCCGGCTTGGTTCTTGGTTTTGACCTTTCCAGACCCCGAGGAAGATGCTTTGATGTTGTTGAGAAAAAGAAACCCCACAATGGAAACAAACTAAAATATATTACAAATGGTGAATCATACATAGTTTGTTTTACAACATATGCCCCTGAAGGGTCAAAATATAACAAAAGAAAAGTACATCAAATGAAAACAACAACAATCAAAAGGTCAGACATCTAGTCCAAACTCATCCTCCTTAACCTCCTTCAGAAGTGCCTCAGTCACTGGACCAGCTGGATGCTCTGTGATGTTTCTGATGAGCAGGTTCCTGGTGGCAATGGCAGTGGTCAGCTTCTTGTGCATGTCCTGGTCATTTGACCTCTTCAAACCAACCCTGAGCTTCAACTCTGAAATCTCCTTCTGGGCTGCCAGCAAAGCTTCCTGTTGCTTCTTTTCATTGGCCTCTAACTGTTCAATCTTGGCCTGAGTTTTCTGATCTTCTTGGGTCCGGGCTTCAGTGATCCTGACCCACCTAGCCTGACTTTCTTGTAGATAGAGATCAGTCCTAGCCTTCTGAAACTTGGCCTCTTTGCAGGCATTCTTCAATATTTGCTCCCCAGCTCTTGCTTTCTTGATGTAGTCCTCTGTTTTCTCAATCTTGGCCAAATGTTCCACCTTAAGCTTCTCCAACCTCTCAATGTCCAGACGACCATCACTTCTTTCCCAAAGAGTCTTCTTCAAAGCTTGAGATAGATTCTCATTCCTTTCCTTCAGCTTTTCAAACTCTTCCAGGCTGACAGTGGCTGCTGGCTGTGCTGTGGATGGTCCAGGTATATCTTAAATGGTGAAGGGCATTCCAGTAATCTGAGCCCTAGCATGAGACCAGTCATAGTACTGAGCTGAAGCAACATTATTGCACCTTCCAAGAATAGCCATCCCCTTTGTCTGGATGTTGTCCCAAGCCCAGGATGCTTGTCTGACAGCAGCTAGATTAGGCTTTATCTCACAATACAGGGTCTCAGCTAAATCTTGCACTCTAGGGGGTGAATCAAAGCATAGCCCAGTTGCCTTTTAAACAGCAAAGGATTGTAGTTGATGCAACCCTTTACTCCTATCAGAGGTACATTTGGGTATTGCCCACAGCTAGTGATGATGTCTTTGCCTTTGGTGCTCTGGGTGAACCATCTGATATCATCTGAAGACAAAGAAATAAGTCTCTTAGCCCAATTCTTCTGTTGGTGAGGATTCAGGAAGGTATCTGTCTTAGGTAGGTGTTTGAGCAGCCAAGTGTGAAACAAAGGAGCACAGCATCTCACTAACTTCCCCCTTTGTTTTTCATTCCTCTGATGAATGGAGTAATAGAAGTCTCCCAGCAATGTGGGTACTGGGTTCCTCAGAAGGAAAAGATGAATGGCATTTTTGCTGATAAATTTGGGCTCATCTGCAAACAGTACAACCCCATATATGCTGAGAGCTAGTAATGCACAGACTGCCCTCCATTCTCCCAAAGAGGCCTTCAGGATGGCCTGAGAAATCAAGAAGTCTAAGTGTAAACCAAGGATCCCAACCTTTGTTGTCATGTTCTGCTCAATCAAAGCAAGCTCTAGGTATAATGCTTTTGCCACTTCTCCATTGCTGGGAGAAGTCAATTCTGGGTTGAAGGGGATCCCACCCCTGACAGGTACTCCAATCAATGATGAGAATTCCTCCAACAGAGGTCCTAGCTGGAAGTCTGAAAATGTGAAACATCTCAAAGGAGGGTCATAAAACTATAAGCATGTGTGGATCATGCTCCTATGAGAAGGGTCCAGGTCCATAACCATATCCAGGATACCTCCATAATGCTCTCTGAATAATGGGATGTGGTCAGGAGTGATAAGTGACTGGACCTGCCTGATGCCAGTCAACACAGGCTCAAAGAAATGGTATGATATGTTGCTCTTCCTGGGAGCCATGACTGCTGATGAAGAGCTGAAGACAAGTGCTGATGAAAATCAAGACTGGTACTGGAGATGAGCACTGATAAGCTGATAATGATGAAGATAACTGAAGCAAACAACTGATGAAGATAGCTGAAGTAGATAACTGATGAAACAGAGGTCTATGCAGATGAAGGGGTAAAAACCAAGCCAGATACAATGTGGATACCCTGAAAAACAAATAAAGAAATGTTAAATGATGCAATGATGATGTATGCAAATGATATGCAAGGGTTTGTGATCAAGCTGGATCTGATTATCTGTCTTGATATAAGGCCCATGTATGTTCAAGAAGTCCAGGTGGAGGTTCAGAAATCCGGTAACCAAGGTGGGGGACTCAAATAAAGAGTCACATGTCCAGGGTTAATCACAAGAACTGTCCAAAATGAGGTACTCTTAAACAAAACAAGTAACAGGGTATGATGTGGTCAAGGGTACCTGCAAACCTGTAAACAGCCCAACCCCCTCACAGGTAATGTTCTAAAACAAGGATCCTCAGACTTGGATCAGTTATGAGAAGTGTAAACACTTCTAACCCGGAGGTACAGTGTTTACAATAACCATAAAAGATCCTCCTATAATTCACCTCAGATTCTGAAGGTCATAATAAAGGTCATCCAG
This sequence comes from Lathyrus aphaca, assembly GCA_963966055.1. Taxonomy (NCBI): domain Eukaryota; kingdom Viridiplantae; phylum Streptophyta; class Magnoliopsida; order Fabales; family Fabaceae; genus Lathyrus; species Lathyrus aphaca. Next base: position 49,287,759 of record OZ014520.1, read on the forward strand.
ACTTAGCAGGCTTCCCAGATAGCCCTAGCACTACAGGAAATCTGTAGCACAGAGTTCTCAAAAAGAAACCCACATCTGAACCGTGTTTCATATTCCCGCACCAGACCGAAATGGAATGGGAAAGAAAATGAAACACTCTAGCCTAGGTGTCACTCAGGTCCCAGGTATAGGACCTTAATCTCTCAATGGAACCCCACCCACCAAAGAAAACCAGATCCAGCAATGACAGCATGACAATATGATGTATAAAAAATGTAAAGAAAGCAATAAATAATTGTACATAAAGCAGTAAATAAAGCAACTATATAAACACAATTAGCACATAACACCCCAGTAAACACAAATCAAACAGGCGCTAGGAGGAACCCACAAAAAGAACCAGAAGCCCTGGTTACAATATAAGGGTCCCCAGCAGAGTCGCCAAGCTGTCGCTCCCACCAAATGAGGCTAAGTCAAGAGGGGTACAGACGCAAACGGTTGGCGAGAGAAGAGAGAACACACAGGGGTGAACTCAGAAGACAAGAGTCGCCAGCTAGGCATTTTTATCCCGAAGGAAAGGTAATGCTGCATAGACCTAGAAAAATATGGATAAGACGGTTGCGAACCAGAGAGACTGAGAAAGGGGGTTGGTTACAACCTGGGAAGGTATTAGCACCCAGATTGTCCGCCGTACTCGACGGGATCCACGCTTAAAAGATTTGTGTTATAAAGGGGTAGTGTCAGTGCAATTTGTGTATCAAAGCTGGAAAGAATGAAAATGTTGGTGTAGAATATCTGTGAAGTGTATAAGAGAAGTGTCAGTGTAAGAACAGGAATGAAATGCTCAAGATAAAGAGGCTTAAAGAATAAGGCTGGAAGAGGGGGAATATACAGAGACTTTTGTTCGATAACTGTTAAGTTATGCCTACGTATCCTCTCGTGCAATGAGGAAGTCAGAACACCGTAGTTCGACTCAAAGAGACTGAAAGATAAGTTGACTTGTGAACTGCTTACTTGCCTATGCTCAAGTGTATGACCTGTCTGGCTCAGGTACAAACTGTCTTGCATTAGACGGAAGAAGCAAGTTCTCGTTTGTGAGTGAAGATGATGAGAAAAGAATCCCGAAGGAGACAATTATTGTTTGTTTTTGTGTTTTCAATCTTTTATTGATTTTTGTGGTTTGTCATAAGTTGATGAGCTTAAGCCTAAACCAAGGGTTAGTAAACTCATCACATCTTTCCTCTGATTAGGGGTAATGAGAATACCTTAAGCATGAAGTAAACACCTCACACTTAATCACCATGATGTAGGATTAAGATCATTAACCTACTTGCATTTATTTAGATGTTTTTGTTGTTTTTGTTTAGTGTTAAGTAATGAGTTTAAGCCATAATCAAGGATTTAATGGACTCATTACACCATCCTAATAGAAGGATAATAGATGAGAACATTTAAGCTGAGAAAGACTCCTCAACTTAATCCATGATTAGGGATTAACCTCATGACAAAACAAAACCTTTATTAAATGGATTTTAGTTAATGGTAAGGTGAAGAAGTGGATTTTATGGTTCGTAAGACAACTTGAGGGGGACTTGTCCATTAACACTAGGGTTAGTCCTTCTTAACCAATTAAGGAAGAATTAGAACCCTAATGCAAGGCCCAAGTTACAAGCTTGATGTCTTGATGATTATTAAGTGAATTGATTAAAGGATTTAAACAACATTAAGGGTTTAACACTTAGGATTAAAGTTATACACTCCATCCTAATAGAAGGATGCAGGCATAAGTGTTGCACCCCAAAATTTGCCCTCACAATACAAGACTTTGTGTGCTAAGAAGGTTCACAAGGTTCACAAGACCTTTCATGAAATTCATGAAGTTTGCAAGACACTTTATGAGGTTCACAAGGTTCACAATACCTACAAGATCTTTCATGAGGTTCACAAGGTTCACAAGGTTCAAAAGGCTCACAAGACCTCCCATGAGGTTCACAAGACATCTTATGAGGTTCACAAGGTTCACAAAGTTCACAAATAGTCAGAAAATTTGACAATTCCCTCAGACAATGCATCCTCCTAAGCAATGCATCCAAAACTATGGTTTTGACTTTAATCAGGCTAAATAGATTTCCAAGACTTCAAGTGAGCTTCATAACATCTTATATGTGTCTAAGAACCCCCATGACAAGTTTCAAGACTTTTCTCAAAGGTTTGCTCAGTCAGATGAACAGATAAGTCAAAATCAGTCAAAGTAGTTAAAAAGTCAAACTGAGGTCAACTGTGGTCAAACCAAAGTCAAACTTCATGCTTTTTTGACAACATCAAGTATATGAAGTAAAATTAATCATTTGATCAAGGTTTGATCATGATTCATCAAGGAGGTTTCAGATCATCAAGAATCAGGAGTTTCTAAATTAGGGTTTCCTCAGTAAAAGTCAACTAAACTTTGACCAGCCATAACTTTCACATGCTTCATCACCAAGTTTCCATCCAAAGCTCATTTTGAAGGAAATTGAATTCTCTACAACTTTGTGTCTCACAAGCCAAGCCCAAAAATGCTTTATTTGGAGGGTATGAGCTAAGACATTATAGGTCCTTTTAAAAGTCAACAAAAAGTCAACAACTTCAAAAGGGCATAACTTGAGAATGGTAAATGATATGGACATGAAACCAATGAGGTTGGTTATAGGACTCTTTAAGCTTTCCAAAATGTCCAAGAACACCCTCATAGCATTAAAATTGAAGGATTTGTGCCCTTGCAAAGTTGGGAAATTTTTGGGAGGCTTATGAAGCAAATAGGGCCTTAAAACCAATTTCTTCCAAATGGGCTTGCAATTTTGTGATCCAAACATCAATATGACATCATGCACGACCCAATCCCCATTTATTCAGATTTTTATTATTTTTATTTTATTTATTTTGATTTTATTCATTTTAAATCATTTTAAATCAAAATAAAATATGAAAATTGAATATTTAAAAGTGATTCTTCTTCTAGAAACTCTTAATGACCATTTAAGTTGATTCAAAACCATCCAAATTCGTGCTAAGGCATTATAGCATGAAAATATTTGATTTTTTGACTAATTTGGCAAGGAGATTTCTTCACACTCAAGGTATCCATCAAGGCCCATAAATCCATGTTATTTTGACCTAATTCCATTCTTCTATAAGTATACAAACTCATCACAATGCATAGGGACGAAAAAATCCAGCCTCCAAAGGTAAGAGCAAAGTTTCAAAATTCACACAAAACTCCAATTCGGTTTGGCACTTAGAGTCCTTTTCAAGACAAACCAAAGGTTGCAACTTGTTCCTTGAAGTTCATGGATTGATTTTGGATCATAACATCATTCATTCATGCCCTAAATTGTGAAAACCGAATGTACATTGTTCATGTTTTAAAATTTTTCGATTTGAATGATTTACATGTTATTAACGAAAACTAACTGTTGGTTTGTGTTTATGATGATGCTTGGATACTTTCTGGATAAGTTAATTTGATTTTAGGTTCAAGATGGAGAAATCACCATGGCTAGGGTTCTTCGGCCGTTTTAGGGTTTTACGATTTATCAATTATAAATGAATTCTAAGACCATGGATCAATGCCAATCAACCTCTGGATCATATTTATACAATTAATTTGATGAAACTTTGCAGTTTTAATGATGATTAAGATTCGCAGGTTTAGCTACAAAAATAAATTCGCAGGAAAACTTGTAGGAGATTTCGCAGGTGAATTTACAGGAACCAAGGTTGAAGATGATCATCTGGCGCCAAATTCATATTTTAAAATTTGATATTATATTTTATATTATTGTGTTGATATTTGTTTCAAAAGACAGTGTTGGCTCAGCTGGTTTGTGTGCGTATGCGTGTTGTTAATGGTCCTGGGTTCGAATACTCCCCAGGCCATTTTTGTATTGTTTTGCTCTTTTTTTTTAATGATTTTCACAGGTTATGAAACAAAACGCCTTGGCTCTCATTCCATAGCACAAGCGCATGGCTTGTCCCAGTGGTTGGCTGTTTGGTCTTGGATATTCAAAGCCTAGGGCCTGGGTTCGAATCCCAGCCCCAGGTAAGTTTTTATCACTTATTTTATTTCATTTAATTTGCTTATATTTTGATTTAATCAATTTAATGAATAAATATTAAAAATAAAAAAATGTTTACTATTATTTTCTTGTATATAATTTAACAAAAACTTATATTTTAAATTTCAAATTTTTATTAGTGAAATTATTTAATATTTATTTTATAGTATATCATTAATATTATATATTTTTGTATAAATAATTTAATTATGTTTTAAATACTTAACCCTAAAAAATTTTATATGTAAAAACCAAATTATTTTTATGAACCCTAATTGTAAATATTGTTTCTTTATTCATTTATTTATTTGTCATAAATTTTTGTCTATATTCTAATTAAGAAATAAACTCTAATATATTTTGCTAAATAGTCAAACCCTAATTTTCTTTTCAATTTAATTATGACTTTTAATTTATTTGTCAATTTTAATTATGTATTTTTCAATGTGTAAATAATTCTAGGTTATGTTTAAATTAATTAAAAATTGATAATTTAATTTTTGTGAATATAATTATATGGTTATTCAATTATAATTAATCCTATTTTCATAATATATATATATATTCTATAATTTGTTCATAATTTAATTCTTGCATGTAAATAATTTTTAATATATGTTTAAAAAATAATTAAAACTTGTTAATCTAATATAATTTATTTTCATAATATGTTTATAATTAACTTAATTTTTATAGCATTTAAAACTTTATGATAATTAATTGTTTATATTTTCTTCTTAATCTTAAATAATAATTGTTCATAAAAATTTGATCTTTTAATTATTATGCTAATATTCTTATTTATTTTATCATTAATGCTATTTATTTTCATATCTATTTTATTATTACTAACCCCATTTATATATATTGTGATTTATTATTATCATTATTACTAACCCCATTGTGATTTATTATTATTATTATTATTATTATTATTATTTCACTAACCCAATTATTATTATTATTTATTTTTGCTTATTTTGCTTTAATTATTATTATCATGTAATTGTTCCTTTGATGTAATATTTAGTAGTAATGTTTAAATATTTATTTTTATGCTATGGTTAGTAAATAGGGAGTGTAAACATACTTGTATTTTAAAATTAATTTAGATCACAAATTTAAAGATAAATATTAAAATTGAACACTCACACACGTAAGTCGATCTTTGATCGCCATCTCACTTTCTAGGGTTATCCCTCATGTTGCCTAATCAAAAGGTCAAGTAGGGTGTATAAAGAAAAGCCCCTTAAAAGAAAAGTCATATAGTCCCTTAACAATCAAAGATCAAGTCCCTTAAATGGTTGCCTCTGTAAAGATCTTGTCCCTTTCGAATAATGATGACAGTCCCTCCAAAAATGCTTAATACACCCTACAGTTGCCTTCATTAAACAGATGTCCCTCACTTGTCCCTTACATCCAAGGTAATGACTACCTATTCCTTAATAATAGGGATAGTCTTACCATTTAAAGGATAAAGAACAGAAAGACTTAAACTTTAGGGTAGGTTCCTCATAGTTACTGGCTCACTATTCACAAATTTCAAATACTTCACAATTTCAAACAATTTTCAAACACAAGTTTTTTACGCATCCGTACATGGATCATTATCAAACTCTTATGAAAATTTTTATCCACACACTTCACATTTCAAAAAACATTTTAAAGTGAGCTAAGTAACTAAGAGCCCATGGATAACCATGGATGTAAAGGGTGCTAACACCTTCCCTTTACATAACCTACCCCCGGACCCAAAAATCTTTTAAAAGGTCTTTCCTGTTCTTTTATGCCTTTCCTTTGGATAAAATAAAAGTCGGTGACGACTCTTGCTATCCGCAACATAACTAAAGTCAGTTCTCCCACCGTGTTACAGAACTGGTGACTCTGCTGGGGACTTAAATTTAAGAGGGGTACCCTTAGGAATTAGATCACTTTAAAATTGTTTGCCTTGTTTGCTTTATACTTACTTGTTGGGTGCTCTTATGTGTGAAAGATCCTAACCCGGATCTAGTGTACCATAGGTAAATGGCAATAGACCAAGGAAACTGTACGACGTATATCGATATGGTTGATCTGGTGGCCATAGTTTGTGTGACTTCTTGGTTGGTGCTTATGTTCCTTAAGTCAAGTTGAGGATAATATGAGGATGCCATATGTTGTCAATGCACTAACTAACTTTTAGAACCCTAGTTATCCCATCTTGGCCTTTAGAAAAGTAGTGAGGTAACCGGCTTTGGTGCAGACTGAAGTTGGTTGACACTCGATACTACGCTCATTGAGATTCTAAACTTGGAGGGTTTTGGTTGGCAAGTAAGTTGCCTTTTGAACAACCACCCTTGTGAAGGATCAATGATATTGAGATCCCTTAGAACCTGGTTACTTTTGTAGGACAGGATGAACCATCTAACTTGAGGGGAGGGTACTTACCTTTGAACCTCATGCAAGCCTTTAAACCTAGGGCTATTGTGTGACTTGTTTGTGTGTGCCACATGTTTGTGATTGAACATAACATCATGACATCATCATGCATCATAAGCATAGCATTTTCACTAACCATTTCAAGGACCAAAGGATTTATCTTTGTTCTTTGTTGCAGGTCATGGCTTCTGCTCGTAGACACACTATCAGGATCAACTTTGTGGGCATACCTTCTAAGCTTAAAGAGTTGGTTTCTCAAGTGTCTGATCATTCCCAGTTCAACAAGAGACATGGTCACCTATTGGATCTGGTCACCTCAGGATTCAATGAAGACATGATGAGTGTTTTGTTTCAGTTCTTTGATCCTAAGCACCATTGCTTCACATTCCCTGACTATCAGCTGGTTCCAACCATGGAGGAGTTCTCTAAACTTCTAGGCATACCTGTTATTGATCAAAGACCCTTCACAGGCTTGGAGAAGGAGTTTAAACCAGAGGTTATTGCTGCAGCTCTACATCTGAAGAAGTCTGACATTGTTATAGAAACGAGAAGCGGAGTCAAGGGTATTCTTGCTAAGGTATTAATGGATAAAGCTCAAGTGTTCTTGAAGGCCATGAGCTATGATGCTTTTGAGGAGATCTTAGCCTTGTTGATATATGGCTTAGTATTTTTCCCCAATCCAGATCAGTTCATAGACGTTCATGCCATTAACATATTCTTGAGTCACAATCCAGTGCCTACATTGCTTGGAGACATCCTACATTCTCTTCATACCCGTACTACAAGGGCAAGAGGAACTTTGATGTGCTGCATACCTTTGCTTTCTAGGTGGTTTATCTCTCACCTTCCTCGCTCAGTAATGAAGAATGAACAAGGGTTCAAGTGGTCCAAAAGGATCATGTCACTCTCTCATTCAGATATCCACTGGTGCTCCAGATCTATGGAGAATGTCACCATTATTGACCGTTGTGGGGAGTTTCATAATGTGCCACTTCTAGGCATAAGAGGAGGCATCACCTACAACCCCTCTCTAGCTTTACGACAGTTTGGCTACGCTCGGAGTGATGGTCCACATGACATGTTGATTCAGGGCATTGTGTTTGATTACGACAACGATCTTCAAGGTTACCGTCAGAGATTCATACGAGCCTGGGGAAAAGTGAACAAGGTTGACAGCAAGACTCTGGAGCCTAAGTACACTATTCCTATGGAGGCTTATCTCAGATGGGTGCGATCTCGTGCTCAGACTCTCATGATGCCGTATCCGGCTATCCTGCCAGTTATCATGGAACCTGTTGCTGAAGGAGATACTGCTTATACCATCCTTCACCCAGACATGCCTACTAACATGGAAGACTTACAGAGATCCTGGATCCAATTGAAGGAGCAAAGGGATACTTTCGAGGCTCATTATAAAGCAAGCCAAGAAAGGATCCTAGAACTAACAAAGCAACTTCACGAGGAACGGAATCTCAACTCATACCTCAACACAAAGAGGAAACGTCCATGGGAGACTTAAAACCCCATCTTTTGTACTTATTTCATTTCATTTTCTGTAAGCCCAAGAGGCAAAACAAATTTATTACTAATAAAAGTTTACCTTCTTGTTTGTCTAAGCAAATTTAAATCCTGCGGTCCTTGAAAACATTGCATATACATTCACATATCATATCATTGCATCACAGGTTTAGTGTGCACAAGTTTCTTATCTTCTCGCTATTTATTTCAGCAATGGCTCTTGAACAAACAGTTAAGGATCTCCAGGCACAAAATGCACAGTTCCAAGAGCTGATCCTGAACTTGTCCAAGGGGCAAGATAAATTGAAGACACTGCTGGCTAAGAAGAAGAGTCCTGAGGACAACAAGGATGGTCAGTTGGAACAATTGCAAGCTGAGATAATAGAAATGAGGATCCAGATGAACGGCCAGGGGGCTCTTATCCAAAGTTTAGCTCAGGGGCAAGAAGAGCTGAGAACCTTTGTCCAAAGACTTCAAAGTAATGGAGTCAGGAATCTAATTATCAATCAACATCCGTTAAAACAAACTGATTTGGTTGAAAAGAAGATGAGGATAAAAGAAGGTAAGAAACCAGTTACCACTGATTATTCTTCAGTTAAAGAAAAAAGACATGGTAAAGTTAATCCACCTCAACACAAGGGATGTAGAAGACAGTTTATCAAATTCAGCACTCCAATTTCACAAGTTCTGCAATGCTTGTTGGAGATGAAACTAATTTCCTTGAAAAATTCTCCTCAAAATCCTAAAACTTCCTCTCCTCGCTATAATCCCAAGGCAAGGTGTGGGTATCACTCCAACTGTCCTGGACATGATACTAATAGTTGTTGGACATTGAAGAAAAAGATCCAAGACCTGATTGACGAAGGAATCCTAGAGGTTACTCCAGAAGGTCAAGTTGAATTCTACTATCACCCATCAAACACCGAAGCTGCAAGACAAGTTGCCCAGTGTAGCAAGAAAGGAAGCCTACCTATTCCTGTTGAGATATGGGGCACCTTGGGACATCCAAGTGGTAAATTTGATTTCATGGTGAAGTATACTGCTCCTCAAAGTTCACAGATTGCAATTGAGGACATTCAGCCAACTGGATGGGACAACATTTGAATTTTCATTTGTAATTTCTTTTATTTGTTTGAACACTTACTATTATGTTAAACTTTTGTTTTCATCAATGCATTGCATATGTTTGTCTTGAATTAATCCATTCGTTCCACTATATTTTGAATTATGCTTCTTATTTCTATCTTGTGATATTTAACTCCTGATAAAGCTATAAGCCTGTAGAGGGAGGATGACGAAAACAATACCATAATCTTATGCAGTATGCTTTTGAACAGACTATGCTGACGATGTACAGGCATTGTTCAATTCCTAAACAGTGGAGATATAAGGAAGTTAATCCCTAGTCAACCCTTTTGAGCCTATGAAGTAGGAGTTTTTATTCTCGCACAAATTAAAACCCTTATTTATAACCTGGGGCAGGGTAGTTACTCGGTTAACTCAAATATGCCAATTATCTGTGTTGTACACAGCTGATGATGGTTCTTTGTAATCATGAAACCTGACAGTCAATATCTAGCAAAAGAACAGTCTTGCTAAGTCAAAACCTATGAAGGAGACTTAGTAAAACATTAAGACATCCCGCTGACTGTAACCTTGAAATAAGCAGTTCAGGCAAAAAGAAGGGATAATAAAGTCAAAAGAAAAAGAAAAAAAAGAGGTCACCATGAATCCTCAACAAAGAAAGATGACTGAATGTTCAAATAAATTTTGGGTTTCTGAACCATCACAAATGTCAGTGTTACAATTCCAAACTCATTTGAGCCTCAATGCATAAGTTAACTGAGTATAGGACTGAAGAACATCATGGAGATTGGGTTGGGTACAAATAAAATTTGAGCCTTTATCCTTTGTTTCTTAAACCGTGAACCAGGCCACGTTACAACCCTTTAAAAGTCCTAACTGAAGCATGGTTAGTTCGAAAGCGTACTGCTACAAAAAGGTATCCTGACTCCTTTAGGGCTTATTATAAAACTTGAGTTAATATCACAGTTTTCACAAAAAATGTTTTTTCTAAAATAACTCTTTTTCAAAAAACTTCAAGACAGACATAAGCATTGCATTTTTGAATACATTTGTTTGCATATACCTGAGTGTTTGATAAATGGAGAAACTTACAGGATGAATGTTCAATGAACCAAAGTCCTTCCGATGAACAAAGTTGCTTCCGGGATCAAAGTCCATGTATACAAAGGGGCATAGTCATTATCTCCCAATCAAGGGGGCAGGCCATGATACTGCCTAACTCATGTGGGGCAATCAGGACATGATTCAGTTATGTTTAAGTATCCAGGGCAGATCTCCACATCTGTCTAAATTACCCAGGGTAACATTACAAAGTTCATAATGCCAGGGGCATAGTCACTGTTTCCCAGTCAAGGGGCATACCAACTTACTGTTCAATTCATTTGGGGCATTCAGGTCCAGATTCAACAATGTTTAATAGCCAGAGGCAGCTCTCCGCATATATTGGAATTTCATGATGTCAGGGGCATATTATGGTGAGGCCCTCTGTTTATTTCTCTTGAGGTAACTACATTCAGATACTTCCATTATGGTATAATTCATCCTCAACCAAGGGGCAATGCTTTCTCTTCAAATCTAATACCCAGAGTGTATATGGTCCATCACAATTTGAAGACACATTCCTCTCATTGTAGTACCTGGATATTTAATTCTCAGCAGAAGCCATTGTGGAAATTAATTGTCTGTGCCAGTAGTATCAGATGGTGTCAGTATCATGTCTTCAGATCCAGCTATGAGGATTTCTGGGAAGGTATTCAGGAAAGTTAAAAATTTCAGGAGCTCCAAATCCAATTGGTTATACACTCTCGAAGTTGAAACAATTCTGTTTTCAAGTTCAGCTGTACTTTTCCCTCTGAATCCAGATTTACTTTTACCCTATTTACATAAGCGAAACGTCCATTGGTTGTGTTTGAACGTATGTATGCTTTTAAATATGATTGATGTTTACCAGAAATGCATAGATGCTTAATATGATTGATGTTTACCAGAAATGCATGAAAATGCAGTAATAGTATTTACTAAGGACGAACGAGGGAAGGATTTCAACAAAGCTTTGCCGGTTCATCCCCACAATACAGTTACAAATCCCCAGTAGGGAAAATCCATCTTCATGAAGTACTTCAAGTCACATCTCCCCTGGAATTTATATCCATCTCTTTTATCCTCATACAGATAGTCGGGAATTTACTTTCCAATAGGAGTACAACGAACGAAGACGGGAGGTTATGTATATCCTACTATCAAGCGAAGACGGAAGGTTATGTATACCTTACTATCCCCAGCATACGGGAGGTTATATATATCTTATTATCAAACAAGACGGGAATGAGTTCCTCATATTCTTCAGCAACAAACCGGGATTTATTTTCCCTGGCCAGCAGTTGTCATACGAAGATATCCAGACGCTTCCGGCAACATCATACCATACATACATCATTTACATCATACCATAACATACATATCCATAGATACATAATACATTACTTAAGTGCATCATACTATACATGCATACATAATGCATAAACTAATACTACCATATAGAATATTACCTTGTTTTCAGGTTAATTCTTCAGCAGACAAACTTCATCAACAACTTGTGACTATCAGGACTGCTCTATCCTCCTAAAAGTTATCATTCCCTCAGGACTGCTTTATCCTCCTGAAAGCTTCTTATACCTCAGAACGTAGTTCATCTTTCTGAAAGCATATTACCTCCTCAGGACGTTGTTATCCTCCTGAAAGCATATTATCTCCTCGGGACGTTGTTTATCTTCCTGAAAGCTATCATCACCTCCTTAGGATGTTGTTTATACTCCTGAAAGCATATTATTACTTTGGGCCGTTGTTATCTTCCCAAAGGTTACCACTTCCTCAGGACGTTTTTATCCTCCTGAAAGCATATTATCTCCTCAGGACTGCTTTATCCTCCTGAAAGCTATCACCCCTACCTCAGGACGTTGTTATCTTCCTGAAAGCATACTATTACCTATGGACTGCTTTATCCTCCCGAAAGCATATTATTACCTCAGGACTGCTTTATCCTCCTGAAAGCATATTATTACCTCAGGATTACTTTATCCTCCTGAAAGCTATCAATCCCTCAGGACTGCTTTATCCTCCTGAAAGCATACTATTACCTCAGGATTGCTTTATCCTCCTGAAAGCTATCAATCCCTTGGGACTGCTTTATCCTCCTGAAAGCATGTTATTACCTCAGAACGTTGTTTATCTTTCTGAAAGCATATCATTACCTCAGGACGTTGTTATCCTCCTGAAAGCATATTATCTCCTCGGGACGTTGTTATCTCCCTGAAAGCATACTATTACCTCAGGACTGCTGTATCCTCCTGAAAGCATATCACTCCCTCAGGACTGCTTTATCCTCCTGAAAGCATATTATTACCGCAGGACTTCTTTATCCTCCTGAAAGCATATTACTACCTCGGGACGTTGTTTATCTTCCTGAAAGCTATCATTTTACTTCCATATTTTGGACTGTTTATCCCCCAAGAAATGTATCTGAAACACTTCTCTCCAAGTGGCATCCTTAAGCCCACTCAAGCATATTCAAAAAGTCATCAATACCACTCTACGCACTGGTGAGTGCAAATTTTTGGGCTTTTGTGTTCAATCCCCTTCAACCTTCCAGGTCACGACTGGCATATATACCAATCTAACCCCTCAGGTTTCAGAAAATTGAACAGGGGCAGCTATTGCACCCCAAAATTTGCCCTCACAATACAAGACTTTGTGTGCTAAGAAGGTTCACAAGGTTCACAAGACCTTTCAAGAAATTCATGAAGTTTGCAAGACACTTTATGAGGTTCACAAGGTTCACAATACCTACAAGATCTTTCATGAGGTTCATGAAGTTTGCAAGACACTTTATGAGGTTCACAAGGTTCACAAGGTTCAAAAGGCTCACAAGACCTCCCATGAGGTTCACAAGACATCTTATGAGGTTCACAAGGTTCACAAAGTTCACAAATAGTCAGAAAATTTGACAATTCCCTCAGACAATGCATCCTCCTAAGCAATGCATCCAAAACTAGGGTTTTGACTTTAATCAGGCTAAATAGATTTCCAAGACTTCAAGTGATCTTCATAACATCTTATATGTGTCTAAGAACCCCCATGACAAGTTTCAATACTTTTCTCAAATGTTTGCTCAGTCAGATGAACAGATAAGTCAAAATCAGTCAAAGCAGTTAAAAAGTCAAACTGAGGTCAACTGTGGTCAAACCAAAGTCAAACTTCATGATTTTTTGCCAACATCAAGTATATGAAGTAAAATTCATCATTTGATCAAGGTTTGATCATGATTCATCAAGGAGGTTTCAGATCATCAAGAATCAGGAGTTTCTAAATTAGGGTTTCCTTAGTAAAAGTCAACTAAACTTTGACCAGCCATAACTTTCACATGCTTCATCACCAAGTTTCCATCCAAAGCTCATTTTGAAGGAAATTGAATTCTCTACAACTTTGTGTCTCACAAGCCAAGCCCAAAAATGCTTCATTTGGAGGGTATGAGCTAAGACATTATAGGTCCTTTTAAAAGTCAACAAAAAGTCAACAACTTCAAAAGGGCATAACTTGAGAATGGTAAATGATATGGACATGAAACCAATGAGGTTGGTTATAGGACTCTTTAAGCTTTCCAAAATGTCCAAGAACACCCTCATAGCATTAAAATTGAAGGATTTGTGCCCTTGCAAAGTTGGGAAATTTTTGGGAGGTTTATGAAGCAAATAGGGCCTTAAAACCAATTTCTTCCAAATGGGCTTGCAATTTTGTGATCCAAACATCAATATGACATCATGCACGACCCAATCCCCATTTATTCAGATTTTTATTATTTTGATTTTATTTATTTTGATTTTATTCATTTTAAATCATTTTAAATCAAAATAAAATATGAAAATTGAATATTTAAAAGTGATTCTTCTTCTAGAAACTCTTAATGACCATTTAAGTTGATTCAAAACCATCCAAATTCGTGCTAAGGCATTATAGCATGAAAATATTTGATTTTTTGACTAATTTGGCAAGGAGATTTCTTCACACTCAAGGTATCCATCAAGGCCCATAAATCCATGTTATTTTGACCTAATTCCATTCTTCTATAAGTATACAAACTCATCACAATGCATAGGGACGAAAAAATTCAGCCTCCAAGGGTAAGAGCAAAGTTTCAAAATTCACACAAAACTCCAATTCGGTTTGGCACTTAGAGTCCTTTTCAAGACAAACCAAAGGTTGCAACTTGTTCCTTGAAGTTCATGGATTGATTCTGGATCATAACATCAATCATTCATGCCCTAAATTGTGAAAACCGAATGTACATTGTTCATGTTTTAAATTTTTTCGATTTGAATGATTTACATGTTATTAACGAAAACTAACTGTTGGTTTGTGTTTATGATGATGCTTGGATACTTTCTGGATAAGTTAATTTGATTTTAGGTTCAAGATGGAGAAATCACCATGGCTAGGGTTCTTCGGCCGTTTTAGGGTTTTACGATTTATCAATTATAAATGAATTCTAAGACCATGGATCAATGCCAATCAACCTCTGGATCATATTTATACAATTAATTTGATGAAACTTTGCAGTTTTAATGATGATTAAGATTCGCAGGTTTAGCTACAAAAATAAATTCGCAGGAAAACTTGTAGGAGATTTCGCAGGTGAATTTACAGGAACCAAGGTTGAAGATGATCATCTGGCGCCAAATTCATATTTTAAAATTTGATATTATATTTTATATTATTGTGTTGATATTTGTTTCAAAAGACAGTGTTGGCTCAGCTGGTTTGTGTGCGTATGCGTGTTGTTAATGGTCCTCGGTTCGAATACTCCCCGGGCCATTTTTGTATTGTTTTGCTCTTTTTTTTATGATTTTCACAGGTTATGAAACAAAACGCCTTGGCTCTCATTCCATAGCACAAGCGCATGGCTTGTCCCAGTGGTTGGCTGTTTGGTCTTGGATATTCAAAGCCTAGGGCCTGGGTTCGAATCCCAGCCCCAGGTAAGTTTTTATCACTTATTTTATTTCATTTAATTTGCTTATATTTTGATTTAATCAATTTAATGAATAAATATTAAAAATAAAAAAATGTTTACTATTATTTTCTTGTATATAATTTAACAAAAACTTATATTTTAAATTTCAAATTTTTATTAGTGAAATTATTTAATATTTATTTTATAGTATATCATTAATATTATATATTTTTGTATAAATAATTTAATTATGTTTTAAATACTTAACCCTAAAAAATTTTATATGTAAAAACCTAATTATTTTTATGAACCCTAATTGTAAATATTGTTTCTTTATTCATTTATTTATTTGTCATAAATTTTTGTCTATATTCTAATTAAGAAATAAACTCTAATATATTTTTCTAAATAGTCAAACCCTAATTTTCTTTTCAATTTAATTATGACTTTTAATTTATTTGTCAATTTTAATTATGTATTTTTCTATGTGTAAATAATTCTAGGTTATGTTTAAATTAATTAAAAATTGATAATTTAATTTTTGTGAATATAATTATATGGTTATTCAATTATAATTAATCCTATTTTCATAATATATATATATATTCTATAATTTTTTCATAATTTAATTCTTGCATGTAAATAATTTTTAATATATGTTTAAAAAATAATTAAAACTTGTTAATCTAATATAATTTATTTTCATAATATGTTTATAATTAACTTAATTTTTATAGCATTTAAAACTTTATGATAATTAATTGTTTATATTTTTTTCTTAATCTTAAATAATAATTGTTCATAAAAATTTGATCTTTTAATTATTATGCTAATATTCTTATTTATTTTATCATTAATGCTATTTATTTTCATATCTATTTTATTATTACTAACCCCATTTATATATATTGTGATTTATTATTATCATTATTACTAACCCCATTGTGATTTATTATTATTATTATTATTATTTCACTAACCCAATTATTATTATTATTATTTATTTTTGCTTATTTTGCTTTAATTATTATTATCATGTAATTGTTCCTTTGATGTAATATTTAGTAGTAATGTTTAAATATTTATTTTTATGCTATGGTTAGTAAATAGGGAGTGTAAACATACTTGTATTTTAAAATTAATTTAGATCACAAATTTAAAGATAAATATTAAAATTGAACACTCACACACGTAAGTCGATCTTTGATCGCCATCTCACTTTCTAGGGTTATCCCTCATGTTGCCTAATCAAAAGGTCAAGTAGGGTGTATAAAGAAAAGCCCCTTAAAAGAAAAGTCATATAGTCCCTTAACAATCAAAGATCAAGTCCCTTAAATGGTTGCCTCTGTAAAGATCTTGTCCCTTTCGAATAATGATGACAGTCCCTCCAAAAATGCTTAATACACCCTACAGTTGCCTTCATTAAACAGATGTCCCTCACTTGTCCCTTACATCCAAGGTAATGACTACCTATTCCTTAATAATAGGGATAGTCTTACCATTTAAAGGATAAAGAACAGAAAGACTTAAACTTTAGGGTAGGTTCCTCATAGTTACTGGCTCACTATTCACAAATTTCAAATACTTCACAATTTCAAACAATTTTCAAACACAAGTTTTTTACGCATCCGTACATGGATCATTATCAAACTCTTATGAAAAATTTTATCCACACACTTCACATTTCAAAAAACATTTTAAAGTGAGCTAAGTAACTAAGAGCTCATGGATAACCATGGATGTAAAGGGTGTTAACACCTTCCCTTTACATAACCTACCCCCCGGACCCAAAAATCTTTTAAAAGGTCTTTCCTGTTCTTTTATGCCTTTCCTTTGGATAAAATAAAAGTCGGTGGCGACTCTTGCTATCCGCAACATAACTAAAGTCAGTTTTCCCACCGTGTTACAATAAGCTTAATCACAAAGCCTTAAAACCTTTAGGGTTTAGTCCTTGATTATGAAATGAGAAGAGAAGACTCAAAGATGACACAAAGGTAAAAGCTAAATGGGGGACTAATCAAACCCTAATTATTATCATGCTTGGTTATTCCTAGGGTTAATGAGGTTTGCAAGAAGATCTTCAGAGAAACCACCAGGAAGGAAGCAGATGAAAGAAGTAAGAAGCAAAGAGAAGCAAAACAACTTGCTTCACTTAAGAAGACAAGTTGCTTGAAGAAAGAAAGATGGATGGACATGAATGAGCAATATCACTCCAAAGCACAAGATAAAATGCAGCAAGGATGCATAAGAGATGAGAAGAGATTATGAGAAGTGAAGGTAGATTCACTTCTCAAAACAACTTACCACCTGAAAAGTTAGCAGAAGAAATGAAATGCAATGCAAATGAGATGAAATGTCATGATGCAAACCAAAGTCAGAAGCATTTACATGATGTTAATGAAGCTAAGAGATGATGCAAACACATGACAAGAGATGAGAGTGATCATACAAGGATATGGGTGCAGATGAAGCATGCTTTGAATCATAAAAGATTCGTGAATGTTTATGAAATGAAATGGACACATAACATAACAAATGAAAGATGCAATGACCAAACATGGTTCTAAGATGTCCTAAGATGTCTTATGAATCATGTGGATGTACAAAATGTCATGGCAAGTCATTGAATGCAAGCATATGAGAGATGGATGCAAAGGAAAGCACAAATTAGGGTTTACATGCAACATGCATCACAAAAATCCAAAACTAGAAGCAAATGACATGAAAAAAAATTGAAAATGGGACCAAAGGAACCCTAAACCTACACAAGTTCACTGCCCAAAGGAGGGGATCCAACTCTTAACCTAGTGCAAGTTATGAATTTCCTAAGTTGGCTAGGGTTTTGGGGTGCCTCACAAAGAAAAATACCAAAAAAATTGAAAATTCAAGATCAATTCAAACCAATTTTATCCTATAAACTACATGCTATGGAGGATGCAATGCAAGAAGAACCATCATCAAACTCTCAAGGGTTAGGCAGAATGGATTTTTCTAAGTTTGAACCAAAATATTGCCTTAAAATGAATTTAATTCCAACAAAAATTGTCAAAATGCATCAAGAACAAAAAAGAAATTTGGTTTGAGGGTTTGATAATGTTTCTAAATGTTTTGAAATGCAATGTGAATTTTTTTGTGATTTTTAAATACCTAATTTTATTTTTAATTAATTAATTTTCATTAACTAATTAAAAATAAACATTTAAATGATTTAAAAATGATTTTTAATGCAAAAAATAAAAATAAAAATATTTTTGGGTTCTGAAAATTAATAAAAGGTTTGACAAAAAATTTCAGAATTTTTTAACTATTTTTGCTATTTTTAATAAATATATGGAATAAAATATAGAAAATAAAATAAAAATGAGAAGTATGCAATATGAGTGGCTCAGATGGAAAGTTGAGAGATCCAAAGGTCCTGCGTGCAAGTCAAGCTGACCCAAGGTAATCAGAATCCAAGGTTGGGTTTTAAAGTTGACAAACACGCGCAATCTGATGGCTGAGGTTCAAAGTTGACTTAATTAATTATGTTTTACTTAATTAATCAGGATTAGGGCATAATGAGCCATCTGGACCGTTCACATGCACGCGGGAAACAAGATCCTAGGGATAGAATTCAAAGTTTCTTAATTAAACAGGTTTAGCCCTAATTAACTTCAGGCGACCGGAGATGAGCTCCGGTCGTCTTCTCCGGCAGGGAAAAAACCCTAGCTTCCTCTACAGGCTACCCCAAACTAAATTAACTGCCCAGAAACATTCCCCTCCCCAAACTAAACCTAAATCCAACATCAAAAACCATTTATCAAGCAAGAACAAAGAGAATCGAAACCAAACATATTCACGGGCAAAATTTCAGAGCTTGCATACAGGGTGATTTCTCAACCATTTTCAATAATAATCATATCCCCATGACCAGGGGAACTCAAGGAATCATAAATGAACTAAAAAACATGCTTCTGAGAAAAACGTTCATGAAGTATACCTGAGATTGAACCTTCTGGTTCTGGGCTTTCTGGACTCTCCTTTGTTGCAAATCCCCTCCTATGAACCTCTGGATGGTGAAATGAGGCTTAGAATGAGTTTGTATGGCCTGGTTTGAAGGTTTTGGTTCTGGTGTAGCAGATTTGGAGAGTTGGGTATGTGATGTTTTAGGCTGTTTCAGAGGGTGCTTCTTGTTCTATGAGTGATTTGTGGTTTGTGGGTGAAATTTTTTTGGATGTTTGAAGGCTGTGTTGAGAGATTCGAAGAGGGAAAGGTTTTTGACAGTTTTTGTGTATGCTGAAATGTGTGAGCTTTCTTGCTTGTGTGTGTTGTGTTTAGGGTTGCTTGATGTCCACATATCATACTCTGATTGGGCAGAGAGTTGGTGGTGGCACTGTGGGATTGGCATGGGCAAAATGCAAAAAGTCAAGATCTTGTGTACTATGAGTATGGCTCGGGTCAGAGGCAATCTTAGGGCTTGTCCTGCCTCAGCTTGAGTCAAGGAAGGCCTTTGGATCTGATTTTGTGAGCTGGCTAGCTTTGATCAAGGGTTTCCAAGGTTCTTGCACATTTCCCTCTTTGAATTTTCTCATGAACCAATGCAAAGAAACTTGTGATTTTGTGGGAAAAATGTGACAAAATGAGTCTTGTAATATTGTTATGATGCTTTGATACCAATTGGAGTTCATTTCAAACATGAGAGGTCCCTTTTGCAAAGTTTCAATTTTGTGGTCTTTATGAAAAATGCCTTATGCAACTTGTGATTCAAGGCATGAAAAATGAAAAAATATCTTGGCACAATCTTGACTTTTCTAAGTTGTAACATGTTATAATGATGCAAAGAAGTCAATTAGAGGTCTTGAAAATGCTTGGAATTGAAATTTGCAAAAATCCCTCTTTGGTGCCAAAAGTGGAAATTTCATGATTTTTCCCAACTTTACAAAGCCATAACTTTTGATCCATGATGAATTAGAATGAGTTCTTGTCCTTTTTGAAAAGGGAATGATCCATTCTACAACTTTCATGACCAAAGTTTTCTCATTTGAAGCATTTTTCAATCAATTTGAGGAGGTTGAAAAACTTTCCCAAAATAGCAAGTTTACATTACAAGTCACTTTCCCAAAAAGGCAATTTTGAAAATGGCTTGAAATTCTTCAATTTTGTGAACTTATAACATCTTCTATGATCAAATAAAGATCATAAACATTCAAAATGATGAAGAACACCCTTTGGTTGGGTCATTGGGGGCCTCAGATGCCTTGATTTTGCACTGACTTGCTCAAGAAGTCAACCCTTGATTAGATGCCTTCCCCATGGAATTTCTTCATGAAAATTGATATGCATGATCCTTATAACATATAGAGACCAATAGAAACAATAATGATCAAAAAATTTGGAGTTGTGGCCTCTGAAACCAAAACCCTAATTCTAGGTCATCTGTGTAGTTAAACCTGGCTCTGCTTCCATGCCATTCTCAGTTCTTGTGATTTTTTTGACTTTCTTGACTTTGTGGGGATATAATATGATGTTTGAACATACATGGACCCCTTTGAGGTGATTGATGACCTTTGGAGTGGCTCAAATGGCTCAGGGATTGCTCAGATCACAAACCTTAGATGCAGATGACTTTGAAGCAATGCAGTAAATCAAAAATGTGGTATGAGATGCTATGATTGAATTTATGCATATGAAAAGATCACAAGTCATGGTGAAGTGGGTGAGGGAAAATTTGGGGTGTTTACACATACCTATACTTGATCAGAAACCCTTCACAGGCTTGGAAAAAGAGCCTAAACCTGAAGTCATTGCTGCAGCCCTACATCTAAAGAAATCAGACATTGTCCTAGAAACGAGGAGTGGAGTTAAGGGTATTCTTACTAAGGTATTGATGGATAAAGCTCAAGTGTTCTTGAAGGCTATGAGTTATGATTCTTTTGAGGATATCTTGGCCCTATTGGTCTATGGCTTAGTGTTGTTCCCCAATCCAGATCAGTTCATAGACATACACGCCATCAACATATTTCTGACTCGCAATCCAGTGCCTACATTACTTGGAGACATCTTACACTCTCTTCATACCCATACTACAAAGGCACGAGGAACTCTGATGTGTTGTATACCTTTACTATCTAGGTGGTTTATTTCTCACCTTCCTCGATCAGTGATGAAGAATGAACAAGGGTTCAGGTGGTCCAAGAGGATTATGTCACTCTCTCATTCAGATATTCATTGGTGCTCTCGATCTATGGAGAATGTTACTATCATTGACCGTTGTGGGGAGTTTCCTAATATACCACTCCTTGGCATAAGAGGGGGAATTACCTACAACCCTTCCTTAGCTTTACGTCAGTTTGGTTACGCTCGGAGTGATGGTCTTCATGACATGTTGATTCAGGGTATTGTGTTCGACTATGACAACGATCTGCAAGGTTACCATCAAAGGTTCATACGAGCATGGGGTAAAGTGAACAAGTTTGACAGCAAGACTCTGGAACCAAAGTACACTATTCCTATGGAAGCTTATCTCAGATGGGTATGATCTCGTGCTCAAACTCTTATGATGCCATATCCTGCTATCCTTCCAGTTACTATGGAGCCTGTTGCTGAAGGAGATACCTCTTATACCATCCTTCACCCAGACATGCCCACTGACACGGAAGAGCTACAGAGGTCCTGGATCCAGTTGAAGGAGCAAAGGGATACTTTTGAGACTCATTACAAAGCAAGTCAAGAAAGAATCCTGGAGCGAACAAAGCAACTTCACGAGGAGCGGAATCTCAACTCATACTTCAACACAAAGAGGAAACGTCCATGGGAGACTTAAAACCCCATCTTTTGTATTCATTTCATTTTTATTGTACGCCCAAGGGGCAAACAAATTTATTACTAATAAAAGTTTACTTTTTGGTTGTTTAAACAAATTTAAATCATGCGGTCCTTGAAAACATTGCATACACATTTACATATCATATCACTGCATCACAGGTTTCTTATGTACATGTATCTTATCTTCTCGCTGTTTATTTCAGCAGAAATGGCTCTTGAACAGACTGTCAAAGATCTCCAGGCACAAAATGCACAATTCCAAGAGCTGATCCTGAACTTGTCCAAGGGACAGGATGAATTGAAGACACTGCTGGCTAAGAAGACTAAGAAGACTAGAAGATCAGGAGGCCTTATTAATCTGGGAAGAAGGTTCAGAGGTCCTGTCAAGACAAAGGAACAGGTTGAAGATTATGAGTCTGAGGAGTCTAAGAAAGAGGGAGGCAGTCTCCATAATACTATGGGGGATTCTGATTCTGAAGCAAATTATTATCATGATCCTAATGAAGATAAGTTCAAGATGCTGGTGGATAGAATGAATGATATGGAGTTACAAAAGTCTTCTGGGCTGGATTTTGAAGATCTGAGTTTGATATCTAGAGTGGTTATACCCATTGGTTTCAAGGTCCCTGCTTTTGTAGTATATGATGGTGTCTCATGACCCAAGCTGCATCTAAGGTCCTATGTACGGAGGATCCAACCCCATACTGCTGACAAGAAATTGTGGATTCATTTCTTCCAAGAGAGCTTGTCTGGAGCTCAATTGGAATGGTACTATCAATTGGGGAGTGCCAATATTCGTGATTGGAATGATCTTGTTGAGGCCTTCTACAGGCAATACCAATACAATGTTGATTTAGCACCTACTCGCATGCAACTCCAAAGCATGTCAATGGGTGCTAAGGAGAATTTCAAGGAGTATGCCCAGAAGTGGAGAGACCTGACTGGCAGAGTTCAACCTCCTTTGACTGACAGGGAGCTAGTGGATATGTTTATGAGTACGCTGAATGGTCCTTTCTATAGTCATCTCATTGGAAGCTCATCATCTGGCTTCACTGAGCTGATAATGACTAGAGAGCGTGTGGAAAGTGGCATAAGAAGTGGCAAGATACAGGTGGGTGCCTCTTCATCAAGTACTGCAAAGAAGCCCCCTAGTGGGAAGAAGGAGTCAAATGCTGTTTATGGTCAACCTGGTCGTAATAGGAGTCACCAATCTGTAGGAGCAGTTCACATCTCCAATCCTACTCCTGCAACACCAGAGCCACCACAGAGCAATCAGCAGAAGCCTAGAAGACAGTTCACCAAGATCAACATGTCACTGGCCCAAGCCTTGCAACACTTGTTGAAAGGGGAACTCATTACTTTGAAGGACCCTCCTCAGAATCCTAATATCACCTCTCCTCGGTACAATCCTAATGCACGATGTTCCTATCATTCTAATTGTCCGGGACGTGACACCAACAACTGCTGGATATTGAAAAACAAGATTCAAGATATGATTGATGCTGGAGAGATTGAATTTGACCCTCCTGGTACTCCAAATGTGATTACTGCCCCCATGCCTAATCATGAGAAGACTATTAATGTCATTGATGAAGTTTCACATATTTCCTCAGTTGCAGATGTGACTACTCCATTATCTGTTATTAAGAAGAAGTTGGTACAAGCTGGGTTCTTTCCAGGTTGTAATGAATATTGTTTTTATTGTGCTTATAAACCTGATAGCTGCTGGAAGTTGAAGGATGGTATTCAACGCCTCATGGACAATTACACCATATTGTTTGAGAGGACACCTTCTGTGGAGAGTATGGTTGAATATCTAACTCAAGGTGTGAAGGTTGAAGATGTGGATATGATTGATAAGGTACCAGTGAGGATTACCTCCAAAGGCCCTGTCAAGATCACTCATAAGGGTCCTATCAAGATTACTACTGAAGGCCCTGTGAAGACTGTTGCTGAAGCTAGAGTGGCTCCTATGATTATTACCACTCCTGGTCCTATTCTGTATACTTCTGATAAAGCTATACCTTGGCATTACGGTTCCGATGTTTATATCCATGGTGTTAAACAAGAACCCTTAGCTGATACACCTGTTGCTGATGAAAACCTTGATGTTGATAATATTGCTGGATCTAGTAAGATCACAAGAAGTAGAAGAATTTTCTCTTCTCCTGCTACCTCCAAGAATACAGTTACTCCAACTACTACCTCTACTTCTAAGCCAAATGTTGATGCTCGGGGCAAAGGTCCTGTGATTGAACCTGTACAAACTGATGCACCGGCATCTGAAAATCTTTCTAAACAGATGGAAGAAGTACTGAAGATCATTCGCAAGAGTGATTATGATATTGTTGATCAATTGGGGCATACTCCCTCCAAAATTTCCATGTTGTCTTTGTTGCTGTGTTCTGAGGCTCATGCTAAAGCCTTGATTAAGTTCTTGAAGACTGCTCATGTACCAAATGAAATTTCTGTGGATCAATTCGAAAACTGTGTTGCACATTTGACTTATGATAATGGGTTAGGTTTTTCTTATGCTGATTTGACTCCTGCCAAAAGGAACCATAATAGAGCTTTACATATCTCTATTGAATGTAGGGGCACTACTCTGTCTCATGTGTTGATAGACAATGGTTCTTCATTGAATGTACTTCCCAAAGAGGTTCTAAACAAGCTCAGTCCTGAAGATGTTGTGTTGAGACCAAGTAATATAGTGGTGAGGGCTTTTGATGGTTCAAGGAGAGTGGTGCATGGAGAAATAGATCTCCCAATCAAAGTAGGCTCTCAAGTCTTCAATTCTACCTTCTATGTAATGGATATTCGTCCTGCGTACTCTTGTTTGCTTGGGCGCCCCTGGATCCACGGGGCAGGTGCTGTGACCTCCACTCTACATCAGAAGTTGAGATACCCAGTGAAGGGAAAGGTCGTCACTGTTTATGGAGAGGAAGAATATATGATCAGTCATGTGAATACATTTAAGTATGTTGAAGTGGAAGGTGAATACGTTGAAACTCCTTGCCAGACATTTGAAGTAGTTCCTTGGGTTGTTCCTGCTGCTGAAATTCCCCCTGTTGTTAAAAGGGTTCATGTGGTTACCAGAGTACCTCCTACAATGGCCTCCCTCAAAGACGCCAGAGCTGTGGTTGAAGAAGGTGGTTGTACTATTTGGGGTCAGCTTCCTGACATTCCTTACAAGTCTGACAAGTTTGGTTTGGGTTTCACTACAGAGTCCCAGAAGGTTGTCCGCCGTGCTCGTGTTGTTTGTATCACCAATCAAGGGATTATGAAAGATCAAATCAATGATGTGGGTGACTATAATGAAGACTACAACCTGGATGACTGGATTTTTCCTACTGTGGGTGATGGGCTCAACAATTGGAAGGCTGAAGACGTTATTCCTATCTCCTTTAGTCAGGAGTAAATACTATTACTGTGTTATTATTTTTAAGTTTGTAATTTTTGAACAATTAAACTATTAAGCCTTGTGCCTTACCCGGGACACAATTGTATGCTTGTTTCGGGATGTCATTTCATTTGCATACTTCATTCAATAAAAATCAGTGGACGTTTCGTTTTCGTAAATATTGTGTTCATTGTCTTTCTTTTAATTTATTCTTCTTTTATCAGCTATGTGTTCTTACACACACCCACATCACTAAAATGCAGATCCTCATCCACTCTGGATCCTGTTGATAACAGTTATACTATTGCCAATTATAATTTCGAGAATCCGATCTATCAAGATGAAGATGGAAAGGAGGATGATTGTGAAGTACCTGTAGAGCTTGCTAGGTTATTACAACAAGAAGAGAAAGCTATACAGCCACATGAAGAGCCAATCGAGGTTGTAAATCTAGGAACTGAAGAGAACAGGAAAGAAGTCAAGATAGGGGATGAACTAGAGGATGGTGTTAAGAGCATATTGATTCAGATGTTACATGATTATGTGGAGATCTTTGCTTGGTCCTATGAAGATATGTCAGGGTTGGATATAGACATTGTGGTTCACCGTTTACCAATAAAAGAAGACTGTCGTCCAAAGAAGCAGAAGGTACGTCGCATGCGTCCTGAAATGTCAGAGAAGATTAAGGCAGAGGTAATGAAACAGTTTGATGCAGGGTTCTTAGCTGTAACTTCTTATCCTCAATGAGTTGCAAATGTGGTACCGGTACCTAAGAAAGATGGTAAGGTACGTATGTGTGTAGACTACAGGGATTTGAACAAGGCCAGCCCCAAAGATGACTTTCCACTTCTTCATATTGATGTTTTGGTAGACAACACTGCTCAACATAAAGTATTCTCTTTCATTGATGGTTTCTCTGGTTACAATCAAATCAAGATGGCACCTGAAGATATGGAGAAGACTACATTTGTTACACAATGGGGCACTTTTTGTTATAATGTGATGCCATTTGGTTTGAAGAATGCCGGGGCAACATATCAGCGTGCTATGGTGGCTTTGTTTCACGATATGATTCATCATGAGATAGAGGTATATGTGGATGATATGATAGCCAGGTCCCAGAATGAAGAGCAACATCTTGATCATCTGCATAAGTTGTTTGAAAGGTTGAAGAAATACAAGTTGAGATTGAACCCAAACAAATGTACTTTTGGAATAAGGTCTGGTAAACTCCTGGGTTTCATCGTCAGTGGAAAAGGTATTGAAGTAGACCCTGCAAAAGTGAAATCTATACAAGAAATGTCAGCTCCCCGTACTGAGAAGGAAGTTAGAGGTTTCTTGGGACGATTGAATTACATTGCAAGATTTATTTCCCAATTAACTGCTACCTGTGAGCCAATCTTCAAGTTGTTGAAGAAAGATCAGGTAATGGAGTGAAATGATGAGTGCCAGACTGCTTTTGATGAAATCAAGAGATATCTTCTAGAACCTCCAATTTTGATGCCACCAGTTGATGGAAGACCCTTGATTATGTAATTAACAGTATTAGACAACTCAATGGGGTGTGTATTGGGGCAACATGACGAGTCTGGTCGAAAAGAGCAGGCAATATACTACCTTAGCAAAACGTTTACCGACTGTGAAACAAGATACTCACTGCTCGAGAAAACTTGCTGCACTTTGGCATGGGCTGCTCGCCGACTAAGACAGTATATGTTGACTCATACTACCTTGTTGATTTCAAAGATGGATCCAATCAAGTACATATTCGAGAAACCTTCTCTCACCGGACGAATAGCAAGATGGAAAATGATCTTAACAGAATATGATATACAGTATACTACTCAGAAGGCCATTAAAGGAAGTATTGTAGCTGATCATTTGGCTCATCAAGCAGTGGATGATTATCAGTCAATGAGTTTTGAGTTCCCTGATGAAGACATTATGATTATTACCAAAGAACCTGGACAATATGACGGACCTGAACAAGGATCCCGATGGACTATGGTTTTTGATGGAGCTTCTAATGCACTTGGTAATGGTGTTGGTGTTGTGATCATTTCCCCTGAAGGTTGTCATACCCCGATTACTGCAAGACTTTGTTTCTATTGTACCAATAACATGGCTGAGTATGAGGCATGTATCCTGGGTATCAAAGCTGCCATTGATATGAAGATTCAGTTCCTGGATGTATATGGAGATTCAGCCCTGGTAGTAAGTCAGATCAAAGGAGATTGGGATACCAAGCATGATAATCTCATTCCTTACAGAGAGCATGTGTTGTCTTTGATCTCATATTTTGAAGAGATTACCTTTGGACATATTCCACGAAGAGAAAATCAGTTGGCAGATGCATTAGCCACCATGGCTTCTATGTTTGAGATTAACTGGGATGATGAAGCTCCCAAGATTACTATTGATAGATTTGAGAAGCCCGCATACTGCAATGAGATTGACACTGAAGAAGCAGAGGGGAAGCCTTGGTTCTATGAAGTGAAAAGATATCTTGAAGCTCAGGAGTTCCCTGAAGGGGCATCTGTCAAAGATAAGAAGTTTTTGAGGAGGTTTTCTGCTAATTTCTTCTTGAGTAATGGAATTTTGTACAAGCGCAATCATGATTCAACTCTGCTTCGTTGTGTGGATAAGAAAGAAGCAACTAAGATCATGGAAGACATGCATGATGGGATCTTTGGCACTCATTCTAGTGGTCATACTATGGCAAAGAAGATATTGAGAGCAGGTTACTATTGGTCTACCATGGAAGCTGACTGCTATCAACATTCCAGAACATGTCACAAGTGTCAAATCTATGCTGATAAAGTACATATACCTCCATCACCATTGAATGTGTTGACTGCTCCTTGGCCTTTTGCTATGTGGGGCATTGATATGATTGGTGAGATCAAGCCTACTGCTTCTAATGGGCATCGTTTCATCCTGGTTGCTATTGATTACTTTACAAAATGGGTAGAAGTAGCTTCATTTGCATCTGTTACTAAGAATGTGGTGGCTCGATTCATTAAGAATAATCTCATATGTAGGTATGGCATCCCTGAAAGGATTATCACAGACAATCTAATCTGAACAATACTATGATTACTGATCTCTGCACGCAGTTCAAGATTAAGCATCACAACTCTTCTCCATATCGTCCGAAGATGAATGGGGCAGTAGAAGCTGTTAGTAGAACATTAAGAAGATTCTACAGAAGATGACTGTTACTTATAAAGATTGGCACGAGATGTTACCATTTGCTCTTCATGGTTATCGTACTACAATACGTACTTCAACAGGGGCACCCCATTCTCCTTAGTCTATGGTATGGAAGCAGTTCTGCCCATTGAAGTTCAGATCCCTTCCTTAAGAATCATGAAGGATGTAGGCTTGGATGAAGATGAGTGGATTCAGACTCGACTTGACCAAATAAATTTGATTGATGAGAAGAGGTTAGTAGCTTTTTGTCATGGTCAGATGTACCAGAAACGGATGATCAAGGCTTTCAATAACAAGGTTAAGCCAAAGGTATATCAGGCTGGTGACTTGGTAATCAAGCGTATCATACTACCACAGGGTAATCCTAGGGACAAATGGACTCCTACATATGAAGGACCATTTGTAGTCAAAACAGTATTCTCAGGAGGTGCCATGATGCTTACTACTATGGATGGTGAAGACTTCCCACAGCCTGTAAACGCAGACATAGTTAAAAAATACTACGCATAAAAAGAGACCCGCTAGGTTGACTGGCCTAGGCAAAAATAAGGGCATCCCGGTGAACCAAAAGGGTTCGGGCAAAAATTAGGGATATATATATATATAAAATGTACACCCGGCAAGTCGAAAACCTGAAAGGGCGGCCTGGGCAAAAAAGGGTATCCCGGTGGATTGAAAACCTGAAAGGGCAATCCAGGCAAAAGTTAAGGATTAAAGCGTATGACTAGGTCTCGTTTGGATCACCCGTGTAAACTCCAACCAGTTGTGCTACTTAATTCAAGCTCGAACAAATAAAGATCAATCCAATCGTTTCCGTCTCAACAGCAGAAGATGAGATACTTGAAGATAATGGCAATAGTAGAATTGAAACTCAATAAGATTATTTCCCACATAGCTGTTTTCTTTGTTTTGTAAAAATTTTATGACAAATTCCTCCTACTAGGATTTCTGTCTCCTTGTACAAACTTGCCTATGTATAGGTCACTTTGTGATATAAATAAAATTTCATCTTTGAATCCAGATTTACTTTTACTCTATTTACATAAACGGAACGTCAATTGGTTGTGTTTGAATGTATGTATGCTTTTGAATATGATTGATGTTTACCAAAAATGCATGAAAATGCAGTAATAGTATTTATTAAGGACGAACGAAGGTAGGAATTCAACGAAGCTTCGTCGGTTCATCCTCACAAGAAAACTACAAATCCCCAGTACAGCAAATCTATGCTTCATGTTACATCTCCCCTTGAATTTATGTCCATCTCTTTTATCCTCAGTCGGGGTACTCAGGAACTTATTCCTTCAATAGAAGTACGACGAACAAAGACGGGAGGTTATAAATACTATACTATCAGACAAGACAGGAACGAGTTCCTCATATTCTTCAGCAACGAATCAAGATTTATTTTCCCTGGCCAGCAGTTGTTATACAAAGATATTCAGACACTTCAGGCTGCATAATTCATACATACATCATTTACATCATATCCATAGCATACATGCATAATACATTACTTAGGTACATCATGCCATACATGCATACATATTGCATAAACTAACATTCTCTTTGCAGGATGGTTATATGCAGATAAAACACTATCAACAATCCACAGCAAGTCAGAAATGATCTATACATTACTCAAGATGTCCTCGGAGAGTAGGCAAACGGTCCGTACAAAGATCCATTCCCTAATCCAGGATATTTTCAGGAGACTTAATCCCGACACTCTTTTGTCCTCGGAGAGTAGGCAAACGGTCTGTACAAAGATCCATTCCCTAATCCAGGATATTTTTCCTCGGAGAGTAGGCAAACGGTCTGTACAAAGATCCATTCCCTAATCCAGGATATTTTCAGGAGGTTTAATCCTGACACTATTTTGTCCTCGGAGAGTAGGCAAACGGTCTGCACGAAGATCCATTCCCTAATCCAGGATATTTCCAGAAGATTTCATCTATCTGGTCTTGAGTAGTAGGCAAACGGTCTGTACAAAGATCCATTCCCTAGTTCAAGATATTTTCAGAAGATTTAATCTATTTGCTCTTGAATAGTAGACAAACGGTCTGTACAAAGATCCATTCCCTAATCCAAGATATTTCTAGAAGAGATAATCTTCACGAAGATTTATCTCTACTGGTCTATTCAACAATTTAAAACATGTTGCATAAACAATTCAGAGACGGCCTATACAAAGACCTAGTACTGATATCCAGTATCAACATCAAAATATTATCATGGATGGCATCTATAAGCCCATCTCCAATTCCTCCAAATGGAATCTTCAAGCCCACTCAAGAATATACAACTAATCATCAGTGTTACTTTACGCACCGGCGAGTGCAAATTTTTGGGCTTTTGTGTTCAATCCCCTTCAACCTTCCAGGTCACGACTGGCACATATACCAATCTAACCCCTCAGGTTTCAGGAAATTGAACAGGGGCAGCTGTTGCACCCCAAAATTTGCCCTCCACCAGACAATACAATGTGTACTAAGAGGTTCACAAGATTCACAAGGTTCACAAGACATCTCATGAGGTTCACAAGGTTCACAGGGTTCACAATTAGTCAGAAAGTTTGACAATCCTCTCAGACAATGCATCCTCCTAAGCAATGCATCTTAAACTAGGGTTTTGACTTTCTTCAGGATAAATGGACTTCCAATACTTCAAGTGAGCTTCATATCATCCTATATGAGTTCAAGAATCCCCATATCAAGTTTCAAGACTTTCCCAAAATGTTTGCTCAGTCAGATGATCAGAAGGGTTAAAATCAGTCAAGGCATTCAAAGAGTCAAACTAAGGTCAACTGTGGTCAAACCAAAGTCAAACTTCATGATTTTTTGCCAACATCAATTATATGA
This sequence comes from Lathyrus aphaca, assembly GCA_963966055.1. Lineage (NCBI taxonomy): Eukaryota > Viridiplantae > Streptophyta > Magnoliopsida > Fabales > Fabaceae > Lathyrus > Lathyrus aphaca. Next base: position 49,319,136 of record OZ014520.1, read on the forward strand.
AGTAAAATTCATCATTTGATCAATGGTTGATCATGATTCATCAAGGAGATTTCAGATCATCAAGAATCAGGAGTTTCTAAATTAGGGTTTTCACAGGAAAAGTCAACTGAACTTTGACCAGCCATAACTTTCACATGCTTCATAAAAAAATTTCAATCCAAATCTCATTTTGAATGAAATTTAATTCTCTACAACTTTGTGTCTCATAAGCCAAGCCCAAAAATGCTTCATTTGGAAGGTATGAGCTACGACATTACAGGTCCTTTTAAAAGTCAACAAAAAGTCAACAACTTCCAAAGAGCATAACTTGAGAATGGTAAAAGATATGGACATGAGACCAAAGAGGTTGGTTAGAGGACTTTTTAAGCTTTCCAAAATGTCCAAGAACACCTTCATAGCATTAAAATTGAAGGATTTGTGCCCTTGCAAAGTTGGGAAATTTTTGGGAAGTTTATGAAGCAAATAAGGCCTTAAAACCAATTTTTGCTAAATGAGCCCACCAAATTGCCATCCAAACTTTACAAACTCATCAAGCACGACCCAACCCACACATTTTCTGATTTTTTATATTTTATTTGATATTTATTTGAATTTTATTCATTAAAATACAAATTAAATTGAAATAAAATATAAAAATCATATATTTGAAAAGGATTTGGTTTCTAGAAGGTCTTAAAACTTATTTAAACTTGATTGATACAAATATAATGGAGATCATACCAAAATAGTAAGGCTAGATCAAAGAATATTCAAGTTTTAAGATCATATCTTTCTCAATCTCCCAAAGTCCAAAAGTCCATAGTTTTGTGAAAGATTTGACCTAATTTCATTGTATCCTATATAAACAACATTAAGCAATACATCATACACGGATTCAGAGCCTCCCATAGCACATTCAAACTTCAAAATTTCATTCAAAAAACTCACTTTCGGATTTCAAGTTAGAGGTGATTTCAAAGTGTTCTAAGGATTGTAATGTGTTCTATGATGTTCATTTAACATGTTTGGATCATAAACAGCATATGAAACACCCTCATTCGCATGAATCGAACCCGTGTTCATATCACATTTGAATTTTTTTGATTCTATGATTTCACTGTTTTTTAATTGATTTTGGTTGTTTAACTATGTTTGTTTCATTGTACTAAAGCGTTCTGGATGGTTAGATTGAAGTTTCACTGCCAAATCCGTGAATCACCATAGCTAGGGTTTCATAATCGTGATTTTGGGGATATCATTATAAAACCAATTTCAGGCCAAATTATGAATGTATTTAAACATATTGGACTGCTTTTGATTGATTTGAACCTTTAAATTGGATTTATCGTTCGTATTTGTCATGTTTGAGTTTGCAGGGTTTCTAGTGACGAAGAATATCCGTCACTATAGGTTATAGCTGTAAACACCCCAAATTTGCCCTCACCCATTCACACCATGGCTTGTGATCATTTCATGTGCATAATCTCAATCATAGCATCTCATATCACATTTTTGATTCATTTCATTGGTTCAAAGTCATCTGCATCTAGGGTTTGTGATCTGAGCAATCCAAGAGCTTCTTGAGCCACTCCAAAGGTCATCAATCACTTCAAAGGGGTCCATGTATGTTCAAACATCATATTATATCCTCTCAAAGTCAAGAATGTCAAAGAATCACAAGAACTGAAAATGGCATGGAAGCAGAGCCAGGTTTGACTGCACAGATGACCTAGAATTAGGGTTTTGGTTTCAGAGGCCATAACTCCAAATTTTTTGGTCATTCTTGTTTCTATTGGCCTCTATATGGTATAGGGAGTATGCATATCAATTTTCATGAAGAAATTCCATGGGGAAGTCATCTGATCAAGAGTTGACTTTTCAAGCAAGTCAGTGCAAAATCAGGGCATCTGAGGCCCCCAATGACCCAACCAAAGGGTGTTCTTCATCATTTTGATTGTATATGATCTTTATTTGATCATGGAAGAAGTTGTAAGTTCACAAATTTGAAGAATTTCAAGTCTTTTACAAAGTTGACTTTTTGGGAAAGTTGACCTTTTAATGAAATTGCCATTTTGGGAAACTTTTTCAACCCTTGCTTTTTGATTCAAAAATGCTTCAAATGGAAAAACTTTGGTCATGAAAGTTATAGAATGTATCATTCCCTTTTCAAAAAGTACAAGAACATGACCTAATTCATTTTGGATCAAAAGTTATGGCTTGTCAAAGTTGGCTAAAATCACAAAATTTCAAAGTTTCTACCAAAGAGACAAAGTTGCAAATTCACTTGTCAAGGCAAATTGAGTTATCAAATGGACTTCTAATCTTCATACAAACATATACCAAGACCTAAAAGTCAGATTGCACCAAAGGATCATTCATTTTTATGGCTTATGGAGCAAGAAATTTCAAAGGAAGCAAAAGTAAGACAAGTTGCAAAAACTCACTCAAGTGTGAATCCACTTGCTTGCTGACTTCATGATCAATCCTAGGGTTCTCCCCACATCTTGCTGCATAGGACACACCTTTTGTCCTTGGCTAGCAAATAGCCCATGCCTCTCTTACACAACTTTGACATTTTGGCAACTTGAGCCATACCTATCACAAAAGCACACATCACCTCATCTGACCTATCACAATAGTTTATGCAAACAAAAAGCAAGCCAAAGCATACAAAACAAAAGCCTGAAACACTCTCCAACATAGCTCTCTCATTTTTCACACCATTTTCAAGAGCCTTCGAAACACTCAGTACAAGCCACAAACATACAAACTAACTTCACAAACATACTCAGCACACTTCACTGATCACAAAGCACCCCTCACCAAACCCTAAAACTCACTTCATCATCTTATCATTAATTAAAATCCATTTAATAAAGGCTTTGTTTTGTCATGAAGTTAATCCCTAATCATGGATTAAGTTGAGGAGCTTTCCTCAGCTTAAACATCCTCATCTATTATCCTTCTATTAGGATGGTGTAATGAGTCTATTTAATCCCTGATTATGGCTTAATCTCATTACTCGACACTAAACAAAAACACCAAAAACATCTAAATAATCACAAGTAGGTTAATGATCTTAATCCTACACCATGGTAATTAAGTGTGAGAAGCTGACTTCACACTTAAGGCATTCTCATTACCCCTAATCAGAGGGAAGATGTGATGAGTTTACTAACCCATTGGTTTAGGCTTAAGCTCATTAACTTATGACAAACTTTCAAAAGCAATAAAAGACTGAAAACTCAAAAACAAACAATAATCGTCTCCTCCGGGATTCTTTTCTCATCTCATTCACTCACAAACGAGAACTTGCTTCTTCCGTCTAATGCAAGACAGTTTGCATCTGTGCCAGACAGATCATACACTTGAGCATAGGCAAGTAAGCAGTTCACAAGTCAATTCACCTTTCAGTCTCTTTGGGTCGAACTACGGTGTTCTGACTTCCTCATTGCACGAGAGGATACGTAGGCATAACTTAACAGTTATCGAACAAAAGTCTCTGTATATTCCCCCTCCTTCCAGCAATTATTCTTTAAGCCTCATGATCATGAGCATACTCTTTCCTCACACTGACACTTCACTTATACACTTCACATTTCTTTTACACTGACACTTGCATTCTTTCCAGCTTTGATACACAAATTGCACTAACACTACCCCTTTAAAACACAAATCTTTTAAGCGTGGATCCCGTCGAGTACGACGGACAATCTGGGTGCTAATACCTTCCCAGGTTGTAACCAACCCCCTTTCTCAGTCTCTCTGGTTCGCAACCGTCTTATCCATATCTTTCTAGGTCTATGCAGCATTACCTTTCCTCCGGGATAAAAATGCCTAGCTGGCGACTTTTTTCTTTTCTTGTGAGTTCCCTCCTGTGTGTTCTCACATCCTCCTTTCGCCGACCGTTCGCGTCTGCACCTTATTTGAGCCCAGTCTCATTTAGTGGGAGCGACAATAGCAACGGACCAACTGTCACTAAAGGCTAAGTGGACGGCCGGAGGTAGGAGATGAACTTTTGGCGCGCTGGAAATATTTGAAATTTCAAGAACGTTTAAAACAAATGCGTTTCGTGTATATGTCAACTAGCACGTGTAGGTCAGTTGGTTTTGTTGAAAGGCTTTGGTGGTGAGAGACCTGGGTTCGATTCCCAGGTCTTATGTTTTTTTTTTTAATTTGTCATATTTTACAGGTTTTAAATATAATCAATTGTGGTTGTTTGATATCACCAGCACGCAGCTGGCCTGGTGGCAGCCTTGCTGGTCCAAGGGTTGCAAGGCCTAGGGCGTGGGTTCAATCCCTGCCCCAGGTAAGTTTTAATTCTTTGTTTTTTTTTAATTATTTTGCTTTGTTATTTTTTTTCTAATTAATTATAATCATATTTCTTATATATTTAGATAATAATATGTAAGTGCATATATTAATTTCATATTGAAATTCTGTGATCAGGTATGAGATGTCCTAAGAGATGTCCCAACACTTAATAGGACATTTGACAAATTTAACCAAAACTTAAACAGCAAGAAAAGTAAACAACACAGAAGTTTGTTAACCCAGTTCAGTGTATAACCACACCTACATCTGGAGGCTACCAAGCCAGGAGGAAATCCACTATTAGTAATATTAATTCTAGACTTAAACCACCCTGTTTAATCTATCACTTAATACTTACCCAATGCAATTTCTACCTAAGACTCACTTAGATAAGAGTACCCTACTCACTCCCCCTCAATCACCCAGTGATCAAGTTTACGAGTTTACTGAAATTGAAGACATCCTTCAAACAAAACAGCTTGATCTTACTTAACAGTTTCAATCAAGTCACAAATGCACTTTTGCTTAAAAGCTCATAAAGTGGTACATAAAAACAACCTGCTATTAAAACACTAGACACCCTATTTGGTCTTCTGAAATTCGTACTCAATTCTATGAGTTTCTGTTGTTTAAATAGGTATCTGAATTTTGGGCTTTCTGTAGAATGATCCAGCCCTAATGTGCAGCAACTGTCACCTTGAATTTAGGGTTTGTTACCTCCTATATTCTAGGTGCATTAGGTCTTCTGTTTTAATCTGAATCTTCAATTTAAAACTCCCTACAGATGCGCCTTGTTCTGTTTTTATCCAGCATTAATTAATCCCAGATAGTTCTCCTTAAATATCTCTGATCTGTTAATCAATAATTAATTCTGGTAGCAGGTCTGAGATGTCTCAACATCTGTTGGGACATCCTGAAAAACTGAACTTAATTTATTCACACAATGTCCCAACATCTGATGAGACATCCTGAAATAAATTCACATACTCTGTTTGATAATGTCCCAACATCTGATAGGACATTCTGAACTGAATTTAGCATTTCTTGTTTGGTCAAAAATTCTGCCAATTCTTAAACATCTACAAACTCCCCCTTTGGCTAATTTTTGGCTAACATCTTTCCTGGTTTTCAGAGTGCAGCAGAAGTTCTTTTTATCAGAGTATATCATTACTTTTCTGTTGATTTTTATTTGAGATTACTCCCCCTCAAACAAATATGTGTCCAGTCTTGTTTCAACAGAAATACACACTGATTCAGTTCAGACAGAAACAAACAGATTTCATTCAAAAATTAAACAGCAGTACAAATTTGTTGTTGTTCTCCCCCTTGGTAGACACAAAATTAGGGGCCAAAGACACTATTACTGTCATTACATTGCTGTCATTACATTGCTGTCACATACATTGATCACTCAGATTCATCACTCTCAGTTGCTTCTTCCACTTCAGTGTCTTCATTCTTAGCAGCTTCACTTTCTTCAGCAGCCTCACTGTCTTCACCAGCTTCACTGTCTTCATCAGTTGCAACATTCTGATCTTCTTCACTTTCCAATCTTTTAATTATTTCTTCAAGCTTCTGCTTTCTAGCTTCAAGTTCTTTGCAGGTGATTTTGAGTTCAGCAATTAAGGCTTTCTTGGAGATTGGATTCTTAGCAGAGGAGGGACCAGCAGATGTCCCAGCAGGTGTTTCAACATCTGCAGCATGGTGACTGAGAAATAATTTGTAGTGAAAAGCCAGGGGGCTCTCTCTTTTGCATGTTGTATCCTTGTCAGTGAGAATGCCCGGGTATTGATTGAGCACTATCCCACACAGCAATGATGGAAAGGCTATTGGAAGCTTTGTTGCTGAGGAGCTGGCATGCTTCATGGTTTGATCAAAGATAAAAGCTCCATAGTCCAGATTGGTTTGAGTTCCCACAGCATAGATGAATCTGGCTAGACCAGTTGAGATTGAGGAAGTGTGGTTGGTAGGCACCCAGTTAGCAGTTCCAATTCTGTTCAGCATGGCATACTTTCTGGTAAGCATGCTCACAGAGAGCTTTCCCTTCACAGGCCATGCCTTGACCTGGTTTGCAGTGATCACTTTACAGACTTGATTATCTGTCTTACCTAATTCATTGGGTCCATCTGTTTCTCTTCCTAGATACTCATTGATGATTTGAGGAGAAAACTGTACACATTTTCCTCTAACAAAAACTTTTCTAAACTCAGAAGACTTACCATTTGAGCAATCCTCCTGAAGATTCACAATGAACTCTTTGACAAGTAGTTCATAGCAGGGAGAGAGGTCTGAGACTGTTTTGAATAGTCCTGCAGCAGAGATGAGGTCTATCAGTTCTGTGCACTCAAGTGCATTGCTGCTTAGTTCTCTTTCCAAGGCAACCCTTCTTTGATACACATATTTCCATCTGTTGACACTGGAGACATGATGGAAGGATATGTTGTCCAAGGGAGCTTCTGGGACAGCAGTTGAAGCTCTAGCTGGTGCTGGTTTCTTCTTGGGAGGAGATGTTGGGACATCTGATCCAACATCTGAATCTGATGGTGTTGCAGCTTTTCTCTTCTGGGTTTGAACTTTGCTCCATGGTTTTGTTGGACCAAAGGTAGCTTTAGCTTTGCCTTTCTTTGAACTAGCCTTCTTCTTCTCAGGGATGACAGGTTCAGCTTGCATCTTTCCTTTCCTGGACCTTAGTCTTTTAGCCATGCTGGGTTTCACAGATGCTATGATCTCTGCATCAGAGTCCTGCTCCAGATTGACCACTGGAGGAGATTGAGCAGCCTCCTCTTCAGCTGGTTGATCAGCAGGGATTTGATCTTCATTTGAGCCTTGAGCCTGTTCTTCAGAGACCTCTTCATCATTTTCATTTGAAACTTTGTCCTTAGATTGTTCCAGATCAACATCAGATGAGTTCTTTTTCTTATCTTCAGATGTTCCAACATCTGTTGGGACATCTTGTTCTGCAGCAGTGTCCTTTGTAGCTTGAGCTGGTTCTTCTTGAGGTGCAGGAATGGTGTTCAAAGGAACAGAGATCCCTTTCACCACTCTTTGTTCAGAAAAGACTTGGTTAACAATCTCCTTGATGGAATCATCAACATATTTGGAGTATCTTGTAGACATGTTAGCAGGAGAGGGAATGCCTTTAGCTTTGCTTCTGATTTGATCTTTACATCTCTTTGGTGTTCTTGCCTTTTTAGTGTGAGAGGCGCTTCCCCTGAGCTCGTCCAATGGTGTTGATGTCATTGGCACAACAGAGATTGGAGTGGCATGAACCACGTCTTCCTTGTTGAGAATTTCCTCAGCTGTTTTAGGGTTTTGAGACATTGTAGAGGAAGAAGGATGAACAGCTTTAGGGTTTATGATTTCTGAAGAATTGAGAGTTAATGTGATTCGCTTGTGATGATATGATGAGAATCTTGATAGCTTCTTATAAGTAGTTACTAAATAATTAGCCGTTACAGTCCAAATGATTAAGAATGGAATTCCCAAGGATCTTGTCCAGACTAGCTTTGCCATCTGGAACTTATGCCATGCAATGTCATATGACATGTTGGCACATCTCATTAACTGCTAAATATCACATAAACATATTCCAAGTTTGCCCCTTAAGTTCTCAAATTGTGTAGCATCCAATGCTTTGGTAAAGATATCAGCTAATTGCAGATCTGTAACAACATGCTCCAATGAAATCACCTTCTCTTCTACAAGATCTCTGATGAAATGATGTCTGATATCAATATGCTTTGTCCTGCTATGTTGAATAGGATTTTTAGATATGTTGATTGCACTTAAGTTGTCACAGTACAATGTCATGACATCCTGTGGGACATTGTACTCAATGAGCATCTGCTTCATCCAAACCAACTGAGAACAACTGCTACCTGCTGCTATGTACTCAGCTTCAGCTGTAGATAAAGATACACAATTCTGCTTCTTACTGAACCAAGAAATCAGATTGTTTCCTAGAAAGAAGCATCCTCCTGAAGTGCTTTTTCTGTCATCAGCACTTCCTGCCCAATCAGCATCACAGAAGCCAGTGAGAATAGGTTTGCAACCATGAAAGTACATTATGCCATAGTCACAAGTACCATTAACATATTTAAGGATTCTCTTGACTTGATTGAGATGACTGACTTTTGGATCAGCTTGATATCTTGCACAAACTCCTACTGCAAATGCAATGTCTGGTCTGCTAGCAGTCAAGTATAACAAGCTTCCAATCATGCTTCTATATAAACTATGATCTACATTCTCACCCTTCTCATCTTTAGTCAGCTTTAAATGTGTAGGAGCAGGAGTTCTTTTATGAGAAGCATTTTCCATTCCAAATTTCTTCACTATGTTCTTGGAGTACTTGCTTTGTGAGATGAACATTGAGTCTTCCATTTGCTTAACTTGCAGACCAAGAAAATAGGTTAATTCACCTACTAGACTCATTTCAAATTCAGCTTCCATCTGCTTGACAAAATGTTTGACCATCTTATCAGACATCCCACCAAACACAATGTCATCAACATATATTTGTGCAATCATGACATTTCCTTCTTCATCTTTAACAAACAGGGTTTTGTCAATCCCACCTTTTCTGTATCCTTGCTTGATAAGAAATGTGGTAAGTCTTTCATACCATGCCCTTGGAGCTTGCTTCAGACCATAAAGTGCTTTCTTGAGTTTGTATACATGATTTGGACAGCTTGGATCAACAAATCCTTTAGGCTGTTCTACATATACCTCTTCATTAAGATAACCATTAAGAAAGGCACTTTTCACATCCATTTGAAATAGCTTGAACTTTAAGATACAAGCAATTCCCAACAGTAGTCTTATTGATTCAAGCCTTGCTACTGGTGCAAAGGTTTCATCAAAGTCTACCCCTTCAATTTGAGTGTATCCTTGAGCCACAAGTCTAGCTTTGTTCTTTGTAACAATTCCTTGTTCATTTGACTTGTTCTTGTACACCCATTTTGTACCAATCACATTTATGTCATTAGGTCTAGGAACAAGATTCCACACTTCATTCCTTGTGAATTGACCTAATTCCTCTTGCATAGCACAAATCCAGTATTCATCAGTGAGAGCCTCCTTGATGTTTTTAGGTTCTATTTTGGACACAAAACAAGAACCTGAAATCATTTCTCTTGATCTAGTGCTCACACCTCTGTTGGGATCACCAATTATTAAATCTTTGGGATGATCCTTCTGTATTCTGATGGAGGGAGGTTTACTGGATTCTTCTGTCCTTGTATCAGATTGAGTGCAGTTATATTGATCATCCTTTTCTTCAGCTTCAATCTTGATATCAGCAGATGTTCCAACATCTTCTGGGACATCTGTAGGAGCATCATCAATTATCACATTTATGGACTCCATGATAACCTTGGTTCTAGAATTAAATACTCTGTATGCTCTGCTGTTTGTAGAGTATCCAAGGAAAATCCCTTCATCACTTTTAGGATCCATTTTTCTCCTTTGCTCCCTGTCTGCCAGAATGTAGCAGTTACTTCCAAACACATGAAAGTACTTAACAGTGGGTTTTCTGCCCTTCCAGACTTCATATATTGTGGACAAAGTTCCTTTTCTCAAGGTAACTCTGTTATGGATATAGCAGGCAGTGTTCATGGCTTCAGCCCAGAAATACAGAGGTAGCTTTTTAGCATGTATCATAGCTCTTGCAGATTCTTGAATAGTTCTATTTTTTCTCTCAACAATCCCATTCTGTTGAGGAGTGATAGGAGAAGAGTATTCATGATTGATTCCTTCTGAAGAGCAGAAATCTAAGAATTTTTTATTCTCAAATTCCTTTCCATGATCACTTCTAATTCTGATCACACAGCTGGATTTTTCCCTTTGTAATCTTTGACATAATTCCTTGAATACATCAAAGACATCTGACTTTTCTTTAATGAAATTTATCCATGTATATCTTGAAAAGTCATCAACCACCACATATGCATACCTCTTACCACCAAGGATTTCAACTTGCATAGGTCCCATGAGATCCATATGTAACAATTCCAAAACTTTGGAAGTTGTCAGATGTTGGAGCTTTGGATGGGACATCTTGGTTTGTTTGCCTATTTGACATTCACCACAGATTTTGCCATCATCAATCTTCAGTTTAGGGATACCTCTTACAGCATCCATAGATATGATCTTCTTTATGCCTCTGAAATGAAGATGACCTAGCCTTTGGTGCCATAGTTTTACTTCTTCTTCTCTAGCTAGAGAACAAGTTGAAGTGGGACTGAAGTCTAGTGGCTCCCACATGTAACAGTTGTCTTTAGACCTTGCACCTTTCATGACAACTTCTTGCTCTTGGTTAGTCACTATGCATTCAGTTTTTGTAAAGTTTACACTGTATCCTTGATCACATAGTTGACTTATACTGATCAGGTTAGCAGTTAAACCTTTAACAAGCAGCACATCATCTAATCTTGGAACATCTTGACAATCCAAGGTTCCAACTCCCTTGATCTCTCCTTTAGCTCCATCTCCAAAGGTAACATACCTGGATGAATATGACTTTAAGTTTACTAGCAAATTCTTCAATCCAGTCATGTGTCTTGAGCATCCACTGTCAAAGTACCAGTCTTCTTTAGCTGATACTTTCAATGATGTATGTGCTATGTATGCAGTACTTTTCTTTGACCAGATGAGTTGAGATTTCTTTTGATGCCTCTGCTCTGAGTGTTGTTCAGCTGATCTCCAAGCTTGATTGTTGATCTTGTTCTTGGGTATGTGACTTTGATCAGTCTGAATGTCAGCTTTTGGTCTCCAAACTTTCTTGATTACTTCTGTCTTTTGCTTAGGAGATTGCTGATTTCTATGCAGCACTTTCTTGGTACCTTCTACTTTCTGCTTGGAAGGTTGCTGACACATCTGATTTGGATATCCATGTAGCTTATAACAGTGAGGTTTGATATGCCCAAATCTTCCACAGTGATGGCATCTCCATCTTTGATACTTCTTCTTCATTTTGTTCTTTCCAGAATGTTGAGACATCTGTTGGAACATTATGTTTGTCTTTGTGTTCTGATGTTGAAGCATCTGTTGGGACATCTTGTTTGACTGTGTAATTTTTGAAGTAGTTTTGCTAGAGCTGGCTTCATCTCTGTTATATCCCAGTCCACTTTTGTCCCCTGAATGTTTATTATTGCAGAGAATAGCATCCAGTGTATTTGAGCTGCTGTTTATCATTCTAACAGATTTGGACATATGTTCCAGTTTAGAATTGAGAAGAGTTACTTCACTTTTTAAGGTATCAATGATTACTTGATCACTTGCTTTTTCTTCTTCTAGTACTTCATTCTGCTTCTTTAGCTTTATGACCTCACTGCATACTTCAGTACTACTCTTGTACAGATCCTTGAAGGCTTGCTCAAGATCTGCATAAGTAAGCTCTCCACAGCTGGAATCACTATCATATTCACACAGTCCAGCTAAAGCAGTAATGTGCTTAGCTGATTCTTCTTCTGAATCTCCTGAGTCTTCATCAGACCAGGTCACAGAGAGTCCTTTCTTTTGCCTCTTTAAGTAGGTAGGACATTCAAACTTGATATGTCCATATCCTTCACATTCATGGCATTTGACTCCTTTATCTTGACTGGTCTTTTCAGCATACTTTACTCTTTTGTTAGCATCATAAGGTCTTCTGTTCTCAGAGTTTGTGTTTCTTCCACTAGGTTTGGATTTTCCTTCCATTCCTCTGAGAATCTGTTTGAATTGTCTTCCAATCAGTGCAAGGTTTTCTGATAAGCTTTTATCATTTGCTGATTCATCATCTTCTTCTTCATCTGTATTTGAAACCAAGGCTATGCTTTTGTTCTTTTTAGCATGTGTGTCATTCATTCCCATCTCAAAAGTTTGAAGGGAACCAATGAGTTCTTCAGTTTTCATAGAACATATGTCTTGAGCTTCTTCTATTGCTGTGACTTTCATGTCAAATCTTTTTGGCAAAGATCTGAGAATCTTCCTTACAAGCTTTTCATCAGTCATCTTTTCTCCCAAGGCTCCAGAAGTATTGGCTATATCCAAGATGTTCATGTAGAACTCATGAATTGATTCATCTTCCTTCATTCTCAAGTTTTCAAACTTGGTGGTGAGAAGTTGAAGTCTTGACATTTTTACTTTTGATGTTCCTTCATGAGTTGTCTTGAGAGTATCCCACACATCTTTGGCCAGCTCACAATGATGCACCAGTCTGAAAATATTTCTATCAATGCCATTGAATAAAGCATTTAGGGCTTTTGAGTTGCCTAGTTCTGAATCTTCTTCCTCTTTACTCCATTCTTCTTCAGGTTTCAGAACTATTGATCCATCTTTGGTGTCTTGAACAGGATGTTTCCATCCAACATTTACTGCTCTCCATGCCCTGTTGTCAAGTGACTTTAAGAATGCAATCATTCTTGGCTTCCAGTAGTCATAATTAGAACCATCCAGTATAGGTGGTCTATTTACTGACCCTATATCTCTGTCCATGTTACAGAATTTGTTTTCCCTAGATCTCACCCAGTATAAACAGGCAGGGTGCCTGCTCTGATGCCAATTGAAATTCTGTGATCAGGTATGAGATGTCCTAAGAGATGTCCCAACACTTAATAGGACATTTGACAAATTTACCCAAAACTTAAACAGCAAGAAAAGTAAACAACACAGAAGTTTGTTAACCCAGTTCAGTGTATAACCACACCTACATCTGGAGGCTACCAAGCCAGGAGGAAATCCACTATTAGTAATATTAATTCTAGACTTAAACCACCCTGTTTAATCTATCACTTAATACTTACCCAATGCAATTTCTACCTAAGACTCACTTAGATAAGAGTACCCTACTCACTCCCCCTCAATCACCCAGTGATCAAGTTTACAAGTTTACTGAAATTGAAGACATCCTTCAAACAAAACAGCTTGATCTTACTTAACAGTTTCAATCAAGTCACAAATGCACTTTTGCTTAAAAGCTCATAAAGTGGTACATAAAAACAACTTGCTATTAAAACACTAGACACCCTATTTGGTCTTCTGAAATTCGTACTCAATTCTATGAGTTTCTGTTGTTTAAATAGGTATCTGAATTTTGGGCTTTCTGTAGAATGATCCAGCCCTAATGTGCAGCAACTGTCACCTTGAATTTAGGGTTTGTTACCTCCTATATTCTAGGTGCATTAGGTCTTCTGTTTTAATCTGAATCTTCAATTTAAAACTCCCTACAGATGCGCCTTGTTCTGTTTTTATCCAGCATTAATTAATCCCAGATAGTTCTCCTTAAATATCTCTGATCTGTTAATCAATAATTAATTCTGGTAGCAGGTCTGAGATGTCTCAACATCTGTTGGGACATCCTGAAAAACTGAACTTAATTTATTCACACAATGTCCCAACATCTGATGAGACATCCTGAAATAAATTCACATACTCTGTTTGATAATGTCCCAACATCTGATAGGACATTCTGAACTGAATTTAGCATTTCTTGTTTGGTCAAAAATTCTGCCAATTCTTAAACATCTACACATATTTTCTAAAAAACCCTCTAATTTATTTTCTAAAATTTTAATCCTAGTTTTTTTTAAATATGTATATATTATTATCATTTATTTATTTTTGTAAATAGTTGAATTAATATTGTAATTAAATTATAAACCCTAATTCTATTTTCTAAAAATTCTAACCCTAATTTCTAAAACCTAATTTCTAAAACCCTAATTTTTTTTTAAAAAACCTTAATTTATTATCTTAATTATTTTGCTTAAATATTAAACTTAATAAATTTTTCTAATATATATAATTAAATAATTAATCATACTTTATTTTGTAAATAAATTAGTATATGGTTTATTATTTTATTTTCATCTCAAAAATTCCTAAAATTTGTTTATTTTATACATGTTTTGTATATTTGTGCTAACATTTTCTTTCTTATAATTATTTTTATTACTAACCTTTTTAATTATTTATTTATATACTTATTATTTAAATCATTTCTATATTTATGTAATTGCAAAAGCCTTGTAATAGTTGTAGGGTTATTTTTGTCTTTATTTTATTACTTATAAATATTTATATTGCCTTGGTTAGTAAATATAGGGAGTTATAACATGTTTGTATTGTAAAATTAATTTAGAATCACTAATTTAATAAGATAAATATATGAACCTATACACGCACATACGTAAGTCGATCTTTGATCGCCATCTGACTTCCTAAGGCTATCCCTTATGTTGCCTAAATCAAAAGGTCAAATAAGGTGTCTAAAAAGCAAAGTCCCTTCTCATAAACAAATCATCTAGTCCCTTTCAATATTATAAGATCAAGTCCCTTCGATGTTGCCTTCGTAAATGATCTTGTCCCTTTCGAATAAAAGATGATAAGTCCCTTCGTATTGCTAAGACACCTTACAGTTGCCTAAACACAGATGACCCTTCACATGTCCCTTACAACATCCAAGGTAATGACTACCTATTCCTTAATAATAGGGATAGTCTTACCATTGAAAGAACATTCAAGAACAGTAAAGATTCAAATTAGGGTAGGTTCCTCTTAAGTACTTGCTCACTTTTCATCAAATCACTTCATTACACTTCACATTTTTTAAACAAATTTTCAAAACAAAGTCTTTATATACATCTGTACAAGGATCATTATAAAGTACATAAGAAAATTTTTAATCACACACTACACTTCTCGAAACAGTTTAAAGTGAGCTAAGTAACTAAGAGCCCATGGATAACCATGAATGTAAAGGGTGCTAACACCTTCCCTTTACATAACCTACCCCCCGAACTCAAAAATCTTTTAAGGTCTTTCCTGTTCTTTTATGCCCTTTCCTTTGGATAAAATAAAAGTCGGTGGCGACTCTTGCTATCCGCAACATAACTAAAGTCAGTTCTCCCACCGTGTTACAATCATGCAAGTCATTGGATGCATTTATGGTATGATCAGAAAGGATGATCAGCTACTGGTGAACTCTTGTATCCCCTGTAAAGAGTTGTACATGGAATGCTACAGATGTTCCTCCAAAACCTTAGTAAGTATCAAATCCATGTGTTTGAGATTAGTGTCAGATCTGATGTTGGAACAATATCTCTAAGGTGTTGAGTTTTCATCCAAGGAAGTTAGTTGTGCTCATGGTGGAGTTTCAGGTCAAGCCACTTACCTAATCTGAAGTGATCAATGGTGTGGTTTAATCAAAGAAGGATCAGCTAGTTCCACAAATGTGCAGGAAAATAATGTCAGACCAAATGGCCTACCCTGTGTGAGAAGGTTACCTTATCACATATGATAAATACCTTGACAATAGTTGAGTATTTGTCTGCTTTTGATAAGGATGTGCATCTAACCGATAGTGAATACTTTGACGGGAGTTGAATGTTTATCTGTCTATGAAAGATGTTGAGCTTTCAACTGATGACAAAATACATTGACGGGAGACTATGTATGTATCTGTTGTAAAAGTGCGGGACTGCAGTCCGAAAATCATAATTCAAGAAGTGTAGAGAATTTACTTATCTCTATGTGGCTGTTTATTTCTCTTCATGGTGTTTTGGTGTGTGACTACCTAAATTAGCTGCTGAAGGTGTGATCTTTTGAAGATCTTCTTGTATTAAAGTACTATCAAGTTTAATGAGCTCTTTGAATGATATATCAAGAACCATTTGATTGGGTTCTATGAAGAAAAATTGATGTCCTAAATGATGTTGTAACCATCACTTTGTGTTATCCTTGAAGGAGGTCTAAGATTATGATATGGAGGATTGAAGATCAACGATGAAGTTATGACTTTGTGGATCAAAATATGCAGATTATAGTAGTATGCTTGGTGAATGCATGGCTACTATGTTGAAGACTCCACTAGTGAAAGAAAGAAAATTGAACCTTATACCCCTACAATTGTCCCCCTACCCCTACATAATTTTCAATATTCCAATTTTATCCTTTCAATATTTATTTAATTATTTTTAAATTTTACCGCAAAGTCAGAGTAATAATTTTTTTTTACGTTAAACAAGACGAACCGGAAGTACAATGGGTAGGTTTTCTGGTGTACAAATTTTCAAACCGGAAGTAGCCAGAGAAGGTTAACCGGTTCACAAAAATCCTTCACCTGAAGTAGCACGCTTGTGTTATCTGGTTTAGGTTTTTCTTAACCGGAAGTAGCCTTAATGGGTTTTCCGATTCGTAACTTTTTTTTTTATTTTAATTTTCTATTTTAATTTTGACTTTTTTAGGAGACAAGAATCTGCCTTTGATGATATGCACAAAATATGACACAAAAGTAGATACAACAGAGATATTCTCTACTACACAAAAATTTCATACAAGAGAAGAGGCGACTCGGTGGATCAGGGAGGTTGGACTCAGAAATATGGTTACTATTATAATCACCCGTTCGCAAAGACCGGCAAGAGAGGAAGAAGTGACAAAGTTATATTCGGCTACGATAGAGGTGGAAAGTACAAAGAAGGAGAAAGCTAAACACAAGTGCTTCCAAAAGATGTGAGTGTCCTTTCAAAGTTAGATCAACACCTTCAAAGGATGGTTCCGGTTGGAAAATCGATGTAAAATGTGGAGTTCACAACCATGATTTAACTGATAGATTTGAAGGTCATGCGTTTGTTAGTCGGCACACTGAAGATGACCAACAACATATTTTAGATTTGTCAAAATATCGTGTTCCTCCAAGACATATATTGTTGTCTTTGTAAGAGCGAGATCCAAACAATATGACTCGAATCACCCAAATATATAAACATAAGAGTAAGATTCAGGAAAAAATCAGGGGAAGTAGAACAAAAATACAACATTTGCTTAAGTTGATTGTTGAATCGAATTATGTTTATTATAGTAGAAAAAAGATGAATCATAAGTTGTGAAAGACATATTCTGGGCCCATCCATACTCTGTAAAATTGTTGAATATGTTCCCGATTGTGTTGATTATGGATAGTACATATAAAACCAATAAGTATAGGCAACCTTTTTTTTGAAATAGTTGGTGTCACATCAACCGAATTAACATTTGTTGTTGCATTTTCCTATATGGAATCTGAGCAAACAGAGACTTTGTGTTGGGTACTAGATAAACTGAAACAGTTATTCACTAAACAAGGGTTATGGCCCCAAGTAATTTTAACTGATATAGATCTTTCTTTGATGAAACCAATTGAAATTGTATTTCCAACGACAGTTAATATGCTTTGTCGATTTCACATAACCAAGAATGTGAAAGCGAAGTGCAGGAAGTACGTTGTGGATGATATGCGAGAACCGATAGAGAGGCTTTTCTAAGAACTTATTCTGGCTAGTGATGAGGTTGAGTATCATCAAAGATTGAAATTATTTGAGAATTCTTGTTTGGATTACGGACCTTTTATTGATTATGTGAAAGACACATTGTGGACACCTCAGAGGAAATCAAGGACACCCCTTAGTATTGGGGGGTTTAGTCTCTTATGTTCATAATAACAACTATAAAACTATAAAAACAAGGAAAAGACATTACACTTGTAATTGGGTTCTGATGATCTTCAATGACTTCCGTCGTTTTAAGATCTCCTTTCTCCCAAAATTCATGCGTACAATCTCCAGAGCAAAATAAAATCGTAAAATCCAAAGTGTCTCTTTCATCACACATTCAACCTAATGTATCAAATCACAAAAAAAAACTACGCAAAAAGCCCGAAGTACCCCCGGAAGTCACTTAAATGACATAAAATAAAATATGAAAAATGTCTCCTCCAGGAGCCCTGGCACGGGTGGCCGTGTCAGGGTGCTAGCTTTCAAAAGTTGCGCTCTCCCTTCATATATGCCCTAACAGGGATGATGTCCTGTGACACAGGCGGCCGTGTCAGGATGCTGACTTTGGATTTTTCCTTTTTAATCTATTCTCTATCCTAGGCCTCCTGACACGGGTCGTGTCAGGCTTCTGAATCTTCACCAAAATCCATATTTTCACACTATGTACCTGAAAACACGGCTTAAAACAACCAAATCAAAGCAATAAGTGACTAGAAATAACATAATGACTCGGGGAATAATTCTCAGATTAAAGCATTATAGCACAAATCTACATATCGAACTCGTCTCCTTACTCAAAGAATTCAAGGTGTTTGCGGCATACTCAGTTTTCAGATTTTTCCAATTCCCTCATAAAGCTCCTTTTCACTAAAGCTCTATATACTTTCTCCACAATCACTAAAAATACAGCTCAACAGATCAATACATTTTTCTTTTCTTATTAGTTCAAATTCGGGAGGTATCACAGTAGTTTTCAAACACGACCAACAACAAACATAAAAATGGACTCAAAAATACAAGCTAACATAAGCAAAAAAACATAAAGCACATAAATAAATACCCCCCACACACACTTGAACTCAAAAGTGACCTTACTGTTTAAGATCAATTGCAGTTGGAGACTCACAAAGCCTGACTGAGGAGGAGGTAGGTAGTGCAGCTGCATCTGCTGCATCCATTCATACATTTCCTCAATCATATTTCCCTGAAGAGTCTTCTCATCTCCTTGTCTCACCAGTTCTTCCCCTTTCCTTTTCTCCTCACTTCAGATATAGCCCATCTTTGTCTGCACCCAACCTCATTGGTCTTGGGTTAAGTGCGAGGAACTGGTTTCCTTCCGGGGCGAATATCTGGGATGTGGTATAAGGATCTCCTTAGTTGGATGTTCTTCTTCCCAATTATTACCTAAAAAATCATCAAATGGAATATGGCCATCTTCTTCGTCCTGCGTAGGACACTCATATTAACAATTAGCCACATTTTCAATACTAATGAAATTTGGTGCAGGTAAATCTAGTAGGTGTCTATTATGGCTTGTCAAAGAATAATAATCATTATCAACCGCTATCATACCTTGAGGGGTGAGAGTATCTAAGCCAATCTTATTCTTACCTTCGACCGTATGTTCCTCCATCAATAGTCTACCATACCCAAAATGATCAACTATTTGGGTTATCATACCTCCCACATAAAACTCACCTTGGGTGGCATTTGCAACATGTTTCAAATTATCAGCTGCAAAGGTAGCTACATTAATCAGCTCCTTGTGGGTCATGCTATATAGTAAGTATTACTCTCTCTACGTGTCGCTCCCGAAGATTTGCATCCCGATACAATGCTAGAGATCTAACATAAAAATGAATAAAATATGATATATAATTCGAATCATAAGCAAAATATATGATCTGAATCAAAAAATTAAGTGATTTAAATGAAGTGGTGAGATACCTCAATATTACTACTAAATCATATTTAAGAAAAAAAATTGATTTTTAAATACATTGAAATACTAATATATCTAAACAGTATATAGACCAAATATATTTTCTATTCAAAAAAATTTAAAAATTAACATTTTTATTATTAAAAAAAAAATATATCTACTTTGTGTAGCATCCAAAAAGTCACATTCAAAAGAAGCGATATTTAGGAAAAACTCAAAACACTAGTATATTTCATTCGAAAAATTTAGAGGATGTCATAGTCTTAGTTTATTTGTAAAAGAAAAAGTATAAATAGCAACGTTGTATACTTTAAATAATAGTTTTTCAATGTATTTTGATGTGATATGTTTTTACAAGTTCGAACATTTTTATATTCAATTTAATAAAATTTCATGTGTTTATATATTAAAAAACTAAATACTCAATTTTTTTATCAAATTTTAAAGATGTAATATGAAATTATTATAAACTAAGATGTAAGTTCTGTTACTATAATCATTATAAATTATTAGCTAATTTATCAGTCAATTACTATTTTTATCAAATAGAATATAAATAAAATATAAATTTATCAAAACAAAATTGAATCTTTATATATATATATATATATATATATATATATATATATATATATATATATATATATATATATATATATATATATATATTGCATGGGTAGTAAAAAAGTAAACAAGGGCATGGTCGAAAGATCACAATCAAACCGTTCAGTTTCTTGGTTGAAGGATAGGATGCCAACTGTTACTTAGCTATCAAAGCCATTATTGCTATGGTTTAGCAGGTCCACTACTAAACCGTAGGGTGCATATCTCTTATTGTGAGGTTTGTTTTACCCAACATGGTCCATCTATTCCTTTTTTAGATCACTCTGCAAATTCTTTAAATGGAAATTTATTCAACAATGAAGTTATTTCAACATGTGTTGTTAGCTACCAAGATAACACCATGTAGTTGCTTTAAAACTATACCATCTCAATCATAGATCTAATATCTAATGGTTTTGATTTGTTTAATGTATTTTGACATTTTTATTGTGTTTGATACCAGTGGGTCATATTCAATCGGACGATCGAAAGCTTCAAATTGTCCGAAATTCAAAAACTCCATCATTTCATTAAAAATATTCTATTTGAACAAAGTCATATTATTAAGAAAATGATTAGATATGTTGGTTTTAATGATAAAATTAATATTATTTATAAAATTATTTTTATTTATTTGTAATTAATAAAATAGTTTGATAAAATAAAAGTTAATAAATAAGGATATAATAGTTAAAAGATTAATAATAAATATTATATTGATATTGTATTGTAAAAGAATAATTATTTTGAAAAAAAATAATATAAATGAGATATTTTTTATGAGATCGAAGAAATAATACGCAAACAATTACTCATTATTTATAATCTCTTAATTTTGTATTTAATAATTTTTTTTTAATTCAATACCTCAAAAACTTTATTAAATACATTTCACAAATATTTTTAAATATAATCATAGTTTTTAATAAAGAATTATTTATCATTAAGTCTCGTAAAGAGAAAATATGAATTTTCCTTTATAAATTACTTTTCAAAAATTACTTTTACATACACATGGACTACAAATCATGTGTCGTTGGTAGTAAACCATGCCTATATAAGGATGACAATGTGCAGGGTATGTGCAGGGTATCATAGTATTCGTCCCCATATCCACAATTAAAAAAATATTCTCGTACTCGAGTCCATACTCGTGTGGACATCAATATTTGTACTCATACACATATTTTATGGGTACCTAAGTATCCGTACCCATACCCGTTTATCCGTATTTCTAATAAAAATAATTGATCAACTATTATTTATCATATAATTTTATGTTTTTAAGATTACGAAAAAAAATCCAATAATGTTATTGTTAATTAAGAAATAAACAAACATTTATATAAAAATGCATACAAGTTTAATAGTGATGTATTTAATAAAATTGATAAATTAAATTGTATAAATAATTATAAAAATAAAAAATACATAAATATATATTATGTGGGTATGGGGCGGGGTGGGTACTACGATACCCGTACCCGCGCTCATACCCGCTTATTTTAATGGGTAATTGTCCGTGCCCGATCCCGTACCCATTTTGCGGGTTTTTACCCTACCCGTTGTGGGTAAATTTTAAGGGTACCCACTGGGGATGGATCTAATTGTCATCCCTACCTCTATAGGAGACACTCACCTTCCCACTAGTGGTAGTGGTTTAGCACCATATAATTCTCGATAAGGGTACATGATCATAATATGTATTCATCAAGGTTCCTCATGCAACAACAGCTAATGTCATTCTTGTAGAATAGAGAATTCATTATTAAAGGTATAAACTATAAGACATTTTTATAGTACGTGTATGGACACAACCTCGTAGTTTCCTTAAACTTCTCTCATGCTTCAAAGAGCAATTCACAATCATATTGTTTGAAACAAGTTATCTGGTTCCTTAATTGTGTCATTTTGCTTGGTGGAAAGTATGAGGCGAGGAACATAACTTATAGTTCATTCCATGTCGTAATGGAATTTTATAGTAGGGATTGTAGCAACGCTCTGACTCCCTCTCGTAAGGAAAACATAAAAAGTCTTGGTCGATTTGTGAGTGGGTCTGCTCAATTTAGTTTTAGAGTAGTGCAAAATTTGACGAAAAAATATGTTTGTAAATTGGGACTATATCTATCAGCAAACCACAAAATTGGTTCTGTTATACCATTGACAACAAGGAAGGATTTAATTCAAAGTTCTTAGCCTTTATAACATGATAAATTATGCTTGAATGAGGTTCCTCATCTGTGGGAGTAGAATAATCCTTTAGGGGGCGATTTGGTGCAGGTTCAACCATCACTAAAGGTATTTGTTGCAATCGACGCCTTTCGTTGAAATAACGTTCAATTTTGTCAATTGGTTCAACGAGATTCCTTAAATTTCAAGTTCTTCGCATATAATCCAAAACTAGAAAAATTTCATAAATATAAAAAAAAATGTTTTTGTTTAGACGACAGAATAATATAATATTGAAATCAAAATCGGTCTGATGCAATAGAGCAAAAACTTGACACACCACAAGCGTACGACTATATCAAAATTAAAAAAATGGCATCCTCAATGACTAAACCAATTACCAAATTCCACCATTCATAGGTTTATCTAAGACGGTCATTTTGATAATTGTTTGAAAATAATTAAAATTTGATTTTAGCAATTTATAACACAAGGATCCTGGTTCACCACCTTGATGCTTGAAACTGAAGCGTCGATGACCATGATTTGAGATACTATAAGACTGTTATTTAACGCTTCAAGATTGAAAGGATCCAGGCTGGAATCGTGTATGAAGCACTAGACGGATGAAAATTCGAATGTAGCGAAGAGTGTTGGAATTGTAATTTTTTGTGTTGATTTCTGAATTCTAATGAGTATTATATAGGCCACTTGGTATAGTTTTACAAGGTTGCGACCATTGGTGAAACAATTCTATTTACCAAAAGTTGTAATGTTTGACCAACAACATCATTCCAAAAGTTGCATGCTTTCATATTGCAACATTTCCTCAAGTGCCGCCTCAAGCCGCCTCTATGCCCACGCCCTCGGACCCAGTCTCGGATGAGACAGCCTATGTCCCATTAGTGAAATTCTAACAAAACTTTAAATATAAATACACAAATTTGAAAATTTTAGATAACAAGACTGAATTAATAAAACATACATATGCTTCAAATATATCTTAAATAGAGTTTGACACTGTTAAGATTAATGGACTTGCCACATAGATAAAACTTAAAAGAAAAGTACATAACGGAAATCAAAAGAAATAATAGTGAAAATGACCTCCTACGCCCAACGAGACTAACACTTATACTGACTGTAATACTGATACGATAAGCGTTTGGACAAAACGCTAATAGACTCCAATCTTGATGTCATAGAAAATCCATATCCTCGTCACTTCATATCCTTCCCACTGGGACTACCGAGCTCGTCGTCTGATCGTCATAGATTTACCCAAAAATACAAGATAAAAAGGACACAGGGCTAAGATTCATGTACAAGTTTAAAAGTGGGAATGAGTGCGTAAAATAATAATATATATGACAACCACAATTACTCAAACAAGCGTATCCTCAACCCATAATTACATTTATTATATCTCTATTTATTATAATGCATCCTTGAACTATATGCTGACACAGGCCACTAAACGCTGTCAATGATATCCATCCCTTTTACCAAGATCGGATATGACCAGACCACATGCCACCAACGTACTCCTAATTACCAAGAGCCACGTCACTTAACTTCACGTGGAGTCTAGGTGTTATAAGTTGATCGTCCCTGAGAATTCAGGCCAAGAACTTCGTCTTTCCTGGCATGCATAGATAATAATCCCCGTCGGGATTGTAGGTGACCGATCAACCTCGTACGTCCCATACCGCACGACAGTGGACTTATACATTCCTCAATGCAAGTCTATATGATCACTCAATCATCTTGTGGAAACTCTCAACCATAAGTGTTAAGATAATACTTGGGACATATCATATCATTCTTTTAGGCAATACTTATCATGCCAAATCCATCAAATGCTTACTCGTATTTTATCTTGGCATAATCCTTATCTTCATAAAATCAGTTCAGTTCATACAATAAATAAGGTATGGTTGACTTCCCAGGTAAGAGAGGTGGATTGTAAAGGACATAGCCGACCAAGTCTTTCCTTAGCCAGAATCCAATCAAATACAACTACTCAATGTATACAACTTCCCTTCATTTATTGGGGATCTAACACTTAATATCTAACATTGTCGTTTCTCTCCTTAATAGATCATTTTTCTTAGTCTATCAATCACAATCATTCAAGTATAAATAAAATAACAATTAAAGAATTAATCAAATAATACGATCACAATACCACCTCCATTTATCATATATTACTCCTATGATAAATAATTAAGGTCGGCTTTATCTCGTTTAATGATCCGTGAAAATCATTATTCGAGAATAGGCTCTTCTTACTTATTTATCGCTAGTAGGGCTTAGGTCACCACTATATATTTATATATATATATATATATATATATATATATATATATATATATATATATATATATATATATATATATATATATATATAAAGTTATTTTACGCTAACCGTCCCAACGTATACGAAATCTTGCCCCCACCTTTTGTTAATGAGCGTTGTTGAAAGTCCACGAGTGTTTTCTCCGATCTTTGCCAAGAACCTAATTTACGATAATCATTGAATTGTACGAAATTTACAAAATGATTAGAATATAATTTTCGGTTAGTTAAACATAATCCTATTGCAATTTGAAATATTTATTAAAATATTTAATAATAGTCTCCACTATATTTAAAAGATTATTAAATTCAAATATAACTTAGAATATACCCTCGTTTGGATTTGTTCATTTTAGAAAATTATCAAGAGTATATTTCTAATAACATTTTAATTTTATAATAATACTTGGGCATTATAACGACTTAAAATGGTAATTTTATCCTGGACTTTATAAGTTCAGTATCTCGACGTCTAAACGAAATTTAAATAAAAAATCTTAAAATAACTTTTGTAAAAATAACATAATTAAAATAAAATGGACATTATAACGACTCACCGGTTACTTATGAAAATGATTTGGGCATAACTTTGACGTATTAAACTCCTTTGAAAATTTCTAAGAACATTGACCGCAAAATAACTCTTAAAGTTACAAACCGACATCGTGAGAACCTCAATAACTAAAACTAATATTGATATATGAAGAACTAGAGAAAGAAAGAAGTAGAGAGGTAAGAAAGATAATTTGTGAATGAGTGAATGAAAATGGGGTGGGAAAGACCCCTATTTGTACTAGTTGTAAAATATTAAAATAACATAAATGCACCTTCTTTTGCCCATACCTTCTAACTTTTCAACTCTTGCTAGTAAATATGTCTTATCAAATATTTATAAATCTTTCTTCAATAGTTTCATAAATGATCTAGTATGACTTTGTGAAAATAATTTGTAAGAAAGATATGGGAGCTTGATTTTATGATGTTTCATGACATAAGATCATGTAGGAAATTAATAGAAAATGAGATATATATTTCTTTTATGAAATGAAATGATAATAATGATAATAAAATAACTAGGATAATTATTCGGTATCTTTATTAACTTAAGATTGTTTTATATACTAATTAATTTGTAGACTAAATTAGTGTTATTCCAATAAAATAAAATCCAATAATAATAATAATAATAATAATGAGAAAAACACCAATAATAATAATAATAATAAATAATATGGATAATTAATTAACTTACAATTAAGTATTTTAATACTAATTTCAAATTTTAGTTTATAAAATGAAACGATGATATTCAAATCGAATAATAATATTAATAATAAAAATAAAGGGTGATTAATTAATAAATTAAATATTATAGACACTAGTTTCAATGTTTAGTTTGTAATATTTAGCGATGTTAAAATCTCAAATATAATCATATATATTAATTAATTAATGCATGGAAAATTATGATGTTACACCGGAGGTTGTATGGAAGAGACAAGTAGCATAATACTTGTGACCACTTTGTACTTTGTCCTCTTTGGTCTTTTGGTGAGTTAATGATATTAACACTTTATAAATACTTTTAAAGTGTGCTCCACTTTCTATGTGAGACTATTTCACAAGTATTTAATATCATTTACTCAGTTATCCATTTATTGTCATTTATAAACATCTCTAAAGTAATTAATCCTATAAATTACAAATAAACTATTAACAATAATTCAATATATAAAAAACACTTTTAATTAGACATAAATTTTTATTTTAGTGTAGTTTGCAAACAATTTTTTCATTAATTTGTGACAATATTGTATATCGAACTATAAGTATTTGAAAAATCTATTATTAATTATAACAAAAGTGTTTATTATATTTTATTACTTAAAATACAAAATTTAAAATATTTGACATTAAAAAAGATTGTTTGATAATCAATTTGATTTTATGCTTGAAAAGTAAATCATGGAAGCGATATATCTACTACAACGTGTGATGGAGCAATATTGGATGAACCTCTAAGCAATTGAAGAACTTCATTAATGGAGTGAAAGTGCAGAAATGGAAGAGAAGAATAGTGAAGAAGAAGATTGATCTTGAATCAAGTTAATTACAAAGAGATAACACTCATGAGCTATATAACGCTGCAAAACAGAAATAACTAACTTCTAACTAAATTGAAACAGAAAAAAAAAGTAGCTATCTAGTGGTGCAATTCATATAGTGCACCCTCATGTATTTGTTTCTTGTTGATCAATCTTTTCTACTGCTGTTACCCCCTCACAAGCTTGAGGTTGATATAAGTCAATCAAGCCAAGCTTGGATAAACACTCGAAAAATGGCCGAGGACCAAGTGCTTTTGTAAACACATCCGCTGCTTGATCTTTGGACGAAACTGGGAGTAAACGCATGACACCAGCCTGAAGTTTCTCACGCACCAAGTGACAATCAATGTCTAAGTGTTTGGTCCGCTCATGGAACATTGGATTAGCAAATATATGAATGGAACTTTGATTGTCGCAGTAGAGAACGGGAAGCTTCGAAGGATATTGCTGAAGATCATGCAGTAGAAAACACATCCATTGCAACTCACGAGTAGCAGAAGCTAGGGCACGATACTCAGCTTCAGCTGAAGAGCAGCTGATGGTAAGTTGTTTCTTGGATTTCCATGAAACCAAGGACTGACCAATGAAAAAGCAAAAACCTGAGATAAATCGTCTTGTATCAATGCAACCACCCCAATCTGCATCACTAAAACCAAGTATTTGCAAAGTTGATGATGCAGAGAGAAATATGCCACGAGCAGGAGCCTTCTTCAAGTACCTTAGCACACGAATAGCAGCTTGATAATGAGAGTTAGTGGGAGCACTCATGTATTGGCTCAGTTGGTGTGTGGCAAAGGCAATATCAGGACGTGTGGTGGTGAGATAAATCAGCCTGCCCACAAGTCTTCTGTATGCAGTAGTATCAGAGAAAGTAGATCCATTGTCTTGATGAAGTCTGATAGAAGCATCCAGAGGTGTAGATGCTGGCTTACAACCAGTCAATCCAGCATCATGAAGAAGTTCAAGGCAATATTTTCTTTGACACAAGGTGATACCCTTTGATGATCTAGCTACTTCAAGACCAAGGAAGAATTTGAGCATCCCAGGGTCTTTGATTCGAAAGGCTGTGTGCAAGGCTTTCTTGAGAGCAGCAAATACATCAAGAGATGTGCCAGCTAGTATTATGTCATCAATATAAACTAGAAGAGCAGTGAAAGAAGTAGAAGTGGCTTTGATAAAGAGGGTATGGTCAACATGAGCATGTTTGAAACCCTGAGTTGTGAGAAATGCTGTCAATTTCTCAAACCACTGCCTGCTAGCTTGCTTTAATCCATATAAAGACTTAGTGAGTTTGCAAACTTGGCCAGGTTGAGGTGCTTCAACACCTTGTGGAACCTTCATATAAACAAGCTCATGAGTGTCTCCATGAAGGAAGGCATTGTTCACATCAAGTTGATGCAAATGCCAACCATGAATGGCAGCTAAAGCAAGGAGTACTCTAACTGTGGATAACTTGGCAACTGGAGAGAAAGTTTCAAAATAATCTAGGCCCTCAGTTTGATTGAAGCCTTGAGCCACAAGTCTGGCTTTGAACCTTTCAATAGATCCATCAGCATGTCTCTTGATTTTATACACCCATTTTCTGCCTATGGGAGAAACATCAGATGGAAGAGTGACAAATTCCCAAGTGTGATTGTTGTTAAGTGCTTCAATTTCACTTTGCATAGCCTGGACCCATCTGGGATCTTTAGATGCAACAATGTAGTTACTTGGTTCTTTTTCAGAGGAAAGAGCCATAACATAAGCTTGATGGCTAGGTAATAAGTTGACATATGAAAGGCATTGTTCAATGGGATATTGACAGGATGTAGTAGAAACTGCAGAATTGCAGATGTAATCTTTAAGATGAGAAGGAGTGTGTGTAACTCTTGTGGACTTTCTGACAGGAGCAAATGAAGAAGATAAAGATGTATCAGTGGGAATAGACTGAGGATGAGAAGTGTAACTATCATCATCTCTCAATGTACTATCAGAAGAATTTGGAGATTCATGAGATGAACTGTTCTCAGGAGACATGATAGGAGGAGACTGAGATACAGTTTGAGTTGGAAGAGGAATTTGTGACTCAAGATAATCAAAATGTGTATTGGAAGAAGTTTGTGATTGATGATCAATGTAAATGGTTGTAGGGACAGAATTATCAGAATGTGCAGAGAAAGGAAATTCCATATCAAAGAATTTCACATTTCTAGAAATGACAATGTCATGAGTGACTGTATCTAATAAAATGAATCCTTTCATACCTGACTTGTATCCCAAGAAAGCACATTTTCTTGCTCTAGCATCAAATTTATGTCTATTGGTTGGAAGAGTGGAGGCATAACTCAAGCAACCAAACACTCTTAAAGAACTCAGATCAAGAACACTTCCATATATAACTTTAAAAGAAGATTTGTTGTGCAAGACTTTAGTAGGTATCCTATTCATGAGATACACATCATGAAGAACAGCATAAGACCAAAATTCTTTTGGCAAATTGGATTGAAACATGAGTGCCCTACTGATATTAAGAATGTGTTGATGTCTCCTTTCAACCCCTCCATTTTGCTGAGGAGTATAAACACAACTTCTTTGATGCAAGATGCCTTTAGAAGCATAGAATGTAGGCATGAGCAACTCAGTCCCATTATCACTTCTGATCATTTTAATTTTCTTGCTAAATTGAGTTTCTACCATGGCTACAAAATCTACTATCTTATGACCTACTTCAGCTTTGGATTTCAACATAACAACCCAAACATGCCTGCTATGGTCATCAAGTATAGTCAAAAGATATTTAAAACCATGAATAAAAGCTGTATTGAATGGACCCCATATATCAACATGGATTAAATCAAACAAATCCTTGGCATTATGATTACTGATAGAGAAAGGTAAACATTTCTGTCTAGCTTGTTGACAAACATCACAAGCTCTATGGACACTGCTAGGAATGTAACTATACATGTTACTCATACATTGCATTCTATCATGTGATAAATGCCCTAATCTCAAATTCCATAGAATGGCTGGAGCTACATTATCAGACTACTTATTGGTAAACACACTAGAAACACAGGCTATATTACTATCTTCATGCATAGCATCCAAGTAATATAGACCATCATTCTCTTTAGCTGAACCAATCTTCATCAAATCCTTCTTTGCCTGTACAACACATCTGTCAGATTCAAAAACAACACTGCAGTCTTGTGCTTTACATAGTTTGGATATTGAAATCAAATTAACCTCAAAATCTGGTAGAAACAAGACATCCTTTAAAACAAAATTGTTATCCAATTTTACATCTCCACTAATTGATGTAGTGAGGTGATTCCCATTGGGAAGATTTACCTTTATAGGACTGATCTTATCATGTTTTAGAAACCATCCTATACTATGACATATATGATGTGTAGCTCCTATATCTAATATCCACCTCATACTACTGCTTGTATTGAAATTAGCAATGTAAGCATTACCTCCCTTTGCAAGATTAATAGTTCCTGTGTTCTTTTCAAGCAACATCAACAAATTCTGATATTGCTCCTTTGTTAGAGTCATGTTGTTTTCACTAGTTGAAGGTACATTGGCAGCATGTTTAGTGTCTAATTCATTGACTTCTACTTGATTTGCATATGATGAGCTTCCTCTTCCAAGATTTGGTGGATAACCATGTTTCTTGTAGCATGTATCTATTATGTGACCAGTTTTACCACAATGAGTGCAGACTTTTACATTACCTCTTCCTCTACCAGCATAGCTATGACCTCTTCCTCTACTAGCATAACTGTTTCTGGTATCAACACTATTAATCATGCTGGCTTCTTCATTAAGATTACCATTAGAGAACACAGTTCCACATATCTTCCTCTCTTGCTGCATAACCATTGAAAAGACTTTGTTAATTTGAGGTAGAGGATCCATGAGTAATACCTGTGAAACCACTCCATGAAATTCTTCATTCAGCTCTGAAGCTTCTGCTATTTCTCATAGCTACACAAGCATATGCTATGCGACATGTACAACTTGGCATAGGTCTATATTGATCCAATTCTTCCCACAAGCTCCTTAACTCAGTGAAATAATCAGATATTTTCTTGTTTCCTTGCTTCAGATTTGAAATTTCTTGATACAATTGTGCCACACGGATACGATCTCCTCTCATGAATCGATCCTTAAGATCATTCCACATTTCAACTGCACTATCAATGAACACTACACTTTGAGCAATTGATGGTGCTATCGAATTTATAATCCACGTATGAACCAGATTGTTACATCTCTGCCACGCAAAGTAGTTCAGATCACTCTTTCCTTGTTCTTCTATCGTGCCATCCACAAATTGGAATTTGTTCTTCATTGCCAAAGCTCTTTTCATCTTCATCGACCACGCATGGTAGTTCTCTCCTGATAGAGCAGGTGTAACACACACCGTAGACGAATTCTCAGAAGGATGCACATAGTAAGGATCCAATTGATCTTGAGCTTGTGTATTGTTGTTTCTAGTCATTGTAACATAGAAAGAAAAGCACGAATGCAGAAAGAGAAGAAAGCAAAAAATTCAGTTTGATACAAACCGATTCACCATTGATGATTTAATCAAGATGCGCAACGAAAATAGAGCAGAATCAACCTGCTCTGATACCATCTAAGCAATTGAAGAACTCCATTAATGGAGTGAAAGTGCAGCAATGGAAGAGAAGAATAGTGAAGAAGAAGATTGATCTTGAATCAAGTTAATTACAAAGAGATAACACTCATGAACTATGTAACGCTGCAAAACATAAATAACTAACTTCTAACTGAATTGAAACAGAAAAAGAAGTAGCTATCTAGTGGTGCAATTCATATAGTGCACCCTCATGTATTTGTTTCTTGTTGATCAATCTTTTCTGCTGCTGTTAGAACCAACAAGATTTATACTTAATTTTTATTGATTTAGAAAAGACATATGGTAAAATTCCAAGAGATATTTTATGGAATATCTTTGGATATGATAGAAACAAATATTTACTTTTGTTACTACTTAACAATTATATATCTAGCTATACGAAGCTTCTATTTCAATTTTATTTAGTATTAAAACTGTCATTTGTATATTTAAATATAAATCATTAAAAATTTAATTATTAATTATAATAAAAAATATTTTTTCATTTTATATTAGTTAATTAAATAATAAAATATAATTATCAAATAGATTTATTATTTTCCCATCTCTAAAACTGTTTTTGAAAATTAGTTTACCAAATGAATATTTTTATTTTTTCATTTCTAAAACAATTTAAAAAAGTTATGTAACCAAACAAATTTTTTTATTATTCTCTTTTTAAAAACACTTTTCTAAAACAATTCTATAAAACATATTTTAAAAAGTAAAAATCAAAACTGATTCAAACGGGCCTTAGGAGTTTTCTTCTTGACTGTATTTTCAAAATCATGCAGTGTTCATGCCTTTTGTACGACTAATGTCTAGTTTTGAGAGGATATTGACTTTGACATTTTCTTCGCAGGAAACATGTTAGATTTTGAGGATTGTGAATCCTTTTATCTTTTGTGGTACCAATGCCATGTTTTTCTATAATAGTTGTATATGGAATTTCTCCTCACACTACTACCGATGGAAAATTTGTTTAGATTTTGTTTTCATCGGCGAAAATCTAAACCTTCCTTCCTATACTTGTACTAAGAAGCTCTTTGACAGAGCTTAGTAGAAAAATACATCTATCATATTGTGCTTGATTGATATGTCTAAGACAAAACCCTCGTTCACGAGGAATATTTAAGGTAAAATATCTAAATTGTTCCTTTAACTTTACATCGGAGTCCATTTTGGTCCCTTAATAATAAAAAGTGTTAAAATGGTTCTTTAAGTTTTTAAATGGTGTCATAATGATATTTTTCGTCAACACCGTTAGTCAAAGTCAATGGGGGTGGTACAGTTGCCGCAGACGTGGATTCCATGTGTGATTATGCTGCGCCACATGTATACACATGGCTTCCACATTAGTTGCCACGTAGACAAACAAACGTCACTTAAAGCCAAATGGACGGAAATGAGTATTATGACACCATTTAAAAAGTTAAGGGACTACTTTGACACTTTTTAGAATTAAGGGACCAAAATAAATCCGAAGGTAAAATTAATGGAACAATTTGAGTTTTAGCTAATATTAAAATACCCAGGGTCGGTCCTGATTTTTTAGAGGTCTTGGGCAAATAATAAAAATTGAGTCCCTTTTATTTTAGAGAGAAAAGAAGATCAATGTGTAAGACTCAAAGAGCGGTGACTTTGGTGGTTATCAGAGGTGACGGCAGTACGGTGCGAAATAAAATTTGTTAAAATCACACAACTGACTTTGTCAATTAAGTTTCTCCATTGATTTGACTTGTTTGTTAAATTTCTCTAGTTTTTATCTCTCATAATTTAACATTATATTATAAAGCACACATCCTTTTCATTCTTTTTCAGGATGATTGAATTAAAAAAAAATTAACTTCTAATATAAAAGAAATAAATTTAATTTTTTTTTAATATTTAAATTATAAACAACATTAAAAACTAAAGATGATAATGAGTATTTCGATAAAACCTTAAAACTTTAAACCATAACTGTAAAAATATTTATTAAAATATAAAATTTTATAAATAATACATCAAATTAGATTAATTATAATTAAATTGTTGAAAAAAATTAATTTTAATAATTTAATCTTTTACTTATTTAATAATGTTGTCTTAATAAAAACAATATTGATTTTTTTAAGTTTTAATTTATTATTCTTAACAAAATTTAATAATATATTTTTCTATAGAATAAACCAAATATAAACTTATAAAGGAATAGAATTAGAAACAAATAATAATATGTTATATTTTATGATATAAATTTAATAATAAAAATTGAAAACAAATATGTGTGATGAAATAGGTTAAGTAAAATAATGAATATTGTCTAGATTATAGATCGAACACACAACCATAATACTAAAAATAAGCATCTGCTACCACTAGGCCAACCCATCAATGTGTTATATACTTAACAAACAATATATTTATTACTTAATATTTATATAATTTTTAAGACTTTATAGCTTTTGAGACCCTGATCTTTTGAGGCCCTGGATCTGCTTGCCCTGATCCAAGGTCGGTCCTGAAAAGACCGATACATTTGGAGTTGCAAGACATGTCCATGAACGTCATGCATTTTTAGTCCTTTTCATTTTGAGGTGAGTTATTTCATTCCCTAATCCGCGAGAGCTTGTGCCTTCAAGACCTTTCAAGATTCCAACTTGATGCAAAGCTAAGTATGTCTATGAGGATTAAGGCAAGAAATCATAAGAATTTCATCCATCATCGTTGAAAAATATTTTTTTTTTTACATTGAATTTTCCAAAAAAATCCTTAATGATGAATGACTAGTTTCTTTAAATTAAGTTTTTTAAAATGAATTTTCACCTATTAAAATGAATCATGTGATTTGTTTTAATATTGTCTCTATGATAAGAAACTATAGTTATTCAATAATATTTTGTGTTTATGTCAATGTCCAGATAAGAAGAAGAGTTGATTGCAGAAATGGTGAAGATGGGATCAAGATCCATTGAAGAAGATACAAGAAAAGTTTGTTATGAAACAATTAGAATTGTAATTTGGTAAAAACTTGTATATTACATTATCCATAGAAATGGATATATATATATATATATATATATATATATATATATATATATATATATATATATATATAATATGTACAAAGAATGAATGAACAAAAATAAATCTATTATTTACACATGTCATCCATCTAATGGTTTATATATATATATATATATATATATATATATATATATATATATATATATATATATATATATATATATATATATATATATATATATATATTATATATAATGTGATACTAAGCTATGTATGTTGATATCCCCTCAAGTTAGGCAGTGGATGGTACAAACTCCCAACTTGTCCAAATTTCTCTTCAAAGATGCTGAATGGAGGGGCTTAGTGAAAATGTCTGCCAATTGATCATGTATAGAAATTGGAAGCAGATGAATAAGTTTTGAGTGAATCTTCTCCTGGATGACATGACAATATATAATGTGATACTAAACTATGTATGCTGATATTCCCCTCAAGTTAGGCATTGGATGGTACAAACTCTGAACTTGTCCAAATTGCTCTTCAAAGATGATGAATGAGAGGGGCTTAGTGAAAATGCCTGCCAATTGATCATGTATAGAAATTGGAAGCAGATGAATAAGTTTTGAGTGAATCTTCTCCTGGATGACATGACAGTCCAATTCAATGTGTTTACTACATTCATGGAATGTAGGATTATGAGCCAAGTAAATTGCAGACTTGTAGTCACAAAACACAAATGCAGGCTGCTCAAATTAAACTAAAAATATCATGAAATAGAAAATTCAACCATTGTAGTTCACAAGTAAGAGAGGTTAATGTAATATATTCTGCCTTAATTGAAGATCTTGAAACTGTGTGTTGCTTTTTATATTTCCATCATAGTAAAGAAGAACCTGACATAAGCCAATAACAAGTGATTGACTTCCTAGTATTAGGCCATCTAGCCCAGTCAGAATCCGCAAAACCAAACAGTTGTAGTTTGCTAGTATATGTCATACCCAAAATTTTGACCCTAAGATACCCACACCTATTAGCTTAATGGACAGTATTGAAGTTTATCAGGTCACATCCCCGTAGTGAGTTAGGATTCCTGAGTCCCTTAGAGGATTCAGGAAAAGGATCAATAATAAATTACTAAGAATTTTAACCTTTCAAACATCCTCAGAGGATCAAGGAATCTCAAATTGTGAGTATTAATTCAAAGATTGCACAAATTTTCAATGATTTGAGCCATAAGGCCTCAGTGTCACAAATTAGGGTTTTCAGTCGATCGTGTCTTCCAACGGAGTATTTTCATGGGAAAATGAGCCAAGACATCCACATGTAATTCAAGGATCTCAATACAATCCTAATAGACCATCTACTAGTGTGAATCAAGATCAAACGATGCAGAGATCAAGAGTCCCAAAATTAGGGTTTCACAGTGCCCAAATTAGAGTTTTGACTGATCGGGGAACCCAAAGTTGAAATTTTCATCTAGACATGAGCCAATATCATAGATAATGGTTTAAATAGCTCACATACACCTTGGAAGTCCATTCACAAGTTTGAAATACCTCAAAGGATGCCCAGTCAAAAAATAAAAAATCAGGGGTATCTAGTGTAATTTTCATCTAGACCAAAAGTCAAAGTTTGACTTTTTGACCTAAAATTATCCCCATGACCTATATTACAAGAATATATGGTCCATGAATGCATTTAATCACAAAAAATCAATAATTTGAAGATAACTTGTAAAAGGGGCTAACTTAGAAAACTTGGAAAATTTTCTAAGTTATGAGAAAAAATGTGCATGTATCCTACTTCCAAGCATCATAACTTGTGATCCAAGCTTCAGATTTTTGTGAACCAAATCTCAAATGAAAGATTTCATCACAAACAAAAAAAGATTCAACTACATCAAACTCCAATTCTTCATGGATTTTAAGTTGAAGGATGATCAAAATAAAAAAAAATTGAATGTTTTAGGCAAAATACCCAAATTGGTCCCTTAAGTCTACCTCGGGGTCCAATTTGGTCCCTTAATTCTAAAAAGTATTAAATTAATCTCTTAAGTTTTTAAAAGGTACCACGTTAGTCCTTACCGTTAACACCGTTAGTCAAAGTCAACAATAGAGTACAAATGGCGCACACATGTATCTGATGTGGCATTTAGTGCCCATGTGGAATCACACATCGACTATGACGTGGATGTGTATCACCAAATTCATCAAAAATCTAAGAAAAACTCCAAAATTTTATATTCAACCAAGATTCGAACCCCAGTCCTCTTAATTGCAAAACTAGGATCTGAACCACTGAACCAATTCGTATTTTTTGTTTATAAATTACAACTTGAAAATATATCCACATCTTGACTATGCTTCCCATCTAAACCATCTTCTCCCAACAAGACATTTGACTTTGGAAGCTTTTGAGGTGGATCAAATTTCCAACAACCAGCTTCTAACGCGTATAATTATGGATTAATGCTACATCCTGCATGAACCAACTTAATTTTATTTTTTTTCTTTGTAATTATATTATATTTTTTGAATGTTTCTATTATCCAACCAAACATAGTTTGTTCATACTCAATACAATATCATACTAATATATACATTCCACTGCATAGCACAATGTTAAAACTTACTCTGTCTAGCTGTGACTTATGTCGTTGGTGGTTGAGTAGCTTTTTCTGATTTTCACAAGAGCATACATATTTAAACCATGAACTATTTCTTTATCCTTAAAATGTTGTTGTACGTTAATTCATTAACAATAGTTGTGGATGTGCAACATCTAGACATATATTATGTAACAATTAAAATACATAATATGCATAGGAAAGAGCAAGATTTTGCTAAACAATTGTCCCATATTATTGCTATTTTCGGTGAGTTAGCGATTCACAACAATATTGTGCTATTTTTGCCTCAATGATTTCTGTTACAGGTCAATCATGCAGTAAATCATGTTAGTAACAATAACACAGAATTTGAAATTGAATGACTACAATAATCGTTCAATCATCTTTTCCCAATGGCATATACTAATACCGATTAAGAATTCTTTCAGCTTCACCGATTCAGTATTCTTTCAGCCCCAAAATCTTGTGCATTTCATCCCCAAAATCATTAAAGTGATTCAGCCCCAAAATCATGATGAATTGATTCAGAGAGCTTTTGATTGTGTTTCGTCTCCAAGTGGTTCAAGTGCTTCTGATTATGTTTCTTCTCCAAGTGCTTCTGATGTGAGGTTCGTAATCGATACAACAAACCCAAATATCCGTTCTTCAAGATACAACAAGATACAGCAAACCCATCTTCCATTGATGGATTTGGGTTTTGGATTTCAACTTGATGATTTTTATTGCAACGTTTGGATCAAGATCAGAAATGAAAGTTCATTTTTATTTAGGGATTTTGCTTGTTATAAGAAGATGACAGTGGTACACTTTCATGAAATAAATAAGAGATAAATATTTTATTCATTAAATAAATAAACAGATATAGCCCAGTGGTACACTTTCTTTCAAAATAAATGTGGTGGTTGTGGTTCGATTCTTGCCAAAGGAAAAGTTTTGGTGTTTCATTTTAAAATTTTGGTGACCTTGTTGATGAAGATGACAACTCATTGCCAACTCAGCTGCCACGCGTGTATAAACAAACACCGTTAGTAAAAAATAGACGGAAAGGACTAACGTGGACCTTTTTGAACAATTAAAGGACTTCTTTGACACTTTTTAAAATTAAGGGACCAAATTGGACCCGAGGTAGAATTAAGGGATTAATTTGGGTATTTTCCAATGTTTTAACACTTAGACAAAATATGTCTAAGTTAAAAAATAGTCAAAACATAAAAACTTGGAGGCTTTTTTCACATAGTTCCAATCTGATTCAGATCTTTTTGAAAACACCAATGTTGTCACAAATCATACTGATCTTACCTGATCAGAAGAGCCCTCCAGAGGTTGAGCACGAACAAGGTGATGGTTGACAAAGTGAGGAGGGGGTGTACCTGCAAGGCACTCCGATGCCAAAGTGAGTATACGGTACATAAATGGTAAGAGAGGAGAGAGATTTTCAGAATACCTGACTCTTTAGTGAAACAAAGGTATTTATAATGAGCCCCCAGCGCTGGGCCAAGGTTCCTCTTTGGGATGGATTAGCTAGGCCCAAGGAAGAACTGCCAATGTACGCGTAGGAATGTGTAAGACCTAGTACGTGGTCTTGCCCTTGGTCCAAATGCCTATATCTTTCAGGAGATACTGTTGGACAGTTAGGTGATGTGGCAGGTGATAGGGAGACAAGGTCTCCCCATCATCAGTTCAATGGATAAGGTGTTTTCCCGATGCGCCAAGCACCTGCTTAGGCAGTTGTAAGTCTGTCCGACGATGCAAAAGGCTTGGCTAACTAGATGAGCCTCTGCTCGACATGTTGGGTTGTGGCCCAATGGTGTCCTCGAGGCCCAGTCCGGAACAGGAGCCCCCTAAGTCGAGTCTCCAAGCTATAGTGATGAGTTAAGAGAAATAGAGTCGGGCACAACCAACATGTCGAGGTAGGACATAGACCGTGGAATGGGCAGTCGGGATCGATCGCCCGTGCAAAAGCGATTGACATGTCGAGTTATTCAATAAATCGAGGAGGATATACGTCGAGTTGTCTGGGGTGCAGCATCTTTAGTAACCGAGGAAGTTTAGTGGAGTCGGGGAGATATAGAGATGCTCGACGTCATTCAAAATTCTCTAAAGTGCCGCGTTCAAGGAATTTAAAGCGCGTCACTTCGTTTCCTGTACTAGGGCCGACCTAGGGAGCCTAGGAAATGATTACCTAGGTGCGTCCTCCCACGCGCTTCCCCTATATATAAAGTGGAGAAACCATTTCATTTCACTTTTCGCTCCTACGATTAACCAGACTAGCAGCCAAGAACTTCTCTCAACCGTCACCGCCGCTCACCACCATTAACTCCCCGTGTGCCACCGCTCTCTCCCCACCATCATCATGTCAGGTAACCCTTTGAATCTTCTTGTTTTGATCATTTTTATGCTCGGTAGGTAGTAATAGTGGTAATTGTTCTGCTTAGAGTAAGTAGATTACTATTTTAGGCTAGTTTCTAGGTTTTAGGTATGATTGTCACGGGCACAATTTGAATGAGCCGTGCAAATTGTGCATATTTACATGAATAGGCCGACCAGAATCATCATACGTTTGATGAAGGTCGCGAGCGTCCTATGCATTCGTCGGGCAAGAATTTCTTAGCTTTCTTAAGAACTTTAGGTGTTCCGTGAGTGCTCGAGAGGGACCTTCACCTATCCCTTTGTTGATTAGGGCAACGTTAGCAAGAACATGGAGCGTTCAACTCTTCGCCCTTTCACTTGAACTGCGGTGGAAGGGTGGATTTGATGCGATGTCGAATTCACTTTTCCCTTCTGCTCTTCAGGTACGGCTGACCAAAGACAACCCGAGGAAGGAAATGAGGCCGCCTCTTCATCCGACCAAAATGACCTGTCGTGGGTCGCCGACGATCCATTGGATGAAGAGTCTTATTTTATGGATGAAAGTGTCACCGCGTACGCAGTAGTCGATGAGCTGGGTGTAAACACCCCAAATTTGCCCTCACCCATTCACACCATGGCTTGTGATCATCTCATGTGCATAAACACAAACATATCATCTCATATCTCATTTTGGTTCACTGGATAGTTTCTAAGTCATCTGCACTAGGGTTTGTGATCTGAGCAATCCCAAGGCATCTTGAGCCATTCCAAAGGCCACCAATCAACTCAAAGGGATCCATGTGTGTCCTTATATCATATTCCATCTCCTCAAAGTCAAAGATGCAAAGGAATCACAAGAACTAGGGTTGGAGTGGATGCAGAGCCAGGCTAGACTGCACAGTTGACCTAAAATTAGGGTTTTGGTTTCAGAGGCCATAACCCCAAATTTTTTGGTGATTCTTGTTTCCATTGGTCTCTATATGGTATAGGGAGTATGCATATCAATTTTCATGAAGAAATTCCATGGGGAAGTCATCTGATCAAGAGTTGACTTTTCAGACAAGTCAGTGTAAAATCAGGGCATCTGGGGCCCCCAATGACCCAACCAATGGATGATCTTCATCATTTTGAGTGTATATGATCTTTATTTGATTATGGAAGAAGGTTGAAGTTCATAGAAATCAAGAATTTAGGGTTTTTGCAAATGTTGACTTTTTGGGCATAGTTGACTTTTCAAGAATGCATCATTTTAGGTCATTTTTCAAGCCTTGATTCTTGACCCAAAAATGCTTCAAATGGAAAAACTTTGGTCATGAAAGTTGTAGATCTCATCTTTCCCTTTTCAAAAAGTACAAGAACATGATCAAACTCTTCTTGGATCAAAAGTTATGGCAAGACAAAGTTGGCAAAAATCATTGATTTTCAAGGCATGCTTCAAATGGGAATTTTGCAAAGTCATGAACCAAAGCCAATTGTGACCTCTAATTCATTCCAAACCAGTATGCAAACTTTCTCTAAGTCACAAAAATCAGATTTGAACCAAGAATGCCCATGGTTATGGTTCATGTAACAAGGCTTTTCTCATGAAGTACAAAAAGGCAACAACTTGCAAAACACTCATGACACTTCTACCACTTGATGCATTGGCTGCTGAACCAGGCTAGCTTCACACACACACCATGCTGCACCAGAACCAGCCTTGTACTAGCCTAGATCATGAGCCATACCTTCCTTACACAAGTTTTGACTTTTTGCAAAAGCAAACTTACCAATCACTATAGGCCAGGTCACATCATCTGACCTATAGGATTAAAATACATTATCATTTTGCAAGCCATTTCATGTACAAGGCAAGGCTGAAACCATTCATACACACACATTCACAAGATCACCTCATCTTGCAAGTTGCTTCGAATCTGCCTCCACAGCTTGCAAACACAAAAACCATCTTCACCATTCAACTCACCTTGCTCCATAGACCAAAAAGCATCAAGAACACAAGCCTGAAACAACCAGAACACTCCATAGCCATTTCTCACCCCAAGCTGCAGTTTCTCTTGAATCTCTCACCATAGCTCACAAACATACAAACAAACACCACAGACCTTCTCCATTCATCCTCAGGATCACAAACAACCATTCACAATGACCTGAAGCTATCTATTTCACCATAGCCATTTCTGACCAAGCTTGAGCAGAAGCTTTCGAAACTCATTATCCAGCCAACATAAACTCTTCTTGAGCATTCAAACATCATATGGGGATCAAGTGGAGTGGATTGCACAAGGAGAAGTGGCCAGAAAGTCATCAAAGTGAAAGCTTCGAATCTCAGGTAGTTTGAAATTTATTTTTCCAGAAATCACTTTGCATGTTATAAACTTGTTCTATGTGCTTCACTGATCATCCTGATGTCATTGGTTTTTAAAATGGCTTTGAAATGAGCATTTAATTTCTCTCTGAAACCTGCGTGCCCTAGTTTTCATTTTCTTCGATTCAGCTCATTTAGAAAGAAGAAATTTGTTTTGAGAGAGGGGTTTGATTCGTGAGAGGTTGGAGAACATTTCCCAATTCTTAGATTTTGTTTTGGTTACGTTTTGAGGGGATTGGGAGTTTTTCAGGGGAGGTACTCGCCGGAGAAGACGACCGGAAGTCTTCTCCGGCCACCTGAAAGTGATTAAGCCCTAATTGCATAATTAATGACCGTTTGAATTTGGACCATTGGATGCGTTGAATTGTTTGACTCCCCGCGCGAATGGATGGCCCAGATCACTTCGTTTGCCCTAATCCACTTGATTAATTTTAATTAATTCGTAATTAACTTAATTTGGCCAGATTGAATCTGGACCCTCCATTCACGCGCCAGTCAACACATTCAAACTCAGGCTCCATCCTGGCCCTCCATCCTGATTACTTTCATTTTTATTTGATTTTAATTCATTTTCTTTTCCTTTTACTTGCACAATTATTTTAAAATAGTTAAAAATTCCTAAAAATTATGAAACTATTTCCTTAGAGTTTTATTAATTTTTAAGACCCAAAAATATTTTTATTTTATTTTTTATCATTAAAAAAGTATTTTTAAATATTTAAAGTATTATTTTTAATTGATTAATGGAAATTAATTAATTAAAAATACCTTTAGGTATTTAAAAATTACAAAAAAATTCATGAAATGTTCTAAGACATTTATAAACATTGTCCAACCTTCAAACCAAATTTCTTTTTTGATCTTGATGCATTTTAAGAATTTTTCATTGAATTAAATCATATTTTGTGCATTATTTTGATCATAAGTTCAAAAAATCATTTCTGCCTATTGGAGAAGAGTTGGACATTGATTCTTCTGGCATTGTTCTATGTTTAGCATGTAGTTTCTAGGATAAAATGGCCATGATTTGATCTTGCATTTTTCAATTGCTTGGCATTTCTTTTGTTAGGAACCCTAAAAAACCCTAATAACTTAGAAAAATCATAACTTGAGATTGGTTAAGAGTTGAGAGCTCCCCTTTGGACCTTGGTTTAGTATAGGTTTAGGGTTTCTTTGGTTGGCATTTTCCATTTTTTATCTTAGGGTTTGCTTCTGTTTTTGGTTTTTGTTTGTTGTTTGATCCATAAACCCTAATTTGGGCTTTCATTTGCATCCTCCTTGCATTCTCTTGCATAGCATGACTTGCCATGACATTCCAAGCATCCATTTGATTCATTTGACATCATAAGACATATTGAATGTATGTTTGATCATTGCATCTCATATTTGCCATGTCATTTGCCTTGTATGTTTCATAACTTTTCATGTTCATTCATGCTCCTTAACTTGCATCATTTGCATCCATGATCTTGTATGAGCATTCCCATATGCTGCCTCATGCTTATATCACCTTATAGCACCATTATCATCATCAACATGCTTCTGGTTTTGTTTAGCATCATATCATTTCATCCCATTTTGCATTGCATTGCATTTCTTTCTAACATTTCAGGTGGTAAGTAAACTTGAGAAGTGAATTTGCCTTCACTTCTCATAA
Source organism: Lathyrus aphaca (assembly GCA_963966055.1). Lineage (NCBI taxonomy): Eukaryota > Viridiplantae > Streptophyta > Magnoliopsida > Fabales > Fabaceae > Lathyrus > Lathyrus aphaca. Next base: position 49,362,543 of record OZ014520.1, read on the forward strand.
CTTTTCTTTTCATCTCTCTTGCATCCATTGCTGCATTTTTATATGTGTTAGAGTTTGAGCTTGCTCATTCTTCTTCTTCCCACTTTCTTTCTTCAAGTGACTTGACTTCTTGAATGAAGCAAGTTGCTTTGCTTCTCTTGATCCTTTCATCTGCTTCCTGGAGTTTCCTTTGAAGATTGTTCTTGAAAACCTCACCAACTTTAGGAACAACCAAGCATGACAATGAATTAGGGTTTTGATTAGTCTCCCCTCATAGTTCTACCTTTGTGTCTCTTTTGAGTCTTCTCTTTCTCATCTCATAATCAGGGACTAAACCCTAAAGGCTTTAAGGCTTTGTGATTAAGCTTATGCCTGCATCCTTCTCTTAGGATGGAGTGTATAACTTTAATCCTAAGTGTTAAACCCTTAATGTGTTTAAATCCATTAATCAATTCACTTAATAAGTATCAAGACATCAAGCTTGTAACTTGGGCCTTGCATTAGGGTTCTAATTCTTCCTTAATTGGTTAAGAAGGACTAACCCTAGTGTTAATGGACAAGTCCCCCTCAAGTTGTCTTACCAATCATAAAACTCACTTCATCATCATATCATTAAATAAAATCCACTTAATCAAAGGCTTTGTTTTGTCATGGGTTTAATCCCTAATCATGGATTAAGTTGAGGAGCTTTCCTCAGCTTAAACATTCTCATCTATTATCCTTCTATTAGGATGGTGTAATGAGTCTGTTTAATCCCTGATTATGGCTTAACCTCATTACTTAACACTAAACAAAAACAACAAAAACATCTAATTAATCACAAGTAGGTTAATGATCTTAATCCTACACCAAAGGTGTTTAAGTGTGAGAAGCTGACTTCACACTTAAGGTATTCTCATTACCCCTAATCAGAGGGAAGATGTGATGAGTTTACTAAATCCATTGGTTTAGACTTAAGCTCATTAACTTATGACAAAATCCAAAAAAACAATAAAAGACTGAAAACACAAAAACACAATAATCGTCTCCTCCGGGATTCTTTTCTTATCTCATTCACTCACAAACGAGAGCTCGCTTCTTCCGTCTAATGCAAGACAGTTTGCACCTGAGCCAGACAGGTCATACACTTGAGCATAGACAAGCAAGCAGTTCACAAGTCAATTCATCTTTCAGTCTCTTTGGGTCGAACTACGGTGTTCTGACTTCCTCATTGCACGAGAGGATACGTAGGCATAACTTAACAGTTATCGAACAAAAGTCTCTGTACATTCCCCCTCCTTCCAGAATCATTCTTTTAGCCTCATAGTCTTGAGCAGCTCATTCTCATTCCTACACTGACACTTCACTTATACACTTCACTTACACTGACACCTGTACATCTTTTTCCAGCTCTTTTTGCACTGACACTACCCCTTTAAAACACAAATATTTTAAGCGTGGATCCCGTCGAGTACGACGGACAATCTGGGTGCTAATACCTTCCCAGGTTGTAACCAACCCCCTTTCTCAGTCTCTCTGGTTCGCAACCGTCTTATCCATCTTTTTCTAGGTCTATGCAGCATTGCCTTTCCTCCGGGATAAAAATGCCTAGCTGGCGACTCTATTCATCTCCAGTGAGTTCACGGCTGTGCGTTCTCATTGTCCCTCTCGCCGACCGTTCGCGTCTGTACCTTTATCTGGGCCGGTCCCATTTATCGGGAGCGACAGCTTGGCGACTCTGCTGGGGAGCCTTTATACTGCAACCAGGGCTTCTGGTTCTTTTTGCGGGTTCCTCCTAGCGCTTGTTTGATTTGTGTTTATTGGGGGTGTTATGTGTTATTTGTGTTTGTATATTTGCTTTATTTATTGCTTTCTGTACAGCTTTATCTATTGCTTTCTTTACAGTTTTTCATATATCATATTTATCATACTGTGCTGTCTGGCTGGATCTTCTGTTTACTTTGGTGGGTGGGTATTTCATTGAGAGTTAAGGTCCTATACCTGGGATCTGAGTGACACATAGGATAGAGTGAATCATATTCTTTCCCATTCCATTTCGGTCTGGTGCGGGAATATGAAACACGGTTCAGACATAGGTTTCTTCTTGAGAACTCTGTGTTGCAGATTTCCTGCAATGCTAGGGCTATCTGGGAAGCCTGCTAAGTCTGGATGACCTTTTAGTACTGACCTTCAGAAACTGAGGTGAATTAGAGGAGGAATTGTTATGGTTATTGTAAGCACTGTACCTCCGGGTTAGAAGTGTTTACACTTCTCATAACTGATCCAAGTCTGAGGATCCTTGTTTTAGAACACCACCTGTGAGGGGGTTGGGCTGTTTACAGGTTTGCAGGTACCCTGACCTCAGAATACCCTGTTACTTTGATTTGTTAAGAGCACTCCATGTTGGACAGTTCTTGTGATTCTAAACCCTGGACATGTGGCTCTTTATTTGAGTCCCCCACCCTGGTTACTGGATTTATAGGCCTCCATCTGGACTTCTTACACACATGGACTTACATCAGGGCATTTTGATCAGATCCAGCTCAGTCACAAACCCTTGCATATCATTTGCATACATAACCATTGCATCATATTAACATTTGCTTATTTGTGTTTCAGGGTATCCACCTTCATCTGGTTTTGGTTTTGACCCCCATCTGCAGTATTGACCTATCTCCACCAGCACTTGCTTCAGCTTGTCAGCCATATACTTCAGTTACTTGCACTAGCCAGCCAGTGGCCCACTCCTCAGCATCTTCATCAGCACTTATTCTACTCAGTCTCAGCACTTATGGCTCCAAAGAAAAGCAACATCACCTATCATTTCTTCCAACCAGACTTATCAGACATCAGGAGGATCCAAACCCTGATCACTCCAGATCACATACCTTTGTTCAGGGAGCATTATGGGAATATACTTGACTTGGTTATGGATCTGGACCCTTCACAGAGAAGCCTGATCCATACCTGTATTCAGTTTTATGACCCCCCATTGAGATGTTTCACCTTTCAAGACTTTCAGTTGGGCCCTCTATTGGAAGAGTACTCCTCATTAGTTGGTATGCCTATCAGGACAAAAATTCCTTTCAACCCTGAGATGGTCTTTCCTGCTAATGGAGAGGTAGCAAAAGCTTTGCATCTGGAACCTGCTTTGATTGAGCAACACATGACTTCCAAAGCTGGAATCCCTGGCTTTCATTTGGATTTTCTGATTTCTCAAGCTAGTCTGAAGGCTTCCTTGGGGGAGTGGAAAGCTGTTTGTGCTTTGTTGGCCTTAAGTGTATATGGAATTGTGTTGTTTGCAGATGAGCCCCGATTCATCAGTAAAAGTGCAATCCATCTGTTCATCTTGAAGAACCCAGTGCCAACTTTATTGGGGGACCTTTACTACTCAGTGCATCAGAGAAATGAAAAACAGAGGGGGAGATTAGTGAGGTGTTGTGCTCCATTGTTTCACACTTGGCTCCTCAGGCATCTACCCAGGACAGATGCATTTTTAAACCCTCATCAGCAAAGCAACTGGGCTAAGAGACTCACTGTCCTAACTTCAGCAGATATCAGATGGTGTACTCAAAGCATCAAGGGCAGAGATATCATCACCAGCTGTGGGAATTTTCCTAATGTGCCCCTAATAGGAGTTAAGGGCAGTATTAATTACAATCCTCTGTTGTTCAGAAGGCAACTGGGCTATGCACTGGTCCATACTCCTAGGGCACAGGACTTGGTTGAGACCTTCTATTGTGAGAACAAGATTAGTTTGACTGTTGTTAGGCAGGCAGCCTGGGCCTGGGATAATGTGCAGACTAAGGGGGTAACTATCTTGGGGAAGTGTAACAATGTGGCATCAGCACAGTATTATGAGTGGTCCCGTGCCAGGGCCCAATTCTCTGGAATGCCCTTTACCATAGAAGACATGCCTGAGTCATCTTCAGCACCACCCCCTGCCACTATCAGTTTGGAGGAGTTTGAGAGCTTGAAGGAAAGGAATGAAAAGCTAACCCAGGCTTTGCAGAAGACCCTCCGGGAGAGGAGTGAAGGTATGAGGGAGGTTGAAAGATTGGAGAAGTTGAGAGTAAAGCATCTGATTAAGATTGAGAAGTCTGGGGATTATATCAAAAAGTCTAAAGCCGGAGAGCAAATCCTGAAGAATGCTTGCAAAGAAGCCCAGTTCCAGAAAGCTAGGACAGACTTGTACCTGAAGGAGAGTCAAGCCCGGTGGGTCAGAATCACCGAGGCTCGCACCCTGGAGGACAAGAGAGTTCAAGACAAGATGGAACAACTAGAAGCTAGTGCAAAAGAACAGCAAGAAACCCTGGCAGCAGCCCAGAGGGAGATATCAGAGCTGAAGATCAAAGCAGGGGTGAAGAGGTCCAAGGACCAAACTCAGCACAAGAAGCTAACAGCAGCTGTTACAACCCGGAACCTCCTTATCCGGAATCTCACGGAGCGTCCGGCTGATCCTGTGACCGAAGCACTTCTCAAGGAAGTTCGTGAGGATGAGTTTGGTCTCGGTGTTTGACCATTTGTTTGTTGTTGTTTTCTTTCCATGTACTTTTATTTTCTTTTATGTATTTTGACCCCCTAGAGGGGCTTGTGTTGTAAAATGAACAAATTGTATTATTTCGCCTTCTGTAATATATGTGTGTTAGTTTTGCTTCATCTGAGTTTTCTTCAAGCAACGACAACAACATCATCAAGGGTCTGGAAGGGTCAAAACTGAAGGCCAAACCGGATACCTTGAGAACAAATAAGCATAACTGCATTGCATGCTAACCCTTCATTTGTTTTGTAGGATTTGTTTTATTGTTGCTAACCTCTGTTGTGACGTTCAGGAACTATTGCTAGGCGCCGGGTATTTCCCCTCAACCGTCCGCACCGTTATCCAACCCGAAACAACCTTCCGGGAATTCAAATGGATCAGATGCAGCAGGACCTCACGGAGGCCAGAAACCAGATGGCCAACGAAAGGTTGGAGATGAGAACTCAGATAACACAGTTCATGGAAGTAATGAACAACTTAGCTCAAAGCCAGGAGAGGCTCAGAGCTTTGGTAGAAGGGAGGAATCAAGAGGAGCCCCATGTGGGAACTGCTGGCACAAGTAACAACGAGAGGGTCCAACCTCATGTCAATCCCCCAGTTTTTGGACCCCATCTCCATCCAGAGGCCAACATCCCTGTCAATATACAAGGGACTGCCACAGCAGGGAGGGTACTACAGGAAGACCCTCAAGAAGACCAGTTCACAGTAATGGGCGCTGGTGAAGAGGCTTATGATAGAAGATTGGATGAAATAGCTGAGAAGTTGAGGTCCTTAGAATCTCAAAACTCTTTGGGCTTCGACGTTATGGACATGGGTTTGGTAGACGGGGTCAGGATCCCCCATAAGTTCAAACCTCCTTGTTTCGAAAAGTATAATGGGACCTCCTGTCCCCGAACTCATCTACAATCATTTCTGGGAAGGCTGAAGGCCTATACAATGGATGAGAAATTGTGGATGTTCTATTTTGAAGATAGCTTGACAGGAGCATCGAGGGAGTGGTATTCCCATCTGACAAGGGCAACTATTAGATGCTGGAAGGACCTGGCAGAGGCCTTCATCAGACAGTATCAGTACAATCTCGACATGGCACCCAACAGGACCCTCCTAATGGGAATGTCACAGTCGTCAAGGGAAAGTTTCCGAGAATATGCACAGAGATGGAGGCAACTGGCTGCTGCTGTTCAACCACCTATGTCTGAACGGGAAATGGCGGATATGTTCATGAACACCCTTCAGGGAACATATATTGACAGGCTGGCTGCTTTCTCTTCCACTAGCTTCGCGGATGTTGTCATAGCTGGGGAGAGAATTGAAAGCTTGTTAAAAATGGGAAAGATTTCAGACAACGGTGCAAGCTCGTCCAGTAGTACAAGAAAGACTTTTGCAGGCCCGAGAAGAACTGGCGAGACCAATGCCATCCACACCAACAAGGGAAGGCCCCAATATGCTCAAAGGTCAATAGCAGCAGTCACCATCCCTGCTCCAGCTCATCCTCAGCCAGTCTATCAACCTCCTCAACAAAGCTATCAGCCACAACCTCAGTACCATCAGCAAAATCAATATCGTCCAAGAAACTACAACAACAGCAACACCAACAACAATACCCAGCAAAGGCCATTCCTACAGAGGCCATCTCAAGCTAACAAAGTGATCGATCCAATCCCGATGCCATATGCTACTTTGCTGCCACAACTTCTGAAACTCAACCTGGTTGAGCTAAGAACGTTGGCACCTCCTGATCCCAACAGCCTACCCAGGAACTATGACTCCAATGCTAGGTGTGCCTTTCATTCAAACGCACCTGGCCATAGTACAGAAAAGTGCAGAGCCTTGCACATGAAGGTACAAGACCTGGTGGACTCTAAAGCCCTGAATTTTGCACCACCACCCAATGTCAACAAAAATCCTATGCCAAACCATGGTGGTCCCCGAATCAACGCTATTGAAGAGGACAAACCGTCTTATTTAATAACCAGTGTGGGACAGATCAGGACACCATTGGTAGAAATCAAGGCTCAGCTCTTGGAATGTCAGATGTTCCCAGGGTGTGAATTGGGTTGTGCTTACTGCAATATCTCCATAAATGGATGCGATAATTTGAGAAATGGCATAGATGGCCTTATTCAGAGTGGCCAACTTCAGATCACTACATCATTTCCAACAAATCCAGCAATCTCATTAACAACGGTTTCAGAACCTCCTACAACTGCAGCAACCATTGTTCCTGACAATTCTTCGGTTTCATCAACAAGTACTTCATCCATCATCTCAACCGATCAGTTTTCAACAAATTTTCCTGCTACAACTTCAGCTTCACTCCATTTTGAACCTCCTACAACAACAACATCATTTCTTCCGACAATATCTCCTACAACACCAGCAACCAATCATGAAGATGTCTCTACTGTCACCATATTCTATGATCCTGAAAGCAACTCTGCCTACCATTCAGAAGGTGCTGCTCCCACCAGAGCACCAGTTACAATCTTTTATGATCCACAAACAATTACAGTTCCTTCAGCAGCGGCAATCAGTTCAGTCACTGTCACGGTGCCTGGACCAGTACCATATGAAAGCAATAGGGCCATCCCTTGGCACTATGGCTCAGACGTGTACTGCGAAGGAAAAAGAATCACTCTTGAAACATCAACACCTGCACCACAAGTAGATAACGTGGGGGGAGGCGGAGGCTTCACTCGAAGTGGACGTCTCTTCGCCCCACCAATTCAAAGACCTACTGCCGAAGCAGAAGCTGCTGCCAAGGCAAAAGGAAAGAGCCCGGTGCAGGAAGATCAAGCTGTTAAAGAAGCCTTGAAGACACCGTTCGATCAAGAAGTTGATGAGTTTATGAGAATCATCAAAAAGAGTGATTACAAAATTGTGGATCAACTTCACCAAACGCCATCCAAAATCTCTATCCTCTCACTGCTTATGTGCTCCGAAGCCCATCGGAATGCACTACTCAAAGTCCTGCACGCAGCTTACGTGCCTGAAGAGATTACTGTTAACCAGTTGGAAACCGTGGTTGGAAATGTTACTGCTAGCAATGGGCTAGGGTTCACCAATACTGACTTGACAGCGGATGGCCGCAACCACAACAAAGCCTTGCACATAACCATGGAATGCAAAGGAGCTGTCCTTTCTCATGTGCTGGTGGACACAGGATCATCCCTGAATGTCTTACCAAAGAAGGCTCTGGTGAAGCTTGAATATGATGGATTGGCGTTGAGACCCAGCAACCTGGTAGTAAGAGCCTTTGATGGCTCTAAGAGATCGGTTCTGGGAGAGATTGAGCTGCCCGTGACAATTGGCCCACAGACCTTTAAAACTATCTTTTATGTGATGGACATTCAGCCCGCCTACAGCTGTTTGTTGGGTAGACCCTGGATTCACGCCGCCGGCGCAATAACGTCTACCCTTCACCAAAAGTTAAAATTTGAGTGGGAAGGCCAAGTTGTTACAATCTGTGGGGAGGAGGATATTTTTGTCAGCCACCTGGCAACCTATAAGTACATCGAAATGGATGGAGAGATCCATGAAACAATGAGCCAGGGGTTTGAAGCTTTGAATGTGAATGAAGCGTCTGCTGTATCTGGTACTCCAATGTCATCTTACCAACAAGCCCGGAAGGTTGTTGAGGAAGGAACTGCCCTAGGCTGGGGCAAGGTTTTAGCTGTGGAGGAAAAGAAAGACAAATTTGGGTTGGGTTACAGACCAACTCAAGCAAAGGCTGCTGGAGAGCCTGGTTTTGTCAGTGGGGGAATGCTTACCCCCGATGCTATCAACTGTCTGGAAGACGAGCTGGAAGAGGAGCGCAATCTGGAGAATTGGATTCGTCCAAAGATCCCGGGGAGCAGTGTCTCGAACTGGTCTTCCCAGGAAATTATAAGAGTTACTCATGCAGAGTAATTATTATTTCCTGTATTTTTATAGCATGCATCAAAGTCTTGCATCTTGCCCAAGATGACAAGACTCATTTTGTAATCAGGGCCATCTGTACTTTTGTGCAAACAAGATTAAATTAATGAAATATCAGACATCTTTTTGCAAACGAGTCTTTTTCTTTTCTGCTCACTGTTTTTCCATTTTTCTTTTTGTACAAAAATAAATGGCGGTGTTTTCAAAATGATAACTTCATTTCACTTTTTTCTAAAGCAAGATTAAAATCAATCACTAAAATGAACAAACTTAACCCTTGCAGAGAGTGCCTTCCAGACAGCACCGACAACAACACGGCTATGACATCGTATGACTTTGACAATCCAATCAATCAAGCTGATGAAGGGGTTGATGAAGAATATGAGTTTCCTGAAGAGCTAGCCAGGTTGTTGAGACAAGAGGAAAAGGTTATTACCCCTCACCAGGAGGAGGTAGAAGTGATTAATCTTGGTACGGAGGAAGACGTGAAAGAAGTTAGAATCGGGGCCTGCCTGCAAGACTCAGTGAAGAGACAACTGATAGATCTGCTTCAAGAGTATGTTGATGTGTTTGCTTGGTCGTATCAAGATATGCCAGGGTTGGATACCGATATTGTTGTGCACAAGCTGCCTTTAAGGGAAGAATGCCCACCAGTTAAACAGAAGCTGCGCCGAACTCGCCCAGACATGGCTATGAAAATCAAGGAAGAGGTACAAAAGCAATGGGACGCCGGGTTCCTTGCTGTGACTAGCTACCCGCCGTGGGTTGCTAATATAGTACCTGTGCCTAAGAAAGATGGCAAGGTAAGAATGTGTGTTGATTACCGGGATCTGAACAGAGCCAGCCCGAAAGATGACTTCCCATTACCTCACATTGATGTATTGGTGGATAACACGGCTCAGTTCTCGGTATTCTCCTTCATGGATGGATTTTCGGGATATAATCAGATCAAGATGTCACCTGAAGACATGGAGAAGACAACATTCATCACACCTTGGGGCACGTTCTGTTACAAGGTGATGCCATTCGGACTGAAGAATGCTGGTGCAACATATCAACGGGCTATGGTAACATTATTCCACGATATGATCCATAAGGAAATAGAATGTTACGTGGATGATATGATCGCCAAGTCCCTTACAGAGGAAGATCACCTGGTGAATCTACTGAAGTTATTCAAGCGTCTGAGGAAATACCAACTGAAATTGAACCCCAACAAATGCACATTCGGGGTGCGATCCGGTAAGCTGCTGGGCTTTATTGTAAGCGAGAAAGGGATTGAGGTGGACCCTGATAAAGTCAAAGCCATTCAAGAGATGCCTGCACCGAAAACTGAGAAAGAAGTTCGAGGGTTCTTAGGTCGATTGAACTACATTTCAAGGTTCATATCTCACCTGACAGCAACCTGTGAACCTTTGTTCAAGCTATTAAGAAAGGAACAGACGGTCAGGTGGAACGAAGATTGCCAAAGGGCTTTTGACAAGATCAAGGAGTATCTGCAAGAACCTCCAATCCTCATGCCTCCAGTTGAAGGAAGACCTCTGATAATGTACTTGACAGTATTAGAAGAGTCGATGGGGTGTGTGCTGGGCCAGCATGACGAGTCTGGTCGAAAAGAGTATGCAATATACTACCTAAGCAAAAATTTTACCGACTGTGAACAACGTTATTCACTGCTCGAGAAAACTTGCTGTGCTTTAGCGTGGGCTGCTCGCCGACTGAGACAGTATATGTTGACCCACACTACCTTATTAATCTCAAAGATGGACCCAGTCAAGTACATATTCGAGAAGCCAGCTCTTACTGGACGGGTTGCAAGATGGCAGATGATTCTCACAGAATACGACATACAGTATACCTCTCAGAAAGCCATCAAGGGCAGTGTACTATCTGAATATCTTGCTGAGCAACCTATTGATGACTACCAGCCTATGAGGTTTGACTTCCCTGATGAAGACATCATGTTCATTAAAGCAAAAGATCATGAAGAGCCTGTTCACACTGAAGGGCCAGACCCGGAAGAAGAATGGACTATGATGTTTGATGGGGCTGTTAACATGAATGGTCGTGGTGTTGGTGCAGTACTCATTACACCTAAAGGAGTTCACATGCCTTTCTCGGCAAAACTCACTTTCAACTGCACTAACAACGAAGCTGAATACGAAGCTTGCATTATGGGTCTTGAGGAAGCCATTGACCTCAGGATCAAGACATTGACCGTATTCGGAGATTCAGCTTTGGTAGTCAATCAGACCAATGGGAAATGGTACACCCACCAGGATCATCTGATACCTTACAGGGATTATACAAGAAGATTATTGACTTTCTTCACAACAGTCAAGCTTGAGTATATTCCTCGGGACGAGAATCAGTTCGCAGATGCTCTTGCTACCATTTCATCCATGATCAAAGTTCAAGCTGCTAACTTTGTACCTCAGATTTCAGTGTCCAGACTTGACAGACCAGCATATGTGTTTGCAGCAGATGTTGTTAAAGATGATAAGCCTTGGTTTCACGACATTAAGTGCTTCTTGGAGGATCAAACATACCCACCTGGGGCATCTTCCAATGATAAGAAGACTTTGAGAAGGCTTGCTGGTAGTTTCTTCTTGAATACTGATGGATCTTTATACAAAAGGAACTTTGACATGGTACTCCTCCGATGTGTTGACAAGACAGAAGCAGATTTATTGATGCATGAAGTGCATGAAGGATCTTTTGGTACCCATGCAGGAGGGCATGCCATGGCTAAGAAATTGTTAAGATCAGGTTATTACTGGATCACAATGGATGCAGATTGTTGTGCTTATGCCAGGAAGTGCCATAAATGCCAGATCTATGCAGATAAGGTGCATGTGCCTCCCAATCCTTTGAACATCATGTCTTCACCTTGGCCCTTTGCTATGTGGGGCATTGATATGATCGGCAAGATTGAGCCAACTGCTTCGAACGGCCACAGATTCATCCTGGTCGCCATTGACTATTTCACCAAGTGGGTCGAAGCAGCCTCATATGCAAATGTTACAAGACAAGTGGTAGCCAGATTTCTAAAGAGGGATATCATCTGTCGATATGGAGTTCCCGAGCGAATCATTACTGATAATGGTTCAAATCTAAACAACAAGATGATGGCAGAGCTGTGCCGGGACTTCAAGATCCAACACCACAATTCTTCTCCTTACAGGCCAAAGATGAATGGTGCTGTTGAGGCAGCCAATAAGAATATCAAGAAGATTGTGCAAAAGATGGTAGTTACCTACAAAGACTGGCATGAAATGCTACCATTTGCCTTGCATGGGTACCGCACGTCAATCAGAACATCCACTGGGGCAACACCGTATCAGCTTGTGTATGGTATGGAAGCAGTCCTACCTGTCGAAGTTGAATTACCCTCCCTACGGGTATTGATGGATGTTAAGCTGAACGAAGCAGAATGGGTCCGGTCCCGATACGAACAACTGAGTCTGATCGAAGAGAAAAGATTGGCTGCAATCTGTCATGGGCAGTTATATCAGAAGAGAATGAAGAAAGCCTTCGATCAGAAAGTCAGACACCGAGGGTACCAAGTAGGAGATCTCGTGCTGAAGAGAATCCTCCCTCCTCATACAGACCACAGGGGCAAATGGAATCCAAATTACGAAGGACCATTTGTGATAAAGAAAGTTTTCTCTGGTGGAGCACTGATGCTCAGCACCATGGATGGTGAAGATTTCCCATCCCCTGTGAATTCAGATGCAGTTAAAAAATACTTCGCGTAAAAAATGACCCGCTGGACATAAAAACAGAATGTAAGTCCAGGCAAAAATAGGGCATCCCGGCGAGTCAAAAACAAAATAAAAGACTCGGGCAAAAATAAGGGAAATAAATGAAAAAATGTACACCCGCTGAGTTGAAAAGCCGCATTGGACAGCTCAGGCAAAAATGGGTATCCCGATGGATTGAAAACCCGAAAGGGCGATCCATGCAAAATAAGGGAATAAGCGAACAACTGCACTCTGAATTCGTCTGTATTGACAGCAACTTGGTTAGAACTTCAAAAGGATCAAACTTCAATCAGAATCAGCCTTCTTCAGAAAGCAAGTTGAGAAGAACGTCAATTGTCATACGAGTCATAGCAGAAGAGGAAGCTCCCTAAAGCGTCATCAACACTGCCAGCATTTTGTTTCTCAATTTGTAACAATCTCCTCATTTCAGGAGATATGTTTCTTTGACTGTATCTTGCCAGTTCAGGGCACTTGAATTAATAAAATCAGATTTTCAGTCACGTCTCGTGTTGTACATTTCTATTTGCAAAAATGTCTGATGATTGCATAAGTACAGATGTTTATATTCAAAAATGAAAAAACACATGCTTGCAGGGAATATGCTTACTCTCAAAGGTATCTAATTCCTATGACGGAATCCAGTAAGGGATACCTCGGGACCATTTGCGCGTTTCTTTATCTTCGCAGGATTGCGGGTATACAAGACGCAACTTGGGGCATGCGAGCTACATCTCGGCAAGCTAGCAAAATCAACAAATGATCTCAGCATCCAGAATGCTCATATCCCCAGCTGAGTTGCCTCTCATTACTCTCCCCAGCTGAGTTACCAACAGCATTCCCCAGCCGTAGTACCAATCATTCTTCCTCAGCAAAATGCAGGAATCAGGGAATCATCTCCCCACAGAATCCTCAGCCTCTATCCAGAAGAGCAACGCACGAAGAAGTCACAACAGAGTGAAGAAAGCTTCTACAAACCCCAGCTGGGTCCCATATTACAAGGATATGTCAATCAGTGACCTATATCCCCCAAGCAGATACATCTCGTCAGATCTATCAATGATCTCACCCCCAGCTGGGATGACCACTACAGCAGATCGTCCAGAGATCTTCACGGGCAACGGGATCCGAATCCCGGTTTGATATCTTTGCATCATCATAGCATTTGCATCATATTATCCCCTCAGAGCGTAGCATTCCGTCTAATACGGAGCATTACGGCAAAAATCAAACGCATAGCATAATCACGAGCCATGGTCTGAATTAACACTTGTGAATAATAACCATTCATCAGAATACAGAATATTTTCTCCAAAATCCCCCAGAGTCCCAGCAAAAGCAGTTGCCTCTCAAATCACAAACACCGGTATATTTCCTTTTGATACCCGTCCGTATCATCACTCCCCAGTAAAGTCGCCTGAACACCCTTTACAAACAAGATCGTCCGTATCACAGATATTTCCTGACACCCGTCCGTGTCATATCATCAGCAGAAAGCCAAAGACATTCCCTTTGCACTCACATATACCTATATATACACTTTCTTGACACTCGTCCGTGTCATATCCCCAGCGCAGTCGCCTAGACTTTGTATATCAGATATTTGTTTATACTATACTCTTCTCCTTTTGACACTCGTCCGTGTCACCCTCCCCAGCAGATTAAACTCTCACCTATACACTACTCATGTTACACTTATACAGATACTCGTCCGTATCTAATATACACTATCTATATCCCTACAGATTCGACAATAGTCCTTGTTCTTTGTTAACCCGTTGGTACTCGTCTGTATCATCATCTCAGAACATTGCGTCTAATGTTTGTTTCTACATGATACTCGTCCGTATCATAGTCTTAAGGATGCTCGTCCGCATCTTTAATCCATACACTGTGTCAAACACTTTTACCTTCTTGAATATAGACACTCGTCCGTGTCTACTATTCCCCAGAAGAGTCCCTTCAGATTCAACACTCGTCCGTGTTCTCTGTTAACCAGTTGATACTCGTCCGTATCATCATCTTTGAACACGCGTCAGTATTTGTTTCTATCCGATACTCGTCCGTATCGTAGTCTTAAGGATGCTCGTCCGCATCTTTAATCTATACACAATGCCAAACACTTACACTTTCCTTTCTTGGTTGTGAGCACTCGTCCGTGTTCACTATATCCCCAGTAGATTACCAACAATCAACTTTCTTTTTATTTGGCACTCGTCCTGTGTCATGATAACCCTGAGAGCAGCCGTACCCTGCTGAGTGGTCGTCCTCCACTTCTTGATGGTCGTCCTCCATCATGCTCATCCGATGGCCGTCCCCATCGTTGTTTAGCAGCCGTCCCCTGCCAGGTGGTCGTCCTCCACCTTTTGATGATCGTCCTTCATCACTTTATCCAATGGCCGTCCCCATTGTTGATTTTGGTTATCTAACACTCGTCCTGTGTTATGAGAAACCTTGAGAGCAGCCGTCCCCTGCTAAGTGGTCGTCCTCCACTTCTTGATGGTCGTCCTCCATCATGCTCATCCGATGGCCGTCCCCATCGTTGACCTTTTATCCGACACTCGTCCTATGTCGCGATATTTTCGGCAGCCGTACCCTGCCAGGTGGTCGTCCTCCACCTTTGATGGCCGTCCCCATCATATTTCTTTTATCCCCAACAGAGCAGCCGTCCCCTGCTAGGTGATCGTCCTTCACCTTTGATGGCCGTCCCCCATCATCTGTTTATTTCATTTATTCTTTAACCCGATGGCCATCCCCGTCGTGGTCCCTTCTCCTTTTTAGCCCGATGGTCGTCCCCATCGTTGGTTACCTTGCTTTATGAACTTGATGGCCGTCCCTGTCATGTTTCATTAAATCCCCAGAGATTTTTACAGTTTTGATGGCCGTCCCCATCATGATTTTATTTTCCCCAGCTAGTCGGCCGTCCCCGCCTTAGCTTTACACTATATCCCCAGCATGTCGGCCGTCCCCGTCATTGCTTTATTTCCATATACTTTTCCCAGCATGTCGGCCGTCCCCGTCATTGCTCCTTACCCAGCAGTCGTCCTCTGCTCAACGGTCGTCCTCCGTCGCCCGCACCTTACAATATACTTTATTTTCCTTTACAATCTATATCCCTTTTTCTTCTTCATTTTGTGAGTGCAAATTTTGGACTGTCTTTGGTATTCAACCACAAGTCATCTTGTTTGCCTGTTAAGCCGTTGCTTACAACCTGCACAGCTAACTCATGTTTGAATAGGGGCAGCTGTAAACACCCCAAATTTGCCCTCACCCATTCACACCATGGCTTGTGATCATCTCATGTGCATAAACACAAACATATCATCTCATATCTCATTTTGGTTCACTGGATAGTTTCTAAGTCATCTGCACTAGGGTTTGTGATCTGAGCAATCCCAAGGCATCTTGAGCCATTCCAAAGGCCACCAATCAACTCAAAGGGATCCATGTGTGTCCTTATATCATATTCCATCTCCTCAAAGTCAAAGATGCAAAGGAATCACAAGAACTAGGGTTGGAGTGGATGCAGAGCCAGGCTAGACTGCACAGTTGACCTAAAATTAGGGTTTTGGTTTCAGAGGCCATAACCCCAAATTTTTTGGTCATTCTTGTTTCCATTGGTCTCTATATGGTATAGGGAGTATGCATATCAATTTTCATGAAGAAATTCCATGGGGAAGTCATCTGATCAAGAGTTGACTTTTCAGACAAGTCAGTGTAAAATCAGGGCATCTGGGGCCCCCAATGACCCAACCAATGGCTGATCTTCATCATTTTGAGTGTATATGATCTTTATTTGATCATGGAAGAAGGTTGAAGTTCATAGAAATCAAGAATTTAGGGTTTTTGCAAATGTTGACTTTTTGGGCATAGTTGACTTTTCAAGAATGCATCATTTTAGGTCATTTTTCAAGCCTTGATTCTTGACCCAAAAATGCTTCAAATGGAAAAACTTTGGTCATGAAAGTTGTAGATCTCATCTTTCCCTTTTCAAAAAGTACAAGAACATGATCAAACTCTTCTTGGATCAAAAGTTATGGCAAGACAAAGTTGGCAAAAATCATTGATTTTCAAGGCATGCTTCAAATGGGAATTTTGCAAAGTCATGAACCAAAGCCAATTGTGACCTCTAATTCATTCCAAACCAGTATGCAAACTTTCTCTAAGTCACAAAAATCAGATTTGAACCAAGAATGCCCATGGTTATGGTTCATGTAACAAAGCTTTTCTCATGAAGTACAAAAAGGCAACAACTTGCAAAACACTCATGACACTTCTACCACTTGATGAATTGGCTGCTGAACCAGGCTAGCTTCACACACACACCATGCTGCACCAGAACCAGCCTTGTACTAGCCTAGATCATGAGCCATACCTTCCTTACACAATTTTTGACTTTTTGCAAAAGCAAACTTACCAATCACTATAGGCCAGGTCACATCATCTGACCTATAGGATTAAAATACATTATCATTTTGCAAGCCATTTCATGTACAAGGCAAGGCTGAAACCATTCATACACACACATTCACAAGATCACCTCATCTTGCAAGTTGCTTCGAATCTGCCTCCACAGCTTGCAAACACAAAAACCATCTTCACCATTCAACTCACCTTGCTCCATAGACCAAAAAGCATCAAGAACACAAGCCTGAAACAACCAGAACACTCCATAGCCATTTCTCACCCCAAGCTGCAGTTTCTCTTGAATCTCTCACCATAGCTCACAAACATACAGACAAACACCACAGACCTTCTCCATTCATCCTCAGGATCACAAACAACCATTCACAATGACCTGAAGCTATCTATTTCACCATAGCCATTTCTGACCAAGCTTGAGCAGAAGCTTTCGAAACTCATTATCCAGCCAACATAAACTCTTCTTGAGCATTCAAACATCATCTGGGGATCAAGTGGAGTGGATTGCATAAGGAGAAGTGGCCAGAAAGTCATCAAAGTGAAAGCTTCGAATCTCAGGTAGTTTGAAATTTATTTTTCCAGAAATCACTTTGCATGTTATAAACTTGTTCTATGTGCTTCACTGATCATCCTGATGTCATTGGTTTTTAAAATGGCTTTGAAATGAGCATTTAATTTCTCTCTGAAACCTGCGTGCCCTAGTTTTCATTTTCTTCGATTCAGCTCATTTAGAAAGAAGAAATTTGTTTTGAGAGAGGGGTTTGATTCGTGAGAGGTTGGAGAACATTTCCCAATTCTTAGATTTTGTTTTGGTTACGTTTTGAGGGGATTGGGAGTTTTTCAGGGGAGGTACTCGCCGGAGAAGACGACCGGAAGTCTTCTCCGGCCACCTGAGAGTGATTAAGCCCTAATTGCATAATTAATGACCGTTTGAATTTGGACCATTGGATGCGTTGAATTGTTTGACTCCCCGCGCGAATGGATGGCCCAGATCACTTCGTTTGCCCTAATCCACTTGATTAATTTTAATTAATTCGTAATTAACTTAATTTGGCCAGATTGAATCTGGACCCTCCATTCACGCGCCAGTCAACACATTCAAACTCAGGCTCCATCCTGGCCCTCCATCCTGATTACTTTCATTTTTATTTGATTTTAATTCATTTTCTTTTCCTTTTACTTGCACAATTATTTTAAAATAGTTAAAAATTCCTAAAAATTATGAAACTTTTTCCTTAGAGTTTTATTAATTTTTAAGACCCAAAAATATTTTTATTTTATTTTTTATCATTAAAAAAGTATTTTTAAATATTTAAAGGATTATTTTTAATTGATTAATGGAAATTAATTAATTAAAAATACCTTTAGGTATTTAAAAATTACAAAAAAATTCATGAAATGTTCTAAGACATTTAGAAACATTGTCCAACCTTCAAACCAAATTTCTTTTTTGATCTTGATGCATTTTAAGAATTTTTCATTGAATTAAATCATATTTTGTACATTATTTTGATCATAAGTTCAAAAAATCATTTCTGCCTATTGGAGAAGAGTTGGACATTGATTCTTCTGGCATTGTTCTATGTTTAGAATGTAGTTTCTAGGATAAAATGGCCATGATTTGATCTTGCATTTTTCAATTGCTTGGCATTTCTTTTGTTAGGAACCCTAAAAAACCCTAATAACTTAGAAAAATCATAACTTGAGATTGGTTAAGAGTTGAGAGCTCCCCTTTGGACCTTGGTTTAGTATAGGTTTAGGGTTTCTTTGGTTGGCATTTTCCATTTTTTATCTTAGGGTTTGCTTCTGTTTTTGGTTTTTGTTTGTTGTTTGATCCATAAACCCTAATTTGGGCTTTCATTTGCATCCTCCTTGCATTCTCTTGCATAGCATGACTTGCCATGACATTCCAAGCATCCATTTGATTCATTTGACATCATAAGACATATTGAATGTATGTTTGATCATTGCATCTCATATTTGCCATGTCATTTGCCTTGTATGTTTCATAACTTTTCATGTTCATTCATGCTCCTTAACTTGCATCATTTGCATCCATGATCTTGTATGAGCATTCCCATATGCTGCCTCATGCTTATATCACCTTATAGCACCATTATCATCATCAACATGCTTCTGGTTTTGTTTAGCATCATATCATTTCATCCCATTTTGCATTGCATTGCATTTCTTTCTAACATTTCAGGTGGTAAGTAAACTTGAGAAGTGAATTTGCCTTCACTTCTCATAACTTTTCTTTTCATCTCTCTTGCATCCATTGCTGCATTTTTATATGTGTTAGAGTTTGAGCTTGCTCATTCTTCTTCTTCCCACTTTCTTTCTTCAAGTGACTTGACTTCTTGAATGAAGCAAGTTGCTTTGCTTCTCTTGATCCTTTCATCTGCTTCCTGGAGTTTCCT
Organism: Lathyrus aphaca; assembly: GCA_963966055.1. Lineage (NCBI taxonomy): Eukaryota > Viridiplantae > Streptophyta > Magnoliopsida > Fabales > Fabaceae > Lathyrus > Lathyrus aphaca. The sequence continues at coordinate 49,381,562 of OZ014520.1, forward strand.
TTGAAGATTGTTCTTGAAAACCTCACAAACTTTAGGAACAACCAAGCATGACAATGAATTAGGGTTTTGATTAGTCTCCCCTCATAGTTCTACCTTTGTGTCTCTTTTGATTCTTCTCTTTCTCATCTCATAATCAGGGACTAAACCCTAAAGGCTTTAAGGCTTTGTGATTAAGCTTATGCCTGCATCCTTCTCTTAGGATGGAGTGTATAACTTTAATCCTAAGTGTTAAACCCTTAATGTATTTAAATCCCTTAATCAATTCACTTAATAAGTATCAAGACATCAAGCTTGTAACTTGGGCCTTGCATTAGGGTTCTAATTCTTCCTTAATTGGTTAAGAAGGACTAACCCTAGTGTTAATGGACAAGTCCCCCTCAAGTTGTCTTACCAATCATAAAACTCACTTCATCATCATATCATTAAATAAAATCCACTTAATCAAAGGCTTTGTTTTGTCATGGGTTTAATCCCTAATCATGGATTAAGTTGAGGAGCTTTCCTCAGCTTAAACATTCTCATCTATTATCCTTCTATTAGGATGGTGTAATGAGTCTGTTTAATCCCTAATTATGGCTTAACCTCATTACTTAACACTAAACAAAAACAACAAAAACATCTAATTAATCACAAGTAGGTTAATGATCTTAATCCTACACCAAAGGTGTTTAAGTGTGAGAAGCTGACTTCACACTTAAGGTATTCTCATTACCCCTAATCAGAGGGAAGATGTGATGAGTTTACTAAATCCATTGGTTTAGACTTAAGCTCATTAACTTATGACAAAATCCAAAAAAACAATAAAAGACTGAAAACACAAAAACAAACAATAATCGTCTCCTCCGGGATTCTTTTCTTATCTCATTCACTCACAAACGAGAGCTCGCTTCTTCCGTCTAATGCAAGACAGTTTGCACCTGAGCCAGACAGGTCATACACTTGAGCATAGACAAGCAAGCAGTTCACAAGTCAATTCATCTTTCAGTCTCTTTGGGTCGAACTACGGTGTTCTGACTTCCTCATTGCACGAGAGGATACGTAGGCATAACTTAACAGTTATCGAACAAAAGTCTCTGTACATTCCCCCTCCTTCCAGAATCATTCTTTTAGCCTCATAGTCTTGAGCAGCTCATTCTCATTCCTACACTGACACTTCACTTATACACTTCACTTACACTGACACCTGTACATCTTTTTCCAGCTCTTTTTGCACTGACACTACCCCTTTAAAACACAAATCTTTTAAGCGTGGATCCCGTCGAGTACGACGGACAATCTGGGTGCTAATACCTTCCCAGGTTGTAACCAACCCCCTTTCTCAGTCTCTCTGGTTCGCAACCATCTTATCCATCTTTTTCTAGGTCTATGCAGCATTGCCTTTCCTCCGGGATAAAAATGCCTAGCTGGCGACTCTATTCATCTCCAGTGAGTTCACGGCTGTGCGTTCTCATTGTCCCTCTCGCCGACCGTTCGCGTCTGTACCTTTATCTGGGCCGGTCCCATTTATCGGGAGCGACACTGGGTCTCGAGGATAAACCTAACTAGAAGTGCTACGCTCCTCGAGAAGAAGACCAGATATGCTTGCGTTTTCCGGGGAAACAATTCGTGATGTATGAGTTCGCCTTCCGGGAGGCGGGGATGAGGCTCCCTTTTAACGAATTTCAGATGGGGTCTTTAAGTGGCTCAGGATAGCGCCTTCACAACTTCACCCTAACACCATCTCCTTTATTCGGGTGTTCGAGCTGGTCTGTCGGCACCTTAGGATTGGCTGCACACTGCGTCTCTTCTTCCGTGTCTTCCACCTGCAACACTCGGGCGGAGGAGGGCGTCATAAATGGGTGTCTTTCAAGCAACCCTCGAGGTTGTTTAAGACGTACGTTAATTCAGTCCGCCACTTCAAAGGTAGATGGTATTCGGTGAAACCGATCACCTAGCATGCTCTTGACAGCCTCTACTTTCGTAAACAAGATGCAAAAATTAGTGGACTATGTCCAAAGTTTCAACTTGGCGGTCTACGTAGACCAAATGGACAACCCTTACATAGGTGATGACGGGTTTCCCATCCTAGAAACTCGCCTGATTAACACCAAAGCCTTGCTCGAGTGTGATACGGACGAGGAGGCTATTCGTTTATTAGGTAGATTCATTCGGCCTTTCCTGCTCCTCTGCTGTTATATCGTTTTACTGATTCTATTAATTTTATGTTTTACAGGAAGCATGCCCTAAGTCAAGGAGCGGGTATTGAAGTTGGCCAACCAGGATGGGGCCCCAGGTAGGGTTTCAAAGAAGAAAAAGAAAGTTAGAAGTCGCGTCCAGGAGGTGACAACGGAGCATGGGGTCGGTGGCTCCGGTACTCCCAGCTCGACCTCTGACTCCCCCAAGCAGTCGCGCAACCCAGTTCCTTGATATCAATACCGGATAACCCTCCACCAATTGTCAACTCCACTCGTTCGAAGCGTCAACGGACAAATGGGTCTCTTGCCCGGTCAGGTGTCGTGGGCGGCATGTAGTCAGGCAAACATGGGAGTTATCTGCTACCTCCTTGCTATCTGGAGAGAGATTTCTTCAAGTCTGAGGGTTCCGTCATGGTGGTGGCGTCTGAATCGAAAGCCTTGCTCGACTAAGATGCTACTGTCAGGCGGGAAGATCTGGCCTGAGATATTGCTTCCGTTATCCGGGTCATGGAGAAGGCTTTGGTGATGTCCGACACCACTGTCTCCACTGCTGTTTTGGAGGAAGCACTTCAGACAACAAGGGCTGAGAAGGACAAGCTCTCCAAGGATCTGTCTGACTACAAGGAGGAGCATAAACTTCAAGAAGGATTGAGCTCAGAGCTGGATAAGGCCAAGCGTGAGCGGGGCACCTTGAAAGAGGAGAACAATAGCCTGAAGGAGAAGGCAGTCAAACTCAACAAGGCGGCCGAGGAGAATGTGCATCTCCGGGCACGACTTGCGTTACTAGAAGGTATGATTCGTCCTCTTGAGGATGAGAACGAAGAAGAGCTGGCCCTTCATACCCGCAGTGAGTTGGTTGACAAGATCCGCGAGCTCTACAAATATCTGGTGGTCATCTTCAATGAAGGATTTGATAACGCTACCAAGCAACTCAAGGACGTGAATTTGATGCTTGTAACCAAGGGGACGACTCATAACTACAATGTGACTGATGGGGAGATTGTCTGCCCCTTTGTCCCTAAGGAAGAGCTGGAAGAGGAGGAGGACGACAACAACGAAGAATAGTAAGTTTAGGTAGCGACCCTTAGTTTACTTTGAATTTCTGGCCTGCGTGCTTGTTTGGATTTTGTTGTAACGGCCTATGCGCCCCTTTTGTATGTACTTGAATGGTCGGGCTTTGGCTGGATTTAAATATAATATTCTGTTTGGCATTTTATTGTGTTGCCTTTGTTTGAATTAATGTTTGTTTGAACTGATATTTATTTTGAACTTTTTGTTCTCGACTATTTAGACTTGTCGATTTAAGGAACCAGCGAGGTGGAGGGTTTTACGTCCGCCACAGATCGGGATTAGGGTCACAATTGGACACCCTGATCTCGGGGATTGGGCCTTCCCATTGCGAGCTGGGTTCCCTGCCGACGTGGTACTGCAATGTTGGAGCTCGTTTGAGATGTCCAACATCGGGGAGGGTTGTGCTCACCTTATGTGGGCGTTATCCTCCCTTTTGATTGGTGACGAAGGTTGTAGTCATACCTTCCACGCCTTCCTAAGCTGTTTTAGCTATAATACTGCTTATGTTTTTCTACATTCCTTGGTCAAGCAAGTTCTTGACCTTGTAGGTTTTCAAGGTAATAGGCCCGTTTCCTGTCTTATCTCGGACACAGTACGGGCCTTCCCAGTTAGTGACTAGCTTGCCTTCCCGTGGGTTTTTCTGGTTCCGTTTGAGGACCAGGCTGCCCACTTGGAATTCTCTTCTTATGACTTTCGCCTCGTGGCGTAAAGCTATTTTCAGTTTAAGGGAAGCTTCTCGTAGGGCTTCCTCAGAGCGGATTTCCTCGACAAGGTCTAGCTCGGCTCGCAATGCTTCGTCGTTCAACTCCTTGTCAAGGGGTGCTTCTGTGCGCCGCGTCGACTCTTGAATTTCTACCGGGATGACCGCTTCGGTACCGTATGTTAGCCTGAACGGGGTCTCCCCGGTTGTGGAGTGTGGTGTCGTGCGATATGACCAAATGACGCTGTGTAGTTCCTCGACCCATGCCTTTTTCTCTTCGCCGAGTCTATGTTTCAATCCTCGTAGGATTACCCTGTTGGATGCCTCAACTTGGCTGTTAATTTGAGGGTGCTCGACGGACGTGAAGTGCTGCTCTGTGCCTAAACCGGAAACTAAGTCTTGGAATCTTCAATCCGTGAATTGTGTTCCATTGTCGATGATAAGGACTTGGGGTATGCCAAAGCATGCGAGGGTATTTCTTTTGAAGAATCGGAGAATTTTTTGTGCTGTTATTTTGGCCAAGGCTTCTGCTTCGATCCTCTTCGTAAAGTAGTCCACCCCTACGATGAGGTATTTTTTTTGGTATGAAACCGTCATGAAAGGCCCAAGGATGTCCATCCCCTACCATGTGAAGGGCCACAGAGAGGAGAATGTCTTCAGCTTGTTGGGGGCGCGAGGTACATGTCGGCGTGTCTTTGGAACTTGTCACATTTTTTTACATGTTCCTTAGAGTCGTGTTGCATTGTCGTCCAGTAATAGCCCGCTCGTAAGGCTTTGCGCGCCAATGATTTCCCATCGAGATGCTGAGCATTAACCCCCCTATGGATTTCTCCTAATATGTCGGGGACTCATTCCTCTTCGACGCACTTGAGTAACAGAATAGAGAATCCCCTTCGATAGAGTTTGCCTTCGAGGATAACGTATGAGCACGCCTTTCTCTTGGTCGTGGCTGCCACTTTGGGGTCCATGGGGAGTTCGTCTTTTGTGAGGTAGTTATGAATGGGCGTCATCCAGCAATGGGCATCGCCAATTGCATTTACTTCGAGCGGGGGAGGTGACCGTTCGATGCTCGGTCGGGGAAGGATTTCCTGAATCACTGATTTATTTCCGCCCTTCTTCCTCGTACTCGCCAGTTTAGACAGGACATCCGCTCGCGTGTTATGCTTGCGGGGGACATGTTGGACCTCCCATGCATCGAATTTTTCGAGTTTTCTTTCACTAAGGCTAAGTATTCAATGAGATTGTCATTCTTAGCCTGATATTCTCCTCGTACCTGTGATGCCACGAGTTGAGAGTCAGTTGATATCTTCACTTCCTTTGCCCCTAAATCCTCGGCTAATCTTAAACCTGCGAGGAATGCTTCATACTCGGCCTGGTTACTAGAGGTCGGGAAGGCCAATGCCAAGGAGACCTCGATCAGAATACCATCCTCGTTTTCGAGGATGATACCTGCGCCGCTGCCTGTCGAGCTGGAAGCACCGTCGACAAAAATCGTACACTTGTGGGTGCCACTAGTTGGGATCGGGCTATGCGTCATCTCTGCAACGAAATCAGCTAGGACCTGAGCTTTCAGGGTTTTCCTGCTTTCGTATTGGATGTCGAACTCCGATAGCTCCAACGACCATTTCAGCATTCGACCGGCCATGTCTGGTCGGCCGAGGAGTTGCTTGATGGGTTGGTCGGTTTGAACTTTAATCGTGTGGGCGAGGAAGCAATACTGTAGTCTCCTTGAGGAATTTATTAAGGCTAAGGCGACTTTCTCGATCTGTTGATACCTGAGCTCAGGACCTTGGAGGGCTTTGCTCGTGAAATAAATAGGTTTTTTCCCATCAATGGTTTCTCGGATGAGGACGGCACTGACGACCTCAGTTGCTACAGACAGATACAAATACAAAGTCTATTTTTCTAGTGGCCAGTATAGGACTGGTGGTTTGGAGAGTTCCCTTTTCAGATGGAGCAGCGCTTGCTCGCATTCTTCGGTCCACTCGAAGGTGGCCTCTTTTCGTAATAGTTTGAAGAAAGGCAAGCTGTGTTGGGAGGACTTGGCGACGAAGTGGGATAAGGAAATGAGCATGCCATTGAGGGATTAAATGGATTTCTTTGAGTTTGGGGTTGGGAACTCCAAAAACGCTCGACATTTGTTGGGGTTGGCCTCAATCCCGCGCTCGGTGAGATAGAAGCCGAGGAATTTCCCTGCCCGGACACCGAAGGTGCATTTTTTAGGATTAAACCTCATTTTGCATTGTCTCTCCTGCTCAAAAACCATTCAGAGGTGTTGCGTATGGTCGACTTCCTCGTGCGACTTCACGATCATGTCATCCATGTATATTTTGAGCATGTCCCCAATCTCTCCTCAAAAGACCTTATTCATCATTCGTTGATATGTGGCCCCGACGTTCTTCATTCCGAAGGGCATTACACTGTAGTAGTAATTTCCCGTCGAGGTCATGAAGCCCGTGTGTCTCTTGTCTGTGTACGACATAGGGATTTGGTTATATCCACTATGTGCTTCCATGAAAGACAAGAGTTTGAAACCTACAGAGTTGTCGACCAATTTATCTATGTTAGGAAGAGGAAAAACATCTTTGGGATAAGCCCTATTGAGATCAGTATAGTCAACACACATACGCCATTTTCCGTTATTTTTCTTAACGATGACTACATTAGAGAGCCAAGTTGTGTACTGGGCTTTGGAAATAAAATTTGCCTCTAAGAGGTCTTTTACAGCTCGCTCAGCAGCCTCCGCTTTCTCGGGAGCCTGTTTGCGCCTACGTTGTGCTACATGCTTAATGGCCTGGTCTAAAGCTAACTGATGACAGGCGACCTCGGGGTCAAGCCCGAGCATCTCTGCAACATTCCATGCGAAGAGGTCCGCGTTCTCCTTGAGGCAGAGTGTGAGTTGCTCCCTTGTCTCTACGGGCAACCCAGTGCCTATCTTCACAACTCTGTTGGGGTTGTCGCCCAGGGGGATAAGCTCAAACTCTCCGTTAGGGACCGTCCGGAATGGGTGAGTCGGGGCTTGCCCGTGGACGGGGTCCTGTGCTTTAGTGTCGTCCTCGCCGATGCGGCTGTCGAGGTCAATGACATTGATTCCCTGAAGGGAAGGCTCTTGTTCTTAGACCTTGAGCTTCTTGCTATTCTTGGTGTTGATTATGGCTTGTCCTTTGACTGCAACGTCATAACATCTGTGAGCGGCCTCGATGTCACCGTGGATTGTGACTACGTGGCCCAGTTTTGTGTAATACTTCATTTTTAGATGGACGGTGGAGGGGACCGTTGTCAGTTCGGCCAGAGTTGGGCGGCCAAGGATGCAGTTGTATAGGGAAGGGCATTCGATCACCAGGATTTGGACTTTGAGCTCCCTAGCTGTCTCTTGCTCCCCAAATGTGACAAGGAGTTTGACATATCCCAATGGTTTTGTATTGGCTCCATTAAATCCTTGAAGTTCGGACCTGACGTACGAGGATAAGTTGGTTATATCCTGCCTGAGAGTCTTGAAAAGATGAACATACATGATGTCCACTGAACTTCCCTTGTCGACCAGGATTTGTCGAACATCAAAATGTGCCATTTTGGCCCTTATCAGCAAGGGGATACTTGAATTAGGAGACCTGCCCGACAGCTCTTCGAGGAAGAAAGATATCGGGTTGGATTTTCCCCGGTATTTTGTCAGTGTCACCAACTGTTCGGGTGCGGTCAATAGGAGTTCGTTGAATTTGCGTTTCACCAAAACTGCAGTGTTCTCGTTGTTCATCCCTCCTTCTGATATAACAAGAGATGTTGCGAAGTCTTCCTAGGGGCTGATGGCAGCAAGTCGTTCCCCTGGACCTGAGTCAGGGAGATGGAAGTCCTCCAGGCGGGATACGCACAAGGCCACCTGATATGATGAATCGCCGGGTGGTGTGTCTTTGTGAGCTCTCTTCTTCGCCTGCTCCTCGTGCCGGGGAGTATCGTTCCTCTTGGTGTACGGTTTGAGATGACCCTCCTGAATCAGGATCTCAATTGCGTCCTTCAGATGGATGCAGTATTTGGTCACATGTCCGTGACTTCTGTGAAAATAGCAGTACTTAGACTTATCGGTATGGGGCTTGGGTGCAGAAGGTTTGGGGAACCTCACCCTACCCTGCTTAAACTCCAAATTGATGCATTTAGCGAGGATGCATTCACGGAGAGCCGTCAACAACATGTACTTGTTGTAACGTCCTGCGGGTTCTCTTCCTTCATGGGTCTCACGGGGTTTCTCCTCCTTTTGCTTGTCCCCATTGCGGCGGAAGCATTGGGGTCCTCACATTTGGGGTGGCCGGTGTCATTGGTACTGCGGTTATTTCGAGCATTATGGGAAACCTGTTTCTCTTTGTACCTGATGTAAGCTTAGGCTTTGTGTAGGAGTTCGTCAAGAGTACGAGGAGGCTATATCCCGACCACTCTGCTGAGTTCGCTTTCAGGTAGGAGCCCCCTCTCGAGGAGGTATTTCTTCATGTGCTCCGTTGTATCTACCTCGACATCTTCTTGGTTGAACCGCTCGATGTACGAGCACAATGCCTCATTTCTCCTCTGCACTATAGCTTCAAGGGTTACCTCAGTCTTGGGGTGACATCAGGAGGCCGTGAAGTTCCTCCTAAACGCGGATTTCATGACCCTCCTGGACGTGATAGACTTCGGGGCCAGGCTTTTGTACCAGGCCAGAGTTCCTTTTCTGAGAGTTGTTGAAAATAGTCTGCATTTGAGATGCCCGGTGATGTCATTGTGATAGTCGAGCATAACATTAATGTTGTCGACATGGTCATCTGGGTTAGTCGTCCCGTCGTAAATAGCCAAGTGTGAGGGTTTCTCCATGCCATTGGGGAGATGTGCTTCCATAATAGCTCGCGAGAGCTGGCAATGGGGGTCTTCCTCATCACTTCTTAACGGGGAAAAGTCATCATTTCCAGGACTCTATTCGTGTCGGGGTGAGGTCCTTGACCGATCGGTCCCATGGCGTATCCTGGATTTGTTCTTCTTGGGTTCGGTGGAGTGTCGACCTCATCGAGGAGGAGAAGGTCCCTGTTTCCTGGCAGCTTCTGGACGTTGCTTCTCGTGGAGTGCCCCTCGTCCCTGTTGGGGACGATCTCCCCGCCGATCAGTTTCCAGGGCCATGATCCTCTCATGCTGCTGGTAGAGCATGGAGTTGGCCTGGTTGAGGGTGTTCACCATAGGTATCATGGTGACGTCTCCTTTGACGGGCACTGGGATAGGCTGAAATGGAGCAACCGGTGGATTTTGAGATTGAGGTTGTGGAACCCCATTATCTCTGGGTTCAGGTGACAGGGTAGCAGGTTGCCCGTCTCTGAGATCAATTTCGTTGTAGTTTAGGTTGCCCTCTGTTGTGTAGTCGACGAGGGGAATGTTATGGTTGTCACCATGCTCTTCGGCCATACTGGAAGGATGGAAGATGGATTTGAGCTTTGATCTTCTGTTGCGGAAAAAGGGGATAAATAGGTTCCCATAGACGGCGCCATTGATCTTACCTGATCAGAAGAGCCCTCCAGAGGCCGAGCACAAACAAGGTGATAGTTGACAAAGTGAGGAGGGGGTGTACCTGCAAGGCACTCTGATGCCAAAGTGAGTATACGGTACAAAAATGGTAAGAGAGAGAGAGAGTGTTTCAGAATACTCGACCCTTTAGTGAAAAAAAGGTATTTATAGTGAGCCCCCAGCACTGGGCCAAGGTTCTTCTTTGGGCTGGATTAGCTAGGCCCAAGGAAGAACTGCCAAGGTACGCATAAGAGCGTGTAAGACCTAGTACGTGGTCTTGCCCTTGGTCCAATTGCCTCTATCTTTCAGGAGATAATGGTGGATAGTTGGGTGACATGGAAGGTGATGAGGAGACGAGGTCTCCCCATCATCAATTCAATGGATAGGGTCTTTACCCGACGTGCCAAGCACCTGCTCGAGTAGTTGTAAGTCTGTCCGACGATGCAGAAGGCTTGGCCGACTAGATGGGCCTCTGCTCGACATGTTGGGTTGTGGCCCAACGGTGTCCTCGAGGCCCAGTCCGGAACATATACCAACAATTCAAGGAACCAATTGGCATGAAAAGATCTCACTTGAGCATGAAGAAATCCCTTACCAAACACACTATGTCACAACTGTTTTGAAAAATTAGATTTTTGACAAAACTTGAATTTAAGATTTTATGAGTAAAGGATAAGATCATCTGGTCAAGAGCATCTTAATCATCTTTACAAACCCGATCCAACCTGTAAATTCATAATTAGAGCCAAGAAGATTCCATTTTGCATTCATGAATTTCAACACCTATCACATGATCCAAGGGCCAAAAAGCTTCAAAAAGGGATATGCTAGAATCTTATGAACTTCAGCCAATTTGCATTCATAAACAAATATTAAAATGTCTGCAGAATGTGAATTTGGTCAAGTATAGACTGATCTATTTGAGATATCAATTGAGTGTCTTGAGTAGTAAGTAATGATGCATAGCCATGACTAAGCTTCCAAGCCTTAGCCCTTAAGTAAGAGGAAAACCACTTCAACAAGTCTCTTCTCCTATAAATAGAGACTCGCATTGATCATAAAAATCACTCCAGAGCTTCATAATTTATAGATTTCTCTTCATTTCTTCAAAAGACTCAAAACTTGACATTTTGAGAAAACACCACCGGGTTTTGAGTTGTGGCCACTATCAACTCAAACCAAACACTCAAACACATCACATATGATGTATATGAGGTGTTCAAACACTTAGATCACCTCTGAAACACCTCTAACAAAAAATCTCCCTTCAACCTCCATTTTGCAGTTGGGATACCATAACTTGATCCAAGGGGTTTCAAAGTGATTCAAAGCTTGCAATCCACTCAACATCATACATGGAAGCAATTCAGATCATCACAACATCTTTGTAAAACCTCCAGATCAAAAATCAAATTTCTCTTACTGCTACAACATTTAAGTAAGCCTAAACTTGGTCATCTCATAATGCATGCATATTTCCTCGCACAATAATTTTGTCAAATGTTTGTTTTCATGTCTATATTAATTCCCCATAAAACATTGCATAAAAAACACTTTGTATGAGATTTCATGTTAGTTTTTGCAAATTAGGGTTCTTCAGTGTTCATCATCGAATTCTCACTCCACACACAAAATAAATGAAACTAATGTGTTCCATTGTGTTCGTGGGATCAAAACACACAACTTTGGTCTTTATTTCTTCTCAAATGGATGCATATTTCATGAGATACGATTGAATTTCCAAAATCTGGGCAAACTCCTTCGCGTGTGTTCTTGCCCAAGGTGTTCTTGGCGCCCTTTTTCAAAATTTCAAATATTTGAATTTTCAAGTTATTTTTAATTGATTCAAAAATTAATAACTTTATGAATTTTTGGAGTTTTTGAATGATTAATTTTTTAATTAATTTACAAAAATGTTTAAATATTTTATTCTGTGAAAAAATCACACAAAATATATTTTTTAATGTATTTTAAATTTTTACAAAGAATTAATTTTTATTTGTTTTTCAACATTTATAAATGATTCCTTCTTCTTGATTTTTCAAACACAAATGAATCACAAGTTATTTCATGGATAAAACACAATTTTTCAAACCTTGATCCAAGTTTATAACTTGTTTTTCTTTATTGTTTGAAATTTTCAGTCATTTTATTATTTTTTATTCAAAAATAATCTTTAAAAAATAGAATTTTGGGTTTTTTTAATCTTTACCCTCAAATTCAATTGTTTTTACACTCATGGGTCTCTATTAGAGTGTAATACCCAATCTATTTTTGAAATATAGACCATTAGGATTTATACCGACTATTTTCAAAAACTCGACGCGATTGTCTTTTTTCACTGAACTGTAAACTTCCTCTGTGAATTTCTTTCTTTGAATTTTTTCACATAACCTTTTGTTTTATAAAATGAATTCTCAAAATGTCTCATGGGAAATCCTTTGTGTTTAGGACCCATTTTTTTGTTTTAAACTTTCTCTGGTCTGTTTAAAACTCCGCCAGGCTTCCGTATAAGTCCTGATCCCCCCCAACTATTTTCTTAAACAGTTCCAATCTCCTAAACAGATATTCATGGGCCACTTGTTTACAAGTCCCATCTTTTTTTTTCTTTTTTCATCTTTATGACTAAAGATCTAATACACCCACTACTAGACTGAGCCCACAACCACGTGGAACTACTTTCTAGGCAGTATGAAGCTTTTCAGCACCCAAGTCCTATCCTATGTATGAAATCTTAAGATAATAAAATACAAAAAAACTTCCATAGGCATCCTTATGTATAAGCCCTATTATTGGCTTTTGATCCATCTTTTCTCTCTCTATCTTCTCGTTTTTTCCTCAAACTGTTGTTTGCTTGTTATAATAGATTTCTTGATCAAAACTATCTCTCTTTATCTCTTATTAAAGAAACGATAATAAAATATTTCTTAATCATCAAAGAGGATATAATAAAACTTATATGTAATCTCTCTCCCTCAGGATTTTGGGCCTCTTCTTCCTAGTGTAACTCCTAACATCATTCTTAAAAATCACTTAAGAATACATAAACCATAGCAATGAAATACTAAAAAATGTTAAACACATTTACTGACACATTTATTTGTGTGCATGCATCTCTATATGTATATATTTGCATCTCTGCTAGAATCTCTAAGTAATCGGGTTATTGTCAGAATCAATAGACCAAACCATTTTGAATAACTTAGAACCCTCTTAGGGAAAACATAACATCCTCTTGGGCTTAGTTCAAGGAACCTCAGGTATCTTAAAGGTGCCTTCTCTCGGGCTTAGAAATACTCAGCCTCATATTGGGCTTTTTTCAAGGACCCATGGGCCTCTTAAAGGTAACCTAGCCTCCTCTTGAGCTTAAATTCAAGGACCATCAAAGGCCTCCTAAAAGCATAGGAACAAATCCTTAGAATCAAACACATACAATAGTATCCCTCTCCCCGATGGAGGACTAAGGTAGCCTCCTCTTGGGCTTTAAGCAATTGAACCTCCCTAGACAAAGAAAAGTCTGATGACCTCAACTTTTACAAAAAAACAGACAAACACTCTTCATTAAGAGTTAGTCTCCCATAAATATTCAGCCTCCTATCTTGGGCTTCATTCAGGATACAGATAAATCAAGAGTCAGTCTCTCACAAATAAGGTTCATATCTGGGCTTCCAAATTAAGATACAGATAAATATTTCCTCATAGAGTCAATTTTATTTGTTCAACTTCAACCTTGGGCTTCAATCAAGGCACATATAAATCAACTTTTCCCTCTTTATAGATAACAAATTCTCTCTACTGAGTCTTTTATCTTCAATCTTGGGCTTCAATCAAGGCACAAAAAGTCAAACACCAGTCAATCAAATAATTGCAGTCATATTCTTGGACTCTAACTAATCTAAATCATTACATTCATAGTCTTGGACTCTAATTAAGCAAAACCAATTTAGTCATACACGTGGACTATAACTATGATCACTCAATACAATCATACACTTGGACTATAACTAAGACATCCACCCAAATTCAGCTTTCCTAAGTTATGCAATTCAGGTCAACATTCAGCCTTTCTTGAGCTATGTAATTCAAGATAACCATTTAGTCCTCCATGAGCTATGCAATTCAGGGTAAATATTCAGCCTTTCTTGAGCTATGCAAATCAAGATACCAGATTCAACTTATGCCTTAAGCTATGCAATTCAAGCAAACCATTTGAGCATCATCATCTAGTGCTTTGATCAAGATACAAATCTACCCTCCTCCTATCTTTAGCCTTTAAGAGGAACTACGATGCTCTGACCCCTCAATTCTCTTTTTGGGGGTACGTAGGCAAAATGTCATAAGATCTTTGCGAGCACACCAAACAAAAAACAACAATTAGGTCCTTAGATCCATTCAAAACATTATAAAATCCTCCAAAATACCAAACACAACCTAAATAATCCCCCGCGAGAATGTAAATAAAATCAAAGTATGATACTGATTTTATCAATTAGGATGTCACAAGCAACAAAATCCTGCTCTTCTATATGATATGCAACATATTTATTTTTAAAATTATTGAACAACTATGATAATAATAAAAGATTTGTAAACTTCACCTTTATTAAAATAGTGGAAACATCAACACTTGTTCATTACAATGTAAACTTAGTATTCAATTAAATAAATAACTACACTTAAGAGATTTCTAAAATCTTGATTAAACATAGCCTAAGAAAACATAGCGCCCATGACCCCAATGTTACATATCAGAGCAGACACTGACACAAGGCGCAACCGGAAGACTCCATCTTCCACTTACATCATATCTCCTTCTGCGGATTATCTACACGTTACCCACGTGGAGGCAACATTCAAACATAGGGGGTGAGATTCTCAAATCAATCAAAAGACATAGATGATATAAATATGAAAGAATAAAATCATCAAGTAATTCACCCTTCATCACGACCACTAACCAAAATCATTAATCACACTACACACAGATAATCATACATTTCATAATGCACACAACTCTTATATAATGCAATGAGACACCAATTCGACTCAATGCATATGGTACTAAATTCGATTCCCTTTTCATGATCACAATTCCCGTCGAAATTTCTATATAGGTCGCTCACACCCCACATGGGCACACAACATCCGTGATTTCTCACATCCCATATGGGTAAACAATCACCTCAACAACTACAACAACATGATTCCCTTACGAAGAATCCGGATAAATGCTCATGTACCATATGGGCACAAGTATTATCCCACAGCTCATGCAACATGCTATGCACTTCAACAACAACATACAACTACACCATAAACAACCACTATTGCATTTACAAGTCATTCTACAACACAACATGCCATAACTAATAAACAACATCATGAAACATCATGATTAACAACTATTACACTTAACAAAAACAAAAATTCGATTCTACAATGCAGAATCCGGATAAACGCTCACACCCCACACGAGCACACATTTATCCCACAACTCATGCAATATGTTATGAATTTCATATAACAACATCTATAATTAAACAACGTATAAAGCTAACACATCATTGTAAACACCCCAAATTTGCCCTCACCCATTCACACCATGGCTTGTGATAGTTTCATATGCATAAAGTCAATCATGGCACCTCATATTGCATACTTGCTTCACTGCATTGTTTTCAAAGTCATCTGCATCTAGGGTTTGTGATCTGAGCAATCCAAGAAGCTTCATGGGCCACTCCAAAGGTCATCAATCACTTCAAAGGGGTACATGTATGTTCAAGCATCATATTATACCCTCTCAAAGTCAAGAATGTCAAAAATCACAAGAACTGAGAATGGCATGGAAGCAGAGCCAGGTTTAACTGCACAGATGACCTAAAATTAGGGTTTTGGTTTCAGAGGCCATAACTCCAAATTTTTTGGTCATTCTTGTTTCTATTGGTCTCTATATGGTATAGGGAGTATGCATATCAATTTTCATGAAGAAATTCCATGGGGGAAGTCATCTGATCAAGAGTTGACTTTTCAAGCAAGTCAGTGCAAAATCAGGGCATCTGAGGCCCCCAATGACCCAACCAAAGGGTGTTCTTCATCATTTTGATTGTATATGATCTTTATTTGATCATGTAAGATGTTAGAAGTTCACAAATTTGAAGAATTTCAAGTCTTTTGCAAAGTTGACTTTTTGGGGAAGTTTGACTTTTAATGAAATTGCCATTTTAGGAAACTTTTTCAACCCTTGCTTTTTGATTCAAAAATGCTTCAAATGGAAAAACTTTGGTCATGAAAGTTGTAGAATGGATCATTCCCTTTTCAAAAAGTACAAGAACATGACCTAATTCATTTTGGATCAAAAGTTATGGCTTGTCAAAGTTGGCTAAAATCACAAAATTTCAAAGTTTCTACCAAAGAGGCAAAGTTGCAAATTCACATGTTAAGGCAAATTGGGCTGTCAAATGCACTTCTAAACTTCACAACATGATCCTATAACACCTAAAATTCAGAATGGGCCAAGGAACCTTGCATTTTGATGCCTTGAATCACAAGAATTTCCAAAGAGGCCAAGCTTTATGAAAATTGCAAAACATGTCATAAACCTTGATCAACTTGCTGAATCACCTCATAAACAATTCCATGGACCTCCTTAAACTCAGCTGAGCAAGGACAAGCCAATGAGATAGCTACACCATTGCCCATACCTCAAGTACACAACTTTTGACTTTTTGGCAAGAACACCCATACCAATCCCACAGTGACACAACAACTCTCTGCCCAATCCAGATCTTACAAACCCACTCCAAGGTTTCATTTTCATAACACAACTCATTCTGATCTTGCCTCCAAGCCAGCATTCTCATCTTTCACCCCATATGCAATTTCCTTCGAAACACTCTCCACAAGCCTCAAACACAAAACCAAACTTCACAAACAATCTCAACTCATTCCACTGATCATAAATCACCCATCACCATAGCCTGAAAGTCACAAAATCAAAAATACAATCACCACCTTCCCTTGAGCAGAACTTCTGCCATTTCAAAAACTAGCCATTCTCAAAGCTTCCTGAGCTGCATTTCATCATCAGAGGGTCCAAAGGAGTGGGTTTGCACCAAGAAACAGCCCAGAAAGCACAGGATCAGAAAGCTCCATCTCAGGTATAGCTCAAGAACAAATTTTCCAGAACTTCATTTTCTTGTTATAAATTGATTCTACATGTTATCCTGATCATCATGATGTGTTTGAAATTGAAAATGAGTGAAAAATGAGGATGTATTGATGTTCTGAAATTTCTCCCGTGAAAAATGTTTGCTTCGATTTGCTTGATTCATGTAGTTTAAATGTTGTTTGATGGTTGATTTATGTTCTATGATGTTAGAGGATCATTTCCCTGTGTTTAATTTGAAGTGGGGTGGCTTGTAGTGAAACCTAGGGTTTTGGTTCGCCGGAGAAGACGACCGGAAGTCTTCTCCGGCCACCTGAGAACCATTAACCCTAATCAGTGTCATTAATTGAGGTTTGAATTTGGTACGTTAGATGTGTTGACTTAGGCTGACTGGCGCGCGTTTGAGTGGCCAGGATGCATCCTCAGAAACCCTAATCTCCATTAACTTAATTAATCCCAATTAATTAATTCATAAACTTAATTTAACCAGATTTGAATTGTGACCATTGGATTGCGCGCGCAGTCAACAAACCATTTCCCAGATTCAATCCTGGCTCTCCATTGCGCATACTTTCTTTTTATTTCATTTTTAATTCATTTCTTTTGTTTTATTTTGTACATTTTATTTAAAATAGCAAAACAATTTTAAAAATTCTGAAAATTTTTGTATAAACTTTTATTAATTTTCAGAAACCAAAAACATTTTTATTTTTATTTTTTGCATTAAAAAATATTTTTAAATCATTTAAAAGTTTATTTTTAATTAATTAATGAGAATTAATTAATTAAAAATACTTTTAGGTATTTAAAAATCACCAAAAAATTCATGAAACCTTCATAATCATTTAGAAACATTGTCCAACCCTCAAACCAAATTTCTTTTTTGATCTTGATGTCTTTTGAGAATTTTCCATGGAATTAAAATCATTTCAAGGCATTATTTTGATCCAAACTTCAAAAAATCATTTCTGCCTAACCATTGAGAGTTGGACTTTGATTCTTTTTGCATTGCATTTTGTTTAGCATGTAGTTTGTGAGATTAAATTGGCATGATTTGATCTTGCATTTTCCATTTGTTTGACATTTTTCTTGTCAAGGTACCCTAAAACCCTAGAAAACTTAGGAAATTCATAACCCTAATTAGGTTAAGAGTTAGAACCCCTCCTTTGGGAAGTGAGTTTGTATAGGATTAGGGTTCCCTTGAATGCATTTTCAATTTTTTATCCTGATGCTTGCTTCTGATTTTGGTTTTTGTTTGTTGCATTGATCATAAACCCTAATTTGGGCTTTCTTTTACATTCATCTTGCATTTTCTTGCATACCATGATTTGCCATGACATTTCATGCATTCATTTGATTCATTAGACATTTTAAGATATGTTGAAAGCATGTTTGATCATTGCATCATGTATTTGCCATGTTGTATGTCATTTGCATTTCATAACTTTTCATGTATGTTCATGGTTCTAAGCATGCTTCTCTTGCATTCATTTGTTCATGTGATCATCCCCATGCCTTGTTTCATGTTTGCATCATCTCATAACATCATTATCATCACATACATGCTTCTGATTTTGGTTTACAACATGCCATTTCATTTCATTTTGCATTGCATTTCATTCCTTTTGATAACTTTTCAGGTGGTAGGTTCTTTGAGAAGTGAATTTGCCTTCACTTCTCACAATTTCTTTTCATCTCTCTTATGCATCATTGCTGCATTTTATCTTTGTGTTTGAGATTGAGCTTGCTCTTTCTTCTCCTTCTTACTTTCTTTCTTCAAGTGACTTGTCTTCTTAAATGAAGCAAGTTACTTTGCTTCTCTTTGCTCCTTTCATCTGCTTCCTGATGGTTCCTCTGAATATCTTTATTGTAAACCTCACAAACCTTAGGAACAACCAAGCATGACAATGATTAGGGTTTTGATTAGTCCCCCACTTAGTTTTTACCTTTGTGTCTCATTGAGTCTTCTTTTCTCACCCCATAACCAGGGACTAAACCCTAAAGGCTTTAAGGCTTTGTGATTAAGCTTATGCCTGCATCCTTCTATTAGGATGGAGTGTATAACTTTAATCCTAAGTGTTAAACCCTTAATGTGTTTAAATCCTTTAATCAATCCACTTCATAATCACCAAGACATCAAGCTTGTAACTTGGGCCTTGCATTAGGGTTCTAATTCTTCCTTAATTGGTTAAGAAGGACTAACCCTAGTGTTAATGGACAAGTCCCCCTCAAGTTGTCTTACAAAATCTAAAAAAATCATTTCTTCATCTTATCATTAACTAAAATCCACTTAATAAAGGCTTTGTTTTGTCATGAGTTTAATCCCTAATCATGGATTAAGTTGAGGAGCTTTCCTCAGCTTAAACATTCTCATCTATTATCCTTCTATTAGGATGGTGTAATGAGTCTGTTTAATCCCTGATTATGGCTTAACCTCATTACTTAACACTAAACAAAAACAACAAAAACATCTAATTAATCACAAGTAGGTTAATGACCTTAATCCTACATCAAAGGTGTTTAAGTGTGAGAAGCTGACTTCACACTTAAGGTATTCTCATTACCCCTAATCAGAGGGAGGATGTGATGAGTTTACTAATCCATTGGTTTAGGCTTAAGCTCATTTTCTTATGACAAACTTTCAAAAACAATAAAAGACTGAAAACACAAAAACAAACAATAATCGTCTCCTCCGGGATTCTTTCCTCATCTCATTCACTCACAAACGAGAACTAGCTTCTTCCGTCTAATGCAAGACAGTTTACACCTGAGCCATACAGGTCATACACTTGAGCATAGACAAGTAAGCAGTTCACAAGTCAATCCACCTTTCAGTCTCTTTGGGTCGAACTACGGTGTTCTGACTTCCTCATTGCACGAGAGGATACATAGGCATAACTTAACAGTTATCGAACAAAAGTCTTTGTATATTCCCCCTCTTTCTAGCATCATTCTTTTAGCCTCATGATCTTGAACAATTCATTCTCATTCCTACACTGACACATCATATATCACACTTCGCACTTCCTTTTACACTGACACCTGTACATCCTTTTCCAGTTCTTTTATACACAAATTGCACTGACACTACCCCTTTAAAACACAAATCTTTTAAGCGTGGATCCCGTCGAGTACGGCGGACAATCTGGGTGCTAATACCTTCCCAGGTTGTAACCAACCCCCTTTCTCAGTCTCTCTGGTTCGCAACCGTCTTATCCATATCTTTCTAGGTCTATGCAGCATTGCCTTTCCCTCGGGATAAAAATGCCTAGCTGGCGACTCTATTCATTTCTTTTGAGTTCACTCCTGTGTGTTCTCATTCCTCTTTTCGCCGACCGTTCGCGCTTGTACCGGGATGCAAATCTTTGGGAGCGGCAGCTTGGCGACTCTGCTGGGGACCCTTATACTGTAACCAGGGCTTCTGGTTCTTTTTGTGGGTTCCTCCTAGCGCTTGTTTGATTTGTGTTGACTGGGGTGTTATGTGCTAATTGTGTTTATATAGTTGCTTTTATTGCTTTATGCATAGTTTTGTTTACTGCTTTCTTTATAGCTTTACATATATCATACTGTCATACTGTTCTGGCTGGATCTGGTTTTGTTGCTTTGGTGGGTGGGGTTCTATTGAGAGTTAAGGTCATATACCTGGGACCTGAGTGACACCTAGGCTAGAGTGGTTCATGTTCTTTCCCATTCCATTTCGGTCTGGTGCGGGAATATGGAACACGGTTCAGATATGGGTTTCTTCTTGAGAACTCTGTGCTACAGATTTCCTGTAGTGCTAGGGCTATCTGGGAAGCCTGCTAAGTCTGGATGACCTTTATTATGACCTTCAGAAACTGAGGTGAATTAGAGGAGGATCTTTTATGGTTATTGTAAACACTGTACCTCTGGGTTAGAAGTGTTTACACTTCTCATAACTGATCCAAGTCTGAGGATCCTTGTTTTAGAACACCACCTGTGAGGGGGTTGGGCTGTTTACAGATTTGCAGGTACCCTTGACCTCAGCATACCCTGTTACTTTGTTTGGATTAAGAATACTCCATTTTTGGACAGTTCTTGTGATTTTAACCCTGGACATGTGACTCTTTATTTGAGTCCCCCACCTTGGTTACTGGACTTATGAACCTCCATCTGGACTTCTTGAACCATACATGGACTTATATCAAGGCAGTAATCAGATCCGGCTTGATCACAAACCCTTGCATATCATTTGCATACATCATCATTGCATCATTTAACATGTGTTTATTTGTTTTTCAGGGTATCCATACTATATTTTGGCTTGGTTTTGACCCCTTCATCTGCATAGACCTATCTGCTTCAGCTATCCTCATCACCTACCTGCTTCAGCTACTGTTGTCACCAGCATCTGCCTGTTAGTGGCCCATCTTCAGTGTTACTATCCATCATCAGCATCTGTCTCAGCTCTTCTTCAGCAACATGGCACCCAAGAAGAGCAATATCTCCTACCATTTCTTCCAGCCTGAGCTAGCTGACATCAGGAAGATCCAGACCTTGATTACTCCAGACCATATACCACTATTCAGAGAACACTATGGAGGCATCCTTGATGTGGTTATGGATTTGGACCCTTCCCAGAGGAGCTTGATTCATACTTGCCTGCAGTTCTATGATCCCCCTATGAGGTGCTTCACTTTTCAGGATTTTCAGTTGGGGCCTTTATTAGAGGAGTATTCATCATTGGTTGGTGTACCTGTCAGGGGTGGAGTCCCCTTCAACCCTGAGATGGCTTTTCCTAGTAATGAAGAGTTGGCAAGAGCATTGTATCTGGAACCCTCTCTGATTGGGCAGAATATGACTACTAAGGATGGAATCTCTGGTCTACATTTGGATTTCTTGACTTCTCAGGCCATCCTGAAGGCCTCCTCAGGAGAATGGAAGGCAGTCTGTGCATTATTGGCCCTTAGCATATATGGGGTCATATTATTTGCAGATGAGCCTAAGTTTGTCAGCAAGAATGCAATCCACCTTTTCATTCTGAGGAACCCAGTGCCCACCTTACTGGGAGATTTCTACTACTCTGTTCACCAAAGGAATGAAAAGCAAAGAGGAAGATTGGTGAGATGCTGTGCTCCCCTGTTCCATACCTGGCTGCTCAAGCACTTGCCCAGGACTGATGCATTCTTGAATCCTCACCAGCCAAAGAATTGGGCTAGAAGACTCATTGCTTTGACCTCAGCTGACATCAGGTGGTGCACTCAGAGCACCAAGGGCAGGGACATCATTACTAGTTGTGGGCAGTTCCCCAATGTACCTCTGATAGGAGTGAAGGGTTGCATCAACTACAACCCTCTGCTATTCAAAAGACAATTGGGCTATGCATTGGTCCATCCTCCTAGAGCACAAGATTTGGCTGAGACCCTTTATTGTGAGAATAAGCCTAATCTGGCTATTGTCAGGCAAGCATCCTGGGCTTGGGACAATGTTCATACCAAGGGAATAACCATTCTGGGGAAATGCAACAATGTGGCCTCAGCCCAGTACTATGAGTGGTCTCATGCCAGGGCACAAATTTCTGGGATGCCCTTCACCATTGAGGATGCACCAGGGCCATCCACAACACCTCCTGCCACTGTCAGCTTAGAGGAGTTTGAGAATTTGAAAGAGAGAAATGAGAAGTTGACTCAAGCTCTACAGAAGACCCTCTGGGAGAGGAATGATGGTCGCTTGGACATTGAAAGGTTAGAAAAGCTAAAGGTGGAGCATCTAGCCAGGATTGAGAAGTCAGAGGATTACATCAAGAAGTCTAGGGCTGGAGAACAGATTTTGAAGAATGCCTGCAAGGAGGCTCAGTTCCAGAAGGCCATGACTGATTTGTATCTAAAAGAGAGTCAAGCTAGGTGGGTCAGGATCACCGAAGCTCGTACTCAGGAGGATAAGAGGACTCAGGACAAGATTGAGCAGTTGGAGGCTAGTGCAAAAGAGCAACAGGAAGCCCTGCTAGCAGCCCAGAGAGAGATCTCAGAGTTGAAAATTAGAGCTGGTGTGAAGAGGTCAAAGGACCAGAGTCGACACAAGAAGCTAACTGCAGCTGTTACTACCAGGAATCTCCTTATCAGGAACCTTACAGAGCGTCCAGCTGATCCTGTGACTGAAGCACTTCTAAAAGAAGTTCAGGAGGATGAGTTTGGTCTTAGTGTCAGACTTTTGCTTGTTGTTGCTTTCATTTCATTGTACTTTTCCCTTTTTGTGTTGTATTTTGACCCCTCAGAGGGCATGTATTATAAAAAGAAACAAACTATGTATCAGTTACTTTTTTTGTAATGTATGTGTTGGTTTGTTTTATCTGAATTTTTCAAGCAACATCAACAGCATCTTCAAGGGTCTGGAAAGGTCAAAACCAAGTGCCAAGCCGGATACCTTGGAAACAAATGAGCATACTGCATTGCATACTGACCTTTGTTTGTTTTGTAGGTTTTGTTTTGTTTTTGTTACTAACTCTGTTGTGATCTCAGGAACTATTGCTCGACATCGGGTGTTCCCACTCAACCGTCCACACATATATCCAACCCGCAACAACCTTCCGAGTATACAGATGGACCAGGTACAACAGGACCTTACAGAGGTCAGAAACCAAATGGCCAATGAGAGATTGGAAATGAGGAATCAGATGACACAATTTATGGAGGTGATGAATGGTTTAGCTCAAAGCCAAGAGAGATTAAGAGCCTTGGTAGAGAGGCAGACTCAGGAAGACCACCATCTAGGGACTGGTGGGACAAGCAACAATGAGAGGGTTCAGCCTCATATCAACCCACCTGTATTTGGACCCCACCTTCATCCGGAGATCAACATCCCTGCTAATGCACAAGGGAATGCTACTACAGGCAGAGTACTTCAAGAAGACCCCCAGGAAGATCAGTTCGCAGTGATGGGAGCTGGGGATGAGGCTTATGACAGAAGGCTGGATGAAATTGCTGAGAAATTAAGATCCCTAGAGTCTCAGAACTCTTTGGGTTTTGATGTAATGGACATGGGCTTAGTGGAAGGGGTCAGGATTCCCCATAAGTTTAAACCACCGTGCTTTGAGAAGTACAACGGGACTTCCTGTCCACGGACCCACTTACAATCCTTTCTGGGGAGGCTGAAGGCATATACCACGGATGAAAAGCTATGGATGTTTTATTTCGAAGATAGCTTAACAGGAGCTTCAAGGGAATGGTACTCTCACTTGACTAGAGCAACCATCAGGTGCTGGAAGGACTTGGCTGAGGCCTTCGTTAGACAATACCAGTATAACTTGGATATGGCTCCCAACAGGACCCTCCTGATGGGAATGTCACAATTATCCAAAGAAAGCTTCCGGGAGTACGCCCAGAGGTGGAGACAGCTTGCTGCTGCTGTCCAACCACCTATGTCGGAGAGGGAGATGGCAAATATGTTTATGAACACCCTCCAAGGAACATACATTGACAGGCTAGCTGCCTTTTCTTCTACCAGCTTTGCGGATGTAGTTATAGCTGGAGAAAGAATTGAGAGCCTATTGAAGATGGGCAAAATTTCTGACAACAGTGCAAGCTCTTCCAACAACTCAAGAAAGCCTTTTGTGGGCCCAAGAAGAACTGGTGATACTAATGCTATCCATACCAGCAGGGGCAGACCCCAATATGTTCATAGGTCTGTGGCAGCTGTCACCATTCCCGCTCCAATTCATCCACAACCGGCATACCAACCTCAGCAACAACCTCACTACCAGCAACAAGCTCAATATCCACCTCAGAGAAATTATAACAGCAACAACACCAGCAACAACAATCAGCAAAGACCATTTCAACAGAGACCATCTCAGGCCAATAGGGTGATTGATCCGATCCCTATGCCCTATGCCACATTACTGCCACAACTCCTGAAACTCAACCTGGTTGAGCTAAGGACATTGGCACCTCCGGATCCTGCCAGTCTGCCCAGAAATTATGACGCCAGCGCCAGATGTGCTTTTCACTCAAATGCACCTGGCCACAGTATAGAGAAGTGCAGAGCCTTGCACATGAAAGTGCAGGATCTAGTGGATTCCAAAGCTCTAAACTTTGCACCTCCACCAAATGTCAGTAAGAACCCTATGCCAAACCACGGTGGACCCAGAATCAATGCTATTGAGGAAGACAAGCCGTCTTACTTGATAACCAGTGTGGGGCAAATTCGGACACCTTTGGTAGAGATTAAAGCTCAACTCCTTGAATGCCAAATGTTCCCTGGATGTGAGCTAGGATGTGCTTATTGCAACATTTCAGTGAATGGGTGTAATAACTTGAGAGATGGCATAGATGGTCTCATCCAGAGTGGCCTGCTTCAGATCACAACATCAATTCCTACCAATCCAGCAATCTCCTTAACAACAATTCCAGAATCGTCTACAACTGCAACAACAATTGTTCCAAACAACTCTTCAATCTCATCAACAAATGCTTCATCTGTCACTTCAACTGGCCAGATATCAACAAACATCCCTTCTACAACTTCAGCACCACTTCATTCAGAACCTCCTACAACAGCAGCACCCATCCATCCAACAATGTCTCCTACAACTTCAACAGCAAATGTCTCAACGGTTACAATTTTTTATGATCCTGAAAATGATTCTGCCTACAACTTACAAAGCGCCACTCCTGTCAGAGCACCAGTCACAATATACTATGATCCACATACTATCATGGTCCCTTCTGCAGCTGCTATTAGTCCAGTCACTATCACAGTGCCTGGGCCAATACCTTATGAAAGCAGTAATGCCATCCCCTGGCATTACGGCTCCGATCTATACTGCGAAGGACAGAAAATCACTCTTGAATCATCAACTTCTTCACCACAAATAGACAATGTGGGGGGAGGCGGAGGCTTCACTCGAAGCGGACGTCTCTTTGCCCCTCAAATTCAAAGACCCAATGCCGAAGCAGAAGCTGCTGCCAAGGCAAAAGGGAAGAGCATGGTGCAAGAAGAGCAAATTGCTAAAGAAGCTTTGAAAACCCCTTTTGATCAAGAGGTTGATGAATTCATGAGAATCATCAAGAAAAGTTATTACAGGATAGTGGACCAGCTTCACCAGACACCTTCTAAGATCTCCATTTTATCATTGTTGATGTGCTCCGAGGCTCACCTGAATGCACTACTAAAAGTCTTGCACGCAGCTTATGTGCCAGAGGAGATTACAGTCAATCAGTTGGAAGCTGTGGTTGGAAATGTTAACGCTAGTCATGGACTAGGATTTACCAACACTGATTTGACTACAGAAGGCCACAATCACAACAAGGCCTTGCACATTACCATGGAGTGTAAGGGTGCAGTTCTTTCCCATGTATTAGTAGACACAGGGTCATCCCTCAATGTCTTACCTAAAAAAGCCCTTGTGAAGCTGGAGTATGAAGGACTGGCATTACGTCCCAGCAACTTAGTAGTGAGAGCCTTTGACGGTTCTAAGAGATCAGTTCTGGGAGAAATTGAGTTGCCTATAATGATTGGCCCACAAACTTTCAAAACGACCTTCTACGTGATGGACATTCAGCCGGCCTACAGCTGTTTGTTGGGTAGACCTTGGATTCACGCCGCTGGCGCAGTTACGTCTACCCTTCACCAGAAGTTAAAATTCGAGTGGGAGGGCCAAGTCGTTACTATCTGTGGAGAAGAAGATATTTTTGTTAGCCATCTGACTACATACAAATACATTGAGATGGATGGGGAGATCCACGAAACTATGAGTCAAGGGTTTGAGGCCTTGAACATAAATGAAGCATCCGCTGTACCTGGAACCTCAATGACATCTTATCAACAAGCCCGGAAGGTTGTTGAAGAAGGGACTGCTTAAGGTTGGGGCAAGTTGCTGCCCATGGAGAAGAAAGAGGATAGATTTGGGTTGGGTTACAAACCAACTCAACAAGATCAAGCAGAGGCTGCTAAAGAGCCCAATTTTGTCAGTGGGGGGATGCTCACCCCCGATGCTATGAACAATTTGGAAGACGAAGATGAAAGCGATCGCAACCTGGAGAGTTGGATCCGTCCAAAGGTCCCGGGGAGCAGTATCTCAAACTGGTCTTCCCAGGAAATTATAAGAGTTACTCCTGCAGAGTAATTATTATTTCCTGCACATTTTAAGCATGCATCAAGTCTTGCATCTTGCCCAAGATGACAAGACTCATTTTGTAATCGGGCCATCTGTAATTTTTGTGCAACAAGATTAATCAATGAAATATCAGACATCTTTTGCAAATGAGTCTTTTTCTTTTCCGCTCACTGTTTTTCCATTTTTCTTTTTGTACAAAAAATAAATGGCAATGTTTTCAAAATGACAACTTTATTTCACTTTTCTAAACAAGATTAAAATCAATCACTAAAATAAACAAACTGAACCCTTGCAGAGAATGCCTTCCAGACCGCACCGACAACAGCACGGCTATGACTTCGTATGACTTTGACAATCCAATCAATCAAGCTGATGAAGGGGTTGAAGAAGAGTATGAGCTTCCTGAAGAGTTAGCCAGGTTGTTGAGACAAGAGGAAAAGGTTATCACTCCTCATCAGGAGGAGGTCGAAACAATTAATCTTGGTACAAATGAAGACGTGAAAGAAGTTAAAATCGGGGCCTGCTTACAAGACTCAGTGAAGAGACAACTGATTGACCTGCTTCAATAATATGTGGATGTATTTTCTTGGTCTTATCAAGATATGCCAGGGTTGGACACCGACATTGTTGTGCACAAGCTGCCTTTAAGAGAAGAATGCCCACCGGTTAAACAGAAACTGCGCCGTACTCGCCCAGACATGGCAATGAAAATCAAAGAAGAGGTACAAAAGCAGTGGGACGCCGGGTTCCTAGCTGTAACTAGCTATCCACCGTGGGTTGCTAATATAGTACCTATGCCTAAGAAAGACGGCAAAGTAAGAATGTGTGTTGACTACCGGGACTTGAACAGAGCCAGCCCAAAAGATGACTTCCCATTACCTCACATTGATGTATTGATGGATAATACGGCTCAGTTCTCGGTATTCTCCTTCATGGACGGATTTTCAGGATACAATCAGATCAAGATGTCACCTGAAGACATGGAGAAGACAACCTTCATCACACCCTGGGGCACGTTCTGTTACAAGGTGATGCCATTTGGACTGAAGAATGCTGGTGCAACATATCAACGGACTATGGTGACATTATTTCACGATATGATCCATAAAGAAATCGAATGTTATGTGGATGACATGATTGCCAAGTCCCTCACTGAAGAAGACCACCTGGTAAATCTGCTAAAACTATTCAAGCGTCTGAGGAAGTACCAGCTGAAGTTGAACCCCAACAAATGCACATTCGGGGTGCGATCTGGTAAGCTGCTGGGGTTTATTGTAAGCGAGAAAGGGATTGAAGTTGACCCTGATAAAGTCAAAGCTATTCAAGAGATGCCTGCACCGAAGACAGAAAAAGAAGTTCGAGGGTTCTTAGGTCGATTGAACTACATTTCACGGTTCATATCCCACCTTACAGCAACTTGTGAACCTTTGTTCAAACTGCTAAGAAAAGAACAAACGGTCAGGTGGAATGAAGACTGCCAGAAGGCTTTTGACAAAATCAAGGAATATTTACAAGAGCCTCCAATCCTTATGACTCCAGTTGAAGGAAGACCTCTAATCATGTATTTGACAGTTTTAGAAGAGTCAATGGGGTGTGTGTTGGGCCAGCATGACGAGTCTGGTCGAAAAGAGTATGCAATATACTACCTAAGCAAAAAGTTTACCGACTGTGAACAACGTTATTCACTGCTCGAGAAAACTTGCTGTGCTTTAGCGTGGGCTGCTCGCCGACTGAGACAGTATATGTTGACCCACACTACCTTACTGATCTCAAAGAAGGATCCAGTCAAGTACATTTTTGAGAAGCCAGCACTTACCGGACGGGTTGCAAGATGGCAAATGATTCTCACAGAATATGACATCCAGTACACCTCTCAGAAAGCCATCAAGGGCAGTGTATTGTCTGAATATCTTGCTGAGCAACCTATTGATGATTACCAGCCTATGAGATTTGACTTCCCTGATGAAGACATCATGTTCATAAAAGCAAAAGATCATGAAGAGCATGTTCACACTGAAGGGCCTGACCCGGAAGAAGAATGGACTATGATGTTTGATGGGGCTGTTAACATGAATGGTCGTGGTGTTGGTGCAGTACTCATTACACCTAAGGGAGTTCACATGCCTTTCTCGGCAAAACTCACTTTCAACTGCACTAACAACGAAGCTGAATACGAAGCTTGCATTATGGGTCTTGAGGAGGCCATTGACCTCAGGATCAAGACATTGACTGTATTCGGAGATTCAACTCTGGTAATTAATCAAACCAACGGCAAATGGTACACACACCAGGATCATCTAATACCTTACAGGGATTATAGAAGGAGATTATTGACTTTCTTCACAACAGTCAAGCTTGAGTATATCCCTCGAGACGAGAATCAGTTTGCAGATACTCTGGCTACCATTTCGTCCATGATCAAAGTTCAAACTGCCAACTTTGTACCTCAAATTTCAGTATCCAGACTTGACATACCAGCATATGTGTTCGTAGCAGATGTTGTCAAAGATGATAAGCCTTGGTTCCACGACATTAAATGCTTCTTGGAGGATCAAGCATACCCACCTGGGGCATCTTCCAATGATAAGAAGACACTAAGAAGGCTTGCTGGTAGTTTCTTCCTGAATGCTGATGGTTCCCTGTATAAGAGAAACTTTGATATGGTACTCCTCAGATGCGCTGATAGAACAAAAGCAGACTTGTTGATGCACGAGGTGCACGAAGGATCCTTTGGTACCCATGCTGGAGGGCATGCCATGGCCAAGAAATTGCTAAGATCAGGTTATTACTGGATCACAATGGATGCTGACTGTTGTGCCTATGCCAGAAAATGCCATAAATGCCAGATTTATGCGGATAAAGTGCATATGCCTCCCAATCCTTTGAATGTGATGTCTTCACCCTGGCCCTTTGCCATGTGGGGCATTGATATGATTGGCAAGATCGAACCGACTGCTTCAAACGGCCACAGATTCATCCTGGTTGCTATTGATTACTTCACCAAGTGGGTCGAAGCAGCTTCCTATGCAAATGTTACAAGGCAAGTGGTAGCCAGATTTCTGAAGAGAGATATCATCTGTCGGTACGGAGTTCCCGAACGAATCATTACTGATAATGGTTCCAATTTAAACAACAAAATGATGGCAGAGCTGTGCCGGGACTTCAAGATCCAACACCACAATTCTTCTCCTTACAGGCCAAAGATGAATGGCGCTGTTGAGGCAGCAAATAAGAATATCAAGAAGATTGTGCAGAAGATGGTAGTCACCCATAAGGATTGGCATGAAATGCTACCATTCGCCTTGCATGGGTACCGTACGTCAATCAGAACATCCACTGGGGCAACACCGTATCAGCTTGTGTATGGTATGGAAGCAGTCCTACCAGTTGAAGTCGAATTACCCTCCCTATGGGTACTGATGGATGTTAAGCTGAACGAAGCAGAATGGGTCCGATCCCGATACGAACAACTGAGTCTGATTGAAGAGAAGAGGTTGGCTGCAATCTGTCATGGGCAGTTGTATCAGAAAAGAATGAAGAAAGCCTTCGATCAGAAAGTCAGGCACCGAGAGTACCAAGTAGGGGATCTTGTGCTGAAAAGAATCCTCCCTCCACATACAGACCACAGGGGCAAGTGGACTCCAAACTATGAAGGGCCATTCGTAGTAAAGAAAGTTTTCTCTGGTGGGGCACTAATGCTCAGCACCATGGATGGTGAAGACTTCCCGTCCCCTGTGAATTCAGATGCAGTTAAAAAATACTTCGCATAAAATGACCCGCTGGATACAAAAACAGAATGTAAGTCCAGGAAAAAATAGGGCATCTCGGCGAGTCAAAAACAGAATAAGAGACTCGGGCAAAAATAAGGGAAGATAAACAAAAAATGTACACCCGCTGAGTTGAAAAGCCGCATTGGACAACTCAGGCAAAAATGGGTACCCCGATGGATTGAAAACCCGAGAGGGCGATCCATGCAAAATAAGGGAATAAGCGAACAACTGCATACTGAATTCGTCTGTATCACCTACAACTTGGTAAACCACGAAAGGATCAAGCTTCATTCAGAATCAGCCCTCTTCAGAAAGCAAGACGAGAAGAACGTCAAAAGTCATACGAGTCATAGCAAAAGGGAAGCTCCTTGAAGCGTCGTCAACATTGCCAGCATTTTGTTTCTCAATTTGTAACAATCTCTTCATTTTAGGGGATTTGTTTCTTTGACTGTATCTTGCCAATTCAGGGCACATGAATTAATAAAATCAGATTTTCTGTCATGTTTCGTCTCGCACATTTCTATTTGCAAAAATGTCTGATGTCTTTAGAAAACTGATTGCATGAATACAGATGCTTATCTTCAAAAAAAATAATACATGCTTGCAGGAAATATACTTATTCTTGGGAGTGCCTAACTCCTATGACGGAATCCGGTAAGGGATACCTCAGGATTACTTGTGCGTTCCTCTGTCTTTGCAGGATTGCAGGTATTCAAAAGCGCAACATGGGGCATGTGAGCTTCATCCCAGCAAGCTGGCAAATCAACACTCACTCGGCCTTAGCACTCAAAGTATTTTCTCCCCAGCTGAGTTGCCGCTTGTTACTTTCCCCTAGCCGAGGTGCCAATCATTCTTCCTCAGCCAAGTACAAAAGCCAGAGAACCACTTCCCCACAGAGTTTCAGCCTCTATCCAGAAGAACAGCACATGAAGGAATCACAACAGAGTGACGAAAGCTTCTACAAAACCCAGCTGGGTCCCTTACTACTTGGAATAGGTCTATCGTTGACCCATTTCCCCAAGCAGATACATTTCATCAGATCTACCAATGATCTCATCCCCAGCTGGGATGTCCATTTCAAACAGATCGACCAGAGATCTTCACGGCAGCGGGATCCGAATCCCGGTTTGGTATCTTTGCATAATCATGGCATTCGCATCATATTCGCCCACAAAGCGTAGCATTCCGTCTAATACGGAGAATTACGGCAAAAATCCAACATATAGCATAGTCATAAGCCATGTTCTGAATCAAACGCTTGTGAATAATGACAATCCATCAACATACAGAAAACTCCCACAAATTCCCCAGCGGAGAGCTAAAGCTAAAGCAGTTGCCTTGCATTCTCAAACATCAGCATATACTCCTTTTGACACCCGTCCGTGTCATCATTCCCCAGTAAAGTCACCCGAGCACCCGCATTACAGATACTTCTTGACACCCGTCCGTGTCATATCCCCAGCAAAAAGCCAAAGCGTCCCCTTTGCACTCACAGATATATGTACATGCAATTCCTTGACATCCGTCCGTGTCATTTTCCTCAGCACAGTAACCTCAAACACTTTGTATATCAGATACTTGTTTATACTATACTGTCCTCCTTTCGACACTCGTCCGTGTCACTCTCCCCAGCAGGTTAAACACTCATCTATACACCATCCATACTCATACTTATACAGGTACTCGTCCGTATCTTGTATATATCACTCAAATCCCCTCAGAGTCAACACTCGTCCGTGTTCTTTGGTAACCAGTTGGTACTCGTCCGTACCATCATCTCAGAGCATGCGTCAAGCGTTTGTTTCTACTTGATACTCGTCCGTATCATAGTCTTAAAGATGCTCGTCCGCATCTTTAATCCATACACGTGTCAAACACTCATTTCTTCTCGAATTT
Organism: Lathyrus aphaca; assembly: GCA_963966055.1. Classification (NCBI taxonomy): domain Eukaryota; kingdom Viridiplantae; phylum Streptophyta; class Magnoliopsida; order Fabales; family Fabaceae; genus Lathyrus; species Lathyrus aphaca. The sequence continues at coordinate 49,413,924 of OZ014520.1, forward strand.
AGACACTCGTCTGTGTCTACTATTCTCCAGAAGAGTCCCCTTAGATTCAACACTCGTCCGTGTTCTCTGTTAACCAGTTGATACTCGTCCGTATCATCATCTCTGAACACGTGTCAGTATTTGTTTCTACCCGATACTCGTCCGTATCGTAGTCTTAGGGATGCTCGTCCGCATCTTTAATCTATACACACTGTCTAAACACTTATACTTTTATTTCTTGGATATAAACACTCGTCCGTGTTTATTATTCCCCAGTAGATCGCCAACAAAGTAAATTTTCTTTTCTATCTGACACTCGTCCTGTGTCATGATAAACTTTGAGAGCAGCCGTCCCCTGCTAGGTGATCGTCCTTCACTTCTTGATGGTCGTCCTCCATCATGCTCGTCCAATGGCCGTCCCCATCGTTGATCTTTTCTATCCGGCATTCGTCCTATGTCGTGATACTTTTAGCAGCCGTACCCTGCTAGGTGATCGTCCTTCACCTTCTTGATGATCGCCCTTCATCATTTTATCCAATGGCCGTCCCCATTGTTGATCTTGTTATCTGACATTCGTCCTATGTCATGATAAACCTTGAGAGCAGCCGTCCCCTGCTAGGTGGTCGTCCTCCACCTCTTGATGGTCGTCCTCCATCATGCTCGTCCGATGGCCATCCCCATCGTTGACCCTTTTATCCGGCATTCGTCATATGTCGCGATATTTTCGGCAGCCGTACCCTGCCAGGTGGTCGTCCTCCACCTTAGATGACCGTCCCTCATCTTATTCCCGACAGAGCAGCCGTCCCCTGCTAGGTGATCGTCCTTCACCTTTGATGACCGTACCCCATCATCTGTTTATTTCATTTATTCTTTAACCCGATGGCCGTCCCCGTCGTGGTCCCTTTTTCCTTTTCCTGATGATCGTCCTTCATCAGTTTAGCCCGATGGCCGTCCCCATCGTTGGTTACCTTACTTTATGAACTTGATGGCCGTCCCCATCATTTTTTCATTGATCCCCAGAGAATATCATAGCTTTACTTGATGTCCTTCCCCATCATAACCCCTTTTATCCCCAGCATGTCGGCCGTCCCCGTCATTGCTTTATTTTCCGCGCTTTTCCAGCATGTCGGCCGTCCCCGTCATCGCTCTTTCCCCAGCAGTCATCCTCTGCTTGACGGCCGTCCTCCGTCGCCCACACTTTACGATATACTTTATTTTCTTTTACAAATCTATATCCCTTTTCTTCATTCTGTGAGTGCAAATTTTGGACTGTCTTTGGTATTCAACCACAAGTTATCTTGTTTGCCTGTTAAGCCGTTGCTTACATCCTGCACAGCTAACTCATGTTTGAATAGGGGCATCTGTAAAAACCCCAAATTTGCCCTCACCCATTCACACCATGGCTTGTGATAGTTTCATATGCATAAAGTCAATCATGGCACCTCATATTGCATACTTGCTTCACTGCATTGATTCAAAGTCATCTGCATCTAGGGTTTGTGATCTGAGCAATCCAAGAAGCTTCATGGGCCACTCCAAAGGTCATCAATCACTTCAAAGGGGTCCATGTATGTTCAAGCATCATATTATACCCTCTCAAAGTCAAGAATGTCAAAAATCACAAGAACTGAGAATGGCATGGAAGCAGAGCCAGGTTTAACTGCACAGATGACCTAAAATTAGGGTTTTGGTTTCAGAGGCCATAACTCCAAATTTTTTGGTCATTCTTGTTTCTATTGGTCTCTATATGGTATAGGGAGTATGCATATCAATTTTCATGAAGAAATTCCATGGGGAAGTCATCTGATCAAGAGTTGATTTTTCAAGCAAGTCAGTGCAAAATCAGGGCATCTGAGGCCCCCAATGACCCAACCAAAGGGTGTTGTTCATCATTTTGATTGTATATGATCTTTATTTGATCATGGAAGATGTTATAAGTTCACAAATTTGAAGAATTTCAAGTCTTTTGCAAAGTTGACTTTTTGGGGAAGTTTGACTTTTAATGAAATTGCCATTTTAGGAAACTTTTTCAACCCTTGCTTTTTGATTCAAAAATGCTTCAAATGGAAAAACTTTGGTCATGAAAGTTGTAGAATTGATCATTCCCTTTTCAAAAAGTACAAGAACATGACCTAATTCATTTTGGATCAAAAGTTATGGCTTGTCAAAGTTGGCTAAAATCACAAAATTTCAAAGTTTCTACCAAAGAGGCAAAGTTGCAAATTCACATGTTAAGGCAAATTGGGCTGTCAAATGCACTTCTAAACTTCACAACATGATCCTACAACACCTAAAATTCAGAATGGGCCAAGGAACCTTGCATTTTGATGCCTTGAATCACAAGAATTTCCAAAGAGGCCAAGCTTTATGAAAATTGCAAAACATGTCATAAACCTTGATCAACTTGCTGAATCACCTCATAAACAATTCCATGGACCTCCTTAAACTCAGCTGAGCAAGGACAAGCCAATGAGCTAGCTACACCATTGCCCATACCTCAAGTACACAACTTTTGACTTTTTGGCAAGAACACCCATACCAATCCCACAGTGACACAACAACTCTCTGCCCAATCCAGATCTTACAAACCCACTCCAAGGTTTCATTTTCATAACACAACTCATTCTGATCTTGCCTCCAAGCCAGCATTCTCATCTTTCACCCCATATGCAATTTCCTTCGAAACACTCTCCACAAGCCTCAAACACAAAACCAAACTTCACAAACAATCTCAACTCATTCCACTGATCATAAATCACCCATCACCATAGCCTGAAAGTCACAAAATCAAAAATACGATCACCACCTTCCCTTGAGCAGAACTTCTGCCATTTCAAAAACTAGCCATTCTCAAAGCTTCCTGAGCTGCATTTCATCATCAGAGGGTCCAAAGGAGTGGGTTTGCACCAAGAAACAGCCCAGAAAGCACAGGATCAGAAAGCTCCATCTCAGGTATAGCTCAAGAACAAATTTTCCAGAACTTCATTTTCTTGTTATAAATTGATTCTACATGTTATCCTGATCATCATGATGTGTTTGAAATTGAAAATGAGTGAAAAATGAGGATGTATTGATGTTCTGAAATTTCTCCCGTGAAAAATGTTTGCTTCGATTTGCTTGATTCATGTAGTTTAAATGTTGTTTGATGGTTGATTTATGTTCTATGATGTTAGAGGATCATTTCCCTGTGTTTAATTTGAAGTGGGGTGGCTTGTAGTGAAACCTAGGGTTTTGGTTCGCCGGAGAAGACGACCGGAAGTCTTCTCCAGCCACCTGAGAACCATTAACCCTAATCAGTGTCATTAATTGAGGTTTGAATTTGGTACGTTAGATGTGTTGACTTAGGCTGACTGGCGCGCGTTTGAGTGGCCAGGATGCATCCTCAGAAACCCTAATCTCCATTAACTTAATTAATCCCAATTAATTAATTCATAAACTTAATTTAACCAGATTTGAATTGTGACCATTGGATTGCGCGCGCAGTCAACAAACCATTTCCCAGATTCAATCCTGGCTCTCCATTGCGCATACTTTCTTTTTATTTCATTTTTAATTCATTTCTTTTGTTTTATTTTGTACATTTTATTTAAAATAGCAAAACAATTTTAAAAATTCTGAAAATTTTTGTATAAACTTTTATTAATTTTCAGAAACCAAAAACATTTTTATTTTTATTTTTTGCATTAAAAAATATTTTTAAATCATTTAAAAGTTTATTTTTAATTAATTAATGAGAATTAATTAATTAAAAATACTTTTAGGTATTTAAAAATCACCAAAAAATTCATGAAACCTTCATAATCATTTAGAAACATTGTCCAACCCTCAAACCAAATTTCTTTTTTGATCTTGATGTCTTTTGAGAATTTTCCATGGAATTAAAATCATTTCAAGGCATTATTTTGATCCAAACTTCAAAAAATCATTTCTGCCTAACCATTGAGAGTTGGACTTTGATTCTTTTTGCATTGCATTTTGTTTAGCATGTAGTTTGTGAGATTAAATTGGCATGATTTGATCTTGCATTTTCCATTTGTTTGACATTTTTCTTGTCAAGGTACCCTAAAACCCTAGAAAACTTAGGAAATTCATAACCCTAATTAGGTTAAGAGTTAGAACCCCTCCTTTGGGAAGTGAGTTTGTATAGGATTAGGGTTCCCTTGAATGCATTTTCAATTTTTTATCCTGATGCTTGCTTCTGATTTTGGTTTTTGTTTGTTGCATTGATCATAAACCCTAATTTGGGCTTTCTTTTACATTCATCTTGCATTTGCTTGCATACCATGATTTGCCATGACATTTCATGCATTCATTTGATTCATTAGACATTTTAAGATATGTTGAAAGCATGTTTGATCATTGCATCATGTATTTGCCATGTTGTATGTCATTTGCATTTCATAACTTTTCATGTATGTTCATGGTTCTAAGCATGCTTCTCTTGCATTCATTTGTTCATGTGATCATCCCCATGCCTTGTTTCATGTTTGCATCATCTCATAACATCATTATCATCACATACATGCTTCTGATTTTGGTTTACAACATGCCATTTCATTTCATTTTGCATTGCATTTCATTCCTTTTGATAACTTTTCAGGTGGTAGGTTCTTTGAGAAGTGAATTTGCCTTCACTTCTCACAATTTCTTTTCATCTCTCTTATGCATCATTGCTGCATTTTATCTTTGTGTTTGAGATTGAGCTTGCTCTTTCTTCTCCTTCTTACTTTCTTTCTTCAAGTGACTTGTCTTCTTAAATGAAGCAAGTTACTTTGCTTCTCTTTGCTCCTTTCATCTGCTTCCTGATGGTTCCTCTGAATATCTTTATTGTAAACCTCACAAACCTTAGGAACAACCAAGCATGACAATGATTAGGGTTTTGATTAGTCCCCCACTTAGTTTTTACCTTTGTGTCTCATTGAGTCTTCTTTTCTCACCCCATAACCAGGGACTAAACCCTAAAGGCTTTAAGGCTTTGTGATTAAGCTTATGCCTGCATCCTTCTATTAGGATGGAGTGTATAACTTTAATCCTAAGTGTTAAACCCTTAATGTGTTTAAATCCTTTAATCAATCCACTTCATAATCACCAAGACATCAAGCTTGTAACTTGGGCCTTGCATTAGGGTTCTAATTCTTCCTTAATTGGTTAAGAAGGACTAACCCTAGTGTTAATGGACAAGTCCCCCTCAAGTTGTCTTACAAAATCTAAAAAAATCATTTCTTCATCTTATCATTAACTAAAATCCACTTAATAAAGGCTTTGTTTTGTCATGAGTTTAATCCCTAATCATGGATTAAGTTGAGGAGCTTTCCTCAGCTTAAACATTCTCATCTATTATCCTTCTATTAGGATGGTGTAATGAGTCTGTTTAATCCCTGATTATGGCTTAACCTCATTACTTAACACTAAACAAAAACAACAAAAACATCTAATTAATCACAAGTAGGTTAATGACCTTAATCCTACATCAAAGGTGTTTAAGTGTGAGAAGCTGACTTCACACTTAAGGTATTCTCATTACCCCTAATCAGAGGGAGGATGTGATGAGTTTACTAATCCATTGGTTTAGGCTTAAGCTCATTTTCTTATGACAAACTTTCAAAAACAATAAAAGACTGAAAACACAAAAACAAACAATAATCGTCTCCTCCGGGATTCTTTCCTCATCTCATTCACTCACAAACGAGAACTAGCTTCTTCCGTCTAATGCAAGACAGTTTACACCTGAGCCAGACAGGTCATACACTTGAGCATAGACAAGTAAGCAGTTCACAAGTCAATCCACCTTTCAGTCTCTTTGGGTCGAACTACAGTGTTCTGACTTCCTCATTGCACGAGAGGATACATAGGCATAACTTAACAGTTATCGAACAAAAGTCTTTGTATATTCCCCCTCTTTCCAGCATCATTCTTTTAGCCTCATGATCTTGAACAATTCATTCTCATTCCTACACTGACACATCATATATCACACTTCGCACTTCCTTTTACACTGACACCTGTACATCCTTTTCCAGCTCTTTTATACACAAATTGCACTGACACTACCCCTTTAAAACACAAATCTTTTAAGCGTGGATCCCGTCGAGTACGGCGGACAATCTGGGTGCTAATACCTTCCCAGGTTGTAACCAACCCCCTATCTCAGTCTCTCTGGTTCGCAACCGTCTTATCCATATCTTTCTAGGTCTATGCAGCATTGCCTTTCCCTCGGGATAAAAATGCCTAGCTGGCGACTCTATTCATTTCTTTTGAGTTCACTCATGTGTGTTCTCATTCCTCTTTTCTCCGACCGTTCGCGCTTGTACCGGGATGCAAATCTTTGGGAGCGACAATCATCAATATATTACCTCACTATTACCCAACACACAGTAGCCACCTGCTCCAACATACAAACACGACAATTCACAACAATGACACACATCGCACACCTAGAATACACATTCCATAGTTAAACATATCACAACAAACAAGGAAATTCAATTAACACATCAAATAGTTGGAATTATGGTGTTGAAAATAATTTTAGTAGAAAGTACATAAAACCAGCTTTCCAACGATTCAAATGGCGACTGAAATGGACTTACTGTTTGAAAGTTATGAATTTTCGAAAATTTAGAAAAACTGTTACGTTCAGTGGTAACTGGTTACTACCAGGAGGGTAACCAGTTACTCTGTGTTATTTTCCCCAAAATCCCATTTTTTTATGCATTAATCAGTTACTACATATTCGGTAACCGGTTACTTGAACTACAAAATTAATTTCTGCTATTTTCTGCTACGGGAACTCAATTTTCATCCCATTTCAATACCCAAACTCATCACATATATCAGAATTCGACCCACAAGCATCACACAATCATCATACATGATTCTAACACTCTTATAACATCACAAAACACATTTTAAACCAAGAAAATCACATAATTAGAGCGTTGTTATTATTATCGACACGTAACTCCAATTTTTCACCGAACACATCAAACAATCAACGAACACGAAACATAATACCCAATGATCTATCTACCTTCATACCAGTATCATATATCCCTTATGAGAATTGAAGAACCCAACCCTTACCTTAGAGTTCTTGCCCAAAATCTCTTCTTCTCCATTGAGCCCTAACTTTCTCTTCCACTTGCTCTTTCTCTTGTTTTCACGTAGAATAAAAATCCCTCTGTTCTAACCCCTTATACTATTATTATTATTATTATTATTATTATTATTATTATTATTTCCACTTAACCCAACTAATGATTTAATAATAATAATAAAATAATTTCCATCAAATATTTAATTTAAAATAATATTCACTTAATATTATAATTAACTAAATATTACTAGTATAATTATATCATTCTTACTCACCACACCACCAATCTCTACACTTTTAGTCACACACCCTTACCACCTTAAAGTCTCAGTCTCAAGACCAATGCCTACTACTAAGGGTAACTCCAATATCAACGAAAGCACAAAATCACATACACAAATAGACAACATCATACTTTAATTTACGAAAATAATTAAAGTAAATTAGGGCGTTACAACTCTCCCCCACTTAGTATATTTTCGTCCTCGAAAATTTCCTCAATGCCACTACCCCGGATACATTCCCGCAGCCGACTAATCAACTTTCATGCCATGAAAGGCAACACCACGACTAACACCCAACAACAGTCCACCTCGTCAACGACAATAACAACATGATGCAATGTTCACACAATGCATTTGACAACAAACTCAAGACGCAAGAATAACCAAGTTACGAATACACATTTTCTCTCTTGAACAAAAACACAACAAGATCGTTACCATCATCATAGGTAAACTCCCATAATTTTTCATCACAGAAATCAGCTACTCGCACTCGAACCATCACCATAGGATTGAGACCATAACAAGGATAAGAACAGAAAGTTCCATAACATAATTTGTTTCTATCTTTTCATCACATAACAACAATGTCATATGAACATCCACATAACCATAATACCAACAACATTGACACACAACATCAGTAATACAATGCTACGATCCACCAATCAGACGTGTAAATCATTACCTTTAATGACATGGTAGTAACACATATAATATATAATCCTTTCACCTATCACTTCTATCTTTGAATGTCCAATGGTTTGCATCAGCCTTGCATGCTTCTTCTGTTTAACCCTCGACTACTACAAGTTCTACATGAATAACAATTTGCGTCACATCACGTTTTGGCTGCGCCACTCTGATCATCCCTCTTGAGTCACTGACCTCATTTTGACTTCCATCAACCATTATATTTACAAGTTTCACATCTAGCTTTTGACTCTCTATAATATTCACCACAAAATCATTGTTCACTTTAGATATCTTTAACATCTCATCTGCGACTTAAGCTTTCATACTAGCTCAAGTTTCTGAACCGTTTAATATGTCTCATCTCCTTCATATCCATTTTTTAATAGGTTCACACAAAATGGTGAAATAACTTCTCAATAAAACGTCAATTCGCTTTACACACTATCAAGATGGAAAGACAAGTCTATCAAATCCAACACGATCCCGTCTACTATTAACAAGAGATTAAAGGTGATTAGTTCCTTAATTTGTCAATAGATAGTCGATAACCATGATAGAGCATAAACCATCGTTACTAAACTATAATAGTGTTTCCTCTCGAACTTATTCTTAAAGTCACCTAAAACAACATGGTCCAATAATCTCTTTTGAGGTTTATAAATGCTTCCATAATTTCCTCATCATCTCATCTCGTCGATGAGACACCATCACCTAAACAAAGTACATAATCTACTTCATACCCACTTAACATCACACAGTTTTTAAGTATCCTCCAATTCCGGGCTTGCTAAAATACCAAACACATCACAATCATTTCATTCCAGATGAAGTATTTATCCATGTAGAGGACTTTAACAATATTAACAAATCCTTAGTTTTCCTTTAAATCTGACAACATAGAGGATACATATATCTTACATTTGAATCTCATTTAAATCGAAATCTAAATAATACCGTCTCCACATCCGGTTGATGATAGAAATCTTCCAAAATCTTCCCGACACATTTTGACACCATGTCATCAATGACACACAATCAACTTTACTATTGAACCTTATCCCTTCCTCAAAGATATCTCTACTCTAATCATTCTCAATTGGTATATGTAATGCCTTAATTTTATATTTATTTTTGTGAAATAAATATTAATATTTTAATGGCATAATTGAATTAATTGGTGAAGAAAGTATTTTATGAGAATAATAATAATAATATAAGGTGTACTAATATAATGTTGTTATTATTTAAATAAAATAAAATAAAGGGTTGGTTAGAGGTATAAGGGGCAAAGGTGGAATTGTTGTTTTATAAAAAGAGGAAATAGAGAAACAAACCTCATTCATCGTATTTTTGACGAAGAACAGAGAAGTCTGGAGAAAGAGGAGAAGAAGGGCAAGGTCAAGGATCGTAGATCACCAAGACCAAAAGTTGTGAAGGAATGATTCAATTTTAAGGTAAGGGGGGAGAAAGGGTTTATGATTGGTGATAGGAAATAGAAGGGTAATTGGGAGTTCCTTCCTCCCTTAGGTATTTTTAAGAGATTCTGATAATAATGATTGAATTGATGCAATATTGTGAAATTGTTGATGAATATGATTATATGATGTGTTTTGAAAATATATTTGGTGTTGTATGTTTGGTATTTGGAGAATTGGCATATGAATGTTGTGGGGGTTATGATGAACAGAGAAGAGGATTAAACCTCATAATTTGTTGCGTATGTGCTTCTTCAGAAGTGCAGACAATTCAGGTACTTGAGAAGTACGATGGTGTGATGTCTGTGTCCTAGGAGCTCTGATATGTAACGGGAACGAGGATCTTTGTACACACTTACTTTTAATGTTTAGCAACTTATTTTTATAATTAAACTTGAATTGAAGAACCTTATTACGTTCGATTTGTTAAGCCTTTGAGCTATTGATATTAAAGAATTGGATTCCGCTGTTCATTTTAGAACAACGATTTTGATGAACGTTGATGGTGTAACATCTCACTCTAGAAAAGTAACTCTGATTTTATTAAAGATTTATATAATTATTTATGTGGGAAAAGTGGGTGTTACAATTGGTATCAGAGCAGGTCGGTCCAACCGGCCAGATTGCGCCAGTCCTTAGAATAGGAGTCGTGTGTTTCCTAACCTGAGTTATTTGTTGTATCAGTATGGCAGGAAGGAATGATGCTGCTCTTGCTGCATCTATGCAAGCCATGGCGCAGACGGTTGAGAATGTTGTTCAGGTCGTTCAGGGTTTAGGAAATGCTCAGTCTCGTGCATTAGAGAAGTTCCGGAATAACAGACCGCCGACGTATGAAGGTGGAATTCTAGATCCAGAGGCTGCACATAAGTGGTTGAAAGCTGTTGTGAAGATCTTCAGAACCATGGGATGCTATGATGATCAAAAGGTGAGGTTTCGTACTCACATGCTGGAGGGAAAAGCTGAAGTCTTGTGGGATAACAGTCGCCAAAGGTTGGAAGACGTGGGTACGGTTATCACTTGGGTGGTATTTTCGCAGAGAATTCTTGGAGAAGTACTTCCCAGAAGACATCCGCAGTGCTAAGGAGGTCGAGTTCTTGGAACTCAAACAAGGTAATATGACAGTGGCGGAGTATGCTGCCAAGTTTGAAGAGCTAGTGCAATACTGTACACACTACAATACTGAAGAGGCGATGACTTCCAAATGCCTAAAGTATGAGAATGAGCTGCGTCCTAAGATTAAGCTGGGTATTGCTTACCAGAAGATCAGGAATTATCCAGAGCTGGTAAGTAGGAGCAGGATTTATGATAACGACAACAGGGCGCAGATTGCACACTACAAAGCTGTGAATGATAAGAAAGGGAAGCAGAGATTTGGTGGTACTCCTTACAGTGCTCCAGCTGACAAAGGGAAGCAAAAAGCTGGTAATGAAAAGAAACCAAGTGGGGGAGGAAGTACTCCTGGTGTGCTCAAATGCTACAGATGTCACGGCACGAGATATCGTGCCAATAATTGTCCTACTGAAGAAAATAAGTGGTTTAAGTGTGGAAATGCGGGTCATGTGATGGCCAATTGCATAGGGAATGTGCCTATTTGCTATAATTGTGGAGAGCAGGGCCACATTAGCACTAATTTCCAGAAACCAAAGAAGCAGAAATTTGATGGGAAAGTATTTGCATTAGTGGGAGCTCAGCCTACTAGTGAAGATCAATTTGTCAAAGGTACTTGCTTTATCAATAATATTCCTTTATTTGTGATTATTGATACGGGTGCAACACACTCGTTTATTTCTTTGGAATGTGTGAAAAAGTTAGAATTGGAACCTTCTCAATTAAGTCGAGGAATGGTTATTGATACACCATCTATAGGTTCTATGACTACTACCTTGATATGTCGTGATTGTGTTTTGGCTATTTCTGATAAAGAGTTTAGAGTGGATCTTGTAAACACCCCAAATTTGCCCTCACTCATATCACACCATGGCTTGTGGTCTTATATTTTTTCATAAGCATAAGCATTGCCCCTCATATTGCATATTTGTTTCATCTGCATAGTTCAAGTTCATTTGCATCTAGGGTTTGTGATCTGAGCAATCCAAGGATCCATCTGAGCCATCCCAGAGGCCTCAAAGTGTTCCAAGAGGGTCCATGTGTGTTCTATCATCATATTATGCCCCTCAAAATTCATGGAAATCAAAAGATCACAAGAACTAGCAACGCATGGAAGTAGAGCTAGGGTTTTCATTACACAGATGACCAAAATCAGGGTTTTGGTTTCAGAGGCCTTAACTCCAAAATTTTGGGCCATTCTTGTTTCTAATGTTCTTAATATGTTATAAGGATCATGTGTACCAAGTTTTATGAATAAATTCATTGTGGAAGTCATCTGTTCACTGGGTAACTTCTTGAGTAAGTTAAGTCAAAATCAGGGCATCTGAGGCCCCCAACAATGGAACCAAGGGGGTATTTTCATCAAATTTAAGTTCTATGATCTTTATTTGATCTTATAAGAGGTTGGAAGTTCACAAGATTGAAGAATTTTGAGCCATTTGCAAACTTGCCAAAAATGGAAATAACTTGTAATGGAAACTTTCCATTTTGGGAAAGTTTTTCAACCTCCTATTTCTCAACCAAAAATGCTTCAAATGAAAAATTCTTGGTCATGAAAGTTGTAGATTAGGTCTTTCCCTTTTCAAAAAGTTCAAGAACATGTCTTGATTCATCCTAGAACTCAAGATATGGCCTTTCAATGTTGGCAAAAATCCTAAAATTTCAAGTTTTATGTCAAAGAGGGATTTTGAAAATTGGCATATTCAAGCATTCTAATGACTTCAAATGGACACAAACACTTCACAACATGTCAAACAAACCTCTAAACATCAGAATTATGCTTTGAACCATGCACTTTCATGACTTGAACTTCAAGAAATCACAAAAGGGCCAAAACTCTCAAAAATTGCAAAATGATATGAATCTCTTCATCCACTTGTGCCAGTATGCCAAAACCAATTCCATGGCTCTCCACAAAGTCAGCTGAGGCCAGACATCCCAAGAACTCATGCCTGCACCATGCCCATACCTCAAAGTACAATATCTTGACTTTTTGCAACTTGGCCCATACTAATCACACTATGCCACCACCCACTTTCTGAACACTCTCATTGGCCTATACTATCCTTATGGAACACATTTCATAGGACACAAGCAGCTGAATCATCCTAGAACTCAGATTGCCCAAAATTTGTCAAAACCTTCAAGCTTTCGAAACTCACTCCTCAGCCACTAAAACTTCAATTTTCTTTCATCAATCATCTCCACATAACCTAAGGATCACAAAGCACCCTTCACCATGGCCAAAAAGCCACTAAATCAGAAATACGATTTCTGCATCCTCAGAACCAAGCTCCTCAAAATAGCCATCACAAGCTTTCTCTAAGCTCATCTTCATCATCAGGAGGTTCTTTGGGGTGATTTTGAACCAAGAGGGAGGCCATAAAGCTCAAGAACACAAAGCTTCAACTCAGGTAGCTTCATGAACTTTTTTTCCAGAACTTGCATTTTAAGTTTCTTAATGAATTTACATGCTTTACTGATCACCCTGATGTAATTTGTTTTGAAAATGGTTGAGTATTAAGCATGTATTGAAATTCTGAAAGTTTTGTTCATTTTCACGATTTGCTTCGAATCTTGTTTTTGGTGGATGATAAATGTGTTTTGTTTGCTGATTCATGATGTATGATGCTTGGGGATCATTTATGGGCAAGAAATTTGGGGTTTAGTGGCCTAGGGAAGAAGTTAGGTGTTTTGGCCTGCCGGAGAAGATGACCGGAGCTACCTCCGGTCACCTGAAAGTAATTAAGGTTCTAATTAGGGTTTAGTTTCCAGTTTGAATAATGACCGTAGGATGTGTTTTGCCCGCGTGTGTGGATGGCTGAGATTGAGTCATTAAACCCTAAACAAAATTAATTAAATTAATTAGGTTTAATTAGTCAGGAGTGATCTGGACCACATAATCACACGCGCAGTCAACCCTTCCCGCTTGAGTTTGAATCTCAACCATCAGATCTTCATATTTTCTCATTTAATTCATTTTATTTTATTTTCTTTCCATTTCTTTTGCATAATTAATTTAAAATATCAAAAAGCTTTCAAAAATTATTTCCTTTTGCATTTTTGTTTTAAATATTTTTCTTAACCTTAAAATGTTTTTTATTTTAATTTTTTTCATTAAAAAAGTATTTTTAAAATATTTAAATGTTATTTTTAATTAATTAAAGTCTTTTAATTAATTAAAAATACATTTAGGATTCTAAAAATCACCAAAAAAGTCATGAATCATCCCATTGCATTTAGAAACATTTTCAAACTCTTCACACAAATTTCTGTTTAGGTTTGATCATAGTTTGTGAATTTTCTTTGAATTAAGGGTCATTAAATATCATTTTTTGAACCCTAACTTTAAAAAATCTTTTCTGCCTAACCAAGAAGAATTTGAAGGTGATTCTTTTTGCATTGTTTTGAATATGGCATGTAGTATATAAGATATTTATCTCATGAATTTATCTTGCATGTTCAATTTGATTTGCATTTTTCCTTTTAAATCACCCAAAAACCCTAGCAAACTTAGGAAAATCATAACTTTCAATAGGATTAGCTTCTGACCTTCTCCTTTGGGGTGGGACCTAATATGGGATTAGGGTTAGTTTGAGCTTGGTTTCAATTTTTTATCATGTCATATGCTTCTGTTTTGTTCATTTGCATCTTGCTTGTCCATAAAACCCTAATTTTATGTGTTCATTTGCATTCATCTTGCATATGCATCCATACATGAACTTGCCATGACATTTCATGCTTTCATATGTCATCTTAGGCATCTTAAGACATGTTAGAATTATGCTTGATCATTTCTTCATTCATTTCATTTCATTAACTTTCATGTGTTTTCAAACTTCACAGCATGCTTACATGACATCTCATTCTTGTATGATCATCCATATGCACTTTGTATGCCTTTGCATCATCTCACATGACATTAACATTGCATAAACACTTCTGAATTTGGTCATTTCATCTCATTGCATCTCATTTCATTTCATTTCTTTATCCTTTATACTTTATGCATTCATGCTAACATTTTCAGGTGGTAAGTTGCTTTGAGAAGTGGATTTGCCTTCACTTCTCACTTCTCCTTATCTCTTTCATTTGCATATTGTTTGTCTTTTGAGTGAACTTGTTAACTTGTGTTCCATTTCTCTCACTTTCTTTCTTTAAGTTACTTATCTTCTTCAATGAAGTAAGTAACTTATTCTTCTGCTTCATCCTCCTTTCATCTGCTTCTTCCATTGGTGGCTTCCTTGAAGATTTTTCTTAGGCCTTACAAACCATATGAACATCCAAGCATGATAATAATTAGGGTTGTGATTAGTCCCCCTTTATCCTTTACCTTTGAGTCTCCTTGATTCTCTCTTCTCATCTTCATAATCAGAGACTAAACTCTTAAAGTTTTAGGACTTTGGAATTAGGGTTATGCCTGCATCCTTCTATTAGGATGTAGTGTATAACTTCAATCCTAAGTGTTAAACCTTTAATTTCTTTAAACCTCTTAATCAAATCATTTTAATAATCACTAAGACTTTATCTTGTAACTTGGGCCTTACATTAGGGTTCTAACTCTTCCTTATGGTTAAGAGGGACTAACCCTAGTGTTTAATGGACAAGTCCCCCTCAAGTTGTCTTACAAACTTAAAATCCACTTCTTAATCTCATCCCTTACTTAAAATCCACTTAATAAAAGGTTTGTTATATAATGAATTTAATCCCTAACCATGGATTAAGTTGAGGTATCTTCCTCAGCTTAAGTGTTCTCATCTATTATCCATCTGTTAGGATGGTGTAATGAGTCCACTAATCTGTGATTGGAGATTAAACTCATTACTTAACACTAAACAAAAACCCAAAAACATCTAAATAATTACAAGTAGGTTAATGATCTTAATCCTACATCATCATGGCAATTAAGTTGAGATGCTTATCTCATACTTAAGTAGGCTCATTATCCCTAATCAGGGAGGATATAATGCGTTTACAAGCCCTTGACTTAGGCTTAAGCTCATTAACTTATGCAAAACACCAAAAGCAATAACAAAACTGAAAACCCAAAAACAAACAATAATCGTCTCCTCCGGGATTCTTTTCTCAACACACTCATTCACAAACGAGAACTTGCTTCTTCCGTCTAATGCAAGACAGTTAGCACTCGAGCCAGACGAGTCATACACTTGAGCATAGACAAGTAAGCAGTTCACAACCAATCTATTTTTCAGTCTCTTTGAGTCGAACTACGGTGTTCTGACTTCCTCATTGCACGCGAGGATACGTAGGCATAACTTAACGGTTATCAAACAAAAGTCTCTTTGTCATCCCCTATCTTTCAGCATTCTTTTCTAAGCCTCAACTCCTGAGTACTCACCTTTTTGCACTGACACTTGTATATTCTTTTCCTGCTTTTGCACACAGATAGCACATACACTACCCTTTTTTTAAACACAATCTTTTAAGCGTGGATCCCGTCGAGTACGACGGAAAATCTGGGTGCTAATACCTTCATAGGTTGTAACCAACCCCCTTTCTCAGTTTCTCTGGTTCGCAACCGTCTTATCCATATTTTCATAGGTTTATGCAGCATTACCTTTCGTTCGGGATAAAAATGCCTAACTGGAGACTCTATTCAGTTCATTTCATTTTCTCTCTTCACCGACTGTTCGCGTCTGTACCCTATTTGACCCGGTGTCTTTTCAGGGGAGCGACAACTTGGTGACTCTGCTGGGGACCCTTATCTTGTAACCAGGGCTTCTGGTTCTTTTTGTGGGTTTCTCCTAGCGCTTGTTTGATTTGTGTTTATGGGGGTTTTATGTGTTACTTGTGTTTGTTGTTTATTGCTTTATCTATTGCTTTCTGTATAATTTTATTTATTGCTTTCATTTACTATTTATATGCATTTCATATTGTTATCATCATCTGTGCTGGATCTGTTGTTTCCTTTGGTGGGAGGGATTGTTGAGTGAGTAAGGTTCCATACCGGGGACCTGAGTGACACATAGGATATAATGGCTTCATATTATTTCCCATTCCATTTCGGTATGGTGCGGGAATATGAAACACGGTTCAAACATGGGTTTCTTCTTGAGAACTCTGTGCTACAGATTTCTTGTAGTACTAGGGCTATCTGGGAAGCCTGCTAAGTCTGGATGACCTTTTATGACCTTCAGCATCTTAGGTGAATTAGAGGAGGATCCTTTATGGTTATTGTAAACACTGTACCTCCGGGTTAGAAGTGTTTACACTTCTCATAACTGATCCAAGTCTGAGGATCCTTGTTCTAGAACAATACATGTGAGGGGGTTGGGATGTTTACAGGTTTACAGGAACCCTTGGCCTCATCATACCTTGTTACTAGTTTTGTTAAGGTTGTATCATTTTGGATTGTTCTTGTGAAACCCTGGACTTGTGACTCTTTATTTGAGTCCCCCACCTGGTTACTGGTTTTCTGAGCCTCCATCCGGACTTATGAATACACATGGACCCTATCAAGGTAGATAACAGATCCAACACTTGATCAGAAACCCTTTGCATATCATTCTGCATACATCATTTTGCATCATTTAACATTTGTCTATTTGTTTTATAGGGTATCCACATCTTATCTTTGGTTTGGTTTTGACCTGTTCTGCTGCTCAGATTCCTTCAGCTATCTGCATCAGTCTTCTTCACCAACTATCTTCTCCAGAGATTCTTCTCAGTTGTCTTCATCAGAGACTTTTCTTCAGCATCTTCATCAGTGGTCTTCATCAGAGACTCTCCTTCAGCATCTTTTTTTTAGTGGCCTTCATCAGCAGTTACTCTCAGTCTTCTTCACCAGCATCCATTGTCAGCATGGACACTTCCAGGAAGAGCAACATCACCTATCATTTCTTTGAGCCGACTTTGACAGGCATCATGCATATGCAGTCTCTCATCACTCCTGATCATGTCCCTTTATTCAGGGAACATTATGGTGGCATTATGGACATGATCATGGACCTAGATGCATCCCAGAGGAGCATGATTCACACATGTCTCCAGTTTTATGACCCTCCTCTCAGATGCTTCACTTTCCTAGATTTTCAGCTAGGACCATTGATGGAAGAGTTCTTCGTGTTGTTAGGTGTCCCTATCAGGAGAGGGATTCATTTCAACCCTGAGATGGTTGCTCCCAAGAATGAAGATATAGCTAAGGCTTTGCACTTGGAGCCCACCCTCATTCATCAGAGCATGACCACCACGGCTGGGATCCCAGGCCTTCACTTAGATTTCTTGATCTCCCAGGCCACCCTGCATGCTGCAACAGGGAAGTGGGAAACTGTTTGTGCTCTCCTAGCCCTCAACATATATGGAGTTATCTTGTTTGCAGACGAGCCAAAGTTTGTAAGCAAGAGTGCTATTCACCTGTTCTTACTGAGGAACCCAGTTCTTACCTTGCTTAGAGACTTTTACTACTCAGTGCACCAAAGGAATGAGAAGAAAAGAGGAAGATTGGTCAGATGTTGTGCACCCCTCTTCTACTGTCGGTTGTTAAGGCACTTGCCGAAATCAGACACTTTCTTGAATCCTCATCAACCAAGGAACTGGGCTAAGAGAATGATTTCCCTTACATCATAAGACATCAGTTGGTGCACTCAGAGCACCAAGGGCAAAGATATCATCACCAGCTGTGGGCAGTATCCCAATGTACCCTTGATTGGAGTAATAGGTTGCATCAACTACAACCCTTTGCTTTTCAAGAGGCAACCTTTCCATTGTCAGACAGGCAGCCTTGGCCTGGGACAACATTCAGACTAAGGGGACAACTATTCTGGGCAAGTGCAACAACATTGCTTCAGCTCAGTACCTAGATTGGTCTCGTACCAGGGGACAGATCACCCGGATGCCATTCACCTTAGAAGATGTACCTGGCTCATCAGCAGTGGAGCCTGCAGCCACTGTCAGCTTAGAGGAGTTTGAGAAATTGAAGGAAAGGAATACTCAACTCTCTGAAGCCTTGAAGAAGACCCTCTGGGAGAGGAATGACAGTCGTCTGGATAATGAAAGGTTAGAGAGGCTCTGGATTGAGCACTTGACCAAGATTGAGAAGACAGATGATTACATCAGAAAGGCTAGAGCAGGAGAGCTAGTGCTGAAGAATGCTTGCAAGGAAGCTAAGACTTAGAAGGCCAGAGCTGAGCATTACTTTGAGGAAAGCCAGGCTAGGTGGATCAGGATCACTGATGCTCGTGCACAGGAAGATCAAAGGACCCAAGCTAGGGTAGAGCAACTGGAGGCTAGTGAGAGGAAGAATCAGGTAGCTTTGTTAGCAGCACAAAAGGAGATCTCTGAGTTGAAACTCGGGGAGGAGTTGAAGAGATCAAAGGACCAGGATAAGCATAAGAAGTTGACCAGTGCCATTTCCACCAGGAACCTTCTTATCAGGACCATCACAGAACACCCAGTTGACCCAGTGACTGAGGCTCTCCTGAAGGAAGCTAGGGAGGATGATTTTGGATTGGATGTTTGATTTCCTTGTATTTGTACCTCCCTTTGTTTGTACTTTTGATTTTGTTGATGTATTTTGACCCACCATGGGGACTTTATTGTAATCAAACTATGTATCTTCACATTTTTGTAATATATGGTTTGTATTATTCTGTGGGTTTAATCTCTCTTCAACATCATCATTTCCTCGAGGTCTAGAAAGGTCAAAACCAAATAACCAACCCGGATACCCTTGGAAGACAAATAGACATCCTGCATTGCATACTAACATTTTCTCTTTGTTTTGTAGGTTTTTGTTTTGTTGTTGTTTCTCACTTTGTTGTGGTTTCAAGAAACATTGTTCGCAGAAGAGTGTTCCCTGTCAATAGAGTGCACCGGTATCCGACAAGAAACAACCTTCCGGGATTACAAATGGATCAAGTTCAACAAGACTTGACTGAAGTGAGAGCCTAAATGGCCAATGAGAGGACAGACATGAAGGCCCAAATGAATCAATTTATGACAGTGATGACTGGTTTGGCTCAGAGCCAGGAGAGACTGAGAGAGTTAGTCGAGCGGCAAACTCCCGAGGAAAACCATCCAGGTACAGGAGGTACCAGCAACAACGATGACGTACAACCTCGTACTGATCCCCCAGAGTTTGGGCCTCATCTGAACCCAGAAATCAATGCTATAAGAAACACCCAAGGTAACATTGGAGGAAGGGCTTTGCAGGAAGACCCTCAAGAAGAACAGTTTACTATGGTTGGGGCTGGAGACGAAGTTTACGATCGTCGGTTGGATGAAATTGCAGAAAAGCTAAGGTCTCTTGAATCCCAAAACTCTCTAGGTTTTGATGTCATGGACATGGGATTGGTGGAGGGGGTTAGAATTCCTCACAAGTTCAAATCTCCTTGTTTTGAAATATACAATGTCACATCCTGCCCACGTACCCATCTTCAGTCTTTCCTGGGGAGATTGAAAGCCTACACCATGGATGAGAAACTGTGGATGTTTTACTACGAGGATAGCTTGACAAGGGCATCCTGAGAATGGTATTCTCACTTGACTAGGGCCATAGTTAGAAATTGGAAAGACTTGGCTGAAGCTTTCATTCGTCAATATCAGTATAATCTGGACATGGCTCCAAACAGAACCCTTCTGATGGGAATGTCACAATCTTCCTATGAAAGCTTTAGAGAGTACGCCCAAAGGTGGAGACAATTAGCTGCTGCCGTTTAACCCCCGATGTCAGAAAGGGAGATGGAAGATATGTTCATGAATACTCTCCTGGGTACCTATATTGACAGATTGGCTGCATTTTCTTCCACCAGCTTTGCAGACGTGGTGATAGCTGGGGAAAGAATTGAAAGCCTACTGAAGATGGGAAAGATTTTCGACAACGATGCCAGTTCAAGCAGTGCAAGGAAGCCATTTACTAGGCCCCGCAGATCCGATGATACAAATTTTGTACATATGGGAAGAGGGAGACCCCAATATCTGCCCAGATCAGTTGTTGCCATCACTATTCCTACTCCACCTCCTCAGTATACTCAATAACCACATCACTTTCCTCAACAACCACAAATTCCTCAATAGAGATCTTACAATAACAATAACAACAATCAACAATAACACCCTTTTCAGCAGCGACCATCTCAGATCAATAGGGTGATTGACCCTATTCCAATGCCATATGCCACATTGCTTCCACAACTCCTAATGCTCAATCTTGTTGAGTTAAGGACATTGGCTCCACCGGATCCTCAGAACCTTTCGAGAAATTACGATGTCAATGCTAGGTGTGCTTTTCATTCTAATGCACCTGGTCACTCCACGGAAAAATGCAGGGCTCTGCATATAAAGGTCCAGGATCTGGTAGATTCAAAGGCCCTGAACTTTGCACCACCTCCCAATGTCATGAAAAATCCTATGCCAAGCCACGGTGGGCCAAGGATCAATGCTATAGAGGAAGGCTCACCCATGAGTTTAATTGAAGATACTGCAAGTATTCAGACACCTCTGGCAGAAGTTAAAGCTCAGCATCTGAAATGCCAGGTGTTTCCAGGTTGTGAGGCCTGTTGTGAATCTTGCCAGGTTTCCGTGAACGGGTGTGCAAGCTTGAGGAATGGCATCAATGGCTTGATCAAAGAAAGTATTCTGAAAATAACTACAATAGCTTCTACAACACCAGCAACTCATTTTTCTAGTGATTCTCCTACAACTACAACGACAATTGTTCCTACAGACTCGTCTACAAAATCAGCAACCACCTCTTCCATCACTTCAACAAACAATAGTTCCATTTCATTTACTTCTACAACTACATAAACCACCAATAACGACGTCTCCACTGTCACTATCTATTATGACCCTACAACGGTCCCAAACTCCAGCAACTTTGAACAACAATCTCAGCAACAGTTTCAGCAACAACAAGGCTTCAATTCATCTCCACCAACATCCACCAGAAGTTCTGTCACCATCTTTTATGACCCACAAACAATAACGGTTCCAACCTCTGTTGCAGTTAGCCCTGTAACCATCACGGTGCCAGGGCCTATTCCATATGACAAAGACAATGTTGTACCATGGCACTATGGTGCAGACCTTTACTGCAACGGAGAAAGAGTCCTTCTTGATTCTTCGGTTCATACACCACAAGTGGATAATGTCGGGGGAGGCGGAGGCTTCACCCGAAGCGGACGCCTCTTCGCATCACAAGCCCCAAGAACTAATACTGAGGCAGAGGCTGTTGCCAAAGCCAAAGGGAAAAGTGTGGAACCTGAAGAACCTGCGCCAAAAGAGACTCATAAATCATCCTTTGATCAAGATGTGGATGAATTTATGAGGATAATTAAAATAAGTGACTACAAGGTTGTGGATCAGCTCCACCAGAATCCTTCTAAGATCTCCATTTTATCCCTGCTGTTGTGTTTCGAAGCTCATCGGGATGCACTACTTAAAGTTCTGCATGCTGCCTACGTGCCAGAAGAGATCACAGTGAATCAGCTCGAGACAATAGTGTCTAATGTTAATACTAGCCATGGGCTAGGCTTCACCGATGCTGACTTGACAACGGAAGGACGTCACCACAACAAAGCTTTACACATCACCCTGGAGTGCAAAGGGGTTGTGCTCTCTCATGTTCTTGTTGACACTGGGTATTCACTCAATGTCTTGCCGAAGAAAGCTCTTGTCAAGCTCGAATATGATGGTATTGCTCTCCGACCAAGCAATCTGGTGGTCAGGGCTTTTGATGGCTCCAAGAGGTCTGTTCTCGGAGAGGTGGAGCTGCCTGTGATAATCGGTCTGCAAGTCTTTCAGACTACTTTCTATGTGATGGACATCCAGCCGGCCTATAATTGTTTGTTGGGTCGACCATGGATTCACGCCGTTGGCGCAGTTACGTCGACCCTTCACCAGAAATTGAAATATGAGTGGGAAGGACAGATTATCATCATCTGTGGTGAAGAGGATATCTTTGTTAGCCATCTGACTACATACAAATACATTGAGATGGATGGTGAAATCCATGAAACCATGAGCCAGGGGTTCGAGGCTCTGAACGTCAATGAGGCGACGACTGAAGTATTTGCTGCATCCCAGGAGGATAGGATGGGTACTTCAATTGTCTCCTATCAGCAATCCCGGAAGGTTGTTGAAGATGGAAATGCCCAAGGCTGGGGAAAGCTGCTACTGGTGGAGAAGAAGGAGGACATATTCGGTTTGGATTACAAACCATTTCGACAAGATCAAGCAGAGGCTGCTAAGGAGCCCAAGTTCATCAGTGAGGGGATGCTCACCCCGGATGCTGTTAATAACCTGGAAGACGAGGCGGAAAGCGACCTCAACCTGGAGAGCTGGATACATCCAAGGATCCCGGGTTACCAAGTCCTTAACTGGTCTTCCTAGGAAATTATAAGGGTTACTCCTGCAGAGTAATTATTATTTCCTGCTTTTTTCACCATGCATCAAGTCCTGCAACTTGCCCAAGGTGTCACGACTCATTTTGTAATAGGGCCATATTGTAATTTTGTGCAAATGGATTATCAATGAATATCGGACATCTTTTGCAAACAAGTCTTTTTTTTCGCTCACTGTCTTTTCATTTTTTACTTTTGTACAAAACAATAAAATGGCAATGTTTTCAAAATAAATAACTTCATTTTTAAGAAAGATTAAAATTGATCACTAAAACGAACCAATCTCAAACCTTGTAGAGATTATTCTCCATATTGCACCAACAACAGCACTGCTATGACCTTGTATGACTTCGACAATCCAATTAATCAAGCAGATGAAGGGGTTGAAGAAGACTATGAGTTACCTGAAGAGTTAGCCAGGTTGTTGAGACAGGAAGAGAAAGTGATTACTCCTCATCAGGAGGAGGTTGAAACAGTTAATCTTGGTACCGAAGAGGATTTGAAAGAAGTGAAGATTGGGGCCGGTCTGCAGGCTTCAGTAAAAGAACAACTTATCGACATGCTTCGAGAATACATCGACGTCTTTGCTTGGTCCTATCAAGACATGCCAGGTCTAGATACGGATATTGTTATGCACAAGTTGCCATTAAAGGAAGATTGCTCTCCAGTAAAGCAAAATCTACGCCGTACTTGCCCAGATATGGCCATGAAGATTAAGGAAGAGGTACAAAAACAGTGGGACACCGGTTTCCTTGCTGTAACTAGTTACCCGCCGTGCGTTGCTAACATTGTACCAGTGCCTTAGAAGGATGGGAAAGTACGTATGTGTGTGGATTACCGGGATCTGAACAGAGCTACCCCGAAGGATGATTTCCCATTACCTCACATTGATGTATTGGTCGACAATATAGCTCAGTTCTCGGTGTTTTCCTTTATGGATGGTCTTTCCGGGTATAATCAGATCAAGATGTCACCCGAAGACATGGAGAAAACAACCTTCATCACACCTTGGGGCATGTTTTGTTACAAGGTAATGCCATTTGGACTGAAGAATGCTGGCGCGACTTATCAACGGGCTATGGTAACGTTATTCCACGGCATGATCCACAAAGAAATTGAATGCTATGTGGATGACATGATTTCCAAGTCCCTCACTGAAGATGATCATCTGGTGAATCTGCTGAAGTTGTTCAAGCATCTGAGAAAGTATTCGCTGAAGCTAAACCCCAACAAATGCACATTCGGGGTACGTTCTGGTAAGTTGTTGGGATTTATCGTAAGTGAAAAGGGGATTAAAGTTGATCCTGATAAAGTCAAAGCCATTCAGGAGATGCCTGCACCTAGGACGGAAAAGGAAGATTGGGGTTTCCTAGGTAGATTGAACTACATATCAAGGTTCATATCTCATTTAACTGCAACCTGTGAGCCCCTGTTCAAATTGTTAAGAAAGGAACAAACGGTCAGGTGGAATGAAGATTGTCAGAAGACTTTTGAGAAGATCAAGGAGTACCTGCAAGAACCTCTAATTTTTATGCCTCCAGTTGAAGGAAGACCTCTAATAATGTACCTGACAGTATTTGAAGGATTAATGGGGTGTGTGTTGGGCCAGCATGATGAGTCTGGTCGAAAAGAGTATGCAATATACTACCTAAGCAAAAAGTTTACCGACTGTGAACAACGTTATTTACTGCTCGAGAAAACTTGTTGTGCTTTAGCGTGGGCTGCTCGCCGACTAAGAGAGTATATGTTGACTCACACTACCTTGTTAATCTCAAAGATGGACCCCGTCAAGTACATATTTGAGAAGCCAGCACTTACCGGGAGGGTTGCAAGATGGCAAATGATTCTGACAGAGTATGACATTCAGTACACATCTCAAAATGCCATCAAAGGCAGTGTACTATCTGACTATCTGGTTGAGCAACCCATTGATGATTACCAGCCCATGAGATTTGACTTCCCTGATGAGGACATCATGTTCCTAAAAGCAAAAGATCATGAAAAGCCTGTTCACACTGAAGGGCCTGATCTAGAAGAAGAATGGTCTATGATGTTTGATGGGGTTGTCAATATGAATGGTCGAGGAGATGGTGCAGTGCTCATTACACCTAAAGGAGTTCATATGCCTTTCTCGGCGAAACTCACCTTTGCATGCACTAACAATGAAGCTGAATATGAAGCCTGTATCATGGGTCTTGAGGAAGCCATTGACCTCAGGATCAAGTCTTTGAATGTATTCGGAGATTCAGCTTTGGTAATCAATCAGACCAACGGCAAATGGTACACTCACCAAGAGCATCTGATTCTATACCGTGACTATACGAGGAGATTATTGACTTTCTTTACAACAGTCAAACTTGAGTACATCCCTCGAGACAAAAATCAGTTCGCGGATCCTTTAGCTACCATTTCCTCCATGATCAAGGTTCAAACTGCCACTTATGTGCCTCAGACTAGACCGACCTGCATACGTATTCTCCGTGGACATTGCTAAAGATGACAAGCCTTGGTTCTATGACATCAAATGCTTCTTGGAGGATCAAACATACCCACCTGGGGCATCATCCAATGATAAGAAGACATTAAGAAGGCTGGTTGGCAGTTTCTTCCTCAATTCTGATGGTTCATTATACAAGCAAAACTTTGACATGGTTCTGCTCAGATGTGTTGATAAGAAAGAAGCAGACTTGCTGATGCACGAGGTGCATGAAGGATCTTTCGGTACCCATGCTGGAGGACATGCAATGGCTAATAAATTATTAAGATCAGGTTACTACTGGATCACAATGGATTCGGGCTGTTGGGCCTACGCCAGGAAGTGCCACAAATGCCAGATCTACACAGACAAAGTGCATGTGCCTCAAAATCCTTTGAACGTGATGTCTTCACCTTGGCCCTTTGCCATGTGGGGCATTGACATGATTGGAAAAATTGAACCGACTACTTCAAATGGCCACAGATTCATCCTGGTAGCTATTGATTACTTCACCAAATGGGTTGAAGCAGCTTCGTATGCAAACGTCACCAGACAAGTGGTAGCCAGATTTCTGAAAAGAGACATCATCTGTCGATATGGAGTTCCCGAGCGAATCATTACTGATAATGGTTCCAATTTGAATGACAAAATGATGGCAGAACTGTGTCGGGACTTCAAAATTCAGCATCACAACTCTTCTCCTTACATGCCAAAGATGAATGGCGCTGTTGAGGTAGCTAACAAAAACATTAAGAAGATTGTGCAGAAGATGGTGGTTACTTATAAAGACTGCCGTGAAATGCTACCATTTTCCTTGCATGGTACCGAACCTCAATCAGAATGTCCACTGGGGAAACACCTTATCAGCTTGTGTATGGTATGGAGGCAGTCCTACCTGTTGAAGTTGAGCTACCCTCCTTACGAGTGATGATGGATGTGAAGCTAGATGAAGCGGAATGGGTTCGTTCACGGTACAATCAACTGAATCTGATCGAAGAGAAGAGGCTAGCTGCTATTTGACATGGGTAGTTATATCAGAAAAGAATGAAGAAAGCCTTCGATCAGAAAGTCAGGCTTCGGGAATACCATGTGGGAGATCTCGTGCTGAAAAGACTCATTCCTCCTCATACAGACCACAGGGGCAAGTGGACTCCAAATTATGATGGCCCATTCATAATAAAGAAGGTTTTCTCTGGTGGAGCACTGATGCTCACTACTATGGATGGCGAAGATTTGTTATCCCCTGTGAATTCAAATGCAGTTAAAAAATACTTCGCATAAAATAACCCGCTGGACATAAAAACAGAATGTGAGTCCAGGCAAAAATAGGGCATCCCGACGAGTCAAAAACAGAATAAAAGACTCGGGAAAAAATAAGGGAAAATTGAAAAAATGTACACCCGCTGAGTTGAAAAGCCGCATTGGACAGCTCAGGCAAAAATGGGTATCCCGGTGGATTGAAAACCCGAAAGGGTGATCCACGCAAAATCAGGGAATAAGCGAACAACTGCATTCTAAATTCGTCTGTATCATTGTTGCACCCCAAAATTTGCCCTCACAATACAAGACTTTGTGTTCTAAGAAGGTTCACAAGGTTCACAAGTTTCCCAACACTTTCAAGGCCTTTCATGAGGTTCATGAAGTCTACAAGTCACTTCTTGAAGGTTCACAAGGCTCACAAGTTTCTCAATGTTTATATAACCTTTCATGAGGTTCATGAAGTCTACAAGTTACTTCTTGAAGGTTCACAAGGTTCACAAGATTCACAATGATTACAAAGCTTTCCTGAGGTTCATGAAGTCTACAAGTCACTTTATGAGGTTCACAAGGTTCACAACCTTCACAATACCTCCCATGAGGTTCACAAGACATCTTATGATGGTCCACAAGGTTCACAAAGTTCACAATTGGTCAAAGGAGTTGACAATTCCCTCAGACAGTGCACCTCCTAAGCAGTGCATCCAAAGCTAGGGTTTTGACTTTAATCAGGCTAAATGGACTTCCAAGACTTCAAGTGAGCTTCATAACATCTTATATGTGTGTAAGAACCCCCATGACAAGTTTCAAGACTTTTCTCAAAAGTTTGCTCAGTCAGATGATCAGATAAGTCAAAATCAGTCAAAGCAGTTAAAAAGTCAAACTGAGGTCAACTGTGGTCAAACCTAAGTCAAACTTCATGATTTTTTGCCAACATCAAGTATATGAAGTAAAATTCATCATTTGATCAAGGGTTGATCATGATTCATCAAGGAGATTCCAGATCATCAAGAATCAGGAGTTTCTAAATTAGGGTTTCCTCAGTAAAAGTCAACTGAACTTTGACCAGCCATAACTTTCACACAATTCATCACCAAGTCTCCATCCAAAGCTCATTTTGAAGGAAATTGAATTCTCTACAACTTTGTGTCTCACAAGCCAAGCCCAAAAATGCTTCATTTGGAGGGTATGAGCTAAGACATTATAGGTCATTTCAAAAGTCAACAAAAAGTCAACAACTTCAAAAGGGTATAACTTGAGATTGGTAAATGATATGGACATGAAACCAGTGGGGTTGTTTAGAGGACTCTTCAAGCTTTCCAAAATGTCCAAGAACACCTTCATAGCTTTAAAATTGAAGGATATGTGCCCTTGCAAAGTTGGGAAATTTTGAGTTGGTTTATGATGAAAATGGAGGTCTAAAACCAATTCTTTCCAAATGGGCTTGTCAAATTATGATCCAATCCATACACTATCATCATGCACGACCCAAATGATTAAAAATCAGAATTTTTATTATTTTATTTTTATTTATTTTGATTTAATTCATAAAAAATCATTTTAAATAGAAATAAAATATGAAAATATGTTATTTAATGGAGATTTGGTTTCTAGAATGTCTTCAATATTGATTGGAATTGAAAGGGAATGAAATCACAAGATTGGTACAAAAATAGTAAGCCTTAATGCAAGAATATTTGATTTTCAAAGCATGATCAAAATGAATCTTTTCATATCAAAATTTCCACACAACAATTCAATTTTATGACCTAAGTTCACTCACCTATAAGTACATGACTTATTGCAATCACCAAGACACGAATTTCAGCAGCCCAAAGGTAAGTTCACAAAGTCAAAAAATCATCCAAAAGCTCACATTCGGTTTCGGATTTCCAGAGCTTTACAAGGTATTTTGAGGACATGGACATGATTATGGGACTTCACTGATCATGAATCAATCACCATTTGCATCAAAAACATCATGAATTGCATAACCCGAGCCAAACCCTGTTCTTGAATATGACTTTTCGATTCCATTGATTTACTGTGTTTAACTTGTTTTTGATTGTTGAATGATGTTTATGATGGACCTTAGAACGATTCTGGGCCATTCAATTGAATTTTTCGTGCAGGTATAAGAATTCACCATAGTTAGGGTTTCATGGCCGTTTTAGGGTTCTTCAATTCATCCATTATAAATGAATTTTAAAGACATGGTTGAGTTGTATGGATCATGTAGAATGTAATGCACTAATCAATTTCACCAAATGTTGCTGTTTTGTCCATGTTTGAGT
This sequence comes from Lathyrus aphaca, assembly GCA_963966055.1. Classification (NCBI taxonomy): domain Eukaryota; kingdom Viridiplantae; phylum Streptophyta; class Magnoliopsida; order Fabales; family Fabaceae; genus Lathyrus; species Lathyrus aphaca. The sequence goes on from OZ014520.1 coordinate 49,442,950, forward strand.
TTTGTAGGTGTTGCTGCAAATTTGGTTTTCGCAGGTACAATGGAAGCAAAATTCGCAGCTAATTTTGTAGGTCATAAGGTTGAAGAAGAAGCTAGGTGGCGCGAAACCTGTATTTGAATTATTGTTTAAAAATAATATAATTTTGTTTCTATTTATTATCACAAGCCAATGCTTGTCCTGGTGGTAAGACATACTGCGCGTTTAGGTGAGTGGCCTGTGTTCGAATCCAGGCCATGTACATTTTTTTCTTATTTTTTCCAAGTTAAACATACATAATATATTATGTATTGTTACCAACTCATTAGCAGACGGGCTCTTCCAGCCAGGCGGTCATGCGTGTGTTTGCTAGTTTCAAAGGTCCTGGGTTCAACACCACCCCAGGCCTTTTGCTTTCTTTTATTTTCCTGATTTTTCCAGATAAGGAACAAAACCAAATGAAGCATATTCTCTTTCACCTGCGTGCTGATGGTCCAGTGGTAGAGGCTGTGGTTGGCAAGCATGAGGGACTGGGTTCAAACCCCAGCCCCATCAGGTTTTGATTTCTTTTTCTTTCTTTTGCTTTATTTTCTAATTTAATTACTATTTTACATAAAATAAATTGAAATTACATTGTTTTATTATTTTCTATATTATAAAATATATATTATGTGTTCTAGTTCTTAAAAATTATTTTCTAAAAAAATAAAAACTAGTTTTTATTATTGTATGTTTATTTAAATTATAAAAATATATACATGTACCATTTAATTAAAGGAATTGTCATTATATAAACCCTAAAAATATTTTCTAAACCCTAATCTATTTTTATTCAAAACCTAATTTTCTTTAATTTTGTAAATATGATTAATTTTGTAAATATAATGTTTAAAACTTTTTTTTTTTATATATATAATATGTAAAAATATTTTATATGCTATGTTTATAACCTAAATTATATTTTTAATATATATATATGTTTAAAAATAATTAAATTTATGCTAATATTATAATTACAATTTTCATGTTTAGAATTAATAAGTTGCATATAAATTTTAAATTTTATAATTAGATTGTTTATATTTTCTTAATAATGTCTAATTCTTATTTGATATTTTATTTTGTTTATCATTATTACTAATTATATTATTATTAATTTATTTATTTTTGCTTATTATTATTTCACTAACCATATTTAATCACTAACCCCTATTATATTTATTTATTGCTTATTATTTTTTATATTTTGCTTCTATATTTATTTTTGCTATTTATTTTTAATTGTTTATTATAATTATGTAATTGCTCCTTGGTGTAAATTTTATAAATATGTAATTTATTTAATTTTTATGCTATGGTTAGTAATTTAGGGAGTGCAAACATGTATTCTATTTAAAATAAAATTTAGATCACTTTAATTAAAGATAAATAAAATTGAACACTCACACACGTAAGTCGATTTTTAATCGCCATCTCACATTTCTAAGGCTATCCCTCAATGTTGCCTAATCATAAGGTCAAGTGGGGTGTATAAAGCAAGTCCCTTAAAAGAAAAAATCATCAAGTCCCTAATGGTTGCCTTTAAAGATCAAGTCCCTTTTCGAATAATGATGATAGTCCCTCCTAAGTGCTTAATACACCTCACAGTTACCTTCACAAAACAGATGTCCCTCATATGTCCATCACATCCAAGGTAATGACTACCTATTCCTTAATAATAGGGATAGTCTTACCACTTAAAGGATAAAGAACAGGAAAGATTTAAACTTTAGGGTAGGTATCTCTTAATTGCTTGCTCACTTCCTTCCAAATTTTCAAACACTTAACAAATTTCAAACAAATTTTCAAAAACAAGTTTTTACGCATCCGTACATGGATCATTATTAACTATTATGAAAATTTTCTATTCACACACTTCACATTTCAAAAAAAACAATTCAAAAGTGAGCTAAGTAACTAAGAGCCCATGGATAACCATGGATGTAAAGGGTGCTAACACCTTCCCTTTACATAACCTACCCCCCGGACCCAAAAATATCTCTTAAGGTCTTTCCTGTTCTTTTATACCCTTTCCTTTTGGATAAAATAAAAGTCGGTGGCGACTCTTGCTATCCGCAACATTTAACTAAAGTCAGTTCTCCCACCGTGTTACAGAACTGGCAACATGGCAAGCTTCGAAAGGATAAAGCATCAGTCAGAATCAGCCTTCTTCAGAAAGCAAGATGAGAAGAACGTCAAGGTCATACAGGTCATAGCAAAGGAAGCTCATTGGAGCGTCGTCAATATTGTCAACACTTTTTACTTTTCTCAATTTATAGCAATCTCCTCATTCTAGGGGATTTGTTTCTTTGACTGTATTTGCCAATTCAGGGCACCCAAATTAATAAAATCAGAGTTTTCAGTCACACCTCGTTTTGTACATTTTTGTTTCGTTTTCAAAATGTCCAATATTCATGATACAACACTTGCATAAAAAAAATGAGCCATCTTTAATAAATGCGTGCAGGAAATAAATTTACTTGCAGGAAAGCCTAAATCCTATGACGAAATCCGGTAAGGGATACCTCGAGATACTTGTGCGTTTTTTTTGTCTTAACAGGTTGCAGGTATTCAGTACACAACATGGGGCATGCCAAGCACACTTCCCCAGCATACATCTTCCCTAAGCAGTATCTGAAATGCTTTTCCACAGCGAAGCTATCAAAGCCTCCTCATCCCCAGCACAAGTCTATTCAACAACAGCGTCCCCAACTGAGATCCCCACCAGAGTGCCAGATCTCGCATCCTCAACAAAGATTAAAAGCACTATCTCCCCACAGATTTTCCATCCTCTCCCCGGAAGGGCAATGCCTGAAACTCTTACACAACAAAGTGACGGAAGTGTCCTTCTCCCCAGCTGATTTCTCCTTACGGATAGATCTACCAATGATCTATCTTCCCAAGCAGAGCTATATCTCCTGACAGATCTACCAATGATCTCTCTCCAGCTGGGATATCTCTCCAAGCAGACCAGCCCGGGATCTTCAGCGGGATCCGAATCCTGGATCGGTTCCTCTTTTGCATTATCATAGCATTTGCATCATAAATCACCAAATAAGCGTAGCATTCCGTCTAATACGGAGCATTACTGCAAAAATCAAACATTTGCATGATCACAAGCCAGGTTCGAACCAGTCACCTGCAATTACCATCGGTATTTCATCAGCAATGTATAATACTCGTATCCCCTGCAGATAAAAGCCAAAGCATCCCCTTTGCGCTCTCAAATACAATTGCCTATACATGCTCTTTTTGACACTCGTTCGTGTCATACATCCCCAACATGATCGCCAAAACACTTGTTGCAAACCAAACACTTGTTTATAACACACTCTTTTAGGCACCCGTCCGTGTTATCCTATCCCCACAGGTCGCTAGAATACCTTTTGCACTCTCACATAAAAATATTTGTTCATAACTTATACATATTCTCTTTTGACACTCGTCCGTGTCATACGTTCCCCAGCAAGTTGAACACTCGTCCGTGTCTTGCTCATACTTCACCAATAAATCAATACTCACTCATACTTATACAAAAGTCTTCGATACTCGTCCGTATCCTATTTATATATCACTCCTCAATAGATTCGACACTCATCCATTTTCCTTGTTAACCAGTTGATACTCGTCCGTATCATCATCTCTGAACACACGTCAGCGTTTGTTTCTACCGATACTCGTCCGTATCATGGTCCTAAGGATGCTCGTCCGCATCTTTAATCTATACACAGCGTCAAACACTTATACCTTTTATTCTTGAGCGTAAGCACTCGTCCGTGTTTACCATTCCCCAGTAAGTCACCAACAGAACAACTTTTCTTCTATCCGACATTCGTCCTATGTCGTGATACTTTCGACAACCTTCCCTTGCCAGGTGATCGTCCTTCACCTTTGGATGACCATCCCTCATCCCTTCCCCAAGTGGAATCTCCATTATTAGAACCTTTCTATCCGACATTCGTCCTATGTCGTGATATTTTAGGCAGCCGTCCCCTGCTAGGTGATCATCCTTCACCTTTTGATGACCGTCCCTCATCATTTATCCAATGGCCGTCCCCATCGTTGATCTTGTTATCCGACATTCGTCCTATGTCGTGATAAACTCCGAGAGCAGTCGTACCCTGCTAGGTGATCGTCCTTCACCTCTTGATGATCGTCCTTCATCATTTATCCGATGGCCATCCCCATCGTCGACTTTTTCTATCCGACATTCGTCATATGTCGTGATAAAGAGCATTCGTCCCCTGCTAGGTGACCATCCTTCACCTTTGATGACCGTCCCTCATCATTTATTTCATTTATTCTTTAAACTGATGGCCGTCCCCATCGTTGTTTACTTTACTTTTCAAAACTGATGGCCGTCCCCATCATTGCCTTTGTTTTAATCCCCAGAAAACCTTGTTTCTTTACCTGATGGTCGTCCCCATCATGATCTCTTTATTTCCCCAGCTTGTCGGCCGTCCCCGTCATTGCTTTACTTACCCTTTATCCCCAGCAGTCGTCCTCTGCTCGATGGTCGTCCTCCATCACCTTCATTTGATAATTATGTTATACTATCTTTTACAATTTATATCCTTTTTCTTCTTCTATTCAGCGAGTGCATATTTTGGACTGTCTTTGGTATTCAACCACAAGTTATCTTGCTTGTCTGTTAAGCCAGGCGCTTACACACTGCACAACTAACTCATGTTTGAATAGGGGAAGCTGTAAACAACCCAAATTTGCCCTCACTCATATCACACAATGGCTTATGATCTTTCATTTTTGCATAAGCATAAGCATTGCCCCTCATATTGCATATTTGTTTCATCTGCATAGTTCAAGTTCATCTGCATCTAGGGTTTGTGATCTGAGCAATCCAAGGATCCATATGAACCATCCCAGAGGCCTCAAAGTGTTCCAAGAGGGTCCATGTGTGTTCTATCATCATATTATGCCCCTCAAAATTCATGGAAATCAAGAGATCACAAGAACTGGCAAGGCATGGAAGCAGAGCAAGGGTTTTCACTGCACAGATGACCAAAATTAGGGTTTTGGTTTCAGAGGCCTTTACTCCAAAGTTTTGCGCCATTATTGTTTCTAATGTTCTTAAGATGTTATAAGTATCATGTGTACAAAGTTTGATGAAGATATTCATTGTGGAAGTCATCTGTTCACTGGGTAACTTCTTGAGCAAGTTAAGTCAAAATCAGAGCATCTGAGGCCCCCAATAATGGAACCTGTAAACAACCCAAATTTGCCCTTACTCATTTCACCATGGCTTGTGATTCTTTTCATTTGCATAAGTTCAATCATATCATCTCATATTACATTTTTGCTTCATTGCATTGGTTCAAAGTCATCTGCATCTAAGGTTTGTGATCTGAGCCATCCCTGAGCTATCTGAGCCACTCCAAAGGCCTCCCATCATCTTAAGAGGGTCCATGTGTGTTCAAGCATCATATTATATCCTCCTAAGATCAAGGAAGTCAGAGAATCACAAGAACTGAGGAAGACATGGAAGCAGAGCCAAGTTTAACTACACAGATGACCTAAAATTAGGGTTTTGGTTTCAGAGGCCATAACTCCAATTTTTTTGGTCATTCTTGTTTCTATTGGTCTCTATATGATATAAGGATCATGCATACCAATTTTCATGAAGAAATTCAATGGGGAAGGCATCTGATCAATAGATGACTTCTTGAGCAAGTCAGTGCAAAATCAGGGCATCTGAGGCCCCCAACTATCCAACCAAAGGGTCTTCTCCATAATTTTGGGTGTATATGATCTTTATTTGATCTTATAAGAAGTTAGAAGTTCACAAAATTGAAGAATTTCAAGCCATTTGCAAAGTTGCCATTTTGGGAAAGTGACTTGTAATGCAAACTTGTCATTTTGGGAAAGTTTTTCAACCTCCTCTTTCTTATCCAAAAATGCTTCAAATGAAAAATTCTTGGTCATGAAAGTTGTAGATTGGATCATTCCCTTTACAAAAATTACAAGAACTTGATCTAATTAATCATAGAACTCAAGTTATGGCCTTGCAAAGTTGGGAAAAATCACAAAATTTCACTTATGCACCAAAGAGGGAAGTTTGCAAAAACACTTGCCAAAGCCAAATGTGACCTCTAATTGACTTCTAAGCATTTCACAAACATCACACATGACCTAAAATTCAGAATTTCACGAAGAAATCCCAAGTTTCATGCCTTGAACTTCAAGTAATTCAAAAGGGGCCAAACTTCCCCAAAATTGCAAAATGGATCAAATCTCTTCAGCCACTTGTGCCAGCTACAAACTATGACTTCCATGGACCTCCTTGTAGCAAGCTGACTCGAGCCATGCCTTGAAACAGCCACTGAACCAGCCCATACCTCAAGTACACAAGTTGGTGACATTTTTGCAACTTGCCCATACCAATCAACCTAGGCCAGCACCCACCCTCTGACCTATCCAAACATGATATATGTTCCAAAAGCAACCCAACACATAACACAACACAAGCTAAAACCTCCAAGAAGACAGCATACTCAAAATCCCCAAAATTTGCAAAAGCCTTTGAAACTCATAGCTCAACCATCAAACCTTCAAACTTTTTCCACCATTCAACTCCATAAACATCACTGATCATTTCCCACCCTTCATTTTGCCCTAAAACACTCAGGATCAAAAACACGATTTCAACATTTCATGAACTGAACTTCTGCCAACTTCCTTTTGAGGCCATTTAAGCTCCAACCAAGCATCACAAGCTCTTGGGGGGAATCATTGGAGTGGATTTGAGGCAAAGAACTGGCCAGAAAGCTCCTGTTTCGAAAGCTCAACTTCAGGTAGCCATGGCATTTATTTTTCCAGAACTATCATTTTATGTTATAGAATGATTCTATGTGTTCCCCTGATTGCCATGATGTGTTTAGTTTTGAAAATAGTTGAGAAATAAGCATTTCATGAGCTTCTGAAATTTTTGCCATGTTTTCCGTTTTGCTTCGATTCATGATCTTGATGTTGAATAAATGAATTTTGATGGCTGATTCTTGTTGGGGTTGATGTGAGGATCATTTATGGAGCTTTAGGGGTCTTGGGGTTGCGTATTGAGTGAGATAGCTTGAGAGACTGGCCGGAGAAGATGACTGGAACACTGTTCCGGTCACCTGAAAATGTTTAGGGTTCAGATTAGGGCTTAATGACATAATTAGTGAGTTTGAATGTGAGCCGTCCATTAGCGCGCAAAGTCAATTCCCTCCTCTTTTTATTTGAATCTGGGCCACTGGATCAGCATACTTCCATTAATTCATATTTTTATTGCATTTTAATTGTATTTCTTTCCACATTTTATTAAAAATAGCAAAACACTTCTAAAAAATTTTATTTTTTGCATCATGACTTAAAATATTTTTCTCATTCTTAAAATAATTTGTATTTTATTTTTTGCATAAATTTTGTATTTTTAAAATATTTAAATGTTTATTTTAATTAATTAATGAGAATTAATTAATTAAAATACCATTTAAGTTTCTAAAAATCACCAAAAAAATCATATTGCATTTTGATACATTTAGAAACATTATCAAACCCTTCAAACAAATTTCTTTTTGGTTCTTGACCTATTTTGACATTTTTCTTTGGATTTAGGGTTCTTAAAAGTCAATATTTTTGTCCTAACTTAGAAAAATCCATTCTGCCTAACCTTGAAGAGTTTGATGATGTTTCTTTTTGCATTGCATTCCTCATGTCATGTAGTTTCTAGGATAAAATATGGATTTGAATTTATTCTTCATTTTCAATTTGTTTTGAATTTATCATTGAGAGGTACCTTAAAACCCTAGCAAACTTGAGAAAATCATAACTTCCATTAGGTTAAGATTTAGGTCTCCTCCTTTGGGCAGTGAACTTATATAGGGTTAGGGTACCTTGGATTCCATTTTCAATTTTTTATCATGTTATTTTCTTCTGGTTTTGGATTTTGTATTGCATCTTGTTCATAAAACCCTAATTTTTGCCTTCATTTGCATTCATCTCTCATATGTTTGCATACATGAACTTGCCATGACTTTGTGTGCATCCACATGACATGTAAGACATCTTAAGACATATTGTAATCATGCTTGATCATTGAATCCTTCATGTTCCATGCTTTTGCTTTCACTACATGTCATATGTTTTCATGAACTTTCATGCTTCTTACTTGTCTCATTTGTATTCTCATCTCTTGTATGGACATTCATATCACTTGACATGCTTTCATACCATCTCACAATGTCATTTGCATCATGATTATGCTTCTGATTTTGGTTTGCATCCTTGCATCCATTTCATTTCATTTCATTTCCTTTGCTAACTTTTCAGGTGGTAAGTGTTTGAGAAGTGAATTTGCCTTCACTTCTCATAATTTCTTCTCATCTCTCTTATGCATCATTACTGCATTTTACTTTTGTATTAAAGTGAGCTTGCTCATTCATGTTCCCTCCTCACTTTCTTTCTTCAAGCAACTTGTCTTCTTAAGTGAAGCAAGTTGTCTTGCTTCTCTCTGCTTCTCCATCTTTTCATCCTGCTTCTTCCATGGTGGCTTTTCTCTTGAAGACCTTTTGCAAGCCTCATAAACCCTAGGAATACCCAAGCATGATCACAATTAGGGTTTGATTAGTCCCCCATTTAGTTTTACCTTTGTGTCATCTTTGTGTCTTCTCTTCTCATCTCATAATCAGGGATTAAACCCTTAAGGTTTTAAGGCTTTGTGATTAAGATTATGCTTGCATCCTTCTATTAGGATGGAGTGTATAACTTTAATCCTAAGTGTTAAACCCTTAATGTGTTTAAATCTCTTAATCATTCCACCTAATAATCACTAAGACAATAAGCTTGTAACTTGGGCCTTGCATTAGGGTTCTAATTCTTCCTTAATTGGTTAAGAAGGACTAACCCAAGTGTTAATGGACAAGTCCCCCTCAAGTTGTCTTACAAACCATAAAATCCACTTCTTAATCTTAGCATTAACTAAAATCCACTTAATAAAGGCTTTGTTTTGTCATGAGGTTAATCCCTAATCATGGATTAAGTTGAGGAGCCTTTCTCAGCTTAAATGTTCTCATCTATTATCCTTCTATTAGGATGGTGTAATGAGTCCATTAAATCTTTGATTATGGCTTAAACTCATTACTTAACACCAAACAAAAACCACAAAAACATCTAAATAAATGCAAGTAGGTTAATGATCTTAATCCTACATCATGGTGATTAAGTGTGAGGTGTTTACTTCCCATTTAAGGTATTCTCACTACCCCTAATCAGAGGGATGATGTGATGAGTTTACTAACCCTTGGTTTAGGCTTAAGCTCATTAATTTATGACCAACTTCAAAAAGCAATAAAAGACTGAAAACACAAAAACAAACAATAATCGTCTCCTCCGGGATTCTTTTCTCACCTCCTTCACTCACAACCGAGAACTTGCTTCTTCCGTCTAATGCAAGACAGTTTGCACCTGAGCCAGACAGGTCATACACTTGAGCATAGACAAGTAAGCAGTTCACAAGTCAATTCTTTCAGTCTCTTTGAGTCGAACTATGGTGTTCTGACTTCCTCATTGCACGAGAGGATACGTAGGCATAACTTAACAGTTATCGAACAAAAGTCTCTGTATTTCCCCCTCTTCCAGAATTATTCTTTAAGCCTCATTATCTTGAGCTTCACACTCTTTCCTTACACTGACACTCTTTTATTTCACTTCACATTTCTTTTACACTGACACTTGCATTCTTTTCCAGCTTTTGCACACAAAATAACACTGACACTACCCCTTTAAAGCACAAATATATCAAGCGTGGATCCCGTCGAGTACGGCGGACAATCTGGGTGCTAATACCTTCCCAGGTTGTAACCAACCCCCTTTCTCAGTTTCTATGGTTCGTGACCGTCTTATCCATCTTTTCTTAGGTTTATGCAGCGTTACCTTTCCTTCGGGATAAAAATGCCTAGTTGGCGACTCTTTTCAGTTCATCTTCATGTTCTCTTTCACTGACTGTTCGCGTCTGTACCCTATCTGACCAAGTGTCATTTGGTGGGAGCGACAGCTTGGCGACTCTGCTGGGGATCCTTATATTGTAACCAGGGCTTTTGGTTCTTTTTGTGGGTTCCTCCTAGCGCTTGTTTGATTTGTGTTTACTGGGGTGTTATGTGCTATGTGTGTTTATTTATTTTTCTTCATTTATTGCTTTATGTACAACTTTATTTATTGCTTTCTTTTACAGTCTTATATATATTTCATACTGTCACTGTCATTGCTGGATCTGGTTTCTGTTTTGGTGGGTGGGGTTCCATTGAGAGTTCAAGGTCCTATACCTGGGACCTGAGTGACTCCTAAGCTAGAGTGGTTCATGTTCTTTCCCATTCCATTTCGTTCTGGTGCGGGAATATGAAACACGGTTCAGATGTGGGTTTCTTCTTGAGAACTCTGTGCTACAGATTTCCTATAGTGCTAGGGCTATCTGGGAAGCCTGCTAAGTCTGGATGACCTTCTATTATGACCTTCAGAAGCTGAGGTGAATTAGAGGAGGATCATTTATGGTTATTGTAAACACTGTACCTCCGGATTAGAAGTGTTTACACTTCTCATAACTGATCCAAGTCTAAGGATCCTTGTTCTAGAACACTACCTGTGAGGGGGTTGGACTGTTTACAGGTTTGCAGGAGCCCTTGGCCACATCATACCCTGTTACTGTATTGTTTAAGAATACTTCACTTTGGACAGTTCTTGTGATTAACCCCGGACATGTGACTCTTTATTTGAGTCCCCCACCATGGTTACTGGATTTCTGAGCCTCCATCTGGAATTTTGAACATACATGAGCCTTATATCAAGACAGATAATCAGATCCAGCATGATCACAAACCCTTGCATATCATCTACATATATCATCATTGCATCATTTAACATTTGTTTATTTGCTTTTCAGGGTATCCATTTCATTGTATCTGGTTTGGTTTTGACCCCTTCTTCTGCATAGACCTCTGCTTCAACTATCCTCATAAGTTATCTGCTTCAGTTATTTCCAGCACCAGTCTGTGATCTTCATCAACACTTATCTTCAGTTTCTTCGGCAGCACTCATGACTACTCCCAGGAAGAGCAACATATCCTACCACTTCTTTGAGCCTGTGTTGACTGGTATCAGGCAGGTCCAATCACTTATCACACCTGATCACATCCCATTGTTTAGAGAGCATCATGGAGGTATCCTGGATATGGTTATGGACCTTGACCCTTCTCAGAGGTGCATGATCCACACATGTTTGCAGTTTTATGACCCTCCTTTGAGATGTTTCACATTCCCAGACTTTCAGTTAGGGCCTCTACTGGAAGATTTTTCTTCATTGATTGGGGTACCTATCAGAGGTGGAATCCCTTTCAACCCAGAGATGCCAGCTCCCAGAAATGAAGAGATAGAAAAGGCACTATACCTGGAGCCTGCCTTGATTGAGCAAAGTATGACAACAAAAGCTGGGATCCCTGGTTTGCATTTGGACTTCTTGATTTCTCAGGCCATCCTGAAAGCTTCATTGGGAGAGTGGATGGCAGTCTGTGCACTGTTATCCCTCAACATATATGGGGCTATACTGTTTGCAGATGAGCCCAAATTTTTCAGCAAGAATGCTATCCACTTGTTCATGCTGAAGAACCCAGTACCTACATTGCTAGGAGACTTTTATTACTCCATTCATCATAGGAATGAGAAGCAAAGGGGGAAGTTGGTGAGATGTCTTGCTCCTTTGTTTTATACCTGGCTGCTCAGACACCTGCCTAAGTCAGATGCCTTCTTGAATCCCCACCAACGGAAGAATTGGGCCAAGAGGCTCATTGCCTTGACTTCAGATGATATTAAATGGTGCACCCAGAGCACCAAAGGCAAGGACATTATCACTAGCTGTGGACAATACCCAAATGTGCCTCTGATAGGAGTAAAGGGTTGCATCAACTACAATCCTTTTCTATTTAAGAGACAACTGGGCTATGCTTTGGTTCACCCTCCCAGAGGACAAGATTTAGCTGAGACCCTATATGGTGAAGTAAAACCTAATTCAGCGGCTGTCAGACAAGCATCCTGGGCTTGGGACAACATCCAGACAAAAGGAGTAGCTATTCTTGGAAGATGTAATAATGTTGCTTCAGCTCAGTACTATGACTGGTCCCGTACTAGAGCTCAAATTACCAGAATGCCTTTCATCTTGGAAGACATTCCTAGACCATCTACAGTACAACCAGCAGCAACTGTCAGCCTAGAAGAATTTGAGAAGCTAAAGGAAAGGAATGAGAACTTATCTCAAGCTTTGAAGAAGACTCTTTGGGAAAGAAGTGACGGTTGTCTGGATATTGAGAGATTGGTGAAGCTTAGGGTGGAGCATCTTGCCAAAATTGAGAAGACAGAGGACTATATCAGGAAAGCAAGGGCCGGGGAACAAATATTGAAGAATGCCTGTAAAGAGGCCAAAATTCAGAAGGCTAGGACTGAGCTCTATCTGCAAGAGAGTCAGGCTAGGTGGGTCAGAATCACTGAGGCCCGTACACAAGAAGACCAAAAGACTCAAGCCAAGATTGAACAGCTAGAGGCCAATGAGAAGAATCAGCAGGAAGCTCTGTTGGCAGCCCATAAGGAGATTTCAGAGTTGAAACTCAGAGCGGGATTGAAGAGATCAAAGGACCAGGACAGACATAAGAAGCTGATCACTGCCATTGCTACCAGGAACCTCCTCATTAGGACCATTACAGAGAACCCAGCTGGTCCAGTGACTGAGGCACTCCTGAAGGAGGTCAAAGAGGATGAGTTTGGACTGGATGTGTGATTCTTTGTTTGTTGTTGTTTCCATTTGATGTTCTTTTCCTTTTATTATATTTTGACCCTCCATGGGTATGTGTTGTAAAACAGACTATGTATTGTTCACCATTTGTAATATATTTTAGTTTGTTTTCATTTGGGTTTTTTCTCAACAACATCAAGCATCTTCCTCGAGGTCTGGAAAGGTCAAAACCAAGAACCAAACCGGATACCTTGGAAAACAAATAAGCATACTGCATTGCATACTAACTTTGCTTTTGTTTTGTAGGCTTTGTTGTTATTTATTGTTTCTAACTTTGTTGCAACTTCAGGAAACATTGCTCGTCTCCGAGTGTTCCCTGTCAACCGCACGCACCGGTACCCGACTCGTAACAACTTTCCAGGTATTCAAATGGAACAAGTACAGCAGGATCTGACTGGGGTCAGAAATCAGATAGCTAATGAGAGAATGGAGATGAGAAATCAGATGTCTCAATTCATGGCGGTGATGAATGGCTTAGCCCAGAGTCAAGAAAGGTTAAGAGAGCTGGTGGAAAGACAAACTCCTAAGGAGCCTCATCTCGGAACAGGAGGAACTAGTAACAATGAACGGGGCCAGCCTCGTATTGACCTACCAGTATTTGGACCTCATCTGGATCCAGAAGTTAATATCCCGAGAAATGTGCAAGGTAATACTGCTGGGGGGAGAATCTTGCAAGAGGATCCCCAAGAAGAACAGTTTACTGTTATGGGGGCTGGAGATGAAGTATATGACAGGAGATTGGACGAAATTGCTGAGAAGTTAAGGTCTTTGGAGTCTTTGAATTCTTTGGGCTTCGATGTGATGGACATGGGGCTAGTGGATGGGGTGAGAATTCCCCACAAATTCAAACCCCCATGCTTTGAAAAGTACAATGGTACCTCCTGTCCACGAACTCACCTGCAGTCTTTCCTGGAAGGCTCAAAGCGTATACTATGGATGAAAAGTTGTGGATGTTCTACTTTGAAGACAATCTAACGGGGGCTTCAAGAGAGTGGTATTCACATTTGTCTAGGGCCACCATAAGATGCTGGAAGGATTTGGCTAAGGCTTTCATCCCTCAATATCAATACAACCTGGATATGGCTCCCAACAGGACCCTCCTGATGGGAATGTCTCAGTCTTCCAGAGAGAGCTTCCGGGAGTATGCCCAAAGATGGAGACAGCTTGCTGCTGCTGTCCAACCACCCATGTCAGAAAGGGAAATGGCTGACATGTTCATGAATACATTTCAAGGGACCTACATTGATAGACTGGATGCTTTTTCCTCTACCAGTTTTGCTGATGTGGTCATAGCTGGTGAAAGGATTGAAAGTGTATTAAAGATGGGCAAAATTTCCGACAGTGGTGCAAGTTCGTCCAACAATCCCAGAAAGCCTTTTGTGGGACCCCGAAGGGCCGGTGAGACAAATTCCATTCATGCAAGCAGGGGCAGGCCTCAGTATGTGCACCGGTCAGTAGCAGCAGTTACCATTCCAGCTCCGATTCCTCAACAATCAGTATATCCTCAACAACAACAACCACAGTATCAACAACAAGTTCATTATCCGCAACAGAGAACCTATAACAACAGCAATAACAACCAACAACAGCGTCCCTTTCAGCAAAGGGCATCACAGGCAAACAGGGTGATTGACCCAATCCTAATGCTGTATGCTGCACTCTTGCCACAACTCCTGAAGCTCAACCTGGTTGAATTAAGGACATTGGCACCTCCAGATCCCACCAATATGCCACAGAACTATGATGCAAGTGCCAGAAGTGCATTCCACTCAAACGCACCGGGGCATAACACTGAAAAATGCAGGGCCCTACAGATGAAAGTCCAGGATCTGGTGGACTCAAAAGCTCTCAACTTTGAACCTCCTCCAAATGTCACAAGAAATTCAATGCCTAGTCACAACGGGCCTAGGATTAATGCTATTGAGGAAGGTAAACTATCCACCTTAATCACCAGTGTTGCACAAATCCGAACACCTTTGGTTGAAATCAAAGCTCAGCTGTTAGAATGCCAAGTGTTCCCCAGGTGTGAGCTCGGCTGTGGATATTGCAATATTGCTGTCAATGGATGTGAGAGACTGAGGAACGACATAAATGGCCTTATTAAGGAGGGTATCCTTCAGATTACAACAACAGCAACTACAACTCCAACAATTCCTTCACCAACAATCACAGATACTCCTACAACTTCAGCAACCATTGTTCCAACGGATTCTACTACAACTCCAACAACTGCTCAATCAATCACTTCAACGGATGCAAGTTTGATCACCATTCCTGCTACAACTTCAACACCCATCCAGTCAACAGTGCCTTCTACAACACCAGCAACAATTAGTGAAAGTATCTCAACGGTTACAATATACTACGATCCTGCAAATGTTCCTGCCAACAACTCACAAAATGCTACTCATGTCAGAGCACCTGTTACCATATATTATGATCCACACACCATTGTAGTCCCCTCAGCAGCTTCTATCAGTCCGGTCACTATCACAGTACCTGGGCCAGTTCCTTACGAAAGCAATAATGCCATCCCTTGGCATTATGGCTCAGATCTATACTGCGAGGGGCAGAAAATCACTTTAGAATCATCAACTTCTTCACCTCAGATAGACAATGTGGGGGGAGGCGGAGGCTTCACTAGAAGCGGACGTCTCTTTGCCTCGCAAATACCAAGACCCGTTGCTGAAGCAGAAGCTGTTGTTAAGGTGAAAGGGAAGAGCATGGTGCAAGAAGAACCAGTTGCTAGAGAAGCTTTGAAGACTCCTTTTGATCAAGAGGTTGATGAATTCATGAGAATCATAAAGAAAAGTGATTACAAGGTGGTAGAACAGCTTCACCAAACACCTTCTAAGATCTCCATATTATCATTGCTAATGTGCTCCGAGGCTCATCGGAACGCACTATTAAAGGTCCTGCACGCAGCTTATGTGCCGGAGGAGATTACTGTCAATCAGTTAGAGGCTGTGGTTGGAAATGTCAACGCTAGTCATGGGCTAGGATTTACCAACACTGATCTGACAATGGAAGGTCGCAATCACAACAAGGCTTTGCACATTACCTTGGAGTGTAAGAGTGCAGTTCTTTCTCACGTGTTGGTAGACACAGGGTCATCCCTCAATGTCCTACCCAAGAAAGCCCTTGTGAAGCTAGAGTATGATGGATTGGCACTACGCCTGAGTAACTTGGTAGTGAGAGCCTTTGACAGTTCTAAAAGATCAGTTCTGGGAGAGATAGAGTTGCCAATAATGATTGGCCCACAGATTTTCAAAACGACCTTCTTTGTGAAGGATATACAGCCTGCCTACAGCTGTCTATTGGGTAGACCATGGATACACGCTATTGGCGCCGTGACGTCAACCCTTCACCAGAAGTTAAAATTCGAGTGGGAAGGCCAAGTCATTACCATTTGTGGGGAAGAGGATATCTTTGTTAGCCAGCTGGCTACTTTCAAATACATTGAAATGGATGGGGGGATACATGAAACCATGAGTCAGGGGTTTGAGGCCCTGAATATCAATGAAACATCTGTTGTGCTTGGGACCTCCATTACATCATATCAACAAGCCCGGAAGGTTGTTGAGGAGGGTACCGCCCAAGGCTGGGGCAAGCTGCTGCCCGTGGAGAAGAAAGAAGACTGATTCGGGTTGGGTTACAGACCAACTCGACAAGATCAACCAGAGGTTGCAAAGGAGCCCAAGTTTGTCAGCAGGGGGATGCTCACCCCGGATGCTATGAATAGTTTGGAAGATGAGTCAGAAGACGAGCGCAACCTGGAAAGTTGGATACGTCCAAGGATTCTGGGGAACCATGTCTCAAACTGGTCTTCCCAGGAAATTATTGTAAACACCCCAAATTTGCCCTCACCCATTCACACCATGGCTTGTGATCTTTTCATATGCATAAACTCAATCATATCATCTCATATCCCATTTTTGATTCACTGCATAGATTCAAAGTCATCTGCACCTAGGGTTTGTGATCTGAGCAATCCCAAAGCCTCTTGAGCCACCCCAAAGGCAACCAATCACTTCAAAGGGATCCATGTGTGTTAAATCATCACAATACATCCTCTCAAGATCAAGATTTCAAAAGAATCACAAGAACTAGGGTTTGAGTGGATGCAGAGCCAGGTTTGACTGCACAGTTGACCTAAAATTAGGGTTTTGGTTTCAGAGGCCATAACCCCAAATTTTTTGGTCATTCTTGTTTCCATTGGTCTCTATATGGTATAGGGAGTATGCATATCAATTTTCATGAATAAATTCCATGGGGAAGTCATCTGATCAAGAGTTGACTTTTCAGACAAGTCAGTGCAAAATCAGGGCATCTGAGGCCCCCAATGACCCAACCAATGGGTGATCTTCATCATTTTGAGTGTATATGATCTTTATTTGATCATGGAAGAAGGTTAAAGTTCACAAAAATCAAGAATTTGGAAGTTTTGCAAATGTTGACTTTTTGGGCATAGTTGACTTTTCAAGAATGCTTCATTTTAGGTCATTTTTCAAGCCTTGATTCTTGATCCAAAAATGCTTCAAATGGAAAAACTTTGGTCATGAAAGTTGTAGATCTCATCTTTCCCTTTTCAAAAAGTACAAGAACATGATCAAACTCTTCTTGGATCAAAAGTTATGGTGTGACAAAGTTGGCAAAAATCACTAATTTTCAAAATATGCACCAAATGAGAAATTTGCAAAATCATGTATCAAAGGCATTTGTGACTTCTAATTCATGTCAAACCATTACACAAACATCACATGTGACCTAAAAATCAGAATGGACCAAGAGTTTCTCATGTCTCATGGCTTGTGAGGCAAGATTTTTTCATGGAAAGCAAAAGTGAGCAAGTTGCAAAAAACCATCATCACACCTCATCCACTTGCTGCCTTGGGTGCTGAACCACACTAGCCCTTTCCCCTCACCATGCTGCGCAGCCCACAGCCCTTGTACTTGGCTAGAAGTTGCCCATGCTTTCTCTTACACAAAGTTGACATTTTGGCAAAAGCTAGCACACCTATCACAAAAGCACAGGTCACATCCTCTGACCAATCCCATTAGTTTATACAAACAAATGGCAAGCCAAGCAACATAACCAGCAAGCCTGAAATCAGCAAGAACACAACTTTCCCATTTTTCACTCTCAAAGCAAAAGCCTTCGAAACTCAGAAAACAAGCCACAAACACTTGAACAAACTTCATAGATCAACTCAACTCATCACCCTGATCACAAAGCACCCCTCACCCTTGCCTTAAACTGCCTGAATCCAAAACACGATTCTCACCTGAGCTGGAGCAGAACCTGTTCAAACTCTCAAACCAGCCAACATAAACTCTTTCTAAGCATCCAGACATCATCAAGGGACCAAAGGGAGTGGTTTGCATCAAGGGAAGAGGTCAGAAAGCTGCAAAGTTGAAAGCTTCAAAACTCAGGTAGCTCAAGAACTTTTTTTCCAGAAATGATTTTTAAAGTTCCTAAGTTGTTCTTTGTAGTTCACTGATCACTCTGATGCCTTTGGTTTTGAAAATGGTGGAGAGATGAGGGTTTAATCAGTTTCTGAAACTTTTTGCCCTAGGATTTGTTTGATTCGATTCAGCCAGTTTAGGAATGATAAATGTTGTTTGAGTGGGGGTTTTAATTCGTTTTTGGGTGGGGATCATTTCTGTTTAATTAGAATTCGTTTTAGATGCGTGTAGAAAGAGTTTGTGATTTTGGGTGATCGGAGAAGATGACCGGAACACTGTTCCGGTCACCTGAGGGTCATTAACGGCTGGATTAGGGCTAATTAATTAGGGTTAGTGAGTTTGAATGCTGGCCGTCCAGATGCGCGCCAGGTCAATTCGCGCGTATGGGAGTTTGAATCTGGGCCTTCAGATTGGATTACTTTTCCTTTTTCAGTTTAAAATTCATTTTTATTTTCATATTAATCCATTTGTTTTCCATAATTTATTAAAAATAGCAAAATTGTTTTAAAAATTATGAAACTTTTTCTCCTGAGTTTTATTAATTTTTAAAACACAAAAATATTTTTATTTTCATTTTTAGCATTTAAAATGTATTTTTAAATATTTAAAAGATTATTTTTAATTGATTAATGAAAATTAATTTATTAAAAATACTTTTAGGTATTTAAAAATCACTAAAAAATTCATGAAATGTTCTAAGACATTTAGAAACATTGTCCAACCTTCAAACCAAATTTCTTTTTGATCTTGATGCATTTTAAGAATTTTTCATTGAATTAAATCATCTTTTATGCATTCATTTGATCCTAAGTTCAAAAATTCATTTCTGCCTATCTAAGAAGGTTTGGACATTGATTCTTCTTGCATTGTTTTATGTTTAGCATGTAGTTTCTAGGATTAAATGGCCATGATTTGATCTTGCATTTTCCAATTGTTTGGCATTTCTTTTGTTAAGAACCCTAAAAAACCCTAATAACTTAGAAAAATCATAACTTGAGATTGGTTGAGAGTTGAGACCTCCCCTTTGGACCTTGGTTTAGTATAGGTTTAGGGTTTCTTTGGGTGGCATTTTCCATTTTTTATCTTAGGGTTTGCTTCTGTTTTTTGGTTTTTGTTTGATGTTTATTTCATAAACCCTAATTTGGGCTTTCTCTTGCATCCTTCTTGCATTCTCTTGCATAACATGGCTTGTCTTTGCATTTTGTGCATTCTTGTGTTTCATTTGACATCTTAAGACACATAGAAAGCATGTTTGATCATTGCATTACATATTTGCCATGTCATTTGCCTTGTATGCTTCATAACTTTCCATGCTTGTTCATGCTCCTTAGCTTGCATCATTTGCATCTATGATCTAGTATGAACATCTCCATGCCTTGTCTCATGTTTGCAGCACCTCATAACATCATAATCATCATCAACATGCTTCTGGTTTTGTTTAGCATCATGTCATTTCATTTCATTTAGCATTGCATTGCATTTCTTTCTAACATTTCAGGTGGTAAGTAAAATTGAGAAGTGAATTTGCCTTCACTTCTTATAACTTTTCTTTTCATCTCTCTTGCATCCATTGCTGCATTTCTATTTGTGTTTGAGTTTGAGCTTGCTCATTCTTGTTCTTCCCACTTTCTTTCTTCAAGTGACTTGACTTCTTGAATGAAGCAAGTCACTTTGCTTCTCTTGATCTTGTTCATCTGCTTCCTGGTGGCTCCTTTGGAGATTGTTCTTGCAAACCACACAAACCTTAGGAACAACCAAGCATGATAATGAATTAGGGTTTTGATTAGTCTCCCCTCATAGTTTTACCTTTGTGTCTCTCTTTGAGTCTTCTCTTCTCACCTCATAATCAGGGACTAAACCCTAAAGGCTTTAAGGCTTTGTGATTAAGCTTATGCCTGCATCCTTCTCTTAGGATGGAGTGTATAACTTTAATCCTAAGTGTTAAACCCTTCATGTGTTTAAATCTCTTAATCAATCCATCTAATAATCATCAAGACATCACACTTGTAACTTCCTTAATTGGTTAAGAAGGACTAACCCTAGTGTTAATGGACAAGTCCCCCTCAAGTTGTCTTACAAATCATAAAATTCACTTCATCATCATACCATTAATAAAATCCACTTAATCAAAGGCTTGTTTTGTCATGAGTTTAATCCCTAATCATGGATTAAGTTGAGGAGTTTTCCTCAGCTTAAACACCCTCATCTATTATCCTTCTATTAGGATGGTGTAATGAGTCTATTTAATCCTTGATTATGGCTTAACCTCATTACTCAACACTAAACAAAAACACCAAAAACATCTAAATAATCACAAGTAGGTTAATGATCTTAATCCTACATCAAAGGTGATTAAGTGTGAGAATCTGACTTCACACTTAAGGTATTCTCATTACCCCTAAACAGAGGGAAGATGTGATGAGTTTACTAATCCATTGGTTTAGGCTTGAGCTCATTAACTTATGACAAACTTTCAAAAGCAATAAAAGACTGAAAACTCAAAAACAAACAATAATCGTCTCCTTCGGGATTCTTCTCCCATCACCTTCATTCACAAACGAGAGCTCGCTTCTTCCGTCTAATGCAAGACAGTTTGCACCTGAGCCAGACAGGTCATACACTTGAGCATAGGCAAATAAGCAGTTCACAAGTCAATTCATCTTTCAGTCTCTTTGGGTCGAACTACGGTGTTCTGACTTCCTCATTGCACGAGAGGATACGTAGGCATAACTTAACAGTTATCGAACAAAAGTCTCTGTATATTCCCCCTCTTTCCAGCATCATTCTTTTAGCCTCATGATCTTGGGCATTTCACTTTTTTCTTACACTGACACTTTCATATCACACATCACTTTCTTTTACA
Source organism: Lathyrus aphaca (assembly GCA_963966055.1). Lineage (NCBI taxonomy): Eukaryota > Viridiplantae > Streptophyta > Magnoliopsida > Fabales > Fabaceae > Lathyrus > Lathyrus aphaca. The sequence continues at coordinate 49,464,123 of OZ014520.1, forward strand.
CTGACACCTGTACATCCTTTTCCAGCTCTTTTGACACACACATTGCACTGACACTACCCCTTTAAGACACAAATCTTTTAAGCGTGGATCCCGTCGAGTACGACGGACAATCTGGGTGCTAATACCTTCCCAGGTTGTAACCAACCCCCTTTCTCAGTCTCTCTGGTTCGCGACCGTCTTATCCGTATCTTTCTAGGTCTATGCAGCATTACCTTTCCTCCGGGATAAAAATGCCTAGCTGGCGACTCTATTCATCTCCAGTGAGTTCACTGCTGTGTGTTCTCATTGTCCCTCTCGCCGACCGTTCGCGTCTGTACCTTCATCTGACCCTGTTTCATTTGTCGGGAGCGACAGCTTGGCGACTCTGCTGGGGACCCTTATACTGCAACCAGGGCTTCTGGTTCTTTTTGTGGGTTCCTCCTAGCGCTTGTTTGATTTGTGTTTATTGGGGGTGTTATGTGCTATCTGTGCTTGTATGTTTATTTTTGTTTATTTGCTTTATGTACAGTTGTTTACTGTTTTCTTTATAGCTTTGCATATTATCATATTGTTGTACTGTACTGCTGGCTGGATCTGGTTTTGCTTTGGTGGGTGGGTGTTCCATTGAGAGTTAAGGTCCTATACCTGGGACCTGAGTGACACCTAGGCTAGAGTGAATCATATTCTTTCCCATTCCATTTCGGTCTGGTGCGGGAATATGAAACACGGTTCAGATATGGGTTTCTTCTTGAGAACTTTGTGTTGCAGATTTCCTGCAATACTAGGGCCATCTGGGAAGCCTGCTAAGTCTGGATGACCTTTAGTAGTGACCTTTAGAAACTGAGGTGAATTAGAGGAGGAATTGTTATGGTTATTGTAAACATTGTACCTCCGGGTTAGAAGTGTTTACACTTCTCATAACTGATCCAAGTCTGAGGATCCTTGTTTTAGAACACCACCTGTGAGGGGGTTGGGCTGTTTACAGGTTTGCAGGTACCTTGTCCTCAGAATACCCTGTTACTTTGCTTTGTTAAGAGTACTCCATGTTGGAAAGTTCTTGTGATTCTAAACCCTGGACATGTGGCTCTTTATTTGAGTCCTCCACCTTGGTTACTGGATTTATAGACCTCATCTGGAATTCTTGAGCACACTTGGACCTATATCAGAGCATTTTGATCAGATCCAGCTCAGTCACAAACCCTTGCATTTCATTTGCATACATAATCATTGCATCATATTAACATTTGCTTATTTGTGTTTCAGGGTATCCATCTTCATTTGGTTTTGGTTTTGACCCCATCTTCAGTTTTGACCTATCTTCATCATCTATCTGCTTCAGTTATCACCTGCACCAGCCAGCCAGTGGCCCACTTCCTCAGTATTATCATCAGCACCTGTCTCTACTCAGTCTTCAGCATCATGGCTCCTAAAAAGAGCAATGTCACCTATCACTTCTTCCAGCCAGAGCTATCAGACATCAGGAGGGTTCAAACCCTGATCACTCCAGATCACATACCTTTGTTCAGGGAGAGTTATGGAGATATACTGGACATGGTTATGGATCTGGACCCTTCACAGAGGAGCCTCATCCACACCTGCATTCAGTTTTATGATCCCCCACTGAGATGTTTTACTTTTCAAGACTTTCAGTTGGGCCCCTTATTGGAAGAGTACTCCTCATTAGTTGGTATGCCTATCAGGAGAGAAATTCCTTTCAACCCTGAGATGGTCTTTCCTGCTAACGGAGAAGTAGCAAAAGCTTTTCATCTGGAACCTGTCCTGATTGAACAGCATATGACCTCTAAGGCTGGGATCCCTGGTTTTCATCTGGACTTCTTAATTTCTCAAGCTAGTCTGAAGGCCTCCCTGGGGGAGTGGAAAGCTGTTTGTGCTCTACTGGCTTTGAGCATATATGGAATTGTATTGTTTGCAGATGAGCCTCGATTCATTAGCAAGAATGCCATCCATCTGTTCATCCTGAAGAACCCAGTGCCAACTTTATTGGGGGATCTCTATTATTCAGTGCATCAGAGGAATGAGAAGCAGAGGGGAAGGTTAGTGAGGTGTTGTGCTCCATTGTTCCATGCTTGGCTTCTCAAGCATCTACCCCGGACAGATGCATTTTTAAACCCTCATCAACAGAGCAACTGGGCTAAGAGACTCACTATACTAACTTCAGCTGACATCAGATGGTGCACTCAAGGCACCAAAGGCAGAGATGTCATCACCAACTGTGGGCATTTTCCCAATGTGCCTTTGATAGGAGTTAAAGGTAGTATCAATTACAACCCTCTGCTGTTCAGAAGGCAACTGGGTTATGCATTGGTCCATACTCCTAGGGCACAGGACTTGGTGGAGACCCTTTATTGTGAGAACAAGACTAATTTGGCTGTTGTTAGGCGGGCTGCCTGGGCCTGGGATAATGTTCAAACCAAGGGAGTAACCATTTTGGGGAAGTGCAATAATGTGGCATCAGCACAATATTATGAGTGGTCCCATGCCAGGGCTCAATTCTCGGGAATGCCCTTTACCATAGAAGACATGCCTGAGTCATCTTCAGCACCACCCCCTGCCACTATCAGTTTGGAAGAGTTTGAGAGCCTGAAGGAAAGAAATGAGAAGCTAACCCAGGCTTTGCAGAAGACCCTCCGGGAGAGGAGTGAAGGTATGAGGGAGATTGAGAGATTGGAGAAGTTGAGAGTGGAGCATCTGGTTAAGATTGAGAAGTCTGGGGATTACATTAAAAAGTCAAAGGCTGGTGAACAAATTCTGAAGAATGCTTGCAAAGAAGCCCAGTTCCAGAGAGCAAGGACCGACTTGTATCTAAAGGAGAGTCAAGCCCGGTGGGTCAGGATCACCGAGGCCCGTACTCTGGAGGACAAGAGAGTTCAAGACAAGATGGAGCAACTGGAGGCTAGAAAAAAAGAACAGCAAGAAGCCCTGGCAGCAGCCCAGAGGGAGATATCAGAGCTAAAGATCAAAGCAGGGGTGAAGAGGTCCAAGGACCAAACTCAGCACAAGAAGCTAACAGCGGCTATTACGACCCGGAATCTCCTCATCAGGAATCTCACGGAGCGTCCGGCTGATCCTGTGACCGAAGCCCTTCTCAAGGAAGTTCGTGAGGATGAGTTTGGTCTTGGTGTTTGACCATTTGTTTGTTGTTGCTTTCTTTCCATGTACTTTTACTTTGTAATGTATTTTGAACCCTTAGAGGGCTTGTGTTGTAAGATGAACAAGTTGTATTATTTCACTTTCTGTAATGTATTTATGTTAGTATACTTCATCTGAGTTTCCTTCAAGCAACAACAACAATATCTTCAAGGGTCTGGAAGGGTCAAAACTGAAGGCCAAACCGGATACCTTGAGAACAAATAAGCATAACTGCATTGCATGCTAACCCTTTGTTCGTTTTGTAGGTTTTGTTTTATTGTTGCTAACCTCTGTTGTGACGTTCAGGAACTATTGCTAGGCGCCGAGTTTTTCCCCTCAACCGTCCGCACCGTTATCCAACCCGAAATAACCTTCCGGGCATTCAAATGGATCAGATGCAGCAGGACCTCACGGAGGCCAGAAACCAGATGGCCAACGAAAGGTTGGAAATGAGAACTCAGATAACGCAGTTCATGGAAGTAATGAACAACTTAGCTCAAAGCCAGGAGAGGCTCAGAGCTTTGGTAGAAGGGAGGAATCAAGAGGAGCCCCATGTGGGAACTGCTGGCACAAGTAACAACGAGAGGGTCCAACCTCATGTCAATCCCCCAGTTTTTGGACCCCATCTCCATCCAGAGGCCAACATCCCTGTCAACATACAAGGGACTGCCACAGCAGGGAGGGTACTACAGGAAGACCCTCAAGAAGACCAGTTCACAGTAATGGGTGCTGGAGAAGAGGCTTATGATAGAAGATTGGATGAGATAGCTGAGAAGTTGAGATCCTTAGAATCTCAAAACTCTTTGGGCTTCGACGTTATGGACATGGGTTTGGTAGACGGGGTCAGGATCCCCCATAAGTTCAAGCCTCCTTGTTTTGAAAAGTATAATGGGACCTCCTGTCCCCGAACTCATCTACAATCATTTCTGGGAAGGCTGAAGGCCTACACAAAGGATGAGAAATTGTGGATGTTCTATTTTGAAGATAGCTTGACAGGAGCATCGAGGGAGTGGTACTCTCACTTGACAAGGGCAACTATTAGATGCTGGAAGGACCTGGCAGAGGCCTTCATCAGACAGTATCAGTATAATCTCGACATGGCACCCAACAGGACCCTCCTGATGGGAATGTCACAGTCGTCAAGGGAAAGTTTCCGAGAATATGCACAGAGATGGAGGCAACTGGCTGCTGCTGTCCAACCACCTATGTCTGAACGGGAAATGGCAGACATGTTTATGAACACCCTTCAGGGAACGTATATTGACAGGTTGGCTGCTTTCTCTTCCACCAGTTTCGCAGATGTTGTCATAGCGGGGGAGAGAATTGAAAGCCTGTTAAAAATGGGAAAGATCTCAGACAACGGTGCAAGCTCGTCCAGTAGTACAAGAAAGCCTTTTGCAGGCCCAAGAAGAACTGGCGAGACCAATGCCATCCATTCAAACAGGGGCAGGCCCCAATATGTTCAAAGGTCAATAGCAGCAGTCACCATTCCTGCTCCAGCTCATCCTCAACCAGTCTATCAACCTCCTCAGCAAAACTATCAACAACAACCTCAGTACCATCAACAAAGTCAGTACCCTCCAAGGAATTACAACAACAGCAACACCAACAACAACAGTCAACAAAGGCCATTCCAACAGAGGCCATCTCAAGCTAACAGAGTAATCGATCTGATCCCAATGCCATATGCTGCCTTGCTGCCACAACTTCTGAAACTCAACCTAGTTGAGCTAAGAACGTTGGCACCTCCGGATCCCAACAGTTTACCCAGGAATTACGACTCCAACGCTAGGTGTGCTTTTCATTCAAACGCACCTGGCCACAGTACAGAAAAGTGCAGAGCTCTGCACATGAAGGTACAAGACCTGGTAGATTCGAAAGCTCTGAATTTCGCACCACCACCCAATGTCAATAAGAACCCGATGCCAAACCATGGTGGTCCCCGGATAAACGCTATTGAAGAAGACAAGCCGTCTTATTTAATAACCAGTGTAGGACAGATCAGGACACCGTTGGTGGAAATCAAGGCTCAGCTCTTGGAATGTCAGATGTTCCCAGGGTGTGAGTTGGGTTGTGCTTACTGTAATATCTCGGTAAATGGGTGCGATAATTTGAGGAATGGCATAGATGGCCTTATTCAGAGTGGCCTGCTTCAGATCACCACATCATTTCCAACAAATCCAGCAATCCCATCAGCAACGGTTTCAGAACCTCCTACAACTGCAGCAACTATTGTTCCTGACAATTCTTCGGCTTCATCAACAAGTACTTCATCTATCATCTCAAATGATCAGTTTTCAACAAACCTTTCTGCTACAACTTCAGCTTCACTCCACTTCGAGACTCCTACAACGACAACATCCATTCTTCCGCCAATATCTCCTACAACTCCAGCAATAAATCATGAAGATGTCTCTACTGTCACAATATTTTATGATCCTGAGAACAACTCTGCCTACCATTCAGAAGGTGCTGCTCCCACCAGGGCACCAGTTACAATCTTTTACGATCCACAAACAATTACAGTTCCTTCAGCAGCAGCAATCAGTCCAGTCACTGTCACGGTGCCTGGACCAGTACCATATGAAAGCAATAGGGCCATCCCTTGGCACTATGGCTCTGACGTGTACTGCGAAGGAAAAAGAATCGCTCTTGAAACATCAACACCTGCACCACAAGTAGATAATGTGGGGGGAGGCGGAGGCTTCACTCGAAGCGGACGTCTCTTTGCTCCACCAATTCAAAGACCTACTGCCGAAGCAGAAGCTGCTGCCAAGGCAAAAGGAAAGAGCCCGGTGCAGGAAGATCAAGTTGTTAAAGAAGCCTTGAAGACCCCGTTCGATCAGGAAGTTGATGAGTTTATGAGAATCATCAAAAAGAGTGATTACAAAATTGTGGATCAGCTTCACCAAACGCCATCCAAAATCTCTATCCTCTCACTGCTTATGTGCTCCGAAGCCCATCGGAATGCACTACTCAAAGTCTTGCACGCAGCTTACGTGCCTGAAGAGATTACTGTCAACCAGTTGGAAACCGTGGTTGGAAATGTTACTGCTAGCAATGGGCTAGGGTTCACCAATACTGACTTGACAGCGGATGGCCGCAACCACAACAAAGCCTTGCACATAACCATGGAATGCAAAGGAGCTGTCCTTTCTCACGTGCTGGTAGACACAGGTTCATCCCTGAATGTCTTACCAAAGAAGGCTCTGGTGAAGTTAGAATATGATGGATTGGCATTGAGACCCAGCAACCTGGTAGTAAGAGCCTTTGATGGTTCTAAGAGATCGGTTCTGGGAGAGATTGAGCTGCCTGTGACAATTGGCCCACAGACCTTTAAAACTATCTTTTATGTGATGGACATTCAGCCCGCCTACAGCTGTTTGTTGGGTAGACCCTGGATTCACGCCGCCGGCGCAATAACGTCTACCCTTCACCAAAAGTTAAAATTTGAGTGGGAAGGCCAAGTTGTCACAATCTGTGGAGAGGAGGACATTTTTGTCAGCCACCTGGCAACCTATAAGTACATTGAAATGGATGGAGAGATCCATGAAACAATGAGCCATGGGTTTGAAGCTTTGAATGTGAATGAAGCATCTGCTGTATCTGGTACTCCAATGTCATCTTACCAACAAGCCCGGAAGGTTGTTGAGGAAGGAACGGCCCAAGGCTGGGGCAAGGTTTTAGCTGTGGAGGAGAAGAAAGACAAATTTGGGTTGGGTTACAGACCAACTCAACATCAAGCAAAGGTTGCTGGAGAGCCTGGTTTTGTCAGTGGGGGGATGCTTACCCCCGATGCTATCAACTGTCTGGAAGACGAGCTGGAAGAGGAGCGCAACCTGGAAAGCTGGATTCGTCCAAAGATCCCGGGGAGCAGTGTCTCGAACTGGTCTTCCCAGGAAATTATAAGAGTTACTCGATCAGAGTAATTATTATTTCCTGTATTTTATAAGCATGCATCAAAGTCTTGCATCTTGCCCAAGATGGCAAGACTCATTTTGTAATCGGGCCATCTGTACTTTTTGTGCAAACAAGATCAATTAATGAAATATCAGACATCTTTTTGCAAACGAGTCTTTTTCTTTTCGTTCACTGTTTTTCCATTTTTCTTTTTGTACAAAAAATAAATGGCGGTGTTTTCAAAATGACAACTTTATTTCACTTTCCTAAAGCAAGATTAAAATCAATCACTAAAATGAACAAACTTAACCCTTGCAGAGAGTGCCTTCCTGACAGCACCGGCAACAGCACGGCTATGACTTCGTATGACTTTGACAATCCAATCAATCAGGCTGATGAAGGGGTTGAAGAAGAATATGAGCTTCCTGAAGAGCTAGCCAGGTTGTTAAGACAAGAGGAAAAGGTTATTACTCCTCACCAGGAGGAGGTTGAAGTGATTAATCTTGGTACAGAGGAAGACGTGAAAGAAGTTAGAATCGGGGCCTGCCTGCAAGACTCAGTGAAGAAGCAACTGGTTGATCTGCTTCAAGAGTATGTAGATGTGTTTGCTTGGTCATACCAGGATATGCCAGGGTTGGATACCGATATTGTCGTGCACAAGTTGCCTTTGAGAGAAGAATGCCCGCCAGTTAAACAGAAACTGCGCCGTACTCGTCCGGACATGGCAATGAAAATCAAGGAGGAGGTACAAAAGCAATGGGACGCCGGGTTCCTTGCTGTGACTAGCTATCCGCCGTGGGTTGCTAATATAGTACCTGTGCCTAAGAAGGACGGCAAAGTAAGAATGTGTGTTGATTACCGGGACCTGAACAGAGCCAGCCCGAAAGATGATTTCCCTTTACCTCACATTGACGTATTGGTGGATAACACGGCTCAGTTCTCGGTATTCTCCTTCATGGACGGATTTTCAGGATACAACCAGATCAAAATGTCACCTGAAGACATGGAGAAGACAACATTCATCACACCCTGGGGCACGTTCTGCTACAAGGTGCCCCTATTCAATCATCAGTTAATCTGAAAAGGACGATAGTACGGACTATCGGACATTCGAGATAAACTGTGATTGAATACCAAGAAGACCAGAAATTTGCACTCTGACGAAGAATGCAACACCGGGAAATAAACCCGACCAGATGACGCTCTGGGAACTGCAGGGGAGAAAGAAGCGGACGAGCTTCTTCCCAGCTAAGGTTGATAGCTGAAATAAGAACAAATTGACAGACGAGTCTTCAAACAATCCCGTGACGCCAGGAGCTGGACAGACGAGTCCTTCAACACTTCAAGACAAAAATCTGAGACAGACGAGTCTTCTAACAACCCTGTGACGCCAGGAGCTGGACAGACGAGTCCTTCAACACTTCAAGACAAAAATCTGAGACAGACGAGTCTTCTAACAACCCTGTGACGCCAGGTGCAGAGAGCGGACGAGCCCTTAAAGAACTTCAAAGTAGCCTGAGATAGACGAATCTCCTTCACTAATCCTCACGCAGATAAGTGGAATAAGACGGACGAGTCTTCTTCGGATAACCCTTACGCAGGCTCCGGAAATGCATATAAGTCTGTGGGATAGACATGCAACCAAGGTGGACGAACCTTCTTCATATATTATCCGCGGATATATGGTACAAGACAGACGAGTCTTCTGAGCAAACCTGTTACGCCAGGTGCAGCAACCATAATAATTGGTGCTTGAGACGGACGAGCCTCCCTCGGATTTACCTGTTACGCCAGGCCCGGTAACCATTTCGACATTTAATTCCCACTGTCAGGATTTTAAACCTCTTCAATACAGACGAGTATTGGATGATCATCAAAAGAACACAGACGAGTGCCAATAGTCAAAGATACAGACGAGTATCGGACGATGATCTGAGAAACACAGACGAGTGTTTCAGGCGATGATACAGACGAGTATCAGCCACTGGTATAGACGAATACCGGAAGTTCAAACACAGACGAGCATTTGAAGTAGTCACAGAGATATCAGGGTAAACAGTAAATCTTCACATTCAGGTGCAAGCTAGCACAGGCGAGCGCTGAGGATGATACAGACGAGTATCCAGGCAAAGCAGACGAGCTTCAGAACACAAACGACTTTTGGGGAATAAAAGCAGACGAGCTTTAACCAAACACAGACGAGTGCTGGGTCGTTGCAGACGAGCAACAGCGGAGAATACATATCAAGGCACAGACGAGTGCAGCGAAGGATCCCATACCGAACACAGACGAGTGCTGGGAGGTTGCGGACGATGCTGGGGCCATCTCCAAGCACAGACGAGTGCTGGGATTTGCAGACGAGCAAACAACAACGGATATAATCAAACACAAACGAGTGTTGAGGAGTTGCGGACGAGCAACAGATGAGCAACAGGCACGGACGGGCGCCGAGCGACCTTCAAAGGAGTAACAAGCACATATGAGTGCTAAAAGATGCGGTCGAGCATCAAATAAAGATGCGAGCACGGACGAGCACTGGGCACTTCTTAGGGAATACGCCTCAAATAAAGAGGAACGACATGCACGGGCGAGTGCTGCAGGGATGCGGACGAGCACCAAATGAAGATACGCGCCCCAACGAGTACAGGCAACTTCGCTGGGGAGAGAAAACTTCAAAGACTAACAAGCACGGACGAGTGCCGAGAGCTGCGAATGGTCATCAAACAAAGATGCTAGCACAGAAGATTGCTGGAGAGTACCTCAAATAAAGAGGAAACTGCTGGGGAAAAGGCACGGACGAGTGCTGAAAGAGGATGAGCATCAAATAAAGATGCGAGCACAGACGAGTGCTAGTAGATATAGACTCTATTGGGGAAAGCAAACGAGCAATACCACCGAGCTAACACATACGAGTGTTGAAAGATGCAAACGAGCAGCAATAAAACATGATACATTATTGCTGGGGATAACTCCGCTTAAAGACAACACATACAAGTGTTGAAGATTGCAGACGAGCAACAAACGGATGCCTGATCGGCAATAAGAGATACGACTCTGCAGGGTAATACAAGTCAAGAGGTCTGGATACACATTCTGACTGAGGTGATGAATACCTGGCGGCATCATCAAATACCCAAAGTACGGCAACTTTGCTGGGATTATATTTCACTGACGGAAGCGAAAATCAAATATGACCACTGTGGGAAAGATCATCTTCAGACTTGGCTAGGGAAGATGCTTCGGGCAAACACTCTGACTGGGGAGAGCATCTGATAACTCAAGACTTTGAGGGGATATCAGACTTTCAGGTACCTGATAGGCATACTCTGATGGGGATAATGGACTACTAATTCCATCTTTGATGATGTCAGGCTTTCGGGCACCTGCTGGATATATTCCGCTGAGGAAGAATGAAATGCTACTTCACTGGGGAAGAAAAACTTGCTTGGGCGGCTGTCAAGGCTTGCTTGGAGAAAAAAAATCTCTGCTGGAGACGCCAGTCTTCAGATACCTGCTGGGAAAGGAAATCTCTGCTTGGGGGATACCCTACTGGGGAAGTACTCGGCTGGGGAGGTACTCCGCCGGGGAATATTAAATCGCTTGAGAGAATGCGACGCCAACCTGCAACCTGCAACAACAGAAAACACACGCGTGTCCCGGGGATTTGCATGGGATGATCGGTTCATCCATCGTCACCCGACGCTCAAAGAGGGTTACAGTTTCCCTGCATGTCAGTTTTCTTTTCAAAATTATCACCATGTTTAGATGCAATGCTATTTTTGCCGAAAATTCAGGACATTTTGCAAACAAAAATAAACACACACAGCTTTTTGACTGAATATTATTTTTATTGAACGGCCTCTGAATAGGCAAAGATTTACATCAGGAAGCAACCACCTAGAAAGAGGTAGCCACTATAAAATTGAGAAAAGAAATTATCCTAATGGCAACGTACGCGGCATTCCAAGGAGTTCCATTTCTGCTATGACCTGCATGTCTTCAAGACTCTCCATTCTGTTTTGGCTTTCTGAGAGGACAAGGGGACTGCTTCCTATCCTTCTGACATTGTCAAACTGTACAAAACGATGACATGGTTCAGATAACTCGGATCACAGTTGTTCGCTTATTCCCTTATTTTGCGTGGATCGCCCTCTCGGGTTTTCAATCCACCGGGATACCCTTTTTTGCCTGAGCTGTCCAATGCGGCTTTTCAACTCAGCGGGTGTACACATTTTTTTATTCGTTTCCCTAATTTTTGCCCGAGCTTTTTATTCTGTTTTTTAGCTCGCCGGGATGCCCTTTTCTTGCCTGGACTTACATTCTGTTTTTGTGTCCAGCGGGTCTCTTTATGCGAAGTATTTTTTAACTGCGTCCGAGTTAACAGGAGATGGGAAGTCTTCTCCATCCATAGTGGTGAGCATCAGCGCTCCTCCTGAGAATACTTTCTTCACTATGAATGGTCCTTCGTAGTTTGGGGTCCACTTGCCCCTGTTATCTGAACCTGGAGGAACGATCCTCTTCAATACAAGCTCTCCCACTTGATACTCTCGAGTACGTACTCGTTGATCGAATGCCCGCTTCATTCTCCTCTGATAAAGCTGACCATGACAGATAGCCGCTAATCTCTTTTCCTCAATTAGACATAACTGATTGTAACGAGCACGCACCCATTCAGCCTCATCCAGTTTGACGTCCATCATCACACGCAGTGAAGGAATCTCTACTTCAACAGGCAGGACTGCTTCCATGCCATACACTAGAGAGAAGGGAGTTGCCCCTGTTGACGTCCTGACCGACGTTCGGTACCCATGCAAAGCAAACGGTAACATCTCATGCCAATCCTTGTAGGTGACAACCATTTTCTGCACAATCTTCTTGATATTCTTGTTAGCTGCCTCTACCGCACCATTCATCTTTGGTCGGTAAGGAGAAGAATTGTGATGCTGTATTTTGAAGTCCCGACATAAGTCCGCCATCATCTTGTTGTTGAGATTAGAACCATTATCAGTAATGATCCTTTCGGGCACTCCATATCTGCATATGATATCTCTTTTCAGAAATCTTGCCACCACTTGACGAGTGACATTGGCATAAGACGCTGCTTCTACCCACTTGGTAAAGTAATCAATCGCGACCAGAATGAAGCGATGACCGTTCGAAGCAGTCGGCTCGATCTTCCCGATCATGTCAATGCCCCACATAGAGAAAGGCCAAGGAGATGACATGACGTTGAGCGGATTTGGAGGAACATGCACTTTATCTGCATACATTTGGCACTTGTGGCATTTACGAGCGAATGAACAACAGTCTGCATCCATTGTCATCCAGTAATACCCTGATCTCAGCAGTTTCTTTGCCATAGCATGCCCTCCTGCATGGGTACCAAAAGATCCTTCATGGACTTCCTGCATCAACAGGCTTGCTTCGTGTCTATCCACGCATCTGAGCAAGACCATGTCGAAGTTCCTCTTGTACAAAACCCCGTCTGTGTTCAAGAAGAAACTAGCAGCAAGTCGTCTCAAGGTCTTTTTGTCTTTGGAAGATGCCCCTGTTGGGTATTCTTGCTTCTCCAGGAACAACTTGATATCAAAATACCAAGGTTTCTCGTCAGACACGGCGTCTACAGAGAAAGCATAAGCTGGAGAGTCAAGCCTGGAGATGTCAATTCTGGGCACAAAGTTCCAACACATGACTTTAATCGACGAAGAGAGAGTGGCCAAAGCATCGGCAAATTGATTTTCGTCACGTGGTATGTATTTGAGCTCAACTGTCGTGAAGAATGTCAACAGTTTTCTAGCATAATCCCTGTACGGAACTAGATGCTCTTGATGTGTATACCACTTGCCGGTAATTTGGTTAATGACGAGGGCTGAATCTCCGAATATGTCGAGGTTCTTAATCCGCAGATCAATTGCCTCCTCTATTCCCATTATACACGCCTCGTATTCCGCTTCATTGTTGGTGCAGCCAAAAGTAATTCTGGCAGCGAAGGGTAAGTGAACACCTTCAGGAGTAATGAGTACGGCACCAACTCCACGACCATTGATATTGACGGCCCCATCAAACATCAACTTCCATTTGGATTCAGGGTCAGGCCCCTCCTCCGGAAGTGGTTCCTCATAATCGTTTGTTCTGAGGTACATGATGTCCTCATCAGGGAAATCAAATCTCATCGGCTGATAGTCATCCTCAAGAGGTTGCTGAGCAAGATATTCCGACAATACACTCCCTTTGATGGCTTTCTGAGAAGTGTACTGGATGTCGTATTCAGTTAAAATCATCTGCCACCTAGCAACCCTTCCGGTCAATGCTGGTTTCTCAAAGATGTACTTGACAGGGTCCATCTTGGAAATGAGAAGTGTAGTATGGGTCAACATGTACTGCCTCAGTCGGCGAGCAGCCCATACCAAAGCGCAGCAAGTTTTCTCGAGCAGTGAGTATCGGGATTCACAGTCGGTAAACTTTTTGCTAAGGTAATAAATGGCGTACTCTTTTCGACCAGACTCGTCATGTTGGCCGAGCACACACCCCATCGACCCTTCAAGCACGGTCAAGTACATGATTAACGGTCTCCCCTCCACTGGAGGCATCAGAATTGGAGGCTCCTGCAAATATTCCTTTATTTTGTCGAAAGCTCTTTGGCAATCATCATTCCACCTGACTGCCTGCTCTTTTCTTAGCAGCTTGAAAATCGGTTCGCACGTGGCAGTTAGGTGAGATATGAACCGAGAGATGTAGTTCAATCTACCTAAGAACCCGCGCACTTCTTTTTCTGTCTTTGGTGCAGGCATATCTTGAATAGCTTTCACTTTAGCAGGATCTACCTCAATTCCTCTTTGACTTACAACGAAACCCAGCAACTTTCCAGAACGCACTCCGAAAGTGCACTTGTTCGGATTCAACCTCAATTTATACTTGATCAATCTATCAAACAACTTCTTCAAATTAACCAAGTGCTCCTCTTCGTCCTTGGACTTTGCGATCATATCATCCACATAACATTCGATCTCCTTGTGGATCATGTCATGGAACAATGTGACCATTGCCCGCTGATAAGTTGCCCCAGCGTTCTTCAAACCAAAGGGCATGACCTTATAGCAGAACGTTCCCCACGGGGTAATGAACGTTGTCTTCTCCATGTCCTCCGGCGCCATTTTTATCTGATTATAACCGGAGAATCCATCCATGAAGGAGAACACTGAGAATTGAGCAGTATTGTCGACCAACACGTCAATGTGTGGCAACGGAAAATCATCCTTTGGGCTTGCTCTGTTCAAATCTCTATAGTCAACGCACATCCGGACCTTGCCGTCCTTTTTAGGCACTGGTACGATGTTAGCTACCCAAGGTGGGTAACTAGTCACGGCAAGGAACCCGGCATCCCACTGTTTCTGTACCTCCTCTTTAATCTTCATCGCCATATCCGGGCGAGTTCTTCTCAACTTTTGCTTCACAGGAGGACAGTCTTCTCTCAGGGGTAGCTTATGCATCACGATGTCGGTATCCAACCCTGGCATATCTTGATATGACCAAGCAAAGATATCTACATACTCTCTCAGCATACTGATCAGCTCTTGTTTGACGTCGGCCTGCAGATTGGCCCCTATCTTGATTTCTTTCTTTGCATCTTCACTGCCAATGTTGATGGTCTCAATCTCTTCTTGATGAGGCTGAATAACTCGTTCCTCTTGTTTCAACAATCTGACCAAATCTTCAGGTAGATCACAATCTTCCTCAACCCCTTCGTCAGCTTGGTAGACTGGATTATCAAAGTCATGCATAGTCATAGCAGGAACGTTATCCGTGGAATCCGGATGATCAATACTGCACAAATGATGTGCTTATTCAGAATCTGCTTATTTTGAAAAGAGACGCTAACACAAAACAAAAAATGAAAAACATATTGCCATTTTTATATTGTTTTTTTTTGTGAAAAAGTTTTAAAAACAAAGAAAGAGAGCACAGTTTGTCTGAAAATGTCCTTTTATTTCATGGCAAAAATAACGATGCAATACAAAACATGGTGGCCCAGTACAATGGATCCAAACATCTTGGGCAGAATGCTGGATTTGACAATGCAGTATGCTAATAAAAGGAAACAAACAATTACTTTGAGAGCCAGGTGACTTGAACGATGTCCTCAGCAGACCAATTTCCTAGCTCCTCGCCGGGTGCACACGGGCGGATCCAATTGTTGTCCCAGTCTCTGTCACTATCCCCGTCTTGGCTTGCCATACAGATTTGATCGCGGTCAATCGACCCAGCACTTGTGAATGAAATAGCCTTACCACTCTGAGCAGACCCCCCAGGCTGATACCCTAAGCCGAATTTATCATCCTTCTTTTCCATCTCCAACAACCTGCCCCAGCCCTGGGCATTGCCTGATTGGACGACCTCCTTTGCTTCTTGGTAGGAATGAATGGACGTGCCTTCGTTATTTTTCTTCACCGGAGTCAAGATACTGACATCTGCTTCAAAAGCTTGGCACAAAGTCTCGTGAATTTCTCCGTCCATTTCTACATATTTGAATGTCGACAGGTGGCTGACGAATATATCTTCTTCCCCGCAAACTGTGATGACCTGGCCATCCACCACATATTTAAGCTTTTGGTGTAGGGTTGAGGTGACAGCTCCAGCTGCGTGAATCCACGGTCGGCCCAACAAGCAACTATACGCAGGCTGGATATCCATGACATAGAAGACACTCTTGAATACTTGAGAGCCTATCTTAACAGGCAACTCAACCTCTCCGAAAACTGATCTTCTTGAACCATCGAAAGCTTTAACCACTAGATCACTCGGCGTTAGGACAATCCCATCAATGTTAAGCTTCATCAACGCCTTCTTCGGGAGCACATTCAAGGAAGAGCCTGTGTCCACAAGAACATGAGACAAAACAGCGCCCTTGCATTCCATCGTGATATGCAGTGCTTTATTGTGATTCCTTCCCTCCGAAGTGAGATCTCGGTCAGTGAAGCCTAAGCCATGACTAGCATTAACACTTCCAACAACAGCTTCGAGTTGATTAACAGTGATTTCTTGAGGAACATAGGCCATTTGAAGCACTTTCAGTAAAGCTTCTCTATGCGCGGGAGAGCACATCAACAGTGACAAGATAGAAATCTTTGAAGGCGTCTGATTCAGTTGATCAACCACCTTATAGTCACTCCTTTTGATGATCTTCATGAACTCCTCTACCTCCTTTTCAAATGTCCCCTGCCCAGCCACAGGAGTATCTGACTCATCATTCGCAGTCTGCTTTCCTTTGTCTTTGGACGAAGCTTCGGCCTCAAGATCCTTTCTCAATGCAGGGGGAGCAAATAAACGGCCACTTCGAGTAAAACCCCCAACACCTCCTACATTCTCAATGGTCAAATCAGCAACAGGTCTACTTTCCATCTTCTGTCCCGCCACATAGACATCAGAACCATAATGCCACGGAATGGCTCTATCATCATTATACGGCATTGGCCCAGGTACCGTTATAGTCACAGGACTAATCTGAGGAGTGTAAACAGTAACTGGCTCTTGTCTGACGGGCATGTCAGCTTCATTGTAGAAGATAGTAATGGTTAACACATCGTCAGCCTTTTCATTACTAATCTTGCTAAATTGTAGAGACCCCACATCAATCAACTCTTGCAAACCCGTCTTCAATTTCTCGCAACCATTCACAGCACTTGCACAGTCTTCGCAATCGAGAGAACAACCAGGAAACACTTGACCTTTCAACAGTCTCTCTTTCACCACCTTCAACGGCGTCTTGACTTCATCAATTCTCAGTACCAGACTCAACTTGTCATCATGCTCAACAGCATTAACTCTTGCCCCTCCATGATTAGGTATAGGGTTCGAGTTGATATTCGGTGGTGGCGCAAAGTTGATTGCCTTCGAATCCACGAGATCTTGAACTTTATGATGTAGCGCCCTGCACTTCTCGGTTGAGTGCCCGGGTGCCCCTGAATGAAAAGCGCATCGCGCGTTGACATCATAACCAGCTGGAAGCTCTCCAGGAGGTGGTGGTGCCAAAGTCCTTAATTGAATAAGGTTCAAATCCAGTAGTCTCGGCAACAAAGCAGCATATGTCATCGGAATAGCTTCAATCACCCTGTTAGCAGGACGAGCCTGCCTTGGCTGATAAGGCCTTTGCTGGTAGTTGGCTCTAGGTTGTTGTTGTTGTGGTTGTTGTTGTGGTGGAGGTAGCATCTGTTGTACGGGAGCTGCAGGAATAGTGACAGCAGCTACATGCCCATAAGGTCTTCTGTAACCACGGCCCTGGCTTCGGCCGAATACAGCATTGGTCTCACCTTCTCGCCTTCTCGGAGGTCCGCTGAAAGCTTTCCTCGCTCCACTTGAACTACTAGCACCGGGGTCTTGTATCTTCCCCATTTTCAACAGCGTTTCAACCCTTTCTCCCGCAATGACAATATCGTTGAACTTTGTAGCAGAACTTGATGCCAATCTCTCAAGAAATACCCCCTGGAGAGTACCCATAAACATATCGGCCATCTCATTCTCTAACAAAGGTGGCTGCACCCTAGCAGCTAGCTGACGCCACCTTTGGGCGTATTCTTTAAAGCCTTCTTTTGCTGTCTGAGCCATATGTTGCAACTGGGTGCGATTCGGAGCCATGTCCATGTTATACTGGTACTGCTTCACGAAGGCCTCAGCGAGATCCTTCCAGCTCTTAACATTGACTCTACTGAGTTTCATGTACCACTCAAGGGAAGCTCCCACCAAGCTGTCCTGAAAGTAATACATCCACAGTTTTTCATCGTCTGTATGAGCGGCGATTCTTCCCACATATGATTGCAGATGGGTCTTTGGGCAAGCAGTGCCGTTGTACTTCTCGAAAGTAGGAACTTTGAACTTGTACGGAATCCTGACTCCCGGAACCAAACCCAAGTCTGTTATATCGAATCCCAAAGAACTCTGGGACTGAATAGCCTTGATCTGCTCAGCCATCTCTTCAAACCTCTTGTTCATTTCGACCCCTTGACCCTCGGCTTCATCAAGTAAAGTGAACTGGTCCTCCTGGTGGTCTACATGAATGTTATGCATCCCGTCATTGACTACGGTCGCTCCTGGTTGTATAACCTGAGGTCCAGCCTGTCGTGCGCCCGCACCGGCATGATTATCAGCATTAGCAGCAGCAGCAGCGTTCCGATTCTGATTCTCCACCATCTCTCGCAAACGTTCTTGATTCTGCCCCATTCCGGCCATTAACGTCATGAAGTTGTCCATTCTCTGCCTCAGATCTGCCAAATCTGCCTGCATTTGATCCATGGCTCTCTCTCTGTTAACCTTGGTTGGGTATCTGTGCACTGCTGGTCGTTCTCGAACCTTACGAGGAGCTATTGCGCCTGAAACACAAAACCCGTTAGTAATTGATGCGACACCTGCAAAACAGACAAACAGGTTATATGCGATGCAATGCAACTGTTCATGTTCCCAACTTTAAACATTTGGCATGCCCCAGTTCTGGTATCTATCTCGGCAATCACTTTCAGTGTTTAACTTTCAAACTTTCTCCTTGATAAGTGTTCAGACGTTAGTAGTATCCAGACAAACGAGTCTTGCACATTCAAAACGATAACTTGCACATTAATACTGAATAGGGACAAACCACTATAGGCTAAAAGTCAGAATACATCCCAGAATATTCCCCGAAGGATTACAAACCAGTACATAAAGACAAAAGAAATAAAAGCAAGACTCCTACAACAAGCCTGTAGGTAGTCTGAAAAATAAACTAAGCTAAAGACCCCGACTCTGCCACCTCCGCCTTGGTTTTCTTGACACCTGCCCTCAGCTTGAGCTCTTCAATCTCTTTCCTGGCTTCCTCCAGAGCTAATTGACTTTGGACTAGCTGCTGGGTCCTCTCCCTCCGGATGGCGTGGGCTTGTTCCACTTCCTCTCTCTTGAAAGCCATCTGAATCTCAAAGAACTCTTCCTTCTCTTTGAATTTCTTTTGGTCTTCATCCCTTTGGCCTTTCAGCCAAACAATGGACTGTCGAGCGCTCTTGAGAGTCTTTAAAGTCTCCTTGTGCTTGGCTTCTCTTTGCGCTTCCATCATACCCAATCGATGGAAATGGGCTTCTCTTCCGGCAAAATCTTTCTCTTTGTTTTCCAAGGAAGCTTGGAGCTTCTGTAGCTTGTCTTCGACTTCCTTCTTAGCTCTATTAGCCTGGTGGTATAAGCTTACCATCTCAACATTCTCTACTCTGACCGCTTGCAGCTGAGCTTCTAGCTTCTTGTACTCCTCCAAGGAAACCGTACTGCTCGGACTTGGTACCTCTCGAGGATAAAGTGGAGCTTCGACCGAAAAAGGCATGAGAACTGACTCGATATGCCTTTGCAACCATTCAACGTATGGTGGATATGCTTTGGGATCAACTCGGCCGAAGTCCTTCTTCCCTTTCCTTTTCATGTGATCCCAGGATTGAACGGCTTGTTGGACTAGCTCTCCGTTTCCGTCAGCAGGAAAATATAAGGATTCAGCAAACATCTCCATCTGGGGAGGATCCTTCAAAGGGTAGCCAAACTGCCTTCTGGCTAATGTCGGGTAGTGACTGATGACACCTTTCCTTCCTAGCAAAGGTACTCCAGCAAACCTCCCGCAACTAACCATCAACTCCTTTCCTAGCAAATCCCTGTCATAACCCCAAGCAATGTCTTCTTCAGTCAATCCCATCAGCCTTCTGGACCATCTCCATTCATCTCGCAGATCCTTGAAGGCACCTGATTTAGGTAACTGTCTAGCGAACCATTCGGCAAACAAAGGAGCACAGCAGACCACTGGACCACCTCTACCCTTCTCGTTTCTGTAGTGGACACTAAAATAAAAGTCACCCAATAAAGTAGGCACTGGATTGCCTCTTGCAAAGATTGAGATCACTTCTAAGCTGACAAACTCTTTCTCTCCGGGAAACAAGCTAGACCCATATACCATCAATGCGAGCAAAGCTCCAAAGTCGTTCCACTTAGCTTCTGTAGCATATTTCTCAGCCTCTGGAATAAGCACACTCCATGGTAGACCTCTGCCTTTACTCTCTTGTAAAGCCTTTCTGACTGAAGCAACTGGCAACCTACAAACCTTGGCTATGTCTTCATCTTTGAGCACAACCTCTGACCCGTAGAACGGCAATGTCTCTCTGATCGGGATACTCAGCATGCTGGAGATCTCTTCCAATGTCGGAGCTAAGATGTAACCTGGAAGAATAAAACAACGCAGCAGGGGATCATAAAATTGCAACAAGGTATGCAAGCTGTCCTTTTGGTCTGTAGTAGGCTTGTCCACAAACTTCAGTATCTGGCCATATCTTTTCTTGAAGTTTCCTAAGACTTGATCGTTCATCAAACCTGCTAACCTCTGAACACTTTTAACTTCCGGCTGAAGAAAGGTATAATGCACATTCTTTTTTCTTGGATCTCTTTTGATTTCTGCCATGGAGATAAGAATACCAGAACTGGGAACAAATGCGAGCAATGCCCTGAAAAATGGGAAACATAAACAGTTAATGCAAAGAATGATGCAAATGCAATGCAATGCAAACATATGACCAACGGGGACCATCTGAACTGGCACACTGACAAAGCCCTCTGAATAACTAGCAGTCTCAACAGTTCACTGAGTCACACCCTCTGATAATCACAACCCTCTGATAGAAGATCTCAGAATCACGGTATCAAGAAATCCAGAATTCCAGGACCATAACCTCGGAACCACAAATCTTATTCAACGGACCAAAGATCATAACTGAACAAATGAGTGTATGTTGAGGTCATGGGTTCCTGCACACCTGTAAACACCCCCCAATCTCACAGGTAAAAGGCTCCGGGTCAGACATCACGGACTCTCAAAGCCGAATAGCAATAATACTTTCACCATCTCCGAGAAATGGCTCATGACCAAATCAGGGAATCGGTTAGGCATTATGTACTATGCAGGGAGGCCTCAGCTGAGTCCGGGAAAAACAAGCATCCCTTATAAGTCCCCAGCTTCAAGTGCTGAAATCGAGAAACAATAGTACATTCAGCCCGTAGGATACAGTACTAATGTCATACGACCAGATGCTTTAACTGAGTTCTTATAAGAGAACCAGGCCATCCTATGCGAGTTCCCAGTGGACCCTCGGGTGCGAATGGGTTTGCCACAAAATGTGGTCTGCCACTGTCACCACTGGAGAGGGTTGTTTCCACAAAGGTTCTCAATGATCGGTCCCCAGCTGCACATAACTGTCAGGGTTATGTAATGAGAGAGGAAAATCCCCAAATCAAGACATTTCCAAGACAATCGCAACCTGGGTGTGGAACTCACTACTACCCCCATGACAAGATCTCATGAGGCCAAAGTGGAACCACTCTAAGTCCTATGGTGCACTCGAGCCGGGTACTTGGCTCACATCTCTCAAGAACCAGTAACTCCCATCCCACCAAAGAAAACCAGTCCAGACAGTCCAGTATGATATATATGATGCGGAAAATAAATACTGAAAACTGTAAATAAAGCTGTAAATAAAGCTGTAAATAAACAACAATAAAATACAATAAGCCACATCAAACAAACATCACCCAATGAAGCAGAAACAAACAAGCGCTAGGAGAGACTCTCAGGGGAACCAGAGATCATCTGGTGCATATCCCCAGCAGAGTCGCCAAGCTGTCGCTCCCGAGGATTTCCATCCCTGGTACAAACGCGAAAGTGGCGCGGAAGAAGAATAGAGTCGCCAGCCATGCATTTTTATCCCGAATAGAGGAAATGGTAATGCTGCACAAACCAGAAGAAAGAAAAGGAAGGACACGGGTCCTGCGAACCAAAGAGACTGGGATCGGGAGTCGGTTATGACCTGGGAAGGTATTAGCACCCCAGATCATCCGCCGTACCCGACGGGATCCACGCTTGCAAAAGAAACTGTTTCAAAGGGTGAGGGTATGAAAGATGCAGCAACAGAAATGAAACGGACTGAAAAATGAACTGATAAAAGAAAATGAAAAAGGAAACAAAGAGAAAAATGTAGGGAAAATAAAGATTGTGCTCGAACGGGCCCTACCCCGCTGCCTACGTACCTCATCAGGATAATGAGGATCAGAGACGCCGTAGTTCCCCTAACTAGGGGTACTAAAAGGAAATTGCTTGTGAATTAAAGCTTGAACTGCCTATGCCATTGCTCAGGTGTTGCAGACTCGGACGTCGAGTGCGTAACCGTCTTGCAAAGTGACAAGTAGGAGCAGGTTCGCGGACGGAGCGAAGGAGATGAGAAAAGAATTCCCGAAGGAAAAACGCTTATTGTTTGTTTGTGTTTTTAGAAGCTTTTATGAGTGTGTCACAAGGAAGTGAACTCAAGCTCTCCCCCGATGGAATGTGCACTTGTCACTACATTCCAAGATGGAATAATAGAACAAGCACACTCAAGTAAGGAGAAGATCCCCAAAACTTGAACCCAAAGATTAGAGCTTAGGCTCACTAACTTGCTTAATTATTAAGTGTTTTTGGTTATTTACATGAAGAAGTGTTTTTTAGGCTTTTCTTTTATGAAGAAGATACCTTGATCAGACTTGTGCATCACAAGGCAAACTTGTACTATCCCAAGATGGGAAGACTACAAGCATTCCTCATGGAATAAGGCTATGGATCAATGCATCACTTCACATTTATTAAAGTGTTTTTTAAGAGTTTCGAGATGAGAAGAGAAAAGAACCAAAAAGGATCATAAAGGTAAAATGCTAAAGGGGGACTAAAATAATCCTAAGTGTTAACATGCATGGATGGTCCTAGGTTTGTGAGGTTTCTATCCTAATGAAGAAGAGAAGAAGAAGATAGAAGAAGGGATGAGAAAGGCCTAAGCCCAACAACAAAGGGTTAGTTCAAATAGCAAAAGAGGAAAGATGAAAAAAGTTGAAATGTGGATAAACATCCACACTCCTCTTACCATGAGCCCCTGAAATGTTAGCAAAATCCAGCAAATCAAACACCACAAACATGGAATTAAACATGCTCAAAGGTTCTTGAAAACAAAAGTCAAACAACATGCCAAACATTGCGAATGCACGACTTACGCGTCGAGAACATGAAAGCATACACTAACCAGCAAGCAAATCACCCTAACATATCATGATTAATGATCATACAATGAGTCATGACAATTAGCACAAGCAAAGGGATCAAACAAACTCAAAACAGCCCCAAAAAACCATTCTGCATCAGTGTTAACCGGTTAACCATATGCGTTAACCGGTTAACCAGTCAAAACCTGCACCAAACACGCAGAAAAACAGGGCGTTAACCGGTTAACCATATGCGTTAACCGGTTAACACTGTAAAAACAGCAGCAAATTCCTGCAGAAAACAGCATTTCAAAAAAAACAGCTTATTCAAATAAGCTGCACCAGACCAGCACTCAATTACACATGGAAAAATAGATCAATGCACATCAATCCATAACATTATGCTCATGAACACTAACAATCGGATCCGGATACCAATCAACCAATCAAATCATGCAACACAATCAATTACACAAACACATGGTGGATCTAAAGCACAAGCAATGCAAATAAGCTAAAAACAGAGTTGGATCTGAAATTAAACCAACCTACAAAGCGGAGGTATGCTTTGGTAATTGTTGATTATGCTGAAAATGATAGATCTCGCGCAAAACCTTGAAGATCCGATGCTAATCTCCACCCTCCATGCAAAATAAATGCAAGATCAAGCTCTTGATGCAGAATTTTGATCCACAAGCACTTCTAGATCCCAAACCAGATCTGAATCACCAATTAAACCAGCAAAAAGATGTAATGAAACTAAGGATGGAGGTCTAGTTCCAAGATCTACACACCTCAAGGCAAGGTTGTGTGATCTTCAAAGAGGAACTTTGAGTGATTTGGAAAATTGGGAGAGAAAAGTGAGAGAAATGTGAGTGAGAGGAATGAAAATTCAGAAAATGAGAGTGAAAAATGAGGGAGAGCTCCCTTGGTTTGGAGAGAAATGGAATATATATGGTTTAGGGTTGGGGCCCAAAATCTTGGTTTGGGATCCAAAAAATATGGCTTGGTAATGTGATTAGGTTTTAGGGTTGGAAAGAGGCTTGGATACATGCTCTAGATCCTTCTCAAATTCAAATGAAATTCAAATGAATAAAAATCAGAAAATTGGAAAATGGAGCCAAAACCACATGCTGAAATTTGCTGCTGGAAATTCAAATTTCGCAGCTGTTAACCGGTTAACCATATGCGTTAACCGGTTAACGCATGCAAAATTTGAATTTCCCCCCTTTTGGTGGGAAACTTCAAAAATGATGCCGGCGCCTGCCGTTTCAAGCTGATTTTGATCCTTTCATTCTTTTTAAGCTTTGAACATGGTACAGAGCTTGTGCAGAGTGATCCTGTGAAATTTTTGCCTGGTCACCATGCTCTCGATTTTTATCTGTGGTGCTTCGAACTTTCCAGATGGTTGGTCATATGCCTTATGCTAGAACATGTGAGTGTTATGCCTCATTTTTCTATGCAAAATGCTAAAGACATGATCCGTTATGATGACTATGATGCGATATGATGCTTAAAATGAAGAGGGCAAATTTGGGGTGTTACACAAGGTAATGCCATTCGGACTGAAGAATGCTGGTGCAACGTATCAACGGGCTATGGTGACATTATTCCACGATATGATCCATAAAGAAATAGAATGTTATGTGGATGATATGATTGCCAAGTCCCTTACTGAAGAAGATCATCTGGTGAATCTACTCAAGTTGTTCAAGCGTCTGAGAAAGTACCAACTGAAGTTGAACCCCAACAAATGCACATTCGGGGTGCGGTCCGGTAAGCTGCTGGGATTTATTGTGAGCGAGAAAGGGATTGAAGTGGACCCTGATAAAGTCAAAGCCATCCAAGAGATGCCTGCACCGAAAACTGAGAAAGAAGTTCGAGGGTTATTAGGACGATTGAACTATATCTCAAGGTTCATCTCCCACCTCACAGCAACCTGTGAACCCTTGTTCAAGCTGTTAAGAAAAGAACAAACGGTCAGGTGGAATGAAGATTGCCAGAAGGCATTTGACAAGATCAAGGAATACCTGCAAGAGCCTCCAATCCTTATGCCGCCAGTCGAAGGAAGACCTCTGATTATGTACTTGACAGTATTAGAAGAGTCAATGGGGTGTGTGCTGGGCCAGCATGACGAGTCTGGTCGAAAAGAGTATGCAATTTACTACCTGAGCAAAAAGTTTACCGACTGTGAACAACGTTATTCACTGCTCGAGAAAACTTGCTGTGCTTTAGCGTGGGCTGCTCGCCGACTGAGACAGTATATGTTGACCCACACTACTTTGTTGATATCCAAAATGGATCCAGTTAAGTACATTTTCGAGAAGCCAGCTCTTACCGGACGGGTTGCAAGATGGCAGATGATTCTCACGGAATATGACATACAATACACATCTCAGAAAGCCATCAAGGGCAGTGTACTATCTGAATATCTTGCTGAGCAACCCATTGATGACTACCAGCCTATGAGATTTGACTTCCCTGATGAAGACATCATGTTCATTAAATCAAAAGATCATGAAGAGCCTATTCACACTGAAGGGCCTGACCCGGAAGAAGAATGGACTATGATGTTTGATGGGGCTGTTAATATGAATGGCCGTGGTGTTGGTGCAGTACTCATTACACCTAAAGGAGTTCACATGCCGTTCTCGGCAAAGCTCACTTTCAACTGCACTAACAACGAAGCTGAATACGAAGCTTGCATTATGGGTCTTGAGGAAGCCATTGACCTCAGGATCAAGACATTGACCGTATTCGGAGATTCAGCTTTGGTAGTCAATCAGACCAACGGGAAATGGTATACACACCAGGATCATCTGATACCTTACAGGGATTATACAAGAAGGTTATTGACTTTCTTCACAACAGTCAAGCTCGAGTATATCCCTCGGGACGAGAATCAGTTTGCAGATGCCTTGGCTACCATTTCGTCCATGATCAAAGTTCAAGCTGCTAACTTTGTACCTCATATTTCAGTATCGAGACTTGATAGACCAGCATATGTATTCGCAGCAGATGTTGTCAAAGATGATAAGCCTTAGTTCCATGATATTAAGTGCTTCTTGGAGGATCAAACATACCCACCTGGGGCATCTTCCAATGATAAGAAGACTTTGAGAAGGCTTGCTGGTAGTTTCTTCTTGAACACTGATGGGTCTTTATATAAAAGGAATTTTGATATGGTACTCCTCAGATGTGTTGATAAGACAGAAGCAGACTTGTTGATGCATGAAGTGCACGAAGGCTCTTTTGATACCCATGCCGGAGGGCATGCCATGGCTAAGAAGTTGTTAAGATCAGGCTATTATTGGATTACAATGGATGCAGACTGTTGTGCTTATGCCAGAAAGTGCCATAAATGCCAGATTTATGCAGATAAGGTGCATGTGCCTCCCAATCCTTTGAACATAATGTCTTCACCCTGGCCCTTTGCTATGTGGGGCATTGATATGATTGGCAAGATTGAGCCAACTGCTTCGAACGGCCACAGATTCATCCTGGTTGCCATTGATTATTTCACCAAGTGGGTTGAAGCAGCCTCATATGCAAACGTCACAAGACAAGTGGTAGCCAGATTTCTGAAAAGAGATATCATCTGTCGATACGGAGTGCCCGAGCGAATCATTACTGATAATGGTTCCAATCTAAACAACAAAATGATGGCAGAACTGTGCCGGGACTTCAAGATCCAACATCACAATTCTTCTCCTTACAGGCCAAAGATGAATGGCGCTGTTGAGGCAGCAAATAAGAATATCAAGAAGATTGTGCAGAAGATGGTAGTCACTTACAAAGACTGGCATGAAATGCTACCGTTTGCCTTGCATGGATACCGCACATCAATCAGAACATCCACTGGGGCAACACCGTATCAGCTTGTGTATGGTATGGAAGCAGTCCTGCCTGTTGAAGTTGAATTACCCTCCTTACGGGTACTGATGGATGTTAAACTGAGTGAAGCAGAATGGGTTAGGTCCCGATACGAGCAACTGAGTCTGATTGAAGAGAAGAGATTGGCTGCAATCTGTCATGGGCAGTTGTATCAGAAAAGAATGAAGAAGGCCTTCGATCAGAAAGTCAGGCACCGAGAGTACCAAGTGGGAGATCTTGTGCTGAAAAGAATCCTCCCTCCTCACACAGACCACAGGGGCAAATGGACTCCAAATTACGAAGGACCATTTGTGGTGAAGAAAGTTTTCTCTGGTGGAGCACTGATGCTCAGCACCATGGATGGTGAAGATTTCCCGTCCCCTGTGAATTCAGATGCAGTTAAAAAATACTTCGCATAAAAATGACCCGCTGGACATAAAAACAGAATGTAAGTCCAGGCAAAAATAGGGCATCCCGGCGAGTCAAAAACAGAATAAAAGACTCGGGCAAAAATAAGGGAAAATAAACAAAAATGTACACCCGCTGAGTTGAAAAGCCGCATTGGACAGCTCAGGCAAAAATGGGTATCCCGATGGATTGAAAACCCGAAAGGGCGATCCATGCAAAATAAGGAAATAAGCGAACAACTGCAGTCTGAATTCGTCTGCATCGTTTACAACTTGGTAAGCTTTGAAAGGATCAAGCCTCAGTCAGAATCAACATTCTTCAGAAAGCAAGACGAGAAGAGCGTCAAAAGTCATACGAGTCATAGTAAAGAGGAAGCTCCTCAAAGCGTCATCAACATTGCCAGCATTTTGTTTCTCAATTTATAACAATCTCCTCATTTCAGGAGATATGTTTCTTCAACTGTATCTTGCCAATTCAGGGCACATGAATTAATAAAATCAGATTTTTCAATCATGTTTCGTTTTGTATATTTTTATTTGCAAAGGATGTCTGATGTCTCTAAAAAATCAACTGCATAAGTACAGATGTTTTTCTCCCAAAAAAATAGTAATAATAGAAACACATGCTTGCAGGAAATACACTTACTCTTGAGAATGCTTGACTCCTATGACGGAATCCAGTAAAGGATACCTCGGGACCTTTTGTGCGTCTCCCTATCTTTGCAGGATTGCAGGTATCCAGAACGCAACCTAGGGCATGCAAGTTACGTCTCAGCAAGCTGGCGAATCATTATCAACTCGGTCTATCTTCCACGTGGCACTAGAAGGTGCCCGCTTCCCCAGCAAAGTTGCCAAATCAACATACACTCAATCTCAGCATCTGAAATGCTATATCCCCAGCTGAGTTGCCTCTTGTTGCTCTCCCCAGTCGAGCTGCCTCTCATAATTCCCCAGCCGAGTTGCCATCTCATCCTCAGTAGAGTACAGGAGTCAGGGAATCATCTCCCCACAGAATCTTCAGCCTCTATCCAGAAGAGCAGCGCATAGAAGATCACAACAGAGTGAAGAAAGCTTCTACAAACCCCAGCTGGGTCCCGTATCATAAGGATATGTCAACCCGTGACCTATATCCCCAAATGAATACATCTCACCAGATCTACCAATGATCTCATCCCCAGCTGGGAGCCCCTTTTCAAACAGATCAGCCAGAGATCTTCGCAGCAACGGGATCCGAATCCCGGTTTGATACCTTTGCATAATCATGGCATTTACATCATATTTCCCCGCAGAGCGTAGCATTCCGTCTAAAACGGAGCATTACGGCAAAAATCAAATACATAGCATAATTATAAGTCATGTTCTGAATTAACACTTGTGAATAATAACCGTTCATCATCATTGTACAGAAATCCTCACCAGAGTCCCAGCAAAAAAAAAACAGTTGCCTCATATTCACAAATACCAGCATATTTCCTTTTGATACCCGTCCGTATCATCACTCCCCAGTAAAATCGCTGGAACACTCTTTACAACAAAATCACCCGTATTACAGATGCTTCATGACACTCGTCCGTGTCATATTACCAGCAGAAAGCCAAAGACATCCTCTTTGCACCCACGCATATCTATATATACACTTTCCTGACACCCGTCCGTGTCGTATCCCCAACGAAGTCGCCTAGACTTTGTATAGCAGATACTTGTTCATATTACACTTTTCTCTTGGCACCCGTCCGTGTCATTCTCCCCAGCAGATAAACACTCATCTATACAATACTCATACTCACTACTCACGATACACTTATACAGATACTCGTCCGTATCTTGTATACACCGTCACTTATCTCCCCACAGATTCGACAGTAATCCTTGTTCTTTGTTAACTAGTTGGTACTCGTCCGTACCATCATCTCAGAACATTGCGTCTAGTGTTTGTTTCTACATGATACTCGTCCGTATCATAATCTTAAGGATGCTCGTCCGCATCTTTAATCCATACACTGTGTCAAACACTTTTGTCTTCTTGAATATAGACACTCGTCCGTGTCTGATATTCCCCAGAAGAGTCCTTTCAGATTCAACACTCGTCCGTGTTCTTTGTTAACCCGTTGATACTCGTCCGTATCATCATCTCTGAACATGTGTCAGTTTGTTTCTACGTGATACTCGTCCGTATCATAGTCTAAGGATGCTCGTCCGCATCTCTAATCTATACACAACATCTAAACACTTATACCTTTTGTTTCTTGGATGTAAACACTCGTCCGTGTTTGCCATTCCCCAGTAGATTACCAACAAAGCAAATTTTCCATCTTATCTGACACTCGTCCTGTGTCATGATAAACCCTGAGAGCAGCCGTACCCTGCTAAGTGGTCGTCCTCCACTTCTTGATGGTCGTCCTCCATCATGCTCATCTGATGGTCGTCCCCATCGTTGATTTTAGCAGCCGTCCCCTGCTAGGTGGTCGTCCTCCACCTTTTGATGATCGTCCTTCATCATTTTATCCAATGGCCGTCCCCATTGTTGATTTTGGTTATCTGACATTCGTTCTATGTCATGAGAAACCTCGAGAGCAGCCGTACCCTGCTGAGTGGTCGTCCTCCACTTCTTGATGGTCGTCCTCCATCATGCTCGTCCGATGGCCGTCCCCATCGTTGACCTTTTATCCGATGGCCGTCCCCATCGTTGATTATTTTCGGCAGCCGTACCCTGCCAGGTGGTCGTCCTCCACCTTTGATGGCCGTCCCCGTCATATTCCCTTTATTCCCCAACAGAGCAGCCGTCCCCTGCTAGGTGATCGTCCTTCACCTTTGATGGCCGTACCCCATCATCTGTTTATTTCATTTATTCTTTAACCCGATGGTCGTCCCCGTCGTGGTCCCCTTTCTTTTTAGCCCGATGGCCGTCCCCATCATTGGTTACTTTGCTTTATGAACTTGATGGCCGTCCCCGTCATGTTTCATTAACTCCCAGGAAATTTTACAGCTTTATCCTGATGGTCGTCCCCATCATAATTTGATTTTACCCAGCTAGTCGGCCGTCCCCGTCTTGGCTTTACCTTTTATCCCCAGCATGTCGGCCGTCCCCGTCATTGCGTTGTTTCCCGCTTTATGATATACTTTATTTTCTTTTACAATCTATATCCCTTTTCTTCTTCATTCTGTGAGTGCAAATTTTGGACTGTCTTTGGTATTCAACCACAAGTTATCTTGTTTGCCTGTTAAGCCGTTGCTTACATCCTGCACAGCTAACTCATGTTTGAATAGGGGCAGCTGTAAACACCCCAAATTTGCCCTCACCCATTCACACCATGGCTTGTGATCTTTTCATATGCATAAACTCAATCATATCATCTCATATCCCATTTTTGATTCACTGCATAGATTCAAAGTCATCTGCACCTAGGGTTTGTGATCTGAGCAATCCCAAAGCCTCTTGAGCCACCCCAAAGGCAACCAATCACTTCAAAGGGATCCATGTGTGTTCAATCATCACAATACATCCTCTCAAGATCAAGATTTCAAAAGAATCACAAGAACTAGGGTTTGAGTGGATGCAGAGCCAGGTTTGACTGCACAGTTGACCTAAAATTAGGGTTTTGGTTTCAGAGGCCATAACCCCAAATTTTTTGGTCATTCTTGTTTCCATTGGTCTCTATATGGTATAGGGAGTATGCATATCAATTTTCATGAAGAAATTCCATGGGGAAGTCATCTGATCAAGAGTTGACTTTTCAGACAAGTCAGTGCAAAATCAGGGCATCTGAGGCCCCCAATGACCCAACCAATGGGTGATCTTCATAATTTTGAGTGTATATGATCTTTATTTGATCATGGAAGAAGGTTAAAGTTCACAAAAATCAAGAATTTGGAAGTTTTGCAAATGTTGACTTTTTGGGCATAGTTGACTTTTCAAGAATGCTTCATTTTAGGTCATTTTTCAAGCCTTGATTCTTGATCCAAAAATGCTTCAAATGGAAAAACTTTGGTCATGAAAGTTGTAGATCTCATCTTTCCCTTTTCAAAAAGTACAAGAACATGATCAAACTCTTCTTGGATCAAAAGTTATGGTGTGACAAAGTTGGCAAAAATCACTAATTTTCAAAATATGCACCAAATGAGAAATTTGCAAAATCATGTATCAAAGGCATTTGTGACTTCTAATTCATGTCAAACCATTACACAAACATCACATGTGACCTAAAAATCAGAATGGACCAAGAGTTTCTCATGTCTCATGGCTTGTGAGGCAAGATTTTTTCATGGAAAGCAAAAGTGAGCAAGTTGCAAAAAACCATCATCACACCTCATCCACTTGCTGCCTTGGGTGCTGAACCACACTAGCCCTTTCCCCTCACCATGTTGCGTAGCCCACAGCCCTTGTACTTGGCTAGAAGTTGCCCATGCTTTCTCTTACACAAAGTTGACATTTTGGCAAAAGCTAGCACACCTATCACAAAAGCACAGGTCACATCCTCTGACCAATCCCATTAGTTTATACAAACAAATGGCAAGCCAAGCAACATAACCAGCAAGCCTGAAATCAGCAAGAACACAACTTTCCCATTTTTCACTCTCAAAGCAAAAGCCTTCGAAACTCAGAAAACAAGCCACAAACACTTGAACAAACTTCATAGATCAACTCAACTCATCACCCTGATCACAAAGCACCCCTCACCCTTGCCTTAAACTGCCTGAATCCAAAACACGATTCTCACCTGAGCTGGAGCAGAACCTGTTCAAACTCTCAAACCAGCCAACATAAACTCTTTCTAAGCATCCAGACATCATCAAGGGACCAAAGGGAGTGGTTTGCATCAAGGGAAGAGGTCAGAAAGCTGCAAAGTTGAAAGCTTCAAAACTCAGGTAGCTCAAGAACTTTTTTTCCAGAAATGATTTTTAAAGTTCCTAAGTTGTTCTTTGTAGTTCACTGATCACTCTGATGCCTTTGGTTTTGAAAATGGTGGAGAGATGAGGGTTTAATCAGTTTCTGAAACTTTTTGCCCTAGGATTTGTTTGATTCGATTCAGCCAGTTTAGGAATGATAAATGTTGTTTGAGTGGGGGTTTTAATTCGTTTTTGGGTGGGGATCATTTCTGTTTAATTAGAATTCGTTTTAGATGCGTGTAGAAAGAGTTTGTGATTTTGGGTGATCGGAGAAGATGACCGGAACACTGTTCCGGTCACCTGAGGGTCATTAACGGCTGGATTAGGGCTAATTAATTAGGGTTAGTGAGTTTGAATGCTGGCCGTCCAGATGCGCGCCAGGTCAATTCGCGCGTATGGGAGTTTGAATCTGGGCCTTCAGATTGGATTACTTTTCCTTTTTCAGTTTAAAATTCATTTTTATTTTCATATTAATCCATTTGTTTTCCATAATTTATTAAAAATAGCAAAATTGTTTTAAAAATTATGAAACTTTTTCTCCTGAGTTTTATTAATTTTTAAAACACAAAAATATTTTTATTTTCATTTTTAGCATTTAAAATGTATTTTTAAATATTTAAAAGATTATTTTTAATTGATTAATGAAAATTAATTTATTAAAAATACTTTTAGGTATTTAAAAATCACTAAAAAATTCATGAAATGTTCTAAGACATTTAGAAACATTGTCCAACCTTCAAACCAAATTTCTTTTTTATCTTGATGCATTTTAAGAATTTTTCATTGAATTAAATCATCTTTTATGCATTCATTTGATCCTAAGTTCAAAAATTCATTTCTGCCTATCTAAGAAGGTTTGGACATTGATTCTTCTTGCATTGTTTTATGTTTAGCATGTAGTTTCTAGGATTAAATGGCCATGATTTGATCTTGCATTTTCCAATTGTTTGGCATTTCTTTTGTTAAGAACCCTAAAAAACCCTAATAACTTAGAAAAATCATAACTTGAGATTGGTTGAGAGTTGAGACCTCCCCTTTGGACCTTGGTTTAGTATAGGTTTAGGGTTTCTTTGGGTGGCATTTTCCATTTTTTATCTTAGGGTTTGCTTCTGTTTTTTGGTTTTTGTTTGATGTTTATTTCATAAACCCTAATTTGGGCTTTCTCTTGCATCCTTCTTGCATTCTCTTGCATAACATGGCTTGTCTATGCATTTTGTGCATTCTTGTGTTTCATTTGACATCTTAAGACACATAGAAAGCATGTTTGATCATTGCATTACATATTTGCCATGTCATTTGCCTTGTATGCTTCATAACTTTCCATGCTTGTTCATGCTCCTTAGCTTGCATCATTTGCATCTATGATCTAGTATGAACATCTCCATGCCTTGTCTCATGTTTGCAGCACCTCATAACATCATAATCATCATCAACATGCTTCTGGTTTTGTTTAGCATCATGTCATTTCATTTCATTTAGCATTGCATTGCATTTCTTTCTAACATTTCAGGTGGTAAGTAAAATTGAGAAGTGAATTTGCCTTCACTTCTTATAACTTTTCTTTTCATCTCTCTTGCATCCATTGCTGCATTTCTATTTGTGTTTGAGTTTGAGCTTGCTCATTCTTGTTCTTCCCACTTTCTTTCTTCAAGTGACTTGACTTCTTGAATGAAGCAAGTCACTTTGCTTCTCTTAATCTTGTTCATCTGCTTCCTGGTGGCTCCTTTGGAGATTGTTCTTGCAAACCACACAAACCTTAGGAACAACCAAGCATGATAATGAATTAGGGTTTTGATTAATCTCCCCTCATAGTTTTACCTTTGTGTCTCTCTTTGAGTCTTCTCTTCTCACCTCATAATCAGGGACTAAACCCTAAAGGCTTTAAGGCTTTGTGATTAAGCTTATGCCTGCATCCTTCTCTTAGGATGGAGTGTATAACTTTAATCCTAAGTGTTAAACCCTTCATGTGTTTAAATCTCTTAATCAATCCATCTAATAATCATCAAGACATCACACTTGTAACTTGGGCCTTGCATTAGGGTTCTAATTCTTCTTTAATTGGTTAAGAAGGACTAACCCTAGTGTTAATGGACAAGTCCCCCTCAAGTTGTCTTACAAATCATAAAATTCACTTCATCATCATACCATTAATAAAATCCACTTAATCAAAGGCTTGTTTTGTCATGAGTTTAATCCCTAATCATGGATTAAGTTGAGGAGTTTTCCTCAGCTTAAACACCCTCATCTATTATCCTTCTATTAGGATGGTGTAATGAGTCTGTTTAATCCTTGATTATGGCTTAACCTCATTACTCAACACTAAACAAAAACACCAAAAACATCTAAATAATCACAAGTAGGTTAATGATCTTAATCCTACATCAAAGGTGATTAAGTGTGAGAATCTGACTTCACACTTAAGGTATTCTCATTACCCCTAAACAGAGGGAAGATGTGATGAGTTTACTAATCCATTGGTTTAGGCTTGAGCTCATTAACTTATGACAAACTTTCAAAAGCAATAAAAGACTGAAAACTCAAAAACAAACAATAATCGTCTCCTTCGGGATTCTTCTCCCATCACCTTCATTCACAAACGAGAGCTCGCTTCTTCCGTCTAATGCAAGACAGTTTGCACCTGAGCCAGACAGGTCATACACTTGAGCATAGGCAAATAAGCAGTTCACAAGTCAATTCATCTTTCAGTCTCTTTGGGTCGAACTACGGTGTTCTGACTTCCTCATTGCACGAGAGGATACGTAGGCATAACTTAACAGTTATCGAATAAAAGTCTCTGTATATTCCCCCTCTTTCCAGCATCATTCTTTTAGCCTCATGATCTTGGGCATTTCACTTTTTTCTTACACTGACACTTTCATATCACACATCACTTTCTTTTACACTGACACCTGTACATCCTTTTCCAGCTCTTTTGACACACACATTGCACTGACACTACCCCTTTAAGACACAAATCTTTTAAGCGTAGATCCCGTCGAGTACGACGGACAATCTGGGTGCTAATACCTTCCCAGGTTGTAACCAACCCCCTTTCTCAGTCTCTCTGGTTCGCGACCGTCTTATCCGTATCTTTCTAGGTCTATGCAGCATTACCTTTCCTCCGGGATAAAAATGCCTAGCTGGCGACTCTATTCATCTCCAGTGAGTTCACTGCTGTGTGTTCTCATTGTCCCTCTCGCCGACCGTTCGCGTCTGTACCTTCATCTGACCCTGTTTCATTTGTCGGGAGCGACAATTATAAGGGTTACTCCTGCAGAGTAATTATTATTTCCTGTTTTTAAGCATGCATCAAGTCCTGCGTCTTGCCCAAGATGTCAGGACTCATTTTGTAATCGGGCCATCTTGTATTTCGTGCAAAGATCAATTAATGAATATCAGGACATCTTTTGCAAATGAGTCTTTTCTTTTCCGCTCACTGTTTTTCATTTTTCATTTTTTGTACAAAAATAAAATGGCAATGTTTTTCAAAATAATAACTTCATTTCCCCTTTTTCTAACCAAGATAAAATTGATCACTAAAATGAACAAATCTAAACCCTTGCAGAGATTGCCCTCCAGACTGCACCGACAACAACACCGCTATGACTTCGTATGACTTTGACAATCCGATCAATCAAGCCGATGAAGGGGTTGAAGAAGATTATGAGCTTCCTGAAGAGCTAGCCAGATTGTTAAGACAAGAGGAGAAGGTTATCACTCCTCATCAGGAGGAAGTTGAAACGGTTAATCTTGGTACGGAAGAAGACTTGAAAGAAGTCAAGATCGGGTCTGCCTGCAAGATTCGGTGAAAGAGCAACTGATTGACATGCTTCGGGAGTATGTGGATGTTTTTGCTTGGTCTTATCAGGATATTCCAGGGTTGGACACCGATATTGTTATGCACAAGCTGCCTCTGAAAGAAGAATGCCCGCCAGTAAAACAGAAGTTGCGCCGTACTCGCCCAGATATGGCCATGAAGATAAAATAGGAGGTACAAAAGCAATGGGACGCTGGTTTCCTTGCTGTGACCAGTTACCCGCCGTGGGTTGATAACATTGTACCTGTGCCTAAGAAGGATGGCAAGGTGAGGATGTGTGTGGATTACCGGGACCTGAACAGAGCCAGCCCGAAAGATGACTTCCCATTACCTCACATTGATGTATTGGTCGACAATACGGCTCAGTTCTCGGTGTTCTCCTTCATGGATGGATTTTCAGGATATAATCAGATTAAAATGTCACCTGAAGACATGGAGAAGACAACTTTCATCACACCCTGGGGCACATTCTGTTATAAGGTGATGCCATTCAGACTGAAGAATGCTGGCGCCACTTATCAACGGGCTATGGTAACATTATTCCATGACATGATCCACAAAGAAAATTGAATGTTATGTGGATGACATGATTGCCAAGTCCCTTACAGAAGAAGACCACCTGGTGAATCTTTTGAAGCTATTCAAGCGTCTGAGGAAGTACCAATTGAAGTTAAACCCCAACAAATGCACATTCGGGGTGTGATCCGGTAAACTGCTGGGATTTATTGTAAGTGAGAAAGGGATTGAAGTTGACCCTGATAAAGTCAAAGCCATTCAAGAAATTCCTGCACCGAAGACTGAAAAAGAAGTTCGGGGGTTCTTAGGTAGATTGAACTACATTTCAAGGTTCATATCTCATCTTACTGCAACCTGTGAACCCTTGTTCAAGTTGTTGAGAAAAGAGCAAACGGTCAGGTGGAATGAAGACTGCCAAAGGGCTTTTGACAAAATCAAAGAATACTTACAAGAGCCTCCGATCCTTATGCCTCCAGTTGAAGGAAGACCTCTAATCATGTACTTGACAGTATTAGAAGAGTCAATGGGGTGTGTGCTGGGCCAGCATGACGAGTCTGGTCGAAAAGAGTATGCAATATACTACCTAAGAAAAAAGTTTACCGACTGTGAACAACGTTATTCACTGCTCGAGAAAACTTGCTGTGCTTTAGCGTGGGCTGCTCGCCAACTAAGGCAGTATATGTTGACCCACACCACTTTATTGATCTCCAAGATGGACCCAGTTAAGTACATTTTTGAGAAGCCAGCGCTTACCGGACGGGTTGCAAGATGGCAAATGATCCTCACAGAATATGACATTCAATACACATCTCAAAAAGCAATCAAGGGCAGTGTGTTGTCTGACTATCTTGCTGAGCAACCCATTGATGATTACCAGCCTTTGAGATTTGACTTCCCTGATGAAGACATCATGTTCATAAAAGCAAAAGATCATGAAGAGCCTATTCACACTGAAGGGCCTGACCCAGAAGAAGAATGAACTATGATGTTTGATGGGGCTGTTAATATGAATGGTCGTGGTGTTGGTGCAGTACTCATTACACCTAAGGGAGTTCACATGCCTTTCTCGGCAAAACTCACTTTTAACTGCACTAACAACGAAGCTGAATACGAAGCTTGTATTATGGGTCTTGAGGAAGCTATTGACCTCAGGATCAAGACTTTAACTGTATTTGGAGATTCAGCTCTAGTAATCAATCAAACTAACGGCAAATGGTACACTCACCAGGAGCATCTGATACCTTACCGGGATTATACAAGGAGGTTGCTTACATTCTTCACAACAGTCAAGCTTGAGTATATCCCTTGAGACGAAAATCAATTTGCAGATGCTCTGGCTACCATTTCATCCATGATCAAAGTTCAAGCTGCCAACTTTGTGCCTCGGATATCAGTATCCAGACTTGACAGACCAGCATACGTATTCTCAGCAGACCTTGCTAAAGATGATAAGCCTTGGTTCCATGACATCAAGTGATTCTTGGAGGATCAAACATACCCACCTGGGGCATCATCCAATGACAAGAAGACATTAAGAAGGTTGGCTGGTAGTTTCTTCCTGAATGCTGATGGTTCCCTGTATAAGAGAAACTTTGATATGGTACTTCTCAGATGTGTCGATAAAGTAGAAGCAAACTTGTTGATGCACGAGGTGCACGAGGGATCTTTTGGTACCCATGTGGGAGGGCATGCAATGGCTAAAAAGTTGTTGAGATCAGGCTACTACTGGCTCACAATGGATGCAGACTGTTGTGCCTATGCTAGAAAATGCCATAAATGCCAGATTTATGCAGACAAAGTGCATGTGCCCCCAAATCCCCTGAATGTGATGTCTTCACCCTGGCCCTTTGCCATGTGGGGCATTGACATGATTGGGAAGATCAAACCGACCGCTTCAAATGGCCACAGATTCATCCTGGTAGCCATTGACTACTTTACCAAGTGGGTTCAAGCAGCTTCGTATGCAAACGTTACCAGGCAAATGGTAGCCCGATTCCTGAAAAGAGACATCATCTGTCGGTATGGAGTGCCCGAGCGAATCATTACTGATAATGGTTCCAACTTAAACAATAAAATGATGGCAGAGCTATGCCGGGACTTCAAGATCCAACACCACAACTCTTCTCCTTACAGGCCAAAGATGAATGGCGCTGTAGAAGCAACTAACAAGAATATCAAGAATATTGTGCAGAAGATGGTGATCACCTATAAGGACTGGCATGAAATGCTACCATTTGCCTTGCATGGGTACCGAACGTCAATCAGAACTTCCACTGGGGCAACACCGTATCAGCTGGTGTATGGTATGGAGGCAGTCCTACCTGTTGAAGTTGAATTACCCTCCTTACGGGTATTGATGGATGTTAAGATGAATGAAGAAGAATGGGTCCGATCCCGGTACGAACAACTCAGTCTGATCGAAGAGAAGAGATTGGCTACAATCTGCCATGGGCAGCTATATCAGAAAAGAATGAAGAAAGCCTTCGATCAAATAGTCAGGTCACGAGAGTACCAAGTAGGAGATCTTGTGCTGAAAAGAATCATTCCTCCTCATACAGACCACAGGGGCAAGTGGACTCCAAATTATGATGGTCCATTCATAGTAAAGAAGTTTTCTCTGGTGGAGCACTGATGCTCAGTACTATGGATGGTGAAGACTTCCTGTCCCCTGTGAATTCAGATGCAGTTAAAAAGTACTTCGCATAAAATGACCCGCTGGACATAAAAACAGAATGTAAGTCCAGGCAAAAATAGGGCATCCCGGCGAGTCAAAAACAAAATAAAAGACTCGGGAAAAAATAAGGGAAAATAAATAAAAAATGTACACCCGCTGAGTTGAAAAGCCGCATTGGAC
Organism: Lathyrus aphaca; assembly: GCA_963966055.1. Taxonomy (NCBI): domain Eukaryota; kingdom Viridiplantae; phylum Streptophyta; class Magnoliopsida; order Fabales; family Fabaceae; genus Lathyrus; species Lathyrus aphaca. Next base: position 49,503,553 of record OZ014520.1, read on the forward strand.
AACTCAGGCAAAAATGGGTATCCCGGTGGATTGAAAACCCGAAAGGGCGGTCCACGCAAAATAAGGGAATAAGCGAACAACTGCATTCTGAATTCGTCTGTATCACCCACAACACGGTAAGCTTCGAAAGGTTAAAGCATCGGTCAGAATCAGCCTTCTTCAAGAAGCAAGATGAGAAGAACATCAATGTCATACAAGTCATAGCAAAAGGGAAGCACTGAAGCGTCATCAACATTGCCAGCATCTTTTTGTTTTCTCATTTTGTAACAATCTCCTCATTTCAGGGGATTTGTTTCTTTGACTGTACTTGCCAATTCAGGGCACCCCAAATTAATAAAATCAGATTTTCAGTCACATTTCGTCTCGTACATTTTATTTTTGTTTGCAAAAATGTCCGATGTCCTTATAAATATTGATTGCATGAATACAGATGCGTCTTTTCTAAATTAATGCTTACAGGAAATATATTTGCTCCCGAGAGTGTCTAAATTCCTATGATGGAATCCGGTAAGGGATACCTCGGGGTACTTGTGCGTGTTTTTGTCATAACAGGATTGCAGATGCTCATCCTCCCCAGCTGAGTTGTCAAAATCATCATCCTCAGCAGAATCCCTACAGGACTTTAGGAAGATCGTTCAATGATCATTCCTCCCCGGCCAAGTGTTAGACAGGGAACCATCTCCCCGCAGAGTTTTTGTCTCTATCCAGAAGAGCAATGTCTGAAGATTTCACAACTAAGTGATGAAAGCTCCCACAGACCCCAGCTGGGCCCCTCATCATTAAGATAGGTCTATCAGTGACCTGTTTTCCCAAGCAGTCATACATCTTATCAAGATCTACCAATGATCTCTCCCCCAGCTGGGATATTTCTTTCAAGGCAGATCAGCCGGAGATCTTCACCGTGACGAGATTCGTATCCCGGATCGGTACCTTTTGCATAATCATAGCATTCGCATCATACCCCCCAGAGCGTAGCATTCCGTCTAATACGAAGCATTACGGCAAAAATCAAACATATTGCATAAACACAAGCCATGTCTGAATCAGTCGCTTGTAAATACCGACAAGCCATCAATAGCATACATGATACCGCTCCAATTCCCCAGCAGAAAGCCAAAGCGTACCCTTTGCACTCATACACATATATACTTTTTTCCAATACTCGTCTGTGTCATTTTCCCCAGTAAAGTCACCAGAACATTCTCCACAAACAGATATCTATACACTCTTTGGACACTCGTCCGTGTCACCGTTCCCCAGCATGGTTGCCTAAACACTTATTGTAAATCAAAGACTTGTTTATAACACTCTCTTCCGACACCCGTCCGTGTCATCCTATCCCCACAGATCTTCAGAATATCTTTTACACTCATAAGCTTATAACTAACACACTTTCTCTTATGATACTCGTCCGTATCATACTCTCCCCAGTAAGTTGAACACTCGTCTGTGTCTCACTCATACTTCTTACTCATGTAGATACTCGTCCGTATCTTGTATACACCACTTATCTTTTCCCAGATCCAACACTCGTCCGTGTTCTTTGTTAACCAGTTGGTACTCGTCAGTACCATCATCTCTAAACATGCGTCAGCGTTTGTTTCTACTGATACTCGTCCGTATCATAATCTTAAGGATGCTCGTCCGCATCTTTAATCCATACACAGCGTCAAACACTTATACCTTTCCTTTCTTGAATGAAGATACTCGTCTGTATCTACCATTCCCCAGAAGAGTTCCCAGTAAATCCCATTAAATTATTTCCTTTCTATCTGACATTCGTCCTATGTCACGATACTTCCGGCAGCCGTACCCTGCCAGGTGCTCGTCCTTCACCCTTTGATGACTGTCCCTCATCATTTCCTCAGCGGAGTCTCCATTACTGGAACCCTCTTCTATCCGACATTCGTCCTATGTCATGATATTTAGCAGTCGTCCCCTACTAGGTGATCGCCCTTCACCTCTTGATGATCTTCCTTTATCATTTTTATCCGATGGCCGTCCCCATCGTTGATCTTGTTATCTGACATTCGTCCTATGTCATGATAGACTCCGAGAGCAGCCGTCCCCTGCTAGGTGATCGTCCTTCACCCTGTTGATGATCGTCCTTCATCATGCTTATCCGATGGCCGCCCCCATCGTCGACTCTTTCTATCCGACATTCGTCCTATGTCGTGATACATTCGACAACCGTACCTTTCCAGGTGATCATCCTTCACCTTAGATGACCGTCCCTCATTTTATCCCCAACAGAGCAGCCGTCCCCTGCTAGGTGATCGTCCTTCACCTTTGATGACCTTTCCGCATCATTTATTTCTTCAACCCGATGGTCGTCCCCATCATTCACCTTTAATCCCCAAAGAACCTTGTTACTGTACTAGATGGTCGTCCCCATCATAATCTTTTCACTTCCCCAGCATGTCGGTCGTCCCCGTCATTGCTTTATCCCCAGCAGTCGTCCTCTGCTCGATGGTCGTCCTCCATCGCTCGCACTTTATAAATCATACTTCACTTACTTTCGCAATCCACATCCCTTTTCTTCTTCATTCAGTGATGGCAAATTTTGGATTGTCTTTGGTATTCAACCACAAGTTATCTTGTTTGTCTGATAAGCCCGTCGCTTACATCCTACACAGCTAACTCATGCTTGAATAGGGGCAGCTGTAAACACCCCAAATTTGCCCTCACTCATTTCACCATGGCTTGTGATTCTTTTCATTTGCATAAGTTCAATCATATCATCTCATATTACATTTTTGCTTCACTGCATTGGTTCAAAGTCATCTGCATCTAGGGTTTGTGATCTGAGCCATCCCTGAGCTATCTGAGCCACTCCAAAGGCCTCCCATCATCTCAAGAGGGTCCATGTGTGTTCAAGCATCATATTATATCCTCCTAAGATCAAGGAAGTCAGAGAATCACAAGAACTGAGGAAGACATGGAAGCAGAGCCAAGTTTAACTGCACAGATGACCTAAAATTAGGGTTTTGGTTTCAGAGGCCATAACTCCAATTTTTTTGGTCATTCTTGTTTCTATTGGTCTCTATATGATATAAGTATCATGCATACCAATTTTCATGAAGAAATTCAATGGGGAAGGCATCTGATCAATAGATGACTTCTTGAGCAAGTCAGTGCAAAATCAGGGCATCTGAGGCCCCCAACTATCCAACCAAAGGGTCTTCTCCATCATTTTGGGTGTATATGATCTTTATTTGATCTTAGAAGAATTTAGAAGTTCACAAAATTGAAGAATTTCAAGCCATTTGCAAAGTTGCCATTTTGGGAAAGTGACATGTAATGCAAACTTGCCATTTTGGGAAAGTTTTTCAACCTCCTCTTTCTTATCCAAAAATGCATCAAATGAAAAGTTCTTGGTCATGAAAGTTGTAGATTGGATCATTTCCTTTTCAAAAAGTAAAAGAACTTGATCTAATTCATCATAGAACTCAAGTTATGGCCTTGCAAAGTTGGGAAAAATCACAAAATTTCACTTATGCACCAAAGAGGGAAGTTTGCAAAAACACTTGCCAAAGCCAAATGTGACCTCTAATTGACTTCAAAGCATTGCACAAACATCACACATGACCTAAAATTCAGAATTGCACGAAGAAATCCCAAGTTTCATGCCTTGAACTTCAAGTAATTCAAAAGGGGCCAAACTTCCCCAAAATTGCAAAATGGATCAAATCTCTTCAGCCACTTGTGCCAGCTACAAACTATGACTTCCATGGACCTCCTTGAAGCAAGCTGATTCGAGCCATGTGTAAACACCCCAAATTTTCCCTCACCCATTCACACCATGGCTTGTGATCATTTCATATGCATAAACACAACCATATCATCTCATATCCCATTTTTGAGTCTCTACATTGGTTCTAAGTCATCTGCACCTAGGGTTTGTGATCTGAGCAATCCAAGAGCTTCTTGAGCCACTCCAAAGGCCACCAATCACTTCAAAGGAATCCATGTGTGTTCATCTATCATATTACATCCTCTCAAGGTCAAGATTTCAAAAGAATCACAAGAACTAGGGTTTGAATGGATGCAGAGCCAAGTTTGACTGCACAGTTGACCTAAAATTAGGGTTTTGGTTTCAGAGGCCATAACCCCAAATTTTTTGGTCATTCTTGTTTCCATTGGTCTCTATATGGTATAGGGAGTATGCATATCAATTTTCATGAAGAAATTCCATGGGGAAGTCATCTGATCAAGAGTTGACTTTTCAGACAAGTCAGTGCAAAATCAGGGCATCTGAGGCCCCCAATGACCCAATCAATGGGTGATCTTCATCATTTTGAGTGTATATGATCTTTATTTGATCATGGAAGAAGGTTGAAGTTCATAAAAATCAAGAATTTGGAGTTTTTGCAAATGTTGACTTTTTGGGCATAGTTGACTTTTCAAGAATGCTTCATTTTAAGTCATTTTTCAAGCCTTGATTCTTGATCCAAAAATGCTTCAAATGGAAAAACTTTGGTCATGAAAGTTGTAGATTACATCTTTCCCTTTTCAAAAAGTACAAGAACATGATCAAATTCTTCTTGGATCAAAAGTTATGGTGTGACAAAGTTGGCAAAAATCACTAATTTTCAAAATATGCACCAAATGAGAAATTTGCAAAATCATGTATCAAAGGCATTTGTGACCTCTAATTCATGTCAAACCATTACACAAACATCACATGTGACCTAAAAATCAGAATGGACCAAGAGTTTCTCATGTTTCATGGCTTGTGAGGCAATATATTTTCATGGAAAGCAAAAGTGAGCAAGTTGCAAAAACCATCATCACACCTCATCCACTTGCTGCCTTGGATGCTGAACCACACTAGCCCTTTCCCCTCACCATGCTGCGCAGCCCACATCCCTTGTACTTGGCTAGAAGTTGCCCATGCTTTTTCTTACACAAAGTTGACATTTTGGCAAAAGCTAGCACTCCTATCACAAAAGCACAGGTCACATCCTCTGACCAATCCCATTAGTTTATACAAACAAATGGCAAGCCAAGCAACATAACACAAGAGCCTGAAACCAGCAAGAACTTCACTTCTTCATTTTCACTCCCAAGAGCAAAACCTTTCGAAACTCAGCATACAAGTCACAAACATAAAAACAAACTTCACAAACCTTCTCCACTCATCATCCTGATCACAAAGAACCCCTCACCATTTCCAGAAACAGCCTGAATCCAAAACACGATTCCCACCTGAGTTTGAACAGAACTTGTTCAAACTCTCAAACCAACCAACATAAACTCTTGCTAAGCATCCAGACATCATCAAGGGGCCAAAGGGAGTGGATTGCATCAAGAGGAGAGGTCAGAAAGCTGCAAAATTGAAAGCTTCGAAACTCAGGTAGCTCAAGAACATTTTTTCCAGAAATGGATTTTTAAGTTCTTAAGTTGTTCTTCATGCTTCCCTGATCATAAATATGTCATTGGTTTTGAAAATGGTGGAAAAATGAGGATGTAATCGTGTTCTGAAAGTCTTACCCTAAATTTTGTTTTGTTTCGATTCATGAGATTGATGAAATATAAATGATGTTTGTTTTAGGGTTTTGATTCAGTGGGTTGTGGGAATCATTTCTGTGTTTTTAGATTTCATTTTAGTTACGTTTTGAGGATTCTAGGAATTTTCAGGTGGGGTTCCCACCGGAGAAGACGACCGGAGGTCTTCTCCGGCCACCTGAAAATAATTAGGGTTTTAATCACGTCATTAAGGAAGTTTGAATTGTGAGCGTTGGATGAGTTGACCAAGTCCATTCCCGCGTGCATTCAAAGGCCTGGATTGCTTCATTAAAGCCCTAATCCACGTCATTAACTAATTAATCAGGTTTTAAATTAATTTGACCAGTTTGAATACCAGCCGTAGGATTGCGCGCGCAGTCTTCCCTCCTTCTCCCAGTTTGAATCTCAGCCTCTAGATGTGCATACTTTCCATTTTCTTTAATTTAAATTCATTTCCTTTTCATTTCTTTTGTTCATTTATTTTAAAATAGCAAAATCAATTTAAAAATTCTGAAATTTTTTGTACAAACTTTTATTAAATTTCAGAATACAAAAATATTTTTATTTTTATTTTTTGCATTAAAAAAGTATTTTTAAATATTTAAAAGTTTCTTTTTAATTAATTAATGGAAATTAATTTATTAAAAATACTTTTAGGTATTTAAAAATTACCAAAAAATTCATGGAATGTTCTAAGACATTTAGAAACATTGTCCAACCCTCAAACCAAATTTATTTTTTGATCTTGATGCATTTTGAGAATTTTCCATGGAATTAAAATCATTTTTATGCATTATTTTGATCCAAACTTCCAAAAATCATTTCTGCCTAACCCTAAAGAGTTGGGCATTGATTCTTCTTGCATTGCATTGTGTTTAGCATGTAGTTTCTAGGATTAAATGGCCATGATTTGATTCCTCATTTTCAATTTGTTTGGCATTTCTTTTGTTTAGGACCCCTAAAAACCCTAGAATCTTGTAAAAATCATAACTTGAGATTGGTAAAGAGTTGAGACCTCTCCTTTGGACATTGGCTTAGTATAGGATTAGGGGTCCTTTGTGTGGCATTTTCCATTTTTTATCTTAGGGTTTGTTTCTGTTTTTGGTTTTTGTTTGATGTTTGATTCATAAACCCTAATTTGGGCTTTCATTTGCATCTTTCATGCATTCTCTTGCATAACATGACTTGCCATGACATTTCAAGCATCCATTTGATTCATTTGACATCATAAGACATGTAGAAAGCATATGTGATCATTGCATCTTGCATTTGCCATGTTGCTTGCCATGTATGCTTCATAACTTTTCATGTATGTTCTTGGTTCTCAACTTGCTTCATATGCATCCATAAATTTGTATGAACACTTCCATGTGCTGCCTCATGTTTGTAGCATCTTATAACATCATTTGCATCATGTGTATGCTTCTGGTTTTGTTTATCATCATGTCATCTCATCCCATTTTGCATTGCATTGCATTTCTTTTCTAACATTTCAGGTGGTAAGTAAACTTGAGAAGTGAATTTGCCTTCACTTCTCATAACTTTTCTTTTCATCTCTCTTGCATCCATTGCTGCATTTTTATATGTGTTTGAGTTTGAGCTTGCTCATTCTTCTTCTTCCCACCTTCTTTCTTCAAGTGACTTGACTTCTTGAATGAAGCAAGTTACTTTGCTTCTCTTGATCCTGCTTATCTGCATCCTGGTGTTTCTCCTTGAAGATCTTCTCTTGAAAACCTCACAAACTTTAGGAACAACCATGTATGACAATGATTAGGGCTTTGATTAGTCTCCCCCCTTAGTTTTACCTTTGTGTCTCTTTGAGTCTTCTCTTCTCATCTCATAATCAGGGACTAAACCCTAAAGGCTTTAAGGCTTTGTGATTAAGCTTATGCCTGCATCCTTCTCTTAGGATGGAGTGTATAACTTTAATCCTAAGTGTTAAACCCTTAATGTGTTTAAATCCTTTAATCAATCCACATAGTAATCATCAAGACATCAAGCTTGTAACTTGGGCCTTGCATTAGGGTTCTAATTCTTCCTTAATTGGTTAAGAAGGACTAACCCTAGTGTTAATGGACAAGTCCCCCTCAAGTTGTCTTACAAATCATAAAAAACACTTCATCATCATACCATTAAATAAAATCCACCTAATCAAAGGTTTGTTTTGTCATGAGTTTAATCCCTAATCATGGATTAAGTTGAGGAGTTTTCCTCAGCTTAAACACCCTCATCTATTATCCTTCTATTAGGATGGTGTAATGAGTCTGTTTAATCCTTGATTATGGCTTAACCTCATTACTTAACACTAAACAAAAACACCAAAAACATCTAAATAATCACAAGTAGGTTAATGATCTTAATCCTACATCAAAGGTGATTAAGTGTGAGAAGCTGACTTCACACTTAAGGTATTCTCATTACCCCTAATCAGAGGGAGGATGTGGTGAGTTTACTAACCCATTGGTTTAGGCTTAAGCTCATTAACTTATGACAAACTTCAAAAGTAATAAAAGACTGAAAACACAAAAACAAACAATAATCGTCTCCTCCGGGATTCTTTTCTCATCATCTTCACTCATAAACGAGAACTTGCTTCTTCCGTCTAATGCAAGACAGTTTGCACCTGAGCCAGACAGGTCATACACTTGAGCATAGACAAGCAAGCAGTTCACAAGTTAATTCATCTTTCAGTCTCTTTGGGTCGAACTACGATGTTCTGACTTCCTCATTGCACGAGAGGATACGTAGGCATAACTTGACAGTTATCGAACAAAAGTCTCGGTATATTCTCCCTCTTTCCAGCATTATTAGCCTCATATTCTTGAGCATTTCATTCTCTTTCCTTACACTGACACATCATTTATACGCTTTCACTTCCTTTACACTGACACCTGTACATATTGTTTTCCAGCTATTTTACACACAGATTGCACTGACACTACCCCTTTAAAACACAAATCTTTTAAGCGTGGATCCCGTAGAGTACGGCGGACAATCTGGGTGCTAATACCTTCCCAGGTTGTAACCAACCCCCTTTCTCAGTCTCTCTGGTTCGCAACCGTCTTATCCATCTCTTTCTAGGTTTATGCAGCATTACCTTTCCTCCGGGATAAAAATGCCTAGCTGGCGACTCTATTCATTTCCAGTGAGTTCACGGCTGTGTGTTCTCATTGTTCTTTTCGCCGACCGTTCGCGCTTGTACTGGGGATGCAAATCTTTGGGAGCGACAGCTTGGCGACTCTGCTGGGGAGCCTTATACTGCAACCAGGGCTTCTGGTTCTTTTTGTGGGTTCCTCCTAGCGCTTGTTTGATTTGTGTTTACTGGGGTGTTATGTGCTTATTTGTGTTTGTATTTTTGTATTTATGCTTTATGTACAGTTGCTTTACTGCTTTCTTTATTGCTTTTGTATATATCATACTGTCATGCTGCTGGCTGGATTTGGTCTTTGTTTTGGTGGGTGGGTGATTCATTGAGAGTTAAGGTCCTATACCTGGGACCTGAGTGACACCTAGGCTAGAGTGAATCATATTCTTTCCCATTCCATTTCGGTCTGGTGCGGGAATATGAAACACGGTTCAGATGTGGGTTTCCTCTTGAAAACTCTGTGTTGCAGATTTCCTGCAATGCTAGGGCTATCTGGGAAGCTTGCTAAGTCTGGATGACCTTTTAGTATTGACCTTCAGAAACTAAGGTGAATTAGAGGAGGAATTGTTATGGTTATTGTAAACACTGTACCTCCGGGTTAGAAGTGTTTACACTTCTCATAACTGATCCAAGTCTGAGGATCTTTGTTTTAGAACACCACCTGTGAGGGGGTTGGGCTGTTTACAGGTTTGCAGGTACCTTGACCTCAGAATACCCTGTTACTTTGTTCTGTTAAGAGTACTCCATGTTGGACGGTTCTTGTGATTCTAAAACCTTGGACATGTGGCTCTTTATTTGAGTTCCCCACCTTGGTTACTGGATTTATAGACCTCCATCTGGTTTTCTTGAATATGTCTGGGACCTATATCAGGGCATTTTGATCAGATCCAGCTCAGTCACAAACCCTTGCATTCCATTTGCATACATAAACATTGCATCATATTGACATTTTCTTATTTGTGTTTCAGGGTATCCACTTTCATCTTTGGTTTTGGTTTTGACCCCATCTTCAGTACTGACCTATCTTCACCAGCATCTGCTTCAGTTATCACCCGCATCAGCTAATCAGTGGCTCATTACTTCAGCATTATCATCAGCACCTGTCTCTACTCAGTCTTCAGCATCATGGCTCCTAAAAAGAGCAACGTCACCTATCACTTCTTCCAGTCAGAGCTATCAGATATCAGGAGGATTCAGACCCTGATCACTCCAGATCACATACCATTGTTCAGGGAAAGTTATGGAGATATACTTGATATGGTTATGGATCTGGACCCATCACAGAGAAGCCTGATCCACACCTGCATTCATTTTTATGATCCCCCACTGAGATGTTTCACCTTTCAAGACTTTCAGTTGGGTCCCTTATTGGAAGAGTACTCTTCATTAGTTGGTATGCCTATCAGGGGTGGAATCCCTTTCAACCCTGAGATGGTCTTTCCTGCTAATGGAGAGGTAGCAAAAGCTTTGCATCTGGAACCTGTTTTGATTGAGCAGCATATGACTTCTAAAGCTGGAATCCCTGGCTTCCATCTGGATTTCCTGATTTCTCAAGCTACCCTGAAAGCTTCTTTAGGAGAGTGGAAAGCTGTTTGTGCCTTGTTGGCTTTGAGCATATATGGAATTGTGTTGTTTGCAGATGAGCCTCGATTCATTAGCAAGAATGCAATCCATCTGTTCATCCTGAAGAACCCAGTGCCCACTTTATTGGGGGATCTCTACTATTCAGTGCATCAGAGGAATGAAAAGCAGAGGGGAAGATTAGTGAGGTGTTGTGCTCCATTGTTCCACACCTGGCTTCTCAGGCATTTGCCCAGGACAGATGCATTTCTGAACCCTCATCAGCAGAGCAACTGGGCTAAGAGACTCACTGCTCTAACTTCAGCAGATATCAGGTGGTGTACTCAAAGCACCAAGGGCAGGGATATCATCACCAGCTGTGGACATTTTCCCAATGTACCTTTAATAGGAGTTAAGGGTAGTATCAATTACAACCCTCTGCTGTTTAGACGACAACTGGGCTATGCTCTGGTCCACACTCCTAAGGCACAGGACTTGGTAGAAACTCTTTATTGTGAGAACAAGATTAATCTGGCTGTTGTTAGGCAGGCTGCCTGGGCCTGGGATAATGTTCAAACCAAGGGAGTGACCATCCTAGGGAAGTGCAACAATGTGGCATCAGCACAATATTATGAGTGGTCCCGTGCCAGGGCCCAATTCTCTGGGATGCCCTTTACCATAGAAGACATGCCTGAGTCATCTTCAGCACCACCCCCTGCCACTATCAGTTTGGAGGAGTATGAGAGTTTGAAGGAGAGAAATGAGAAGTTAACTCAAGCTTTGCAGAAGACCCTCCGGGAGAGGAGTGAGGGTATGAGGGAGATTGAGAGATTGGAGAAGTTGAGAGTGGAGCATCTGACTAAGATTGAGAAGTCTGGGGATTATATCAAAAAGTCTAAAGCTAGAGAACAAATCCTGAAGAATGCTTGCAAAGAAGCCCAGTTCCAGAGAGCAAGGACAGACTTGTATCTGAAGGAGAGTCAGGCTCGGTGGGTCAGGATCACCGAGGCTCGTACTTTGGAAGACAAGAGAGTTCAAGACAAGATGGAGCAACTGGAAGCTAGTGCAAAAGAACAGCAAGAAGCCCTGGCAGCAGCCCAGAGGGAGATATCAGAGCTGAAGATCAAAGCAGGAGTAAAGAGGTCAAAGGACCAAAGCCACCACAAAAAGTTAACAGCAGCTGTTACAACCCGGAATCTCCTCATCAGGAATCTCACGGAGCGTCCGGCTGATCCTGTGACCGAAGCACTTCTCAGGGAAGTTCGTGAGGATGAGTTTGGTCTTGGTGTTTGACCATTTGTTTGTTGTTGCTTCCATTCCATGTACTTTTATTTTTCTTTCTTGTGATGTAGGGCTTGTGTTGTAAAATGAACGAGTTGTATTATTTCACCTTCTGTAATATATTTGTGTTAGTTTGCTTCATCTGAGTTTTCTTCAAGCAACAACAACATCTTCAAGGGTCTGGAAGGGTCAAAACTGAAACGCCAAACCGGATGCCTTGAGAACAAATAAGCATAACTGCATTGCATGCTAACCCTTTTGTTTGTTTTGTAGGTTTTTGTTTTTTGTTGCTAACTCTGTTGTGATGTTCAGGAACTATTGCTAGGCGCCGGGTATTTCCCCTCAACCGTCCGCACCGTTATCCAACCCGAAACAACCTTCCGGGAATTCAAATGGATCAGGTACAGCAGGACCTTGCTGAGGTCAGAAATCAAATGGCAAACGAAAGATTGGAAATGAGAACGTAGATGACGCAGTTCATGGAAGTGATGAACAACATGGCTCAGAGCCAGGAAAGACTGAGGGCCATGGTGGAAAGGCAAAATCAAGAGGATCCACATATAGGGACTGCCGGCACCAGTAACAATGAAAGGGTCCAACCTCATGTTAACCCCCCTGTGTTTGGCCCACATCTGCATCCTGAGATCAATATTCCTGCAAATGTTCAAGGGACTGCCACTGCAGCCAGGGTACTTCAAGAAGACCCCCAAGAGGACCAATTCACAGTGATGGGTGCTGGGGAAGAAGCTTATGATAGAAGGTTGGATGAGATAGCTGAGAAGTTGAGGTCCTTAGAATCCCAAAACTCTTTGGGCTTCGACGTCATGGACATGGGCTTAGTAGACGGGGTCAGGATTCCCCATAAGTTCAAGCCTCCTTGCTTTGAAAAATACAATGGGACTTCCTGTCCTCGGACTCATTTACAGTCATTTCTGGGGAGGCTGAAGGCCTATACTATGGATGAGAAGCTCTGGATGTTCTATTTCGAAGACAGCTTGACTGGAGCGTCAAGAGAATGGTACTCTCACTTGACAAGGGCAACTATTAGATGCTGGAAGGACCTGGCAGAGGCCTTCATCAGACAGTATCAATATAACTTAGACATGGCACCCAACAGGACCCTCCTAATGGGAATGTCACAGTCGTCAAGGGAAAGTTTCCGAGAATATGCCCAGAGATGGAGGCAACTGGCTGCTGCTGTTCAGCCCCCTATGTCTGAAAGGGAAATGGCAGATAAGTTCATGAACACCCTTCAGGGGACTTACATTGACAGGCTGGCTGCTTTCTCTTCCACTAGCTTTGCAGATGTTGTCATAGCTGGGGAGAGAATTGAAAGCCTATTGAAGATGGGTAAGATCTCAGACAATGGTGCAAGCTCGTCCAGTGGTACAAGAAAGCCTTTTGTAGGCCCAAGAAGAACTGGCGAGACCAATGCCGTCCACTCCAACAGGGGCAGGCCCCAATATGTTCACAGATCAATAGCAGCAGTCACCATTCCTGCTCCAGCACATCCTCAGCCAGTTTATCAACCTCCTCAGCAAAACTATCAGCCACAACCTCAGTACCATCAGCAAAATCAGTATCCTCCGAGAAATTACAACAACAGCAACACCAATAACAACAGTCAACAGAGGCTGTTTCAGCCGAGGCCATCGCAAGCTAACAGGGTGATCGATCCGATCCCCATGCCATATGCTACATTGCTGCCACAACTCCTGAAACTCAACCTAGTTGAGCTAAGGACGTTGGCACCTCCAGATCCCAACAGTCTACCCAGGAACTACGACTCCAACACTAGGTGTGCCTTTCATTCAAACGCACCTGGCCATAGTACGGAAAAGTGCAGAGCCTTGCACATGAAGGTACAAGACCTGGTAGACTCGAAAGCTCTGAATTTTGCACCGCCACCCAATGTCAATAAGAACCCTATGCCGAACCACGGTGGTCCCCGAATTAACGCTATTGAAGAAGACAAACCGTCTTATTTAATAACCAGTGTGGGTCAGATCAGGACGCCGTTGGTGGAAATCAAGGCTCAGCTCTTGGAATGTCAGATGTTCCCAGGATGCGAGTTAGGGTGTGCTTACTGCAATATCTCGGTAAATGGGTGCGATAATCTAAGGAATGGCATAGATGGTCTTATTCAGAGCGGCCAACTTCAGATCACCACATCATTTCCAACAAATCCGGCAACCTCATCAGCAACGGTTTCAGAACCTCCTACAACTGCGACAACCATAGTTCCTGTCAATTCTTCGGCTTCATCAACGAGTACTTCATCTGTCTTCTCAACTGATCAGTTTTCAACAATTTCTCCTGCTACAACTTCAGCTTCATTCCATTTTGAATCTCCTACAACAACAACATCCATTCTTCCGATAATGTCTCCTACAACTCCAGCAACAAATCATGAAGATGTCTCAACTGTTACCATATTCTACGATCCTGAAAACAACTCCGCCTACAACTCAGAAAGTGCTGCTCCCATCAGGGCACCAGTAACAATTTATTACGATCCACAAACAATCATAGTCCCTTCAGCAGCAGCTATCAGTCCAGTCACTGTCACGGTGCCTGGACCCGTACCTTATGAAAGCAATAGGGCCATCCCTTGGCACTATGGCTCTGACGTGTACTGCGAAGGAAAAAGAATCACTCTTGAAACATCAACACCTGCACCACAAGTAGATAATGTGGGAGGAGGCGGAGGCTTCACTCGAAGCGGACGTCTCTTTGCTCCACCAATTCAAAGACCCACTGCCGAAGCAGAAGCTGCTGCTAAGGCAAAAGGAAAGAGCCCGGTGCAGGAAGATCAAGCTGTTAAAGAAGCTTTGAAAACACCGTTCGATCAGGAAGTTGATGAGTTTATGAGGATCATCAAAAAGAGTGATTACAAAATTGTGGATCAGCTTCACCAGACGCCATCCAAGATCTCTATCCTCTCACTGCTTATGTGCTCCGAAGCCCATCGGAATGCACTACTCAAAGTCTTGCACGCAGCTTACGTGCCTGAAGAGATCACTGTCAACCAGTTGGAAACCGTGGTTGGAAATGTTACTGCTAGCAATGGGCTAGGGTTCACCAATACTGACTTGACGGCGGATGGCCGCAACCATAACAAAGCCTTGCACATCACCATGGAATGCAAAGGAGAAGTCCTTTCACATGTGCTAGTGGACACAGTGTCATCCTTGAATGTCTTACCAAAGAAAGCCCTGGTGAAGCTAGAATATGACGGATTGGCGTTGAGACCCAGCAACCTGGTGGTAAGAGCCTTTGACGGTTCAAAGAGATCGGTTCTGGGAGAGATTGAGTTACCCGTAACGATTGGCCCGCAGACTTTCACAACTATCTTCTACGTGATGGATATACAGCCCGCCTACAGCTGTTTATTGGGTAGGCCATGGATTCACGCTGCTGGCGCCGTGACCTCTACCCTTCACCAGAAGTTAAAATATGAGTGGGAGGGTCAAATCGTTACAATCTGCGGAGAGGAGGACATTTTTGTCAGCCACCTGGCTACTTATAAGTACATTGAGATGGATGGGGAGATCCATGAAACAATGAGCCAGGGGTTTGAAGCTTTGAATGTGAATGAAACATCTGCTGTGCCTGGTACTTCAATATCATCATACCAACAAGCCCGGAAGGTTGTTGAGGAAGGAACTGCCCAAGGCTGGGGCAAGCTATTACCGGTGGAGAAGAAAGAAGACAAATTTGGGTTGGGTTACAAACCAACTCAACAAGATCAAGCAGCGGCTGCGAAAGAGCCCAACTTTGTGAGTGGGGGAATGCTTACCCCTGATGCTATCAACTGTCTGGAAGACGAACTGGAAGAGGAACGCAACCTGGAAAGCTGGATTCGTCCAAAGATCCCGGGGAGCAGTGTCTCAAACTGGTCTTCCCAGGAAATTATAAGAGTTACTCATGCAGAGTAATTATTATTTCCTGTATTTTTATAAGCATGCATCAAAGTCTTGCATCTTGCCCAAGATGACAAGACTTATTTTGTAATCGGGCCATTTGTACTTTTTGTGCAAACAAGATCAATTAATGAAATATCAGACATCTTTTTGCAAACGAGTCTTTTTTTCTTTTCCGTTCACTGTTTTTCTATTTTTCTTTTTGTACAAAAAATAAATGGCAGTGTTTTCAAAATGACAACTTTATTTCACTTTTCTAAAAAAACAAGATTAAAATCAGACCACTAAAATGAACAAACTGAACCCTTGCAGAGTGTGCCTTCCAGACAGCACCGACAACAACACGGCTATGACTTCGTATGACTTTGACAATCCAATCAGTCAAGCTGATGAAGGGGTTGAAGAAGAGTATGAGCTTCCTGAAGAGCTAGCCAGATTGTTGAGACAAGAGGAAAAGGTTATTACTCCTCACCAGGAGGAGGTTGAAGTGATCAATCTTGGTACAGACGAAGACGTGAAAGAAGTTAAAATCGGGGCCTGCTTACAAGACTCAGTGAAGAGACAACTGATTGACCTGCTTCGAGAGTATGTGGACGTGTTTGCTTGGTCTTATCAAGACATGCCAGGGTTGGATACCGACATTGTTGTGCACAAGCTGCCTTTGAGAGAAGAATGCCCACCAGTTAAACAGAAGTTGCGCCGTACTCGCCCAGACATGGCAATGAAGATCAAGGAAGAGGTACAAAAGCAGTGGGACGCCGGGTTCCTTGCTGTGACCAGCTATCCACCGTGGGTTGCTAATATTGTGCCTGTGCCTAAGAAGGACGGCAAAGTAAGAATGTGTGTTGACTACCGGGATCTGAATAGAGCCAGCCCGAAAGATGATTTCCCATTACCTCACATTGACGTATTGGTGGATAACACGGCTCAGTTCTCGGTATTCTCCTTCATGGACGGATTTTCAGGATACAATCAGATCAAAATGTCACCTGAAGACATGGAGAAGACAACATTCATTACACCTTGGGGCACGTTCTGTTACAAAGTAATGCCATTCGGACTGAAGAATGCTGGCGCAACATATCAACGGGCTATGGTGACATTATTCCACGATATGATCCACAAAGAAATAGAATGTTATGTGGATGACATGATCGCCAAGTCCCTTACTGAAGAAGACCATCTGGTGAATCTGCTCAAATTGTTCAAGCGTCTGAGGAAGTACCAACTGAAGTTGAACCCCAACAAATGCACATTCGGGGTGCGATCTGGTAAGCTGCTGGGATTTATTGTAAGCGAGAAAGGGATTGAAGTTGACCCTGATAAAGTCAAAGCCATCCAAGAGATGCCTGCACCGAAAACAGAGAAAGAAGTTCGAGGGTTCTTAGGTCGATTGAACTACATCTCACGGTTCATTTCCCACCTTACAGCAACCTGTGAACCTTTGTTCAAGCTGTTGAGAAAAGAACAGACGGTCAGGTGGAACGAAGATTGTCAGAAGGCATTTGACAAGATCAAAGAGTACTTACAAGAACCTCCAATCCTTATGCCTCCAGTGGAAGGAAGACCTCTGATCATGTACTTGACAGTATTAGAGGAGTCGATGGGGTGTGTGCTGGGCCAGCATGACGAGTCTGGTCGAAAAGAGTATGCAATTTACTACCTGAGCAAAAAGTTTACCGACTGTGAACAACGTTATTCACTGCTCGAGAAAACTTGCTGTGCTTTAGCGTGGGCTGCTCGCCGACTGAGACAGTATATGTTGACCCACACTACTTTGTTGATATCCAAGATGGACCCAGTTAAGTATATTTTCGAGAAGCCAGCTCTTACCGGACGGGTTGCAAGATGGCAAATGATTCTCACAGAATATGACATCCAGTACACCTCTCAGAAAGCCATCAAGGGCAGTGTACTATCTGAATATCTTGCTGAGCAACCCATTGAGGACTACCAGCCTATGAGATTTGACTTCCCTGATGAAGACATCATGTTCATTAAAGCAAAAGATCATGAAGAGCCTATTCACACTGAAGGGCCTGACCCGGAAGAAGAATGGACTATGATGTTTGATGGGGCCGTTAACGTGAATGGTCGTGGTGTTGGTGCAGTACTCATTACACCCAAAGGAGTTCACTTGCCTTTCTCGGTAAAACTCACTTTCAACTGCACTAACAACGAAGCTGAATACGAAGCTTGCATCATGGGTCTTGAGGAAGCCATTGACCTCAGGATCAAGACATTGACCGTATTCGGAGATTCAGCTCTGGTAGTTAATCAAACCAACGGAAAATGGTACACCCACCAAGATCATCTGATACCTTACAGGGATTATACAAGGAGGTTATTGACTTTCTTTACAACAGTCAAGCTTGAGTATATCCCTCGGGACGAGAATCAGTTCGCAGATGCTCTGGCTACCATTTCATCCATGATCAAGGTTCAAACTGCTAATTTTGTACCTCAGATTTCAGTGTCCAGACTCGACAGACCAGCATATGTATTTGCAGCAGATGTTGTTAAAGATGATAAGCCTTGGTTTCACGACATTAAGTGCTTCTTGGAGGATCAAACATACCCACCTAGGGCATCTTCCAATGATAAGAAGACTTTGAGAAGGCTTGCTGGTAGTTTCTTCTTGAACACTGATGGATCTTTATACAAAAGGAACTTTGATATGGTACTCCTCAGATGTGTTGACAAGACAGAAGCAGATTTATTGATGCATGAAGTGCACGAGGGCTCCTTTGGTACCCATGCTGGAGGACATGCCATGGCTAAGAAGTTGTTGAGATCGGGTTATTACTGGATCACAATGGATGCCGACTGTTGTGCCTACGCCAGAAAATGCCACAAATGCCAGATCTACGCAGATAAGGTGCATGTGCCTCCCAATCCTTTGAACATCATGTCTTCACCATGGCCCTTTGCCATGTGGGGCATTGATATGATTGGCAAGACAATAAGCTTGTAACTTGGGCCTTGCATTAGGGTTCTAATTCTTCCTTAATTGGTTAAGAAGGACTAACCC
This sequence comes from Lathyrus aphaca, assembly GCA_963966055.1. NCBI lineage: Eukaryota > Viridiplantae > Streptophyta > Magnoliopsida > Fabales > Fabaceae > Lathyrus > Lathyrus aphaca. The sequence continues at coordinate 49,522,001 of OZ014520.1, forward strand.
TAGTGTTAATGGACAAGTCCCCCTCAAGTTGTCTTACAAACCATAAAATCCACTTCTTAATCTTAACATTAACTAAAATCCACTTAATAAAGGCTTTCTTTTGTCATGAGGTTAATCCCTAATCATGGATTAAGTTGAGGAGCCTTTCTCAGCTTAAATGTTCTCATCTATTATCCTTATATTAGGATGGTGTAATGAGTCCATTAAATCTTTGATTATGGCTTAAACTCATTACTTAACACCAAACAAAAACCACAAAAACATCTAATAAATGCAAGTAGGTTAATGATCTTAATCCTACATCATGGTGATTAAGTGTGAGGTGTTTACTTCCCATTTAAGGTATTCTCATTACCCCTAATCAGAGGGATGATGTGATGAGTTTACTAACCCTTGGTTTAGGCTTAAGCTCATTAATTTATGACCAACTTCAAAAAGCAATAAAAGACTGAAAACACAAAAACAAACAATAATCGTCTCCTCCGGGATTCTTTTCTCACCTCCTTCACTCACAACCGAGAACTTGCTTCTTCCGTCTAATGCAAGACAGTTTGCACCTGAGCCAGACAGGTCATACACTTGAGCATAGACAAGTAAGCAGTTCACAAGTCAATTCTTTAAGTCTCTTTGAGTCGAACTACGGTGTTTTGACTTCCTCATTGCACGAGAGGATACGTAGGCATAACTTAACAGTTATTGAACAAAAGTCTCTGTATTTCCCCCTCTTCCAGCATTATTCTTTAAGCCTCATTATCTTGAGCTTCACACTCTTTCTTTACACTGACACTCTTTTATTTCACTTCACATTTCTTTTACACTGGCACTTGCATTCTTTTCCAGCTTTTGCACACAAAATAGCACTGACACTACCCCTTTAAAGCACAAATATATCAAGTGTGGATCCCGTCGAGTACGGCGGACAATCTGGGTGCTAATACCTTCCCAGGTTGTAACCAACCCCCTTTCTCAGTTTCTCTGGTTCGCGACCGTCTTATCAATATTTTCTTAGGTTTATGCATCATTACCTTTCCTTCGGGATAAAAATGCCTAGCTGGCGACTCTTTTCAGTTCATCTTCATGTTCTTTTTCGCCGACCGTTCGCGTCTGTACCCTATCTGACCAGGTGTCATTTGGTGGGAGCGACAGAACCAAAGGGGTATTTTCATCAAATTGAATTTCTATGATCTTTATTTGATCTTATAAGAGTTTGGAAGTTCACAAGATTGAAGAATTTTGAGCCATTTGCAAACTTGTCAAAAATGGAAATAACTTGTAATGGAAACTTTCCATTTTGGGAAAGTTTTTCAACCTCCTCTTTCTCAACCAAAAATGCTTCAAATGAAAAATTCTTGGTCATGAAAGTTATAGATTAGGTCTTTCCCTTTTCAAAAAGTACAAGAACATGTCTTGATTCATCCTAGAACTCAAGATATGACCTTTCAAATGGACACAAACACTTCACAACATGTCAAACAAACCTCTAAACATCAGAATTATGCTTTGAACCATGCACTTTCATGACTTGAACTTCAAGAAATCACAAAAGGGCCAAAACTCTCAAAAATTGAAAAATGGTATGAATCTCTTCATCCACTTGTGCCAGCATGCCAAAACCAATTCCATGGCTCTCCACAAAGTCAGCTGAGGTCAGACACCCCAAGAACTCAGGCCTGCACCATGTCCATACCTCAATCACACTATGCTACCACCCACTTTCTGAACACTCTCATTGGCCTATACTATCCTTATGGAACACATTTCATAGGACACAAGCAACTGGATCATCCTAGAACTCAGATTGCCCAACATTTGTCAAAACCTTCAAGCTTTCGAAACTCACTCCTCAGCCACTAAAACTTCAATTTTCTTTCACCAATCATCTCCACATAACCTAAGGATCACAAAGCACCCTTCACCATAGCCAAAAAGCCACTAAATCAGAAATACGATTTCTGCATCCTCAGAACCAAGCTCCTCAAAATAGCCATCACAAGCTTGCTCTAAGCTCATCTTCATCATCAGGAGGTTCTTTGGGGTGATTTTGAACCAAGAGGGAGGCCAGAAAGCTCAAGAACACAAAGCTTCAACTCAGGTAGCTTCATGAACTTTTTTTCCAGAACTTGCATTTTAAGTTTCTAAATGAATCTACATGCTTCACTGATCACCCTGATGTAATTTGTTTTGAAAATGGTTGAGTATTAAGCATGTATTGAACTTCTGAAAGTTTTGTTCATTTTTACGATTTGCTTCGAATCTTGTTTTTGGTGGATGATAAATGTGTTTTGTTTGCTGATTCATGATGTATGATGCTTGGGGATCATTTATGGGCAAGAAATTTGGGGTTTAGTGACCTAGGGAAGATGTTAGGTGTTTTGGCCTGCCGGAGAAGATGACTGGAGCTAGGTCACCTGAAAGTAATTAAGGTTCTAATTAGGGTTTAGTTTCCAGTTTGAATAATGGCCGTAGGATGTGTTTTGCCCGCGTGTGTGGATGGCTGAGATTGAGTCATTAAACCCTAAACAAAATTAATTAAATTAATTAGGTTTAATTAGTCAGGAGTGATCTGGACCACACAATAATACGCGCAATCAACCCTTCCCCCTTGAGTTTGAATCTCAACCATCAGATCTTCATACTTTCTCATTTAATTCATTTTATTTTATTTTCTTTCCATTTTTTTTGCATAATTAATTTAAAATATCAAAAAGCTTTCAAAAATTATTTCCTTTTGCATTTCTGTTTTAAATATTTTTCTTAATTAATTAAAGTCTTTTAATTAATTAAAAATACATTTAAGCTTGTAAAAATCACCAAAAAAATCATGAATCATCCCATTGCATTTAGAAACATTTTCAAACTCTTCACACAAATTTGTTTTAGGTTTAATCATAGTTTGTGAATTTTCTTTGAATTAAGGGTCATTAAATATCATATTTTGAACCCTAACTTTAAAAAATCTTTTCTGCCTAACCAAGAAGAGTTTGAAGGTGATTATTTTTGCATTGTTTTGCATATAACATGTAGTTTATAGGATATTTATCTCATGAATTTATCTTGCATTTACAATTTGATTTGCATTTTTCCTTTTAAATCACCCAAAAACCCTAGCAAACTTAGGAAAATCATAACTTTCAATAGGATTAGCTTCTGACCTTCTCCTTTGGGGTGTAACCTAATATGGGATTAGGGTTTGTTTGAGCTTGGTTTCAATTTTTTATCATGTCATATGCTTTTGTTTTGTTCATTTGCATCTTGCTTGTCCATAAAACCCTAATTTTATGTGTTCATTTGCATTCATCTTGCATATGCATCCATACATGAACTTGCCATGACATTTCATGATTTCATATGTCATCTTAGGCATCTTAAGACATGTTAGAATCATTATTGATCATTTCTTCATTCATTTGCCATGATTTGCATTTATTTCATTTCATTAACTTTCATGTGTTTTCAAACTTCAAAGCATGCTTACATGACATCTCATTCTTGTATGATCATCCATATGCACTTTGTATGCTTTTGCATCATCTCACATGACATTAACATTTCATAAACACTTCTAACTTTGGTAATTTCATCTCATTGCATCTCATTTCATTTCATTTCTTTATCCTTTATACTTTATGCATTCATGCTAACATTTTCAGGTGGTAAGTTACTTTGAGAAGTGGATTTGCCTTCACTTATCACTTCTCCTTATCTCTTTCATTTGCATATTGTTTGTCTTTTGAGTGAACTTGTTCACTTGTCTTCCATTTCTCTCACTTTCTTTCTTTAAGTTACTTATCTTCTTCAATGAAGTAAGTAACTTATTCTTCTGCTTCATCCTCCTTTCATCCGCTTCTTCCATTGGTGGCTTCCTTGAAGATCTTTCTTAGGCCTTACAAACCATAGGAACATCCAAGCATGATAAAAATTAGGGTTGTGATTAGTCCCCTTTTAGCTTTTACCTTTGAGTCTCCTTGAGTCTCTCTTCTCATCTTCATAATCAGAGGCTAAACTCTTAAAGTTTTAGGACTTTGGAATTAGGGTTATGCTTGCATCCTTCTATTAAGATGGAGTGTATAAATTTAATTCTAAGTGTTAAACCTTTAATTTCTTTAAACCTCTTAATAAAATCATCTTAATAATTACTAAGACTTTATCTTGTAACTTGGGCCTTACATTAGGGTTCTAACTCTTCCTTATGGTTAAGAGGGACACCCTAGTGTTTAATGGACAAGTCCCCCTCAAGTTGTCTTACAAACTTAAAATCCACTTCTTAATCTCATCCCTTACTTAAAATCCACCTAATAAATTTTGCTATATAATGAATTTAATCCCTAACCATGGATTAAGTTGAGGTATCTTCCTCAGCTTAAGTGTTCTCATCTATTATCCTTCTATTATGATGGTGTAATGAGTCAACTAATATGTGATTGGAGATTAAACTCATTACTTAACACTAAACAAAAACCCAAAAACATCTAAATAATTACAAGTAGGTTAATGATCTTAATCCTACATCATCATGGCAATTAAGTTGAGATGCTTATATCATACTTAAGTAGGCTCATTATCCCTAATCAGGGAGGATATAATGAGTTTACAAGCCCTTGACTTAGGGTTAAGCTCATTAACTTATGCAAAACACCAAAAGCAATAACAAAATTGAAAACCCAAAAACAAACAATAATCGTCTCTTCCAGGATTCATTTCTCATCAGACTCATTCACAAATGAGAACTTGCTTCTTCCGTCTAATGCAAGACAGTTAGCACTCGAGCCAGACGAGTCATACACTTGAGAATAGACAAGTAAGCAGTTCACATTCAATCTATTTTTTAGTCTCTTTGAGTCGAACTACGATGTTCTGACTTCCTCATTGCACGCGAGGATACGTAGGCATAACTTAACGGTTATCAAACAAAAGTCTCTTTGTCATCCCCTCTCTTTCAACATTCTTTTCTAAGCCTCAGCTCCTGAGTACTCACCTTTTTTCACTGACACTTGTATATTATTTTCCAGCTTTTGCACACAGATAGCACATACACTACCCCTTTTTTAAACACAATCTTTTAAGCGTGGATTCCGTCTAGTACGACGGACAATCTGGGTGCTAATACCTTCCTAGGTTGTAACCAACCCCCTTTCTCAGTTTCTCTGGTTCGCATCCGTCTTATCCATCTTTTCCTAGGTTTATGCAGCATTACCTTTTCTTCGTGATATAAATGCCTAGTTGGCGAATCTATTCAGTTCATTTCATTTTCTCTCTTCACCGACCGTTTGCTTCTGTACCCTATTTGACCTGGTGTCTTTTCGGGGGAGCGACATATCTTATATGTCCACCACTCTGTAATCTTGATATAATCTTGGGTATGAACTGGTTGGAATCCAACCGAGTTTATATTGATTGCTTTAGGAAGAGATTGTTATTCCTAACTCCAGAAGAGGAAATTTTGGCCAGTTCAGTTTCTACTAAAACGCTGAGGACCTTATTGGAAGACGAAGCGAAAATGTTTGCTGTGTTTGCTTCGTTATCTATGGAAGAAAAGGTCGTTGTTGAAGAGTTACCAGTGGTGAATGAATTTCTTAAAGTATTTCCCAATGATATTACAGAGTTACCTCCGACGCGTGAAGTGGAGTTTACTATTGACTTGATTCCTGGTACCAGGCCTATTTCTATGGCACCGTACAGGATGTCTGCTACTGAGTTAGCTGGATTGAAATTGCAGATTGGTGACTTACTTGATAAGAAGTTCATTCGACCCAGTGTATCGCCATGGGGTGCTCCAGTGTTATTGGTTAAGAAGAAGGATGGTAGTATGCACTTGTGCATTGACTACCGACGACTGAATAAGGTTACTATTAAGAATAAGTATCCACTTCCAAGGATCGATAACTTGATGGACCAACTTGTGGGAGCTTGTGTTTTTAGCAAGATTGATTTGAGGTCAGGATATCATCAAATAAGAGTGAAAGAGGAAGATATCCAGAAGAAGGCATTTAGAACTCGATATGGTCATTACAAATATGCAGTGATGCCTTTCGGAGTGTCTAATGCGCCGGGTGTGTTTATGGAATATATGAACCGAATATTCCATTCTTACTTGGATAAATTCATCGTAGTATTTATTGATGATATATTGATATACTCAAATTCTGAGGAAGAGCATGAGAAACATTTGAAAATTGCGCTGCAAGTGTTAAAAGATAACAAATTGTTTGCTAAATTTTCCAAGTGTGAATTCTGGTTGAAGACAGTGAGCTTTTTGGGACATGTAATATCTGGTGAAGGTATAGCAGTAGACCCTTCGAAGGCCAGTGTTGTGCTTGATTGGGAACCTCCGAAGACGGTAACGGAAATTAAAAGTTTTCTTGGTTTAGCTGGTTATTATCGAAGGTTTATAAAAGGATTTTCTAATTTGGCGTTGCCATTGACTCAATTGACCAGGAAGAGTCAAGCCTTTATTTGGGATGTATCTTGTGAGAGAAGCTTTGAAGAATTGAAAAAGAAATTGACTTCGGCACCGATATTGATTTTACCGAATCTAAATGAAGCTTTTGTTGTGTATTGTGATGCATCTAAAATGGGTTTAGGTGGTGTGTTAATGCAGGTTGGTAAAGTAGTAGCTTATGCTTCAAGATAGTTGAGGATACACGAGAGGAATTATCCTACTCATGATTTAGAATTTGCTGCAGTGGTATTTGTGTTGAAAATTTGGAGGCATTATCTCTATGGGTCGCGATTTGAAGTCTTTAGTGACCATAAGATTCTGGAATATTTATTTGATCAGAAGGAGCTTAATATGAGGCAGAGGAGGTGGTTAGAATTTTTGAAAGATTATGATTTTAATTTAAGTTACCATCCGGGAAAGGCAAATGTAGTAGCAGACGCATTAAGCCGGAAAATAGTTCATATGTCGGCTATGATGATGAAAGAGATGGATTTAGTTGAGCAATTTAGAGACTTAAGTATGATGTGTGAGAGGACACCTGAAAGTGTTAAGTTGGGTATGTTGCGAATAAATAATGAATTTCTTGATGTAATAAAACAAGGCCAATGGCAAGACGTGAACTTGGTGGACTTAATGCCTACCGAAGGAAATGATCAAGGCAGTGATTTTAGTTTGGATAATAATGGTATTTTGAGATTTCGGGAGAGAATTTGTATACCCGATAGTGTTGAACTAAAGAAAGCAATTCTGGAAGAGAGTCATCAGAGTATCTTAAGTATTCACCCGGGAGCTACGAAGGTGTACCATGACTTGAAGAAATTATTTTGGTGGCACGGTATGAAACGAGATATTGCACAATTTGTTTATGCTTGTTTAGTATGTCAGAAGTCAAAAGTGGAACACCAGAAGCCTTCAGGGCTGATGCAACCTTTAGAGATCCCATAGTGGAAGTGGGATAGTATTGCTATGGATTTTGTAATAAGTTTGTCGAATACGGCAAGAGGCCTTGATACTATTTGGGTAGTTGTGGACCGGTTGACTAAGTCCATGCATTTTATCCCGATTTACATCAGTTACCCGTTAACTAAGTTGGCGGAGATTTATATCCAAGTTGTTGTGAAATTGCACAGTGTACCGTCAAGTATAGTATCGGATAGAGATCCGCGATTTACTTCTGAGTTTTGGAAAAGTTTGCATGAAGCTTTGGGTTCTAAGTTGAAATTGAGTTTGGCTTACCACCCACAGACAGATGGACAATCCGAGAGGACTATTCAATCATTAGAAGATTTGTTGAGAACTTGTGTGCTAGAAAAAGGCGGTGCGTGGGATAGACATTTGGCACTGATTGAATTTATTTATAATAATAACTATCATTCAAGTATTGGAATGGTGCCGTTTGAAGCTTTTTATGGTAGAAGATGTAGAACCCCTCTGTGTTGGTATGAGACAGGTGAAAATGTTATGCTTGGGCCTGAGATTATTTAGTAGACTACTGAAACTATTCATATGATCAAAGAGAAAATGAAAGCGTCTTAGAGTCAGCACAAAAGTTACCATGATAATAGAAGGAAAGACTTAGAATTCAGTGAGGGTTACCATGTATTTTTGAGAGTCAACCCAATGACCGGTGTTGGACGTGCGTTGAAGTCTAAGAAGTTGGATCCTAAGTTTATTGGACCGTATCAGATTATGCAGAGAGTAGGCAAGGTTTCTTACAGAGTGGCATTACCGCCAGAACTTTCGAATTTGCACGAAGTGTTTCATGTATCGCAGCTCATGAAATATGTGTCTGATCCGTCACATGTAACTCAGAGAGATGAAGTGCAAATCCGTGGCAATCTTAGGGTAGGAGACTTTACCGTTGAGGATTGAAGATCGTAAGATCAAGCAACTACGAGGCAAAGAGATACCTCTTGTGAGAGTAGCTTGGGGAGGAGCTGCTGGTGGAAGTGTTACCTGGGAACTGGAGAGCAAGATGCAAGAATCATATCCAGATTTATTCCATTCAGGTACATTTTCGAGGACGAAAATAACTAAGTGGGGGAGAGTTGTAACACCTTAATTTTATATTTATTTTTGTGAAATAAATATTAATATTTTAATGGTATAATTGAATTAATTGGTGAAGAAAGTATTTTATGAGAATAATAATAATAATATAAGGTGTACTATTATAAAGTTGTTATTATTTAAATAAAATAAAATAAAGAGTTGGTTAGAGGTTTAAGGGGCAAAGGTGGAATTGTTGTTTTATAAAAAGAGGAAATAGAGAAACAAACCTCATTCATCGTATTTTTGACGAAGAACAGAGAGGTCTGGAGAAAGAGGAGAAGAAGGGCAAGGTCAAGGATCGTAGATCACCAAGACCAAAATTTGTGAAGGAAAGCTTCAATTTTAAGGTAAGGGGGGAGAAATGGTTTATGATTGGTGATAGGACATAGAAGGGTAATTGGGAGTTCCTTTCTCCCTTTGGTATTTTTAAGAGATTATGATAATAATGATTGAATTCATGCAATATTGTGAAATTGTTGATGAATATGATTATATGATGTGTTTTGAAAATATATTTGGTGTTGTATGTTTGGTATTGGGAGAATTGGCATATGAAGGTTGTGGGGGTTATGATGAACAAAGAAGAGGATTAAACCTCATAAATTCCCTAATTTGATCTAGGAAAGTCTATTAATAAAACTAGTTGATGTTATATGTATAAATGGATAATAAACATGTGAATTGGTTGGTTTTGAGTGTTAAATCCGACTTAGAATGATTGGGGTTCGTGCATGTGAGAAAGAAGGAAGAAATTGGGACTTTTGGAAAAATTGGATTTTTGGGGTACAGGTGCCCTGACACGGGCGGTCGTGTCAGGCTACGGGCATTATACTAAAAACTGGAATTTTGGGAAGTTGGCTTCAGGAGGCCTGACATGGGCCGTGTCATGCAACACGGGCGACCGTGTCAGCCTCCTGGAAAATGGAATTTTATGATTGGGAGGGGACGTGTCCCCAGGCCACCTAACACGAGCCGTGTTAGGGGATACGGGAGGCCGTGTCAGGCCACTGTAATGTGATTTTTCGTCCGTTTTAAGTCGGATTTGACTCATTCTTCTAATGTAGGATTATATTAGTGAAATAAGACTTTGAGGATGTTCTAATAGTGAATATAGGACTTGGCGATTAGTTGCATAAGAAATCCTAAGTGTTTAATTGAATTATATGAATATGTAAATTGTTATAATTGTGAATAACATGAGATATGTGTATGCTCTATGTTTGAATAAGATGGACTGATGGTTGGTTGATGAGATCATGAGGATCGTAAAGCATGATGGGTTCATGTGTATTGTGATATGATATGCGTTGTTGTTTCTGCATGCGCATACATTTGATGGAATAATCATGTCGTGGATATGATTATTCGGGATTCATTGAGAATCGTGGTTGCAAGGATGATCGTGTCTTGTTGGATACGTTAACGATGCATTCGGGGTTCTATTTGATGAACCGTTATTGTGAGTCGGTACCGCATTTGCATTGTGCATTTGAGTCGCATTGCATTATGATTGATTGAATAATATAATTGATAATTTTGTGTGATTAGGGGTGAATTACTTCTTCATATATGTCGTATGCACCGTTATAATATGAATCTATTTCTCACCCCTCTGTTTGTTTTGTTGTGTCTGTGCTTCTTCGGAAGTGCAGACAATTCAGGAACTTGAGAAGTATGATGGTGTGATGTTCATGTCCTAGGAGCTCTGATATGTAACGGGAACGGGGATCTTTGTCCACACTTACTTTTAATGTTTAACAACTTATTTTTATAATTAAACTTGAATTGAAGAACCTTATTACGTTCGATTTGTTAAGCCTTTGAGTTATTGATATTAAAGAATTGGATTCCGCTGTTCGTTTTGGAACAACGATTTTGATGAACGTTGATGGTGTAACATCTCACTCTAGAAAAGTAACTCTGATTTTATTAAAGATTTATATAATTATTTATGTGGGAAAAGTGGGTGTTACAGTATACACTGCACTCCTATGTGCTTCTCCGATTCTCTTACCTTCTTCCTATTAATAAACATTTTATACCTGACCTCATCTTACCATTTCCAGCAAGAATCATTCAACTTCAAACACAATTATCTCTTTCAATACAGGCCTCCCAAACACAAAATTATATTCCAAAATGAAGGTAATTTCATGTAGATTCCAGAAATTGAAGAATCACTTAAAGCTGAGTTATGAGTAAAACGTTATTGCATGTGCAATGGCGGCTGATCCAGAAATTCCGTATACATACATCCACCAAAATCAACATTAGATCCAAATATTTAAACACATCTCTCTCTCTCTCTCTCTTCAAAATCATGCTGAATACAAAATTTATATGAAACTATAGGAATTTCATAAGGTTTCCAAAAAGTGCAGAATTGCTCCAGTCGGAGTTACGAGCAAAAAAAGTTATTGTCTATTTAGTGAAGGTTGTTCCATAAATGCGAAAATGAAGATTGGAAATGATGAACATGAGTTCCACCTTTTCTCTTGCTTTTAAGATCCTCCAACTATCCCCACTCTTCACCAAATGTGAAGATAATCCGACCTCAATTCAATTATACCGAGAACGTACTAGCCTACTACTTGGCCCATCAAATCGGCAATTCTTTGGAGTGAATCCTTAATCTAGATCATCTCCTTAATCCATTATCAGTAATATACACACAATCTCGTAATACCTTCTTTCTTCTTAACTATAAACATCTGAGCTCCCCAAGTGATTCACTAGGTCTCACAATTTCCTTTCTAACAACTCTTCTAATTTTTTCCTCAATTTGATCAACTCTGAAGTTGACATCCTATAAAGTGCCATAACAATGAGTATGGTACGAAGGGCGGGATCAAAAGCAAACTCCGCCTCTCATCCAATATTACCACATGAAAAACAAACCACTTCCAGGTACTGTAACCAATTTTTAAAACAAAGTTCATTATGTTAGCTTTCTAACACTTCGAACGAAACTCGAATCAGACATCCGGAACTCCCGTTTTAAACTTTTGAAGTTTTTCAACAAACACTGACACTGACATCATACACCAACACCTCAAAACTTCATTACACACTAGTTAATTTTAATTCCAAAACTAAAAACTATTTTTTATAAGAGAGTACATTGTATTAGCTTTCCACAGGTTCAAACGACGTGTTAAACAGACACCACAAACTCCATATATGGATTTTTGAAGTTCTTAGACAAATCTGTCCCAGGGTAATCGGTTACAACCTATAGGGTAACCAGTTACTCTGCTACAAAAGCACTTTTCTGCTATATTTTTACACGAAAATCACTTTCCTTTTCCTTCTAAGACACCATTCTTCTTATAACTCAAAACCACCTTATTTTATCACAGATTCTATTTTCAAAATCACCAAACTCTAATTCTTTTCACACAAAATATTCATATCATCGAGTTCCATCTCTGACCCGCGATTCGCAACCACCTAAAGACATCAATCACTTCCAAAAATCTCTTATATGATTCCACAATAATTTATAGCAGTTCCTCAGGAAAAACATCAGGAATTACACATCTTGACATATAACTAGCCACCACATTGTTCTCTACACCTGATAAGTAACTATCAACAACATCTGATTATTCTCCTTCAAAGACAATCCTAACTTGAATGACATACAAGAATCATGAATTCGTACTCTATTCAAGTTCGGGAAACAACACCACATAATAACTCCTTCGCTCCTGAAGTAAGCGGTACATTACACAACTCTCAACACCATAACATCTTAGCAAAGTAAAAACTCCTCCCCCACTTATCTCATTACCACTTCTGCAGAAAACCAACTAGAATAATGGTTACCGACAGTGTTTCACACATGTCGTGTACTAAGGAACAATTAACACTAGACAACTTGGACGGACCGGCCGACCTGCTCTGATACCACTTTGTAACACCCTAAATAATCCCCCGCAAGAATGTAAATAAAATCAGAGTATGATACTAATTTTATCAATTAGGATGTCACAAGCAACAAAATCCGGCTCTTCTATATGATATGCAACACATTTCTTTTTAAAATTATTGAAAAACTATGATAATAATAAAAGATTTATAAACATCACTTTTATTAAAACAGCGAAAACATCAACATTTGTTCATTACAATGTAAACTTAGTATTCAATTAAATAAATTACTACACTTAAGAGATATCTAAAATCTTGAGCAAACATAGCCTAAGAAAACATAACGTCCATGACTCCAGTGTTACATATCAGAGAACACACCGATACAAGGCACAACTGGAAGACTCCATCTTTCACTCACATCAAATCTCCTACTGCAGATTATTTGCATGTTACCCACGTGGAGGAAACATTTAAACATAAGGGGTGATATTCTCAAATCAATCAAAATAAATATATGATATAAATGAAATTCTGGTATGACAGACTCAGATGTCGAATATGATGTTGAGACATCTTATCTGTTACAAACATGGCAAGGCACAAACAACATCACTTTTAAAATTCGGATATATCATCTTAAAACATTCTTCAAGATGTTTAAAAATCTGATATGACATTCAGCATATATATTGCATAAAATGAACTGAAGGCTGTAAATAACACATTCAAATTGCTAACCCAGTTCGATGCTAACTCATCTACTCTAGGGGCAACCAAGCCAAGAAGGAAATCCACTATGTAGTATCAATTCAAAGAATTTTTAGAAAAACCTATAGTTTACAGTCTTCTAACTTAATCACTACCCATGCAACTTCTACTTAGGAACTCCTAAATATGAGAAACTCATCCTCACTTCCAATCACCTCAGTGATGTCTCACAGTCCTCAACAACTAGTTACTGATATTAACGACTCTTTAGCTACACAACAATTCAAACCAGAAGTCATACTTCCATGACAATACCTTAACCTTGCTTAGCAACTTCAGTTAAGTACACAATTTCTCTTGCTTACAAGCTTCGAGAATCACAAATAAAACAACCACAATAGGGTTCCTTGTTGCGCACGGCTGCCACAAGAACACAACCCTAATAATGTTTACATTTTCAGTTGGTTGGTTGGTTCTAAACCTAGGTTACAAGGTTTCTTTTTATAACTTATTCCCAACTAGATTTGGGCCCTAAAAATCACAGCAACAACTGCTACAAAAATGCAGAAAAATCTGCTACAAATGTACAAAAAAGATCTTCAAATATAAAAATTCCTAAAATATCTCTAAATATAGAAACTATATATTTTTAAATATTTGTCTTCAATATAATTTGAGTCTTCAAGATCTTTTACATCAGCGCCATTGGATTGATTTAAATCTTCAAAATATTTTGTTTCTATTGAAACCAAAACAGAAACTTCAATCCATCTTCAGCAGTTCATGATGTCGAATGAACTGTCTTGACATCTTCTTCGACAAGTTGTTCCAGATGTTGAAACATTTCAACACAACATGTTTGGGTGCACACAAGGACTCCTTGCTTAATATATTCTTTCTTTTGCAAAAATCTTGTACATATACACATTGCTGCTATATTTGTTTTACAAAATTGATGCCAATTCTACAAAACTTACAATCTCCCCCTTTGGCAAATTTTGGCTAAAACAAATACCAAAAATACATCAAGAAAATACAACAGCAAAAATAAAAGTGGAAACAACAACCTTTTCTTGATCATGTTAGGACATGTTGCTTAACATCTTCCACACTGGCCTAGCTCTTCTTTCAGTGGAAATAGCAGTGGACAAGAAGTAGAAAGTCCTCCTGAACTCTGAGAAATACCTCCTGAACTCTGAGCATAAAGTCTAAAACTCTTGAAAGAGAAGACCCACTACTACCCTTATCCATTCATCTTCCCAGAAACATCCCTCTTTAGAGAGACTAATGGTTTCATAAGAGAACAAGGTATTCATTCTCTTATGGAACTCAGAACACAAGTCAAAATTGTGTTCACAACTTAGGACACAAGTCACAAAGACAAGCTACAACATCCATCTTAACATCTCTAGCTACTCCACATGCCACATATACAGAACACATCCAATACATACATTGGAACACACACTTCAGCCTCATAGCACCAAACACAACATCAGGCTTTCTCTCCCCCTTTTTAGCCAAAAGTTGGAAAAAACAGCCCACACAGTGCCAAACATACATTACTCTCCCAGAAGCACAAGAACCCCATCAGAAGGAAGAGGAATGAAAACACACACACTTTCTGAAGGAGAAGGAATGCTCTTTATAAACAGGACATAACTAACCTTGAAAGTAACAATGGTGTCTTGAAAAACAGATGCATTCTTAGTCAAGACTCATTATTTTAGGTGGAAAAGCTTCTCCACCAAATAAAGTGAACCAGCCAAAACAAGCTTTGTATAAGCACGCGTTTCACACCTGTACTGTTCATACACCAAACTTGGTCATCCTTAACTCACATGTTTTGAACCATGGTCTGACAACCCACTACAACACTGTCCATACCTCATGAAGAATCCAAAATAAATTACAGATAGCAGCCTTATACTATATAATCTTTTGGACACACATGGACACTCCTCATCTGAATCACAAGGACATACACACCACAACTAAGTAATAAATGTTATCATAAGAAATCCCATACTTAGTAGCACATGTCACAACATGATATGTAACATCACAAAACCTGGTTAAAGTATTACTCCCCCTTAACTTCACAAAATCAGCTGCACAGAATTGTAACATACTCCCCCCATCAAGGATACTACACGCTTCTCTGCACTTTAATGAAAGGAAAACATAAGACGCATATTCATGTCTTCTAGAGCTCGCCCTCTGTTCAATTACCAATTGAACACATTCACTTCTTGTACCAAAGCACACTTGATCCTTTCTAAGTTTGTTGTTACCACAAACTACACAAGTTGAACATCTTCAAACAAACAGGTTCTTCACACACCAGTGGCCTTTATAACCAATAGCCAACCAATCCAGATAAATATCATTCAATCTAATTTTGAAATTAGAAAGAATGTCCATAAACATACTTCCAAGCAATCAATACCTTATCTACTTCAGTCTACTCTACATGTTTCTTCCAAACAGAACATCTACTTCATCATTCTCCCATATGATTAGGTAGGCTAAAAATAGAAACCATGTAGATACACACCCAAGATAATGTACTAACACCTAGTTAGAACATTTACCATGCACTAAGACCTTATCACCATGATCCTAGATGTGCTCCACCAACTGGACTTACTATAGAATAGTAAACCAATAACTAAAAATCTTCACCAAAATTGTGCCACCAGCTTGAATCAGGAAATTCATAAAGAGAGGTAAACTCTCACCCATATTCAAGAAGAATAAATCTCTTTGAGTCTTCAAATCACCACTCTTCTGCCCAAGAGAAACTTGTTCCTAGCCAATCCTCAAGAACAACCAGTTGCCACACTCTGATTATCATGATTCTTCGAATCCAATATAGAGATCAACCAATTGCCACATTTTGATCACCTCTTTTATGAATCCTCATATGAAAAAGCCAATTGCCACACTTATCTTCTTCACATTTATCAGAAATATTCTAAAGATATCCTAATCAATGAAGTTGATCTTCAGTAAGCTGTCAATATAACAGTCCTTTTGAAGCATTCAATCCATGTAGATCATTCTAACTTAAATTGATGTGCCACTCCACCAATTAGATTCTAATGTTGAACTAGATGTTTGAACATTGTTAGTCCATATCCAGTTGTTAAATTCAGCTCCTTCTTCTGCCACTTGAAAGAACCTCCTTCCTTTACAGAACAACAGTTCCATGCTTTCATAGACTTGATTCATCAACCAAGTTTGAGTAAACAACCTCCATTCTGTTGGTTTTGCAAAAATTCCTACCAATATCACATATTGATGAGAAACATCCAATGTTTCTCCAAAGTCTTCAAACCGGCCATTGTCTGAATCCTCAGAAGGAATAGTTTAGAACTACACCTTGCAGTTATACCAAGGATGACAGGTATCCCCGAGTAAAGCAATCTTCACAAAGCCCTGATGATTTATCAATAATAACTTCATGATTATAAACACCTTCCTTGTCAAGGGAAGAACAAAACTCCAGTTGCACACACCATACAATAATCTGCATCCTTGCACCAATAAACCACATATATCACTTCTTTAACTCCCCTTTTCATGAACAACCAAAGCTCCTTTTAATGATGAGCATTAGTTACTCAGAACACTTTCTGAACCATAAGATTCAGACTGCAGATATGCATACATCCCAAATAAATACTAAGTCTCCCGTCAAAGTATTCATTTTTATGCATCATACAAACAATAGACAAACACCAAGTCTCCCATCAAGGTATTTACTATAGGTCAGATATGATTACCTTCTCACACAGGTAGGACATGAGTCTGACTTCTTCTTCTTATGCAGGCATCTGACACTTTATGAGATGATGTTCTAACATCCTTTCAGACATCAGTATCATTCACAAAGACCTCCACATAAGCTCATGCAGGTAAACACAAAGGAATCAACCATCAGTAGTTGATCAGGCCAAAACACAAACAAACAGCAGCTGGAACACTTCAATAGACTTCTCCTTCAGACCCAATATTCAGACTGTCTGACTTGAGATGTCTTCACACACAATATAGTTACTGATCATCTATATCCACATTAGTCAACTCCACTAGTTGACACAGCTTGACCTTCAAGTACAAGGAGTCTCTCTGAAATCACATCCCTTGAAGCTTAAGTACTTCACTCCTACAACAAGGAGCAGAAATAAATTGTCCTCAGGAGGAAAAGACATGTTGATCACTCCTTGATCAACACACACATCTAAGAGAAGCTCCATGGCCAGAACCTTCTTAGACACACCATACAGATGCCTCCTCTTCCAGATCAGGAGTAGGTTCCAAACATGTGTGAAATAAACACAATAGTTTAGCCCCCAAGCATCTATATAGCCATTCCTTGGACAACAGAATCATGCCTAATTCTGATGTGATGTTCTATCATGGGATAAGACATCATTCAAGGGATCACACAGAGATCTACAGACAAGAGATATGTATGTTTAAAACAGTCTTTAGATCTCCAAACAACCACTTCTCTTCATCGTGCCTTGAGTGGACTTGAAAAAGAGTCTTCAAGTGTCAATAACATAGTTGGCAGAAGCAGATAAATATATATCCTCAAACATCATAAGATATTTCTCCAGAGAAGAGCAATCTTTTCACACAAAAGGAGTTATCAGAAGATAAGCAGCAGATACAAACTCCTTAGAAACTTCAAGTGTCACACCACAACCCTAGCAAAATATCCAAGTGACACTAACAACCACATGTTTGAAAATAAATCAAACCTGTCACAATAGCAGCACAACCCCATTCTACAACATCAGAACAATCCATCCTCCACTTATATGGACCATTCACACATCAAAATAACTTTTTAGTAGAACCCTTCTACTTTTTAGTTTCATTTTTTTATTTGTGTTATAA
The DNA here is from genome assembly GCA_963966055.1 of Lathyrus aphaca. Classification (NCBI taxonomy): domain Eukaryota; kingdom Viridiplantae; phylum Streptophyta; class Magnoliopsida; order Fabales; family Fabaceae; genus Lathyrus; species Lathyrus aphaca. The sequence continues at coordinate 49,539,987 of OZ014520.1, forward strand.
ATTTAATTTTGTGGTACTATATGATTTTTTTTCTTTTTGTTTAGTAAGAAAAGTGTTTACTCATTGATTTGTAGATATTTTGATTAAATATTCTATAGAAGGTGATGTGCTGTGCTAAAGGGAGAATGATTCTTGAGAAGATTGACAACGGTAAAATATTCCAGATGCAATTAATAAGATATTTAGATATGATTACGATATTATGAAGATGCTTTGAAATGACAAGCTTTTATATTTTGTTTTTAATTATAATTTATTTCTTAAATGTTACAAAATCCATTATATGATATGATATGATATACTTGCCTTTGTATTGAAGGCTTTTAGAGTCGAGACTCTAACTTTGATCTAGCATTTTAAGATTCACTACAATTGATAATTTGTGATGGAGGAGTGAAGTTTCAATGGATATCATGTAGGATACCGCACGATGGAAAAAAACACAATTGCACAATCATGGGATAGATAATCCTTATCTTTTTCTATGTTATCTTTTTTATCAAATAAAATAAAACTCTCATATTATAGGAAGATTTAATGTAAATTTATTATTTTTCTGTACGTTGACTTAATTAAGTTGTTTATCTAATCTTATTTTGTAGGATATTTGGAAATGAATGCACACCTTATAGATACAAAAGTGTTGGAACATAAGAAAATGAAATAAATGTTCTTTTAAAAGAGTTACATAATACATTTTTAGAGGTATTGTTTTTTACTCTACAAATATTGAATTTTGTTTTATTTATTTAGCTCATTGATAATTTTCTTACTTTCTTAAATTTGGATAGGGGTTTCTATTTATAGTTTATTTTTGGTTGAAAATCCTTGAAAAGTATTCATTACATTTTTTCTGTTTACTAAGAGCTTTTACTTTTGAAGAAAAAAAAGAGGAATACTTTGATTGGGTTTAAAACTAACGCCTGCTAAACCAATTAATTCTAAGGACAATAAGGCATTAAGTTGTGTGTGGTTCAGGATAACAAATTCAGAGTGATTGCTTCATTGTAAGTTGTTATTAAGAAATGACAATCGGTTATCTATAACTATCTATGAAAGATATAAAGAATTTTTGGCTGCCTGTTTTTCTTACCTATTTTGTCCTTTAAAATATAGTTTATTTATTTTTGTAAAAATAAAATGCTAATAAAAAGTGCAGTTATTTTAGAGAATTATCTTAACGACCAATAGGAATCTATAACTACTACAGTGATTGTTTTTCAATTTATTTTATAAATCTTTCAAAATATAATTGTTTCAATACAAATTAGTGATAAGTAAATAAAAATCGTTTATTTAATACATTTAATATATGTAGAAATTAGATAAAACATGTTCATATGATGATGTTTTATAATTTATGGCGAATAAGAGGTAAATAAAAAAAAACTTCGGTTCTTTACTCTCTTTTGATTATCAATTTGTAACTCTCTTCCATTATGTGTTTCTAATTCATATTTAAAACGCATATGTCTTTCTTTACCATTTAAAAACATTCATTAAAAGCTGAAAGACAATGGTTAATATATGACTACTTTGCTTCTTCTTCTTTTTTTATGTTTACTTTTTCATATATATCATTTATTAACATTGGAATAAATGAATACCCAAAAAAAATGTTTTCCCCATTTAAGATTATATTTGTTTATATTGTAAAAATGTAATACTATTTAAATGTAAGAGAAAAAATTCATACTGATTAGAGAAGTATCAAAAGACATCCATGAGATATTTGTATTTTTTTATCCTCTGTATCTTGGCAGTAGAATTAATGGTATTATTAACCATGAACTATTTGCTTCTATCAAAAGGGTGAATTCTTGGGCGGTTTGTTTAAATATGTTTATAAAGGAATTGCTGTTTTTATTAGTTGCACTTTTACTTTTTTCTATACATGTACTTTGTCTATGACAATGTATCAAAAGACATCCATGAGATATTTGTATTTTTTTATCCTCTATATCTTGGCAGTAGAATCAATGGTATTATTAACCATGAACTATTTGCTTCTATCAAAAGGGTGAATTCTTGGGCGGTTTGTTTAAATATGTTTATGAAGGAATTGCTGTTTTTTTTAGTTGCACTTTTACTTTTTTCTATACATGTACTTTGTCTATGACAATGTTTCTTTGTAGTAATCGAGCCAATTATTTTAACAATTATTTACAAATACAAGGAGAGTGTAAATAGTTTGAGAGTATAAAGATAAAATTTGGTTTTTTTAAACATATTTTTTTTACCGTAATACCTCTTTCTAACCTCTAAATTATTACACTCATATTATTGATTTAATTGGAAAAAAATTGGTTGAATAATGGTATGTCACAATACGATCCTTGGTATTCATAAGAAAAATTAATTTGCAAATATTACATATTACATTTTTCGGTAAGTATCTGAATAAATATGCTAGACCTCATCATATAAATAGTTTACATTAAAATCAAACTTATAAAAATTACACTGTTCATATTTTCACGCGGTGCACCTTAAAAAAGCGGACAAACAAGCACGGGAGTGCCCGTTTAAACACTAGTATATATAAAGAATGAATGGACAAAAATAAACCTATTATTTACACATGACATCCATCTAATGGTTAATATTAATATACATAATGTGATACTAAGTTATGTATGCAGATAGTTTAATTTTTTTTCCTTTTTATGACTTTGTGGGAATCAATGTTTGAGATCTAACCACATATAATGTTATTGAAATTAAATTTATCAAGAGGTTTTTATAATTATTAGACAAAAGGTATACAAAATTTTGTTCTATCGGTGATAAAATTTCAAATACATTCAATCTTAATTGTCAAAAGTATAAATTAGTCTGATTTGAACTCTTCTTGTTCATCCATATTTTTTTGATACTATCCATGAATTTTGATTCAAGACTCCCCTGAAACGCAGACGCTTCTCACTTTCACTCGAGTACTCACACAAGTGTTTGATCAATTTCATAGATAAATGATAGAATAATAAGACAACTCGCAAATTCTATTTGACTAACTTACACTACTACAAATAATACATTTGATGAAAATGTTTTTTTTACCTTCTCCAACAAAAAATTGAGGTATAATGTCAAGGCGCACCATAGTTTTTTTTTATATTTAAAATACCACATATTCTCTCAATTTCTAAATATAACCAAGGAGAAAAATGATTCAGTATATACTTCAAATCCCAACAAGAAACTCTTTATTTTTGTTTTATTATTTATTTTTAAAGGAATGATCTATTCTTTGGATATCATTAATAACCAAGGGATTAAATAATAAGGTTTAACTATAAAAGCATTTCTTAATCATATTTTACTCTAAACCTAACTTATATGAAACTGCTCCAAACTTGTACACATCATACTTTGGTATGGATTGCATGACATAAAAAACTTTAAATGTTCTTCTATCTTAAACAAAATATTTTTTCCACTCTTGAATTCATCCAACATAATTGTGTTGATGTTGTTGTCGTATTTTTTGAACAAGATAATGAAATTTTTGAACATATATATCTTTGTTGTTCTCCAAGAATAACTCGAAAAGATTTGTTGTTCTCCAATAGTCCATAGTCAAAATCTGGATATGTTTAAAAAATATAATTTAATATTATGTGTAACCAATATAAATTTAAAACAAAAAAATGCTTACTCCCCTCGGGGTTTCTCTTAAGAAACTGAGAGGTATATATCGCTTGGGATGAAACATATTTTATTATAGTTTTTTTATTTCAAAAGAAACGCATTTTACCTCAGTTTTGAGTAATAATTGAGGGAAAATTTAAGCATATTTATTGAGTTTCTTCACTGTCCTTAAATAAATCTTTGTCGTTCATTTAAAGGGTATTAACACTTAAGAAACTACTATTAGTGATCTGTGTGAAACCTAAAAGATATTATAAAAGCATACTGAATATTAAAAATTGATAATGAAACATTTGACATGAATTTGTTGAAGTATTTATTTTATTTGGAAAAAGTTCTATAGGATGGATTGCAATAACAACAAATTATTTGAGTGCAAGGTTTGTGTTCTTAAATAATCATATAATAAAATATTTATTTTATTTTTCTAACATTTGTTGTTTTATATTAGAAGCAAATGAATGCAAAAGTTGTAATCCACGGATAATATTTTTTTCTAAATTATTTTTTGAAAATAAATAACTTCTTTTAAAGACATAAAATTATAATCTCATAATATCTATACAATTCGCTCTCAATTTAACAACAAACTTTAATCACATTAATTTCCTTCTTTTTTATCAAAACATAATAACAACCAAACATAATATTCATACATTTCATTTTTAACCAAAACAAATGAAAATATTGTGGTTATGAGTTATGGTGGAATAACGGACGGCGGTGGAATAGGAAGTGATACATTTGTTTGACGGAGGAAAGTAGGTTTTGATTGATTGGAAAATGAATTTATTGAAGTGAAATTTAGAGTTTAGAAGAAACTTAAATATGAAATGACCAAATAAGATTTGTATGAAATGACCACATGGAAGGATTTTTCAATTTTAGTTTGCTTGAGATTTTTTTTTTTGCCCACGTGGAAGTGATGATTAGAATAAAAATATATTTAATAATATTTAAGCCAACATTAAGATTATTTAATTTTAGCAATTAATTACTAGTTATTTTTTAAAGTATGTAAATCCTAAAGCCCATTTCTTTATATTCATGATCTAATGGAGAAGATGACAAACAAAACTGATTAACAAGGAGAAAGAGAACATAAAGAAAATTTAATAATAGAAACAACCACTGATTTCATTTCTTGCAATCACAAGTAGTGTTGTTTTGTAGCTACTCTTTTTGTTCCATGTATGAAAAAGCTTCATCTCTAGGATTGAATAGAGATAACCATTAGCATTGAACACGCTGCATCTTTAGCTCCATGTATGACAAAGAAAACACAAGATTTATTAGAAATTCAAACACCAATTACAATGAATACATAACATGCAAAACTATTGGAATGAATCTCGAGTATAAAGGACCAAGCCAACAAAACACTAACCAACCAAGGAATGATATGAAGATTTTCGATGCATCAGAAGAAGAGCAACTTACATCTATAACAACTCCTTTGGTTGAAACTAGTATAGAAGGACTGCAATTTGAGTAGCCTAATCACGACTTTTGGCACGACAACTTCAACAACATAATTAAAAGTTGATATGCCAGAAGTCAGCACAACACCCAATTTTGTACATTTTGGAAAATTAATCGAGATCCTGAAGAAACTTCACATCACATATCTCATATTGAAGCAATTCAACAATTGCTAAATTATTCTATGTTCAGATACATATATATATATATATATATATATATATATATATATATATATATATATATATATATATATATATATATATATATATATATATATATGAGTTGCAAGGCCAACAACTATCACTCTTAAATTGGCTGATAGAAGCATTTCTAGTTGAACTTGGGACTTGGCACACAATAGTGAGGGTCAATTGTGCAACTGAAAACAAAACTTGTAGAATATAAACAATGGAAATAAAAGATTTTAAAAGAAGAGAGAGCACACCATAAGTTATACAAGTTAAGTAAAAAATGACTTAGTCTTATCTCCAAGAATTGATTCTGAAAGTATATGATAAATTTAAGAGTTTTTAGGAAGTTAAACTCTCGAACTTTATACAAGAAGAAATGAAGTGTGTGGCTAACTTCCAACCAAACAACATATATAGGGTTGTGCATGGTCGATTATTTTTAGAAAGCAAACCATAACCATTTTTAAATCATTTGAATGGTTTGAATTTATAACCAAAACCACAATTTAATCAAAATTAGTTAGAAAACCGGTTATAAATTTAGTTATGGTTATATAACCGTTTTTTATTTTAAATCATGTTTTAAAAAAAATTCAGAATATATATATATATATATATATATATATATATATATATATATATATATATATATATATATATATATATATATATATATATATATATATATATATATATATATATATATATATATATATATATTATTTTGAAAATTAAAAAATTTGGATTTTGGATAATAACCGGATTATAATCGAATCTAAAAAAATTTAACCGGTTAATAACCATTTAATTATATCCCGATTATATGAATGGATAACCAAAACCATTAAAAACTAAACCAGTTAATAACCATTAAATTATATCCGGATATTTAAAACGGGTTTGAATTTGGTTATGGATTTGGGTCTTATAACCGGATATTTTGCACACCCTTATATATGGGAGAGAAGCGATCAATATTCCTGACAACGATAGGTCGAAGTGGTAAGTCTCCTTTCCACATGAATCACTACTACAAAACGCGCAAACAACACCAGGCTTACAATACATCCATTTACATTGTTGTAATAGGTTAAAATTTTACGCTCAGCCAATGGCTGGATGTATAAATAGTCATTTAATGACGGTTGAATTAAAACACCATAGTAATAAATAAAATGTAGCAAACTTCGATTCCCTTCAACTACATTTTTTCCATTTTTTAGAATACATTTAGTGTGTGTCACTTAAGTCAATTATTTAAAAAATAAATTGTAAATGATTTTACGACGATTATGTTAATCAACCGTTGTTAGAGGATTACAATTCCACTATGGGTTATTTCTCCAACCGAGGTTAAAAGCTTTACTGATAAATTTAAACAAAACTTATTATGTATTTCTTTCATAAGACACCCTAATCAAATAAGCGAGTCAGAGATGACAACGGTGACTTAATCTTTACCATCTTCGTATCTATTCATTTGGAGCTCAAATATTCACCTTCTTTGTTCATTTGATTCTTCAGCTTCGAAGTAAGATACTCTTCAACAACTTTATTCCTTTTTTCTTGGTTTATGTTGTACATGCTCAAATATTCACCGTCTTTATTCAATTGATTATTCAACTTCGAAGTACAGTACTCTTCGACATATTCATTTCTTACGTTCATTCGATTACAACTTCAAAGTATGATAATCTTCAATTTCTTCATTCTTTTTTCTTTGTTTATATTGTATATCCTCAAGTCAATATGAGATTAAAATTTTCATATGCTTTAGATTTAGTATGAGAATACATCTTCATTCCTTTTTTCTTTATTCTTATTGTATATGCATATGCTTAAGTTTTTGGATTAGATTTTGGTGTGTCATTCGTATTACTATACATGTATAAATTTCATAAGTTGTAATGGATTGTAATTGGATGACAACCAATAGATTAGCACTACAAGAAAATCACGATGATAGTGTCGTATATATGTCTCAATAAACCGACGCTAATAGCAGAAAACACTTGGTCTAAAACTTTTGGTTCTAGCGTCGGCCAACACCGATGCTAATCATAAATATATTTTATTTTAAATAATTTATTTAATTTTTATTTAAATACTACATATTGTACTTATTTTTATTAGCGTCGGCTAAAACGGACGTTAATATTGGTGTGAAAATTATTCAGTTCCTTCCACAAATTTCATTTGCCTCCTTTTTATATCGTAATAAATTATTTATTTTTAAATGCTAGCGACGGCTATGTTCGACGCTAATATTTGTGACAAAAATATTCGGTTCCCCACAAAATTTAAATAATTCATTTAATGTTAATTTAAATAATAAATATTGTACTTATTTTTAGTAGCGTCGAAAAAAGTGGACGCTAATATTGGTGCGAAAAATATTCATTTCCCCCACAAATTTAGTTTGCCTCCTTTTTTTATTGTTGTAATAAATTATTTATTTTTAAATGTTAGCGGCGGCTATGACCGACGCTAATATTTGTACAAAACAATTTCAATTCTCCCATAAATTTGTTAAATTCCTAACTTCCAATAATTTTCTTAAAATTTATTCTAAAGTTAAATTAGATAAAACTTAATATAAATAAAATATATAAAATGTATTTTTAAAAATATATAAAATATGAGATATTAAAAAAATAATAAATCAAATTTATAAAATAAAATCTATATTATAAATTAATAAATTAAAAGTAAATAAAATTAATCCAATAAAAAAATTTAAAATAAAATAAAACTAAATGAAATAGAAGAAAAATTATATAATAATAAAATAAAATTATAACTTAATTAATACATAAAACTACAACTTAATTAATAAAATTCAAATAAATAAAATTAAAACTAAAAATGAATAATTAAAACTAAAAATCATATCTAAGAATTAATTCTCATCGTTCATTCTCATCGCCACCACCACATCGCAAAACAAACCCTTCTTTAATCTCCGTTCATTCTCATCGCCACCACCACATCGCTTCACACCATTCTTCATTGCCACCATCACATCGCTTCACACCATTCTTCAATCTCATCGCTTCACACTGTTCTTCAATCTCATCGCCGCCGCCACCACATCGCTTCATTCTCATCATTTCAAGTTCACACCATTCTTCAATAAATTGCTTCAGTTTCACACCATTCTTTAATAAATCCTTCAGTTTTAGTTTCTCGTTTCAAACTCACTATTTCTCATTGTTTCAGGTTCTCGCTTCACACCATTCTTCAATCTCATCGCCACCACCACATCGCTTCATTTTTACCATTTCAGGTTCTCGTTTTCGACTCACACCATTCTTTAATAAATCACTTCAGTTTCAGATTCTCATTTCAGACTCACTGTTTCTCATTGTTTCAGGTTCTCGTTTCAGTTTGAGATTCACTTCATCAAATAAATTATTTTCAGGTTCGAATCTCTATTTGTTTACTCCCTTTATTAATTTCATCTTGTCTTTGTTAATATTGAGATTGATTTTCTCTCTTTCAAACTGATGATATAAGTGTGTCTGTGTGAGTTTAGTTTTGTTCTAAAATTGGTTCTACACTTTCTAATGACTGAATGCCATTTTATTCTTCTATTGTGATTCTGCTATTGGTATAAGTGTGTCCTTACTTATTTTTTCAATACATGTATGCATATAGGGTATTGATATAATCTCCTTGGTGGAAGCATCTTGGCAAGAGTTGTTGTTGAAGCATATCATCAAAGTAAGAAATTTATGAAAAATTTGTTTGGAACTGATTTTAGATGATTGTTGCAGTTTAAACATAAGGTTTATTATGTTAAATGAATGATTAGTAAATATAATGTGTTTGATTTATCAGACAATCTGCTCATTATGAATAACCTTATTAATGAGGATTTTAAAATGTATCTTTTAACTTCAATTATGATGAAAGAATATCATGTATATTTGATACAAATATGTCTTCTTTTATTTTTTTAAATGTGGTATATCAATCATCCAAAATTAGAAAACTAACTACAGACGTGTCCGTGCAAGAATATGTGTAATTTTATTTTATATATGTGGTCTTATTATTATTTTCAACTCTTTGATCGATTCGAAGCCGCGTTTCTTCGAAACGACTTCGATTCCAATCTCATTTACCAGCTTATGGTAATTCTAATTACATTGATAGGAATTTAGATTTTATCATATATTTTATCACTTTGTTGTTATTGGTTTGTTATGTCAATATCATTGATTTTTTGTTTCTATATTTCTATTTAGTTATTTCTTTTCTGTTTGTTATGTCAATTTCATTTCCTGTTATTTATTTTATCACTTTGTTGTTATTGCTTTGTGGTGTTGACTATCTTAGTTTCTATATTGATATTTGTGTAACTGTGTTTACTATTTAGTTAACCGGTTAAATGCAGTGATATCATGAGTGGCCTTCATAAATGCGGTTTAAGAAACTGAATGATATATGAATCAAATTTTGAAACTGAATGGGTTCTAAAACTAATTTGTTAAATATTGTTGATGAAACTAAATCATATTTTATGTTATTTATGAGAAATGTTTTGAATAATACTCGTAGTCCAGAAAAAAAAGGAAATGAAATTAAGATATATTGTTTTTCTAATCCGACAATAATTTGATAAAAACAAAATTTTCTCAATTGAAAAAGGTAACACAATGATAAACACAAGTTCACTAGTACTCATGCATACATAACATGTATTGTCTTTTGGAAAATGAATGCAGTAACAGAGAGAAGTTAATAACTAGATTCTAATAGGTAACAACTAATAACTATTTTCATTCGAATTCTCTGATATTTCCCTAATCTTTATTCATGTGCAACTTCATGAATCATAACTATTATACAAAAAGATTATGTTTTATGTAATGTTCAAATTGAATGTTATATAGTATTCTTGTCTATCTGGATGCCTTCTGTTGATATACAAGATAGTTAGGATAACCTCTAGAATGAAAAATTTAGTATGGTATAGTTTTAAAGCATAGTATACCAACAAAAATACTGTCAATAGAATATAGTTGATCATATTACCAACCTTATTACCTTTGGGAATATCAATATGTTGAATATTTGCAAGAAATAGATTATAAATTGAGCACTTAAGTGATAAATGATAACTGACTTGATGATTAATGAACTTTTTCCATAAACAACTGATTGTATCATATATAGTATTTATGCGAACTTGGAATATCATAAGTCACCCAACTTATATTTGTGGTCGGAGTGTGGTTTCCTAAATATAAAAGTCAATTAAACATATGAAGATTAGAAACTTATATTTGTTTTTTATGTAGAGAATGGATCGAAGTTGGATGTATGATAGAGTAAACTTCGATAGGTATGGTTTAAGAGATCAATTTATTAGTGGGGTTGAAGAGTTTGTCAATAAAACGATGAATCGGCCTCAGTTTTTAAACGAAGGAGGGATAAGGTGTCCTTCTGTAAATGGCGTCTGCATTCTCTTGAAAATGCCTAATGAGGTCAAACACCACTTGTATAAATATGGTTTTTTTCCAACTATTATACATGGACTGATCATGGAGAAGAGAATCGGAATGTGGATCTTAATGGTCATTCTAGTAGTGGTGGGAATGCTGGTGGGGATAATATAGGCAATGAAGAACAATTTGATGCAATGAATGAAATGGTCTCTGATGTTTTCAGCCCATTTGTTAATGTCTCAAATATGAATGCTAATATGGAAAATGAAACAATTAGTAAGGGTGAAGTACCAAATGAAAAAGCTCAATGATTTTATGATGAATTTATCTCTACTAATCAACCCATTTATGAGGGAGCTTCTGAATCCAGACTATCATTTCAGTTAAGTTGTTTGCTGCCATGTCTAGTTGGCATGTTCCTCAAAAGGCCGTGGATTTGTTTCTCTCAAATGCTCGTTGATGTTTGTCCAAATAAAGAATGCTTACCTGGAAACTATTACCAAGTGAAGAAGTTAGTGTCTATGTTAGGATTAGAAGTTGAGAAAATTGATTGTTATGTGAATGAATGCTTATTATATTTTAAAGAATATAAAACCTTAACTCAGTGAAGAGTTTATGGAGCTTCTAGGTATGTTCCTCGAAAGTGTGGAATGGGAAAAATACAAAGATGTGGCAGTGAAGAGAATGTTCTATTTTCCAATCATTCATAGGTTACAACGACTTTATGCTTCAAAGAAATCTGCATCTCATATGAGATAGCATCGTGAAAACACCAACAATCCAAATGTTTTGCATCATCCATCTGATGGAAAAGCTTGGAAACACTTCGATGAAGTTTATCCCGATTATGCTAGTGACCCAAGAAATTTAAGATTGGGTTTATGTACTAATGGTTTTACCTCTTACATTCAAGCCTCTAGTTCTCCATATTCATGTTGGCCAATAATAGTCACACCATACTGTCAGACCCTAATTTTTTACCTAAGATTTTTCGCATCTCATCTGCATTTGCATACAAACAAGATCACGCACTGGTTCGTTTATCCTTTTCAGGTGCAGGTCTTTGCCTTGCAGAGGATCACCATGTTTAATTGCCGTTATTTGTTTATATTCACTGACCTCTAACCAAAATATAAAAAAAATATGTTGCAGTTGCTTCTTCTTCTTCTTCTTCTGTGTTGCAAGGTTTAAAAGGCAGGGCAGTGATTTCAATTCGGATGCGTTTGTTCAGTCACAATTCGATTCAGATGGACGTTTGACCTGATCTTGGTCAAACTATCAAGAGATTGTTTCGACTGCAAGTTATGTGGGCCAGTGGTTCATTTTTCAGACAGTGCGTATGCAAAGTTCAGGACTGTGTTATGAGCGAAGTTATCAGTTATCAGGCAGTATTCTGTGAGAAGTTTGTTTTGAATCTTCATGTTCATCAGTTTATCAGTGGTTTGTCTGAGAATTTATGTTTCTCAGCTTGAGTTCAAATCATCAGGAAAATGTTCAGACAGATTTCAAGTGATTGTGGCTTAAATGGCAAGTTATCCAGTTGGTGCAAAAGTGGTCGTATCAGAGGCTTGTTGAAAAATCAAAGTTTGTTGTGGACTTAAAACCATCAATTCTATATTCATTTCACAAAATACCCAATTTCATATCCATTTTCGATTAAACCGTTCTTTATTATCCATATCCAATATTTCATATCAAATTTTGTTTTATCCAAATTTACTAATCATTTTCCTTAATCTATTCCTTTGTAATTATTATCCATTTTTCTCTCATTTATTTTTTTATATCCCATTTATCTTTTTATACCCATTATCATGCCTTACCAAAATTTCACAAAAAAATTTACAACCAATTAATATTTTTTTTAACCCATTCCATTTCCTTTTATATACCAAAAATTGAAAGAAAAATTATCATTATATATAACTGGGCCCGTTGGCCCACTCCCTTTTTTTAGAACCATTCCCAGCCTTCTTGCAATAACTTCCAGCCGTACACTATCTGCACCAAGTCCAATCCAGTTAGCTTCACATCACCTAATCCAAAATCCAACTTTTTCCAAGCCTCAGCCAACAATAAAATTCCAATCCGTGACAATGCCTAGCTTCATGCATATCCACAAGCCAGCTTTCCTCACACCCCACGTGACCAGCTTAACAATCCAGCCTCAATTTTTCAATTTCCCAAACTAACAAGCCAAGCCCACACTTCTCCAGCAAACCGTACAAACCGTACATTTCACAAGCCTTCACGCCCACGAGAACCACACACTTCCTGTAAGCCCCAGCTGTAAAGAAAACAACAAGCAGGCCTAGCCACACGAATACCAGCCACACGCATACAAGGCCGAGCCAGTTGCAACCGAAAACAAGCCTCCATCAGCCGCAGCCAACAGCTGAAAACAACAAAAACACAGCCAGCACTCAAAGCCATCAATCAGCCAAAGCAATCTGTACGCCCAAAGCATAAGCCTTCACCGAAGCAAGCTTTTCTCCAGCCATCAGCCGGCCCAAAACCACGCGCAAGCTCCCTCACAGCCAAGCCGTAAATCCCGTAAAGCAAGCATCACGCACAACTTTACCAAAATCAAAACTCCTGCACACGAGCAATACAAAGCATTAAAACGCAAATTCAAAACAATAAAACGCAGAACAAAATCCAAAAACAAAGGAAAAAATGAAAACGCAAACGGGACACGAGAATCCCGCGCAACCAAAACGGCATCGTAAATTCCCTCTCACCCTCTATAAATTAACCCTCTTCTTCATTCTTGAATCAAGCTTGGAAAGCCATAAAACCTCTGAAGAAATCCAAACCAAAGCTTCAACTTCATTCTTCTTCCACCTTTCATTCCATTTCCTCAAATCCGCTCCAAATTAACTTCCACCTTCATCAAAGCTTCAAAACTCTAACCTCATTTGATTCGCCTTTCAATTTTCAATTCCCAAATTAACTCCTCAAATCCCTAAAATCTATCGGATCCAAAAGCAAAATCGTAAGAAGAAGGAAAGGGAGGAAGCAATTCTTGTTATCGGTTCAATTTTGAGAGGTGAGTCGCCGCAGATTTCTCCTTTGTTTTTGCTTTTGTGCCGCGGCGAAGAAGAAGAGGAATTTGTTGCCCTGTTCGTTTTGTTCTTCGCAAGGAGAAGAAGAATTCTCTGTTTCTTTTTTTTCTTATTCATTTTTTTATAATTTTGTCTTTAAGACTGATATGGTTTTGTTTGGGTTGGATCCATGTTGATCCATTTCCATACCTTGACCCGTGGGTCTCTATCTCCCCCTCCCCCTCTTTTATTTTTTTTAATTTCTTTTATATTACTTAGCTTTTATTTTCTTTAGACTTAGGTTTTCAAATATTTTGATGTAAAGAGAGTTAGAAATCCATTTTAGAAAAAGTTTAGGAAAAAGCATTTTAAAAAGATTTATTAAAAGAATTTTAGAAATAATTTTATGAAAAGATTTTAAGAAAAGGATTGAAAATATATATTCTAATTTCTTTTATGAATTTATTTTAGAGCCATTTTCTTTTCTTTTTCATCCTTTATTTTTATTTTTGGTCGATGACAATCTCCGATTCGCGATTGTTGATTGCCGATCGGTTTAATCTTCATTATTTCAAATCTATGGATGAATGATCATTTGGATCATTCTCCATAATTTGAGATCGTGATAGGTTGCCTTTCGATAAATTCAACGATAATCTCGATTAAGATTAGACCGTTCTCTTTCTTTTAGTGTGGCTTGTTTTCGGAGAACGATCCATAATATCGTTTCTCTAACATGTATTAGCACGAATATTTTCCACTTCAATTAGTGGTGGCCGGCCTCATTTGTAGGGTAATTACTCCGTAAATTACTCGGCGATTGCTTAACATAGACCTAAAGTTGTCCCGATTCGGATTAAAGATCCACTTGGATCCGGTTGCCTCGGTTTTATTTTTCTTTTCGTGGTTGTGCTTGATTAAGTTCATCATACCACTTATATTGTAAATATTATAATAATGTAAATATACTAACATTTAATTAAATCTCTCGCACCTTATCCTTTTATTTTAATCTCTTGTTCCCTATCTCTCTTATTATGCTTCTATATTCATTCATCATATTGTTTATTGTATATATTATTGATGCTTGTTATTTTTCATTTGTCCATTTGGACATCAAAACACTAATAAAAGGATTAAACACTTAAAAGACTTGTGATTTCTAATTTTGGACTATGGTTACTATCCCTTGCTTCGGAGAATGGACTTAGACTTTAAGAGTTTTCCCCTTGCTCAAGTTGGAATGGATTAGAAACCTCGGCCTCAAATTATGTCATTGGCCTTTGAAGATGGAAATCCAATTGTTTCAAGAGTGCTTGCCATTTGGTTTGATCATTTCTTCCTTTAGCTTTTATTTTCAAGTTTTAGGATAGTCCCTTCATCTCTTCCCATCTTCTTCAATTTTCAAATCTCCTTCCTATTTTCAAAACTTTCTTTGTTTTCAAACTTCAAACATTTTCTCAATCAAACCTTGACTTCGGTCATGTGCTTTTACCTTTTCATTTCATTTCCTTAAATAAATGCTAAACCACATAAGCATATCGAAACTTTCTTTCTCAAAAACTTTAAAACTTTCACAACTCATTCAATTGTTTTTGTGCCCTCGTGCACTTTTCTTTTAACCTTTTTTATGTTTAGATATGATTCATCCTTTCTAGCGGAATTATTCGCTAAAGGATGACGACTTATCTTTACATTTTAAAATCAATTCAACTCATTTGCCTTTTCACAATTTGTACCACGAACTACGGGGTTTTGATCTCGCATTTCACTTTGTGGGTACGTAGGCATGAGACGTTCGTCTCTTCAAACACCAAAATCTTAAAAAACATTCTTTTTCTCATCTCTTCAATCTGTTTTTTCAAGCAAACCTATTTCAAACCAAAAAATGCAGTAAACATTTCAAAGGGTTCCCGTGGAGTACCACGGACAAGTCGGGTGCTTAAAACCTTCCCGATTTGTAACCAATCCCCGTACCCATTCTCTGTTTGATTCTTTTAGCTTTTTAGCTTTTAAGATTCTTTAAGGTTTTGTTCGTTCATTTTCCTTTTTCCATTTGGAAATAAATAAAAGCGCGGTGGCGACTCTGTGTATATCGAGTTAAGTTAATCAATAGCTTACACTCATGATTTTACCGTTACACATACAATCTCCCTCCCGAAATGTGCATGACCAAACCATACATGTTTTTGACTTGTCTTGTACCTGGACCGTACATCCGGATAAAATAGACGTCTACTTGCAAAATTTGATTGATGATTTGTAACGCTTATGGAAATATGGCATTGTGACATATGATATCTCTATGCAGCAAAATTTTGTTATGAGAGCGCATTTAATGTGGACAATTAATGATTTTCCAGCACATGGTATGTTGTCTGGATGGGGGACACAAGGTAAATTAGCATGCCCTTATTGCATGGACAATACAGATTCTTTCCCCTTACGATTCGGTGGAAAACATTATTGGTTTGATTGTTATCGTAGGTTTTACCAATGGATCATCCTTTCAGAAAAAGTAAAAAGAGATTTACAAAAAGAAATATTGTGAAAAAAAACCACCACCAATGTTTACCGGCCATGATGTTTGGGAAGCTATTCGTGATTTTCCAAAAGTCACAGATAATGTCTAGGCCACCAAATTTCCAGGGTATGGGAAACAACATAATTGGACCAAAATAAGTATATTTTGGGATCTTCCATACTGGAAAGACAACTTATTAAGGCACAACCTTGATGTGATGCACATAGAGAAGAATGTATTTGATAATGTGTTTTATACTATCGTGAATGATCCTACAAAATCAAAGGACAATGAGAAGGCAAGATTGGATTTACCTCTTAAATATTTACGTGGGGATTTAAAGATCCGTCCTCTACCTAATGGAAAGATGGCTAAGCCAAAGGAAAATTTTTCATTGACACCCGAAGAGGCAAAGTTAGTATGTAGATGGATTAAGGAACTAAAAATGCCGGATGGTTATTCCTCAAATCTTTCTAGGTGTGCAGATGCTACCAAGGGTAGGATGAAGAAGATGAAAAGCCATGACAATCATGTATTCAAGGAGTGTTTGCTTCCAATTGCTTTTCGTTCCTTGCCTCTTGAGATATGGAAGCCGCTAACTAACTTAAGTCGTTTTTTTTAAGATTTGTGTTGTAGTACATTGAAGTTGGAAGACCTTGTTAGGTTTGAACAAAACATTCCCATCATCATATGCAAGCTAGAAATAATTTTTCCACCAGGTTTCTTTGACTCGATGGAGCATCTCCCGATTCACCTACCTACTAAAGCAATCCTTGTTGGTCCTGTAAATTATCATTGGATGTATCCATTTGAAAGGTAATTTATGTTCAATTTTTGTAGATTAATTACATGAAAAATCATTTTTTAATCGTTTTATGTGTTGATTAATGGGAGATTACAAGCGTTCGGTGAAAAATAATTCCAGGGTTGAAGGTTCAATATGCACTGCTTACTTGCACAGTGAAACTACACATTTTTTCTCTCTCACTATTTCAAGACCTTTAGTTTGTTGCCAAGTAAAAGTTTAAGGAATGATCTTCGATCAGATCATGAGAATTCCCAACTAACACTTTCAATTTTTAGTAAATATGGCCGTCTTAGTGGAAAGGCTCAGGTCTATTGGGTGATTGATCAGGAATGGAAGTCCGCTCTTATGCACATCCTAATAAATTTTGAAGAGGTTAAACCGTATCTTAAGTAAGTACATTTTTGTAAGACAACTGCGTTGTTCTGAATAAATTTTTATAAATACACTAATCAATTTTATGATCGATGTCAGATTGTTCATGTAATATCATTCTATAAATGAAGAAGATGCTTCAGGTCTTATACACGAGCAGTTTCCTTCATGGCTAAAGAATTATGTTAGTATATTTCTCACAATTTATATTATGTGGTTGACAATAAACTATCTCTAAGGTTAGATATATATTTTTAGGTGAATGATGAGAGAAATGGAACGACTAGTCCATATTTAAAGGCCTTAGATCTCGGCCCTAATTGTCGCTCCCTGGATTTCCATCCTGGTAATAACGCGAAAGTAGCGCAGAAAAATGGTAGAGTCGCCAGCCAAGCATTTTTATCCCGAAGGAACGAGAACGGTAATGCTTTACAAACCGAAGAAAATAAAAGGAAGGATAAAGGTCTTGCGAACCAAAGAGACTGGGTTCGGGAGTCGCTTACAACTTGGGAAGGTATTAGGACCCCAGATCGTCCGTCGTACCCAACGAGATCCACACTTGCAAAGAAACTGTTTCAAAGGGTAAAAGAATGAAGCCGTTGTAAAAGAAAAGGAACTGGAACTGGAGAAAATAAAATAAAGGGGAAAATGTAGGGAAAATAAAATAGTGCTCGAACGGGCCCTACCCTGCTGCCTACGTACCTCGTCTGGACATGAGGATCAGAGATGCCGTAGTTCCCCTAACTAGGGAGGAAAATGGCTTGTGTTTTAAAAGCCTGAACTACTTATGTTAATGCTCAGGTGTTACAGGCTTGTCTGGCACGAGTGTGTTACCGTCTTGCAAAGAGACAAGTAGGAGCAAGTTCTTTCGTTATGACTGAAGGTGGTGAGAAAAGAAGTCCCCAAGGAGAGACGATTATTCTTTGTTCAATATATTTTAGGAGTTTTTACTTTGAGGTTTGCATAAGTGAGTGAATCTGAGTCTTACTCAATCGGATGTATACTTCTTACATCATCCCGAAATGGAATAGGCAAGAGGCACACCTAGCTATGGGGAGATCCCCAAATATAGTCCCTAAGAGGAAGGCTCAGACACAGTGACCTACTGGCCTTTATTAAGTGTTTTTTTTATTTTTGATTAAGAAGTGTTTTTTAGGTTTTATTTGTGAAGTGATCTCATGCTAAGACCTATTCATCATGATAGATACCTTACACCTCACCCCGAAATGGGATGTGTACAAGTACCCCATGGCAAAGTCTCTTGGAACATGAGAAGACTTGACAGTTATTAGGTGTCTTGAAGTTAAGTTTGAAGATGAGAAGAGAGGCACTAAAAGGATATTAAAGGTAAAATACTAAAGGGAGACTAACAAATACTAATGTTATCATGCATATGAGTCCTAAGTTAGTGTGGTTTTAAAGTCTATCCTAATGAAGAAGAAGAAAAGAAGAAAAGAAATAAAGAAGAAGAAGAGATCAAAAGGATTCAACTTACTTCTTAAAAGAAATTAAATTGATCCCGAGAGGGATAAAGAAGACGTTAAACATTTATGGCCTAAGAACATCACAAAAACAAGTTGAGAAAGCATAAAAGAAGTGGAGGAAGAAGTTTGAGAGGTGAAGGTACATCCACACCTCTACGCTTACCATAGCCCCTGAAATGGTTAGAAGTATTCACACAATGCAAAAGAAGTTCAAACAAGTTCAAGTCATGGCAAGATAAAGATCTAAACATCACCAACCAACTAAGTCATAACCTAATGGTAAAAGAGACCTCTAATGTTAATCATGCAAGTTCACACAAAAAGGAATGAAAGAAGTCCCACAAACAACAAGCAAAGCACTATGGGAGAAGTAAGATGAAAGTGTGTGATTAAATGAAGTAAGCAAGTCAAAATTCAACAAGAAAAGTCAGTAAGAACCTATACATCTTAAACATGTGCCTAAGAAAAGGATTCAATCAACAAAGAAAACATATAAGCATATACTAAGAAAAATGGAGAGGACATGAAGAAGTGTGAAGTGAAGTGAAAAATCATTCATGATTATTGAAAGATGTGGCTTAGTGAATAAGGTAAGCATATGAAAAGCAAAGATGAGATTCATACATCACAACTAGAGATCATTCAACATGTTATCAAGCCTGAAACAAGATCTTATATGGTGGCACAAGTGCCTTCCTAAGCAAGCAAGCAAAAATGACACCTCAGGTCAGAAGGGGTACAGACGCGAACGGTCGGCGAAAAGGAAGAGAGAACACACTAGGGGTGAACTCAGAAAGACAAGAGTCGCCAGCTAGGCATTTTTATCCCGGAGGAAAGGTAATGCTGCATAGACCTAGAAAGATATGGATAAGACGGTTGCGAACGAGAGAGACTGAGAAAGGGGGTTGGTTACAACCTGGTGTCGCTCCCGACAAACGAAACAGGATCAGATGAAGGTACAGACGTGAACGGTCGGCGAGAGGGACAGTGAGAACACACAGCCGTGAACTCACTGGAGATGAATAGAGTCGCCAGCTAGGCATTTTTATCCCGAAGGAAAGGTAATGCTGCATAAACCTAGGAAAAGATGGATAAGACGGTTGCGAACCAGAGAGACTGAGAAAGGGGGTTGGTTACAACCTGGGAAGGTATTAGCACCCAGATTGTCCGCCGTACTCGACGGGATCCACGCTTAAAAGATTTGTGTTTTAAAGGGGTAGTGTCAGTGCAATTTGTGTATAAAATAGCTGGAAAAGGACGTACAGGTGTCAGTGTAAGAGAAAAGTGAAGTGTGATATATATATACAAGTGAAGTGTCAGTGTAAGAACAGGAGTGAAATGCTCAAGATCATGGGGCTAAAAGAATGAGGCTAGAAAGAGGGGGAATATACAGAGACTTTTGTTCGATAACCGTTAAGTTATGCCTACGTATCCTCTCGTGCAATGAGGAAGTCAGAACACCGTAGTTCGACCCAAAGAGACTGAAAGATGAATTGACTTGTGAACTGCTTGCTTGTCTATGCTCAAGTGCATTACCTGTCTGGCTCAGGTGCAAACTGTCTTGCATTAGACGGAAGAAGCAAGTTCTCGTTTATGAGTGAAGATGATGAGAAAAGAATCCCGAAGGAGACGATTATTGTTTTTTTTTGAGTTTTCAGTCTTTTATTGCTTTTGGAAATGTGTCATAAGTTAATGAGCTTGAGCCTAAACCAATGGGTTTAGTAAACTCATCACATCTTCCCTCTGATTAGGGGTAATGAGAATACCTTAAGTGTGAAGTCAGATTCTCACACTTAATCACCTTTGGGGTAGGATTAAGATTATTAACCTACTTGTGATTATTTAGATGTTTTTGGTGTTTTTGTTTAGTGTTGAGTAATGAGGTTAAGCCATAATCAGGGATTAAACAGACTCATTACACCATCCTAATAGAAGGATAATAGATGAGAATGTTTAAGCTGAGGAAAGCTCCTCAACTTAATCCATGATTAGGGATTAAACTCATGACAAAACAAGCCTTTGATTAAGTGGATTTTATTTAATGGTATGATGAAGAAGTGATTTTTAGGGTTTGCAAGACAACTTGAGGGGGACTTGTCCATTAACACTAGGGTTAGTCCTTCTTAACCAGTTAAGGAAGAATTAGAACCCTAATGAAAGGCCCAAGTTACAAGTGTGATGTCTTGATAATTATTAAGTGAATTGATTAAAGGAGTTAAACACATTAAGGGTTTAACACTTAGGATTAAAGTTATACACTCCATCCTAAGAGAAGGATGCAGGCATAAGCTTAATCACAAAGCCTTAAAGCCTTTAGGGTTTAGTCCCTGATTATGAGATGAGAGGAGAAGACTCAAAAGAGACACGAAGGTAAAACTAAGAGGGGAGACTAATCAAAACCCTAATCATTGTCATGCTTGGTTGTTCCTAAGGTTTGTGAGGTTTTCAAGAACAATCTTCAAAGAGAACCACCAGGATGCAGATGAACAGGATCAAGAGAAGCAAAGTGACTTGCTTCATTCAAGAAGTCAAGTCACTTGAAGAAAGAAAGTGGGAGGAACAAGAATGAGCAAGCTCAAACTCAAACACAAACAAAAATGCAGCAATGGATGCAAGAGAGATGAAAAGAAAAGTTATGAGAAGTGAAGGCAAATTCACTTCTCAAAGTTACTTACCACCTGAAAGGTTAGGAAAGAAATGCCATGCAATGCCAAATGTGATGAGATGGCATGATGCAAGACCAAACCAGAAGCATGTTGATGATGATAATGATGCTATGGAGTGCTATGAACATGAGGCAAGGCATGGAGATGTTCATACAAGCTTATGGATGCAGATGAAGCATGTTAAGACACATGAACATACATGAAAAGTTATGAGATGCATATGGCATACAACATGACAAATTCAAGGTGCAATGATCAAGCATGCTTTCTATATGTCTTATGATGTCAAATGAATCAAATGGATGATTGAAATGTCATGGCAAGTCATGCTATGCAAGAGAATGCAAGAAGGATGCAAGTGGAAGGCTAAATTAGGGTTTATGAAACAAACATCAAACAAAACTCAAAATCAGAAGCAAACCCTAAGATAAAAAATGGAAAATGCTACCCAAAGAAACCCTAAACCTATACTAAACCAAAGTCCAAAGGGGAGGTCTCAACTCTCAACCAATCTCAAGTTATGATTTTTCTAAGTTATTAGGGTTTTTAGGGCTCTTAAACAAAAGAAATGCCAAACAAATTGAAAATGAAAGATCAAATCATGGCCATTTAATCTCACAAACCTCATGCTAAACACAATGCAATGCAAGAAGAATCAATGTCCAACTCTTCATGGATAGGCAGAAATGATTTTTTGAACTATGGATCAAATTAATGCACAAAAATGATTTTAAATTCAATGAAAAATTCTCAAAATGCATCAAGATCAAAGAAGAAATTTGGTTTGAAGGTTGGACAATGTTTCTAAATGTCTTAGAACATTTCATGAATTTTTTGGTGATTTTTAGATACTTAAAAGTATTTTTAATAAATTAATTTCCATTAATCAATTAAAAATAATCTTTTAAATATGTAAAAATACTTTTTTAATGATAAAAATAAAAATATTTTTGGGTCTTAAAAATTAATAAAACTTTTATGAAAAAGTTTCATAATTTTTACGACATTTTTGCTATTTTTAATTAATTGTGCAAGTTAAATGAAAAGAAATGAAATTAAAACAAAATAAATGGAAAGTCAACAGAAGGAAGGGCCAGGATTGGGTCTGGATTCAAATGCATTGACCACGCGCGCTATCCAAGGGCTGTGGTTGATTCTGATTAAATTAATTTAATTATGGATTAATTAAGCTAACACGTGGATTAGGGCTAATTGGGTGAATCCAGGCCACACACACACGCGGGAGGTCAATGTTTTCAACGCAATCCACGGTCCAAATTCAAACTAGAGTTAATGACTGGATTAGGGCACAAATCACTTTCAGGCTGCCGGAGAAGACTTCCGGTCGTCTTCTCCGGCCAGCATCTCCCCTGAAAAAACCCCAAAACCCTAAAAAACCTAACTAAAATGAAATCTAAGAATTGGGAAATGATCCCCACTCACTCACGAACTAAAACCCCATCTCAAAACAAATTTATACTTCCTAACAAGGCTGAATCGAAGCAAGAAAGAATTAGGGCACGCAAGTTTCAGAGAGCAATTAAACTCTCATTTCCTCACCATTTGCAAAACCAAAGACATATTCATGATCAGGAAGACACAAAGAACAAGTTTAGAACAAAAGAAATGATTTCTGGAAAAATATTTCTTGAGCTACCTGAGATTCGAAGCTTTCACTTTGATGACTTTCTGGCCCTCTCTCCTTGTGCAATCCACTCCTTAGGATCCCTTGATGATGTTTGAATGCTTTGGAGGAGTTTATACTGGCTGGATGAGGAGTTTGACAAGCTTCTGCTCAAGCTCAGTTGGGAATGGCAGTGATGATTCAGGCAGCTTCAGGCCAAGGTGAGAGGTTCTTTGTGGTCAGGGTGATGAGTATAGAAGGTCTATGGAGTTTGTTTTGATGTTTGTGAGCTGTGGAGAGAGTTTCGAATGAAACTACAAGTTGGAGTGAAAATGGTGCAGTGGGGTTACAGCTTGTTTCAGGCTTGTGTTCTTACTGGTTTCTACTCAATGAGGCATGGTAAGTTGAATGGTGAAAATGGTTTGAGTGTTTTGTGGCTGGGCAGAGAGATTCGAAGCAAAATGCAGCTGGGGTGTGTTTTGTGAATGTGAATGTTGTTAAGTGTTTCAGCCTTGCCTCTTCATATCTTTGGCTTGCCAAGGGATATTGTATTTTAATCCTATAGGTCAGATGATGTGACCTGGCCTATAGTGATTGGTAAGTTTGCTTTTGCTCAAAGTCCACCTTTTGTGTAAGAGAAGTATGGCTCATGATCTAGGCTAGTACAAGGCATGGGCTGCGCAGCAAGGGTGAGGGGAAAGGCTAGCCAAAGTCAGCATCCAAGGTTGCAAGTTGTAGGAAGTGTGATCATGAGTTTTTGCAAGTTGTTGCTTTATGGTTCACATGGAAAGATCTTGTCCCAAAAGCCATGAAACATGAGCAATGCCTAGTCCATTCTGAATTTTAGGACTTACATGATGTTTATGTGAGGGTTTGATGCCAATTAGAAGTTGTAATTTGCCTTGGTACATGATTTTGCAATTTTCACACTTGATGCATAACTTGAAAATCAATGATTTTTGGCAACTTTGTCACACCATAACTTTTGATCCAAGAAGAATTTGATCATGTTCTTGTACTTTTTGAAAAGGGAAAGATGAGATCTACAACTTTCATGACCAAAGTTTTTCCATTTGAAGCATTTTTGGATCAAGAATTAAGGCTTGAAAAATGACCTAAAATGAAGCATTCTTGAAAAGTCAACTATGCCCAAAAAGTCAACACTTGCAAAAACTCCAAATTCTTGATTTTTTGTGAACTTCAACCTTCTTCCATGATCAAATAAAGATCATATACACTCAAAATGATGAAGAATGCCCATTGGTTGGGTCATTGGGGGCCTCAGATGCCCTGATTTTACACTGACTTGTCTGAAAAGTCAACCCTTGATCAGATGACTTCCCCATGGAATTTCTTCATGAAAATTGATATGCATACTCCCTATACCATATAGAGACCAATGGAAACAAGAATGACCAAAAAATTTGGAGTTATGGCCTCTGAAACCAAAACCCTAATTCTAGGTCAACTATGCAGTCTGACTTGGCTCTGCATCCATTCAAACCCTAGTTCTTGTGATTCCTTGGAATTTTTGACTTTGAGAGGATGTAATATGATACTTGAACACACATGGATCCCTTTGAAGTGATTGGTTGCCTTTGGAGTGGTTCAAGGGGCTCTTGGATTGCTCAGATCACAAACCCTAGGTGCAGATGACTTAGAACCAATGCAGTGACTCAAAATTGAGATATGAGAAGATATGATTGTGTTTATGCATATGGAATGATCACAAGCCATGGTGTGAATGGGTGAGGGCAAATTTGGGGTGTTTACACCTGGGAAGGTATTAGCACCCAGATTGTCCGTCGTACTCGACGGGATCCACGCTTAAAAGATTTGTGTTTTAAAGGGGTAGTGTCAGTACAATCTGTGTATCAAAGCTGGAAAGAATGCAAGTGTCAGTGTAAAAAGAATATGAAGTGTATAAGAGAGGTGTCAGTGTAAGAACAAGAGTATAATGCTCAAGACTATGAGGCTTAAAGAATAATGCTGGAAAGAGGGGGAATATACAGAGACTTTTGTTCGATAACTGTTAAGTTATGCCTATGTATCCTCTCGTGCAATGAGGAAGTCAGAACACCGTAGTTCGACCCAAAGAGACTGAAAGATAAATTGACTTGTGAACTGCTTACTTGCCTATGCTCAAGTGTATGACCTGTCTGGCTCAGGTGAAAACTATCTTGTATCAGACGGAAGAAGCAAGTTCTCGTTTATGAGTGAAGATGATGAGAAAAGATTCCCGGAGGAGACGATTATTGTTTGTTTTTTGGGTTTTCAATCCTTTATTGCTTTTTGAAGTTTGTCATAAATTAATGAGCTTAAACCTAAACCAATGGGTTAGTAAACTCATCACATCCTCCCTCTGATTAGGGGTAATGAGAATACCTTAAGTGTGAAGTCAGTATCTCACACTTAATCACCATGGTATAGGATTAAGATCATTAACCTACTTGAGATTATTTAGATGTTTTTGTTGTTTTTGTTTAGTGTTGAGTAATGAGATTAAGCCATAATCAAGGATTTAATGGACCCATTACACCATCCTAATAGAAGGATAATAGATGAGAACATTTAAGCTGAGGAAGACTCCTCAACTTAATCCATGATTAGGGATTAACCTCATGACAAAACAAAGCCTTTATTAAGTGGATTTTAGTTAATGATAGGATGAAGAAGTGATTTTTATGGTTTGTAAGACAACTTGAGGGGGACTTGTCCATTAACACTAGGGTTAGTCCTTTTTAACCAATTAAGGAAGAATTAGAACCCTAATGCAAGGCCCAAGTTACAAGCTTGATGTCTTAGTGATTATTAGGTGAATTGATTAAAGGATTTAAACACATTAAGGGTTTAACACTTAGGATTAAAGTTATACACTCCATCCTAATAGAAGGATGCAGGCATAAGCTTAATCACAAAGCCTTAAAGCCTTTAGGGTTTAGTCCCTGATTATGAGATGAGAAGAGAAGACTCAAAGATGACACAAAGGTAAAAGCTAAATGGGGGACTAATCAAAACCTAATTATTATCATGCTTGGAGGTCCTAGGGTTTATGAGGCTCAAGGGAGAAAGATCTTCAAGGAACCACCAAGGAGAGGAGTAGATGAAAGGAGGAAGAAGCAAAGAGAAGCAAAACAACTTGCTTCACTTAAGAAGACAAGTTGCTTGAAGAAAGAAAGTAAAGAGAGAGCATGAATGAGCAAGCTCACTATAAGACAAATACAAAATGCAGAAATGATGCAAGAGAGATGAGGAGAGATTGTGAGAAGTGAAGGCAAATCCACTTCTCAAAACAACTTACCACCTGAAAAGTTAGCAAAAGAAATGAAATGCAATGCAAATGAGATGAAATGTCATGATGCAAACCAAAGTCAGAAGCATTTACATGATGTTAATGATGCTAATGAGATGATACAAACATGAGGCAAGGCATGGGAATGATCAAACAAGCATGATGATGCAAATGAGGCATGCTTTGAAACATGGATGTACATGAAAAGTTATGAAATGCAATGGGCATACAACATTGCAAATGAAAGATGCAATGATCAAACATGGTTCTAATATGTCCTAAGATGTATTATGAATCAAAATAAAGCACAAAATGTCATGGCAAGTCATTGGATGCAAGCAAATGAGAAATGGGTGCAAAAGGAAGCACAAATTAGGGTTATATGCATCACACAAAGCAAAAATTCAAAACCAGAAGCAAATGATATGATAAAAATTTGAAAATGCAACCAAAGATGCCCTAAACCTATACAAACTCACTGCCCAAAGGAGGGGATCCAACTCTTAACCTATTGAAAGTTATGGATTTCCTAAGATTGCTAGGGTTTTGGGGTGTCTCACAAAGAAAAATACCAAACAAATTGAAAATGCAAGATCAAATCAAACCAATTTTGTCCTTTAAACTACATGCTATGCAAGATGAAATGCCAAAAGAATCATCATCCAACTCTCAATGGTTAGGCAGAAATAAATTTTTGAAGTTTGAAACAAAATATTGCCTTGGAATGAAATTAAATCCAATGAAAATGATCAAAAGGCATCAAGATCAAAAAAGAAATTTGGTTTGAGAGTTGGACAATGTTTCTAAATGTCTCTAAATGCTATGTGAATTTTTTTGTGATTTTTAAATACCTAAATGTATTTTTAATTAATTAATTTCCATTAATTAATTAAAAATAAACATTTAAATAATTTAAAAATAATTTTCAATGCAAAAAATAAAAATAAAAATAATTTTGGGTCTTAAAAAATAATGAAACTCTTGACAAAAAGTTTCATAATTTTTAAAGGATTTTTGCTATTTTAAATAAAATATGAAAGATAAAACAACTTAAATGCAAATAAAAATAAAAGAAATGAAAGTATGCAAGGGGAAGGGCCAGGATTTGATCTGGGCTTGGACTGGTTGACCGCGCGCCAGATCCAAAGGCCCAGATTCAAACCTGGCTAATTTGTTTTATAAATTAATTAAACAGGATTTTAATTAATTAATCAAGGATTAGGGCTTTAATGAAGCATCCTGGTCACACGTTCGCGCGCGGGAAAGGGGATCCTAGGGCCAAGATTCAAAATTCCTAATTAATCACACTTAAACCCTAATTACACTCAAGCGACCGGAGATAAGCTCCGGTCGTCTTCTCCGGCTGCCTTTCTCACCAGAATCACTCAAAACACATCCCCAAGGCCCACAAATCTCCAGAATCAATCATTCATCAATGGGTAACAAGAATCCATGGCCAAAAACAATTTATATTGACTACACAGTGAGAATCGAAGAAAACAAATCTTAGGGCAAAAATTTCAGAACATCACAACATGCTTGTTTTTGACTCATTTTCGAAAATAAATAGATCCCCATGATCAGGGTAACATATAGAACAACATTCTAACAAGAAATTAAAGTTCTGGAAAATTTGTTCATCATGCTACTTGAGATTGAGCTTTCAATCCAGGAGCTTTCTGCTTGCCTCTTTGCCTCAAAATGGTCCCAATGATCCTCTTGATGAAGTTATGAAGCTTGGCTGGAGTTTAAAATGGTTGGTTTGTGAGTTTGAAATGGTTCTGTTCAGAGAGGGGAGGAAATCGTGTTTTGATTTCAGGGAGTTTTAGGGCAAGGTGAAGGGTCAGGGATGATCAATGAGACATGTTGAGATGTTCTATGGAGTTTGTTTTTATGTTTGATGCTTGTGGAATGTGTTTCGAATGAAAATGCATAAGAGGGCAAAGCTTGGAGCTATGGCTTGGAGAGTGTTTCAGGCTTGTGTGTGTGGTGTGTTGTGTTGTATTTGGTCCACTTATCACAACTAGAGAGGTCAGAGGAGTTGGTGTGGCATAGGCTGATTGGTATGGGTCTTTTGCAAAAAAGTCAAGTTTTGTGTAAGAGAGGTATGGGCTATGGCAGTGAGGGTACAAAGCATGGCTTGGCTGCATCTTGGATCAGGGAGAGCCATGGAAAAGGATTAGAGGCAATGCAGCAAGTGGACTAGGGTTTATCATAGGTTTTGCAACTTTGTGACTTTTTGCCCCTTTTGAAGTTTCTTGATCCACAAGTCATGGAAATGGGCAAACCTTTGATGCATTCTGACTTTTAGGCCTTGGTTTATGCTTGTACAAAGATTAGAAGTTCATTTGAAAGCACAATTTGTCTTGGCAAGTGGTTTTGCAAC
Organism: Lathyrus aphaca; assembly: GCA_963966055.1. Taxonomy (NCBI): domain Eukaryota; kingdom Viridiplantae; phylum Streptophyta; class Magnoliopsida; order Fabales; family Fabaceae; genus Lathyrus; species Lathyrus aphaca. Next base: position 49,568,967 of record OZ014520.1, read on the forward strand.
TTTGCCTCTTTGGTACATAACTTGAAATTATGTGATTTTTCCCAACTTTGACAAGCCATAACTTTTGATCCAAAATGAATTAGAATGAGTTCTTGTACTTTTTGAAAAGGGAAAGATCCATTCTACAACTTTCATGACCAAAGTTTTCCCATTTGAAGCTTTTTTGAATAAAAAAGAAAGGGTTGAAAAAGTTTCCCAAAATGGCAAGTTTCCATTACAAGTCATTTTCCCAAAAAGGCAACTTTGCAAATGGCTTGAAATCCTTCAATTTTGTGAACTTATAACATCTTCTATGATCAAATAAAGATCATACACAATCAAAATGATGAAGAACACCCCTTGGTTGGGTCATTGGGGGCCTCAGATGCCCTGATTTTACACTGACTTGCTCAAGAAGTCAACTCTTGATTAGATGCCTTCCCCATGGAATTTCTTCATGAAAATTGATATGCATGATCCCTATACCATATAGAGACTAATAGAAACAAGAATGACCAAAAAAATTGAATTTATGGCCTCTGAAACCAAAACCCTAATTCTAGGTCATCTGTGCAGTCAAATCTGGCTCTGCTTCCATGCCATTCTCAGTTCTTGTGATTCTTTGACTTTCTTGACTTTATGGGAATATAATATGATGCTTGAACATACATGGACCCCTTTGAAGGGATTGATGACCTCTGGAGTGGCTCAAATGGCTCTTGGATTGCTCAGATCACAAACCCTAGGTGCAGATGACTTAGAAACAATGTAGTGAAGCAAATATGCAATAGGAGATGCTATGATTGAACTTATGCATATGAAGAGATCACAAGCCATGGTGTGAATGGGTGAGGGAAAATTTGGTGTGTTTACAGCTGCCCCTATTCAAGCATGAGTTAGCTGTGTAGAATGTAAGCAACGACTTAACAGGCAAACAAGATAACTTGTGGTTGAATACCAAAGACAGTCCAGAATTTGCACTCACAGAATGAAGAAGAAAAGGGATATACATTGTGAAAGAAAATAAAGGATAATTATAAAGTGCGGGCGACGGAGGACGGCCGTCGAGCAGAGGACGACTGCTGGGGGAAGGAGCAATGATGGGGACGACCGACATGCAGGGGATATAAGAGTTTATGATGGGGACGGCCATCAGATAAGCTTGATGAGGTACGGTCATCAAAGGTGAAGGACGATCACCTAGCAGGGGAAAACTGCTCTGTTGGGGGACAAGATGAGGGACGGTCATCTAATGGTGAAGGACGATCACCGGGCAATGTACGGTTGCCAAAAAATATCACGACATAGGACGAATGTCGGATGAAAAGGGCGACGATGGGGACGGCCATCGGATAAGCATGATGAAGGACGATCATCAAGAGGTGAAGGACGATCACCCAGCAGGGAACGGATGCTCTCAGGGTTTATCATGACATAGGACGAATGTCAGATAACAAGATCGACGATGGGGACGACCATCGGATAAAGTGATGAAGGACGATCATCAGGAGGTGAAGGACGATCACCTAGCAGGGGACGGCTGCTAAAAGAAATATCACGACATAGGAAGAATGTCGGATAGAAAGGGGTTCTAACAATGGAGACTCCGCTGGGGAAAGGATGAGGGACGGTCATCCAAAGGTGAAGGACGATCACCTGGCAGGGTACGGCTGCCGAAAGTATCATGACATAGGACGAATGTCAGATAGAAAAGAAATAGTTCACTGGGATTTGCTGGGACAAGTAAACACGAACGAGTGTCTATATCCAAGGAATGAGAGGTATAAGTGTTTGGGTACTGTGTATAGACTAAAGATGCGGACGAGCATCCTTAAGACTATGATACAGACGGGTATCAGGTAGAAACAAATGCTGACACATGTTCAGAGATGATGGTACGGACGAGTACCAACTGGTTAACAAAGAACACGGACGAGTATTGGTTCTGCGAGGACTCTTCCGGGGAATAGTAGACACAGACGGGTGTCTAAATTCAAGAAGACACAAGTGTTTGACACGATGTATAGATTAAAGATGCGGACGAGCATCCTTAAGACTACGATACAGACGCGTATCGGGTAGAAACAAACGCTTGACGCATGTTCTGAGATGATTATACGGACGAGTACCAACTGGTTAACAACGAACACGGACGAGTGTCGAATCTAAAGGGATGTGAGCGGTGTATAAAAGATACGGACGAGTATCTGTATAAGTGAAATAGGAGTAATAAGCATTAGTGGTGTACAGGAGTGTTTAACTTGCTGGGGAGAGTGACACGGACGAGGGTCAAAAGAGGACAGTATAATGTAAACAAGTGTATGGTTTATAAAATGTTTAGGTAATTATGCTGGGGCAGGTGACACGGACGGGTGTCAGGGAATTTGTATAGATATATGTATCTGTGAGTGCAAAGGGGACGCCTTGGCTTTCTACTAGGAATATGACACGGACGGGTGTCAGGAAGTATCTGTTTCTTTAGGGAAAGTGCTCTGGCTCTCTGCCGGGGAATCCGGGGAGTTCTCTGTACATCGCTGATGGATTGTCAGTACTTACAAGTGTTTGATTCAGAACATGGCTTATGATTATGCAATATGTTTGATTTTTGCCGTAATGCTCCGCATTAGACGGAATGCTACGCTCTGCGGGGAGAATATGATGCGAATGCTATGATTATGCAAAGATAACGACTCGGGGTTCGGATCCCGTTGCTGCGGAGATCTCCGGCTGATCTGCTTGGAGTGGATATCCCAGCTGGGGATGAGACCATTTGTAGGTCTGACATATGGGACTCTGCTTGGGGATATAGGTCACTGATAGACCTATTTTGGTAATGAGGGACCCAGCTGGGGGTTTGTAGAAGCTTCCTTCACCCTATTGTGAGATCCCCAGGCATTGCTCTTCTGGATAGAGGCTGAAACTCTGTGGGGAGACGATTCCCTGGCTTTTGCACTCGGCTGAGGAGGAAAAACAAATGGCAACTCAGCTGGGGAGAAAGCACCTCCGGTGCTGAGACTGGGTAGATAATGATTTGCCAGCTTGCTGGGATGAAATTTTCATGCCTCATGCTGTGCTTTGAATACCTGCAATCCTGAAAAGTCAGAGAAACGCACAACTAATCCCGAGGTATCCTTTACCAGATTCCATCACAAGAGTTTAGGCACTCCTGGGTGTGAGTATATTTCCTGCAAGCACGTATTTTTAGAAGAGAAGCATCTGTATTTATGCAATCAGTATCTCAAAGACATCGGACATTCTTGCAAATGAAAATAAAATGTACGAAACGAAACATGACTGAAAATCTGATTTTATTAATTCATGTGCCCTGAATCGGCAAGATACAGTCAAAGAAACAAATCCCCTAAAATGAGGAGATTGTTACAAATTGAGAAATAAAAGGTATTGGCAATGTTGATGACGCTTCAAGGAGCTTCCCTATGACTCGTATGACATTTGACATTCTTCTCGTCTTGCTTTCTGAAGAAGGCTAATTCTGACCGGCGCTTGATACTTTCGAAACTTACCAAGTTGTGAGTGATGCAGACGAATTCAGAATGCAATTGTTCGCTCATTCCCTTATTTTGCGTGGATCGCCCTTTAAGGTTTTCAATCCACCGGGATACCCATTTTTGCCTGAGTTGTCCGATGTGGCTTTTCAACTCAGCGGGTGTACATTTTTTATTTATTTTCCCTTATTTTTGCCCGAGTCTTTTATTCTGTTTTTGACTCGCCGGGATGCCCTATTTTTGCCTGGACTTACATTCTGTTTTTATGTCCAGCGGGTCATTTTTACGCGAAGTATTTTTTAACTGCATCTGAATTCACAGGGGACGAGAAGTCTTCACCATCCATAGTGCTGAGCATGAGTGCTCCACCGGAGAAAACTTTCTTTACTACGAATGGCCCTTCGTAATTCGGAGTCCACTTGCCCCTGTGGTCTGTATGAGGAGGGAGGAGTCTTTTCAGCATAAGATCTCCTACTTGGTACTCTCGGAGCCTGACTTTCTGATCGAAGGCTTTCTTCATTCTTTTCTGGTACAGCTGCCCATGACAGATTGCAGCCAATCTCTTCTCTTCAATCAGATTCAATTGTTCGTATCGGGATCGGACCCATTCTGCTTCATTCAGCTTAACATCCATTAATACCGTTAATGAGGGTAATTCAACCTCATCAGGTAGGACTGCCTCCATACCGTAAAAAAGTTGATACGGTGTTGCCCCAGTGGATGTTCTGATTGACGTATGGTACCCATGCAAGGCAAACGGTAGCATTTCATGCCAATCCTTATAAGTGACTACCATCTTTTGTACAATCTTCTTGATATTCTTATTAGCTGCCTCAACAGCGCCATTCATCTTTGGCCTGTAAGGAGAAGAATTGTGGTGTTGGATCTTGAAGTCCCGGCACAGTTCTGCCATCATTTTGTTGTTTAAGTTAGAACCATTATCAGTAATGATTCGCTCGGGCACTCCATACCGACATATGATGTATCTCTTCAGAAATAGGGCTACCACCTGCCTTGTAACATTTGCATAAGAAGCCGCTTCAACCCACTTGGTAAAATAGTCAATAGCAACCAGGATGAATTTGTGGCCGTTTGAAGCATTCGGTTAAATCTTGCCAATCATATCAATGCCCCACATGGCAAAGGGCCAGGGTGAAGACATCACATTCAGAGGATTTGGAGGCACATGCACTTTATCCGCATAAATCTGTCATTTATGGCACTTTCTGGCATAAGCACAACAGTCGGCATCCATTGTGATCCAGTAATAACCTGATCTTAGCAACTTCTTGGCCATTGCATGCCCTCCAGCATGGGTACCAAAGGATCCTTCGTGCACCTCGTGCATTAACAGGTCTGCTTCTGTCTTATCAACGCATCTGAGAAGTACCATATCAAAGTTTCTCTTGTACAGGGAACCGTCAGTATTCAGGAAGAAACTACCAGCTAACCTTCTTAATGTCTTCTTATCATTGGAAGATGCCCCAGGTGGGTATGTTTGATCCTCCAAGAAGCACTTAATGTCATGGAACCAAGGCTTATCATCTTTGGCAACATCTGTTGCAAATACATATGCTGGTCTGTCGAGTCTGGATACTGAGATCCGAGGCACAAAGTTGGCAGCTTGAACTTTGATCATGGATGAAATGGTGGCAAGAGCATCTGCAAATTGATTCTCGTCCTGAGGGATGTACTCAAGCTTGACTGTTGTAAAGAAAGTCAATAACCTCCTTGTATAATCCCTGTAAGGAATCAGATGATCCTGGTGTGTGTACCATTTGCCATTGGTTTGATTAATTACCAAAGCTGAATCTCCGAATACGGTCAAAGTTTTGATTCTGAGGTCAATGGCTTCCTCAAGACCCATAATACAAGCTTCGTATTCAGCTTCGTTGTTAGTGCAGTTGAAGGTGAGTTTTGCCGAGAAAGGCATGTGAACTCCTTTAGGTGTAATGAGTACTGCACCAACACCACGACCATTCATATTAACAGCCCCGTCAAACATCATAGTCCATTCTTCTCCTGGGTCAGGCCCTTCAGTGTGAACAGGCTCTTCATGATCTTTCGCTTTTATGAACATGATGTCTTCATCAGGGAAGTCAAATCTCATAGGCTGGTAATCATCAATGGGTTGCTCAGCAAGATAATCAGACAATACACTGCCCTTGATGGCTTTCTGAGATGTGTACTGAATGTCATATTCTGTGAGGATCATTTGCCATCTTGCAACCCGTCCGGTAAGTGCTGGCTTCTCAAATATGTACTTAACTGGGTCCATTTTTGAGATCAATAAGGTAGTGTGGGTCAACATATACTGTCTCAGTCGGCGAGCAGCCCACGCTAAAGCACAACAAGTTTTCTCGAGCAGTGAATAACGTTGTTCACAGTCGGTAAAATTTTTTCTTAGGTAGTATATTGCATACTCTTTTCGACCAGACTCGTCATGCTGGCCCATTACACACCCCATCGACTCTTCTAATACTGTCAAGTACATTATCAGAGGTCTTCCTTCAACTGGAGGCATAAGGATAGGAGGATCTTGTAAGTATTCCTTGATTTTGTCAAAAGCCCTCTGGCAGTCTTCATTCCACCTGACCGTTTGTTCTTTTCTCAACAACTTGAACAAAGGCTCACAGGTTGCCATAAGGTGAGATATGAACCGTGAAATGTAGTTCAATCTACCTAGAAACCCTCGAACTTCTTTTTTCGTCCTTGGTGCAGGCATTTCTTGAATGGCTTTGACTTTATCAGGGTCAACTTCAATCCCTTTCTCACTTACAATAAATCCCAGCAACTTACCGGATCGCACCCCGAATGTGCACTTGTTGGGGTTCAACTTCAACTGGTACTTCCTCAGACGCTTGAATAACTTCAGCAGATTTACCAGGTGGTCTTCTTCTGTGAGGGACTTGGCAATCATGTCATCCACATAACATTCAATTTCTTTATGGATCATGTCATGGAATAACGTTACCATAGCCCGTTGATATGTTGCACCAGCATTCTTCAATCCGAATGGCATCACCTTGTAACAGAATGTGCCCCAGGGTGTGATGAAAGTTGTCTTCTCCATGTCTCCAGGTGACATCTTGATCTGATTGTATCCCGAAAATCCATCCATGAAGGAGAATACCGAGAACTAAGCCGTATTATCAACCAATACATCAATGTGAGGTAAAGGGAAATCATCTTTCGGGTTGGCTCTGTTCAGATCCCGGTAGTCCACACACATCCTCACCTTGCCATCCTTTTTAGGCACAGGTACAATATTAGCAACCAACGGAGGATAGCTAGTCACAGAAAGGAAACCGGCGTCCCACTGCTTTTGTACCTCTTCCTTAATCTTCATTGCCATATCTGGGCGAGTACGGCGCAGTTTCTGTTTTACCGGTGGGCAGTCTTCTTTTAAAGGTAGCTTGTGCATGACAATATCGGTGTCCAACCCTGGCATATCCTGATAAGACCAAGAAAACACATCCACATACTCCCGAAGCATATCAATCAGTTGCTCTTTTACCGAATCTTGTAGGCAGGCCCCGATCTTAACCTCTTTCACGTCTTCTTCTGTACCAAGATTAACCGTTTCGACCTCCTCCTGATGAGGAGTGATAACCTTCTCCTCTTGCCTTAACAACCTGGCTAGTTCTTCAGGTAGCTCATAGTCTTCTTCAACCCCTTCATCAGCTTGATAGATTGGATTGTCAAAGTCATACAGAGTCATAGTTGTGTTGTTATCGGTGCAGTCTGAAAGGCACTCTCTGCAAGGGTTTAGATTATTCATTTTAGTGATCGATTTTAATCTTTGTTTAAAAAAAGTGAAATGAAGTTATCATTTTGGAAAACATTGCCATTTTATTTTTGTACAAAAAGAAAAATGAAAAACAGTGAGCGGGAAAGAAAAAGACTCATTTGCAAAAGATGTCCGATATTCATTGATTGATCTGTTTGCACAAAATTACAAGATGGCCCGATTACAAAATGAGTCTTGTCATCTTGGGCAAGATGCAAGACTTGATGCATGCTTAAAAATACAGGAAATAATAATTACTCTGCAGGAGTAACCCTTATAATTTCCTGGGAAGACCAGTTTGAGATATGGCTCCCCGGGGTCCTTGGACGTATCCAGCTCTCCAGGTTGCGCTCATCTTCCGACTCATCTTCCAAGTTGTTCACTGCATCCGGGGTGAGCATTCCCCCGCTGACAAAACTGGGCTTCTTGGCAGCCTCTAATTGATCTTGTTGAGTTGGTTTGTAACCCAACCCAAATCTGTCCTCCTTCTTCTCCACAGGTAGCAGCTTGCCCCAGCCTTGGGCAGTACCCTCTTCAACAACCTTCCTGGCTTGCTGATAAGACGTCATGGAGGTTCCCAGTACAGCAGACGCTTCATTAATGTTTAGGGCCTCAAACCCTTGGCTCATAGTTTCATGGATTTCTCCATCCATCTCTATGTACTTGTACGTAGCCAGATGGCTAACAAAAATGTCCTCTTCACCACAAATTGTGATGATCTGGCCTTCCCACTCGAATTTCAGCTTCTGGTGAAGGGTAGACGTAACAGCGCCAGCGGCATGGATCCAAGGTCTACCCAACAAACAGCTGTAGGCCGGCTGAATGTCCATCACATAGAAGGTAATTTTAAAAGTCTGCGGGCCAATCATCACAGGCAGATCAATCTCCCCTAGCACTGATCTTTTAGAGCCATCAAATGCTCTCACCACTAAATTACTTGGACGCAATGCAAGCCATCATACTCCAGCTTCACCAAGGCTTTCTTTGGTAGAACATTGAGTGAAGACCCAGTGTCCACCAGTACATGAGATAGAACAACACCCTTGCATTCTAGAGTGATGTGTAGAGCCTTGTTGTGGTTACGTCCCTCAGTTGTCAAGTCAGTATTGGTAAAGCCCAGTCCATGACTGGTGTTGACATTTGCCACCACAGTTTCCAGCTGATTAACAGTGATCTCCTCTGGCACGTATGCTGCGTGCAAGACTTTCAGTAATGCATTCCTGTGAGCTTCAGAACACATCAACAGGGATAATATGGAGATCTTTGAGGGAGTTTGGTGAAGCTGATCCACCACCTTGTAATCACTTCTCTTTATAATTCTCATGAACTCATCTACATCTTGCTCAAAAGATGTATTCTGAGTTTCTTTGATGGTTGGTTCTTCAGACACCACACTCTCCCCCTTTGCTTTGGCAGCAGCTTCTGCTTCGGCATTAGGTCTTTGCAATTGTGAGGCAAAAAGGTGTCCGCTTCTGGTGAAGCCTCCGCCTCCCCCAACATTATCAATCTGTGGAGAAGAGGTTGAAGAATCCAAATTGATTTTCTCCCCGTTGCAGTAGAGGTCAGAGCCATAATGCCAAGGTATGGCATTACTGCTTTCATATGGAACGGGTCCAGGCACCGTGATGGTAACTGGACTGACTGCTGCAGAGGAAGGTACTGAAATGGTGTGCGGATCGTAGTAAATGGTGACCGGTGACCTGGCAGGAGGTGCCACTGTTTGTTGCTGAAAGTTGTTGTTTGGAGGAACATCTGATGGATCATAGTAAATGGTGACTGCTGAGATATCTTCATTAATTTCTGTTGGCGTTGTAGAAGATTCTGCTGAATAGATGGGTGTTGATGTTGTAGAAGAAATAGTTGTTGACATCTGATTTGTTGAGGTGATAGATGGAGCCATTGTTGATGATATTGATGAATTGTTCGGAATGATTGTTGTTGCAGTTGTAGAAGAGTCAGGAATTGTTGTCAAAGGGATTGCTGGATTTGTAGGCGCCGTTGTTGTGATCTGGAGTATACCATTTTTGATAAGACCATCTATGCCGCTTCTCAAATTATCACACCCGTTGACCGAAATGTTGCAATAACCACAACCGAGCTCACACCCGGGGAACATCTGGCATTCTAGGAGCTGAGCTTTAATCTCGACCAGAGGTGTTCGAATCTGTCCAACACTGGTGATTAAGAAAGATGGCTTGTCTTCCTCAATGGCATTAATTCTTGGCCCTCCGTGATTGGGCATGGGATTCTTGGTGACACTTGGAGGGGGTGCAAAGTTGAGGGCTTTAGAATCCACCAGATCTTGTACCTTCATTTGTAAAGCCCTGCATTTCTCAGTATTGTGGCCAGGTGCATTGGAATGGAAAGCACATCTGGCGTTGACATCATAATTTCATGGCAGATTAGAGGGATCTGGTGGTGCCAATGTCCTTAATTCAACCAAGTTGAGTTTCAGGAGTTGTGGCAATAAGGCAGCATAAGGGATAGGGATAGGGTCAATCACCCTATTCGCCTGTGATGGTCTTTGCTGAAAGGGTCTTTGCTGTTGATTGTTGTTGTTGTTGTTGTTGTAAGTTCTTTGTGGCGGATACTGAACTTGCTGTTGATAATGTGGCTGTTGTGGTTGATATGTTGGTTGCTGAGGAATCGGAGCTGGAATAGTGACAGCTGCTACTGATCTGTGGACATACTGAGGTCTGCCCCTGTTAGCATGAATGGCATTTGTCTCACTGGTTCTTCTAGGTCCCACAAAAGGCTTCCTGGGATTACTGGACGAACTTGCACCATTATCAGAAATCTTACCCATCTTCAAAAGGCTTTCAATCCTTTCCCCAGCTATGACTACGTAAGCGAAACTGGTGGAAGAAAAGGCAGCTAGCCTATCAATATATGTTCCTTGTAGAGTATTCATGAACATGTCGGCCATTTCTCTTTCCGACATGGGTGGCTGGACAGCAGCAGCAAGCTGTCTCCACCTTTGGGCATATTCCCTGAAGCTTTCTCGGGAGGATTGAGACATTCCCATCAAGAGGGTCCTGTTAGGAGCCATGTCCAGATTGTATTGGTACTGCCTGATGAAGGCTTCAGCTAGGTCCTTCCAGCATCTGATAGTGGCTCTGGTCAAGTGTGAATACCACTCTCTTGAAGCTCCAGTCAAACTGTCTTCAAAATAGAACATCCACAGTTTCTCATCCATGGTATATGCTTTAAGTCTCCCCAGGAAGGACTGTAAGTGAGTTCGTGGACAGGAAGTTCCATTGTACTTCTCGAAGCACGGGGGTTTAAACTTGTGGGGAATCCTTACCCCATCCACTAAGCCCATATCCATCACATCGAAACCTAAGGAATTTTGAGACTCCAGAGATCTCAACTTCTCAGCGATTTCATCAAACCTCCTATCATAAACTTCATCCCCAGCTCCCATTACAGTAAACTGCTCCTCTTGAGGATCTTCTTGCAAGATCCTGCCTGCAGCAGTGTTGCCTGGTACATTCCTTGGGATGTTGACCTCTGGATCTAGATGAGGTCCAAACACTGGTGGGTTAACATGAGGCTGACCTCCCTCATTATTACTAGTTCCTCCAGTCCCAGGATGAGGTTCCTCGGGGTTTTGTCTTTCTACCAATGCCCTTAACCTCTCTTGACTTTGGGCCAAGTTAGTCATTACAGTCATGAATTGGGCCATTTGGTTCCTCATCTCCACTCTTTCGTTAGCCATCTGAGTTCTGACCTCTGTCAGGTCCTGCTGTACTTGATCCATTTGGATACCAGGAAGGTTGTTGCGAGTAGGATACCGGTGCGGACGATTGAGAGGGAACACCCGGCGGCGAGCAATAATTCCTGAACCACAACAGAGTTAGAAACAAAATCAAGAAATGACAAAACCTACAAAACAAAACAAAAGTCAGTATGCAATGCAATATGCTTATTTGTTTTCCAAGGTATCCGGCTTGGCTCTTGGTTTTGACCTTTCCAGACCCTGAGGAAGATGTTTTGATGTTGCTTGAGAGAAAGAAAACTCAGTGAGACAAACTAACACATTCATTACAAATGGTGGATCATACATAGTTTGTTTTTACAACATATGCCCCCGAGGGGTCAAAATACAACATAAAAGAAAAGTACATCAAATGGAAATAAGAACAAGCAAAATAGTCAAACATCTAAGCCAAACTCATCCTCCTTAACCTCCTTCAAAAGTGCTTCAGTTAAAGGACCAGCCGGATGCTCTGTGATGTTCCTGATAAGAAGGTTCCTGGTGGCAATAGCAGTGGTCAGCTTCTTGTGTCTGTCTTGGTCCTTTGACCTCTTCACACCAGCCCTAAGCTTCAATTCTGAAATTTCCTTCTGGGCTGCCAGTAAAGCCTCCTGTTGTTTCTTCTCATTGGCCTCCAACTGCTCAATCCTGGCTTGAGTTCTCTTATCTTCTTGAGTGCGAGCTTCAATGATCCTGACCCACCTAGCTTGACTTTCCTCTAGATAGAGATCAGTCCTAGCCTTCTGAAACTGGGCCTCTTTACAGGCATTCTTCAATATTTGCTCTCCAGCTCTTGATTTCTTGATGTAGTCCTCTGCTTTCTCAATCTTGGCCAGATGCTCTACTTTAAGCTTCTCCAACCTCTCAATGTCTAGATGACCATCACTCCTCTCCCAGAGGGTCTTCTTCAGAGCTTGAGACGGATTCTCATTTCTTTCCTTCAGCTTCTCAAATTCTTCCAGGCTGACAGTGGCTGGTGGCTGTGCTGTGGATGGTCCAGGTGCATCCTCAATGTAGATGTTTGAGAATTGGCAGAATTTTTGACCAAACAAGAAATGTTAGATTCAGTTCAGAATGTCCTATCAGATGTTGGGACATTAGCAAACAGAGTATGTGAACTTATTTCAGGATGTCCTACCAGATGTTGGGACATTGTGTAAATGACTAAGTTCAGTTTTGTCAGGATGTCCCAACAGATGTTGAGACATCTCAGACCTGCTACCAGAATTAATTATTGATTAACAGATCAGAGATATTTAAGGAGAATTATCTGGAATTAATTAATGATGGATATAAAACAGAACAAGGCGCATCTGTAGGGAGTTTTAAATTGAAGATTCAGATTAAAACAGAAGACCTAATGCACCTAGAATATAGGAGGTAACAAACCCTAAATTCAAGGTGACAGCTGCTGCACATTAGGGCTGGATCATTCTACAGAAAGCCCAAAATTCAGATACCTATTTAAACAACAGAAACTCATAGAATTGAGTACGAATTTGACAAGACCAAATAGGGTGTCCAGTGTTTTAAATAGCAGGTTGTTTATATGTACCACTTTATGAGCTTTTAAGCAAAAGTGCATTTGTGACTTGATTGAAACTGTTAAGTAAGATCAAGCTGTTTTGTTTGAAGGATGTCTTCAATTTTTGTAAACTTGTAAACTTGATCACTGGGTGATTGAGGGGGAGTGAGTAGGGTACTCTTATCTAAGTGAGTCTTAGGTAGAAATTGCATTGGGTAAGTATTAAGTGATAGATTAAACAGGGTGGTTTAAGTCTAGAATTAATATTACTAATAGTGGATTTCCTCCTGGCTTGGTAGCCTCCAGATGTAGGTGTGGTTATACACTGAACTGGGTTAACAAACTTCTGTGTTGTTTACTTTTCTTGCTGTTTAAGTTTTGGTTAAATTTGTCAAATGTCCTATTAAGTGTTGGGACATCTCTTAGGACATCTCATACCTGATCACAGAATTTCAATTGGCATCAGAGCAGGCACCCTGCTTGTTTATACTGGGTGAGATCTAGGGAAAACAAATTCTGTAACATGGACATAGATATAGGGTCAGTAAATAGACCACCTATACTGGATGGATCTAATTATGACTACTGGAAGCCAAGAATGATTGCATTCTTAAAATCACTTGACAACAGGGCATGGAGAGCAGTAAATGTTGGATGGAAACATCCTGTCCAAGACACCAAAGATGGATCAAAAGTTCTGAAACCTGAAGAAGAATGGAGTAAAGAGGAAGAAGATTCAGAACTAGGCAACTCAAAAGCCTTAAATGCTTTATTCAATGGCATTGATAGGAATATTTTCAGACTTGTGCATCATTGTGAGCTGGCCAAAGATGTTTGGGACACTCTCAAAACAACTCATGAAGGAACATCAAAAGTAAAAATGTCAAGACTTCAACTTCTCATCACCAAGTTTGAAAACTTGAGAATGAAGGAAGATGAATCAATTCATGAGTTCTACATGAACATCTTGGATATAGCCAATACCTCTGGAGCTTTGGGAGAAAAGATGACTGATGAAAAGCTTGTAAGAAAGATTCTCAGATCTTTGCCAAGAAGATTTGACATGAAAGTCACAGCAATAGAAGAAGCTCAAGACATATGCTCCATGAAAGTTGAAGAACTTATTGGTTCCCTTCAAACTTTTGAGATGGGAATGAATGACACAAGTGTTAAAAAGAACAAAAGCATAGCATTGGTGTCAAATACTGATGAAGAAGAAGATAATGAACCAGAAAATGATAAGAGCCTGTCAGACAACATTGCTATGCTTGCAAGACAGTTCAAACAGATTCTCAGAGGTATGGAAGGCAAATCAAATTCCAGTGGAAGATTCACAAACTCTTCTGAAAACAAGAGAACCTATGATGCTAACAGAAGATCAAATCTTGCTGAAAAAACCAGTCAAGAAAAAGGAATCAAGTGCCATGAATGTGAAGGATATGGACACATCAAGAAGGAATGTCCTAACTTCTTAAAAAGACAAAAGAAGGGACTATCTGTAACCTGGTCTGATGAAGACTCAGGAGGAGATTCAGAAGAAGAATCAGCTAAGCATATTACTGCTTTAGCTGGACTGTGTGAATATGATAGTGATTCCAGTTGTGAAGAGCTTACTTATGAAAAACTTGAGCAAGCATTCAAAGATCTATACAAAAGAAGCTCTGAAATATGCAGTGAGGTTATAAAGATAAAGAAGCAGAATGAAGTACTAGAAGAGGAAAAAGCAAGTGATCAAGTAATCATTGATACCTTGAAAAGTGAAGTAACTCTTCTCAATTCTAAGCTGGAACATATGTCCAAATCTGTTAGAATGATGAACAGCAGCTCAAATACACTGGATGTTATTCTCTGCAATAATAAACATTCAGGGGACAAAAGTGGACTGGGATATAACAGAGATGAAGCCAGCTCTAGCAAAGCTACTTCAAAAATTACACAGTCAAACAAGATGTCCCAACAAATGCTTCAACATCAGAACACAAAGACAAACATAATGTTCCAACAGATGTCTCAACATTCTGGAAAGAACAAAATGAAGAAGAAGTATCAAAGATGGAGATGCCATCACTGTGGAAGATTTGGGCATATCAAACCTCACTGTTATAAGCTACATGGATATCCAAATCAGATGTATCAGCAACCTTCCAAACAGAAAGTAGAAGGTATCAAAAAGGTGCTGCATAGACATCAAAGAAATCAGCAACCTCCTAAGCAGAAGACAGAGGTCATCAAGAAGGTTTGGAGACCAAAAGCTGACATTCAGACTGATCAAAGCCACATACTCAAGAACCAGATCAACAATCAAGATTGGAGATCAGCTGAACAACACACAGGGCAGAGGCATCAAAAGAAATCTCAACTCATTTGGTCAAAGAAAAATACTGCATACATAACACATACATCTCTGAGAGTATCAGCTAAAGAAGACTGGTACTTTGACAGTGGATGTTCAAGACACATGACTGGATTGAAGAATTTGTTAGTAAACTTAAAATCACATTCATCCAGGTATGTTACCTTTGGAGATGGAGCTAAAGGAGAAATCAAGGGAGTTGGAACCTTGGATTGTCAAGATGTTCCAAGACTAGATGATGTGCTGCTTGTTAAAGGTTTAACTGCTAACCTGATCAGCATAAGTCAACTATGTGATCAAGGATACAGTGTAAACTTTACCAAATCTGAATGTATAGTGACTAACAAAGAACAAGAGGTTGTCATGAAAGGAGCCAGATCTAAAGACAACTGTTACATGTGGGAATCCCAAAATCTCAGTCTCACTTCAATCTGCTCTCTAGCTAAAGAAGAAGAAGTGAAACTGTGGCATCAAAGACTAGGTCATCTTCATTTCAGAGGCATAAAGAAGATCATATCTATGGATGCTGTAAGAGGTATTCCCAAACTGAAGATTGATGATGGCAAAATATGTGGTGAATGTCAAATAGGCAAACAAACCAAGATGTCCCATCCAAAGCTCCAACATCTGACAACTTCCAAAGTTTTGGAACTTTTACATATGGATCTTATGGGACCTATGCAGGTTGAAAGTCTTGGTGGTAAGAGGTATGCCTATGTTGTGGTTGATGATTTTTCAAGATATACATGGATAAACTTCATCAAAGAAAAGTCAGATGTATTTGATGTATTCAAAGAATTATGTCAAAGATTGCAAAGGGAAAAATCCAGCTGTGTGATCAGAATAAGAAGTGATCATGGAAAAGAATTTGAGAATCAAAAGTTCTTAGATTTCTGCTCTTCAGAAGGAATCAATCATGAGTATTCTTCTCCTATCACTCCTCAACAGAATGGGATTGTTGAAAGGAAGAATAGAACTATTCAAGAATCAGCAAGAGCTATGATCCATGCTAAAAAGTTACCTCTGTATTTCTGGGCTGAAGCTATGAACACTGCCTGCTACATCCATAACAGAGTTACCTTGAGAAAAGGAACCCTGTCCACAATATATGAAGTCTGGAAGGGCAGAAAACCCACTGTGAAGTACTTTCATGTGTTTGGAAGTAAATGCTATATTCTGGCAGATAGGGAGCAAAGGAGAAAAATGGATCCTAAAAGTGATGAAGGGATTTTCCTTGGATACTCTATAAACAGCAGAGCATATAGAGTATTTAATTACAGAACAAAGGTTATCATGGAGTCCATAAATGTGATAATTGATGATGCTTCTACAGATGTCCCAGAAGATGTTGGAACATCTGCTGATATCAAGATTGAACCTGAAGAAAAGAATGATCAATATAACTTCACTCAAAATGATACAAGTTCAGAAGATTTAAGCAAACCTCCCTCCATCAGAATACAGAAGGATCATCCCAAAGATTTAATAATTGGTGATCCCAACAGAGGTGTAAGCACTAGATCAAGAGAAGTGATTTCAGGTTCTTGTTTTGTTTCCAAAATAGAACCTAAAAATGTCAAGGAAGCTCTTACTGATGAATACTGGATTTGTGCTATGCAAGAGGAATTAGGTCAATTCACAAGGAATGAAGTGTGGATTCTTGTTCCTAGACCTGATGACATAAATGTGATTGGTACAAAATGGGTGTATAAGAACAAGTCAAATGAACAAGGAGTTGTTACAAAGAACAAAGCTAGACTTGTGGCTCAAGGATACACTCAAATTGAAGGGGTAGACTTTGATGAAACCTTTGCACCAGTAGCAAGGCTTGAATCAATAAGACTACTGTTGGGAATTGCTTGTATCTTAAAGTTCAAGCTATTTCAAATGGATGTGAAAAGTGCCTTTCTTAATGGTTATCTTAATGAAGAGGTATATGTTGAACAGCCTAAAGGATTTGTTGATCCAAGTTGTCCAAATCATGTATACAAATTAAAGAAAGCTCTTTATGGTCTGAAGCAAGCTCCAAGGGCATGGTATGAAAGACTGACCACATTTCTTATCAAGCAAGGATACAGAAAAGGTGGGATTGATAAAACCCTATTTGTTAAAGATGAAGAAGGAAATGTCATGATTGCACAAATATATGTTGATGACATTGTGTTTGGTGGAATGTCTGATAAGATGGTCAAACATTTTGTCAAGCAGATGGAATCTGAATTTGAAATGAGTCTAGTAGGTGAATTAACCTACTTTCTTGGTCTGCAAGTAAAGCAAATGGAAGACTCAATGTTTATTTCCCAAAGTAAGTACTCCAAGAACATAGTGAAGAAATTTGGAATGGAAAATGCTTCTCATAAAAGAACTCCTGCTCCTACACATTTAAAGCTGACTAAAGATGAAAAGGGTGAGAATGTAGATCAAAGTCTATATAGAAGCATGATTGGAAGCTTGTTATATTTGACTGCTAGCAGACCAGACATTGCATTTGCAGTAGGAGTTTGTGCAAGATATCAAGCTGATCCAAAAGTCAGTCATCTCAATCAAGTCAAGAGAATCCTTAAATATGTTAATGGTACTTGTGACTATGGCATAATGTACTTTCATGGGTGCAAACCAATTCTCACTGGCTTCTGTGATGCTGATTGGGCAGGAAGTGCTGATGACAGAAAAAGCACTTCAGGAGGATGCTTCTTTCTAGGAAACAATCTGATTTCTTGGTTCAGTAAGAAACAGAATTGTGTATCCTTATCTACAGCTGAAGCTGAGTACATAGCAGCAGGTAGCAGTTGTTCTCAGTTGGTTTGGATGAAGCAAATGCTCACTGAGTACAATGTCCCACAGGATGTCATGACATTGTACTGTGACAACTTAAGTGCAATCAACATATCTAAGAATCCTATCCAACACAGCAGGACAAAGCATATTGATATCAGACATCATTTCATCAGAGATCTTGTAGAAGAAAAGGTGATTTCATTGGAGCATGTAGCTACAGATCTGCAGTTAGCTGATATCTTTACCAAGGCATTGGATGCTACACAATTTGAGAACTTAAGGGGCAAACTTGGAATCTGTTTATGTGATATCTAGCAGTTAATGAGATGTGCCAACATGTCATATGACATTGCATGGCTTAAATTCCAGATGGCAAAACTGGTCTGGACAAGATCTTTGGGAATTCCAATCCTAATCATTTGGACTGTAACGGCTACTTATTTAGTAACTCCTTATAAGCAGCTATCAAGAGTCTCATCACACCATCACAAGCGAATCACATTAACTAGCAATCCTTCAGAAATCATAAACCCTAAAGCTGCACATTCATCTTCTTCAACAATGTCTCAAAACCCTAACACAGCTGAAGAAGTTCTCAACCAGGAAGACGTGGTGGATGCCACTCCTATCTCTGTGGTACCAATGAAATCAACACCATTAGACGAGCTCAGGGGAAGCGCCTCTCACACTAAAAAGGCAAGAACACCAAAAAGAGGTAAAGATCAAATCAGAAGCAAAGCTAAAGACATTCCCTCTCATGCTAAATACTCCAAATATGTTGATGATTCCATCAAGGAGATTGTCAATCAAGTTTTTTCTGAACAAAGAGTGGTAAGAGGGATCTCTGTTCCTTTGAACACCATTCCTGCACCTCAAGAAGAACAAGCTCAAGATACAGAGAACACTGCTGCAGAACAAGATGTCCCAACAGATGTTGGAACATCTGAAGATAAGAAAAAGAACTCATCTGATGTTAAACAAACTGAGGACAAGGCCTCAAGTGAAAGTGATAAAGAAGTTTCTGTGGAACAGGTTAAAGAATCAAATGAAGATCAAATTTCTTCTGATCAACAAGCTGATGAGGAGACTGCTCAATCTCCTCCAGTAGTCAATCTGGAGCAGGACTCTGATGCAGAAATCATAGCATCTGTCAAACCCAGCATAGCCAAAAGGCTAAGGTCCAGGAAAGGAAAGATGCAAGCTGAACCTGTCATTCCTGAGAAGAAGAAGGCTAGTCCAAAGAAAAGCAAGGCTAAAGCCACCTTTGGTCCAGAAAAACCATGGAGCAAGGTTCAAACTCAGAAGAGAAAAGCTGCAACACCATCAGATTCAGATGTTGGATCAGATGTCCCAACATCTCCTCCCAAGAAGAAACCAGCACCTTCCAGAGCTTCAACTGCTGTTCCAGAAGCTCCTTTGGACAACATATCATTCCATCATGTCTCCAGTGTCAACAGGTGGAAGTATGTGTACCAAAGAAGGGTTGCCCTGGAAAGAGAACTGAGCAGCAGTGCACTTGAGTGCACAGAACTCATTGACCTAATCTCTGCTGCAGGACTATTCAAGACAGTCTCAGAGTTCTCTCCCTGCTATGAACTTCTTGCCAAAGAGTTCATTGTGAATCTTCAGGAGGATTGCTCAAATGGTAAGTCCTCAGAGTTCAGAAAGGTATTTGTGAGAGGTAAGTGTGTTGAGTTCTCTCCCCAAATCATTAATCAGTATCTAGGAAGGGACACAGATGGACCCAATGAGCTAGGTAAGACAGATAACCAAATCTGTAAGGTGATCACTTCAAACCAGGTCAAGGCATGGCCTGTGAAGGGAAAGCTCTCTGTGAGCATGCTTACCAGAAAGTATGCCATGCTGAACAGAATTGGTACTGCTAACTGGGTGCCTACCAACCACACTTCTTCAATTTCAACTGGGCTGGCCAGATTCATCTATGCTGTGGGGACTCAAACCAAGCTGGACTATGGAGCCTTTATCTTTGATCAAACAATGAAGCATGCTAGCTCCTCTGCAACCAAGCTACCAATAGCTTTTCCTTCATTGCTATGTGGTATAATATTGAGCCAATACCCTGGCATTCTCACTGACAAGGATACTGCCTGCAAAAGAGAAAGCCCCCTGGCTTTTCACTACAAATTATTTCTCAGTCACCATGCTGCAGATGTTGAAGCACCTTCTGGGACATCTGCTGGTTTCTCAACTGCTAAGAATCCAATCTCCAGGAAGACTTTAATTGCTGAACTCAAAATCACCTGCAAAGAGCTTGAAGCTAGAAAGCAGAAGCTTGAGGAAATCATTCAAAGGTTGGAAAGTGAAGAAGATCAGAATGCTGCATCTGATGAAGACAGTGAATCTGATGAAGCAAGTGAAGCTGAAACAGAAGATGAGGAAGAAACTGAGAGTAATGAATCTGAGTGATCTATGTAGGTGAGGAAATTGTAATGACAGCACTACTTTGTATTTCTGAATAATAGTGTCTTTGGCCCCAAATTTTGTGACTAACAAGGGGGAGAACAACAACAACAAATTGTACTGCTGTTTATTAATGAATGAAAAATTCTGTTTGTTTGCTTCTGAACTGAATAAGTTTTTCTGTTGAAACAAGGCTGGATAAAGACTGGACTGGACTCATATATGTTTGAGGGGGAGTAATCTCAAATAAGAATCAACAGAAAAGTAATGCTATACTCTGATAAAAAGATCTTCTGCTGCACTCTGAAAACCAGAAAAGATGTTAGCCAAAAATTAGCCAAAGGGGGAGTTTGTAGATGTTTGAGAATTGGCAGAATTTTTGACCAAACAAGAAATGTTAGATTCAGTTCAGAATGTCCTATCAGATGTTGGGACATTAGCAAACAGAGTATGTGAACTTATTTCAGGATGTCCTACCAGATGTTGGGACATTGTGTAAATGACTAAGTTCAGTTTTGTCAGGATGTCCCAACAGATGTTGAGACATCTCAGACCTGCTACCATAATTAATTATTGATTAACAGATCAGAGATATTTAAGGAGAATTATCTGGAATTAATTAATGATGGATATAAAACAGAACAAGGCGCATCTGTAGGGAGTTTTAAATTGAAGATTCAGATTAAAACAGAAGACCTAATGCACCTAGAATATAGGAGGTAACAAACCCTAAATTCAAGGTGACAGCTGCTGCACATTAGGGCTGGATCATTCTACAGAAAGCCCAAAATTCAGATACCTATTTAAACAACAGAAACTCATAGAATTGAGTACGAATTTGACAAGACCAAATAGGGTGTCCAGTGTTTTAAATAGCAGGTTGTTTATATGTACCACTTTATGAGCTTTTAAGCAAAAGTGCATTTGTGACTTGATTGAAACTGTTAAGTAAGATCAAGCTGTTTTGTTTGAAGGATGTCTTCAATTTTTGTAAACTTGTAAACTTGATCACTGGGTGATTGAGGGGGAGTGAGTAGGGTACTCTTATCTAAGTGAGTCTTAGGTAGAAATTGCATTGGGTAAGTATTAAGTGATAGATTAAACAGGGTGGTTTAAGTCTAGAATTAATATTACTAATAGTGGATTTCCTCCTGGCTTGGTAGCCTCCAGATGTAGGTGTGGTTATACACTGAACTGGGTTAACAAACTTCTGTGTTGTTTACTTTTCTTGCTGTTTAAGTTTTGGTTAAATTTGTCAAATGTCCTATTAAGTGTTGGGACATCTCTTAGGACATCTCATACCTGATCACAGAATTTCACTCAATGGTGAAGGGCATCCCAGAAATATGAGCTCTAGCATGAGACCATTCATAATACTGAGCTGAAGCCACATTATTGCATCTTCCAAGAATGGACATCCCTTTGGTCTGGATGTTGTCCCAAGCTCAGGATGCTTGTCTGACAACAGCTAGATTAGGCTTTATCTCACAATACAAGGTTTCAGCCAAGTCTTGCACTCTAGGAGGGTGAACCAAAGCATAGCCCAATTGTCTCTTAAACAGCAAAGGGTTGTAGTTGATGCAACCTTTCACTCCTATTAGAGGTACATTGGGGTACTGCCCACAGCTAGTGATTATGTCTCTGCCCTTGGTGCTCTGGGTGCACCACCTAATGTCATCTGAAGTCAGAGCAATGAGTCTCTTAGCCCAATTCTTCTGTTGGTGAGGGTTCAAGAAGGCATCAGTCTTGGGTAAGTGTTTAAGCAGCCAAGTGTGAAATAGAGGAGCACAGCATCTCACCAACTTCCCTCTCTGCTTCTCATTTCTTTGGTGAATAGAATAATAGAAATCTCCCAGCAATGTGGGTACTGGGTTCCTCAGAAGGAAGAGGTGAATGGCATTCTTGCTGATAAACTTGGGCTCATCTGCAAAAAGTATAACCCCATATATACTGAAGGCTAATAATGCACAAACTGCCTTCCATTATCCCAAGGAGGCCTTCAGGGTAGCCTGAGAAGTCAGAAAATCTAAGTGCAAACCAGGGATCCCAGCTTTTGTTGTCATGTTCTGCTCAATCAGTATAGGCTCTAGGTACAGTGCTTTTGCCACTTCTCCATTTCTGGGAGAAGCCATCTCAGGGTTAAAGGGGACACCACCCCTGACAGGTACTCCAACCAATGATGAGAACTCCTCCAGCAGAGGTCCTAACTGAAAGTTCTGGAAAGTGAAGCATCTCAAAGGAGGGTCATAAAATTG
Source organism: Lathyrus aphaca (assembly GCA_963966055.1). Taxonomy (NCBI): domain Eukaryota; kingdom Viridiplantae; phylum Streptophyta; class Magnoliopsida; order Fabales; family Fabaceae; genus Lathyrus; species Lathyrus aphaca. Next base: position 49,591,331 of record OZ014520.1, read on the forward strand.
TAGGCAGGTGTGGATCAAACTCCTCTGAGAAAGGTCTAAGTCCATAACCATATCAAGGATGCTTCTATAATGCTCTCTGAATAATGGGATGTAGTCTGGAGTGATAAGTGCCTGGACCTGCCTGATGCCAGCCAGCACAGGCTCAAAGAAATGGTATGAAATGTTGCTCTTCTTGGGTGCCATGACTGCTGATGAAGAGCTGAAAACAGATGCTGATGATGAAGACTGATACTGGAGATGAGCCACTGATAGGCTGAGGATGGTGATGGGGGTAGCTGAAGCAGGCAACTGATGGAGATAGCTGAAGCAGATAACTGATGAATAGAGGTCTATGCAGATGAAGGGGTCAAAACCAAGCCAGAGGTAATGTGGATACCCTGAAAAACAAATAAACAAATGTTAAATGATGCAAATGATGAGTATGCAAATGGTATGCAAGGGTTTGTGATCAAGTTGGATTTGATTATCTGTCTTGATATAAAAGGCCCATGTAGGTTTAAGAAGTCCAGATGGAGGTTCAGAAATCCAGTAACCAAGGTGGGGGACTCAAATAAAGAGCCACATGTCCAGGGTTAAATCACAAGAACTTTCCAAAGTGAAGCATTCTTAAACAAAACAAGTATCATAGTATGATGTGGCCAAGGGTACCTGCAAACCTGCAAACAGCCCAACCCCCTCATAGGTAGTGTTCTAAAACAAGGATCCTCAAACTTGGATCAGTTATGAGAAGTGTAAACACTTCTAACCCGGAGGTACAGTGTTTACAATAACCATAAAAGATCCTCCTCTAATTCACCTCAGTTTCTGAAGGTCAATAATAAAGGTCATCCAGACTTAGCAGGCTTCCCAGATAGCCCTAGCACTACAGGAAATCTGTAGCACAGAGTTCTTAAGAAGAAACCCACATCTGAACCGTGTTTCATATTCCCGCACCAGACCGAAATGGAATGGGAAAGAACATGAACCACTCTAGCCTAGGTGCCACTCAGGTCCCAGGTATAGGACCTTATCTCTCAATGAACCCCACCCATCAAAACAATAAACCAGATCCAGCCAGATAACAGTATGACAATATGATGTATAAAGCTGTAAAGAGAGCAATAAATAACTGTACATAAGGCAATAAATAAAGCAACTATATAAACACAATTAGCACATAACACCCCAGTAAACACAAATCAAACAAGCGCTAGGAGAAACCCACATAAAGAACCAGAAGCCCTGGTTACAGTATAAGGGTCCCCAGCAGAGTCGCCAAGCTGTCGCTCCCACCAAATGACACCTCAGGTCAGAAGGGGTACAGACGCGAACGGTCGGCGAAAAGGAAGAGAGAACACACTAGGGGTGAACTCATAAAGACAAGAGTCTCCAGCTAGGCATTTTTATCCCGGAGGAAAGGTAATGCTGCATAGACCTAGAAAGATATGGATAAGACGGTTGCGAACCAGAGAGACTGAGAAAGGGGGTTGGTTGCAACCTGGGAAGGTATTAGCACCCAGATTGTCCTCCGTACTCGATGGGATCCACGCTTAAAAGATTTGTGTTTTAAAGGGGTAGTGTCAGTACAATCTGTGTATCAAAGCTGGAAAGAATGCAAGTGTCAGTGTAAAAAGAATATGAAGTGTATAAGAGAGGTGTCAGTGTAAGAACAAGAGTATAATGCTCAAGACTATGAGGCTTAAAGAATAATGCTGGAAAGAGGGGGAATATACAGATATTTTTGTTCGATAACTGTTAAGTTATGCCTACGTATCCTCTCGTGCAATGAGGAAGTCAGAACACCGTAGTTCGACCCAAAGAGAGTGAAAGATAAATTGACTTGTGAACTGCTTACTTGTCTATGCTCAAGTGTATGACCTGTCTGGCTCAGGTGCAAACTGTCTTGCATCAGACGGAAGAAGCAAGTTTTCGTTTATGAGTGAAGATGATGAGAAAAGAATCCCGGAGGAGACGATTATTGTTTGTTTTTTGTGTTTTCAATCCTTTATTGCTTTTTGAAGTTTGTCATAAATTAATGAGCTTAAACCTAAACAATTGGGTTAGTAAACTCATCACATCCTCCCTCTGATTAGGGGTAATGAGAATACCTTAAGTGTGAAGTCAGTATCTCACACTTAATCACCATGGTATAGGATTAAGATCATTAACCTACTTGAGATTATTTAGATGTTTTTGTTGTTTTTGTTTAGTGTTGAGTAATGAGATTAAGCCATAATCAAGGATTTAATGGACCCATTGCACCATCCTAATAGAAGGATAATAGATGAGAACATTTAAGCTGAGGAAGACTCCTCAACTTAATCCATGATTAGGGATTAACCTCATGACAAAACAAAGCCTTTATTAAGTGGATTTTAGTTAATGATAGGATGAAGAAGTGATTTTTATGGTTTGTAAGACAACTTGAGGGGGACTTGTCCATTAACACTAGGGTTAGTCCTTCTTAACAAATTAAGGAAGAATTAGAACCCTAATGCAAGGCCCAAGTTACAAGCTTGATGTCTTAGTGATTATTAGGTGAATTGATTAAAGGATTTAAACACATTAAGGGTTTAACACTTAGGATTAAAGTTATACACTCCATCCTAATAGAAGGATGCAGGCATAAGCTTAATCACAAAGCCTTAAAGCCTTTAGGGTTTAGTCCCTGATTATGAGATGAGAAGAGAAGACTCAAAGATGAAACAAAGGTAAAAGCTAAATGGGGGACTAATCAAAACCTAATTATTATCATGCTTGGAGGTCCTAGGGTTTATGAGGCTCAAGGGAGAAAGATCTTCAAGGAACCACCAAGGAGAGGAGCAGATGAAAGGAGGAAGAAGCAAAGAGAAGCAAAACAACTTGCTTCACTTAAGAAGACAAGTTGCTTGAAGAAAGAAAGTAATGAGAGAGCATGAATGAGAAAGCTTACTCTAAGACAAATACAAAATGCAGAAATGATGCAAGAGAGATGAGGAGAGATTGTGAGAAGTGAAGGCAAATCCACTTCTCAAAACAACTTACCACCTGAAAAGTTAGCAAAAGAAATGAAATGCAATGCAAATGAGATGAAATGTCATGATGCAAACCAAAGTCAGAAGCATTTACATGATGTTAATGATGCTAATGAGATGATACAAACATGAGGCAAGGCATGGGAATGATCAAACAAGCATGATGATGCAAATGAGGCATGCTTTGAAACATGGATGTACATGAAAAGTTATGAAATGCAATGGGCATACAACATGGCAAATGAAAGATGCAATGATCAAACATGGTTCTAATATGTCCTAAGATGTATTATGAATCAAAAGAAAGCACAAAATGTCATGGCAACTAATTGGATGCAAGCAAATGAGAAATGGGTGCAAAAGGAAGCACAAATTAGGGTTATATGCATCACACAAAGAAAAAATTCAAAACCAGAAGCAAATGATATGATAAAAATTTGAAAATGCAACCAAAGATGCCCTAAACCTATACAAACTCACTTCCCAAAGGAGGGGATCCAACTCTTAACCTATTGAAAGTTATGGATTTCCTAAGATTGCTAGGGTTTTGGGGTGTCTCACAAAGAAAAATACCAAACAAATTGAAAATGCAAGATCAAATCAAACCAATTTTGTCCTTTAAACTACATGCTATGCAAGATGCAATGCCAAAAGAATCATCATCCAACTCTCAATGGTTAGGCAGAAATAAATTTTTGAAGTTTGAAACAAAATATTGCCTTGGAATGAAATTAAATCCAATGAAAATGATCAAAAGGCATCAAGATCAAAAAAGAAATTTGGTTTGAGAGTTGGACAATGTTTCTAAATGTCTCTAAATGCTATGTGAATTTTTTTGTGATTTTTAAATACCTAAATGTATTTTTAATTAATTAATTTCCATTAATTAATTAAAAATAAACATTTAAATAATTTAAAAATAATTTTCAATGCAAAAAATAAAAATAAAAATAATTTTGGGTCTTAAAAAATAATGAAACTCTTGACAAAAAATTTCATAATTTTTAAAGGATTTTTGCTATTTTAAATAAAATATGAAAGATAAAACAATTTAAGTGCAAATAAAAATAAAAGAAATGAAAGTATGCAAGGGGAAGGGCCAGGATTTGATCTGGGCTTGGACTGGTTGACCGCGCGCCAGATCCAAAGGCCCAGATTCAAACCTGGCTAATTTGTTTTATAAATTAATTAATAGGATTTTAATTAATTAATCAAGGATTAGGGCTTTAATGAAGCATCCTGGCCACACGTTCGCACGCGGGAAAGGGGATCCTAGGGCCAAGATTCAAAATTCCTAATTAATCACACTTAAACCCTAATTACACTCAGGCGACCGGAGATAAGCTCCGGTCGTCTTCTCCGGCTGCCTTTCTCACCAGAATCACTCAAAACACATCCCCAAGGCCCACAAATCTCCAGAATCAATCATTCATCAATGGGTAACAAGAATCCATGGACAAAAACAATTTATATTGACTACACAGTGAGAATCGAAGAAAACAAATCTTAGGGCAAAAATTTCAGAACATCACAACATGCTTGTTTTTGACTCATTTTCGAAAATAAATAGATCCCCATGATCAGGGTAACATATAGAACAACATTCTAACAAGAAATCAAAGTTCTGGAAAATTTGTTCATCATGCTACTTGAGATTGAGCTTTCAGTCCAGGAGCTTTCTGCTTGCCTCTTTGCCTCAAAATGGTCCCAATGTTCCTCTTGATGAAGTTATGAAGCTTGGCTGGAGTTTAAAATGGTTGGTTTGTGAGTTTGAAATGGTTCTGTTCAGAGAGGGGAGGAAATCGTGTTTTGATTTCAGGGAGTTTTAGGGCAAGGTGAAGGGTCAGGGATGATCAGTGAGACATGTTGAGATGTTCTATGGAGTTTGTTTTTATGTTTGATGCTTGTGGAATGTGTTTCGAATGAAAATGCATAAGAGGGCAAAGCTTGGAGCTATGGCTTGGAGAGTGTTTCAGGCTTGTGTGTGTGGTGTGTTGTGTTGTATTTGGTCCACTTATCACAACTAGAGAGGTCAAAGGAGTTGGTGTGGCATAGGCTGATTGGTATGGGTCTTTTGCAAAAAAGTCAAGTTTTGTGTAAGAGAGGTATGGGCTATGGCAGTGAGGGTACAAAGCATGGCTTGGCTGCAGCTTGGATCAGGGAGAGCCATGGAAAAGGATTAGAGGCAATGCAGCAAGTGGACTAGGGTTTATCATAGGTTTTGCAACTTTGTGACTTTTTGCCCCTTTTGAAGTTTCTTGATCCACAAGTCATGGAAATGGGCAAACCTTTGATGCATTCTGACTTTTAGGCCTTGGTTTATGCTTGTACAAAGATTAGAAGTTCATTTGAAAGCACAATTTGTCTTGGCAAGTGGTTTTTCAACTTTGCCTCTTTGGTACATAACTTGAAATTATGTGATTTTTCCCAACTTTGACAAGCCATAACTTTTGATCCAAAATGAATTAGAATGAGTTCTTGTACTTTTTGAAAAGGGAAAGATCCATTCTACAACTTTCATGACCAAAGTTTTCCCATTTGAAGCTTTTTTGAATCAAAAAGAAAGGGTTGAAAAAGTTTCCCAAAATGGCAAGTTTCCATTACAAGTCATTTTCCCAAAAAGGCAACTTTGCAAATGGCTTGAAATCCTTCAATTTTGTGAACTTCTAACATCTTCTATGATCAAATAAAGATCATACACAATCAAAATGATGAAGAACACCCCTTGGTTGGGTCATTGGGGGCCTCAGATGCCCTGATTTTACACTGACTTGCTCAAGAAGTCAACTCTTGATTAGATGCCTTCCCCATGGAATTTCTTCATGAAAATTGATATGCATGATCCCTATACCATATAGAGACTAATAGAAACAAGAATGACCAAAAAAATTGAAGTTATGGCCTCTGAAACCAAAACCCTAATTCTAGGTCATCTGTGCAGTCAAACCTGGCTCTGCTTCCATGTCATTCTCAGTTCTTGTGATTCTTTGACTTTCTTGACTTTATGGGAATACAATATGATGCTTGAACATACATGGACCCCTTTGAAGGGATTGATGACCTCTGGAGTGGCTCAAATGGCTCTTGGATTGCTCAGATCACAAACCCTAGGTGCAGATGACTTAGAAACAATGTAGTGAAGCAAATATGCAATAGGAGATGCTATGATTGAACTTATGCATATGAAGAGATCACAAGCCATGGTGTGAATGGGTGAGGGAAAATTTGGGGTGTTTACAGCTGCCCCTATTCAAGCATGAGTTAGCTGTGTAGAATGTAAGCAACGGCTTAACAGGCAAACAAGATAACTTGTGGTTGAATACCAAAGACAGTCCAGAATTTGCACTCACAGAATGAAGAAGAAAAGGGATATAGATTGTGAAAGAAAATAAAGGATAATTATAAAGTGCGGGCGACAGAGGACGGCCGTCGAGCAGAGGACGACTGCTGGGGGAAGGAGCAATGATGGGGACGGCCGACATGCGGGGGATATAAGAGTTTATGATGGGGACGGCCATCAAGTAAGATTAGCTGGGGGTTACAGGTGAATGAAATAAATGATGAGGTACGGTCATTAAAGGTGAAGGACGATCACCTAGCAGGGGACGGCTGCTTTGTTGGGGGACAAGATGAGGGACGGTCATCTAATGGTGAAGGACGATCACCGGGCAATGTACGGTTGCCAAATAATATCACGACATAGGACGAATGTCGGATGAAAAGGGAGACGATGGGGACGGCCATCGGATAAGCATGATGAAGGACGATCATCAAGAGGTGAAGGACGATCACCCAGTAGGGAACGGCTGCTCTCAGGGTTTATAATGACATAGGACGAATGTCAGATAACAAGATCGACGATGGGGACGACCATCGGATAAAGTGATGAAGGACGATCATCAGGAGGTGAAGGACGATCACCTAGCAGGGGACGGATGCTAAAAGAAATATCACGACATAGGACGAATGTTGGATAGAAAGGGGTTCTAACAATGGAGACTCCGCTGGGGAAAGGATGAGGGACGGTCATCCAAAGGTGAAGGACGATCACCTGGCAGGGTACGGCTGCCGAAAGTATCATGACATAGGACGAATGTCTGATAGAAAAAAATAGTTCACTGGGATTTGCTGGGACAAGTAAACATGAACGAGTGTCTATATCCAAGGAATGAGAGGTATAAGTGTTTGGGTACTGTGTATAGACTAAAGATGCGGACGAGCATCCTTAAGACTATGATACAGACGGGTATCAAATAGAAACAAATGCTGACACATGTTCAGAGATGATGGTACGGACGAGTACCAACTGGTTAACAAAGAACACGGACGAGTATTGGTTCTGCGGGGACTCTTCCGGGGAATAGTAGACACAGACGGGTGTCTAAATTCAAGAAGACACAAGTGTTTAACACGATGTATAGATTAAAGATGCGGACGAGCATCCTTAAGACTACGATACAGACGCGTATCGGGTAGAAACAAACGCTTGACGCATGTTCTGAGATGAATATACGGACGAGTACCAACTGGTTAACAACGAACACGGACGAGTGTCGAATCTGAATGGATGTGAGCGGTGTATAAAAGATACGGACGAGTATCTGTATGAGTGAAACAGGAGTAATAAGCATGAGTGGTGTACAGGAGTGTTTAACTTGCTGGGGAGAGTGACACGGACGAGGGTCAAAAGAGGACAGTATAATGTAAACAAGTGTATGGTTTATAAAATGTTTAGGTAATTATGCTGGGGCAGGTGACACGGACGGGTGTCAGGGAATTTGTATAGATATATGTATCTGTGAGTGCAAAGGGGACGCCTTGGCTTTCTACTAGGAATATGACACGGACGGGTGTCAGGAAGTATCTGTTTCCTTAGGGAAAGTGCTCTGGCTCTCTGCCGGGGAATCCGGGGAGTTCTCTGTACATCGCTGATGGATTGTCAGTACTTACAAGTGTTTGATTCAGAAAATGGCTTATGATTATGCAATATGTTTGATTTTTGCCGTAATGCTCCGCATTAGACGGAATGCTACGCTCTGCGGGGAGAATATGATGCGAATGCTATGATTATGCAAAGATAACGACTCGGGGTTCGGATCCCGTTGCTACGGAGATCTCCGGCTGATCTGCTTGGAGTGGATATCCCAGCTGGGGATGAGACCATTTGTAGGTCTGACATATGGGACTCTGCTTGGGGATATAGGTCACTGATAGACCTATTTTGGTAATGAGGGACCCAGCTGGGGGTTTGTAGAAGCTTCCTTCACCCTGTTGTGAGATCCCCAGGCGTTGCTCTTCTAGATAGAGGCTGAAACTCTGTGGGGAGACGATTCCCTGGCTTTTGCACTCGGCTGAGGAGGAAAAACAAATGGCAACTCAGCTGGGGAGAAAGCACCTCTGGTGCTGAGACTGGGTAGATAATGATTTGCCAGCTTGCTGGGATGAAATTTTCATGCCTCATGCTGTGCTTTGAATACCTGCAATCCTGAAAAGTCAGAGAAACGCACAACTAATCCCGAGGTATCCTTTACCAGATTCCATCACAAGAGTTTAGGCACTCCTGGGTGTGAGTATATTTCCTGCAAGCACGTATTTTTAGAAGAGAAGCATCTGTATTTATGCAATCAGTATCTCAAAGACATCGGACATTCTTGCAAATGAAAATAAAATGTACGAAACAAAACATGATTGAAAATCTGATTTTATTAATTCATGTGCCCTGAATCGGCAAGATACAGTCAAAGAAACAAATCCCCTAAAATGAGGAGATTGTTACAAATTGAGAAATAAAAGGTATTGGCAATGTTGATGACGCTTCAAGGAGCTTCCCTATGACTCGTATGACATTTGACATTCTTCTCGTCTTACTTTCTGAAGAAGGCTGATTCTGACCGGCGCTTGATCCTTTCGAAACTTACCAAGTTGTGAGTGATGCAGACGAATTCAGAATGCAATTGTTCGCTCATTCCCTTATTTTGCGTGGATCGCCCTTTCAGGTTTTCAATCCACCGGGATACCCATTTTTGCCTGAGTTGTCCGATGTGGCTTTTCAACTCAGCGGGTGTACATTTTTTATTTATTTTCCCTTATTTTTGCCCGAGTCTTTTATTCTGTTTTTGACTCGCCGGGATGCCCTATTTTTGCCTGGACTTACATTCTGTTTTTATGTCCAGCGGGTCATTTTTACGCGAAGTATTTTTTAACTGCATCTGAATTCACAGGGGACGGGAAGTCTTCACCATCCATAGTGCTGAGCATGAGTGCTCCACCGGAGAAAACTTTCTTTACTACGAATGGCCCTTCGTAATTCGGAGTCCACTTGCCCCTGTGGTCTGTATGAGGAGGGAGGAGTCTTTTCAGCATAAGATCTCCTACTTGGTACTCTCGGAGCCTGACTTTCTGATCGAAGGCTTTCTTCATTCTTTTCTGGTACAACTGCCCATGACAGATTGCAGCCAATCTCTTCTCTTCAATCAGATTCAATTGTTCGTATCGGGATCGGACCCATTCTGCTTCATTCAGCTTAACATCCATTAATACCCTTAATGAGGGTAATTCAACCTCAACAGGTAGGACTGCCTCCATACCGTAAACAAGTTGATACGGTGTTGCCCCAGTGGATGTTCTGATTGACGTATGGTACCCATGCAAGGCAAACGGTAGCATTTCATGCCAGTCCTTATAAGTGACTACCATCTTCTGTACAATCTTCTTGATATTCTTATTAGCTGCCTCAACAGCGCCATTCATCTTTGGCCTGTAAGGAGAAGAATTGTGGTGTTGGATCTTGAAGTCCCGGCACAGTTCTGCCATCATTTTGTTGTTTAAGTTAGAACCATTATCAGTAATGATTCGCTCGGGCACTCCATACCGACAGATGATGTATCTCTTCAGAAATCGGGCTACCACCTGCCTTGTAACATTTGCATAAGAAGCCGCTTCAACCCACTTGGTAAAATAGTCAATAGCAACCAGGATGAATCTGTGGCCGTTTGAAGCAGTCGGTTCAATCTTGCCAATCATATCAATGCCCCACATGGCAAAGGGCCAGGGTGAAGACATCACATTCAGAGGATTTGGAGGCACATGCACTTTATCCGCATAAATCTGGCATTTATGGCACTTTCTGGCATAAGCACAACAGTCGGCATCCATTGTGATCCAGTAATAACCTGATCTTAGCAACTTCTTGGCCATTGCATGCCCTCCAGCATGGGTACCAAAGGATCCTTCGTGCACCTCGTGCATTAACAGGTCTGCTTCTGTCTTATCAACGCATCTGAGAAGTACCATATCAAAGTTTCTCTTGTACAGGGAACCGTCAGTATTCAGGAAGAAACTACCAGCTAACCTTCTTAATGTCTTCTTATCATTGGAAGATGCCCCAGGTGGGTATGTTTGATCCTCCAAAAAGCACTTAATGTCATGGAACCAAGGCTTATCATCTTTGGCAACATCTGCTGCAAATACATATGCTGGTCTGTCGAGTCTGGATACTGAGATCCGAGGCACAAAGTTGGCAGCTTGAACTTTGATCATGGATGAAATGGTGGCAAGAGCATCTGCAAATTGATTCTCGTCCCGAGGGATGTACTCAAGCTTGACTGTTGTAAAGAAAGTCAATAACCTCCTTGTATAATCCCTGTAAGGAATCAGATGATCCTGGTGTGTGTACCATTTGCCATTGGTTTGATTAATTACCAAAGCTGAATCTCCGAATACGGTCAAAGTTTTGATTCTGAGGTCAATGGCTTCCTCAAGACCCATAATACAAGCTTCGTATTCAGCTTCGTTGTTAGTGCAGTTGAAGGTGAGTTTTGCCGAGAAAGGCATGTGAACTCCTTTAGGTGTAATGAGTACTGCACCAACACCACGACCATTCATATTAACAGCCCCGTCAAACATCATAGTCCGTTCTTCTTCTGGGTCAGGCCCTTCAGTGTGAACAGGCTCTTCATGATCTTTCGCTTTTATGAACATGATGTCTTCATCAGGGAAGTCAAATCTCATAGGCTGGTAATCATCAATGGGTGGCTCAGCAAGATAATCAGACAATACACTGACCTTGATGGCTTTCTGAGATGTGTACTGAATGTCATATTCTGTGAGGATCATTTGCCATCTTGCAACCCGTCCGGTAAGTGCTGGCTTCTCAAATATGTACTTAACTGGGTCCATTTTTGAGATCAATAAGGTAGTGTGGGTCAACATATACTGTCTCAGTCGGCGAGCAGCCCACGCTAAAGCACAACAAGTTTTCTCGAGCAGTGAATAACGTTGTTCACAGTCGGTAAACTTTTTTCTTAGGTAGTATATTGCATACTCTTTTCGACCAGACTCTTCATGCTGGCCCAGCACACACCCCATCGACTCTTCTAATACTGTCAAGTACATTATCAGAGGTCTTCCTTCAACTGGAGGCATAAGGATAGGAGGCTCTTGTAAGTATTCCTTTATTTTGTCAAAAGTCCTCTGGCAGTCTTCATTCCACCTGACCGTTTGTTCTTTTCTCAACAACTTGAACAAAGGCTCACAGGTTGCCGTAAGGTGAGATATGAACCGTGAAATGTAGTTCAATCTACCTAGAAACCCTCGAACTTCTTTTTCCGTCCTTGGTGCAGGCATTTCTTGAATGACTTTGACTTTATCAGGGTCAACTTCAATCCCTTTCTCACTTACAATAAATCCCAGCAACTTACCGGATCGCACCCCGAATGTGCACTTGTTGGGGTTCAACTTCAACTGGTACTTCCTCAGATGCTTGAATAACTTCAGCAGATTTACCAGGTGGTCTTCTTCTGTGAGGGACTTGGCAATCATGTCATCCACATAACATTCAATTTCTTTATGGATCATGTCGTGGAATAACGTTACCATAGCCCGTTGATATGTTGCACCAGCATTCTTCAATCCGAATGGCATCACCTTGTAACAGAATGTGCCCCAGGGTGTGATGAAAGTTGTCTTCTCCATGTCTCCAGGTGACATCTTGATCTGATTATATCCCGAAAATCCATCCATGAAGGAGAATACCGAGAACTGAGCCGTATTATCAACCAATACATCAATGTGAGGTAAAGGGAAATCATCTTTCGGGCTGGCTCTGTTCAGATCCCGGTAGTCCACACACATCCTCACCTTGCCATCCTTAGGCACAGGTACAATATTAGCAACCCACGGAGGATAGCTAGTCACAGCAAGGAAACCGGCGTCCCACTGCTTTTGTACCTCTTCCTTAATCTTCATTGCCATATCTGGGCGAGTACGGCGCAGTTTCTGTTTTACCGGTGGGCAGTCTTTCTTTAAAGGTAGCTTGTACAGGACAATATCGGTGTCCAACCCTGGCATATCCTGATAAGACCAAGCAAACACATCCACATACTCCCGAAGCATATCAATCAGTTGCTCTTTTACCGAATCTTGTAGGCAGGCCCCGATCTTAACCTCTTTCACGTTTTCTTCTGTACCAAGATTAACCGTTTCGACCTCCTCCTGATGAGGAGTGATAACCTTCTCCTCTTGCCTTAACAACCTGGCTAGTTCTTCAGGTAGCTCATAGTCTTCTTCAACCCCTTCATCAGCTTGATAGATTGGATTGTCAAAGTCATACAGAGTCATAGCTGTGCTGTTATCGGTGCAGTCTGAAAGGCACTCTCTGCAAGGGTTTAGATTATTCATTTTAGTGATCGATTTTAATCTTTGTTTAAAAAAAGTGAAATGAAGTTATCATTTTGGAAAACATTGCCATTTTATTTTTGTACAAAAAGAAAAATGAAAAACAGTGAGCGGGAAAGAAAAAGACTCATTTGCAAAAGATGTCCGATATTCATTGATTGATCTGTTTGCACAAAATTACAAGATGGCCCGATTACAAAATGAGTCTTGTCATCTTGGGCAAGATGCAAGACTTGATGCATGCTTAAAAATACAGGAAATAATAATTACTCTGCAGGAGTAACCCTTATAATTTCCTGGGAAGACCAGTTTGAGATATGGCTCCCCGGGGTCCTTGGACGTATCCAGCTCTCCAGGTTGCGCTCATCTTCCGACTCATCTTCCAAGTTGTTCACTGCATCCAGGGTGAGCATTCCCCCGCTGACAAAACTGGGCTTCTTGGCAGCCTCTAATTGATCTTGTTGAGTTGGTTTGTAACCCAACCCAAATCTGTCCTCCTTCTTCTCCACAGGTAGCAGCTTGCCCCAGCCTTGGGCAGTACCCGCTTCATTAATGTTTAGGGCCTCAAACCCTTGGCTCATAGTTTCATGGATTTCTCCATCCATCTCTATGTACTTGTACGTAGCCAGATGGCTAACAAAAATGTCCTCTTCACCACAAATTGTGATGATCTGGCCTTCCCACTCGAATTTCAGCTTCTGGTGAAGGGTAGACGTAACAGCGCCAGCGGCATGGATCCAAGGTCTACCCAACAAACAGCTGTAGGCCGGCTGAATGTCCATCACATAGAAGGTAATTTTAAAAGTCTGCGGGCCAATCATCACAGGCAGATCAATCTCCCCTAGCACTGATCTTTTAGAGCCATCAAATGCTCTCACCACTAAATTACTTGGACGCAGTGCCAAGCCATCATACTCCAGCTTCACCAAGGCTTTCTTTGGTAGAACATTGAGTGAAGACCCAGTGTCCACCAGTACATGAGATAGAACAACACCCTTGCATTCTAGAGTGATGTGTAGAGCCTTGTTGTGGTTACGTCCCTCAGTTGTCAAGTCAGTATTGGTAAAGCCCAGTCCATGACTGGTGTTGACATTTGCCACCACAGTTTCCAGCTGATTATCAGTGATCTCCTCTGGCACGTATGCTGCGTGCAAGACTTTCAGTAATGCATTCCTATGAGCTTCAGAACACATCAACATGGATAATATGGAGATCTTTGAGGGAGTTTGGTGAAGCTGATCCACCACCTTGTAATCACTTCTATTTATAATTCTCATGAACTCATCTACATCTTGCTCAAAAGATGTCTTCTGAGTTTCTTTGATGGTTGGTTCTTCAGACACCACACTCTTCCCCTTTGCTTTGGCAGCAGCTTCTGCTTCGGCATTAGGTCTTTGCAATTGTGAGGCAAAAAGGCGTCCGCTTCTGGTGAAGCCTCCGCCTCCCCCAACATTATCAATCTGTGGAGAAGAGGTTGAAGAATCCAAAGTGATTTTCTCCCCGTTGCAGTAGAGGTCAGAGCCATAATGCCAAGGTATGGCATTACTGCTTTCATATGGAACGGGTCCAGGCACCGTGATGGTAACTGGACTGACTGCTGCAGAGGAAGGTACTGAAATGGTGTGCAGATCGTAGTAAATGGTGACCAGTGACCTGGCAGGAGGTGCCACTGTTTGTTGCTGAAAGTTGTTGTTTGGAGGAACATCTGATGGATCATAATAAATGGTGACTGCTGAGATATCTTCATTAATTTCTGTTGGCGTTGTAGAAGATTCTGCTGAATAGATGGGTGTTGATGTTGTAGAAGAAATAGTTGTTGACATCTGATTTGTTGAGGTGATAGATGGAGCCATTGTTGATGATATTGATGAATTGGTCGGAATGATTGTTGTTGCAGTTGTAGAAGAGTCAGGAATTGTTGTCAAAGGGATTGATGGATTTGTAGGCGCCGTTGTTGTGATCTGGAGTATACCACTTTTGATAAGACCATCTATGCCGCTTCTCAAATTATCACACCCGTTGACCGAAATGTTGCAATAACCACAACCGAGCTCACACCCGGGGAACATATGGAATTCTAGGAGCTGAGCTTTAATCTCGACCAGAGGTGTTCGAATCTGTCCAACACTGGTGATTAAGAAAGATGGCTTGTCTTCCTCAATGGCATTAATTCTTGGCCCTCCGTGATTGGGCATGGGATTCTTGGTGACACTTGGAGGGGGTGCAAAGTTGAGGGCTTTAGAATCCACCAGATCTTGTACCTTCATTTGTAAAGCCCTGCATTTCTCAGTATTGTGGCCAGGTGCATTGGAATGGAAAGCACATCTGGCGTTGACATCATAATTTCTTGGCAGATTAGAGGGATCTGGTGGTGCCAATGTCCTTAATTCAACCAAGTTGAGTTTCAGGAGTTGTGGCAATAAGGCAGCATAAGGGATAGGGATAGGGTCAATCACCCTATTCGCCTGTGATGGTCTTTGCTGAAAGGGTCTTTGCTGTTGATTGCTGTTGTTGTTGTTGTTGTTGTAAGTTCTTTGTGGCGGATACTGAACTTGCTGTTGATAATGTGGCTGTTGTGGTTGATATGTTGGTTGCTAAGGAATCGGAGCTGGAATAGTGACAGCTGCTACTGATCTGTGGACATACTGAGGTCTGCCCCTGTTAGCATGAATGGCATTTGTCTCACCGGTTCTTCTAGGTCCCACAAAAGGCTTCCTGGGATTACTGGACGAACTTGCACCATTATCAGAAATCTTACCCATCTTCAAAAGGCTTTCAATCCTTTCCCCAGCTATGACTACGTAAGCGAAACTGGTGGAAGAAAAGGCAGCTAGCCTATCAATATATGTTCCTTGTAGAGTATTCATGAACATGTCGGCCATTTCTCTTTCCGACATGGGTGGCTGGACAGCAGCAGCAAGCTGTCTCCACCTTTGGGCATATTCCCTGAAGCTTTCTCGGGAGGATTGAGACATTCCCATCAAGAGGGTCCTGTTAGGAGCCATGTCCAGATTGTATTGGTACTGCCTGATGAAGGCTTCAGCTAGGTCCTTCCAGCATCTGATAGTGGCTCTGGTCAAGTGTGAATACCACTCTCTTGAAGCTCCAGTCAAACTGTCTTCAAAATAGAACATCCACAGTTTCTCATCCATGGTATATGCTTTAAGTCTCCCCAGGAAGGACTGTAAGTGAGTTCGTGGACAGGAAGTTCCATTGTACTTCTCGAAGCACGGGGGTTTAAACTTGTGGGGAATCCTTACCCCATCCACTAAGCCCATATCCATCACATCGAAACCTAAGGAATTTTGAGACTCCAGAGATCTCAACTTCTCAGCGATTTCATCAAACCTCCTATCATAAACTTCATCCCCAGCTCCCATTACAATAAACTGCTCCTCTTGAGGATCTTCTTGCAAGATCCTGCCTGCAGCAGTGTTGCCTGGTACATTCCTTGGGATGTTGACCTCTGGATCTAGATGAGGTCCAAACACTGGTGGGTTAACATGAGGCTGACCTCCCTCATTATTACTAGTTCCTCCAGTCCCAGGATGAGGTTCCTCGGGGTTTTGTCTTTCTACCAATGCCCTTAACCTCTCTTGACTTTGGGCCAAGTTAGTCATTACAGTCATGAATTGGGCCATTTGGTTCCTCATCTCCACTCTTTCGTTAGCCATCTGAGTTCTGACCTCTGTCAGGTCCTGCTGTACTTGATCCATTTGGATACCAGGAAGGTTGTTGCGAGTAGGATACCGGTGCGGACGGTTGAGAGGGAACACCCGGCGGCGAGCAATAATTCCTGAACCACAACAGAGTTAGAAACAAAATCAAGAAATGACAAAACCTACAAAACAAAACAAAAGTCAGTATGCAATGCAATATGCTTATTTGTTTTCCAAGGTATCCGGCTTGGCTCTTGGTTTTGACCTTTCCAGACCCTGAGGAAGATGTTTTGATGTTGCTTGAGAGAAAGAAAACTCAGTGAGACAAACTAACACATTCATTACAAATGGTGGATCATACATAGTTTGTTTTTACAACATATGCCCCCGAGGGGTCAAAATACAACATAAAAGAAAAGTACATCAAATGGAAATAACAACAAGCAAAATAGTCAAACATCTAAGCCAAACTCATCCTCCTTAACCTCCTTCAAAAGTGCTTCAGTTACAGGACCAGCCGGATGCTCTGTGATGTTCCTGATAAGAAGGTTCCTGGTGGCAATAGCAGTGGTCAGCTTCTTGTGTCTGTCTTGGTCCTTTGACCTCTTCACACCAGACCTAAGCTTCAATTCTGAAATTTCCTTCTGGGCTGCTAGCAAAGCCTCCTGTTGTTTCTTCTCATTGGCCTCCAACTGCTCAATCCTTGCTTGAGTTCTCTTATCTTCTTGAGTGCGAGCTTCAATGATCCTGACCCACCTAGCTTGACTTTCCTCTAGATAGAGATCAGTCCTAGCCTTCTGAAACTGGGCCTCTTTACAGGCATTCTTCAATATTTGCTCTCCAGCTCTTGATTTCTTGATGTAGTCCTCTGCTTTCTCAATCTTGGCCAGATGCTCTACTTTAAGCTTCTCCAACCTCTCAATGTCTAGACGACCATCACTCCTCTCCCAGAGGGTCTTCTTCAGAGCTTGAGACAGATTCTCATTTCTTTCCTTTAGCTTCTCAAATTCTTCCAGGCTAACAGTGGCTGGTGGCTGTGCTGTGGATGGTCCAGGTGCATCCTCAATGGTGAAGGGCATCCCAGAAATCTGAGCTCTAGCATGAGACCATTCATAATACTGAGCTGAAGCCACATTATTGCATCTTCCAAGAATGGCCATCCCTTTGGTCTGGATGTTGTCCCAAGCCCAGGATGCTTGTCTAACAACAGCTAGATTAGGCTTTATCTCACAATACAGGGTTTCAGCCAAGTCTTGCACTCTAGGAGGGTGAACCAAAGCATAGCCCAATTGTCTCTTAAACAGCAAAGGGTTGTAGTTGATGCAACCTTTCACTCCTATTAGAGGTACATTGGGGTACTGCCCACAGCTAGTGATTATGTCTCTGCCCTTGGTGCTCTGGGTGCACCACCTAATGTCATCTGAAGTCAGAGCAATGAGTCTCTTAGCCCAATTCTTCTGTTGGTGAGGGTTCAAGAAGGCATCAGTCTTGGGTAAGTGTTTAAGCAGCCAAGTGTGAAATAGAGGAGCACAACATCTCACCAACTTCCCTCTCTGCTTCTCATTTCTTTGGTGAACAGAATAATAGAAATCTCCCAGCAATGTGGGTATTGGGTTCCTCAGAAGGAAGAGGTGAATGGCATTCTTGCTGATAAACTTGGGCTCATCTGCAAAAAGTATAACCCCATATATACTGAGGGCTAATAATGCACAAACTGCCTTCCATTCTCCCAAGGAGGCCTTCAGGGTAGCCTGAGAAGTCAGAAAATCTAAGTGCAAACCAGGGATCCCAGCTTTTGTTGTCATGTTCTGCTCAATCAGTATAGGCTCTAGGTACAGTGCTTTTTCCACTTCTCCATTGCTGGGAGAAGCCATCTCAGGGTTAAAGGGGACACCACCCCTGACAGGTACTCCAACCAATGATGAGAACTCCTCCAGCAGAGGTCCTAATTGAAAGTTCTGGAAAGTGAAGCATCTCAAAGGAGGGTCATAAAACTGTAGGCAGGTGTGGATCAAACTCCTCTGAGAAAGGTCTAAGTCCATAACCATATCAAGGATGCTTCCATAATGCTCTCTGAATAATGGGATGTAGTCTGGAGTGATAAGTGCCTGGAGCTGCCTGATGCCAGCCAACACAGGCTCAAAGAAATGGAATGAAATGTTGCTCTTCTTGGGTGCCATGACTGCTGATGAAGAGCTGAAAACAGATGCTGATGATGAAGACTGATACTGGAGATGAGCCACTGATAGGCTGAGGATGGTGATGGGGGTAGCTGAAGCAGGCAACTGATGGAGATAGCTGAAGCAGATAACTGATGAACAGAGGTCTATGCAGATGAAGGAGTAAAAACCAAGCTAGAGGTAATGTGGATACCCTGAAAAACAAATAAACAAATGTTAAATGATGCAAATGATGAGTATGCAAATGGTATGCAAGGGTTTGTGATCAAGCTGGATTTGATTATCTGTCTTGATATAAAAGGCCCATGTAGGTTTAAGAAGTCCAGATGGAGGTTCAGAAATCCAGTAACCAAGGTGGGGGACTCAAATAAAGAGCCACATGTCCAAGGTTAAATCACAAGAACTGTCCAAAGTGAAGCATTCTTAAACAAAACAAGTATCATAGTATGATGTGGCCAAGGGTACCTGCAAACCTGCAAACAACCCAACCCCCTCACAGGTAGTGTTCTAAAACAAGGATCCTCAGACTTGGATCAGTTATGAGAAGTGTAAACACTTCTAACCCGGAGGTACAGTGTTTACAATAACCATAAAAGATCCTCCTCTAATTCACCTCAGTTTCTGAAGGTCAATAATAAAGGTCATCCAGACTTAGCAGGCTTCCCAGATAGCCCTAGCACTACAGGAAATCTGTAGCACAGAGTTCTCAAGAAGAAACCCACATCTGAACCGTGTTTCATATTCCCGCACCAGACCAAAATGGAATGGGTGTCGCTCCCAAAGATTTGCATCCCGGTACAAGCGCGAACGGTCGGCGAAAAGAACAATGAGAACACACAGCCGTGAACTCACTGGAGATGAATAGAGTCGCCAGCTAGGCATTTTTATCCCGGAGGAAAGGTAATGCTGCATAAATCTAGAAAGAGATGGATAAGACGGTTGCGGACCAGAGAGACTGAGAAAGGGGGTTGGTTACAACCTGGGAAGGTATTAGCACCCAGATTGTCCGTCGTACTCGTCGGGATCCACGCTTAAAAGATTTGTGTTTTAAAGGGGTAGTGTCAGTGCAATTTGTGTATAAAAGAGCTGGAAGAAAATGTACAGGTGTCAGTGTAAGAGAAGTGAAGTGTCTGTAAATGAAGCGTCAGTGTAAGAGCAAAGATGAAATGATCATGATAATGAGGCTAAAGAAATGAGGCTAGAAGGAGGGGGGATATACAGAGACTTTTGTTCGATAACTGTTAAGTTATGCCTACGTATCCTCTCGTGCAATGAGGAAGTCAGAACACCGTAGTTCGACCCAAAGAGACTGAAAGATGAATTGACTTGTGAACTGCTTACTTGTCTACGCTCAAGTGTATGACCTGTCTGGCTCAGGTGCAAACTGTCTTGCATTAGACGGAAGAAGCAAGTTCTCGGTTATGAGTGAATGAGATGAGAAAAGAATTCTGAAGGAGACGATTATTGTTTGTTTTTGAGTTTTCAGTCTTTTATTGTTTTTTTGGGTTTGTCATAAGTTAATGAGCTTAAGCCTAAACCAATGGATTTAGTAAACTCATCACATCTTCCCTCTGTTTAGGGGTAATGAGAATACCTTAAGTGTGAAGTCAGATTCTCACACTTAATCACCTTTGGTGTAGGATTAAGATCATTATCTTACTTGTGATTTTAAATGTTTTTGGTGTTTTTGTTTAGTGTTAAGTAATGAGATTAAGCCATAATCAAGGATTAAACAGACTCATTACACCATCCTAATAGAAGGATAATAGATGAGAATGTTTAAGCTGAGGAAAGCTCCTCAACTTAATCCATGATTAGGGATTAAACTCATGACAAAACAAGCCTTTGGTTAAGTGGATTTTATTCAATGGTGAGATGATGAAGTGAATTTTATGGTTTGTAAGACAACTTGAGGGGGACTTGTCCATTAACACTAGGGTTAGTCCTTCTTAACCAATTAAGGAAGAATTAGAACCCTAATGCAAGGCCCAAGTTACAAGTGTGATGTCTTGATACTTATTAAGTGAATTGATTAAAGGAGTTAAACACCTTAAGGGTTTAACACTTAGGATTAAAGTTATACACTCCATCCTAAGAGAAGGATGCAGGCATAAGCTTAATCACAAAGCCTCAAAGCCTTTAGGGTTTAGTCCCTGATTATGAGATGAGAAGAGAAAACTCAAAGAGACACAAAGGTAAAACTAGGAGGGGAAAACTAATCAAAACCCTAATCATTGTCATGCTTGGTTGTCCCTAAGGTTTGTGAGGTTTTCAAGAGGAATCTTCAATGGAACCACCAGGAAGCAGGTGAAAGGATCAAGAGAAGCAAAGCAACTTGCTTCATTCAAGAAGTCAAGTCACTTGAAGAAAGAAAGTAAGAGGAAGAAGGATGAGCAAGCTCAAACTCAAACACATACAAAAATGCAGCAAGGATGCAAGAGAGGGATGAGAGGAAAGTTATGAGAAGTGAAGGCAAATTCACTTCTCAAAATCACTTACCACCTGAAAGATTAGAAAAGAAATGCAATGCAATGCAAAATGGGATGAGATGACATGATGAGAAACAAAACCAGAAGCATTTACATGATGCAAATGATGCTATGATATGCTACAAACATGAGACAGCACATGAGGATGATCATACAAGCTTATGAATGCAGATGATGCAAGTTAAGGAGCATGGACATACATGAAAAGTTATGAGGTGCACATGGCATACAACATGGCAAATATATGATGCAATGATCAAACATGATTTCAATATGTCTTATGATGTCAAATGAATTAAATGGATGCTTGAAATGTCATGGCAAGTCATGTTATGCAAGGGAATGCAAGATGGATGCATATGGAAGCCCAAATTAGGGTTTATGAACAATACATCAAACAAAAATCAAAATCAGAAGCAAACCCTAAGATAAAAATTGAAAATGCCACTCAAAGGACCCCTAATCCTATACTAACCCAATGCCCAAAGGAGAGATCTCAACTCCTAACCAATTTCAAGTTATGGTTTTCTTAAGATTTCTAGGGTTTTAGGGTTTCCAAACAAAAGAAATGCCAAACAAATTGAAAATGAAAGATCAAATCATGGCCATTTAATCTCACAAACTACATGCTAAACACAATGCAATGCAAAAAGAATCAATGTCCAACTCTTCATGGATAGGCAGAAATGATTTTTGGAACTTTGGATCAAAATAATGCACAAAAATGATTTTAATTCAATGAAAAATTCTCAAAATGCATCAAGATCAAAAAAGAAATTTGGTTTGAAGGTTGGACAATGTTTCTAAATGTCTTAGAACACTTCATGAATTTTTTGGTGATTTTTAAATACCTAAAAGTATTTTTAATAAATTAATTCTCATCAATCAATTAAAAATAAACTTTTAAATATTTAAAAATACTTTTTTAATGCTAAAAATGAAAATAAAAATATTTTTGTGTTCTAAAAATTAATGAAACTCTTGAAAAAAAGTTTCATAATTTTTAAACAATTTTTACTATTTTAAATAAATTATGGAAGTTAAATGAGAAAAATATGAAAATAAAATGAAATAAACTGAAGTATGCAGGATGGAAGGCCAGGATTCACTCTGGATTTGAAAAGGTTGACCGCGCGCGCTAATGGATGGCCTGGATTGCTTCTGAGTTAATTAATTATGATTATTCTAATTAAACAAGATTAGGGCTTAATGACTCATCTGAGCCGCTCATCCACGCGCGAAGTCAAGGAAAGTCAAAGGATCCTACGCTCAAGATTCAAATGGACTTAATGACCTGAGATTAGGGAAAATGACATTCAGGTGACCGGAGGGAAGCTCCGGTCATCTTCTCCGGCAACAACAAAACCCTAGAATACGATTCAGGCCACCATTCTTCAAATCAAAGCCAGGGAAATGCTCCTCTGCTCAAACCTCACTCAAAACACCTCTCAAACTAAATTTCTCATGCTTAGACTAAGAGAATCGAAGCCATGAAGACTCACGGGCAAAGTTTCAGAGCCCTGGTAAATCCTCATTTCTCACTCATTTCTAATTCTAAAACCATCCCCATGATCAGCAAGACATACACAATCAATTTATTACTTAAAAATCAAGCTCTGAGAGAAAAGTTTCATGGCCATACCTGAGATGGAGACTCCTGTTTCTGGGCTTTCAGAGCTATTCTTTGGTGCAAGCTTGCTCCACTGATTCCCCTGGTGCTAATGGTAGGCTTGGAATGAGCTTAAGCAAGCTATTTTGAGAGATTCCAATCTGACATAGCAGAAAATGAGTTCTGTGTGTGAGTGGTTTCAAGCTCTGTTAATGGTTGATTCTGGTTCCTTTTGATGTGTTTGATTTGTTGGTGAAAAGAGTTTGGATGTTTGGTGGCTGTGGAAAGTGATTCGAAGAAGGGAAGCTTTGTGACAGTTTTTGTGAAGGCTGTATTCTAGTGTGATTCTGGCTGTTTTGAGTGTTGGCTTGGGCTTAATGAAGCATGGTGAGATGATTAGTGGAGTTTGTTTGAGTGTTTGAGGCCTGTGGAAGATGATTCGAAGGAAAATGCAGATTGGAGTGTTTTTGTGAATGTTGTACTAGGGCTTGTTTCAGGCTGGCTCCTTATGTGAAATGGCTAGCAAATGGATAGTATAAACAACTCCAATTGGTCAGATGATGTGACTTGGCCTGCTGTGATAGGTGAGCTAACTTTTGCAAAAAGTCCACTCTTGTGTAAGAGAAGCATGGGTTGTGTTCTAGGCTAGTACAAAGGTGTGGGCCGGTGCATCATGGTGAGGGGAAAGGCTATGGTTGGTTCAGCAGCAAAGGCAACAAGTGGATGGAAGTGTTATGATGATTTTGCAACTTGCTTACTTTTGAAACTTCATGAAAATCTCTTGCTTTGCCAACCATGAACATGTGATCTTTTGGTTCAAATCTGATTTTTAGAACTTTTATGATGCTTGCACATTGGTTAGACATGAACTAGAAGTCACAAATGCCTTGGTACAAAGTTTTTGCAAGTTTCTCATTTGAGGCATATCTTGAAAATTAGTGATTTTTGCCAACTTTGACACACCATAACTTTTGATCCAAGAAGAATTAGATCATGTTCTTGTACTTTTTGAAAAGGGAAAGATCTAATCTACAACTTTCATGACCAAAGTTTTTCCATTTGAAGCATTTTTGGATCAAAAAGTAAGGTTTGAAAAGTGGCATAAAATGACATATTCCTTAAAAGTCAACCATGCCCTAAAAAGTCAACTTTGCAAAAACTTGTAATTTTTGAATTTTGTGAACTTCAACCTTCTTCCATGATCAAATAAAGATCAAATACACTCAAAATGATGAAGATCACCCCCTGGTTGGGTCATTGGGGGCCTCAGATGCCCTGATTTTGCACTGACTTGTCTGAAAAGTCAACTCTTGGTCAGATGACTTCCCCATGGAATTTCTTCATGAAAATTGATATGCATACTCCCTATACCATATAGAGACCAATAGAAACAAGAATGACCAAAAAATTTGGAGTTATGGCCTTTGAAACCAAAACCCTAATTCTAGGTCATCTGTGCAATCAAACTTGGCTCTGCTTCCATGCCATTCTCAGTTCTTGTGATTTTTCTGACATTCTTGACTTTGAGAGGATATAATATGATGTTTGAATATACATGGATCCCTTTGAAGTGATTAGTGTCCTTTGGGGTGGCTCAAGAAGCTCCTGGATTGCTCAGATCACAAACCCTAGATGCAGATGACTTTGAAACAATGCAGTGACTCAAAAATGTGATATGAGATGATATGATTGTGTTTATGCATATGAGATGATCACAAGCCATGGTGTGAATGGGTGAGGGCAAATTTGGGGTGTTTACAGCTGCCCCTATTCAAACATGAGTTAACTGTGCAGGTTGTAAGCGACGGCTTATCAGGCAAACAAGATAACTTGTGGTTGAATACCAAAGACAGTCCAAAATTTGCACTCACAGAATGAAGAAGAAAAGGGATATAGATTGTAAAGGAAAATAAAGTATATTGTAAAGTGTGGGCGACGGAGGACGACCGTCGAGCAGAGGACGACTGCTGGGTAAAGAGCAATGACGGGGACGGCCGACATGCTGGGGATAAAAGGTAAAGCCAAGGCGGGGACGGCCGACTAGCTGGGAAACATAAGATTTATGATGGGGACGGCCATCAAGATAAAGTTGTAAGATTCTCTCGGAATTAATGAAACATGACGGGGACGGCCATCAAGTTCATAAAGCAAAGTAACCGACGATGGGGACGGCCATCGGGCTAAAAAGAAAAGGGACCACGACGGGGACGGCCATCGGGTTAAAGAATAAATGAAATAAACAGATGATGAGGTACGGTCATCAAAGGTGAAGGACGATCACCTAGCAGGGGACGGCTGCTCTGTTGGGGAATAAAGGAATTATGATGGGGACGGCCATCAAAGGTGGAGGACGACCACCTGGCAGGGTACGGCTGCCGAAAATATCGCGACATAGGACGAATGCCGGATAGAAAAGCAACGATGGGGACGGCCATCGGATGAGCATGATGGAGGACGACCATCAAGAGGTGGAGGACGACCACCTAGCAGGGGACGGCTGCTCTCGAGGTTTATCATGACATAGGGCGAATGTCAGATAACCAAAAATCGACAATGGGGACGGCCATTGGATAAAACTGATGAAGGACGATCATTAAGAGGTGGAGGATGACCACCTAGCAGGGGACGGCTGCTAAAAATCGACGATGGGGACGGCCATCGGATGAGCATGATGGAGGACGACCATCAAGAGGTGGAGGACGACCACCTAGCAGGGTACAGCTGCTCTCAAGGTTTATCATAACACAGGACGAGTGTCGGATTAAAGAAGAAAATTTGCTTTGTTGGAAATCTACTGGGGAGTAGTGAACACGGACGAGTGTTTACATCCAAGAAACAAAAGGTATAAGTGTTTGGTATTTGTGTATAGATTAAAGATGCGGACGAGCATCCTTAAGACTATGATACGAACGAGTATCGGATAGAAACAAATACTGACGCGTGTTCAAAGATGATGATACGGACGAGTATCAACTGGTTAACAGAGAACACGGACGAGTGTTGAATCTGAGAGGATTCTTCTGGGGAATGATAGACACAGGCGAGTATCTATATTCAAGAAGACAACAGTGTTTGACACAGTGTATGGATTAAAGATGCGGGCGAGCATCCTTAAGACTATGATACGGACGAGTATCATGTAGAAACAAACGCTTGACGCATGCTCTGAGATGACGGTACTGACGAGTACCAACGAGTTAACAAAGAACAAGGACTAGTGCCGAATCTGAGGGGATTTGAGTGATATGTACAAGACACGGACGAGTATCTGTATAAGCATGAGTGTGAATATTGTATAGATGAGTATTTATCTGCTGGGGAGGGAGACACGGACGAGTGTCAAGAGAGAAAAGTATAATAATATCAACAAGTATATGGGTTGTAAAAGTGTAGGCGACTGCGCTGGGGATACGACACGGACGGGTGTCAAGAAAGTGTATATAGGTATATGTGAGTGCAAAGAGGATGTCTTTGGCTTTCTGCTGGGGTATGACACGGACGGGTGTCAGGAAGTATCTGTAATACGGGTGGTGTTGTTTGCAAAGAGTGTTCAGGTGACTTTACTGGGGAAAGATGGCACGGACGGGTATCAAAATGAGTATATACTGGTGTTTGTGAATGTGAGGCAGTTTCTTTTGCTGGGGATTCTGGTGGGGATTTTTCTGTATGTTGATGAACTGTCATTATTCACAAGTGTTGGTTTAAAACATGGCTTATGATTATGCTATGTGTTGGATTTTTGCCGTAATGCTCTGTGTTAAAACGGAATGCTACGCTTTGTGGGTGAGCATGATGCGTATGCTATGATTGTGCAAAGATACCAAACCGGGATCCGGGTCCCGTTGCTGCGAAGATCTTCGATCGATCTGTTTGAAGTAGACACCCCAGCTGGGGATGAGATCATAGGTAGATCTGATGAGACGTATTTTCTTGGGGAAATGGGTCAATGAGAGACCTATTCCAATAAATGAGAGACCCAGCTGGGGTTTGTAGAAGCTTTCTTCACTCTGTTGTGATTCTTCATGAGTTGCTCTTCTGGATAGAGGCTGGAGCTCTGTGGGGAGATGATTCCCTGACTTTTGTGCTCGGCTGAGGATGACAACTTGGCTGGGGAGAAAGAGAAATCATTGAGATCTCCCTAGGGATTCTGCTGAAGTAGATTCTTGACTCAGCCGGGGATATGGGCGCCTTCTGTAATGCCTGGCAACTCTGATGGGGAGAAGTAGCAAGTGGCAGCTCAGTTGGGGAAGTCATGAGAGGCAACTCAGCTGGGGAGAGAGCACTTTGGGTGCTAAAATTGAGTGTTGGTTTGCCAGCTTGCTGGGATGAAGCTTACATGCCCCAAGTTGCGCTCTGGATTCCCGCAAACCTGAAAAGACAGAGAAACGCACAAGCAATCCCGAGGTATCCTTTATTGGATTCCGTCATAGGAATTTAGTTACTTCCGAGAGTAAGTATATTTCCTGCAAGCATGTTTTTGTTTGAAGATAAACATTTGTATTTTATGCAGCCAGTGTTTCTTTTAGACATCAGACATTTTTTGCAAACAAAATGTACAAGACGAGACATGACTGAAAATATGATTTTATTAATTCGTATGCCCTGAAATGGCGAGATACAGTCAAAGGAACAAATCCCCTGGAATGAGGAGATTGTTACAAATTAAGAAACAAAATGCTGGCAATGTTGATGACGCTTTAAGGAGCTTCCTCTTTACTATGACTCGTATGACTTTTGACGTTCTTCTCATCTGGCTTTCTGAAGAATGTTGATTTTGATTGAAGCTTGATCCTTTCGAAGCTTACCAAGTTGTAGGCGATACAGACGAATTCAGAATGCAGTTGTTCGCTTATTCCCTTATTTTGCATGGATCGCCCTTTCGGGTTTTCGAGCCATCGGGATACCCATTTTTGCCTGAGTTGTCCAATGCGGCTTTTCAACTCAGCGGGTGTACATTTTTTTGTTTATTTTCCCTTATTTTTTCCCGAGTCTTTTATTCTGTTTTTGACTCGCCGGGATGCCCTGTTTTTGCCTGGACTTACATTCTGTTTTTATGTCCAGCGGGTCATTTTTATGCGAAGTATTTTTTAACTGCATCTGAATTCACAGGGGACGGGAAATCTTCACCATCCATGGTGCTGAGCATCAGTGCTCCACCAGAGAAAACTTTCTTCACCACGAATGGTCCTTCATAATTTGGAGTCCATTTTCCTCTGTGGTCTGTATGAGGAGGGAGGATTCTTTTCAGCACAAGATCTCCTACTTGGTACTCTCGGTGCCTGATTTTCTGATCGAAGGCTCTCTTCATTCTTTTCTGATACAACTGCCCATGACAGATTGCAGCCAACCTTTTCTCTTCGATCAGACTCAGTTGCTCGTATCGGGACCGAACCCATTCTACTTCGTTCAGCTTAACATCCATTAGTACCCGTAGAGAGGGTAATTCAACTTCGACAGGTAGGACTGCTTCCATACCGTACACAAGCTGATACGGTGTTGCCCCTGTGGATGTCCTGATTGACGTGCGGTACCCATGCAAGGCAAACGGTAGCATTTCATGCTAGTCTTTGTAGGTGACTACCATCTTCTGCATAATCTTCTTAATATTCTTGTTAGCCGCCTCAACAACGCCATTCATCTTTGGCCTGTAAGGAGAAGAATTGTGGTGTTGGATCTTGAAGTCCCGGCACAGCTCAGCCATCATCTTGTTGTTTAGATTGGAACCATTGTCAGTAATGATTCGCTCGGGAACTCCATATCGACAGATGATATCTCTCTTCAGAAATCTGGCTACCACTTGCCTTGTGACATTTGCATATGAAGCTGCTTCAACCCACTTGGTGAAATAGTCAATGGCGACCAAGATGAATCTGTGGCCATTCGAAGCAGTCGGCTCAATCTTGTCAATCATGTCGATGCCCCACATAGCAAAGGGTCAGGGTGAAGACATCGCATTCAAAGGATTGGGAGGCACATGCACCTTATCTGCATAGATCTGGCATTTGTGGCACTTTCTGGCGTAGGCACAACAATCAGCATCCATTGTGATCCAATAATAGCCTGATCTTAGCAACTTTTTAGCCATGGCATGCCCTCCTGCATGGGTACCAAAGGATCCTTCGTGCACTTCATGCATTAGCAGATCTGCTTCTGTCCTGTCGACGCATCTTAGGAGTACCATATCAAAGTTCCTTTTGTATAAAGACCCATCAGTGTTTAGAAAGAAACTACCAGCAAGCCTTCTCAGAGTCTTCTTATCATTGGAAGATGCCCCAGGTGGGTATGTCTGATCCTCCAAGAAGCACTTAATGTCATGGAACCAAGGCTTATCGTCTTTGACAACATCTGCTGCAAATACATATGCTGGCCTGTCAAGTCTGGACACTGAGATCTGAGGTACAAAGTTGGCAGCTTGAACTTTGATCGTGGACGAAATGGTAGCCAAAGCGTCTGCAAACTGATTCTCGTCCCGAGGGATATACTCAAGCTTGACTGTTGTAAAGAAAGTCAATAACCTCCTTGTATAATCCCTGTAAGGTATCAGATGATCTTGGTGTGTGTACCATTTGCCGTTGGTTTGATTGACTACCAAAGCTGAATCTCCGAACACGGTCAATGTCTTGATCCTGAGGTCAATGGCTTCCTCAAGACCCATAATGCAAGCTTCGTATTCAGCTTCGTTGTTAGTGCAGTTGAAAGTGAGTTTTGCCGAGAAAGGCATGTGAACTCCTTTGGGTGTAATGAGTACTGCACCAACACCACGACCATTCATATTAACAGCCCCATCAAACATCATAGTCCATTCTTCTTCCGGGTCGGGCCCTTCAGTGTGAACAGGCTCTTCATGATCTTTCGCTTTTATGAACATGATGTCTTCATCAGGGAAGTCAAATCTCATAGGCTGGTAATCATCAATAGGTTTCTCAGCAAGATATTCAGACAATACACTGCCCTTGATGGCTTTCTGAGATGTGTACTGGATGTCATATTCTGTGAGAATCATTTGCCATCTTGCAACCCGTCCGGTAAGTGCTGGCTTCTCGAAA
This sequence comes from Lathyrus aphaca, assembly GCA_963966055.1. NCBI lineage: Eukaryota > Viridiplantae > Streptophyta > Magnoliopsida > Fabales > Fabaceae > Lathyrus > Lathyrus aphaca. Next base: position 49,620,982 of record OZ014520.1, read on the forward strand.
ATGTACTTAACTGGGTCCATTTTGGAGATTAATAAGGTAGTGTGGGTCAACATATACTGCCTCAGTCGGCGAGCAGCCCACGCTAAAGCACAACAAGTTTTCTCGAGCAGTGAATAACGTTGTTCACAGTCGGTAAACTTTTTGCTTAGGTAGTATATTGCATACTCTTTTCGACCAGACTCGTCATGCTGGCCCAGCACACACCCCATTGACTCTTCTAATACTGTCAAGTACATTATCAAAGGTCTCCCTTCAACTGGAGGCATAAGGATTGGAGGCTCTTGTAAGTATTCCTTGATCTTGTCAAATGCCTTCTGGCAGTCTTCATTCCACCTGACCGTCTGTTCTTTTCTCAATAATTTGAATAAGGGTTCGCAAGTTGCCGTAAGGTGAGATATGAACCTTGAGATGTAGTTCAATCGACCTAAGAACCCTCGAACTTCTTTTTTTGTCTTCGGTGCAGGCATCTCTTGAATAGCTTTGACTTTATCAGGGTCAACTTCAATCCCTTTCTCGCTCACAATAAATCCCAGCAGCTTACCGGATCGCACCCCGAATGTGCATTTGTTGGGGTTCAACTTCAGTTGGTACTTCCTCAGACGCTTGAATAGCTTCAGCAGATTCACCAGGTGATCTTCTTCAGTGAGGGACTTGGCGATCATGTCATCCACATAACATTCTATTTCTTTATGGATCATATCGTGGAATAACGTCACCATAGCCCGTTGATATGTTGCACCAGCATTTTTCAATCCGAATGGCATCACCTTGTAACAGAACGTGCCCCAAGGTGTAATGAAGGTTGTCTTCTCCATGTCTTCAGGTGACATCTTGATCTGATTGTATCCTGAAAATCCGTCCATGAAGGAGAATACCGAGAACTGAGCTGTATTATCCACCAATACATCAATGTGAGGTAATGGGAAGTCGTCTTTTGGGCTGGCTCTGTTCAGATCCCGGTAGTCAACACACATCCTTACTTTGTCGTCCTTTTTAGGCACAGGTACTATATTAGCAACCCACGGTGGATAGCTAGTTACGGCAAGGAACCCGGCGTCCCATTGCTTTTGTACCTCTTCCTTGATTTTCATAGCCATGTCTGGACGAGTACGGCGCAGCTTCTGCTTGACAGGTGGACATTCTTCTCTCAAAGGTAGCTTGTGCATGACAATGTCGGTGTCCAACCCTGGCATATCCTGATAAGACCAAGCAAACACATCCACATACTCTCGAAGCAGGTCAATCAGTTGTCTCTTCACTGAGTCTTGTAAGCAGGCCCCGATTTTAACCTCTTTCACGTCTTCACCTGTACCAAGATTAATCGCTTCAACCTCCTCCTGGTGAGGAGTAATAACCTTTTCCTCTTGTCTTAACAACCTGGCTAGCTCTTCAGGAAGCTCATACCCTTCTTCAACCCCTTCATCAGCTTGATTGATTGGATTGTCAAAGTCATACGAAGTCATAGCCGTGCTGTTGTCGGTGCTGTCTGGAGGGCACTCTCTGCAAGGGTTCAGTTTGTTCATTTTAGTGATTTGATCTTAATCTTGTTTAGAAAAGTGAAATAAAGTTGTCATTTTGAAAACACTGCCATTTATTTTTTTGTACAAAAAGAAAAATGGAAAAACAGTGAGCGGAAAAGAAAAAGACTCGTTTGCAAAAAGATGTCTGATATTTCATTGATTAATCTTGTTTGCACAAAAAGTACAGATGGCCCGATTACAAAATGAGTCTTGTCATCTTGGGCAAGATGCAAGACTTTGATGCATGCTATAAAAATACAGGAAATAATAATTACTCTGCATGAGTAACTCTTATAATTTCCTGGGAAGACCAGTTTGAGATACTGCTCCCCGGGATCTTTGGACGAATCCAGCTTTCCAGGTTGCGTTCTTCTTCCAGCTCGTCTTCCAAACAGTTGACAGCATCAGGGGTGAGCATCCCCCCACTAACAAAGTTGGGCTCTTTCGCAGCCTCTGCTTGATCTTGTTGAGTTGGTTTGTAACCCAACCCAAATCTATCCTCTTTCTTCTCCACCGGTAGCAGTTTGCCCCAGCCTTGGGCATTTCCTTCTTCAACAACCTTTCGGGCTTGTTGGTATGATGTCATTGAAGTTCCAGGTACAGCAGATGTTTCATTCACGTTCAAGGCTTCGAAACCTTGGCTCATTGTTTCATGGATCTCCCCATCCATCTCAATATACTTATAAGTAGCCAGATGGCTAACAAATATATCCTCCTCTCCACAGATTGTAACGACTTGACCCTCCCACTCGAATTTTAACTTCTGGTGAAGGGTTGAGGTCACGGCGCCAGCGGCGTGAATCCATGGCCTACCCAATAGACAGCTATAGGCAGGCTGTATATCCATCACGTAGAAGGTCGTTTTGAAAGTCTGCGGGCCAATCGTTATGGGCAACTCAATCTCTCCCAGAACCGATCTCTTAGAACCATCAAAGGCCCTCACCACCAGGTTGCTGGGTCTTAATGCCAATCCGTCATATTCTAGCTTCACCAGGGCCTTTTTAGGTAAGACATTGAGGGATGACCCTGTGTCTACCAGCACATGGGAAAGGACTGCACCTTTACATTCCATGGTGATGTGCAAGGCCTTGTTATGGTTGCGGCCTTCCGTTGTCAAGTCAGTATTGATGAACCCTAGCCCATTGCTAGCAGTAACATTCCCAACCACGGTTTCCAACTGATTGACGGTGATCTCTTCAGGCACGTAAGCTGCGTGCAAGACTTTGAGTAGTGCATTCCGATGGGCTTCGGAGCACATAAGCAATGATAGGATAGAGATCTTGGATGGCGTCTGGTGAAGCTGATCCACTATCTTGTAATCACTCTTTTTGATGATTCTCATGAACTCATCAACTTCTTGATCGAATGGTGTTTTCAAAGCTTCCTTAACAGCTTGATCGTCCTGCACCGGGCTCTTTCCTTTTGCCTTGGCAGCAGCTTCTGCTTCGGCAGTGGGTCTTTGAATTTGTGGAGCAAAGAGACGTCCGCTTCGAGTGAAGCCTCCGCCTCCTCCCACATTGTCTATTTGTGGTGCAGGGGTTGATGATTCAAAAGTGATTTTTTGTCCTTCACAGTACAGGTCAGAGCCGTAGTGCCAAGGGATGGCCCTATTGCTTTCATAAGGTACTGGTCCAGGCACTGTGATAGTGACTGGACTGATGACAGCTGCAGAAGGGACTGTGATAGTTTGTGGGTCATAATAAATTGTGACTGGTGCCCTAATGGGAGCAGCACTTTCTGAGTTGTAGGCAGAGTTGTTTTCAGGATCATAAAATATTGTGACAGTTGAGACGTCCTCGTGATTTGTTGCTGGTGTTGTAGGAGACATTGTCGGAAGGATGGATGTTGTTGTTGTAGGAGATTCAAAATGGAGTGATGCTGAAGTTGTAGCGGGAACATTTGTTGATAGCTGATCAGTTGAGATGATAGATGAAGTACTTGTTGATGAAGCCGAAGAGTTGTCGGGAACAATGGTTGTTGCAGTTGTAGTAGATACGGGAATTGCTGCCGATGAGATTGCTGGATTTGTTGGAAATGATGTGGTGATCTGAAGTTGGCCACTCTGAATGAGGCCATCTATGCCATTCCTCAGGTTATCGCACCCATTTACTGAGATATTGCAGTAAGCACACCCCAACTCACACCCCGGGAACATTTGACACTCAAGGAGTTGAGCCTTAATTTCCACCAACGGTGTCCGGATCTGACCCACACTGGTTATTAAATAAGACGGCTTGTCTTCTTCAATAGCGTTAATTCTGGGACCACCGTGGTTTGGCATAGGATTTTTGTTGACATTAGGTGGTGGTGCGAAATTCAGAGCTTTTGAGTCTACCAGGTCTTGTACCTTCATGTGCAAGGCTCTGCACTTTTCTGTACTGTGGCCAGGTGCATTTGAATGAAAAGCACATCTGGCGTTGGAGTCATAATTCCTGGGTAAACTGTTGGGATCTGGAGGCGCCAACGTCCTTAGCTCAACTAGGTTGAGTTTCAGGAGTTGTGGCAGCAACGTAGCATATGGCATAGGGATCGGATCGATCACCCTATTGGCTTGAGATGGCCTCTGCTGAAATGGCCTTTGCTGGTTGTTGTTGTTGGTGTTGTTGTAGTTTCTCGGAGGATACTGAGATTGTTGATGGTACTGAGGTTGTTGCTGATAGTTTTGCTGCGGAGGTTGATAAACTGGTTGAGGATGAGCTGGAGCGGGAATGGTGACTGCTGCCACTGACCTGTGAACATATTGGGGTCTGCCCCTGTTGGTGTGGATGGCATTGGTCTCGCCAGTTCTTCTTGGGCCTGCAAAAGGCTTCCTTGCATTACTGGATGAGCTGGCACCATTGTCAGAGATCTTTCCCATCTTCAATAGGCTTTCAATTCTCTCCCCGGCTATGACAACATCTGCGAAGCTGGTAGATGAGAAGGCAGCTAGCCTATCAATGTAAGTCCCCTGAAGGGTGTTCATGAACATATCAGCCATCTCCCTTTCTGACATAGGTGGCTGGACAGCAGCAGCAAGCTGTCTCCATCTCTGGGCATATTCTCGGAAACTTTCCCTTGAAGACTGTGACATTCCCATTAGGAGGGTCCTGTTGGGTGCCATATCTAAGTTGTACTAATATTGTCTAATGAAAGCTTCTGCCAAATCCTTCCAACACCTGATGGTTGCCCTTGTCAGGTGAGAGTACCATTCTCTTGAGGCTCCCGTCAAGCTATCCTCAAAATAGAACATCCAGAGCTTCTCATCCATAGTATAGGCCTTCAGCCTTCCCAGAAATGATTGTAAGTGAGTCCGGGGGCATGAAGTCCCGTTGTATTTTTCAAAACAAGGAGGCTTAAACTTATGGGGAATCCTGACCCCGTCTACCAAGCCCATGTCCATGACATCGAAACCCAAAGAGTTTTGAGACTCTAAGGACCTCAACTTCTCAGCTATCTCATCCAGCCTTCTATCATAAGCTTCTTCCCCAGCACCCATTACTGTGAATTGATCCTCTTGGGGGTCTTCTTGCAGTACCCTGGCCGCAGTGGCAGTCCCTTGAACATTTGCAGGGATGTTGACCTCAGGATGGAGGTGTGGTCCAAAGACAGGGGGTTAACATGAGGTTGGACCCTCTCGTTGTTGCTGGTGCCGGCAGTCCCTATATGCGGATCTTCTTGATTTTGCCTTTCCACCATGGCCCTCAATCTTTCCTGGCTCTGAGCCATGTTGTTCATCACTTCCATAAACTGAGTCATCTGCGTTCTCATTTCCAATCTTTCGTTTGCCATTTGATTTCTGACCTCTGCAAGGTCCTGCTGTACCTGATCCATTTGTATGCCCGGAAGATTGTTACGGGTTGGATAATGGTGCGGACGGTTGAGGGGAAATACCCGGCGTCGAGCAATAGTTCCTGGGGGTCACAACAGAGTTAGCAACAATAAAAAAAAAACCTACAAAACAAACAGAGGGTTAGCATGCAATGCAGTATGCTTATTTGTTTTCAAGGTATCCGGCTTGGCATTCAGTTTTGACCCTTCCAGACCCTTGAAGATGCTGTTGATGTTGCTTTCGAAGTAAACAAACTAACACATATATTACAAAAGACAAATGGTACATAGTTTGTTTACAAATACGAGCCCTCTGAGGGGTCACAATACATTACAGGAAAACAAAAGTACATGGAATGAAAGCAACAACAAACAAATGGTCAAACACCAAGGCCAAACTCATCCTCACGAACTTCCTTGAGAAGTGCTTCGGTCACAGGATCAGCTGGACGCTCCGTGAGATTCCTGATGAGGAGGTTCCGGGTAGTAACAGCTGTAGTCAACTTCTTGTGCTGACTTTGGTCCTTTGACCTCTTCACTCCAGCTTTGATCTTCAGCTCTGATATCTCCCTCTGGGCTGCTGCCAGGGCTTCCTGCTGCACTTTTGCACTAGCTTCCAGTTGCTCCATCTTGTCTTGAACTCTCTTGTCCTCCAGAGTACGAGCCTCGGTGATCCTGACCCACCTAGCCTGACTCTCTTTCAGATACAAGTCTGTCCTTGCTCTCTGGAACTGGGCTTCCTTGCAAGCATTCTTCAGAATTTGTTCTCCAGCCTTAGACTTTTTGATATAATCCCCAGATTTCTCAATCTTAGCCAGATGCTCCACTCTCAACTTCTCTAACCTCTCAATATCCAACCTGCCATCACTCCTCTCCCGGAGGGTCTTCTGCAAAGCCTGAGTCAACTTCTCATTTCTCTCTTTCAACTTCTCAAACTCTTCTAAGCTGACAGTTGCTGGAGGTGGTGTTGTGGAAGGCCCAGGCTTATCTTCTATAGTAAAGGGCATCCCAGAGAATTGAGCCCTGGCATGGGACCAATCATAGTATTGTGCTGATGCCACATTGTTACACTTCCCCAAGATGGTTACTCCCTTAGTCTGCACATTATCCCAGGCCCAGGCTGCCTGCCTAACAATAGCCAGATTAAGCTTGTTCTCACAATAAAGAGTCTCAACCAAGTCCTGTGCCTTAGGAGTGTGGACCAGTGCATAGCCTAGTTGCTTTTTGAACAGCAGAGGGTTGTAATTAATACTACCCTTAACTCCTATTAGAGGCACATTGGGAAAATGCCCACAGCTGGTGATGATATCCCTGCCTTTGGTACTTTGAGTGCACCATCTGATATCAGCTGAAGTTAGTGCAGTGAGTCTCTTAGCCCAGTTTCTCTGCTGATGAGGATTCAAAAATGCATATATCCTGGGTAGATGCCTGAGAAGCCAAGTGTGGAACAATGGAGCACAGCACCTCACTAATCTTCCCCTCTGCTTCTCATTCCTCTGATGCACTGAGTAGTAGAGATCCCCCAATAAAGTTGGCACTGGGTTCTTTAGAATGAACAGATGGATTGCATTCTTGCTAACAAATCGAGGCTCATCTGCAAATAGTATGATCCCATATATGCTCAAGGCCAATAAAGCACAGACTGCTTTCCACTCTCCTAAAGAAGCTTTCAGGGTAGCTTGAGAGATCAAGAAATCCAGATGCAAGCCAGGGATTCCAGCCTTAGAAGTCATATGCTGCCCTATCAAAACTGATTCCAGATGCAAAGCCTTTGCTACTTCTTCATTACCAGGAAAGACCATCTCAGGGTTGAAAGGGACTCCTCCCCTGATATGTATACCAACCAATAATGAGTATTCTTCCAATAGAGGGCCCAACTGAAAGTCCTGAAAAGTAAAGCACCTCAGTGGGGGATCATAAAACTGAATGCAAGTGTGGATCAGGCTTCTCTGTGAAGGGTTCAGATCCATAACCACATCAAGTATATCTCCATGGTGTTCCCTGAACAGTGGTATATGGTCTGGGGTGATCAGGGTCTGAATCCTCCTGATGTCAGCTAAATCTGGCTGGAAGAAGTGGTAGGTGATGTTGCTCTTTTTAGGTGCCATGATGTTGAGACTGAGCAGAGACAAGTGTTGATGATGATACTGAAGAATGGGCCACTGACTGGCTGAAGTAGTTAGCTGATAGCTGAAGCAGGTGCTGATGAAGATAGGTCAATACTGAAGATGGGGTCAAAACCAAAACTAAATGAAGATGGATACCCTGAAACACAAATAAGCAAATGTCAATATGATGCAATGATTATGTATGCAAATGATATGCAAGGGTTTGTGACTGAACTGGATCTGATCAAGTGCTCTGATATAAGTCCAAGTATGTCCAAGAATTCCAGATGGGGGTCTATAAATCCAGTAACCAAGGTGGGGGGCTCAAATAAAGAGCCACATGTCCAGGGTTTAGAATCACAAGAACTATTCCAACATGGAGTATTCTTAATCAAATCAAAGTAACAGGGTATGTTGAGGCCAAGGGTACCTGCAAACCTGTAAACAGCCCAACCCCCTCACAGGTGGTGTTCTAGAACAAGGATCCTCAGACTTGGATCAGTTATGAGAAGTGTAAACACTTCTAACCCGGAGGTACAGTGTTTACAATAACCATAAAAGTTCCTCCTCTAATTCACCTCAGTTTCTGAAGGTCAATACTAAAGGTCATCCAGACTTAGCAGGCTTCCCAGGTAGCCCTAGTATTGCAGGAAATCTGCAACACAGAGTTCTCAAGAAGAAACCCATGTCTGAACCGTGTTTCATATTCCCGCACCAGACCGAGATGGAATAGGAAAGAATATGATTCACTCTAGCCTAGGTGTCACTCAGGTCCCAGGTATAGGACTTCAACTCTCAGTAGAACCCCACCCACCAAAGCAAACAAACAGATCCAGCCAGCACAGTATGACAATATGATAATATGCAAAGCTATAAAGAAAATAGTAAAGCAACTGTACATAAAGCAAAAATAAATACAGATATACAAACACAAATAAGCACATAACACCCCAGTAAACACAAATCAAACAAGCGCTAGGAGGAACCCACAAAAAGAACCAGAAGCCCTGGTTACGGTATAAGGATCCCCAGCAGAGTCGCCAAGCTGTCGCTCCCAAAGATTTGCATCCCGGTACAAGCGCGAACGGTCGGCGAAAAGAACAATGAGAACACACAACCGTGAACTCACTGGAGATGAATAGAGTCGCCAGCTAGGCATTTTTATCCCGGAGGAAAGGTAATGCTGCATAAATCTAGAAAGAGATGGATAAGACGGTTGCGGACCAGAGAGACTGAGAAAGGGGGTTGGTTACAACCTGGGAAGGTATTAGCACCCAGATTGTCCGTCGTACACGACGGGATCCACGCTTAAAAGATTTGTGTTTTAAAGGGGTAGTGTCAGTGCATAATTTTTAAACAATTTTTACTATTTTAAATAAATTATGGAAGTTAAATGAGAAAAATATGAAAATAAAATGAAATAAACTGAAGTATGCAGGATGGAAGGCCAGGATTCACTCTGGATTTGAAAAGGTTGACCGCGCGCGCTAATGGATGGCCTGGATTGCTTCTGAGTTAATTAATTATGATTATTCTAATTAAACAAGATTAGGGCTTAATGACTCATCTGAGCCGCTCATCCACGTGCGAAGTCAAGGAAAGTCAAAGGATCCTACGCTCAAGATTCAAATGGACTTAATGACCTGAGATTAGGGCAAATGACATTCAGGTGACCGGAGGGAAGCTCCGGTCATCTTCTCCAGCAACAACAAAACCCTAGAATACGATTCAGGCCACCATTCTTCAAATCAAAGCCAGGGAAATGCTCATCTACTCAAACCTCACTCAAAACACCTCTCAAACTAAATTTCTCATGCTTAGACTAAGAGAATCGAAGCCATGAAGACTCACGGGCAAAGTTTCAGAGCCCTGGTAAATCCTCATTTCTCACTCATTTCTAATTCTAAAACCATCCCCATGATCAGCAAGACATACACAATCAATTTATTACTTAAAAATCAAGCTCTGAGAGAAAAGTTTCATGGCCATACCTGAGATGGAGACTCCTGTTTCTGGGCTTTCAAAGCTATTCTTTGGTGCAAGCTTGCTCCACTGATTCCCCTGGTGCTAATGGTAGGCTTGGAATGAGCTTAAGCAAGCTATTTTGAGAGATTCCAATCTGACATAGCAGAAAATGAGTTCTGTGTGTGAGTGGTTTCAAGCTCTGTTAATGGTTGATTCTGGTTCCTTTTGATGTGTTTGATTTGTTGGTGAAAAGAGTTTGGATGTTTGGTGGCTGTGGAAAGTGATTCGAAGAAGGGAAGCTTTGTGACAGTTTTTGTGAAGGCTGTATTCTAGTGTGATTCTGGCTGTTTTGAGTGTTGGCTTGGGCTTAATGAAGCATGGTGAGATGATTAGTGGAGTTTGTTTGAGTGTTTGAGGCCTGTGGAAGATGATTCGAAGGAAAATGCAGATTGGAGTGTTTTTGTGAATGTTGTACTAGGGCTTGTTTCAGGCTGGCTCCTTATGTGATATGGCTAGCAAATGGATAGTATAAACAACTCCAATTGGTCAGATGATGTGACTTGGCCTGCTGTGATAGGTGAGCTAACTTTTGCAAAAAGTCCACTCTTGTGTAAGAGAAGCATGGGTTGTGTTCTAGGCTAGTACAAAGGTGTGGGCTGGTGCAGCATGGTGAGGGGAAAGGCTATGGTTGGTTCAGCAGCCAAGGCAACAAGTGGATGGAAGTGTTATGATGATTTTGCAACTTGCTTACTTTTGAAACTTCATGAAAATCTCTTGCTTTGCCAACCATGAACATGTGATCTTTTGGTTCAAATCTGATTTTTAGAACTTTTATGATGCTTGCACATTGGTTAGACATGAACTAGAAGTCACAAATTCCTTGGTACAAAGTTTTTGCAAGTTTCTCATTTGAGGCATATCTTGAAAATTAGTGATTTTTGCCAACTTTGACACACCATAACTTTTGATCCAAGAAGAATTAGATCATGTTCTTGTACTTTTTGAAAAGGGAAAGATCTAATCTACAACTTTCATGACCAAAGTTTTTCCATTTGAAGCATTTTTGGATCAAAAAGTAAGGTTTGAAAAGTGGCATAAAATGACATATTCCTTAAAAGTCAACCATGCCCTAAAAAGTCAACTTTGCAAAAACTTGTAATTTTTGAATTTTGTGAACTTCAACCTTCTTCCATGATCAAATAAAGATCAAATACACTCAAAATGATGAAGATCACCCCCTGGTTGGGTCATTGGGGGCCTCAGATGCCCTGATTTTGCACTGACTTGTCTGAAAAGTCAACTCTTGGTCAGATGACTTCCCCATGGAATTTCTTCATGAAAATTGATATGCATACTCCCTATACCATATAGAGACCAATAGAAACAAGAATGACCAAAAAATTTGGAGTTATGGCCTTTGAAACCAAAACCCTAATTCTAGGTCATCTGTGCAATCAAACCTGGCTCTGCTTCCATGCCATTCTCAGTTCTTGTGATTTTTCTGACATTCTTGACTTTGAGAGGATATAATATGATGTTTTAATATACATGGATCCCTTTGAAGTGATTAGTGGCCTTTGGGGTGGCTCAAGAAGCTCCTGGATTGCTCAGATCACAAACCCTAGATGCAGATGACTTTGAAACAATGCAGTGACTCAAAAATGTGATATGAGATGATATGATTGTGTTTATGCATATGAGATGATCACAAGCCATGGTGTGAATGGGTGAGGGCAAATTTGGGGTGTTTACAATGGGAAAGAACATGAACCACTCTAGCCTAGGTGTCACTCAGGTCCCAGGTATAGGACCTTATCTCTCAATGAACCCCACCCATCAAAACAATAAACCAGATCCAGCCAGATAACAGTATGACAATATGATGTATAAAGCTGTAAAGAAAGCAATAAATAACTGTATATAAGGCAATAAATAAAGCAACTATATAAACACAATTAGCACATAACACCCCAGTAAACACAAATCAAACAAGCGCTAGGAGGAACCCACATAAAGAACCAGAAGCCCTGGTTACAGTATAAGGGTCCTCAGCAGAGTCGCCAAGCTGTCGCTCCCATCAAATGACACCTCAGGTCAGAAGGGGTACAGACGCGAACGGTCGGAGAAAAGGAAGAGAGAACACACTAGGGGTGAACTCAGAAAGACAAGAGTCGCCAGCTAGGCATTTTTATCCCGGAGGAAAGGTAATGCTGCATAGACCTAGAAAGATATGGATAAGACGATTGCGAACCAGAGAGACTGAGAAAGGGGGTTGGTTACAACCTGGGAAGGTATTAGCACCCAGATTGTCCGCCGTACTCGATGGGATCCACGCTTAAAAGATTTGTGTTTTAAAGGGGTAGTGTCAGTACAATCTGTGTATCAAAGCTGGAAAGAATGCAAGTGTCAGTGTAAAAAGAATATGAAGTGTATAAGAGAGGTGTAAGTGTAAGAACAAGAGTATAATGCTCAAGACTATGAGGCTTAAAGAATAATGCTGGAAAGAGGGGGAATATACAGAGATTTTTGTTCGATAACTGTTAAGTTATGCCTACGTATCCTCTCGTGCAATGAGGAAGTCAGAACACCGTAGTTCGACCCAAAGAGAGTGAAAGATAAATTGACTTGTGAACTGCTTACTTGTCTATGCTCAAGTGTATGACCTGTCTGGCTTAGGTGCAAACTGTCTTGCATCAGACGGAAGAAGCAAGTTCTCGTTTATGAGTGAAGATGATGAGAAAAGAATCCCGGAGGAGACGATTATTGTTTGTTTTTTGTGTTTTCAATCCTTTATTGCTTTTTGAAGTTTGTCATAAATTAATGAGCTTAAACCTAAACCAATGGGTTAGTAAACTCATCACATCCTCCCTCTGATTAGGGGTAATGAGAATACCTTAAGTGTGAAGTCAGTATCTCACACTTAATCACCATGGTATAGGATTAAGATCATTAACCTACTTGAGATTATTTAGATGTTTTTGTTGTTTTTGTTTAGTGTTGAGTAATGATATTAAGCCATAATCAAGGATTTAATGGACCCATTACACCATCCTAATAGAAGGATAATAGATGAGAACATTTAAGCTGAGGAAGACTCCTCAACTTAATCCATGATTAGGGATTAACCTCATGACAAAACAAAGCCTTTATTAAGTGGATTTTAGTTAATGATAGGATGAAGAAGTGATTTTTATGGTTTGTAAGACAACTTGAGGGGGACTTGTCCATTAACACTAGGGTTAGTCCTTCTTAACCAATTAAGGAAGAATTAGAACCCTAATGCAAGGCCCAAGTTACAAGCTTGATGTCTTAGTGATTATTAGGTGAATTTATTAAAGGATTTAAACACATTAAGGGTTTAACACTTAGGATTAAATTTATACACTCCATCCTAATAGAAGGATGCAGGCATAAGCTTAATCACAAAGCCTTAAAGCCTTTAGGGTTTAGTCCCTGATTATGAGATGAGAAGAGAAGACTCATAGATGACACAAAGGTAAAAGCTAAATGGGGGACTAATCAAAACCTAATTATTATCATGCTTGGAGGTCCTAGGGTTTATGAGGGTCAAGGGAGAAAGATCTTCAAGGAACCACCAAGGAGAGGAGCAGATGAAAGGAGGAAGTAGCAAAGAGAAGCAAAACAACTTGCTTCACTTAAGAAGACAAGTTGCTTGAAGAAAGAAAGTAAGGAGAGATCATGAATGAGCAAGCTCACTCTAAGACAAATACAAAATGCAGAAATCATGCAAGAGAGATGAGGAGAGATTGTGAGAAGTGAAGGCAAATCCACTTCTCAAAACAACTTACCACCTGAAAAGTTAGCAAAAGAAATGAAATGCAATGCAAATGAGATGAAATGTCATGATGCAAACCAAAGTCAGAAGCATTTACATGATGTTAATGATGCTAATGAGATGATACAAACATGAGGCAAGGCATGGGAATGATCAAACAAGCATGATGATGCAAATGAGGCATGCTTTGAAACATGGATGTACATGAAAAGTTATGAAATGCAATGGGCATACAACATGGCAAATGAAAGATGCAATGATTAAACATGGTTCTAATATGTCCTAAGATGTATTATGAATCAAAAGAAAGCACAAAATGTCATGGCAAGTCATTGGATGCAAGCAAATGAGAAATGGGTGCAAAAGGAAGCACAAATTAGGGTTATATGCATCACACAAAGCAAAAATTCAAAACCAGAAGCAAATGATATGATAAAAATTTGAAAATGCAACCAAAGATGCCCTAAACCTATACAAACTCACTGCCCAAAGGAGGGGATCCAACTCTTAACCTATTGAAAGTTATGGATTTCCTAAGATTGCTAGGGTTTTGGGGTGTCTCACAAAGAAAAATACCAAACAAATTGAAAATGCAAGATTAAATCAAACCAATTTTGTCCTTTAAACTACATGCTATGCAAGATGCAATGCCAAAAGAATCATCACCCAACTCTCAATGGTTAGGCAGAAATAAATTTTTGAAGTTTGAAACAAAATATTGCCTTGGAATGAAATTAAATCCAATGAAAATGATCAAAAGGCATCAAGATCAAAAAAGAAATTTGGTTTGAGAGTTGGACAATGTTTCTAAATGTCTCTAAATGCTATGTGAATTTTTTTGTGATTTTTAAATACCTAAATGTATTTTTAATTAATTAATTTCCATTAATTAATTAAAAATAAACATTTAAATAATTTAAAAATAATTTTCAATGCAAAAAATAAAAATAAAAATACTTTTGGGTCTTAAAAAATAATGAAACTCTTGACAAAAAGTTTCATAATTTTTAAAGGATTTTTTCTATTTTAAATAAAATATGAAAGATAAAACAATTTAAATGCAAATAAAAATAAAAGAAATGAAAGTATGCAAGGGGAAGGGCCAGGATTTGATCTGGGCTTGGACTGGTTGACCGCGCGCCAGATCCAAAGGCCCAGATTCAAACCTGGCTAATTTGTTTTATAAATTAATTAAACAGGATTTTAATTAATTAATCAAGGATTAGGGCTTTAATGAAGCATCCTGGCCACACGTTCGCGCGCGGGAAAGGGGATCCTAGGGCCAAGATTCAAAATTCCTAATTAATCACACTTAAACCCTAATTACACTCAGGCGACCGGAGATAAGCTCCGGTCGTCTTCTCCGACTGCCTTTCTCACCAGAATCACTCAAAACACATCCCCAAGGCCCACAAATCTCCAGAATCAATCATTCATCAATGGGTAACAAGAATCCATGGCCAAAAACAATTTATATTGACTACACAGTGAGAATCGAAGAAAACAAATCTTAGGGCAAAAATTTCAGAACATCACAACATGCTTGTTTTTGACTCATTTTCGAAAATAAATAGATCCCCATGATCAGGGTAACATATAGAACAACATTCTAACAAGAAATCAAAGTTCTGGAAAATTTGTTCATCATGCTACCTGAGATTGAGCTTTCAGTCCAGGAGCTTTCTGCTTGCCTCTTTGCCTCAAAATGGTCCCAATGACCCTCTTGATGAAGTTATGAAGCTTGGCTGGAGTTTAAAATGGTTGGTTTGTGAGTTTGAAATGGTTCTGTTCAGAGAGGGGAGGAAATCGTGTTTTGATTTCAGGGAGTTTTAGGGCAAGGTGAAGGGTCAGGGATGATCAGTGAGACATGCTGAGATGTTCTATGGAGTTTGTTTTTATGTTTGATGCTTGTGGAATGTGTTTCGAATGAAAATGCATAAGAGGGCAAAGCTTGGAGCTATGGCTTGGAGAGTGTTTCAGGCTTGTGTGTGTGGTGTGTTGTGTTGTATTTGGTCCACTTATCACAACTAGAGAGGTCAGAGGAGTTGGTGTGGCACAGGCTGATTGGTATGGGTCTTTTGCAAAAAAGTCAAGTTTTGTGTAAGAGAGGTATGGGCTATGGCAGTGAGGGTACAAAGCATGGCTTGGCTGCAGCTTGGATCAGGGAGAGCCATGGAAAAGGATTAGAGGCAATGCAGCAAGTGGACTAGGGTTTATCATAGGTTTTGCAACTTTGTGACTTTTTGCCCCTTTTGAAGTTTCTTGAACCACAAGTCATGGAAATGGGCAAACCTTTGATGCATTCTGACTTTTAGGCCTTGGTTTATGCTTGTACAAAGATTAGAAGTTCATTTGAAAGCACAATTTGTCTTGGCAAGTGGTTTTGCAACTTTGCCTCTTTGGTACATAACTTGAAATTATGTGATTTTTCCCAACTTTGACAAGCCATAACTTTTGATCCAAAATGAATTAGAATGAGTTCTTGTACTTTTTGAAAAGGAAAAGATCCATTCTACAACTTTCATTACCAAAGTTTTCCCATTTGAAGCTTTTTTGAATCAAAAATAAAGGGTTGAAAAAGTTTCCCAAAATGGCAAGTTTCCATTACAAGTCATTTTCCCAAAAAGGCAACTTTGCAAATGGCTTGAAATCCTTCAATTTTGTGAACTTCTAACATATTCTATGATCAAATAAAGATCATACACAATCAAAATGATGAAGAACACCCCTTGGTTGGGTCATTGGGGTCCTCAGATGCCCTGATTTTACACTGACTTGCTCAAGAAGTCAACTCTTGATTAGATGCCTTCCCCATGGAATTTCTTCAAGAAAATTGATATGCATGATCCCTATACCATATAGAGACTAATAGAAACAATAATGACCAAAAAAATTGAAGTTATGGCCTCTGAAACCAAAACCCTAATTCTAGGTCATCTGTGCAATCAAACCTGACTCTGCTTCCATGCCATTCTCAGTTCTTGTGATTCTTTGACTTTCTTGACTTTATGGGAATACAATATGATGCTTGAACATACATGGACCCCTTTGAAGGGATTGATGACCTCTGGAGTGGCTCAAATGGCTCTTGGATTGCTCAGATCACAAACCCTAAGTGCAGATGACTTAGAAACAATGTAGTGAAGCAAATATGCAATAGGAGATGCTATGATTGAACTTATGCATATGAAGAGATCACAAGCCATGGTGTGAATGGGTGAGGGGAAATTTCGGGTGTTTACAGCTGGCTAGATCTTGAGTTCCAAGTGCAAGCTCCTCAAATTCGAACCCTCTGATTCCTTACACCAAAGCTTGAAATGATGGGTGATTTGTGATCCTTACACTTCATTGAGGAGGATTGTGAAAAGAAATGGAACAATGTGCTCAAGGATGAAGGGATTCGTCGTAAAATATAAAAATGGAAAAAACTTTGGATTGTGTAAACACCCCAAATTTTCCCTCACCCATTCACACCATGGCTTGTGATCATTTCATATGCATAAACTCAATCATACCATCTCATACCACATTTTTGATTCACTGCATAGATTCAAAGTCATCTGCATCAAGGGTTTGTGATCTGAGCAATCTAAGAGCTTCTTGAGCCACTCCAAAGGCCATCAATCACTTCAAAGGGGTCTATGTGTGTTCAAGTATCATATTATATCCTCTCAAAGTCAAGAATACCAAAAAAATCACAAGAACTGAAGATGGTATGGAAGCAGAGCCAGGCTTGACTGCACAGATGACCTAAAATTAGGGTTTGGGTTTCAGAGGCCATAACTCCAAATTTTTGGTCATTCTTGTTTCTATTGGTCTCTATATGGTATAGGGAGTATGCATATCAATTTTCATGAAGAAATTCCTTGGGGAAGTCATCTGATCAAAGGTTGACTTTTCAAGCAAGTCAGTGCAAAATCAGGGCATCTGAGGCCCCCAATGACCCAACCAAAGGGTGTTCTTCATCATTTTGAATGTATATGATCTTTATTTGATCATGGAAGATGTTAGAAGCTTACAAAATTCAAGAATTTCAAGTTTTTGCAAAGTTGACTTTTTGGGCAAGTTTGACTTTTAATGAAAATGCCATTTTAGACAACTTTTTCAACCCTTACTTTTTGATCCAAAGATGCTTCAAATGAAAAAACTTTGGTCATGAAAGTTGTAGAATAGATCTTTCCCTTTTCAAAAAGTACAAGAACATGACCTAATTCATTTTGGATCAAAAGTTATGGTTTGTCAAAGTTGGCAAAAATCACTAAAATTCAAGTTATGCACCAAATGGAAAACTTGCAAATTCTTGTACCAAGGCAATTTGTGACTTCTAATTGATGTCAAACCTTTACACAAACATCACACTTGACCTAAAATCAGAATTTGCCCAAGGGATTTCTCATTTTTGTGCTTTGATTTTCAAAGGTCCATAAGTCATTTTTCATACAAGTGCAAAGAAGGATTCTTGGCAAAATCATCCTCCAAAGAGTTATGTGTTCACTAGCTGCCTTCTATGCATTGCCATGATCAATTGAAACATTATGCATCAAAATTCAGCAAGAATCATCTCATGTACATAGCACAAAATCACAAGAAAACACAAGTGGGCAAGTTGCAAGATCTAGCATAGCTCATGATCCACATGCTGCAAACCTTCACAAGCAATCTAAGGGTCATCCTTGACTCAAGCTGAGGCAAGACAAGCCATTAGACAGCTGCTGCCATAGCCCATGCTGCAAGTACCAATCACATTGACTTTTTGGCCAAAACCCCCATACTCTTGGAACAGTAAGCAGCCACCTCTACTGACCTGCTCCACAGGCTACTCATACATTGTGGGAGTGTTATAGCAAGACATTGGCCTTTGAAACAAGAGAGAACACAGCCTTCACAAAAACCTGTCAAGAACTCCTCTCCTTCGAATCTCTTTTTCCAGCCAGCAAACACTCATTTTCTCTTCACCATTGCATCATACACACTCAAAAGAACCAGAATCCACCATTGAAGCAGCTTGAAACCCTATAAATCACAACTGTAAAACCTGCCATATCAGAACTCAAGCTTCCAAAATAGCCACCAACAAAGGATTGTGAGCATTCCAGTGGCTTTAGGGGGTTCAGAGGAGGCATTCTGCATCAAAGCAAGGTCTGGAGAGCTCATATCCATAGCTCATCACTTCAGGTAGCTTCGAATCTCCAACTTTTCAGAGCTTGCATTTTATGTTATAAATGGATAGTGTATGTCTTGCTGATCATGATGATGCCTTTAGAATCAAAAATAGTGAAGAAATGAGTATTTTGTTGCACTCTGAAATTTCACCCGTGAATCTTGTTGGCTTCGATTCTCACTGATTATGAATGATAAATATGGTTTGAGGGGTGGTTTGAATGGGGTTTGGGTAGAGGATCATTTCCCTGCTTTCAATTGGGTGAATGGTGGCCTGAATCATGACTTAGGGTTTTCAACCCGCCGGAGAAGATGACCGGAGCTTCCCTCCGGTCACCTGAAAGTCATTAACCCTAACCCTAATTAATTTGCCAGATGCGTTCTCAGCCATTGGATGTGGATTAGTTTAAGTTACGGATGGTCCAGATGGAGTCATTAAACCCTAACCTGTTTTAATTAATTTAATAAATCATAATTAATTTAATTAAGCCAGAAATGATCCTGACCCTTGATTCACGCGCCAAGTCAACAGCTTTCTCCCAACTTTGAATCTGATGCGTTGGATGTGATTACTTCTCATTTTCATTAATTTTTATTTCAATTTTTCTCATTTAATTTGTACATTTATTTAAAAATAGCAAAAATTATTCAAAAATTCTGAAATTTTTTATACAAACTTTTATTTAATTTCAGAAACCAAAAACATTTTTATTTTTATTTTTTGCATTTTAAAAATATTTTTAAATATTTAAAAGTTTATTTTTAATTAATTAATAAGAATTAATTAATTAAAAATGCTTTTAGGTATTTAAAAATCACCAAAAAATTCATGAAACATTTAAAACCATTTAGAAACATTGTCCAACCCTCAAACAAAATTTCTTTTTTGATCTTGATGCATTTTGATAATTTTCCATGGAATTAATTCAATTTTAAAGCATTATTTTGATCCAAACTTCCAAAAATCATTTCTGCCTAACCATTGAGAGTTGGACCTTGATTCTTTTTGCATTGCATTGTGTTTAGCATGTAGTTTGTGAGATTAAATGGGCATGATTTGATCTTTCATTTTCCATTTGTTTGACATTTTTCTTGTTAAGGAACCCTAAAACCCTAGAAATCTTAGGAAAATCATAACTTTTATTAGGTTAAGAGTTGGAACTTCTCCTTTGGGCAGTGAGTTAGTATAGGATTAGGGACCCTTTGAGTGCATTTTTCAATTTTTTATATTGATGTTTGCTTCTGATTTTGGTTTTTGTTTGATGCTCTGATCATAAACCCTAATTTGAGCTTCCATATGCATCCATCTTGCATTTGTATTCATACCATGACTTGCCATGACATTTCATGCATCCATTTGATTCATGTAATATCTTAAGACATATTGAAAGCATGTTTGATCATTGCATCTTGCATTTTCCATGTTGTAGGCCATTTGCATTTCATATCTTTTCATGTATGTTCATGTTTCTTAACTTGCTCCATTTGCATCCATGAGCTTGTATGATCATCCCCATGTGTTGTTTCATGTTTGCACCATCTCATAGCATCATTATCATCTCATACATGCTTCTGGTTTTGATTTGCATCATGCCATTTCATTTCATCTTGCATTGCATTGCATTCCTTTCACTAACATTTCAGGTGGTAAGTAACTTTGAGAAGTGGATTTGCCTTCACTTCTCACATTCTCTTTTCATCTCCTTCATGCATCATTGCTGCATTTTGATATGTGTTTGAGTTTGAGCTTGCTCATTCTTCTTCTTCTTACCTTCTTTCCTCAAGTGACTTGACTTCTTAAATGAAGCAAGTTGCTTTGCTTCTCTTTGCTCCTTCCATCTGCTTCCTGGTGGTTTCTCTGAAGATCTCTCTTGTCAAACCTCACAAACCTTAGGAACAACCAAGCATGACAATAATTAGGGTTTTGATTAGTCCCCCCTTTAGATTTTACCTTTGTGTCTCATTGAGTCTTCTCTTCTCACCTCACAATCAGGGACTAAACCCTAAAGGCTTTAAGGCTTTGTGATTAAGCTTATGCCTGCATCCTTCTATTAGGATGGAGTGTATAACTTTAATCCTAAGTGTTAAACCCTTAATGTGTTTAACTCCTTTAATCAATTCACATAATAATCATTAAGACATCAAGCTTGTAACTTGGGCCTTGCATTAGGGTTCTAATTCTTCCTTAACTGGTTAAGAAGGACTAACCCTAGTGTTAATGGACAAGTCCCCCTCAAGTTGTCTTACAAATCATAAAAGCCACTTCATCATCATATCATTAAATAAAATCCATCTAATAAAGGCTTTGTTTTGTCATGAGGTTAATCCCTAATCATGGATTAAGTTGAGGAGCTTTCCTCAGCTTAAACACTCTCATCTATTATCCTTCTATTAGGATGGTGTAATGAGTTTGTTTAATCCCTGATTATGGCTTAATCTCATTACTTAACACTAAACAAAAACCACAAAAATATCTAATTAATCACAAGTAGGTTAATGATCTTAATCCTACATCAAAGGTGATTAAGTGTGAGAATCTGACTTCACACTTAAGGTACTCTCATTACCCCTAATCAGAGGGAAGATGTGATGAGTTTACTAAGTCCATTGGTTTAGGCTTAAGCTCATTAACTTATGACAAACTTTAAAAAGCAATAAAAGATTGAAAACACAAAAACAAACAATAATCGTCCCCTCCGGGATTCTTTTCTCATCACCTTCATTCATAAGCGAGAACTTGCTTCTTCCGTCTAATGCAAGACAATTTGCACCTGAGCCAGACAGGTCATACACTTGAGCATTGACAAACAAGCAGTTCACAAGTCAATTCATCTTTCAGTCTCTTTGGGTCGAACTACGGTGTTCTGACTTCCTCATTGCACGAGAGGATACGTAGGCATAACTTAACAGTTATCGAACAAAAGTCTCTATATATTCCCCCTCCTTCCAGCAATACTCTTTTTAGCCTCATGATCTTGAGCATTTCACTCCTGTTCTTACACTGACACTTTCATACTTCATATCACTTATACACTTTACACTGACACCTGTACATCCTTTTCCAGCTCTTTTACACACAAATTGCACTGACACTACCCCTTTAAAACACAAATCTTTTAAGCATGGATCCCGTCGAGTACGGCGGACAATCTGGGTGCTAATACCTTCCCAGGTTGTAACCAACCCCCTTTCTCAGTCTCTCTGGTTCGCGACCGTCTTATCCATATCTTCCTAGGTCTATGCAGCATTGCCTTTCCTCCGGGATAAAAATGCCTAGCTGGCGACTCTTTTCCTTTCCAGTGAGTTCACTGCTGTGTGTTCTCATTGTTCTCTTTCGCTGACCGTTCGCGTCTGTACCTTTATCCGGGCAAGTCCCATTTATCGGGAGCGACAGATTGGTGAGTATCGAGTGCATGAGGCTCTGAAAACCTAGTGTTTAGCTTTTATATGATGTGTTAATGAGATGGATAAGGGTTATAGAAAAGGGAGGACTCAGAAGCAAGAAGTTTGGATGGAAATGAAATTTTTGCAAATTGGTGTGCACTCCCTCATTTTTTCATGTTCCACTATCCCATGTGCATGGTTATGCTTCATTTTCTCTACTAATCACCATGGGATCAATCATATGGCCTGAAGTGCTTTGAATGGCAAGTTTTGAACACATGTGCAATTTTGCATTTTGGATAGTTCAAGATGAATAGTGCATGAATTTTGGAGTTTCTTTGGGAAAAAATCCTTGTTATGCATTCTAATTTGACATTGTGATGAGAAAAGGACCATTAGAAATCATTTTGAGCCTTCTTGCAAATGGTACCAAACTTGAACATTTGAAAAATCCTAAAAATAATCCAAATTTCATCAACCATATCTTTTGATCCACACATACTATGAGGGAGTTCTTGTACTTTTTGGAAAGGGGAGAACAAGTCCTACAACTTTCATGTTTGAGGAAAATTCATTTGAAGTCATCTTGATCATGAAAGAAAGGATTGAAATTAGGGAAACAATTGCCAAAAATGGAAAGTTCCATTATAGGTCACTTTCCAAATTTAGTAACTTTTATTCAAACTCTTGATTCTTGTCTTTTAGGATCATTCACGCCATTTCTTGCCTAAATCAAGGTCCATAGACTTGAAAATCATGATTGGAACCCTAAAAATTCCATGGTTGACTTTTCTTCTGCGCAGTTGACCTCTTTCTTCAAATACAAGTAACTGAACCAATGCCTGACTTCCTTGATGAATTTTTGTACAAAACTTCATCCCTAGGCCTTGTATAACATATGAAATCCTTTGAACACAAGAATTGGTCAAAGCTAAGAGGATATCTTTCTCTGGGCCAAAACCCTAATTAGGGTTTCCTTGTGTAGGAGAATGATGCACTGCTGAAGTTTTGATGAACTATACCCCTTCTAGGGCTTTGAGTATAAGCTTGAGCTTGTGTAGGATATGAGGATCCCTTGTAGCCTTCTTGAAATACCAATTTTCTATCGTCTTGACTTTGAAGAATCATAACTTGATGGATGACTGATCACATGCCCTATGCTTCTAATCATGGATGTTATGCCTCATCTTTCTATGCAAAGATGCAATGGTATGTATATTATGTGCTATGCTATATGATATGAAAATGAGAGGGAAAATTTTAGGGTGATACACTAATCTAAAGGCAACATAATGGAACATATACTTTGTTAATGGGTATAAGTTTCACACTCAAGAATGGAGTCGTGGTAAAAAAGACTACTAATTGTGGGGTACATGTTAAAGGTGTTACAAATGGAGGAGAAAATGATTTTTATGGAATCATGCAACGCATCCTTCAATTGGAATACCATGGCTTAAGCAACAATATTCTTACCTATTTTATTGTGATTGGTTTGATCCTACAAATAATACTGGCACAAAAGTTAATATTGAGTACAACATTGTTGACATTAAGATGAATAAGTGATATCGTCAGTATGACCCGTTCATTTTTGCACAAGAAGCAAAAAAAGTGTATTATGTCCCATATCCTGAAATGTGTAGGAATATGTGTGGATGGTGTGCAACAATCACCACAAAACCAAGGGGTTATGTCAAGATAGACAACACCGGGGACGCAGTTCCTTATGAAATTCGAAGAAGGGAAATTTTTTATGGATTTTGTGAATCTGAGTGTATGAGAGCTTTTAGGCTATTGTGTTGTATGAAATGTGATCCATGATGTTTGTTTAAGCCAATGGGATTGATCAGAAAGTTGTTGTGGCACAGGCTGATTGGTATGGTGTGTTTTTGCAAAAAAGTCAACATTGTGTGTACTTGAGGTATGGGCCATGGCAGGGCTAGCTTTTTGGGGTGTCTGGCCTCAGAAAGATTCATGGAGAGCCATAGAATCAGTTTGATGCAGCTGGCACAAGTGGATGGAAGGATCCAAGGCATTTTGCAATTTTTGAGAGTTTTGGCCCTTTTGAGATTTCTTGAAGATCAAGTCATGGAAACAATGAAAACTTGGGCCAATTCTGGTGTTTAGAGGTTGTTTTGACATGTTGTGAAGTGTTTGTGCACATTAGAGGTCATTAGAATTCTTGGCAAGTGAAATTGCAAAATTCCCTCTTTGGCATGAACTTGAAAATTATGTGATTTTTGCCAACTTTGAAAGGCCATATCTTAAGTTCTATGATGAATCAAGACATGCTCTTGTACTTTTTGAAAAGAGAAAGACCCAATATACAACTTTCATGACCAATAATTTTTCATTTGAAGCATTTTTGGTTATGAAAGAGGAGGTTGAAAAACTTTCCCAAAATGGAAAGTTTGCATTTCAAGTCATTTCCAAAAATGGAAAGTTTGCAATTGGCTCCAAATTCTTCAACATTTTGAACTTCCAACCATTTCTAAGATCAAATAAAGATCATTGAACTTCAATTTGATGAAAATACCCCTTTGGTTCCATTGTTGGGGGCCTCAGATGCCCTGATTTTGACTTAACTTGCTCAGGAAGTTACCCAGTGAACATATGACTTCCACAATGAGTTTCTTCATCAAACTTGGTACACATGATCCTTATGACATATTAAGACCATTAGAAACAATAATGACCCAAAAATTTGGAGTTAAGGCGTCTGAAACCAAAACTCTAATTTTGGTCATCTGTGTAGTGAAAACCCTGGCTCTGCTTCTATGCCTTTGCCAGCTCTTGTGATCCCTTGAAATTTATGAACTTTGAGGAGCGTAATATGATGTTAGAACACACATGGAATTTCTTGGAAAGCTTTGAGGCCTTTGGGATGGCTCAGATGGATTCTTGGATTGCTCAGATCACAAACCCTAGATGCAGATGAACTTGAACTTATGTAGTGAAGCAAATATGCTAAATGAGGTGTGATGCTTATGTTAATGCAAACATGGAAGATCACAAGCCATGGTGTGATGAAGAGTGAGGGCAAATTTTGGGTGTTTACACATACAACAGGTCATAGAGCTCACCGTGATGTTGCACTTAAATTGGTATATATATATATATATATATATATATATATATATATATATATATATATATATACTTTGTAATTAAAATGCATTAATATAATTATATCTGATATACATTGTGAAAATATATACTGCCTCTAATGATAGGCTAAAAAACTTAATCAACTCGCACATCCATATGAGATTTTCATTGCCAC
Organism: Lathyrus aphaca; assembly: GCA_963966055.1. Taxonomy (NCBI): domain Eukaryota; kingdom Viridiplantae; phylum Streptophyta; class Magnoliopsida; order Fabales; family Fabaceae; genus Lathyrus; species Lathyrus aphaca. The sequence goes on from OZ014520.1 coordinate 49,646,008, forward strand.
CCATAAAAAGAAGAATAGGGAGTGGGCTGACGCTCGCGCAACAACAACACATGTAAGTTAACATTTTGTTTGTGTTATTGTTATTTCTTTGTAATCTTCCTATCATTATTGAATTTATCTAATGACTTGCTTTCGTATATGGGATTTTGATCCGAAAACTTTTGTGTGCTCATTAATTGATTGGTTTGTGTTATATATGTGTACATGAAAAATTCTATAGTAGTTTGACACAAGTTGGTGATGAAGTGGAAGGATCAACAAGAATAAAAATTTGGAAAGAACCTGCAGGGGGTAAAACACGTGGGCGATGTTATGGAACTGGACAATTGGCATAACATAAGATATGGAGTGAACTTCTTGACACATGCATCAATTACAAAACCACATAGAGAAGCAGATAACCAGACCATTGAGGCTGTCAAAGCCGAAGTTGCTGCTGCACGTGAAGAGGTTGCACGGGCTAATGCACGGACTGATAAATTGGCAAAGAAATTTGATGAATTTTCCAAGAAATTTGATATGTTGCATTCTCTTCAGGCGAGTCTTTCTAGTGATCATGCAAGTATTCATCCTGATTATAATGATTCGGTATGTTCTATTTTTCTCTAAGAAGATCTACCTGGCACTCAAAACTTAATCTTCCTATCATTATTGAATTTATCTAATGGCTTGCTTTCGTATATGGGATTTTGATCCCTAAGTGAGTGAGTGAGAGAGAGAGAGAGAAACTATATGAGTCAGAATAAGTATAGTACAAAGAGTCAAATTAGTAGGTTCACTGTTATTTTTGTTATAATAGGCAAGTAGGCCAAGTCAGAAAGGGGGATAATTAGTTGTCTACAAACAGTCAAATCAGTAGGTTCACTGTTATGTGTGATCTAAGCAGAAAGCATTATTTCTAGAGATGACTAGAAACATGCAACTTCCAAGTCACACTTCTTACAATTTTAGGTTCAAGTAGTGATGTCTTCAGAACTTGAAAAACAACAGTTACATTAGTGCATATATTAGATCTACATGCATACTGATAGAACACACCAACCAACACTAGAATTTTGCTCAAGAGGCATATATAATTGGCATAGACTTTTGGGGGGTGGATTTTGTACCAGACTAGAATACTCGGGCGGATTTGGTGACCATCTTTCTCCAAGCCCGAGCTCAAAGGGTTGTATATTGTGAACTTTGGACTCAATCAAAGTTGACAAACACTTTCGCTTCTGACACTAGTAGATCTACCTCTCTGACTCGTGTTTTCCTTAAAATTATACTTGTCAAACAATTTTATTTTACCAAGTATGTGGATTAATCTTTAAAGAAATCATAAGAAAAATAAGATTGCAAGGAATATAATTTAATTTGATCCCCCATTAGGACAACAAATCCAAATCATATAAGACATAAAAACAAGACAGGTCCATATGACACTATACCACAGATTGCCAGTAAGTTTATAAACTAGGGCATTTCTTAATCAACATATATAAATGACATTCATATCCCACCTCCTTTAGAGGGAAGAATACGACCCGTCAACCTAAAAGAGAAATCAGGGCTCATCTAGTTGGTCTTGCAAGAAGTAAAATATAGCTTAGCTCAGATTATGATCAATTTGGCGCAATAAAATGCTTGGACAGATAAATGTTCTGAAAAGGGTAAGTTCTATATATTATAGAAATTTTACTTGGACGTCAGAAGTCCAAAGAGTGAGATAAATCTGAAAAGGGTAAGTTCTATATATTAGAGACATTTTACCTGGAGCAAACCTTGACTACCATTAATTCAATGAAGCTGAATCTGGAAAATTCTCAGAGCATAAGTTGTTCTCTATGTTATCAGCCACCATTTTTTGCTGCATCTTTTGATTTTGAATATATTTTGGGTTCATGTGAGCTTAAGTGGATGCATCTTTTGATTATTTCATATAGTTCATGCTTTGTGTTTCTATTTACTACACTATGGGTATAATATGTTGTGTTTTAAGATAGACTTTGATTTTTTTTATAGCTTCTTTTTAAATATGTTTTGGATCATGAGGATTATGTATATAACTCTTGACTATTTATTTTGGATGTTGCATGGGGAAGAGGATTATGAGGATGATGATGACGAAGTTAATTTTGGTTATCATGATTAGTATGTAGATTGTAGGAGATTATCGGTTTTTGTGAACTCATTAGTATTTTGATTTGGTGTATTTTGATGTTGGTGTATTTTGGAACTCATTAGTATTTTGGTGAACTCATGTATTTTCAAGTAAATTTGTTTTCGATCGACTGAATTGTGGATAAAATTAGAACTATGCTGGAATTCATACATTAATCTTCAAAGTTTTTATCTCCTAAATTATGGCTGGATTAGAACTATGCTTTTAAGTAAAAAAAAATCTTTTTCAATCCTCATGGATTGTGGCTGAGTTGTGTTCTCATAGGTATTGATATTGATATTTAAAAACAAGTTTTAATCAGAACAAGTTTCAATCAAACAAATCAATACTCTGCCGATTAAATCTAGTAGTGTCGGCCACGACACCAACGTAAATAAAAAAAAATCTGATGTCTAAATCAATTAGTGTCGGCCATGACACTAAAACTAGTCAAAATAATATGTTGTCTAAATCTATTAGTGGGTGCCACGACACCGACACTAGTACTAAATAATTTGTCATCTAAATCTATTAGTGTCGGTCATGACCCGACACTAGTACTAAATAATTTACTGTCTAAATCTATTAGTGTCGGCTACGACACCGACACTAGTACTAAATAAATTGTTATCTAAAGTTTCTAGTGGAGACTTCATAACCGACGCTAGCACAATATGACTTGCTGGATAAATCTGATAGTGGGGGCCACGGGGCCGACACTAGCACAATATAATTTTCTGACTAATCTTTTAGTGGCGACCTTGAGACCGACGTTATATATTGACGTGGATATATCCTTGATAAAAGCCAAGTCAATTAAAATATGACAAATGTTAATATGCAACATCGGTTTAAACCGACCCTAACCAAGTAATAAGTGTCAGGTCTACCATTGCGATTAGTGGCTCCTTAGCGTTAACCAAAGCCGACGCTACAGTAGTGGTGCTCTGAAGCCGACGCTACATGCTGTTAACTTCCATCTTTGGAAGTCCGCCTCGACCCGACACTAGGACAACGCTAACCCTCTTTAGCGTCGTTTTTAAGGTTGTTATCTAGGGCTTACAAGCGACGATAGATAAGTCTTTTCTTGTAGTGTAGGTCCAATTTATGAGAACGAATTTTGTGAATTCCTTGAATATAATGATAAGCATCTTCCTAACAATAATGGTATCTTTTATCGTCCTTGTGTTGTTTGCGTGAATATAAAAAGGCTTCAAAGAAACAATATATACCATCACCTTTGATGCGATGGTATATGTCAAAATTATATAATATGGACGTGGCATAGTGAGGTGGATAAAGAGGAAAGACAGACATCACAAAGTCAAATAGTAGATGAATATGAATGTATGGAAGATCAACTAGAGGATATGTTCAGTGATATTAGGGAATCTTATTTTAAGAATGATCATATTTATGATACTTTATGTAGTGTTAAAGACACCCCTTCATATAAGGGATTCACAGATTTTACATAATTTTCGGCGGTGTTAAAGTTGTTTAATCTGAAGGCAAAAAAGGGATGGTCGGATAAAAGTTTCACGGAATTACTTGAATTGCTATAGAAAATGTTACCATAAAATAATAAATTGTCTGATCGTTGTTATGAGGCCAATAAGATATTGTGACCAATGGGTATGAAGTATTACAAAACACATGCTTGTCCTAATGATTGTATATTATATCTGAAAAAGTATGAAGACATGTATCAATGTCTGAAATATGGTGTGTCGCGTTACAAGCAAAAGGCCAACAATGGTGATGACAATGACTATGATAGTGTTAGTAGGAAGCATCCTCCGGCTAAAGTGTTATGGTACTTGCCAATAATTTCACGATTAAAAAGACATTTTTCTATATTAATGTTAGTAGGAAGCACCCTCCGGCTATAGTGTTAGTAGGAAGCATCCTCCGGCTAAAGTGTTATGGTACTTGCCAATAATCTAGTGTCAATTTGAGATGTATTTTCATCCATCATTTTTTGACATTATGGTTCACTTACTTGTTCATCCAGTCAGAGAAATCAGAATTTATGGTCCAGTTTATTTATGGTTGATGTCTCCAATAGAGAGATATATGAAGATCTTTAAAGGATATACGAAGAATCATCATCGACCGGAAGCTTCAATTGTTGAAATGTATGTCATAGAAGAAGTTGTTGAGTTTTGTATAAATTATTTGTCGGATGGAGATTCTATAGAAATTCCAAAGTCTCGTCATGCTGACACAAACGCAAGAGGTATTCAGGATCTAAAAGTTAAGTCAGTGACTTGGGATGTAGTTATTCAAGCACATTTCTATATTTTGAATAATATAGATGAGGTTCAACCTTTCATAGATAATCACAAAAGACTTTTGAATAAAAACTATCCTCGAATGAGTGACAAATTATTTTCGATAGGGCATAATAATAGATTCATAGATTGGTTTAATAAAAGTGTATCTAATGATAGTAGTGCATCTGATATACTTAAATAATTGTCGTACGAGCCGAAATTTTGTGTCATTACTTGGAGTGAATACGACATTGGTCATTATACCTTTTTATACAAAATCAAAAGATGATTGTAGTATAATGCAAAATAGTGGGGTTATGGTTGAAGCCGAATCAACATACTTCTCTAGTTCGAAAGATAAGAATCCATTATTGGCAACTACAACGTTTTATGGTGTCATTGATGAGATTTGAGATATTGATTATGTTATTTTCAAAGTGGCTTTATTTAAATGCAAGTGAGTTATAATAATAGTAATGGTGTACAAATTAATGACTTAGGATTCACCCGGGTCGATCTTGGCAAGACATCTTTTATGACCGAATGATCCGTGTGTCGCGCATGGATCAAAAACGAGTGATTTAAAAATGTAGTTACGGTAACGACTATTCGAGTATCGTCTAACAAGGATTCTTGATCTTATTAACTAATGATAGTAACAATTAATGGGGGTTGATTTTAATTTGAAGAAAAAGAAATTAAAATAAAAAGTGATTATCAAAATAAGCTAAAACGGTTAATCTGCTGTTTTGATTTGGCAACTTATCATCGACCCAAATAATTCTCAATTCCTAAGCGGACTCTATTTCCTTTTCGATTATAATAACAATCAAACAAGCGTAATTGATATTATATGATAAATATTTCTAATTTCCGAATTAAACAAACGAATGAAATATATCAATCGTGAATTAAGCAAACACGATAAACATACGTGAATTAAGCAAATGCGATTAAAGTATAGGAACATGCAATCATCGAAATAAATCAATCTAACCTTAGATAAATCAAATTAAGCAAACAAGATATCAAGATTAGAATTGAAAGGAAATAGATTAATTGGAAAATATAAGAACCTCAAAGTGTCGGCGAAAACCGATCACAGCAGATTAATCCTTGGAATTAGTTCTCCATAATTCGTCTCTTCGAAAGTAAAAATTAAAATCGTAAAAAGTGTATATTGAACAGTTGCGGCTGCTAGGTTAAATAGAAAAACCTAAAAAACCCGTTTACAACCCAACTGGGTCAAATACATAACCTAGACCCAATTCTAAATGACCCGAAACTAAATAAAACTAATACAACAACTTCAAACAAAATTCTGGAAAATATGACTCCGAATCTGACTTCGACTCCAACACAAAAGTTATATCTCTCTCTCTTAGCTTTCCATCGACTGGTAGAACGCCTCAATCAGATTCCTGGAACTCCGGTTATGATCATTTCCGTAAAAGCCGTTATAGCTGAAAATTAAGTACGAAAATTAAAATAAGCCAAAAATAAAGTAAATTAGAAAAACAAATTAAAATATAAAAATAAACAAAGAAAACTAAAGAAATGCTTAAGTGCAAACATGGTAGAATGTGCATTAAAATGCACTGATCAAATTCCCCCACACTTGAACTTTTGCACTCCGAGCAAAAATAAACTCAAGACTCAAGAAACACGACATCATTTAGATACTCATTTTAGGCTACAAACTCTTCTTAGGTTAAGATAGCATCGATAGGTACAAATCTTACACACTAAGGATATCGTAAGAACACAAATTCGCAATTGTGCGGTCATAAGCCTCCATCATATACAAACCATTTTGAATCATGTTATCATGCCTAAGCCTAACTTACTCATCCTCCATTTTGCTCTCTTTCTAGTGCAATCACATTAAGCCCATTATCTATTCATACACATGGTAAATAAGCCTGTTAGTGATTATGATCCATACTTGACAATATTTTAAAGTTACTTTAGTAACAACAATTATTATTATTATTTTCTTAAGTTTTCAAATCCGTTAGGCTAAATGACCGGGTGAGGGTCACCTAACTTAAAAGGCGGATTCCTATTCAGATTTCTTTTTAAGCGCAAGATCATTCACTTATTTGCATCAGCTTAATTACTTAGTGTGTGATTTCTAGATGGTGATGACTGCTTGATAAACTACTTAAGAGATATTAAAGGATGAGAACTCAAGGCTATGACATAACAAGTATTCAAAATGATTTCCATATTCAGGAGACTTAAGGTGTTAAAGCGATACCGGTCTTGTGAACTTTTCGCAAGTCTCCACAACTAACCTCAAAACAATCTATAGCCTAAAACTTTCAACAATAAAAAAATGTCTAGTGTTTCTAAAACAAAACAAAACAAACAAAAACAAAACAAAAACAAAGAAAATAAATTATTCCCTCCCCCACACTTAAAACAAGCATTGTCCTCAATGAAAGGACATAAATATAAAATAAGAGGGAGAGAAAGGAAAGAACACACCCGAGTAGTCAAGGTGGATAAGTGATCACATAAACATCATTTCCTAAAGAGAGCTCTTCTACAGTCTCTTCTTCCAAAGTGGGGATCTCATAGAGTAACTTTGGGTAGTATCCATTAATCTTGGAGTTTTTATTAGTGTCTTCGCATTTTATTCCAGGATCAAAGAAGAATCTTCGATAAGTAAAAGTGTTGAATGTGCAGGTGATATTGATCTCCTTTTCTACAACTTCAAGAATCAAAGGATTAAGGGGTTGCCTCACTACTTTTGTTCCATCTTCAATTGAGATCCTATGCATACTCATGGTTGGGATAATATCACAAGTATCAACCAAAGTCCATCAAATTCCCTTCTTATGTTCCTGTAATGATCTATCTTCCTGCACAAATTCAAAAACATTATTAGGAAGTGGCTTTAGCTCTAAAGAGGGTGATTTCTCGATGGATGGTTTGTTCCGGGAAGTCGGGGCGTCGAGAGCTTCATTGACATGAACAAATTTATTTGCAACCTCATTTGCAGTAAGAATATCAACTTGCAAGGAAACCTCAATTTCAACACAAACAGGGAAAATTTTAGTGTCAGTACAAACATCACAAGAGTAAACATCATTAAAATCAGACAATGATGGAAAATCAGCTGCAAACAAATTAATACAAGTATCATCAACAATTTCAGAAGGAAACTCTATTTGAAAAATAGAATGTTCTTCCGAAGGTTGTTGGTTTGATCCTTGAGCTTGCTGCATGGCATTTATCGAAGTGGTAAGTTGATCAAGCTGTATTTGCAAAGTATGAAAATTAGAATCTATTTTTTGTTGATTCTTGATATTATTTGTAGCCATTTGGTTTACAAGATCCTCTAGTGAAGGTTTAGAAGGTGCAGAGCACACAACCTGAAATTCATTCATATGCTTATGTGGATCCTCACCTGCAAAACCATTAAAACATGACAACAAGTGTGTTAAACCAAATTTCAATTCGAAAGGTGCATCAACAACAGGATATTCAATACATAAAGCATTATAATTCACAAGTTCAGCCAGTTCTCTCAGAGTTTTTTGATCAGCCATGATATGATTACGAATTTCAACACAGTATCAAATAAAATCAATACAAATTTAAAAAGAATGGAAAAAAAGAAAAGCGATTAAAATAAAATATAAAAAATATAAAAATAACGCTAAAAATCTAATTAAATCAAATAAAGCTCGCACAAAAAATTTCAGATTTTTTTGAAAATATGAAAAGAGAAAATAAATCAAATAAAATAGAAAAACGCAAAATTTGCGATTTTGAGGGTCAAAATTTTTTAGAATTTTATTCTAATAGAGTATTGTTCTGCGATTTAATTCTGATTTTCTAGAAAAAAATCAGAGCAAATCGAAACAGTAGCTTCCAACTTACCTGAAAGGTTGGAAAACTTATCACTATACTGCAACCGGTCTTGCAACCCTGAAAATCAACAAACACAACAAAAAAAGAAAAGAAAAAAAAAACTAGCAAGAAAACTATTTCTATGACTATAAAATCAGTTAATAACAACAAGAATCCCCGACAATGCCGCCAATTTGATCCGCGTGTCGCGCACAGATAAAAAACGAGTGATTTAAAAATGTAGTTACGGTAACGACAATTCGAGTATCGTCTCACAAGGATTCTTAATCTTATTAACTAATGATAGTAACAATTAATGGGGGTTGATTTTAATTTGAAGAAAAAGAAATTAAAATAAAAAGTGATTATCAAAATAAGCTAAAACAGTTAATCTGCTGTTTTGATTTGGCAACTTATCATCGACCCAAATAATTCCCAATTTCTAAGCGGACTCTATTTCCTTTTTTATTATAATAACAATCAAACAAGCGTAATTGATATTATATGATAAATATTCCTAATTTCCGAATTAAGCAAACTGATGAAATATATCAATCGTGAATTAAGCAAACACGATAAACATACGCGAATTAAGCAAACGCGATTAAAGTATAGGAACATGCAATCATCGAAATAAATCAATCTAACCTTAGATAAATCAAATTAAGCAAACAAGATATCAAGATTAGAATTGAAAGGAAATAGATTAATTGGAAAATATAAGAACCTCAAAGTGCCGGCGAAAACCGATCACAGCAGATTAATCCTTGAAATTAGTTCTCCATAATTCGTCTCTTCGAAAGTAAAAATTAAAATCTTAAAAAGTGTATATTGAACAGTTGCAGCTGCTAGGTTAAATAGAAAAACCCAAAAAACCCGTTTACAACCCAACTGGGTCAAATACATAACCCAGACCCAATTCTAAATGACCTGAAACTAAATAAAACTAATACAACAGCTTCAAACAAAATTATGGAAAATGTGACTCCGAATCTGACTTCGACTGCAACACAAAAGTTGTAGCTCTCTCTCTTAGCTTTCCATCGACTGGTAGAAAGCCTCAATCAGATTCCTGGAAATCCGGTTATGATCATTTCCGTAAAAGCCGTTAAAGCTGAAAATTAAGTACGAAAATAAAATTAAGCCAAAAAATAAAGTAAATTAGAAAAATAAATTAAAATATAAAAATAAACAAAGAAAACTAAATAAATGCTTAAGTGCAAACATGGTAGAATGTGCATTAAAATGCACTGATCACCGAACCATTCATCATGGCTTCTCAAGCAAAACAAGTTTTCTATGTTACCGACCCAACAGACATATCGGGGAAACGGTCAATCGTTCTCCAAGGAAAACACATTCCTCTTAGTGATGAAAGTCTTGATATTCCATCCACACCTTCTTACATAACACAAGTTCCTACCTCATATGATGAAGTTGACGGAGATGTCGTGCATGCTATACGACTCGATCATGAAGAAGGCATATAGGAAAATTAAAAAGTACGTAATTAATTATTTATTCATAATATATTAATTGTATGTTATAGTTTATATGTATTATTTACTAACAAGTATAATTATTTAAAATCATAGGTATTTAGAGTCAATACACCAAGAGACAAGACACCAAGAGGATATAAACCAATACACTAAGTTACAATTATGTGATGTTATGTAATGTGTGTAAACTATAAATTGTTTGTTCTGATAAATTGTAAGATGTTTGTTCTGATGTAACTTAATATGATACAATTATGTGATATTATGAATATGATACAATTTAATATGATACAATTACGAGATTAATTACAAAAACATGTTTATATTTGTTAACTTTGCAAAAAATTAACAACGGTTATATTTCATAACCGTTATAATATCTAACGCGCTATCTAGGAAAAAATAAATATCAAAACGGCGAGCTGGGAATCGAACCCAAGACAATTATTTTTATCACAACGATGTTCTTGAAAAATCGTTGTGATAGGTAGCGCGCTTTCCAGTTTATTACAACGTCTACTGGGTCGTGATTGTAAGTACCGCATATACAACGACACTCTACATAACAATGCCTTCGCTCGCGTCATTAAATGTGTATCTCAACCGTTGCTAAATGGGTTATCTGTAGTGGTGAATATTGGAGTGGTTAGTCTTCAAGCCTCAAGCAAACCTTGGGAGCTTTTAACACCAGGATGAGCTCGCGAACCGAAACACGGTATTATACTGGCCTAACCAATAACCTATAAGATCTTACCACAAAGCTGATCGCGAACCAAAACGAGATTTTATCAGTAACGCATAAATTTTCATCCAATACATGATTCATAAATTATTACTAATGTTCTTTTAAACAAGAATATAAGATTTTAACATAACTCAAATTTGATAAAAATTTAAAATAATCAGCGAAAATCACTACATTTATAATCCAACGAAAAATACTAAATAAATAAAATTTCATGATGTAACGGGGTCAATTTATTCCTATATGATGATGTAAAACCCTTCTTCCCCGCAATAGCACACCACACAGGCATCAATTACTTTGGAACTCCTCACTTGTACCTAAAATGTTATTGTAAATGTCAATTTCCATTAACAACAATCCATGTCAAACAAAACTAAACAAGAGTTGGGAATCAGATAAATATAAGTACACATATCATGTCCAGGAGAATTAAATAAAAAGAAATTTCACAAGAGTTATTAATATCAACTGTAACCATAATAACAAGCTCATAAAGTAACCAATTCACGGTTAACAACAACCACAACCACACAATATCATATGCAAAAATGTGCATGTTCTTAAACTACATGATCCAGATATTTCAGTCCGCCACTAAAGCATGACACATAATTCATTCCATAGAAATGGAGAAACTAACATGCCACTAAGGCACCACATATAAATGCATATGTTATATCATGATGGTGGTAGTAAAGTAAAAATATAATCACCCGCGACTAAGCCAATCATATAAAAAAATTTACCCGCCACTTAGGAAACAATAAATGTAACATTTATCTCTCTTATCTACATTTAACAACACACAACTTATACAATTAAATTAAGAATTCATGCCAACACTGTGTCAATCTAAATATATCCTACTTCATATTTATTTTTTCAAACATGAAAAGAAAAATAGATAGATAAGTACATGGACAATATCACATTCCATACTAATTATAATTTTTTTCCTACAATTTGAGACATTAATAAATTGATCGAGCTCCTGATATTTTTCAATGCTATATAAGCCATGTTACTGTTGTGATTAATTAGTGTGTGTCATATCTGAGAAGCATGTATATAATAACCAAAGTTAATAACTCTTTAATATATCAAATCTCCTTACAATGAAATAGGTAATTTAGAAAAAAAATCAAAAATCATAAAATTTTTGAAATTAAAATTTGATTTGGATCGTTATTCTTAAAATATTATTTTAAATATTTTATTATTTTGTTAAAACATTTTTTATATAAAAATTTAAAAAAAATCACTTAATTTTAAATATATTTTCATTAAAAATCTTTTTTGAAATATATGAAAATTATAGTTTCGAATTTGTTTAGATCTTCAATAATGTACGTTTTTGTTATATGATACTAAAATTAGTTGTTTAATTTATAAAAAACAAATTTTAAAAATTTTATTATTTTGAAATACATTTATATAAATTTTTTTCTTAAAATATAAAGAAAAAAAATACATCTTTTAAAATTAAAACAAACATACTCATGATATAAATATTGCAAGTTGAATTGCAGTTAAAAGAATGATGTAATTGTGAATTGAACCTGTGACAAATTCTCAAATCATAAAGGAAATTTTAAGGTGTTATCCATAGGTATTGAACGTAGGTCTTGTGATATTTTATCAAACCAAAATAAATTTGGTGTGTTCCTTCCTCTTTTTCCTTATCTCTCTATTTTCTTGTATTTCTTTTATATACTATCTTCTATTTCATAATTTCTCTTCCTACAACTTCCAAAATCAGTTTACTTAATCAAGTTTTTTGAAATCAACATGCCAATAGATTTATCATTTTTTATATATGTGATTTTTACTTATATTTAAATTTTTTGTTTATGATTTTTTTTCATTTGTTCTCTAGTTTGCACGGAGTTGTCTTTTTTCTCCCACGACAATACCTTGTTTTTTTAGTTTAGATTACACGATCATCACCTTCTATTCACATTCAATGCATATTATCAATTTAATGATTTTGACGTCCTCAAAGTTAGAAAGCAGATATTTGAGACACATAATATTTGTATGAATTGTCATGAATATGAATGTTTGCTCTTTTTCTATATATACATTAACATTAATGCTGTGAATTTGTTTACATTGTTGTTAACTAAATTTATTATATTCTTGATCATTTGACTTTATCTATTTAACTCACAAACTAGTCAATCTATAATACATTTATGCAAATATCTCCTTGTATACTTTATTAGATGAAACGTTAAGAGATTGAAAAGTAGAGGACATGAACACCATTCACCTGTGCTATCATTTTCAGCCAGCCTAATGTGCAAAATCTTGACAAGATAGTGCTAATTAATAATTATATTAGAGGCATTGTCCATGATTTTACAACAATACATCAACTTCACACGTTCAAATGTTGGGCCAAAACACAACAATGACAATGCCTTGATTGTGCAAGAGAATATTATTGTAAATGGAAGTAGGACAGCCTTTATACAATAATTATATGTGTTTCCCCCAAACACTAACTAACAAATTGAAGTGCCAAATACAGCCTAGAGAATACTAAGACCAGTCTGTAGCATAATCATGGTTTTAATAATGAGATATTTAAATTTGTACTATATTATATAAACTATATAAGTCACATACTATAGTAGCATTCTTGAACCTAACTCATATTTATGTAGGGGAAAATATATTTTGTATAGTGATTTTGCTCAAGCCTAAGTTTAGTTTATATTCTTGTATTTGGAATTATGGTAAAAGTCTCTCTATTTGAACACGTAGTCTGGTGAACTTAATTGTTATATCAATTCAAGTTAATTTTAATCAATTGTTGCTTCATAAATCCTCTATTTTACCTTATGATTATGTTTAGAGGTGTGTTATTCCTACACCTTCTTTTGCATACACTGTAGCTACATCGTATGTTAAAATCAATCGTATGTTAAAATCAATGCAAAATGTTGATTGCACAGAAATCCAGATAAAATAAATGAATAAAATAATAAAACTAATATATTTTGGTTATATTTATACAGTGTATATGTTAAAAATAGTGTAAACCTATTTGTTCTCTTATGTTTATGCTTTTAAATAAAATCATGTAACCTTTTACTTTTAATAAATCAGATTAGTTTATGTTGGATATGTGACTATACACACTAAGGGAGAGATGAATTGTGTCTTTTAGAAAAACTTGAATTTGAAAAAATTTTAGGATTAAAATCAGAATTTGAAAATATTTCTTAGTTATACAATGGAAAATAAATTGTTGAAGATAAAATGCGGAAATGTAATGAGTTAACGGAGGAGATGAACACCTAGAATTATACAGTTTTAGTAAAAATAAAAAAAAGCGACTTAGTCATGTCCTCAAGAATTCATCTTGACATTATCAAATAAACTTAAGAGCTTTTAGTAGGTTGAACTCTTGAATCCCCTTATACAAGGAAAAACTTTCAACCAAACAACAAACACGAGAGAGAAGCGGTGAGTCTTTCTTCCAAACGGATCAAAGCGGGTAGTCTCTTTTTCTACGAGAATCTTAGATCAATTAGTCTTTAAGCTTCAAACAAACCTAGGAAGCTTGTAAGACCTGGATGAGCTCCCGAACATAAAATTGATTTTATTTCAGGCTAATTAAAAAACCTATGAGGTTTTACCATTAGGATGATCTTGAACTGAAACAAGCTTTTATCGTGTGTTGATCTTTAAACGAAGTTAATTTTATCGTGGACTAACCAAGAACCTATGAGATTTTATCACGGGCCGATCTCAAATCTAAACGGAGACTTGATAGCACAAATCCCAAACCAAAACTTTTTAAGGATTTAGATTTGAACCCAAATAAATAATCCCTAGGTGGGTAAAATATTCAATCAAGGTAAAAAAAAAACTTCCTATATGAACTTACAAATCTACCATTCTAAAAATTACAACTTCCTCGAAAAAACACTTTGTCTAAATTTTTAGTGAGAGAAAGTAAGCAAAATTAATTTTTAGAAAGAGAGAAAGTGAGAAGTGAAAATTGAAATAACATTTATGGATAATGAAAAAAGTGGGAAGGTAAAAAGTTTTTAAGCCCAATTATGATGTGCCATATAGCACTATCATACATGGTTTCTCGCAGCAGTGAGTAAGGCCTAACAACCATACAACATAATATATTTACTAATGTCTCTAAATATCTCCGTCTTTACAATGATAACATATACATTTGTATTTTTTTTATCAGTACAAAAGCATATACTAAAAGGGTATTATTGATATCTGAAGAAGAAATACAAAATAGTTAACCGAAGCAACAAAAAGTGTCTCCGATTTAACCTAAAAATAGTTTTTGTTAAAATAATCAAACTTGTAGGATCTTAGACGAACGAATTATGCTATTTGAATTAGGACAAGATCATACACTGTCAAAATGAGGAATGATCAAATTTATCTATTCCTTTCTACAAAGCAAAAATTATCGTAATCGATAGAAATAGGGTATCCCTTGAATTTTTATGGTATGAGGCTTATGCAACCTAAATGAGGTGGGTGTAAGGCTCATATAGTCGAATTTTCTATGCTGGAACAATTTCCCCCAAATCGATTAGTTACGCCACAAGGTTCTTCGAAAATTCTCATGTGTTCTAAACCTATGTCACTATCTCATCGATTATGTAACTTTAAAGGTTGTAATAAGCTTCAAGTTACATGTTTTCGGTCAGCTAAAATGTATAACTGAAATAACTATTATCAATGCATTCTTTACAAGAAACCATCTTATAGTGAAATTGTTTAGGCCAACGGTTTGTTAAAACGGCTTCAAAAAATTTTATGTAATTATTTTAAGCTAAAATATGGTTATATGGAGATAAAATAAATTACTATCTATTAAATAAAATAGAAAGAGATAGCTTGGATTGTAGAACTTTAAACAAACTTAGAGAAAATATACCAATATGAATTAAACTATATTCTAAATTTCTGAACAATACCACTACCAGTTATTAGTTATTTTAAGGCAAATTATATATAAAGCACAAATTTCAAAACATAAAAGATGTGCCTTTATATAAAGAGTGTATTTGTATTGTTAAAATTGTTTAATCTGAAGGTAAAAAATGACTAGTTGAATCGAAGTTTCACAAAATTGTCTGATTTGTTGAAACAAATGCTACTAGAAGATAATAATTTGTCGTATCGTTGTTATGAGACCAATAATATATTGTGTCCAATGAGTTTGGAGTATGTCAAAATACACGCATACCCTAATGATTGCATATTATACAGGAAATATTATGAAAATTTGGATCAATGTCCAAAATATGGTGAATCGTGCTACAAGTTAAAGAACAACGATGGTGATGACAATGATAGTGTAAGTAAGAAGCATCCTCATGCTAAAGTGTTATTGTACTTGCCGGTAATTTCAAGGTTAAAGAGCCTTTTTGCTAATGAAGATGACACAGAATAATAGATGATGTGTAAATAAAAGAAAATGTGATGAAACATTCGTTATGTAATTGATTCTTTGCAATGAAAGAAAATTTATTCATTGTTTCCGGATTGTAGCCTTGAGCCAAGAAACCTTAGGCTTGGGCTTGCCACAAATGAAATGAACCCTTTCTTAATCTAAGAACTAATCATTCTTCGTGGCCTGTTCTTCTCAAGATTTACAATCTATCTCTTTGGTTGTGCATGAAGTGCAAGTATATGATGTTAAGTATGATGATTTCTGGACCAAGACAACCTGGAAAGACATAGATGTTTATCTATCTCCATTAAATTAGGATTTAAAACTTTTTGTGGGATAAATGTCACTACTACAAAACTCTGAAACAATAATGTCAGGCTACAACGCATCCTTTTACACCATTGTAATAGGTTAAAAATTTCGCACTCAGTCAAAAGCTGGATGAATATCAGTCTTTTAATGACGGTTGAATAGAACCACCGTTATAATAAATAAAATGTAGTAAGATTCGATTCTGAACAACTATATTTTTTCCATTTTTTAGGATACATTCAACGTGTGTAACTTAATACCATTATTTAAAAGATAAATTGTAAATTATTTTACAACGGTTGTGTCGTTCCTCGAAAATATACGATCCTAAAACAAACAACAGAGTCACCACCTAATTATATTTATTCTAACTAAAGAAAATGGAGATATAGACACAACCTAAATAGGACAAGAAATGGTCAACGAAACCACTAATCTAAGTTCGGGAGTCAGTTATGCAAAGATAAGGTGTTAAGCACCCCTCACGTCCGTTGTACTCAACGGGAACCTCTTAGTCTAATTTGCGCTTAAATGTTAATTTGTATTATTGTCTTCTCTTAATGATTAAAGTTACTTAAGATTGCTTATTAAAGGGAAAATGAATATTTTTTAGTTATTTTTATTCGTTATTGAGAAATGGTTAGATTTTTTTATTATTGTGATTTATGACGGATAAATAGTTAATTTTTTATTATTGTGATTTATGACGGATAAATAGTTAATTTTTTATTATTGTGCTCGCGAAGGATTAAAATCCTCGTGCCTACGTATTCCCTTGTGCAATGGGAAAGTCAGAGCTTCGTAGTTTGTGCGACTACGGTTTGTGTGTTTTAATTGAACGATTGTTTGAAATGCTTTCTACTGCTAAGCGTTGGCTTATACTCACGGCGGAGGTTGAAGCGCTAGCTTGTTTGCGAGATAGAAAGATTTAAACAATGTTTGTTTTTTAGAAAAGTGTTTGACTTTTGTTAAGGGTGTTTTAAAACGAGAGGGCGAATGAACCACATCGTGTGGGGCTAGCCCAGGAGTGATTGCATTCAAGAACGTGCGGAGTGCTAGACTCCGGAGTTCAGTTACTCGTTGATTAATTATTAAATTATTTGCATTGGTTGGTAAGTTTTAAATTGTATTTGAAAAGTAAGAGACAAGTCGTCATTTTTAAGGGGAGGTATCCCGCCTATTCCACCACAAACATTTGAGGAATGAGAAATCGAAAGAAGCTTTAAACTTGGATATGAGGATCGACAAGCAATGCCACATTCTTTCTTTGAGAAATAAAATCCGAAGAAACTTTAAACTTGGATATGAGTATCGACAAGCAATGCCACATTCTTCCTTTGAGAAAAATTGTTTGTAAGATTTGATTTGTGTTTGTGGGGATATGAGGAACATCTTTCCTTTGGAGATGAATCATGTCTAATCTTTTAAGGTTATTGAATTGTTTTGAATACGAGAGAGTGAATGAATTACAACCCGAAGGCTAGCCTCAAGAGTAATTCAGTTCAAGCACCCGAGGAATACTAGATTCCTGAGTTCAGTTCTTCGCATAATTAAATTAAAAGTTTCTGTGTTTTAGGAACGAGAGGGCGAATAAACCACGTGGCGTGGGGCTAGCCCAGGAGTGATTTAATTCAAGAACGTGCGGAGTGCTAGACTCCGGAGCTCTGTTCTTTCGTTATTTGATTTGTGAATTAAGACGCGATTTAAGATTTACATTTTGAAAACGAAAGAGCGAATGAATTACAAATCAGAGGCTAGCCCCAACAGTAATTCAATTCAAAAATCCGAGGAATGCTAGATTCTTGAGTTTAGTTCTGACGTTAATTAATATATTAATTTAGAGACGTCTTGCGATTATTTTATGAATTAGGGTTTAGTGTTTTTTAGAAACGAAGGAGTAAATGAAACACCACGCGTGGGGCTAGCCCAGGTGTGGTTCATTAAAGACCTGCGGAATGCTAGATTCTGAAGCTCAGTTCATCGTTAGTTAATTTAGACGTGTAAGGTCGTGCAGATGGCGATCACATAGGTGACCGACTTACGTGTGTGCAAAATGTAGACGTGTGAGTTGTTTAATTGATTATGCGAATCGAGTGTTTTAAATACGAAAGGGCGAATGAACCACAACACGTGGGGCTAGCCCAGGAGTCATTCACTCAATAACTCGTGGAGTGCTAGACTCCAGAATTCAGTTCTTTCGCAAATTAATTAGTTTGAAAGTTTGATGAAAATCGTATTTGTTCTAAGGATACTAATTGGGATTAGGAGGACCTATATGAACTAGGTTTAGGAATTTGAGTTTTTGTGACATTTTTATAATATTTTAGCAAGTAAACCATATTAAATCATATTTCTTAAACAAAACTAATAAAAGTAATTTAAGTTAAATCAACAATATTTTTTAGGATTTCTAGAATTAATAAGATAAACTTATCTTTTATACTTCCTTAATTGATAAATTAATAGTAGAAATAAATATTTAATGGGAAAATAAGATTATAGTAAAAAATAAAAATAAAACGCTTTTAAATTTTTTATATATACATCAATCAATTAATAAACAATAAACTAAATTTAGAAAAGAGAAATAAATAGAGAAAAATTATGGAATTTCTTAACGTAAATAAATCAAAATCTAAAAAAAAAACTAAAGGGTGTCATAAGTGATTAGTTATTAGGGATTAGTGATTATGGGATATGGTATGTACTGATGGGTCGAATCCATGACCCAAACCCAACTTTAAACTCCTCTAAAAAAAGCAAACGAAAAACAAAAAAAATAGCCCCTTGAACCGTTCATCTACCCTGTTTTCTCTTAACACAATACTATTCATAAAGGAAGAAAAAGAAAAATATTGTACCCATTATCCACAAAACGATGTCGTTATTATACCTTCACTGAAGAAAGGACTTTGTCGCGTCGTCTTCCTTGCTCACGGGCGCGGTTCCGTTTCCGGATCTTTCTGCTTTTCTCTCTCAATTTGTGTTCGCGATCTTGATGGTTTTGCGTCTGATGAGCTTCCGCGGCAGGATCTCTCTCTGTTTGTCGGTCTCTTTCAATATTCTCTTCGTCTTTCTCCTTGGCTTTGACTCCACAGTTCGTACACGGTGGTTGGTGAAGGTCTTGTCGCGACGGAGTTTCGCAGTGGTGGTGTGGCTTGAGGTGGAGGGTCGACGGCAGATGGTTCAGGTTTTTTGAGTGATGGCCAAAGGAGGTCATTGTGTTGAGGTTTAGTGATTGGTGTTGGTGGTTCAGTGAAGGTAGCTGAAGGTGGCTAGGCCGGTTTTCGGATCTAGATCGCGATTTCGTTTCTCCTTCATGTCGAAAAAGTTTATGTCCTACTCTCTCCTTTTCTTTTCGACATCGCTGCAGTTCATTGGATCTTGCTCGTTTTCGTGTTTTATTCTCTCCTTCTTCTTACTCTATGTATCTGTTTTGTTGTTGTTGATGAACGGAGAAATTGAGTAGGTTTTGTTGTATAGGAGAAGTCGTTGTTAAGGTGGTGCTAATGGAGTAGCAATGGTGAAGAGGTTTGTGAGTTGTTGTAAAGGTGATGGACAAAAGGTATTAAAGTTTGTGGGTGATTGAAGAAGGAAATGGAATGGTGGTGAGTGAATATGAAACGAAACAGGTTCACGATGTTTCTAAAGTTGTATTTGGTTTGCAATAAAGAGGGTCTGAGGAATTATGGTGAACCGCTTGAAGGTGGATCCCATAAGGTATCTCTGAAGGCCCCCCACTATCGAACCCCTTTGTTTTCTTTTTAAGATCCTTTATTTTGTAAGGTCCTTCTCTGTTACAAAATTGTTGGTGTCTTACAACTATGAGAGGTCCCTATTATGGTGCAGACTTCTTGGACGGTTATGGCGTGCTAGTAATACACGCAAGCTGTATGTGTCCGCATATGTTGTTTTGGGTGTGGCAAGCTTTTACAGCATGGTAGCAGAGTTGTGTTTTATCCATTTTGGTGTATTGAGAAAAGGTCTATTAGCTGGCTTTGAGTGCAGAATTGGTGTTGCTATGCAGAATTTTGGACTGATTACTTGGACTTGGTCAAATATACAGCTTTTAAAAATAACTAAATTATTAAGTAACTAAATTCTGAATATGAACTATCTAAATTAAAATTAAGTTTAAGTTTAAAATTAAACAATTAAATTAAAAATAAAAACTAAATAAATTAAAATTAAAATAAAATTAAAAATAAAATAATTAGAAATATAAGAAAATATAAAAAATAAAATTTGAATAAAATTAGAATAAAAGTTATAAACTAAACAAAAAATAAAAAAATAGACTAGGGTAATTCCTAAATTAAATTAAAATTAAAATTAAAATATTTACTAAGTAAAATAAACTTAAATTAGTATATAAATAAACAAAATAATTATCTATATAATATGAAAAAGATTTAAATATTTAAAACAAAAATTCTAAAATTTAAGGATTAAAAAGACATTGAATAATAAAATCGACCGAATATGCATGATTAATGGTTAATGAGATGCTAAATACAAAAATGATTGATTTTCGGTATATCGCCGAAAATGCATCAAATGAACAAAAATTTAAAAAAATTTGGTCAAAATTTAGGGTATGACAACTGCCCCTATTTAATCATCCTGAACCTAAATGTACGAGTAACAAAGATTTTTTTGGACATTCAAGGTGGAAGAGGATTAAATATCATAATACCTAAAATTTTGACCGAAAATGCAGATGAAATTGATATGATGTGCAATGTAAAATGCAAGCTGTCGCTCCCGCCAAATGACACCTGGTCAGAAGGGGTACAGACGCGAACGGTCGGCGAAAGGAGAGAACATGAAGATGAACTGAAAAGAGTCGCCAGCTAGGAATTTTTATCCCGAAGGAAAGGTAATGCTGCATAGACCTAGGAAAAGATGGACAAGACGGTTGCGAACCAGAGAAACTGAGAAAGGGGGTTGGTTACAACCTGGGAAGGTATTAGCACCTAGATTGTCCGTCGTACCCGACGGGATCCACGCTTGAAAGATTTGTGCTTAAAGGGGTAGTGTCAGTACCATTTTGTGTGTAAAAGCTGGAAAATAATGCAAGTGTCAGTGCAGAAGAAATGTGAAGTGAAATAAAGGAGTGTCAGTGTAAGAAAAGAGTGTGAAGCTCAAGACTATGAGGCTTAAAGAATAAGGCTAGAAGAGGGGGAATATACAAAGACTTTTGTTCGATAACTATTAAGTTATGCCTACGTATCCTCTCGTGCAATGAGGAAGTCAGAACACCGTAGTTCGACTCAAAGAGACTGAAAGATGAATTGACTTGTGAACTGCTTACTTGTCTTTGCTCAAGTGTATGACCTGTCTGGCTCAAGTGCAAATTGTCTTGCATTAGACGGAAGAAGCGAGTTCTCGTTTGTGAGTGAATGAGGTGAGAAAAGAATCCCGGAGGAGACGATTATTGTTTGTTTATGGTATTTTCAATTTTTTATTGCTTTTTGAGTTTGTCATAAGAAAATGAGCTTAAGCCTAAACCAAGGGTTAGCAAAATCATCACATCTTCCCTCTGATTAGGGGTAATGAGAATACCTTAAGCATGAAGTAAACACCTCACACTTAGTCACCATGATGTAGGATTAAGATCATTAACCTACTTGCATTTATTTAGATGTTTTTTGGAGTTTTTTTGTTTAGTGTTAAGTAATGAGTTTAAGCCATAATCAAGGATTTAATGGACCCATAACACCATCCTAATAGAAGGATAATAGATGAGAACATTTAAGCTGAGGAAGACTCCTTAACTTAATCCATGATTAAGGATTAACCTCATGACAAAACAAAGCCATTATTAAAGTGGATTTTAGTTGATGATAAGATTAAGAAGTGGATTTTATGGTTTGTAAGACAACTTGAGGGGGACTTGTCCATTAACACTAGGGTTAGTCCTTCTTAACCAATTAAGGAAGAATTAGAACCCTAATGCAAGGCCCAAGTTACAAGCTTGATGTCTTAGTGATTATTAGGTGAATTGATTAAAGGATTTAAACACATTAAGGGTTTAACACTTAGGATTAAAGTTATACACTCCATCCTAAGAGAAGGATGCAGGCATAAGCTTAATCACAAAGCCTTAAAACCTTTAAGGTTTAGTCCCTGATTATGAGATGAGAAGAGAAGACACAAAGATGACACAAAGGTAAAACTAATGGGGGGACTAATCAAACCCTAATTGTGATCATGCTTGGGTATTCCTAGGGTTTATGAGGCTTGCAAGATACCTTCAAGAGAGCCACCAAGGAAGAAGCAGGATGAAAGGAAGAGAATCAGAAAGAAGCAAGTCAACTTACTTCACTTAAGAAGATAAGTTGCTTGAAGAAAGAAAGTGAGTAAGGAGTATGAATGATCAAGCTCACTCTAATACAAAGATAAAATGTAACAATGATGCATAAGAGAGAAGAGAAGAGATTATGAGAAGTGAAGGAAAATTCACTTCTCAAACACTTACCACCTGAAAAGTTAGCAAAAGGAAATGAAATGAGAATGAAATGAAATGCAAAGATGGAAACCAAAACCAGAAGCATGTTCATGATGATAATGATGCAAAGAGATGATACAAATGTATGTCATGAGATATGAATGATCATACAAGAGATGGGAATACAAATGAAGAATATAAGGAGAATGAAAGTTCATGAATGCATATGAAATGAAATGAAAGAATAACATGGAAAATGGGTGATGCAGTGATCAAACATGATTCTAATGTGTCCTAAGATGTCTTATATGTCATGTGGATGCACAAAATGTCATGGCAAGTTCATGTATGCAAGCTTATACAAGATGAATGCAAAGGAAGATGTAAAATTAGGGTTATATGAACATGTGAGATGCAAAACTCAAAAACATAAGCAAAACATAAGATAAAAAATTGAAAATGCACTCAAAGGAACCCTAAACCTATACTAGTTCACCATCCAAAGGGGGAGGTCAGAAGCTAAACCTAAAGGAAGTTATGAATTTCCTAAGTTTCTAGGGTTTTAAGGGTGATCCTAAGTGTAAAATGCCAAACAAATTGAAAACGAAAGATAAAAATGAAACAAAAATGTTTTTAGATGCTTGAAACCATGCATATCACAATGCAAAAAGAATCATTCACAAACTCAACTTGGTTCAAAAGTTATGAATTTTTGAAGTTAGGGTTAAAAATATGCAAATTTAAGAACCCTAATTCATTTGAAAAATGTCAAAGCATGATCAAAACCAAAAATAAATTTGTGTGGTGAGTTTGTAAATGTTTCTAAATGCCTAAGAATGTTCTCTGAATTTTTTTGTGATTTTTAAATACTTAAATGTACTTTTAATTAATTAAAATCAATTAACTAATTAAATATAACATTTAAATGATTTAAAAATAAATTTTAATGAAAAAAATAAAAATAAAAATATTTTTGGGTTCTGAAAATTAATAAAAGGCTGGATAAAAAATTTCAGAATTTTTTAATGTATTTTACCATTTTTAAAAATTCGTATAATATAAAATAAGAAAAAATGAAATAAAAATTAATTTAATGGAAAGTATGTACAATGGATGGATCAGATTGAATCTGGGCTTAAACATGTTGACTGGGCGCGCATCTGAACGACCCAAATTTAAACTGAACTAATTCTAATTAATTAATTCAATAAACCTAATTAAAAACTAATCACAAGATCCAGGCCCTTCATTGCACGCGGGAAAGCTTGATCTAACGGCCCATATTCAAATTAGGCCCTAACCGTAATTAATTAGGTTAATCACTTTCAGGTGGCCGGAAATGACCTCCGGTCATCTTCTCCGACCACACTGTCCCCTGAAAATCCTCAAATCACTCCCTAGGCCATGATAAACCCCCAAAATCTCCAAAAATGATCCCCAAACCCCATAGAACAAGAATCCAGCAACATAATTCATTTATCTTACATCAAAATCATGATTCGAGCAAAAACATAAAAATGGACAAAATTTCAGAACATGCATACACAGTCAATACTCAACCATTCTTCAAAAATAAATGCTCATTGTAATCAGGAGAACAAACTCTACCATTTCATAACTAAAGAAACGATTTCTGGAAAAATGTTTCAAGAGGATACCTGAGATGAAGCTTTGTCAATGGAGCTTCCTGGGCCTTCTTCTTGATGCAAACACTCTCCCCTGATCACCCTTGAGCTTCTTTGATGCTTTGCTGAAGTGTTTGTGACCTCTCTTTAAAGTTCAGTGAGGTTCAGTTCAAAGGGGGAAAAATCGTATTTGGTGTGTGGTGGTTTTTAGGGCAAAATGAAGGGTGGTTTGTGGTCAGTGATGGATTTGAAGATGAATGGTGGAAGAATTTTTAAGTTTTGATGCTTGTGCTGAGTGTTTCGAATGAAAATGCATAAGAGGGAGTTTTTGTGAACTATGGCAATGCTGTGTATTCAGGCTTGCTTCTTGTGTGAAATGAGTTGCCTTTTGCCCATGTATCAAGTTGTGATAAGTCTGTGGAGTTGGTGTGGGTTATGCTGATTGGTATGGCTTGTTTTGCAAAAAGTCAAGATTTGTTGTCCTTTGAGGTATGGGCTGGTTCAGGCATGGTACAAAGGGGTGTCTGGTGCAACAGGATTCAAGGATAGCCATGGAAATCATTTAGAGGCAATTCAACAAGTTTGTGAGAGAGTTGTGGGAGGTTTTGCAAATTTGTGAACTTTTGGCCCTTTTGAAATTTCTTCATGTGCAAGTCATAAAATCTTGGGATTCTTGGGCCAATTCTGAGTTTTAAGTCATGCACTATGATGTTATGATGTGTAGAAGTCAATTTGAAGTCACAAAATAGCTTGGCATGAGGTTTTGCAAAAATCCCTCTTTGGCATGAAACATGAATTTATGTGATTTTTGCCAACTTTGGAAAGCCATAACTTGAGTTCCATAATGAATTAGAACTTGTTCTTGTACTTTTTGAAAATGGAATGATCCAATCTACAACTTTCATGACCAACAATTTTTTATTTGAAGCATTTTTGGTTGAGAAAGAGGAGGTTAAAAAACTTTCCCAAAATGGAAAGTTTCCATTACAAGTCATTTCCATTTTTGGCAACTTTTGGTTTAGCTCAATTTTCTTCAATTTTGTGAACTTCCAAGCACTTCAATGATCAAATAAAGATCATATAACTTCAATTTAATTAAAAATCCACTTTGGTTCCATGTTGGGGGGCCTCAGTGCCTTGATTTGGCTCTGACTTGCTCAGGAAGTTACCCAGTGATCAGATGACTTCCACAATGAATTTCTTCATCAAACTTGGTATGTATGATCCTTATATCATATTGAGACCAATAGAAACAAGAATTACCAAAAAATTTGGAGTTATGGCCTCTGAAACCAAAATCCTAATTTTAGGTCATCTATGCAGTGAAACCCTGGCTCTGCTTCCATGCTTTCTCAGTTTTTGTGATTTTTTGACTTCCTTGATCTTTGGAGGATAAAATATGATGATTGAATATACATGGACCCTCTTGAGATGATTGGTGGCCTTTGGAGTGGCTCAGATGACTCATGGATTGCTTAGATCACAAACCCTAGATGCAGATGACTTTGAACCAATGCAGTGAAGCAAAAATGCAATATGAGGTGATATGATTGAACTTATGCAAATGAAAAGATCACAAGCCATGGTGTGAACTTAGTGAGGGAAAATTTGGGGTGTTTACAGCTGCCCCTATTCAAGCATGAGTTAGCTGTGCAGGATGTAAGCGACAGGCTTATCATACAAATAAGATAACTTGTGGTTGAATACCAAAGACGGTCCAAAATTTGCACTTACTGGGTGTGAAGAAGAAAAGGGATATAGATTGTAAAAGGAAGTAAAGTATGATTATAAAGTGCAGGCGATGGAGGATGACCATCGAGAAGAGGACGATTGCTGGGGATAAAGCAATGACGGGGACGACCGACATGCTGGGGAAATAAAGAAATCATGATGGGGACGGCCATCAAGAAAATAAACAAGATTCTCTGGGGATTAAGGGTAAAGGCACTGATGGGGATGACCATCAGGTTTTGCAAAGTACAGGTAAACAATGATGGGGACGGCCATCGGTTCAAAGAAATAAATGATGAGGGACGGTCATCAAAGGTGAAGGACGATCACCTAGTAGGGGACGACTGCTCTGTTAGGGATAAGGATGAGGGACGGTCATCCAAGGTGAAGGAAGATCACCTGGCAGGGTACGGCTGCCGAAAGTATCACGACATAGGACAAATGCCGGATAGAAAAGGTCGACGATGGGGACGGCTATTGGATAAGCATGATGAAGGACGATCATGAAGAGGTAAAGGACGATCACCTAGCAGGGTATGGCTGCTCTCAGGGTTTATCATGACATAGGAAGAATGTCAGATAACAAGATCAACGATGGGGACGACCATCAGATAGAATGATGAAGGACGATCATCAAAAAGGTGAAGGACGATCACCTAGCAGGGGACGACTGCTAAATATCACGACATAGGACGAATGCCGGATACAAAAGGGTTCCAATAATGGGGACTCCGCTGAGGGAAAGATGAGGGACGATCATCTAAAGGTGAAGGACGATCACCTGGCAGGGTACGGCTGCCGAAAGTATCATGACATAGGACGAATGTCCGATAGAAGAAAAGTAATTTTACTTTTTACCGAGGATTTTCTGGGGAAATAGTAAACACAGACGAGTGTTTACATCCAAGAAATAAAAGGTATAAGTGTTTGACGCTGTGTATAGATTAAATATGCGGACGAGCATCCTTAAGACTATGATACGGACGAGTATCGGTAGAAACAAACGCTGACGCATGTTCAGAGATGATGATACAGACGAGTACCAACTGGTTAACAAAGAACACGGACGAGTGTCGAATCTGAGGGGAAATAAGTGATGTAAACAAGATACGGGTGAGTATCTGTATGAGTAAAGATAAGCATGAGTGAGACACAAATGAGTGTTCAACTTGCTGGGGAGAGTGACACGTACGAGTGTCAAAGAGAAAGTGTATATGTTATGAACTTATAAGTGTAGAAGATATTTTGAAGATCTGTGGGGATAAGATGACATGGACGGGTGTCAAAAGAAGTGTATTATAAACAAGGGTTTGGTTTATAATGAGTGTTTAGGCAACCATGCTGGGAAAGGTGACACGGACGAGTATCAAAAGGGAGCGTGTGGATATCTGTTTGTGGTTTATATCTACCAGGGGAATGATATGACACGGACGAGTGTCGAAAAGAGTATATATTAATATGTATTAGTGAGTGCAAAGGGGACGCTTTGGCTTTCTGCTGGGATTGTGAGTCCTTATATACATTGCTGATGAATATTGGTATATACAGGTGTTTGATTCAAAACATGGCTTGTGATTATGCAGTATGTTTGATTTTTGCTGTAATGCTCCGTATTAGACGGAATGCTACGCTCTGAGGGGAGATATGATGCAAATTCTATGATTATGAAAAGATACCGATCTGGGATTTGGATCCCGTTGTTTGTGGAGATCTCTGACTGATATGCTTGAAAGAATGTCCCAGCTGGGGATGAGGTCATTGGTAGATCTGATACAGATGATACTGCTTGGGGAAATAGGCCACTGATAGACCTATCTTGGTAACGAGGAGCCCAGTTGGGGCTGTGGAAGCTTTTGTCACTTCGTTGTGCGGAAAATTCAGACATCGCTCTTCTGGATAGAGGCTGGAGCTATGTGGGGAGATGGTTCCCTGTCTAGCACTCGGCTGGGGAAAAGAAAGATCATTGAACGATCTCTCAAGTGATTTTTGTGGGGATCCTGTTGAGGATGATAATATCTGACAAACTCAGCTGGGGAAATGAGCACCTTCTGGTACTGCCTTGAAAGAGGTGTTGGAGAAGTGATGCCCGACAACTCTGATGGGGAGAAAGCATCTTTGGTGCTGTTTGGAAGATGTGTTGAGGAAATAATGATTTGGCAGCTTTGCTAGGGGAAAACCCTTCATGCCCCATGTTGCGCTCTAAATACCTGCAATCTTGTTATAACAAAGAAACACACAAGTACCCCGAGGTATCCCTTACTGGATTCCATTATTGGAGTTTAGACACTCCCGAGAGTGAGTAATATATTTCCTGTAAGCATGTGTTTAGAAAAGAGCATCTGTATTTATGCAACCATTATATCAAGGATATCAGACATTTTTTGCAAATGAAATAAAAATGTACAAGACAAAGTGTGACTGAAAATCTGATTTTATTAATTTGGGTACCCTGAACTGGCAAATACAGTCAAAGAAACAGATCCCCTGAAATGAGGAGATCGTTACAAATTGAGAAATAAAAAGGTGCTGGCAATGTTGATGATGCTTCAGTGAGCTTCCCTTTTGCTATGACTCGTATGACATTGACGTTCTTCTCATCTTGCTTTCTGAAGAAGGCTGATTCTGATCGACGCTTGAACCTTTCAAAGCTTGCCATATTGTGGGTGATACAGACGAATTCAGAATGCAGTTGTTCGCTTATTCCCTTATTTTGCGTGGATCGCCCTTTCGGGTTTTCGATCCACCGGGATACCCATTTTTGCCTGAGCTGTCCAATGCGGCTTTTCAACTCAGTGGGTGTACATTTTTTTTATTTTCCCTTATTTTTGCCCGAGTCTTTTATTCTGTTTTTGACTCGCCGGGATGCCCTATTTTTGCCTGGACTTACATTCTGTTTTTATGTCCAGCGGGTCATTTTATGCAAAGTATTTTTTAACTGCATCTGAATTCACGGGGGACAGGAAATCTTCACCATCCATAGTACTGAGCATCAGTGCTCCACCAGAGAAAACTTTCTTTACTGTGAACGGACCATCGTAATTCGGAGTCCACTTGCCCCTGTGGTATGTATGAGGAGGGATGAGTCTTTTCGGCACAAGATCTCCTACTTGGTATTCCCGAAGCCTGACTTTCTGATCGAAGGCTTTCTTCATTCTCTTCTGGTAAAACTGCCCATGACATATCGCAGCTAATTTCTTCTCTTCGATCAGACTTAGTTGATTATACCGAGATTGGACCCATTCTGCTTCATTCAGCTTGACATCCATCAGTACTCGCAAGGAGGGTAATTCAACTTCAACAGGTAGGAGTGGCTCCATACCATATACAAGCTGATACGGTGTTGCCCCAGTGGATGTTCTAATTGATGTACGGTACCCATGTAAGGCAAATGGTAGCATTTCATGTCATTCTTTGTATGTAACCACCATCTTTTGCACAATCTTCTTGATATTCTTGTTAGCTGCCTCAACAATGCCATTCATCTTCGGCCTGTAAGGAGAAGAATTGTGATGTTGAATCTTGAAGTCCCGACACAGTTCTGCCATCATTTTGTTGTTTAAGTTGGAACCATTATCAGTAATGATTCGTTCGGGCACTTCATACCGACATATGATGTCTCTCTTCAGGAATCAGGCTACCACTTGCCTGGTGACATTTGCATATTGTAACACCCCAAATTTGCCCTCTTCATTTTAAGCATCATATCACATCATATTCATCATGAACATATCATTTTCTCAGCATCCTAGCATGGAAAGATGAGGCATAACGTTCCTCATGTCCTAACATTAGGCATATGGTCATCTGTGGAGGTTCTTGAGGCATCACAAGCCATGACAAG
This sequence comes from Lathyrus aphaca, assembly GCA_963966055.1. NCBI lineage: Eukaryota > Viridiplantae > Streptophyta > Magnoliopsida > Fabales > Fabaceae > Lathyrus > Lathyrus aphaca. The sequence goes on from OZ014520.1 coordinate 49,675,947, forward strand.
GGTCCTAATGGTTTTGTACAAGTCCTATGATGAGTCTACATTGCATTTTCAAGATCAAGTCCATTTGCAAAAGCTCAGAAGGTTGCATGATCCTCAGAGAAGCCAGGACAGGGCTGTCGCTCCCAGGGATTTGCATCCCGGTACAAGCGCGAACGGTCGGCGAAAGGGACAATGAGAACACACAGCAGTGAACTCACTGGAAAAGAAAAGAGTCGCCAGCTAGGCATTTTTATCCCGGAGGAAAGGCAATGCTGCATAGACCTAGAAAGATATGGATAAGACGGTTGCGAACCAGAGAGACTGAGAAAGGGGGTTGGTTACAACCTGGGAAGGTATTAGCACCCAGATTGTCCGCCGTACTCGACGGGATCCACGCTTAAAAGATTTGTGTTTTAAAGGGGTAGTGTCAGTGCAATTTGTGTATGAAGAGAGCTGGAAAAGATGTACAGGTGTCAGTGCAAGAGAAATGAAATGTGATATGTACAGTGTCAGTGTAAGGATAAGAGTGAAATGCTCAAGATCATGAGGCTTAAAGGATAAGGCTGGAAAGAGGGGGAATATAAAGAGACTTTTGTTCGATAACTGTTAAGTTATGCCTACGTATCCTCTCGTGCAATGAGGAAGTCAGAACACCGTAGTTCGACCCAAAGAGACTGAAAGATAAATTGACTGATGAACTGCTTACTTGTCTATGCTCAAGTGTATGACCTGTCTGGCTCAGGTGCAAACTGTCTTGCATTAGACGGAAGAAGCAAGTTCTCGTTTGTGAATGAGTGAGATGAGAAAAGAATCCCGGAGGAGACGATTATTGTTTGTTTTTGTATTTTCAGTCTTTTATTGCTTTTTGAAGTTTGTCATAAACTAATGAGCTTAAGCCTAAACCAGTGGATTTAGTAAACTCATCACATCCTCCCTCTGATCAAGGGTAATGAGAATACCTTAAGTGTGAAGTCAGATTCTCACACTTAATTACCCTTGATGCAGGATTAAGATCATTAACCTACTTGTGATTATCTAGATGTTTTTGGTGTTTGTTGTTTAGTGTTTAGTAATGAGATTAAGCCATAATCAGGGATTAAACAGACTCATTACACCATCCTAATAGAAGGATAATAGATGAGAATGTTTAAGTTGAGGAAAGCTCCTCAACTTAATCCATGATTAGGGATTAAACTCATGACAAAACAAGCCTTTGATTAAGTGGATTTTATTTAATGATATGATGATGAAGTGAGTTTTATGGTTTGTAAGACAACTTGAGGGGGACTTGTCCATTAACACTAGGGTTAGTCCTTCTTAACCAATTAAGGAAGAATTAGAACCCTAATGCAAGGCCCAACTTACAAGTGTAATGTCTTGATGATTATTAAGTGAATTGATTAAAGGATTTAAACACATTAAGGGTTTAACACTTAGGATTAAAGTTATACGCTCCATCCTAATAGAAGGATGCAGGCATAAGCTTAATCACAAAGCCTTAAAACCTTTAGGGTTTAGTCCCTGATTATGAGATGAGAAGAGAAGACTCAAAGAGACACAAAGGTAAAACTAAGTGGGGGGACTAATTAAAACCCTAATCATTGTCATGCTTGGTTGTTCCTAAGGTTTGTGAGGTTTAAGAAAGAGATCTTCAATGGAACCACCAGGAAGCAGATGAAAGGATCAGGAGAAGCAAAGTAACTTGCTTCATTGAAGAAGACAAGTCACTTGAGGAAAGAAAGTAAGAAAAAGAAGAATGAGCAAGCTCAATCTCAAACTCGTAACAAAATGCAGCATGGATGCATAAAAGAGATGAGAAGAAAATGTGAGAAGTGAAGGCAAATTCACTTCTCAAACAACTTACCACCTGAAATGTTAGTGAAAGAAATGAAATGCAATGCAAAATGAGATGAAATGGCATGATAAAAATCAAAACCAGAAGCATATGTGTGATGATAATGATGCTATGAGATGATGCAAACATGAAACAAAACATGGGGATGATCATATAAGCTCATGGATGCAAATGAAGCAAGTTAAGACACATGAACATACATGAAAAGTTATGAAATGCAAATGGCATACAACATGGAAAATGCAAGATGCAATGACCAAACATGCTTTCAACATGTCTTAAGATGTCAAATGAATCAAATGGATGCACAAAATGTCATGGCAAGTCAAAGTATGAATGCAAATGCAAGATGGATGCATATGGAAGCCCAAATTAGGGTTTATGATCAAAGCACCAAACAAAAACCAAAATCAGAAGCAAACATCAAGATAAAAAATTGAACATGCACTCAAAGGATCCCTAATCCTATACTAACTCACTGCCCAAGGGAGAAGTTCCAACTCTTAACCTAATTCAAGTTATGATTTTCCTAAGTTTTTTTAGGGTTTTAGGGTTCCTTAACAAGAAAAATGCCAAACAAATGGAAAATGTAAGATCAATTCATGCCAAATTAATCTCACAAACTACATGCTAAACACAATGCAATGCAAAAAGAATCAAGGTCCAACTCTCAATGGTTAGGCAGAAGTGATTTTTGGAAGTTTGGATCAAAATAATGTATTAAAATGATTTTAATTCCATGAAAAATTCTCAAAATGCATCAAGATCAAAAAAGAAATTTGGTTTGAGGGTTGGACAATGTTTCTAAATGTCTTTAAATGTTTCATGAATTTTTTGGTGATTTTTAAATACCTAAAAGTATTTTTAATTAATTAATTCTCATTAATTAATTAAAAATAAACTTTTAAATATTTAAAAATATTTTTTCAATGCAAAAAATAAAAATAAAAATATTTTTGGTTTCTGAAATTAAATAATAACTTGTATAAAAAATTTCAGAATTTTTGAATGAATTTTACTATTTTAAATAAATTGGAGAAAGAAAAACAAAATAAATGGAATAAAAATTAAGGAAAATGAAAAGTAAGCCAATCCAACGCATCAGATTCAAAGTTGGGGGGTCTGCTGTTGACTGCGCGCGCAAAACAAGGGTCAGGATCATTTCTGGCTAAATCAGGTTTTATAAATTAATTAATTGAGATTAATTAGGTTAAGTGAGATTAGGGCAAAATGGACACATCTGAGCCACACAAACGCGCGTCAGGTCAACCAGGTCAATGGATCTAACGCTTGAGATTCAAACTACACTTAATGACAGGATTAAACCCTAATCATTTTCAGGTGGCCGGAGAAGACCTCCGGTCGTCTTCTCCGGTGGGAACTCCACCTGAAAATTCCTAAAACCTTCAAAACGTAACTAAAATGGAATCTAAAAGAACAGAAATCCTTCCCAAACCTCACTGAATCAAAACCCTAACCCAAAACTCATTTATATTTCATCAATCACACGAATCGAAAGAAAACATTTCTAGGTCAGAAAGTTTCAGAACATGATTAAACCTTCATTTCTTCACCATTTTCAAAACCAAAGACATCAAAGCAATCAGTGAATCATGAAGAATAACTTAAGAACTTAAAAATCCATTTCTGGAAAAAAATGTTCATGAAGCTACCTGAGTTTGAAGCTTTTCAATCTGCAACTTTCTGGCCTCTTCTCTTTGTGCAACCAACTCCTTTTGTGCTCCTGATGAACCCTTGATGCTTAGAAAAGATTTATGTTGGCTAGTTTGGAAGTTTGAACAAGTTCTGTTCAGGCTCAGGTGGGGATCGTGTTTATGATTCATGCAGTTTAAGGCAGGGATGAGGGGTGCTTTGTGACCAGGGTGATGAGTTGAGTTGATCTATGAAGTTTGTTTAAGTGTTTGTGGCTTGTATGCTGAGTTTCAAAAGCTTTTGCTCCAAGGGTGGAAAATGAGAATGCTGAGTTCTTTTTTGTTTTTGGTCCCTCTCTTGTGATGTTTAGCTTGCAATTTGTTTGTATAAACAATGGCTATTGGTCAGATGAAGTGACATGTCCTTTTGTGATAGGTATGGTTACTTTTGCAAATTGTCAACTTTGTGTAAGAGAAAGCATGGGTCATGTTATAGCCAAGTACAAGGGGTGTGGGCTACGCAGCATGAGGTGAGGAGAGGGCTAGGGTGGTTCAGCAACCAAGGCAGCAAGTGGATGAGGTGTTATGATGGATTTTGCAACTTGGTTCACTTTGGTTCTCATGAAAATATCTTGCTCCAAAGACCAAACAATATGAGAAACTCTTGGCCCATTCTGATTTTTAAGACTTGTGTGATGTTTGTGTAATGTTTTGACATCAATTAGAAGTCACAAATTGCCTTGACACAAGATTTTGCAAGTTTCCCATTTGGTGCATAACTTGAAATTTAGTGATTTTTGCCAACTTTGATGAACCATAACTTTTGATCCAAAATGAATTAGGTCATGTTCTTGTACTTTTTGAAAAGGGAATGATCTATTCTACAACTTTCATGACCAAAGTTTTTCCATTTGAAGCTTTCTTGAATCAAAAAGTAAGGGTTGAAAAAAGTTGCTTAAAATGACCTTTTCATTAAAAGTCAAACTTGCCCAAAAAGTCAACTTTGCAAAAACTTGAAATTCTTCAATTTTGTGAACTCCCAACCTCTTCCATGATCAAATAAAGATCATATACAATCAAAATGATGAAGAACACCCTTTGGTTGGGTCATTGGGGGCCTCAGATGCCCTGATTTTGCACTGACTTGCTTGAAAAGTCAACTCCTGATCAGATGGCTTTCCCATGGAATTTCTTCATGAAAATTGATATGCACACTCCCTATACCATATAGAGACCAATAGAAATAAGAATGACCAAAAAATCTGGAGTTATGGCCTCTGAAACCAAAACCCTAATTCTAGGTCATCTGTGCAGTCAAGCCTGGCTCTACTTCCACACCAATCCCAGTTCTTGTGATTCTTTGGCATTCTTGACTTTGAGAGGATATAATATGATACTTGAACACACATGGACCCCTTTGAAGTGATTGTTGACCTTTGGAGTGGCTCAAAAATCTCTTGGATTGCTCAGATCACAAACCCTAGATGCAGATGACTTAGAACCTATGCAGTGAATAAAAAAATGTGGTATGAGATGCTATGACTGGATTTATGCATATGAAATGATCACAAGCCATGGTGTGAATGGATGAGGGCAAATTTGGGGTGTTTACAGCTGCCCCTATTCAAACATGAGTTAGCTGTGCGGGATGTAAGCGACGGCTTAACAGGCAAACAAGATAACTTGTGGTTGAATATCAAAAACAGTCCAAAATTTGCACTCACAGAATGAAGAAGAAAAGGGATATAGATTGTAAAAGAAAATAAAGTATATTGTAAAGTGTGGGCGACGGAGGACGACCGTCGAGCAGAAAACGACTGCTGGGGAAAGAGCAATGACGGGGACGACCGTCATGCGGGAAAAGTGCGGAAAATAAAGTCATGACGGGGACGGCCGACATGCTGGGGATGAAAGGTAAAGCAAAGACGGGGACGGCCGACTAGCTGGGAAAAAGGTAAAGCAAAGACGGGGACGGCCGAGTAGCTGGGAAAAATAAGAGATTATGATGGGGACGGCCATCAAGTAAAGCTGTAAAATTCTTTGGGGATTAATGAAACACGACGGGGACGACCATCAAGTTCATAAAGTAAAGTAACTAACGATGGGGACGGCCATCGGGCTAAAAAGAAAAGGGACCACGACGGGGACGGCCATCGGGTTAAAGAATAAATGAAATAAACAGATGATGAGGTACGGTCATCAAAGGTGAAGGACGATCACCTAGCAGGGGACGGCTGCTCTGTAAGGGCTAAGATGAGGGACGGTCATCTAAGGTGGTGGATGACCACCTGGCAGGGTACGACTGCTGAAAATATCGCGACATAGGACGAATGCCGGATAAAAGGTCAACGATGGGGACGGCCATCGGATGAGCATGATGGAGGACGACCATCAAGAGGTGGAGGACGACCACCTAGCAGGGGACGGCTGCTCTCAAGGTTTATCATGACGTAGGACGAACGTCAGATAACCAAAATCAACAATGGGGACGGCCATTGGATATAATGATGAAGGACGATCATCAAGAGGTGGAAGACGACCACCTAGCAGGGACGGCTGCTCTCAGGGTTTATCATGACATAGGACGAATGTCAGATAAGAAGGAAATGTTTTACTGGGGAATGGTAAACACGGACGAGTGTTTACATCCAAGAAATAAAAAGGTATAAGTGTTGTGTATAGATTCAAGATGCGGACGAGCATCCTTAAGACTATGATACGGACGAGTATCAGGTAGAAACAAGTACTGACACATGTTCAGAGATGATGATACGGACGAGTATCAACTGGTTAACAGAGAACACGGACGAGTGTTGTATCTGAAAGAATTCTTCTGGGGAATAGTAGACACAGACGAGTATCTATATTCAAGAAGACACAAGTGTTTGACGCGGTGTATGGATTAAAGATGCGGACGAGCATCCTTAAGATTATGATACGGACGAGTATCATGTAGAAACAAACGCTTGACGCATGTTCTGAGATGATGATACGGACTAGTACCAACGGGTTAACAAAGAACACAGACTAGTGTCGAATCTGCGGGGATATAAATGGTGTATACAAGATACGAACGAGTATCTGTATAAGTATGTGTAGAGAGTATGAGTGATGTATGGGTGAGTGTTCAATCTGTTGGGGATAGTGACACAGATGAGTGCCAAAAGGAGTATAGTATAAACAAATATCTGGTATACAAAATGTTTATGTTACTGTGCTGGGAAAATGACATGGACGGATGTCAAGAAAGTTATATATATACAAGTATTTGTGAGTGCAAAGGGGACGTCTTTGGCTTTCTGCTGGGGATATGACACGGACGAGTGCCACAAGGAGTATGTACTTGTATTGGTGAATTTGCTGGGGAGTCTGGGGGGAATTCTGCATATTGTTGATGAGTTGATAATGTTCACAAGTGTTTGATTCAGATCATGACTTATGATTATGCAACATGTTTGATTTTTACCGTAATGCCCCGTATTAGACGGAATGCTACGCTTTGTTTGGTGAATATGATGCGAATGCCATGATTATGCAAAGGATACCAATCCGGGATTCGGATCCCATTGCTGTGAAGATCTCCAATCGATCTCGCTTGAAGTGAACATCCTAGCTGGGGATGAGATCGTTGGTAGATCTGATGAAATGATTCTGCTTGGGGAAATGGGTCAATGATAGACCTTTTCCAGTAATGAGGGACCCAGCTGGGGTTTGTAGAGGCTTTCTTCACTCTGTTGTGATTCCTTCGTGCGTTGCTCTTCTGGATAGAGGTTGGAACTTTGTGGGGAGGTGATTCCCTGACTTTTGTACTTGACTGAGGAAGAATGATTGGCAACTCGGCTGGGGAAATGATAGCAAGTGGCAACTCAGCTGGGAGAAACCCTGGGTGCTGAGACCGAGTGAGTTGATTTGCCAGCTTGCTGGGGTGAAGCTTTCATGCCCCATGTTGCGCTTTGGATACCTGCAATCCTGCAAAGATAGAAACGTACAAGTAGTCCCGAGGTATCCTTTACTGGATCCCATCATAGGAGTGAGATACTCCTGAGAGTGAGTATATTTTTTGCAAGCACGTGTTTTTTAGAAGAAAAGCATCTGCATTTATGCAATCAGTTTTCTTTAAGACATCAGACATTTTGCAAATGAAAATAAAATGTACGAGACGAGACATGACTGAAAATTTGATTTTATTAATTTGTAGGCCCTGAATTGGCAAGATACAGTCAAAGAAACATATCTCCTGAAATGAGGAGATTGTTACAAATTGAGAAACAAAATGCTGGCAACGTTGACGACGCTTCAAGGAGCTTCCCTCTTGGCTATGACTCGTATGACTTTTGACGTTCTTCTCGTCTTGCTTTCTGAAGAAGGCTGATTCTGACAGAAGCTTGATCCTCTCGGAGCCTACCAAGTTGTAAGTGATACAGACGAATTCAAGATGCAGTTGTTCGCTTATTCCCTTATTTTGCATGGATCACCCTTTCGGGTTTTCAATCCATCGGGATACCCATTTTTGCCTGAGCTGTCCAATGCGGCTTTTCAACTCAGCGGGTGTACATTTTTTTGTTTATTTTCCCTTATTTTTGCCCGAGTCTTTTATTCTGTTTTTGACTCGCCGGGATGCCCTATTTTTGCCTGGACTTACATTCTGTTTTTATGTCCAGCGGGTCATTTTTATGCGAAGTATTTTTTAACTGCATCTGAATTCACAGGGGACGGGAAATCTTCACCATCCATGGTGCTGAGCATCAGTGCTCCACCAGAGAAAACTTTCTTTACCACGAATGGTCCTTCATAGTTTGGAGTCCATTTGCCCCTGTGGTCTGTATGAGGAGGGAGGATTCTTTTCAACACAAGATCTCCCACTTGGTACTCTCGGTGCCTGACTTTCTGATCGAAGGCTCTCTTCATTCTTTTCTGATACAACTGCCCATGACAGATTGCAGCCAATCTTTTCTCTTCAATCAGACTCAGTTGTTCGAATCGGGACCGGACCCATTCTGCTTCGTTCAGCTTAACATCCATCAGTACCCGCAGGGAGGGTAATTCAACTTCAACAGGTAGGACTGCCTCCATACCATACACAAGCTGATACGGTGTTGCCCCAGTGGATGTTCTGATTGACGTGCGGTACCCATGTAAGGCAAATGGTAGCATCTCATGCCAGTCTTTATAGGTGACTACCATCTTCTGCACAATCTTCTTGATATTCTTATTAGCTGCCTCAACAGCGCCATTCATCTTTGGCCTGTAAGGAGAAGAATTGTGGTGTTGGATCTTGAAGTCCCGGCATAGCTCTGCCATCATTTTGTTGTTCAAGTTGGAACCATTATCAGTAATGATTCGCTCGGGAACTCCGTACCGACAGATGATGTCCCTCTTCAGAAATCGGGCTACCACTTGTCTTGTAACATTGGCATAGGAAGCTGCTTCGACCCACTTGGTGAAGTAGTCAATGGCGACCAGGATGAATCTGTGGCCGTTTGAAGCAGTTGGCTCAATTTTGCCAATCATATCAATGCCCCACATGGCAAAGGGCCAGGGTGAAGACATTATATTCAAAGGATTGGGAGGCACATGCACCTTATCCGCATAAATCTGGCATTTATGGCATTTTCTGGCGTAGGCACAACAGTCTGCATCCATTGTGATCCAGTAATAACCTGATCTTAGCAACTTCTTAGCCATGGCATGCCCTCCTGCATGGGTACCAAAGGATCCTTCGTGCACCTCGTGCATTAACAAGTCTGCTTCTGCCCTATCAACGCATCTGAGGAGTACCATATCAAAGTTTCTTTTGTACAAGGAACCGTCAGTGTTCAGAAAGAAACTACCAGCAAGCCTTCTCAAAGTCTTCTTATCATTGGAAGATGCCCCAGATGGGTATGTTTGATCCTCCAAGAAGCACTTAATGTCATGGAACCAAGGCTTATCATCTTTGACCATATCTGCTGCAAATACATATGCTGGTCTGTCAAGTCTGGACACTGAAATCTGCGGTACAAAGTTGGCAGCTTGAACTTTGATCATAGATGAAATGGTAGCCAGAGCATCTGCAAACTGATTCTCGTCCCGAGGGATGTACTCAAGCTTGACCGTTGTAAAGAAAGTCAATAACCTCCTTGTACAATCCCTGTAAGGTATCAGATGATCCTGGTGTGTGTACCATTTGCCATTGGTTTGATTAACTACCAGAGCTGAATCTCCGAATACAGTCAATGTCTTGATCCTGAGGTCAATGGCTTCCTCAAGACCCATAATGCAAGCTTCGTATTCAGCCTCGTTGTTAGTGCAGTTGAAAGTGAGTTTTGCCGAGAAAGGAATATGAACTCCTTTAGGTGTAATGAGTACTGCACCAACACCACGACCATTCATATTAACAGCCCCATCAAACATCATAGTCCATTCTTCTTCTGGGTCAGGCCCTTCAGTGTGAATGGGCTCTTCATGATCTTTTGCTTTTATGAACATGATGTCTTCATCAGGGAAGTCAAATCTCATAGGCTGGTAATCATCAATAGGTTGCTCAGCAAGATATTCAGACAACACACTGCCCTTGATGGCTTTCTGAGATGTGTATTGAATGTCATATTCCGTGAGAATCATTTGCCATCTTGCAACCCGTCCGGTAAGAGCTGGCTTCTCGAAAATGTACTTAACTGGATCCATTTTGGAGATCAATAAAGTAGTGTGGGTCAGCATATACTGTCTCAGTCGGCGAGCAGCCCACGCTAAAGCACAACAAGTTTTCTCGAGCAGTGAATAACGTTGTTCACAGTCGGTAAACTTTTTGCTCAGGTAGTATATTGCATACTCTTTTCGACCAGACTCGTCATGTTGGCCCAGCACACACCCCATTGACTCTTCTAATACTGTCAAGTACATTATCAGGGGTCTTCCTTCAACTGGAGGCATAAGGATTGGAGGTTCTTGCAAGTACTCTTTGATCTTGTCGAAAGCCCTCTGACAGTCTTCGTTCCACCTGACCGTCTGTTCTTTTCTTAACAGTTTGAACAAGGGTTCACAAGTTGCTGTAAGGTGAGATATGAACCTTGAGATGTAGTTCAATCTACCTAGAAACCCTCGAACTTCTTTTTCAGACTTTGGTGCAGGCATTTCTTGAATGGCTTTGACTTTATCAGGGTCAACCTCAATCCCTTTCTCGCTCACAATAAAACCCAGCAGCTTACCAGATCTTACCCCGAATGTGCATTTGTTGGGGTTCAGCTTCAGTTGGTACTTCCTCAGACGCTTGAATAGCTTCAGCAGATTTACCAGGTGGTCTTCTTCTTTGAGGGAATTGGCAATCATGTCATCCACATAACACTCGATTTCTTTATGGATCATATCGTGGAATAATGTTACCATAGCCCGTTGATATGTTGCACCAGCATTCTTCAATCCGAATGGCATCACCTTGTAACAGAATGTGCCCCAAGGCGTGATGAAAGTTGTCTTCTCCATGTCTTCAGGTGACATTTTGATCTGATTGTATCCTGAAAATCCGTCCATGAAGGAGAATACCGAGAACTGAGCCGTATTATCAACCAATACATCAATGTGAGGTAATGGGAAATCATCTTTCGGGCTGGCTCTGTTCAGATCCCGGTAATCAACACACATCCTCACCTTGCCGTCTTTCTTAGGCACAGGTACAATATTAGCAACCCACGGTGGATAGCTAGTCACAGCAAGGAATCCGGCATCCCACTGCTTCTGTACCTCTTCTTTGATTTTCATTGCCATGTCTGGGCGAGTACGGCGCAGTTTCTGTTTGACCGGTGGGCAATCTTCTCTCAAAGGCAGCTTGTGCATAACAATATCGGTGTCCAACCCTGGCATATCCTGGTAAGACCAAGCAAACACATCCACGTACTCTTGAAGCAGGTCAATCAGCTGTTTCTTCACTGAGTCTTGTAAGCAGGCCCCGATTTTAACTTCTTTCACATCTTCATCTGTACCAAGATTAATCGTTTCAACCTCCTCCTGATGAGGAGTGATAACCTTTTCCTCTTGTCTCAACAATCTATCTAGTTCTTCAGGAAGCTCGTAATCTTCTTCAACCCCTTCATCAACTTGATTGATTGGATTGTCAAAGTCATACGAAGTCATAGCCGTGTTGTTGTCGGTGCGGTCTGGAAGGCACTCTCTGCAAGGGTTCAGTTTGTTCGTTTTAGTGATTGATTTTAATCTTGTTTAGAAAAGTGAAATAAAGTTGTCATTTCGAAAACACTGCCATTTATTTTTGTACAAAAAGAAAAATGGGAAAACAGTGAGCGGAAAAGAAAAAAGACTCATTTGCAAAAGATGTCTGATATTTCATTGATTAATCTTGTTGCACAAAAATTACAGATGGCCCGATTACAAAATGAGTCTTGGCATCTTGGGCAAGATGCAAGACTTGATGTATGCTTTAAAATATACAGGAAATAATAATTACTCTGCAGGAGTAACCCTTATAATTTCCTGGGAAGACCAGTTTGAGATACGGCTCCCCGGGATCCTTGGACGAATCCAGCTTTCCAGGTTGCGTTCATCTTCCGACTCATCTTCCAAGTTGTTGACAGCATCAGGGGTGAGCATCCCCCCACTAACAAAGTTGGGCTTCTTAGCAGCCTCTGCTTGATCTTGTTGAGTTGGTTTGTAACCCAACCCAAATCTATCCTCTTTCTTCTCCACAGGCAACAGTTTGCCCCAGCCTCGAGCATTCCCTTCTTCCACAACCCTCCGGGCTTGCTTGTAGGATGCCATGGAAGTCCCAAGTACAGCAGATGTTTCATTAATATTCAGGGCCTCAAACCCTTGACTTATTGTTTCGTGGATCTCCCCATCCATCTCAATATACTTGTATGTAGCCAGATGGCTAACAAAAATATCTTCCTCTCCACAGATAGTAACGACTTGGCCCTCCCACTCGAATTTTAACTTCTGGTGAAGGGTTGAGGTCACGGTGCCAGCGGAGTGAATCCATGGCCTACCCAACAAACAGCTGTAGGCCGGCTGAATGTCCATCACGTAGAAGGTCGTTTTGAAAGTTTGTGGGCCAATCGTTACAGTCAACTCAATTTCTCCCAGAACTGATCTCTTAGAGCCGTCAAAGGCTCTCACTACCAAGTTACTGGGGCGTAATGCCAATCCTTCATACTCCAGCTTCACAAGGGCTTTTTTAGGCAAGACATTGAGGGATGACCCCGTGTCTACCAGTACATGTGAAAGAACTGCTCCCTTACACTCCATGGTAATGTGCAAAGCCTTGTTGTGATTGCGGCCTTCCGTAGTCAAATCAGTGTTGGTAAATCCTAGTCCGTTACTAGCATTAAAATTTCCAACCACAGCTTCCAACTGATTGACCGTGATCTCTTCTGGCACATAAGCTGCATGCAAGACTTTGAGTAGTGCGTTCCGATGAGCCTCAGAGCACATAAGCAATGATAAAATGGAGATCTTGGAAGGCGTCTGGTGAAGCTGGTCCACTATCTTGTAATCACTTTTCTTGATGATTCTCATGAATTCATCAACTTCTTGATCAAAAGGTGTTTTCAGAGCTTCCTTAACAACTTGTTCTTCTTGCACCATGCTCTTCCCTTTTGCCTTGGCAGCAGCTTCTGCTTCAGCAATGGGTCTTTGAATTTGCGGGGCGAAAAGACGTCCGCTTCGAGTGAAGCCTCCGCCTCCCCCCACATTGTCTATTTGTGGTGAAGAAGTTGATGATTCGAGAGTGATTTTCTGTCCTTCGCAGTATAGATCGGAGCCGTAATGCCAAGGGATGGCATTACTGCTTTCATAAGGTACTGGCCCAGGCACCGTGATAGTGACTGGACTGATGGCAGCTGCAGAAGGGACCATGATAGTCTGTGGATCGTAGTATATTGTGACTGGTGCTCTGATAGGAGTGGCATTTTGTGAGTTGTAGGCAAAATCATTTGCAGGATCATAATAAATTGTAACCGTTGAGACATTCTCATTGCTTGCTGCTGATGTTGTAGGAGACATTGTTGACTGGATGGGTGTTGTTGTTGTAGGAGACTCTGAATGAAGGGGCGCTAAAGTTGTAGAAGGGATGTTTGTTGATATCTGGTCCGTTGAAGTAACAGATGAAGCATTTGTTGATGAAACTGAAGAATTGTTTGGAACAATGGCTGTTGCAGTTGTAGACGATTCTGGAATTGTTGTTAGGGAGATTGCTGGATTGGTAGGTATTGATGTTGTGATTTGAAGCAGGCCACTCTGGATGAGACCATCTATGCCATCCCTCAAGTTATCACACCCATTCACTGAAATGTTGCAATAAGCACATCCTAGCTCACATCTCGGGAACATTTGACATTCAAGGAGTTGAGCTTTAATCTCTACCAAGGGCGTCCGAATCTGACCCACACTGGTTATCAAGTAAGACGGCTTGTCTTCTTCAATAGCATTGATTCGGGGTCCTCCGTGGTGTGGCATAGGGTTCTTGTTAACATTTGGTGGTGGTGCAAAGTTCAGAGCTTTAGAATCTACCAAGTATTGTACTTTAATGTGCAAAGCTCTGCACTTCTCTGTACTGTGGCCAGGTGCATTTGAGTGAAAAGCACATCTGGCGCTGGCGTCATAATTTCTGGGCAGATTGGCAGGATCTGGAGGTGCCAATGTCCTTAGCTCAACTAGGTTGAGTTTTAGGAGTTGTGGCAATAATGTGGCATAGGGCATAGGGATCGGATCGATCATCCTATTGGCCTGAGAAGGTCTCTGTTGGAATGGTCTTTGCTGATTGTTGTTGCTGGTGTTGTTGTTATAATTTCTCTGAGGAGGATACTGAATTTGTTGCTGGTAATTTTGTTGCTGTGGTTGATAAGCTGGTTGAGGATGAATTGGAGTGGGAATGGTGACTGCTGCCACAAACCTATGAACATATTGGGGTCTGCCCCTGCTGGTATGGATAGCATTGGTCTCACCAGTTCTTCTTGGGCCCACAAAAGGCTTCCTTGTGTTGCTGGACGAGCTGGCACCGTTGTCAGAAATTTTACCCATCTTCAATAGGCTCTCAATTCTTTCCCCGGCTATGACTACATCTGCAAAGCTGGTAGAAGAAAAGGCAGCTAGCCTATCAATGTATGTCCCTTGGAGGGTGTTCATAAACATATCAGCCATCTCCCTCTCTGACATGGGTGGCTGGACAGCAGCAGCAAGCTGTCTCCACCTCTGAGCGTACTCCCGAAAGCTTTCTCTGGATGATCGTGACATTCCCATTAGGAGGGTCCTGTTGGGAGCCATATCCAAGTTGTACTGGTACTGTCTAATGAAGGCCTCTGCCAAGTCCTTCCAGCATCTAATGGTTGCTCTAGTCAAGTGAGAGTACCATTCCCTTGAAACTCTTGTTAAACTATCTTCAAAATAAAACATCCATAGCTTTTCGTCCATGGTATATGCCTTCAGCCTCCCCAGAAAGGATTGTAAATGGGTCCGGGGGCAGGAAGTTCCGTTGTATTTCTCGAAACATGGAGGTTTAAATTTGTGAGGAATCCTGACCCCGTCCACTAGACCCATGTCCATAACATCAAAGCCCAAAGAATTTTGGGACTCCAGTGACCTCAGTTTCTCAGCAATCTCATCTAGCCTTCTGTCATAGGCTTCCTCCCCAGCTCCCATCACTGTGAATTGATCTTCCTGGGGGTCTTCTTGCAGCACTCTGCCTGCAGTGGCAGTCCCTGGCACATTAACAGGGATGTTGATCTCTGGATGAAGGTGGGGTCCATAGACTGGGGGATTAACATGAGGTTGAACTCTCTCATTGTTGCTTGTCCCAGCAGTCCCTGGATGGGGGTCATCCTGATTCCTCCCCTCTACCAGTGCTCTTAATCTCTCTTGGCTTTGAGCCATATTATTCATCACCTCCATAAACTGAGTCATCTGAGTCCTCATTTCCAACCTCTCGTTGGCCATTTGAGTCCTGACCTCTGTAAGGTCCTGCTGTACTTGGTCCATTTGTATACCCGGAAGGTTGTTGCGGGTCGGATATCTGTGTGGACGGTTGAGTGGAAACACCCGACGTCGAGCAATAATTCCTGAGATCACAACAGGGTTAGTAACAATAAAACAAAAACCTACAAAACAAAACAAAAGGTTAGTATGCAATGCAGTATGCTTATTTGTATCCAAGGTATCCGGCTTGGCACTTGGTTTTGACCTTTCCAGACCCCTGGGGAAGATGCTTGTGATGTTGCTTTGCAAGAACTCAGATAAAACAAACCAACACATATATTTATAAATAATAAATGATACATAGTTTGTTTTCTTACAATACATGCCCTCTGAGGGGTCAAAAATACAACATAAAGAAAAATACATGAAATGAAAGCAACAACAAGCAAAAGTTAGACACCAAGACCAAATTCATCCTCCTGAACTTCCTTGAGAAGTGCCTCAGTCACAGGATCAGCTGGGCGCTCTGTAAGATTCCTGATAAGGAGATTCCTGGTAGTAACAGCTGCAGTTAGCCTCTTGTGTTGACTCTGGTCCTTTGACCTCTTTACACCAGCTCTGATCTTCAATTCTGAGATCTCCCTCTGGGCTGCTGCCAGGGCTTCCTGTTGATCTTTTGCACTAGCTTCCAGCTGCTCAATCTTGTCCTGAGTCCTCTTATCCTCCTGAGTGCGAGCTTCGGTGATCCTGACCCACCTAGCTTGACTCTCTTTTAGATACAAATCAGTCCTGGCCTTCTGGAACTGAGCTTCCTTGCAAGCATTCTTCAAAATCTGTTCTCCAGCCCTAGACTTCTTGATATAGTCTTCTGACTTCTCAATCTTGGCTAGATGCTCCACCTTTAGCTTTTCTAACCTTTCAATGTCCAGCCGACCATCACTCCTCTCCCAGAGGGTCTTCTGTAGAGCCTGAGTCAGTTTCTCATTTCTCTCTTTCAATTTCTCAAACTCCTCTAAGCTGACAGTTGCTGGAGGGGGTGCTGTGGAGGGTCCAGGTACATCTTCAATAGTGAAGGGCATCCCAGAAATCTGGGCTCTGGCATGAGACCACTCATAGTATTGAGCTGAGGCTACATTATTGCATCTTCCAAGAATGGTTACTCCTTTAGTTTGTACATTGTCCCAAGCCCAAGATGCTTGCCTGACAATAGCCAGATTAGACTTGTTCTCACCATAAAGGGTCTCTGCCAGATCCTGTGCTTTAGGAGGGTAGACCAATGCATAGCCCAGTTGTCTTTTGAATAGCAGAGGGTTGTAGTTGATGCAACCCTTCACTCCTATCAGAGGCACATTGGGAAACTGCCCACAACTGGTAATGATGTCTCTGCCCTTGGTGCTCTGAGTGCACCACCTGATGTCATCTGAGGTTAGAGCCACAAGCCTCCTAGCCCAATTTTTCTGCTGGTGAGGGTTCAGGAATGCATCAGTCTTTGGCAGATGTTTGAGCAACCAAGTATGGAATAGAGGAGCACAGCATCTTACTAATCTTCCCCTTTGTTTTTCATTCCTTTGATGAACAGAGTAGTAGAGATCTCCCAGCAAAGTGGGCACTGGGTTCCTCAAGATGAAAAGATGGGTTGCACTCTTGCTCACAAACTTAGGCTCATCTGCAAATAAGATAACCCCATATATGCTAAGGGCTAATAATGCACAGACTACCTCCCACTCCCCCAAGGAGGCCTTCAGAATAGCCTGAGAGGGCAAGAAATCCAGATGAAAGCCAGAGACTCCAGCTTTAGTAGTCATATTCTGCCCAATCAGAACTGGTTCCAGATACAAGGCTTTTGCCACCTCTTCATTGCTAGGGAAAACCATCTCAGGGTTGAAGGGGACTCCACCCCTGACAGGTACACCAATCAGTGATGAATACTCTTCCAACAAGGGTCCCAACTGAAAATCCTGAAAAGTGAAGCATCTCAGAGGGGGATCATAGAACTGCAGGCAAGTATGAATCAAGCTCCTCTATGAAGGGTCCAAATCCATAACCACATCAAGGATTCCTCCATAATGTTCTCTGAATAGTGGTATATGGTCTGGAGTAATCAGGGTCTGAATCCTCCTGATGCTAGCCAACTCAGGCTCAAAGAAATGATAGGAGATGTTACTCTTTTTAGGTGCCATGTTGCTGAAGAACAGGTGCTGATGATGATGACTAAGAATGACACTTAAGATGGGCCACTGACAGGCTAAGACTGGTGATGCAGGTGGCTGAAGCAGGTAGCTGATAGCTGAAGTAAGTACTGATGAAGACAGGTCTATGCTGAAGAAGGGGTCAAAACCAAGCCAAAATAGAATGGATACCCTGAAAAACAAATAAACACATGTTAAAATGATGCAATGAGGGTGTATGCAAATGATATGCAAGGGTTTGTGACTGAGCTGGATCTGATCAAGTGCTCTGATATAAGTCCATGTATGTTCAAGAAATCCAGATGGAGGTTCATAAGTCCAGTAACCAAGGTGGGGGACTCAAATAAAGAGTCACATGTCCAGGGTTAAAAATCACAAGAATTGTTCCAAAATGGAGTACTCTTAATCAAAAGAAAGTAACAGGGTATGCTGAGGTCAAAGGTACCTGCAAACCTGTAAACATCCCAACCCCCTCACAGGTGATGTTCTAAAACAAGGATCCTCAGACTTGGATCAGTTATGAGAAGTGTAAACACTTATAACCCGGAGGTACAGTGTTTACAATAACCATAAAAGATCCTCCTCTAATTCACCTCAGTTTCTGAAGGTCAATACTAAAGGTCATCCAGACTTAGCAGGCTTCCCAGATAGCCCTAGTACTACAGGAAATCTGCAGCACAGAGTTCTCAAGAAGAAACCCATATTTGAACCGTGTTTCATATTCCCGCACCAGATCAAAATGGAATGGGAAATAATATGAACCACTCTAGCCTAGGTGTCACTCAGGTCCCAGGTATAGGACCTTAACTCTCAATAGAACACCCACCCACCAAAGCAACAAAACAAATCCAGCACAGACAGTATGACAGTATGATATATATGCACAAAGCTATAAAGAAAGCAATAAACAAAACTGTACACAAAACAGAAATAAATACAAATATAAGCACAAATAACACATAACACCCCAGTAAACACAAATCAAACAAGCGCTAGGAGGAACCCACAAAAAGAACCAGAAGCCCTGGTTACAGTATAAGGGTCCCCAGCAGAGTCGCCAAGCTGTCGCTCCTAGGGATTTGCATCCCGGTACAAGCGCGAACGGTCGGCGAAAGGGACAATGAGAACACACAGCAGTGAACTCACTGGAAAAGAAAAGAGTCGCCAGCTAGGCATTTTTATCCCGGAGGAAAGGCAATGCTGCATAGACCTAGAAAGATATGGATAAGACGGTTGCGAACCAGAGAGACTGAGAAAGGGGGTTGGTTACAACCTGGGAAGGTATTAGCACCCAGATTGTCCGCCGTACTCGACGGGATCCACGCTTAAAAGATTTGTGTTTTAAAGGGGTAGTGTCAGTGCAATTTGTGTATGAAGAGAGCTGGAAAAGATGTACAGGTGTCAGTGCAAGAGAAATGAAATGTGATATGTACAGTGTCAGTGTAAGGATAAGAGTGAAATGCTCAAGATCATGAGGCTTAAAGGATAAGGCTGGAAAGAGGGGGAATATACAGAGACTTTTGTTCGATAACTGTTAAGTTATGCCTACGTATCCTCTCGTGCAATGAGGAAGTCAGAACACCGTAGTTCGACCCAAAGAGACTGAAAGATAAATTGACTGATGAACTGCTTACTTGTCTATGCTCAAGTGTATGACCTGTCTGGCTCAGGTGCAAACTGTCTTGCATTAGACGGAAGAAGCAAGTTCTCGTTTGTGAATGAGTGAGATGAGAAAAGAATCCCGGAGGAGACGATTATTGTTTGTTTTTGTATTTTCAGTCTTTTATTGCTTTTTGAAGTTTGTCATAAACTAATGAGCTTAAGCCTAAACCAGTGGATTTAGTAAACTCATCACATCCTCCCTCTGATCAGGGGTAATGAGAATACCTTAAGTGTGAAGTCAGATTCTCACACTCAATTACCCTTGATGCAGGATTAATATCATTAACCTACTTGTGATTATCTAGATGTTTTTGGTGTTTGTTGTTTAGTGTTTAATAATGAGATTAAGCCATAATCAGGGATTAAACAGACTCATTACACCATCCTAATAGAAGGATAATAGATGAGAATGTTTAAGCTGAGGAAAGCTCCTCAACTTAATCCATGATTAGGGATTAAACTCATGACAAAACAAGCCTTTGATTAAGTGGATTTTATTTAATGATATGATGATAAAGTGAGTTTTATGGTTTGTAAGACAACTTGAGGGGGACTTGTCCATTAACACTAGGGTTAGTCCTTCTTAACCAATTAAGGAAGAATTAGAACCCTAATGCAAGGCCCAAGTTACAAGTGTAATGTCTTGATGATTATTAAGTGAATTGATTAAAGGATTTAAACACATTAAGGGTTTAACACTTAGGATTAAAGTTATACACTCCATCCTAATAGAAGGATGCAGGCATAAGCTTAATCACAAAGCCTTAAAACCTTTAGGGTTTAGTCCCTGATTATGAGATGAGAAGAGAAGACTCAAAGAGACACAAAGGTAAAACTAAGTGGGGGGACTAATTAAAACCCTAATCATTGTCATGCTTGGTTGTTCCTAAGGTTTGTGAGGTTTAAGAAAGAGATCTTCAATGGAACCACCAGGAAGCAGATGAAAGGATCAGGAGAAGCAAAGTAACTTGCTTCATTGAAGAAGACAAGTCACTTGAGGAAAAAAAGTAAGAAGAAGAAGAATGAGCAAGCTCAATCTCAAACTCGTAACAAAATGCAGCATGGATGCATAAAAGAGATGAGAAGAAAATGTGAGAAGTGAAGGCAAATTCACTTCTCAAACAACTTACCACCTGAAATGTTAGTGAAAGAAATGAAATGCAATGCAAAATGAGATGAAATGGCATGATAAAAATCAAAACCAGAAGCATATGTGTGATGATAATGATGCTATGAGATGATGCAAACATGAAACAAAACATGGGGATGATCATATAAGCTCATGGATGCAAATGAAGCAAGTTAAGACACATGAACATACATGAAAAGTTATGAAATGCAAATGGCATACAACATGGCAAATGCAAGATGCAATGACCAAACATGCTTTCAACATGTCTTAAGATGTCAAATGAATCAAATGGATGCACAAAATGTCATGGCAAGTCAAAGTATGAATGCAAATGCAAGATGGATGCATATGGAAGCCCAAATTAGGGTTTATGATCAAAGCACCAAACAAAAACCAAAATCAGAAGCAAACATCAAGATAAAAAATTGAACATGCACTCAAAGGATCCCTAATCCTATACTAACTCACTGCCCAAGGGAGAAGTTCCAACTCTTAACCTAATTCAAGTTATGATTTTCCTAAGTTTTTTTAGGGTTTTAGGGTTCCTTAACAAGAAAAATGCCAAACAAATGGAAAATGTAAGATCAATTCATGCCAAATTAATCTCACAAACTACATGCTAAACACAATGCAATGCAAAAAGAATCAAGGTCCAACTCTCAATGGTTAGGCAGAAGTGATTTTTGGAAGTTTGGATCAAAATAATGTATTAAAATGATTTTAATTCCATGAAAAATTCTCAAAATGCATCAAGATCAAAAAAGAAATTTGGTTTGAGGGTTGGACAATGTTTCTAAATGTCTTTAAATGTTTCATGAATTTTTTGGTGATTTTTAAATACCTAAAAGTATTTTTAATTAATTAATTCTCATTAATTAATTAAAAATAAACTTTTAAATATTTAAAAATATTTTTTCAATGCAAAAAATAAAAATAAAAATATTTTTGGTTTCTGAAATTAAATAATAACTTGTATAAAAAATTTCAGAATTTTTGAATGAATTTTACTATTTTAAATAAATTGGAGAAAGAAAAACAAAATAAATGGAATAAAAATTAAGGAAAATGAAAAGTAAGCCAATCCAACGCATCAGATTCAAAGTTGGGGGGTCTGCTGTTGACTGCGCGCGCAAAACAAGGGTCAGGATCATTTCTGGCTAAATCAGGTTTTATAAATTAATTAATTGAGATTAATTAGGTTAAGTGAGATTAGGGCAAAATGGACACATCTGAGCCACACAAACGCGCGCCAGGTCAACCAGGTCAATGGATCTAACACTTGAGATTCAAACTACACTTAATGACAGGATTAAACCCTAATCATTTTCAGGTGGCCGGAGAAGACCTCCGGTCGTCTTCTCCGGTGGGAACTCCACCTGAAAATTCCTAAAACCTTCAAAACGTAACTAAAATGGAATCTAAAAGAACAGAAATCCTTCCCAAACCTCACTGAATCAAAACCCTAACCCAAAACTCATTTATATTTCATCAATCACACGAATCGAAAGAAAACATTTCTAGGTCAGAAAGTTTCAGAACATGATTAAACCTTCATTTCTTCACCATTTTCAAAACCAAAGACATCAAAGCAATCAGTGAATCATGAAGAACAACTTAAGAACTTAAAAATCCATTTCTGGAAAAAAATGTTCATGAAGCTACCTGAGTTTGAAGCTTTTCAATCTGCAACTTTCCGGCCTCTTCTCTTTGTGCAACCAACTCCTTTTGTGCTCCTGATGAACCCTTGATGCTTAGAAAAGATTTATGTTGGCTAGTTTGGAAGTTTGAACAAGTTCTGTTCAGGCTCAGGTGGGGATCGTGTTTATGATTCATGCAATTTAAGGCAGGGATGAGGGGTGCTTTGTGACCAGGGTGATGAGTTGAGTTGATCTATGAAGTTTGTTTAAGTGTTTGTGGCTTGTATGCTGAGTTTCGAAAGCTTTTGCTCCAAGGGTGGAAAATGAGAATGCTGAGTTCTTTTTTGTTTTTGGTCCCTCTCTTGTGATGTTTAGCTTGCAATTTGTTTGTATAAACAATGGCTATTGGTCAGATGAAGTGACATGTCCTTTTGTGATAGGTATGGTTACTTTTGCAAATTGTCAACTTTGTGTAAGAGAAAGCATGGGTCATGTTCTAGCCAAGTACAAGGGGTGTGGGCTGCGCAGCATGAGGTGAGGAGAGGGCTAGAGTGGTTCAGCAACCAAGGCAGCAAGTGGATGAGGTGTTATGATGGATTTTGCAACTTGGTTCACTTTGGTTCTCATGAAAATATCTTGCTCCAAAGACCAAACAATATGAGAAACTCTTGGCCCATTCTGATTTTTAAGACTTGTGTGATGTTTGTGTAATGGTTTGACATCAATTAGAAGTCACAAATTGCCTTGATACAAGATTTTGCAAGTTTCCCATTTGGTGCATAACTTGAAATTTAGTGATTTTTGCCAACTTTGATGAACCATAACTTTTGATCCAAAATGAATTAGGTCATGTTCTTGTACTTTTTGAAAAGGGAATGATCTATTCTACAACTTTCATGACCAAAGTTTTTCCATTTGAAGCTTTCTTGAATCAAAAAGTAAGGGTTGAAAAAAGTTGCTTAAAATGACCTTTTCATTAAAAGTCAAACTTGCCCAAAAAGTCAACTTTGCAAAAACTTGAAATTCTTCAATTTTGTGAACTCCCAACCTCTTCCATGATCAAATAAAGATCATATACAATCAAAATGATGAAGAACACCCTTTGGTTGGGTCATTGGGGGCCTCAGATGCCCTGATTTTGCACTGACTTGCTTGAAAAGTCAACTCCTGATCAGATGGCTTTCCCATGGAATTTCTTCATGAAAATTGATATGCACACTCCCTATACCATATAGAGACCAATAGAAATAAGAATGACCAAAAAATCTGGAGTTATGGCCTCTGAAACCAAAACCCTAATTCTAGGTCATCTGTGCAGTCAAGCCTGGCTCTGCTTCCACACCAATCCCAGTTCTTGTGATTCTTTGGCATTCTTGACTTTGAGAGGATATAATATGATACTTGAACACACATGGACCCCTTTTAAGTGATTGTTGACCTTTGGAGTGGCTCAAAAAGCTCTTGGATTGCTCAGATCACAAACCCTAGATGCAGATGACTTAGAACCTATGCAGTGAATCAAAAAATGTAGTATGAGATGCTATGACTGGATTTATGCATATGAAATGATCACAAGCCATGGTGTGAATGGGTGAGGGCAAATTTGGGGTGTTTACAAGGGCAAAGCTCCTACACAAGGCACCTAAAGTAGGGTTTGAGATTCAAGCATCAAAACATCACAACTTTGGCCATTTCATTTGGGAAAATTCTTCTATATGTCAAGAGGATCCTAGGTGTCAATTTTCATGAGAAAATTCCATGTGGAAGTTAGAGAATTCCTCAGTTGCTTGTAGATGAAGTAATTGGTCAACTGTGCCCTTAAAAAGTCAACTGTGTGATTTCAAGGGGTCTAACCCAATTTTTTGGCTAAGGGGTGTCTTTACAATGTTATAAGAGTTTTGGGATGCTTAAAGATCAATAATCATGGATATTTGAGGCTTTTTGCAAAAATGGTACAAACTTGGTTTTGAGAAATTTCCAAATTTGGCAACTTTTGCCCTAATTTTCAAATGGCCTTAACATGATCAAAAATTCTTCAAATGGACCAAAGTCAAACATGAAAGTTGGAGATTAAGTACTCTCATTTTCAAAAAGTACAAGTACATTTTCATGGGATTTATGGTTTGCCCTAGAGCCTCTTCGAAAATTTGATGAAATTAGGGCAAAATCCAAAAATTCATGCATGCTACCAAAGCCAATTGTCATGAAACTTGTTTTCAAGGCTTGGAATGGTTCAAGAAAGTTTGTAAACTTAAAATACAATGCAAATGGCCTGTTTTTCTCCAAGGAAATTCCCATTTTTGTGCATAATAAGAAAGTTGCTCCAAAAGAGGATATTTTGCAAAATCATGAGGAAAGTGTGATACCTCAATCCAAAGGCCAGAATTGATTGGATTATGATCAAGGGTTGGAAAAGGATTGCCCATGTGCTGAGAGGCCAAGCAAAGCATGAGGGTGGCATGCTTCCCTCACAATTTGCAAATTTTGCAACTTCACAAATATCTCATGATCCACACGTGCAAACTTGATATTTCTTTCAGCAAGGGTTTGTAACCTCACATAAAAGGAGCTAGGGTTTCAGAATTGGCAACCTCTCTCTCATTCTCTCATTTACAAGTTCTTGCATCAATTGCATTTTCTCTCATTTCTCTTCATACAAGTGTTCAATCTCAAAACAAATTGTGGATCCTTGTTCTAGGCAAGCTAAGGATCATTAATCACCCACTCTTGCAAGCAATCTCTCAAGTTTAACAACATTGCCATTTCAGGGCAGGTGTGAGCAAAGCTTCGAATCCAGCTTCATTCAAGACTTTAGATGCATTTATTTTGCATTTAGAGTGAAGGAGGAGTGCATTGCATCCATTATTTGGTCTTCTAACATCTTGAATCAAGATCTGCAACTCAGGTATGGTTCTGAATCTTGAGATCTTGAAATGAAATTGATCATGTGTTTTATAATCCTTGATGCACACTGATCATGCTGCAACTTTTAGTTTCGAAAATGGTGCAATATTGTGTGAGTTATTAGAATTTAATTTTTCATGGTCAAAGTTGTTCTTGTTCGATCTAGTTGATTCTTTAACCCATTGCTCATTTTGATCCCATTTTCGAACTCAGAGAATGTCATTTAGTCTATCTGGACATTTTTATTCATTTATGTTGTTGTTTAAGCTTCTGGTATGAATTCCGGTGCCGGAGCCCTAGCTCCGTCACCGGAAACTGGGTTTATGACTTAGGGTTTGTCTCATGAAGAAGATAACCTTCTGGCCCTTGGATCCTTCTCATGCACGCCCTGGATGCTTCCACGTAGCCCTAGACCACCACCTCTCTCCCATGTGAATGCTTATTTCATTTTAATTCTCAGTGTTTCTCAGCACACCATAAGTCTTGTTTTCCATCCACTCACATCTCTCCATTAAGCCACGTCAATTAATGAATGATCTACCATGCGCGTCAGATTCATCCATTGGCTGTGTTATTTTCCAACTTATTCCATGAAATTTCCACCATAAATCCAATAAACCAGCGCAGCCTTCCTGGGCCTCAGTGTTGCTGTTTCCACCCCCAACCAGCTAAGCCCAAATCAATTCCAACGTAAAACCTTACTCTTCACACCCCCCAGCCGATTTCCTTTTTAATTTCTTTTTCTTATTTTTATTCTTTTAATTCATTGTAGTTTCTAATTAATTAAAATACTTATGATTATCAAAAAATTCCCAAAATATTCATGAGTTATCTTTTGAGTCTATTTTATTTTTCTATATTTTTATTTTCCATTTTTTTTTATTTCCACGTGTCATAATTAATTCCTTGTTTCAATTAACTTCTTTTTAATCCTTTCTTGAGTACATTGCCTTGTTCATTTTCTATAGACTTCATTATTTTGAATTGTTTGTTCATTCTTTTTTCTCTGGATTCCTAAGAGGATGTAGTTCTTATGTGATTTTTCCCCAGAGTTTTAGAAATTTATTCCTTGGGTCTTAGTCCTTTGACTTGTGTTGGAAGTTATTAACCCTAGTTTGTGTTCTTGCCTCCATTTGACCTAGTTTGCTTCTGAATTCTTCCAAATCCTTTCGGCTCATTGATATACCATGTTTAAAGATCATTTGACTTGAGTTGTGGAATTTTTAGATGCTTGGTTGATTTAATGTGGATTTTTGTTCTCACCTTGTCCCATTTTGCTTCTTTTGGTTCTTTAGCTCTCTTATAAGCATAGAAGGGCACTTGTGTCAACTTCTTCTTCTCATTTGGGGTCCTTTTGGGGTATGGGAACCTTCCTGGTCCTAGATTAGGGTTTGTGTCTTAGAAACTTTTGTGTTTGCTTACCTTTTGTGTTCTTTCATTTCTTAAATGTATTCACTTCATCTCTTTGCTTCTTTCACTTCCATATTGTGATTGTTTGGTCTTTGGTCTTGTACCTCCATTCTCTTCATCTTGTTAGCTTCTTAAGCTCTTCTTTGCCTTGTTTTGATTCTAGTCTTGTGCATTGAGTCCATGTTTGTGCATCTTTGCCTTGCATCTTTCCTAAGTTTGCATAAGTTTGCATTTGTTTCATGTGGTGTCATAATTAGCTTGTATGCTTCATCCCTCATTCTTTTGTCTTGCATTTGCATTGAGTACTTGTACATATCATTTCACTTCTGTTTGTAGGATGTTGGCATGTTATGTTGTTCATTTCTTTTCACTTGTATGCATGTTACTAACCTTGCAGGGGCTATGGTAAGTGTGAGGTGTGGAAGTTGAGTTCCACATCTCCAAATCTCATCTCATCTCTTCTTCTCATTTCTTTATTGTACTAACTCTTTTGCTTGTTGGGCTTAGGCCTTTCTCATCTCTTCCTCTATCCTCTTCTTCTTCTTCTTTCTTCATTAGGATAGAAAACCACACTAACCTTAGGATATCCATGCATGACAACACTTAGGATTCTTTAGTCCCCCTTTAGAATCTTGCCTTTGTGATCCTTTTGGTTCTTCTTCTCTTCTCATCTCATAATCATAAAAAACATCTTAATAAGGTTGAAGTGATGCCTTGAGCAATAGCCTTATCCCATGAGGTATTCTTGTAGTCTTCCCATCTTGGGATAGTACAAGTTTACCTTGTGATGCACAAGTCTGATCAAGGTATCTTCTTCATAAAGAAAAGCATAAAAAACACTTCTTTCACTATAAATACCAAAAACACTTAATAATTCAACAAGTTAGTGAGCTTAGGCCCTAATCTTTGGGTTCAAGTTTTGGGGATCTTCTCCTTACTTGAGTGTGCTTGTTCTATTATTCCATCTTGGAATGTAGTGACAAGTGCACATTCCATTGAAGAGAGCTTGAGTTCACTTCCTTGTGACACACTCATAAAAGCTTCATTAAAAAACACAAACAAACAATAAGCGTCTTTCCTTCGGGAATTCTTTTCTCATCTCCTTCGCTCCGTACGCGAACTTGCTCCTACTTGTCATTTTGCAAGACGGTTACGCACTCGTCGTCCGAGTCTGCAACACCTGAGCAATGGCATAGGCAGTTCAAGCCTTAATTCACAAGCAATTTCCATGTTACCCCTAGTTAGGGGAACTACGGCGTCTCTGATCCTCATTATCCTGATGAGGTACGTAGGCAGCGGGGTAGGGCCCGTTCGAGCACAATCTTTATTTTCCCTACATTTTCCCTTTTCATTTATTTTTTCAGTTCCCTTTTCGTTTCTTTTATCCAGTTCAGTTCATTTTCTTTGCAGCAGCTTTCATTTCTTCACCCTTTGAAACATTTTCTTTGCAAGCGTGGATCTCGTCGGGTACGGCGGACAATCTGGATGCTAATACCTTCCCAGGTCGTAGCCGACTCCCGAACTCAGTCTCTTTGGTTTGCAGGACCCGTGTCCTTCCACTTCTTTCTTCTGGTTTGTGCAGCATTACCATTCCCGTTTCTTCGGGATTAAAATGCCTGGCTGGCGACTCTATTCTTTTCCGCGCCACTTTCGCGTTTGTACCAGGATGGAAATCCGGGGAGCGACAGCTGGAGACTCTGTTGGGGACTCCTAACCAGCATCTCTGGTTCCCCTGTGAGTCTCTCCTAGCGCTTGTGTGTTTCTGTTTCATTGGGTGATATTTGTTTGCTGTGGCTTGTTGTATTTTATTTTTGTTTATTTACAACTTTATTTACAGCTTTATTTACAGTTTTCAGTATTTATTTTCTACATCATGTATATATTGGATTGTCTGGACTGGTTTTCTATTTGGTGGGATGGGTGTTACTGTGTCTGAGAGATGAGCTCATTACCACGGCTCGAGAGCACCTTAGGACTTAGAGTGGTTCCACTTTGGCCTCATGAGATCTTGTCATGGGGGTAGTAGTGAGTTCCACGCCCAGATTTGCGATTGTCTTGGAAATGTCTTGATTTGGGGATCTTCCTCTCTCATTACATAACCTTGACAATTATGTGCAGCTGGGGACCGATCATTGAGAACCTTGTGGAAACATCCCTATTTAGTGATGACAGTGGCAGACCACATTTTGTGGCAAACCCATTCGCATCCGAGGGCCCACTTGGAACTTACATAGGATGACCTTGTTTCCCGGACTCAGCTGAGGCCTCCCTGCGTAGTATATAATGCCTAACCGATTCCCTGATTTGGTCATGAGCCATTTCTCGGAGATAATGAAAGTATTATTGCTATTTGGCTTTGAGAGTCTGTGATGTCTGACCCGGAGCCTACCAGTGAGATTGGGAAGGGATTTACAGGTGTGCAGGAACCCTTGGCCTCTACATACACTCTTTATCAGTGGTCCTATGATTATGATCTTTGGTTCTATGATCCTATGGTCCTGGAGTTCTGATTTTCTTGGCTCTCATTTTCTTGGTACTGTGGTTCTGAGATCTTCTATCAGAGAGTATGATTTAGAGGACTTTTGGTTTGCTAGTATTAGTGGGGCCCTTGTATTCAATGTCCAGTATCCAGTTCAGATGGTCCCAATTGATCATATGCCTGCATTGCATTGCATCTGCATCATTCTTGCATTAACTGTTTATGTTTCCCATATTTCAGGTCATTGTTCATAATCAGCTCCCAGTTCTGGTAAATCTTATCTCCATGGCAGAAATCAGAAGAGTTCCAAGGAAAAAGAATGTTCACTATACTTTTCTTCAGCCTGAAGTTAGAAGTGTTCAGAAGTTAGCAGGTCCGATGAATGACCAGGTCTTGGGCAATTTCAGGAAAAGATATGGCCAGATACTGAAGTTTGTGGACAAGCCCACTGCAGACAAGAAATACAGTTTGCATACCTTGTTGCAATTTTATGATCCTCTGCTGTGTTGCTTTGTTTTTCCAGGTTACATCTTAGCTTC
The DNA here is from genome assembly GCA_963966055.1 of Lathyrus aphaca. Lineage (NCBI taxonomy): Eukaryota > Viridiplantae > Streptophyta > Magnoliopsida > Fabales > Fabaceae > Lathyrus > Lathyrus aphaca. The sequence goes on from OZ014520.1 coordinate 49,705,283, forward strand.
CACTTTGGAAGAGATCTCCAGCATGCTGAATGTTCCAGTCAGAGAGACATTGCCATTCTATGGGTCTGAGGTTGTGCTTAAAGAAGAAGACATAGCCAAAGTTTGTCGTCTGCCAGCTGCTACAGTCAAGAGGGCTCTGCATGATAGTGAAGGTAAAGGACTCCCTTGGAGTGTGATCATACTAGAAGCTGAGAGATATACTACAGAGGCTAATTGGAATGACTTTGGTGCTTTGCTTGCCTTGATGGTGTATGGGTCCAGCTTGTTCCCTGGAGAGGAAGAATTTGTAAGCTTATAAGTGATCTTTATCTTTGCAACAGGCAATCCATGGCCTACTCTTTTGGGTGACTTCTACTACAGTGTTCATTACAGGAATGAGAAGGGTAGGGGTGGTCCAGTTTGCTGCTGTGCTTCTTTGTTTGCTGAGTGGTTTGCCAGACAACTTCCAAAATCAGGTACCTTCAAAGAGATGAGGGATGAGTGGAGATGGTCAAGGAGGTTGATGGGGTTGACTGTTGAAGATATTGCCTGGGGATATGACAGAGATCTCCTAGGTAAAGAATTGATGGTCAGTTGTGGAGGGTTTGCTGGAGTACCTTTGCTGGGAAGGAAGGGTGTCATCAGTTACTATCCAACATTAGCCAGGAAGCAGTCTGGCTACCCTTTGAAAGATCCACCACAGATGGAAGAGTTTGCTAAGTCTTTGTACTTTCCTGTTGAAGGAAACAAGGAGTTAGTATTGCAAGCAGTCCAAGCATGGGCTCACAGGATAAGGAAGGGTAAGAAAGACTTTGGAAGAGTTGATCCCAAGACGTATCCACCATTTGCTGCATGATTGCAAAGACATGTAGAAGAAGTTATCATGCCTTTCTCAATTGAGGCTCCACTTTATCCCAGAGAAGTTCCAAGTCAGAGTAGTACAGTCTCCCTTGAAGAGTACAAGAAGTTAGAAGCTCAGCTGCATGAAGTTAGAGTGGAGAATGCTGAAATGGTAAGCCTGTATCATCTTGCCAACAGGGCCAAGAATGAAGCAGAAGGTAAGCTGTTGAAGATTCAAGTCTCCTTGGAAGCCAAAGAGAAGGACTTTGCTGGAAGGGAAGCCCACTTTCACAGGTTGGGTCTAATGGAGGCAAAAAGAGAAGTTGAACGCAAAAAGACTTTGAAGACTCTCAAGGATGCTCGTCAATCCATTGTTTGGTTGCAAGGCCAAAGGGAGGAAGAGAAGAAGAAGTTCAAAGAGAAAGAAGAGTTCTTTGAAGTGCAAATGGCCTTCAAGAAGGAAGAGGTGGAGCAAGTCCACAACATCCGGTGGGAAAAGACTCAGCAGCTAACACAAAGCCAGTTAGCCTTGGAGGAAGCAAGGAAAGAGATTGAAGAGCTCAAGCTGAGAATGGGTGTCAAGAAGAGCAGAGCAGAGGTGGCAGAGCCTGGGTCTTTAGCTTAGTTGTTTATTTTTCAGATTACCTACAGACTTGTTGTAGGAGTCTTGTTTACTTTGTATTTTGTCTTTTATTCATGTATTGGTTTGTAACCCTTCGGGGAATATTTCTGTTTGTATTCTGACTTTTGGGCCGGCAGTGGTTTGTCCATGATACAGTGTTAATATGCAAGTTATCTTTTCTGAATGTGCTTGATTCGTTTGTCTGATACTGCTAATGTCTGAACACTCATCAAAGAGAAAGGTTGAAAGCTAATACTGAAAATGACTGTCTGAGAATAGATGCCAGAACCGGGGCATGCAAACGCTTAAAACTTGGGAACATGAGTAGTTACATTGAATTGCATATAACCTGTTTGTTTGTTTTGCAGGTAGTGTCTCAGTTGCTAACGTTTTTTGTGTTTCAGGCACTATAGCTCCCCGGAAAGTTCGGGAACAACCAGTCGCACACAGATATCCAACAAAGATCAACAGAGAGAGAATTATGGACCAGATGCAAGCTGACTTAGCTGACCTGAGGCTAAGGATGGATAACTTTATGACTCTGATGGCAGTCATGGGTCAGAATCAAGAGCGTCTGTGGGAGATGATAGAAAATGGTCAAGCCAAGAACAACACTGGTACTGCTGATGGTAATCGTAACGGTGTGGGCGCACGTCAAGTGGAAATCCCTGTAACACAGCCAGGGGTTACTATAATTAATGATGGGTTGAATAATGTGCAAATGGATAACCAGGACGAATAGTTCACTCTCCTAGACGAAGCTGAAGGTCAGGGGGCTGAGATGAACAAGAGGTTTGAGGAAATGGAAGAACAAATCAAGGTTATTCAATCCCAGAGCTCTTTGGGATTTGACATTACTGACTTGGGCTTGGTTCCCGGGGTTAGAATCCCCTACAAGTTCAAAGTTCCAACTTTTGAGAAATACAATGGCACTGCATGCCCAAAGACCCATCTTCAGTCCTTCGTGGGGAGGATTGCTGCTCACACGGATGATGAAAAACTCTGGTTGTACTATTTCCAAGACAGTTTGGTTGGAGCTTCTCTGGAATGGTATATGAAGCTTAGCAGAGTCAATATCAAGAAATGGAAAGACCTAGCAGAAGCTTTTGTGAGACAATACTAATATAATTTGGACATGGCTCCAAATCGCACGCAATTAAAGCACATGTCTCAGACTGCCAAGGAGGGTTTCAAAGAATATGCTCAGAGGTGGCGTCAGCTCGCTGCCAGAGTGCAACCACCGCTGCTTGAAAACAAGATGGCTGACATGTTTATGGGGACTTTGCAGGGTGTGTTTCTTGAAAGATTGGCGTCCAGTTCTGCCACTAAATTCAATGACATTGTAATTGCTGGAGAAAGGGTTGAGACCTTGTTGAAAATGGGGAATATACAAGATACAAGTACTGGTAGCTCGAATGGAGCAAGAAAAGCTTTCAGTTGACCTCCAAGGAGAAGGGAGGGTGAGACAAATGTTGTATTTGGCCGAGGCCGGGGCCGTGGTTATAGAAGACCGTATGAGTGTCGCTCCCAAAGATTTGCATCCCGGTACAAGCGCGAACGATCGGCGAAAGGAGGTGTGAGAACACACAGGAGTGAACTCATGGGAAATGAATAGAGTCGCCAGCTAGGCATTTTTATCCCGGAGGAAAGGCAATGCTGCATAGACCTAGAAAGATATGGATAAGACGGTTGCGAACCAGAGAGACTGAGAAAGGGGGTTGGTTACAACCTGGGAAGGTATTAGCACCCAGATTGTCCGCCGTACTCGACGGGATCCACGCTTAAAAGGTTTGTGTTTTAAAGGGGTAGTGTCAGTGCAATTTGTGTATCAACAGAGCTGGGAAAGGATGTACAGGTGTCAGTGTAAAAGAAGTGTAGTGTATATAAGTGAAGTGTCAGTGTAAGGACAGGAGTATGAAGCTCAAGACTATGAGGCTTAAAGAATGAAGCTGGAAAGAGGGGGAATATATAGAGACTTTTGTTCGATAACCGTTAAGTTATGCCTACGTATCCTCTCGTGCAATGAGAAAGTCAGAACACCGTAGTTCGACCCAAAGAGACTGAAAGATGAATTGACTTGTGAACTGCTTGCTTGTCTATGCTCAAGTGTATGACCTGTCTGGCTCAGGTGCAAACTGTCTTGCATTAGACGGAAGAAGCAAATTCTCGTTTATGAGTGAAGATGATGAGAAAAGAATCCCGGAGGAAACAATTATTGTTTGTTTTTGAGTTTTCAGTCTTTTATTGCTTTTGAAAGTTTGTCATAGATTAATGAGCTTAAGCCTAAACCAATGGATTTAGTAAACTCATCACATCTTCCCTCTGATTAGGGGTAATGAGAATGCCTTAAGTGTGAAGTCAGATTCTCACACTTAATCACCATGGTGTGGGGTTAAGATCATTAACCTACTTATGATTATTTAGATGTTTTTGGTGTTTTTGTTTAGTGTTGAGTAATGAGATTAAGCCATAATCAAGGATTAAACAGACTCATTACACCATCCTAATAGAAGGATAATAGATGAGAATGTTTAAGCTGAGGAAAGCTCCTCAACTTAATCCATGATTAGGGATTAATTTCATGACAAAAAAAAGCCTTTATTAAGTGGATTTTAATTAATGATTGGATGATGAAGTGAGTTTTATGGTTTGTAAGACAACTTGAGGAGGACTTGTCCATTAACACTAGGGTTAGTCCTTCTTAACCAATTAAGGAAGAATTAGAACCCTAATGCAAGGCCCAAGTTACAAGTTTGATGTCTTGATGATCATTAGATGGATTAATTAAAGGAGTTAAACACATTAAGGGTTTAACACTTAGGATTAAAGTTATACACTCCATCCTAAAAGAAGGATGCAGGCATAAGCTTAATCACAAAGCCTTAAAGCCTTTAGGGTTTAGTCCCTGATTATGAGATGAGAAGAGAAGACTCAATGAGACACAAAGGTAAAAAACTAAGTGGGGGACTAATAAAAACCCTAATCATTGTCATGCTTGGTTGTTCCTAAGGTTTGTGAGGTTTACATGAGACATCTTCAGAGAAACCACCAGGAAGCAGATGGAAGGAGCAAAGAAAAGCAAAGTAACTTGCTTCATTTAAGAAGATAAGTCACTTGAAGAAAGAAAGTAAGAAGAAGAAGAATGAGCAAGCTCAATCTCAAACACAAGACAAAATGCAGCAATGATGCATAAGAGGGATGAAAAGAGATTGTGAGAAGTGAAGGCAAATTCACTTCTCAAAGTTACTTACCACCTGAAAAGTTAGTGAAAGGAATGCAATGCAATGCAAAATGAGATGAAATGGCATGATGCAAACCAAAACCAGAAGCATGTGTGTGATGATAATGATGCTATGAGATGATGCAATCATGAAACAAAGCATGGGGATGATCATACAAACCTATGGATGCAAATGAAGCAAGCTTAGAACCATGATCATACATGAAAAGTTATGAAATGCAAATGGCATACAACATGGCAAATGCAAGATGCAATGATCAAACATGATTCTAATATGTCTTAGGATGTCTAATGAATCAAATGGATGCATAGAATGTCATGGCAAGTCATGGTATGCAAGCAAATGCAAGATGAATGCAAAAGGAAGCCCAAATTAGGGTTTATGATCAATGCATCAAACAAAAACCAAAACCAGAAGCAAACTTCAAGATAAAAAATTGAAAATGCAATCAAAGGGACCCTAAACCTATACAAACTCACTGCCCAAAGGAGGGGTTCTAACTCTTAACCTAATGAGGGTTATGAATTTCTTAAGAATGCTAGGGTTTTAAGGTACCTTGTCAAGAAAAATGTCAAACAAATTGAAAATGAAAGATCAAATCATGCCAATTTAATCCTACAAACTACATGATATGCAAGACATAATGCAAAAAGAATCAAAGTCCAACTCTCAATGGTTAGGCAGAAATGAATTTTTGAAGTTTGGATCAAAATAATGCTTTGAAATGAAATTAATTCCATGGAAAATTATCAAAATGCATTAAGATCAAAAAAGAAATTTGGTTTGAGGGTTGGACAATGTTTCGAAATGTTTTTAAAGGTTTCATGAATTTTTTGGTGATTTTTAAATACCTAAAAGTATTTTTAATTAATTAATTCTCATTAATTAATTAAAATTAAACTTTTAAATGATTTAAAAATATTTTTTAATGCAAAAAATAAAAATAAAAATGTTTTTGGTTTCTGAAAATTAATACAAGTTTGTACAAAAATTTCCAGAATTTTTAAAATTGTTTTACTATTTTAAATAAAATGGAGAAAACAATGCAATTAATTGAAAAAATAAAATGAATTAAATCTGAAAATGAGAAAGTATGCAAGATCAAGGGCCAGTATTCAAAACCACACGCGCGCGAACTGACTTGGCGCCACATCCAAGGGCTGAGATTCAAATTTCCCTAATTAATGTCATTAACCCTAATCCTGCCCTAATGACTTTCAGACGGCCGAAACACTGTTCCGGTCGTCTTCTCCGGCCAACCAAAAACACAAACTCTCTCTACACGCAATAAAAATGAAATCTAACTGCCCAGAATTCATCCCCACTCAAAACCGAATCAAACCCCTCAATCAAACATCACTTTTCATTCATTAATCAACCAAATCGAATCAAAACATTCTTAGGGCAAAAAGTTTCAGAGCATTCATACATCCTGGTTTCTCAACCATTTTCAAAAGTAAACACATATTCATGATCAGGGGAGTGCATAGAAGCTTTTAAGAACTTAAAATGGAGTTTCTGGAAAAAAAGTTTGAGATGGCTACCTGAACTGAAGCTTTAGTTTCTGGTACTTTCTGGCTGGTTTCTTGCTTGCAATCAACTCCACTTGACCTCCTGAGAAGCTTTCAATGCTTGTTTGAAGTTTATAATGGATGGTTTGAGAGATGGCAGAAGTTCTGTTCAATGGCAGGTGGTGATCGTGTTTTTGATTCTTTGAGTTTCAGGCTATGGTGAGGGGTGGTTTGTGATCAGGGAAGTGTGCTGAGTATGTTTGTGAAGTTTGTTTGTATGTTTGTAGCTTGTACTGAGTGTTTCGAAAGCTTTTGCAAAATGGGGTGAAAGTGAGAATGCTGTGATATGGATGCTTTCAGGCTTGTGTTTTGTATGCTTTGGCTTGCTTTTTGTTTGCATAAACTATTGTGATAGGTCAGATGAGGTGATGTGTGCTTTTGTGATAGGTATGGCTCAAGTTGCCAAAATGTCAAAGTTATGTAAGAGAGGCATGGGCTACTTGCTAGCCAAGGACAAAAGGTGTGTCATGCGCATCATGATGTGGGGAGAACCCTAGGATTGATCATGAAGTCAGCAAGCAAGTGGATTCACACTTGAGTGAGCTTTTGCAACTTGCCTCACTTTTGCTTCTTATGAGATTTCTTGCTCCATAGGCCACAAAAATGAATGATCCCTTGGCCCATTATGAAATTTAGAGGTCACATGATCATGTTGTGAAGTTTAGAAGTCCATTTGATAGCTCAATTTGCCTTGACAAGTGAATTTGCAACTTTGCCTCTTTGGTAGAAAACTTCAAATTTTGTGATTTTTGCCAACTTTGACAAGCCATAATTTTTGACCCAAAATGAATTAGGTCATGTTCTTGTACTTTTTGAAAAGGGAATGATCCATTCTACAACTTTCTTGACCAAAGTTTTTTCATTTGAAGCATTTTTGAATCAAAAAGTAAAGGTTGAAAAAGTTTCCTAAAATGGCAATTTCATTAAAAGTCAAACTTCCCCAAAAGTCAACTTTGCAAAAGACTTGAAATTCTTCAATTTTGTGAACTTCCAACATCTTCCATGATCAAATAAAGATCATATACAATCAAAATGATGAAGAACACCCTTTGGTTGGGTCATTGGGGGCCTCAGATGCCCTGATTTTGCACTGACTTGCTTGAAAAGTCAACTCTTGATCAGATGACTTCCCCGAGGAATTTCTTCATGAAAATTGATATGCATACTCCCTATACCATATACAGACCCATAGAAACAAGAATGACCAAAAAACTTGGAGTTATGGCCTTTGAAACCAAAACCCTAATTCTAGGTCATCTGTGCAGTCCAACGTGGCTCTGCCTCCATGCCATTCTCAGTTCTTGTGATTCTTTGACATTCTTGACTTTGAGAGGATATAATATGATGCTTGAACATACATGTACCTCTTTTAGGTGATTGATGACCTTTTGAGTGGCTCAAGAAGCTCTTGGATTGCTCAGATCACAAACCCTAGATGCAGATGACTTTGAGACAATGCAGTGAATCAAAAATGTAATATGAGATGTTGTGATTGGATTTATGCATATGAAATTATTACAAGCCATGGTGTGAATGGGTGAGGGAAAATTTGGGGTGTTTACAGCTGCCCCTATTCAAACATGAGTTAGCTGTGCAGGATGTAAGCAACGGCTTATCAGGCCAACAAGATAACTTGTGGTTGAATACCAAAGACAGTCCAAAATTTGCACTCACAGAATGAAGAAGAAAAGGGATATAGATTGTAAAAGAAAATAAAGTATAATATAAAATGTGGGCGACGGAGGACGACCGTCGAGCAGAGGACGACTGCTGGGGAAAGAGCGATGACGGGGACGACCGACATGCTGGAGAGAGCGTGGGAAATAAAGCAATGACGGGGACGACCGACATGCTGGGGATATGGGAGATAAAGCAAAGACGGGGACGGCCGACTAGCTGGGGGAAATAAGAGATTATGATGGGGACGACCATCAAGTAAAGCTGTAAGATTCTCCGGGGATTAATGAAAAATGATGGGGACGGCCATCAAGTTCAATAAAGTAAGGTAAGCAACGATGGGGACGGCCATCGGGCTTAAACTGATGAAGGACGATCATCAGGAAAAGGAAAAGGGACCACGACGGGGACGGCCATCGGGTTAAAGAATAAATGAAATAATGATGAGGGACGGTCATCAAAGGTGATGGACGATCACCTAGCAGGGGACGGCTGCTCTGTTGGGGATAAGATGAGGGATGGTCATCTAAGGTGAAGGACGATCACCTGGCAGGGTACGACTGCCGAAAGTATCGCGATATAGGACGAATGTCGGATAAAGGGTCAACGATGGGGACGGCCATCGGACGAGCATGATGAAGGACGATCATCAAGAGGTGAAGGACGATCACCTAGCAGGGGACGGCTGCTCTCAAGGCTTATCATGACATAGGACGAATGTCAGATAAGAATATCAACGATGGGGACGGCCATCGGATAAAATGATGAAGGACGATCATCAAGAGGGTGAAGGACGATCACCTAGCAGGGTACGGCTGCTCTCAGGGTTTATCATGACATAGGACGAATGTCAGATAAAAAGGAAATTGCTTTGCTATTTACTGGGGAATAGTAAACACGGACGAGTGTTTACATCCAAGAAATAAAAGGTATAAGTGTTTTGACGTTGTGTATAGATTAAAGATGCGGACGAGCATCCCTAAGACTATGATACGGACGAATATCGGGTAGAAACAAGTACTGATACGTGTTCAGAGATGATGATACGGACGAGTATCAACTGGTTAACAAGGAACACGGACGAGCGTTGATTCTGAGGGGACTCTTCTGGGGAAAAGTAGACACAGACGAGTGTCTAAATTCAAGAAGGCAAGAGTGTTTGACACAGTGTATGGATTAAAGATGCGGACGAGCATCCTTAAGACTATGATACGGACGAGTATCAGGTAGGAACAAACGCTTGACGCATGTCCTGAGATGATGATACGGATGAGTATCAACTGGTTAACAAAGAACACGGACGAGTGTCGAATCTGTGGGGATTTGAGTGATATACACAAGATATAAACGAGTATCTGTATAAGGGTGAAATAAGTAGTAAAATGGTGTACAGGAGAGTGCTTAACCTGCTGGGGAGAGTGACACGGACGAGTGTCAAAAGGAGAAAAGTATAGTATAAACAAGTATATGATAAAGTGTTTGGGTGATTATGCTGGAGAAGGTGACACGGACGAGTGTCAAGAAAATTACATATATGTATCTGTGAGTGCAAAGGGGACGCTTTGGCTTTCTGTTGGGGGGATATGGCACAGACGGGTGCCACAATGGGTATCTGTGATATATATATAAGTGTTTGTTCGTAAAGAAGGCTCAGGCGACTTTACTGGGGGAATGATGATATGGACGGGTGCCAAAAGGAGTGTGTAAGGCAAATGATTTAGCTTTCTCTCTCCGCTGGGGATATGACACGGACGAGTGTCAGGATGCATCTGTATCTCTAGGTAAAGTGCCTTGGCTCTCTGCCGGGGAATTTGGAGAGTTTCTCTGTATATTGGTGATGGATTGTCAATATTCACAAGTGTTTGATTCAGACCATGACTTATGATTATGCAACATGTTTGATTTTTGCCGTAATGCTCCGTATTAGACGGAATGCTACGCTTCGTGGGGTGAAATATGATGCGAATGCTATGATTATGCAAAAGATACCGATCCGGGATTCGGATCCTGTTGCTGTGAAGATCTCTGGCTGATCTGTTTGAAATGGACATCCCAGCTGGGGATGAGATCATTGGTAGATCTGATGAGATGATTCTGCTTGGGGAAATGGGTCAATGATAGACCTATTCCAGTAGATGAAGGACCCAGCTGGGGTTTGTATAAGCTTTCATCACTCTGTTGTGATTCCTTCGTGCTGCTCTTCTGGATAGAGGCTGAAGATCTGTGGGGAGATGGTTCCCTGCCTTTTGTGCTTAGCTGAGGAAGAAATATTGGCACCTCGGCTGGGGAGGAAATAGCAAGTGGCAACTCAGCTGGGGAGAAAAGTACTTTGGGTGTTAAGACTGAGTGTTGATTTGCCGGCTTGCTGGGGTGAGAGCTTTCATGCCCCATGCTGCGTTTTGAATACCTGCAATCCTGTAGAGACAGAGAAACGCACAAGCAATCCCGAGGTATCCCTTACCGGGTTCCGTCATAGGTGTTTAGACACCCCTGGGAGTAAGTATATTTCCTGCAAGCACGTATTTTTTAGAAGAGAAGCATCTGTATTTATGCAATCAGTATCTTAGGGGCATCGAACATTTTTTGCAAACGAAAATAAAATGTACGAGACGAGACATGACTGAAAATCTGATTTTATTAATTCGTATGCCCTGAATTGGAAAGGTACAGTCAAAGAAACAAATCCCCTAAAATGAAGAGATTGTTACAAATTGAGAAACAAAAGGGTGTTGGCAATGTTGACGACGCTTCAGGGAGCTTCCCTTTGGCTATGACTCGTATGACTTTTGACGTTCTTCTCGTCTTGCTTTCTGAAGAAGGTTGATTCTGACCGACGCTTGCCCCTTTTGAAGCTTACCAAGTTGCAAACGATACAGACGAATTCAGAATGCAGTTGTTCGCTTATTCCCTTATTTTGCATGGATCGCCCTTTCGGGTTTTCAATCCATCGGGATACCCTTTTTTGCCTGAGTTGTCCAATGCGGCTTTTCAACTCAGCGGGTGTACATTTTTTTTTGATTATTTTCCTTTATTTTTGCCCGAGTCTTTTATTCTGTTTTTGACTCGTCGGGATGCCCTATTTTTGCCTGGACTTACATTCTGTTTTTATGTCCAGCGGGTCATTTTTATGCGAAGTATTTTTTAACTGCATCTGAATTTACAGGGGACGGGAAATCTTCACCATCCATAGTGCTGAGCATGAGTGCTCCACCAGAGAAAACTTTCTTTACCACGAATGGTCCTTCATAGTTCGGAGTCCACTTGCCCCTGTGGTCTGTATGAGGAGGGAGGATTCTTTTCAGCACAAGATCTCCTACTTGGTACTCTCGGAGCCTGACTTTCTGATCGAAGGCTTTCTTCATTCTTTTCTGATATAACTGTCCATGACAGATTGCAGCCAATCTTTTCTCTTCGATCAGACTCAGTTGTTCGTATCGGGATCGGACCCATTCTGCTTCGTTCAGCTTAACATCCATCAATACCCGTAAGGAGGGTAATTCAACTTCAACAGGTAGGACTGCCTCCATACCATACACAAGCTGATACGGTGTTGCCCCGGTGGATGTTCTGATTGACGTGCGGTACCCATGCAAGGCAAACGGTAGCATCTCATGCCAGTCTTTGTAGGTGACTACCATCTTCTGCACAATCTTCTTGATATTCTTGTTAGCTGCCTCAACAGCGCCGTTCATCTTTGGCCTGTAAGGAGAAGAATTGTGGTGTTGGATCTTGAAGTCCCGGCATAGCTCTGCCATCATTTTGTTGTTTAAGTTGGAACCATTATCAGTAATGATTCGCTCGGGCACTCCATACCGACAAATGATATCTCTCTTCAGGAATCTGGCTACCACTTGTCTTGTAACGTTCGCATAGGAAGCTGCTTCGACCCACTTGGTGAAATAGTCAATGGCAACCAAGATGAATCTGTGGCCGTTCGAGGCAGTCGGCTCAATCTTGCCAATCATGTCAATGCCCCACATGGCAAAGGGCCAGGGTGAAGACATCACATTCAGAGGATTGGGAGGCACATGCACCTTATCCGCATAAATCTGGCATTTATGGCATTTTCTGGCGTAGGCACAACAGTCGGCGTCCATTGTGATCCAGTAATAGCCTGATCTTAGCAATTTCTTAGCCATTGCATGTCCTCCTGCATGGGTACCAAAGGAGCCTTCGTGCACCTCGTGCATCAACAAGTCTGCTTCTGCTCTATCAACGCACCTGAGGAGTACCATATCAAAGTTCCTCTTGTACAGGGAACCATCAGTGTTCAGGAAGAAACTACCAGCTAGCCTTCTCAAAGTCTTCTTATCATTGGAAGATGCCCCAGGTGGGTATGTTTGATCCTCCAAGAAGCACTCAATGTCATGAAACCAAGGCTTATCATCTTTGACAACGTCTGCTGCGAATACATATGCTGGTCTGTCAAGTCTGGACACTGAAATCCGAGGCACAAAGTTGGCCGCTTGAACTTTGATCATGGATGAAATGGTGGCAAGAGCATCTGCAAACTGATTCTCGTCCCGGGGAATATACTCAAGCTTGACCGTTGTGAAGAAAGTCAGTAGCCTCCTTGTATAATCCCTGTAGGGTATCAGATGATCCTGGTGTGTGTACCATTTGCCGTTGGTCTGATTAACTACCAGAGCTGAATCTCCGAATACAGTCAACGTTTTGATCCTGAGGTCAATGGCTTCCTCAAGACCCATAATGCAAGCTTCGTATTCAGCTTCGTTGTTAGTGCAGTTGAAGGTGAGTTTTGCCGAGAAAGGCAGGTGAACTCCCTTGGGTGTAATGAGTACTGCACCAACACCACGACCATTCATATTAACAGCCCCGTCAAACATCATAGTCCATTCTTCTTCCGGGTCAGGCCCTTCAGTGTGAATAGACTCTTCATGATCTTTTGCTTTTATGAACATGATGTCTTCATCAGGGAAGTCAAATCTCATAGGCTGGTAATCATCAATAGGTTGCTCAGCAAGATAATCAGACAATACACTGCCCTTGATGGCTTTCTGAGACGTGTACTGGATGTCATATTCTGTAAGGATCATTTGCCATCTTGCAACCCGTCCGGTAAGAGCTGGCTTCTCGAAAATGTACTTAACTGGGTCCATCTTTGAGATCAATAAAGTAGTGTGGGTCAACATATACTGTCTCAGTCGGCGAGCAGCCCACACTAAAGCACAGCAAGTTATCTCGAGCAGTGAATAATGTTGTTCACAGTCGGTAAACTTTTTGCTTAGGTAGTATATTGCATACTCTTTTCGACCAGACTCGTCATGCTGGCCCATCACACACCCCATTGACTCTTCTAATACTGTCAAATACATTATCAGAGGTCTTCCTTCAACTGGAGGCATAAGGATTGGAGGTTCTTGCAGGTACTCCTTGATCTTGTCAAAATCCCTCTGGCAGTCTTCGTTCCACCTGACCGTCTGTTCTTTTCTTAACAGCTTGAACAAAGGTTCACAGGTTGTCGTAAGGTGAGATATGAACCGTGAAATGTAGTTCAATCTACCCAGAAAACCCCGAACTTCTTTTTCTGACTTTGGTGCAGGCATTTCTTGAATGGCTTTGACTTTATCAGGGTCAACTTCAATCCCTTTCTCGCTTACAATAAATCCCAGCAGCTTACCAGATCGCACCCCGAATGTGCACTTGTTGGGGTTCAATTTCAGTTGGTACTTCCTCAGACGCTTGAATAGTTTCAGCAGATTTACCAGGTGGTCCTCTTCCGTAAGGGACTTGGCAATCATGTCATCCACATAACATTCGATTTCTTTATGGATCATATCGTGGAATAATGTTACCATAGCCTGTTGATATGTTGCACCCGCATTCTTCAGTCCGAATGGCATCACCTTATAACAGAAAGTGCCCCAGGGTGTGATGAAAGTTGTCTTCTCCATGTCTTCAGGTGACATTTTGATCTGATTGTATCCTGAAAATCCGTCCATGAAGGAGAATACCGAGAACTGATCCGTATTATCAACCAATACATCGATGTGAGGTAATGGGAAATCATCTTTCGGGCTGGCTCTGTTCAAATCCCGGTAGTCAACACACATCCTTACTTTGCCGTCTTTCTTTGGCACAGGTACAATATTAGCAACCCACAGCGGATAGCTAGTCACAGCAAGGAATCCGGCATCCCACTGCTTTTGCACCTCTTCTTTGATCTTCATTGCCATATCTGGGCGAGTACGGCGCAGCTTTTGTTTAACTGGTGGGCAGTCTTCTTTTAATGGTAGCTTGTGCATGACGTTGTCGGTGTCCAACCCTGGCATATCCTGATAAGACCAAGCAAACACATCTGCATACTCTCGAAGCAGGTCAATCAGTTGCTCTTTTACTGAGTCTTGTAAGCAGGCCCCGATCCTGACTTCTTTCACCTCTTCATCCGTACCAAGATTAACTGTTTCGATCTCCTCCTGATGAGGAGTGATAACCTTCTCCTCTTACCTTAACAACCTGGCTAGCTCTTCAGGAAGCTCAAAATCTTCTTCAACCCCTTCATCGGCTTGATTGATTGGATTGTCAAAGTCATACGAAGCCATAGCTGTGCTGTTGTCGGTGCAGTCTGGAAGGCACTCTCTGCAAGGGTTTAGATTGTTCATTTTAGTGATTGATTTTAATCTTGTTTTAGAAAAAGTGAAATGAAGTTATCATTTTGAAAAAATTGCCATTTATTTTTGTACAAAAAGAAAAATGGAAAAAACAGTGAGCGGAAAAGAAAAAGACTCATTTGCAAAAGATGTCTGATTATCATTGATTAATCTGTTTGCACAAAATTACAGATGGCCCGATTACAAAATGAGTCTTGTCATCTTGGGCAAGATGCAAGACTTGATGCATGCTTAAAATATACAGGAAATAATAATTACTCTGCAGGAGTAACCCTTATAATTTCCTGGGAAGACCTATTTGAGATACGGCTCCCCGGGATCCTTGGACGTATCCAACTCTCCAGGTTGCGCTCATCTTCCGACTCATCTTCCAAGTTGTTTACAGCATCGGGGGTGAGCATCCCCCCACTGACAAAACTGGGCTTCTCAGCAGCCTCTGGTTGATCTTGTTGAGTTGGTTTGTAACCCAACCCAAATCTGTCTTCTTTCTTCTCTACTGGCAACAGCTTACCCCAGCCTTGAGCATTCCCCTCCTCAACAACCTTCCTGGCTTGCTGGTAGGATGTCATGGAAGTTCCAAATACATCAGATGTTTCATTGATGTTCAGGGCCTCAAATCCCTGGCTCGTGGTTTCGTGGATCTCCCCATCCATCTCAATATATTTGTATGTAGCCAGATGGCTAACAAAAATATCCTCTTCTCCACAAATAGTAACAACTTGGTCTACCCAGCGCCGTGACCTCCACCTCTTCTAGTGAAGGGTGGAGGTCACGGCGCCAGCGGCGTGTATCCATGGTCTACCTAATAGACAGCTGTAGGCAGGCTGTATATCCATCACGAAGAAGGTCGTTTTGAAAGTCTGTGGGCCAATCGTTATAGGCAACTCAATCTCTCCCAGAACTGATCTCTTAGAACCGTCAAAGGCTCTTACTACCAAGTTGCTGGGGCGTAATGCCAATCCTTCATACTCCAACTTCACAAGGGCTTGCTTAGGTAGGACATTGAGGGATGACCCTGTGTCCACCAATACATGAGAAAGAACTGCACCCTTACACTCCAAGGTGATGTGCAAAGCCTTGTTGTGATTGCGGCCTTCCGTTGTCAAATCAGTGTTGGTAAATCCTAGTCCATGACTAGTGTTAACATTTCCAACTACAACTTCCAACTGATTGACGGTAATCTCCTCTGGCACATAAGCTGCGTGCAAGACTTTTAGTAGTGCGTTCCGATGAGCCTCGGAGCACATTAGCAATGATAAAATGGAGATCTTGGAAGGTGTCTGGTGAAGCTGGTCCACTATCTTGTAATCACTTTTCTTGATGATTCTCATGAATTCATCAACCTCTTGATCAAAAGGGGTTTTCAAAGCTTCTTTAACAACTTGTTCTTCTTGCACCATGCTCTTCCCTTTTGCCTTGGCAGCAGCTTCTGCTTCAGCAACGGGTCTTGGAATTTGTGGGGCAAAAAGACGTCCGCTTCGAGTGAAGCCTCCGCCTCCTCCCACATTGTCTATTTGTGTTGAAGAAGTTGATGATTCAAGAGTGATTTTCTGCCCTTCGCAGTATAGATCTGAGCCGTAATGCCAAGGGATGGCATTACTGCTTTCATATGGAACGGGCCCAGGCACCGTGATGGTAACTGGGCTGACTGCAGCAGTGAAGGGTGTTGCAATAGTATGTGGATCATAGTAGATAGTGACCGGTGTTATGGCAGGAGTGGCATTTTGTGAGTTGTAGGCAGAATCATTTGCAGGATCATAATATATTGTAACCGTTGAGACACTTTCATTGTTTGCTGTTGATGTTGTAGGAGACACTGTTGACTGGATGAGAGTTGCTGTTATAGGAGATTCTGAATGAAGGGGTGCTGGAGTTGTAGAAGAGATGTTTGTTGATGTTTGACTTGTTGAAGTGATAAATGAAGCATTTGTTGATGACACTGAAGAATTGTTTGGAATTATTGTTGTTGCAGTTGTAGGAGATTCTGGAACTGTTGTTGGAGAGATTGCTGGATTTGAAGGTATTGATGTTGTGATTTGAAGTAGACCATTCTGGATAAGACTGTCTATGCCGCTTCTCAGATTGTCACATCCATTTACCGAAATGTTGCAATAACCGCACCCGAGTTCACACCCAGGGAAAATCTGGCATTCAAGGAGTTGAGCTTTAATCTCTACCAGGGGTGTCCGAATCTGCCCAACACTGGTTATTAAGAAAGACGACATATCTTCCTCAATAGCATTAATTCTGGGGCCTCCATGGTTGGGCATAGGGTTCTTGTTAACATTTGGCGGGGGTACAAAGTTTAGAGCTTTAGAATCTACCAAGTCTTGCACTTTCATCTGTAAAGCTCTGCACTTTTCTGTACTGTGGCCAGACACATTAGAATGGAAAGCGCATCTGGCGTTGGCGTCGTAATTTCTTGGCAAACTGGAAGGATCCGGTGGTGCCAACGTCCTTAACTCAACTAGGTTGAGCTTCAGGAGCTGTGGCAGTAAAGTGGCATAAGGCATAGGGATCGGATCGATCACCCTATTGGCCTGAGACGGTCTCTGTTGAAATGGTCTTTGCTGACTGTTGTTGTTGTTGTTGTAGTTTCTCTGAGGAGGATACTGAGTTTGTTGTTGGTAATGGGGTTGTTGCTGTGGTTGATAAGCTGTTTGTTGAGGAAGTGGGGAGGGAATGGTGACTGCTTCCACTGACCTATGAACATATTATGGTCTGCCCCTGCTGGCTTGAATAGCATTGGTCTCACCCGTTCTTCTTGGACCTGCAAAAGGTTTTCTGGGGTTGCTGGACGAGCTCGTACCGTTGTCAGAAATCTTGCCCATCTTTAATAGGCTCTCAATTCTTTCCCCGGCTATGACCACATCAGCAAAGCTAGTGGAAGAAAAGGCAGCTAGCCTGTCAATGTATGTCCCTTGGAGGGTGTTCATAAACATATCAGCCATCTCCCTCTCTGACATGGGTGGTTGGACAGCAGCAGCAAGCTGTCTCCACCTTTGGGCGTATTCCCGGAAGCTTTCCCTGGATGATTAAGACATTCCCATCAGGAGAGTCCTATTAGGAGCCATATCCAAGTTGTACTGGTATTGTCTGATAAAGGCCTCAGCCAGGTCCTTCCAGCATCTAATGGTTGCTCTAGTCAAGTGAGAGTACCATTCCCTTGAAGCTCCTGTTAAGCTATCTTCAAAATAAAACATCCATAGCTTTTCATCCATGGTATATGCCTTCAACCTCCCCAGAAAGGATTGTAAATGGGTTCGGGGACAAGAAGTTCCATTGTACTTTTCAAAGCACGGAGGTTTGAACTTGTGGGGAATTCTTACCCCATCCACTAGACCCATGTCCATAACATCAAAGCCCAAAGAGTTTTGAGACTCCAAGGATCTTAATTTTTCAGCAATTTCATCTAGCCTTCTGTCATAGGCTTCATCCCCAGCTCCCATCACAGTGAACTGATCTTCCTGGGGGTCTTCTTGTAGTACTCTGCCTATAGTGGCATTCCCTTGCACATTAACAGGGATGTTGATCTCTGGGTGAAGGTGAGGGCCATACACAGGTGGGTTGACATGAGGCTGAACCCTCTCATTATTGCTTGTACCCCCAGTCCCTAGATGGGGTTCCTCCTGGGTCTGCCTTTCCACTAAGGCCCTTAATCTCTCTTGGCTCTGTGCCAATCCATTCATCACCTCCATAAACTGAGTCATCTGATTTCTCATTTCCATCCTCTCGTTGGCCATTTGAGTCCTGACCTCTGTAAGGTCCTGCTGTACTTGGTCCATTTGTATACCCGGAAGGTTGTTGCGAGTGGGATATCTGTGTGGACGGTTGAGTGGGAACACCCGACGTCGAGCAATAGTTCCTGAGATCACAACAGAGTTAGTAACAACAAAACAAAAACCTACAAAACAAAACAAAAGGTTAGTATACAATGCAGTATGCTTATTTGTTTCCAAGGTATCCGGCTTGGCATTTGGTTTTGACCTTTCCAGACCCCTGAAGAAGATGCTTCTTGATGTTGCTCAGGAGAGAGATTCAAATGAAACAAACTAATATATTACAAATGGGAAGACATACATAGTTTGTTTTTATACATGCCCTTCGAGGGGTCAAAATACAACATAAGAAAAAGAGAAAAGTACATAAGATGAAAGCAACAACAAGCAAAAGTCAGACATCAAGACCAAACTCATCCTCCTGGACTTCCTTCAGAAGTGCCTCAGTCACAGGGTTAGCTGGATGCTCTGTGAGGTTCCTGATGAGAAGATTCCTAGTGGTGATAGCTGCAGCTAGCTTCTTGTGTCTGCCCTGGTCCTTTGACCTCTTCACACCAGCTCTGAGTTTCAATTCTGAGATCTCCCTCTGGGCTGCTAATAGGGCTTCCTTTTGCTCATTTGCATTAGCCTCCAACTGCTCAATCTTGTCCTGGGTTCTCTATTCCTCCTGAGTGCGAGCTTCGGTGATCCTGACCCACCTAGCTTGGCTCTCCTTCAGATAAAGATCAGTCCTAGCTCTCTGGAACTGTGCCTCCTTACAAGCATTCTTCAGAATCTGTTCCCCAGCCCTTGACTTCTTGATGTAGTCCTCTGACTTTTCAATCCTGGCTAGATGCTCCACCTTAAGCTTTTCTAACCTTTCAATGTCCAGACGACCATCACTCCTCTCCCAGAGGGTTCTCTTCAAGGCTTCAGACAAATTCTCATTCCTCTCTTTGAGCTTTTCAAACTCCTCCAGGCTGACAGTGGCTGGAGGTGGTGCTGTGGAGGGTCCAGGTACATCTTCAATGGTGAAGGGCATCCCAGAAATTTGAGCCCTGGCATGAGACCACTCATAGTACTGTGTTGAGGCCACATTGTTGCATCTCCCAAGAATGGTTACCCCTTTAGTCTGGACATTGTCCCAAGCCCAGGATGCTTGCCTGACAATAGCCAAATTAGGCATGATTTCACAATAAAGGGTCTCAGCTAGATCTTGCACTCTAGGAGGGTGGACCAATGCATAGCCCAGTTGTCTTTTGAATAGCAGAGGGTTGTAGTTGATGCAACCCTTCACTCCTATCAGAGGTACATTGGGGAACTGCCCGCAACTAGTAATGATGTCTCTGCCCTTAGTGCTCTGAGTGCACCACCTGATATCATCTGAGGTCAGAGCAACAAGCCTCCTTGCCCAATTCTTTTGCTGGTGAGGGTTCAAGAATGCATCAGTCTTTGGCAAATGTTTGAGCAACCAGGTATGGAATAATGGAGCACAGCATCTCACCAGTCTTCCCCTTTGCTTTTCATTCCTTTGGTGAACAGAATAGTAGAAATCTCCCAGTAAGGTGGGCACTGGGTTTCTCAGAATGAAAAGATGGATTGCATTCTTGCTAATAAACTTAGGCTCATCTGCAAACAATATAACCCCATATATGCTAAGGGCTAATAATGCACAGAACGCCTTCCACTCCCCCAAGGAGGCCTTCAGAATAGCCTGAGAAGTCAAGAAATCCAAGTGTAGACCAGAGATTCCAGCTTTGGTAGTCATGTTCTGTCCAATCAGAGAGGGTTACAGATATAGTGCCTTTGCCACCTCTTCATTGCCAGGGAAAGCCATCACAGGGTTGAAGGGGACTCCACCCCTGATAGGTACACCAATCAGTGATGAATACTCTTCCAACAAGGGTCCCAACTGAAAATCCTGGAAGGTGAAGCACCTCAGAGGGGGATCATAGAACTGCAGGCAAGTATGAATCAAGCTCCTCTGTGAAGGGTCCAAATCCATAACCACATCAAGGATTCCTCCATAATGTTCTCTGAATAGTGGTATATGGTCTGGAGAAATCAGGGCCTGGACCTTCCTGATGCCAGCCAGCTCAGGCTCAAAGAAATGATAGGAGATGTTGCTCTTCTTAGGTGCCATGTGTCGCTCTCGACAAATTAGGCTAAGTCAAATGAAGGTACAGACGCGAACGGTCGGCGAAAGGGACAATGAGAACACACAGCAGTGGACTCACCGGGAAAGAAAAGAGTCGCCAGCTAGGCATTTTTATCCCGGAGGAAAGGTAATGTTGCATAAACCTAGAAAGATATGGATAAGACGGTTGCGAACCAGAGATACTGAGAAAGGGGGTTGGTTACAACCTGGGAAGGTATTAGCACCCAGATTGTCCGCCGTACTCGACGGGATCCACGCTTAAAAGATTTGTGTTTTAAAGGGGTAGTGTCAGTGCATTTTGTGTATAAAAGAGCTGGAAAAGAATGTACAGGTGTCAGTGTAAAAGAAGTGTGAAGTGAAATGTGAAGTGTCAGTGTAAGAACGAGAATGAAATGCTCAAGACCATGAGGCTTAAAGAATAAGGCTGGGAGGAGGGGGAATATACAAAGACTTTTGTTCGATAACTGTTAAGTTATGCCTACGTATCCTCTCGTGCAATGAGGAAGTCAGAACACCGTAGTTCGACCCAAAGAGACTGAAAGATGAATTGACTGTGAATTGCTTGCTTGCCTATGCTCAAGTGTATGACTCGTCTGGCTCGAGTGCTAACTGTCTTGCATTAGACGGAAGAAGCAAGTTCTCGCTTATGAGTGAAGGTGATGAGAAAAGAATCCCGGAGGAGACGATTATTGTTTGTTTTTGTGTTTTCAGTCTTTTATTGCTTTTGAAAATTTGTCGTAAGTTAATGAGCTTAAGCCTAAACCAATGGATTTAGTAAACCCATCACATCTTCCCTCTGATTAGGGGTAATGAGAATACCTTAAGTGTGAAGTCAGATTCTCACACTTAATCACCTTTGATGCAGGATTAAGATCATTAACCTACTTGTGATTATTTATATGTTTTTGGTGTTTTTGTTTAGTGTTAAGTAATGAGATTAAGCCATAATCAGGGATTAAACAGACTCATTACACCATCCTAATAGAAGGATAATAGATGAGAATGTTTAAGCTGAGGAAAGCTCCTCAACTTAATCCATGATTAGGGATTAAACTCATGTCAAAACAAACCTTTGGTTAAGTGGATTTCAATTAATGATAAGATGATGAAGTGAGTTTTAGGGTTTTTAAGACAACTTGAGGGGGACTTGTCCATTAACACTAGGGTTAGTCCTTCTTATCCAATTAAGGAAGAATTAGAACCCTAATGCAAGGCCCAATTTACAAGTGTGATGTCTTGATGATTATTATGTGAATTGATTAGAGATTTAAACACAATAAGGGTTTAACACCTAGGATTAAAGTTATACACTCCATCCTAATAGAAGGATGCAGGCATAAGCTTAATCACAAAGCCTTAAAGCCTTTAGGGTTTAGTCCCTGATTATGAGATGAGAAGAGAAGACTCAATGAGACACAAAGGTAAAAGCTAAGTGGGGGACTAATCAAAACCCTAATCATTGTCATGCTTGGTTGTTCCTAAGGTTTGTGAGGTTTACAAGAGAAGTCTTCAATGGAACCACCAGGAAGCAGATGAAAGGATCAGGAGAAGCAAAGTGACTTGCTTCATTCAAGAAGTCAAGTCACTTGAAGAAAGAAAGTAAGAAGAAGAAGAAAGAGCAAGCTCAATCTCAAACACATAACAAAATGCAGCATGGATGCATAAAGAGATGAAAAGAAGTTGTGAGAAGTGAAGGCAAATTCACTTCTCAAAGTTGCTTACCACCTGAAAGGTTAGTGAAAGAAATGCAATGCAATGCAAGATAGGATGAAATGGCATGATGAGAAACAAAACCAGAAGCACATTTATGATGATAAAAGTGCTATGAGATGATGCAAACATGGGACAACACATGGGGATGATCATACAAGCTCATGGATGCAGATGAAACAAGTTAAGACACATGAACACACATGAAAAGTTATGAAATGCAAATGACATACAATATGGCAAATGCAAGATGTAATGGTCAAACATGCTTTCAATATGTCTTATGATGTCACATGAATCAAAAGGATGCATAAAATGCTATGGCAAGTCAAGGTATGCAAGCAAATACAAGATGGATGCATATGGAAGCCCAAATTAGGGTTTATGATCAATGCATCAAACAAAAAACCAAAATCAGAAGCAAACATCAAGATAAAAAAATTGAAAATGCACTCAAAGGATCCCTAATCCTATACTAACTCACTGCCCAAAGGAGAGGTTCCAACTCTTAACCAAATTCAAGTTATGATTTTCCTAAGTTTTCTAGGGTTTTAGGGTTCCTTAACAAGAAAAATTCCAAACAAATGGAAAATGAAAGATCAAATCATGGCCATTTAATCTCACAAACTACATGCTAAACACAATGCAATGCAAAAAGAATCAAGGTCCAACTCTTTGGGGTTAGGCAGAAATGATTTTTGGAAGTTTGGATCAAAATAATGCATCAAAATGATTTTAATTCCATGGAAAATTCTCAAAATGTATCAAGATCAAAAAATAAATTTGGTTTGAGGGTTGGACAATGTTTCTAAATGTTTTTAAAGGTTTCATGAATTTTTTGGTGATTTTTAAATACCTAAAAGTATTTTTAATTAATTAATTCTCATTAATTCATTAAAAAGAAACTTTTAAATATTTAAAAATACTTTTTTGATGCTAAAAATAAAAATAAAAATATTTTTGTGTTCTGAAATTAAATAATAACTTGTATAAAAAATTTCAGAATTTTTGAAGTATTTTTGCTATTTTTTATAAAATGTACAAGTTAAATAGAAAGAAAATGAAATAAAATAAAATAAAATGAAAAGTAATCTGATCCAATGATCCAGATTCAAAGCTGAAAGGAAATGGTTGACTGGCGCGCTAATGAATGGCCTGGATTTCACCTGAGTTAATTAATTATGATTAAATTAAATAAACAAAAATTAGGGCTAATGACATGATCTGAGCCCTTGAAACACGCGCGGGAAGCTTCATCCTACGTTCCAGATTCAAACCTACCCTTAAACCCTAATTAAACATTAATGACTTTCAGGTGGCCGGAAATGACCTCCGGTCATCTTCTCCGGCCACCTCCCACCTGAGAAATTTCTAAAACGCTCCCTAGGTCATTTCTGGAGCTCTAAAGCTCCAGATTTGTTCCTTTCACTCTCCTAAACTCAACCCTAACCTCATTTCTCATTTATTTCCAGCCATTATCAAGAATCGAAGCTAAGAACAAAAACTGCCAAAATTTCAGACAAGCAATACAGTCTCATTTCTCAACCATTTTCAATAATTTCAAGTCCAGTGTGATCAGTGAAGCATGCTTAATCATTTTGTAACATAAAATAGAGGTCCTGGAAAAGTTAATTCGAAAGGCTACCTGAGATGGAGCTTTCACCCTTTGAGCTCTCTGGCTGCTTTCTTGGTGCAAAAAGCCTCTAATGACCTTCTTGAGGAGTTTGCAATGCTTGGATAACTTTGTATGTGGCTGGTTTGGGTGTTTGCACTTCAACTGGTCAGAAGTCGTATCTGGCTTATGGTGTGTTCTTGGTTGTTTTGATGGGTGGTTTTGGGTCAGTGGATGATTCAGAAGTGAATGGTGGTGTTTGTTTGAAGATTGAGTGATTGAGTTGGGAGAGTCGAAAGCTTTTGCAAGAGGGAGGTATTTTTGTGAATGGTGAGTTGTGTTGTGTTTCAGCCTTGCCTCCTGTGGTGTTTAGCTTGCATTTGATCCACATAAACAAATCCCATTGGTCAGATGACATGACATGTGCTTTATTGATTGGTATGGTTGCTTTTGCCAAAATGTCAACTTTTGTGTAAGAAGGGCATGGGCAACTTCTAGCCAAGTACATGGAGGGTGGGCTGCGCAGCAAGGTGAGGGAGAAAGGCTAGGATTGGTCAGCAGGCTAGGCAACAAGTGGATGAGAAGTTATCATTGGTTTTGCAACTTGCTTGCTTTTAGTTCTCATGAAAAGATCTTGCCTCACAAGCCATGGAACATGTGATCTCTTTGGTTCAATCTGAACTTTAAGACTTGTGTGATGTTTGTATAAGGATTAGACATCAATTAGAAGTCACAAATTGCCTTGGTACAAGTTTTTGCAAGTTTCCCATTTTGTGCATAACTTGAAATTTAGTGATTTTTGTCAACTTTGACAAACCATAACTTTTGATCCAAAATGAATTAGGTCATGTTCTTGTACTTTTTGAAAAGGGAAAGATCTAATCTTCAACTTTCATGACCAAAGTTTTTCCATTTGAAGCATTTTTGGATCAAAAAGTAAGGGTTGAAAATTTGCCTAAAATGACAAATTCCTTAAAAGTCAAACTTGCCCCAAAAAGTCAACTTTGCAAAAACTTGTAATTCTTGAATTTTGTGAACTTCCAACTTCTTCCATGATCAAATAAAGATCATATACCCTCAAAATGATGAAGATCACCCCTTGGTTGGGTCATTGGGGGCCTCAGATGCCCTAATTTTGCACTGACTTGTGCAGAAAGTCAACTCTTGATCAGATGACTTCCCCATGGAATTTCTTCATGAAAATTGATATGCATACTCCCTATACCATATAGAGACCAATAGAAACAAGAATGACCAAAAAATTTGAAGTTATGGCCTCTGAAACCAAAACCCTAATTTCAGGTCATCTGTGCAGTCAAGTCTGGCTCTGCTTCCATACCAATCCCAGTTCTTGTGATTCTTTGGCATTCTTGACTTTGAGATTATATAATATGATACTTGAACACATATGGATCCCTTTGAAGTGATTGATGACCTTTGGAGTGGCTCAAGGAGCTTTTGGGTTGCTCAGATCACAAACCCTAGATGCAGATGACTTTGAATCTATGCAGTGAACCAAAAGTGTGATATGAGATGCTATGATTGTGTTTATGCATATGAAAATGATCACAAGCCATGGTGTGAATGGGTGAGGGCAAATTTGGGGTGTTTACAGCTGCCCCTATTCAAGCATGAGTTAGCTGTGCAGAATGTAAGCGACGACTTATCAGGCAAACAAGATAACTTGTGGTTGAATACCAAAGACAGTCCAAAATTTGCACTCACAGAATGGAGAAGAAAAGGGATATAGATTGTAAAAGAAAAATAAAGTATATTGTAAAGTGTGGGCGACGGAGGACGACCGTCGAGCAGAAAACGACTGCTGGGTAAAGAGCAATGACGGGGACGGCCGACATGCTGGGGATGAAAGGTAAAGCAAAGACGGGGACGGCCGACTAGCTGGAAAAAAATAAGAGATTATGATGGGGACGGCCATCAAGTAAAGCTGTAAAGTTCTCTGGGGATCGAATGAAACATGACGGGGACGACCATCAAGTTCATAAAGTAAAGTAACCGACGATGGGGACGGCCATCGGGCTAAAAAAGAAAAAGGGACCACGACGGGGACGGCCATCGGGTTAAAGAATAAATGAAATAAACAGATGATGAGGTACGGTCATCAAAGGTGAAGGACGATCACCTAGCAGGGGACGGCTGCTCTGTTAAGATGAGGGACGGTCATCTAAGGTGGAGGACGACCACCTGGCACGGTACGGCTGCCGAAAATATCGCGACATAGGACGAATGCCGGATAAAAGGTCAACGATGGGGACAGACATCGGACGAGCATGATGGAGGACGACCATCAAGAGGTGGAGGACGACCACCTAGCAGGGGACGGCTGCTCTCAAGGTCTATCATGACACAGGACGAATGCCAGATAACCAAAATCAACAATGGGGACGGCCATTGGATAAAATGTTGAAGGACGATCATCAAGAGGTGGAGGACGACCACCTAGCAGGGTACGGCTGCTAAATATATCGCGACATAGGACGAATGCCGGATAAAAGGTCAACGATGGGGACGGCCATTGGACGAGCATGATGGAGGACGACCATCAAGAGGTGGAGGACGACCACCTAGCAGGGGACGGCTGCTCTCAAGGTTTGTCATGACATAGGACGAATGTCAGATAAAAAGAAAATTGTTTTACTGGGGAATAGTAAACACGGACGAGTGTCTACAATCCAAGAAATAAAAGGTATAAGTGTTTAGATATGTATAGATCAAAGATGCGGACAAGCATCCTCAAGACTATGATACGGACGAGTATCAGGTAGAAACAAAAACTGACACGTGTTCCGAGATGATGATACGGACGAGTATCAACTGGTTAACAAGGAATACGGACGAGTGTTGAATCTGAAAGAACTCTTTTGGGGAATAGTAGACACAGACGAGTATCTATATTCAAGAAGACACAGTGTATGGATTAAAGATGCGGACGAGCATCCTTAAGACTATGATACAGACGAGTATCATGTAGAAACAAACGCTTGACGCATGTTCTGAGATGATGGTACGGACGAGCACCAACTGGTTAACAAAGAACACGGACGAGTGTCGAATCTGCGGGGATGTAAGTGGTGTATATAGGATACAGACGAGTATCTGTAAGTGAAATGAGAATGAAAAGTACGAGTAATATGTATTTGAGTGTCCAACCTACTGGAGAGAGTGACACAGACGAGTGTCAAAAGGAGAAGAGTAAAGTATAAACAAAAATATGATATACAAAGTGTTTATGTTACTGTGCTGGGAAAATGACATGGACGGATGTCAAGGAAATGTATATATATATATATAAGTGTATGTGAGTACAAAGAGGATGTCTTTGGCTTTCTGCTGGGGGTATGACACGGACGGGTGTCAAGAAATACCTGTAATACGGATGATCTGTTTGTAAAGGGTGTTCGGGCGACTTTACTGGGGAATGATGACACGGACGGGTGCCAAAAGGAGTGTGTATTTGTTTTGGTGAATATGAGGCAACTGCTTTTGCTGGGGAATCTGGGGGGTATTCCGTATATTGCTGATGGATTGATAATATTCACAAGTGTTTGGTTCAGACCATGACTTATGATTATGCAATATGTTTGATTTTTGCCGTAATACTCCGTATTAAACGGAATGCTACGCTTTGTGGGTGAATATGATGCGAATACTATGATTATGCAAAAGAAGACCAATCCGGGATTCGGATCCCAATGTTATGAAGATCTCTGGTCGATCTTGTTGAAGTGAACATCCCAGCTGGGGTTGAGATCGTTGGTAGATCTGATGAAAAGTATCTGCTTGGGGGGATAAGTCACTGATTGACATATCCTTGTAATAAGGGACCCAGCTGGGGTTTGTAGAAGCTCTTCTTTTACTCTGTTGTGACTCCTTCATGCGTTGCTCTTCTGAATAGAGGCTGAAATTCTGTAGGGAGATGGTTCCCTGGCTTTTGTATTCCGCTGAGGAAGAATGATTGGTAACTCGGCTGGGGAGAAACAACAAGTGGTAACTCAGCTGGGGAGAAAACAACTTTGAGTGCTAAGACTGAGTGAGTATTGATTTGCCAGCTTGCCGGGATGAAGCTTTCGTGCCTCATGTTGTGCTTTTGAATACCTGCAATTCCTGCACAGATAGAAGCGTACAAGTAGTCCCGAGGTATCCCTCACTGGATCCCATCATAGGAGTTAGACACTTCTGAGAGTAAGTATATTTCCTGTAAGCACGTGTTTTATTTTTAAGCATCTGTATTCATGCAATCAGTATTTTAAAGATATCAGACATTCTTTGCAAATAAAAAAATGTACGAGACATTGTGTGACTGAAAAATCTGTTCTTATTAATTCATGTGCCCAGAATTGGCAAGATACAGTCAGAGGAACATATCTCCTGGAATGAGGAGATTGTTATAAATCGAGAAACAAAAATGCTGGCAATGTTGTCGACGCTTTAAGGAGCTTCCCTCTTGCTATGACTCGTATGACTTTTGACGTTCTTTTTGTCTTGCTTTCTGAAGAAGGCTGATTCTGATAGAAGCTTGATCCTTTCGAGGCTTAACCGATTGTAAGTGATACAGACGAATTCAGAGTGCAGCTGTTCGCTTATTCCCTTATTTTGCATGGATCGCCCTTTCGGGTTTTCAATCCATCGGGATACCCATTTTTGCCCGAGCTGTCCAATGCGGCTTTTCAACTCAGCGGGTGTACATTTTTTGTTTATTTTCCCTTATTTTTGCCCGAGTCTTTTATTCTGTTTTTGACTCGTCGGGACGCCCTATTTTTGCCTGGACTTACATTATGTTTTTATGTCCAGCGGGTCATTTTTATGCAAAGTATTTTTTAACTGCATCTGAATTCACAGGGGACGGGAAATCTTCACCATCCATGGTGCTGAGCATCAGTGCTCCACCAGAGAAGACTTTCTTTACCACGAATGGTCCTTCATAGTTCGGAGTCCACTTGCCCCTGTGGTCTGTATGAGGAGGGAGGATTCTCTTCAGCACAAGATCTCCTACTTGGTACTCTCGGTGCCTGACTTTCTGATCGAAGGCTTTCTTCATTCTTCTTTGATACAACTGCCCATGACAGATTGCAGCCAATCTTTTCTCTTCAATCAGACTCAGTTGTTCGTATCGGGACCGGACCCATTCTGCTTCGTTCAGCTTAACATCCATCAGTACCCGCAGGGAGGGTAACTCAACTTTAACTGGTAGGACTGCCTCCATACCATACACAAGCTGATACGGTGTTGCCCCAGTGGATGTCCTGATTGACGTGCGGTACCCATGCAAGGCAAATGGTAGCATCTCATGCCAGTCTTTGTAGGTGACTACCATCTTCTGCACAATCTTCTTGATATTCTTATTAGCTGCCTCAACAGCGCCATTCATCTTTGGCCTGTAAGGAGAAGAATTGTGGTGTTGGATCTTGAAGTCCCGACATAGCTCGACCATCATTTTGTTGTTCAAGTTGGAACCATTATCAGTAATGATTCGCTCGGGAACTCCGTATCGACAGATGATATCTCTCTTCAGAAATCTGGCTACCACTTGCCTTGTAACATTTGCATATGAGGCTGCTTCAACCCACTTGGTGAAATAATCAATGGCGACCAGGATGAATCTGTGGCCATTCGAAGCAGTCGGTTCAATCTTGCCAATCATATCAATGCCCCACATGGCAAAGGGCCATGGTGAAGACATTATATTCAGAAGGTTGGGAGGCACATGCACCTTATCCGCATAAATCTGGCATTTATGGCATTTTCTGGCATAGGCACAACAGTCAGCATCCATTGTGATCCAGTAATAACCTGATCTTAGCAATTTCTTAGCCATTGCATGTCCCCCAGCATGGGTACCAAAGGATCCTTCGTGCACTTCATGCATCAACAAGTCTGCTTCTGCTTTATCAACGCATCTGAGGAGTACCATATCAAAGTTTCTTTTGTATAGGGAACCATCAGTGTTCAGAAAGAAACTACCAGCAAGCCTTCTCAAAGTCTTCTTATCATTGGAAGATGCCCCAGGTGGGTATGTTTGATCCTCCAAGAAGCACTTAATGTCATGGAACCAAGGCTTATCATCTTTGGCAATATCTGCTGCAAATACGTATGCTGGTCTGTCTAGTCTGGACACTGAAATCTGTGGTACAAAGTTGGCAGCCTGAACTTTGATCATGGATGAAATGGTAGCCAGGGCATCTGCAAACTGATTCTCGTCCCGAGGGATATACTCAAGCTTGACCGTTGTGAAGAAAGTCAATAGCCTCCTTGTATAATCCCTGTAAGGTATCAGATGATCCTGGTGGGTGTACCATTTGCCGTTGGTTTGATTAACTACCAGAGCTGAATCTCCGAATACAGTCAATGTCTTGATCCTGAGGTCAATGGCTTCCTCAAGACCCATAATGCAAGCTTCGTATTCAGCTTCGTTGTTAGTGCGGTTGAAAGTGAGTTTTGCCGAGAAAGGCATGTGAACTCCTTTGGGTGTAATGAGTACTGCACCAACACCACGACCATTCATATTAACAGCCCCATCGAACATCATAGTCCATTCTTCTTCCGGGTCAGGCCCTTCAGTGTGAACAGGCTCCTCATGATCTTTCGCTTTTATGACCATGATGTCTTCATCAGGGAAGTCAAATCTCATAGGCTGGTAGTCATCAATAGGTTGCTCAGCCAGATATTCAGATAGTACACTGCCTTTGATGGCTTTCTGAGAGGTGTACTGAATATCATATTCTGTGAGAATCATCTGCCATCTCGCAACCCGTCCGGTAAGAGCTGGCTTCTCGAAAATGTACTTAACTGGGTCCATTTTTGAGATCAACAAGGTAGTGTGGGTCAACATATACTGTCTCAGTCGGCGAGCAGCCCACGCTAAAGCACAGCAAGTTTTCTCGAGCAGTGAATAACGTTGTTCACAGTCGGTAAACTTTTTGCTCAGGTAGTATATTGCATACTCTTTTCGACCAGACTCGTCATGCTGGCCCAGCACACACCCCATTGATTCTTCTAATACTGTCAAGTACATTATCAGAGGTCTTCCTTCGACTGGAGGCATAAGGATTGGAGGTTCCTGCAAGTACTCTTTGATCTTGTCAAAAGCCCTCTGGCAGTCTTCATTCCACCTGACCGTCTGTTCTTTTCTTAACAGCTTGAACAAAGGTTCGCAGGTTGCTGTAAGGTGAGATATGAACCTCGAGATGTAGTTCAATCTTCCTAGAAACCCTCGAACTTCTTTTTTAGACTTTGGTGCAGGCATTTCTTGAATGGCTTTGACTTTATCAGGGTCAACCTCAATCCCTTTCTCGCTTACAATAAAGCCCAGCAGCTTACCAGATCGTACCCCGAATGTGCACTTGTTGGGGTTCAGCTTCAGTTGGTACTTCCTCAGACGCTTGAATAGTTTCAGCAGATTTACCAGGTGGTATTCCTCTGTAAGGGACTTGGCAATCATGTCATCCACATAACACTCGATTTCCTTATGGATCATATCGTGGAATAGTGTTACCATAGCCCGTTGATATGTTGCACCAACATTCTTCAATCCGAATGGCATCACCTTGTAACAGGACGTGCCCCAGGGTGTGATGAATGTTGTCTTCTCCATGTCTTCAGGTGACATCTTAATCTGATTGTATCCTGAAAATCCGTCCATGAAGGAAAATACCGAGAACTGAGCCGTATTATCCACCAATACATCAATGCGAGGTAATGGGAAATCATCTTTCGGGCTGGCTCTGTTCAGATCCCGGTAGTCAACACACATTCTTACTTTTTCGTCCTTCTTAGGCACATGTACTATATTAGCAACCCACGGCGGATAGCTAGTTACAGCAAGGAATCCGGCGTCCCATTTCTTTTGTACCTCTTCCTTTATCTTCATTGCCATATCCAGGCGAGTACGGCGCAGCTTCTGTTTTACTGGCGGGCAGTCTTCTTTTAATGGCAGCTTGTGCATAACAATGTCGGTATCCAACCCTGGCATGTCTTGGTAAGACCAAGCAAACACATCCACATACTCTTGAAGCAGGTCAATCAGTTGTTTCTTCACTGAGTCTTGTAAACAGGCCCCGATTTTAACCTCTTTCACATTTTCGCCTGTACCAAGATTAATCGTTTCCACCTCCTCCTGATGAGGAGTGATAACCTTCTCCTCTTGTCTTAACAACCTGGCTAGCTCTTCAGGAAGCTCGTAATCTTCTTCAACCGCTTCATCAGCTTGATTGATCGGATTGTCAAAGTCATACAAAGTCATAGCCGTGTTGTTGTCGGTGCGGTCTGGAAGGCACTCTCTGCAAGGGTTCAGTTTGTTCATTTTAGTGATTGATTTTAATCTTGTTTAGAAAAGTGAAATAAAGTTGTCATTTTGAAAACATTGCCATTTATTTTTTGTACAAAAAGAAAAATAGAAAAACAGTGAGCGGAATAGAAAAAGACTTGTTTGCAAAAGATGTCTGATATTTCATTGATTAATCTTGTTGCACAAAAATTACAGATGGCCCGATTACAAAATGAGTCTTGTCATCTTGGGCAAGATGCAAGACTTGATGCATGCTTAAAA
This sequence comes from Lathyrus aphaca, assembly GCA_963966055.1. NCBI lineage: Eukaryota > Viridiplantae > Streptophyta > Magnoliopsida > Fabales > Fabaceae > Lathyrus > Lathyrus aphaca. The sequence goes on from OZ014520.1 coordinate 49,737,647, forward strand.
TATACAGGAAATAATAATTACTCTGCAGGAGTAACTCTTATAATTTCCTGGGAAGACCAGTTTGAGATACGGCTCCCCGGGATCCTTGGACGAATCCAGCTTTCCAGGTTGCGTTCATCTTCTGACTCATCTTCCAAGTTGTTGACAGCATCAGGGGTGAGCATCCCCCCCACTAACAAAGTTGGGTTTCTTGGCAGCCTCTGCTTGATCTTGTTGAGTTGGTTTGTAACCCAACCCAAATCTATCTTCTTTCTTCTCCACAGGCAACAGTTTGCCCCAGCCTTGAGCGTTTCCTTCTTCCACCATCTTCCGGGCTTGTTGGTAGGATGTCATAGAGGTCCCAAGCACATCAGAGGTTTCATTAACATTCAGGGCCTCATACCCTTGACTCATCGTCTCGTGGATCTCCCCATCCATCTCAATATATTTGTAAGTAGCCAGATGGCTAACAAAAATATCCTCCTCTCCACAGATAGTAACGACTTGACCTTCCCACTCAAATTTTAACTTCTGGTGAAGGGTAGACGTTACTGCGCCAGCGGCATGAATCCATGGTCTACCCAACAAACATCTGTAGGCAGGCTGAATGTCCATCACGTAGAAGGTCGTTTTGAAAGTTTGTGGGCCAATTGTTACAGGCAACTCAATTTCTCCCAGAACTGATCTCTTAGAGCCGTCAAAAGCTCTTACTACCAAGTTACTGGGTCGCAATGCCAATCCTTCATATTCCAGCTTCAGAAGGGCCTTTTTAGGTAAGACATTGAGGGATGATCCTGTGTCTACCAGCACATGGGAAAGAACTGCACCTTTACATTCCATGGTAATGTGTAAAGCCTTGTTATGATTGCGGCCTTCCGTAGTCAAATCAGTGTTGGTGAATCCTAGTCCATTACTAGCATTAACATTTCCGACCACAACTTCCAACTGATTGACGGTGATCTCTTCTGGCACATAAGCTGCGTGCAAGACTTTGAGTAGTGCGTTCCGATGAGCTTCGGAGCACATAAGCAATGATAGAATGGAGATCTTTGAAGGCGTCTGGTGAAGCTGGTCCACTATTTTGTAATCACTTTTCTTGATGATTCTCATGAATTCATCAACCTCTTGATCAAAAGGGGTTTTCAAAGCTTCTTTAACAACTTGTTCTTCCTGCACCATGCTCTTCCCTTTTGCCTTGGCAGCAGCTTCTGCTTCGGCAATGGGTCTTTGAATTTGCGGGGCAAAGAGACGTCCGCTCCGAGTGAAGCCTCCGCCTCCTCCCACATTGTCTACTTGTGGTGAAGAAGTTGGTGATTCAAAAGTGATCTTTTGTCCTTCGCAGTATAAATCAGAGCCGTAATGCCAAGGGATGGAATTACTGCTTTCATAAGGTACTGGCCCAGGCACTGTGACAGTGACTAGACTGATGGCAGCTGCAGAAGGGACTGTGATAGTCTGTGGATCATAATATATTGTGACTGGTGCTCTGATGGGAGTAGCACTTTGTGAGTTGTAGGCAGAGTCATTTTCAGGATCATAATAAATCGTGACTGTTGAGACATCTTCATGGTTTGCTGCTGATGTTGTAAGAGACATTGTTGGAAGGACGGGTGTTGTTGTTGTAGGGGATTCAAAATGAAGTGGTGCTGAAGTTGTAGAAGGAATGTTCGTTGATACCTGGTCAGTTGAAATGACAGATGAAAAATTTGTTGATGAAGATGAAGAGTTGTCTGGAACAATGGTTGTTGCAGTTGTAGGAGGTTCTGGAGCCGTAGTTAAGGAGATTGCTGGATTTGTTGGAATTGATGTTGTAATTTGAAGCAGGCCACTCTGGATGAGGCCATCTATGCCATCTCTCAGGTTATCACAACCATTCACTGAAATGTTGCAATAAGCACACCCTAACTCACATCCTGGGAACATTTGACATTCTAGGAGTTGAGCTTTAATCTCTACCAAGGGCGTCCGAATCTGACCCACACTGGTTATCAAGTAAGACGGCTTGTCTTCTTCAATAGCATTGATTCGGGGACCACCATGGTGTGGCATAGGGTTCTTGTTGACATTTGGTGGTGGTGCAAAGTTTAAAGCCTTGGAATCCACTAGATCCTGCACTTTCATGTGCAAAGCTCTGCACTTTTCCGTGCTATGACCAGGTGCATTTGAGTGAAAGGCACATCTGGCGCTGGCGTCGTAATTTCTGGGCAGACTGTTAGGATCTGGAGGGGCCAATGTCCTTAGCTCAACTAGGTTGAGTTTCAAGAGTTGTGGCAGTAATGTGGCATAGGGCATAGGGATCGGATCGATCACCCTATTGGCCTGAGAGGGCCTCTGTTGGAATGGTCTCTGCTGACTATTGTTGTTGGTGTTGCCGTTGTTGTAATTTCTCGGAGGATACTGAGTTTGTTGCTGGTACTGAGGTTGTTGCTGATAATTTTGTTGCGGTGGTTGATAAGCTGGTTGTGGATGAGCTGGAGTGGGAATGGTGACTGCTGCCACAGACCTATGAACATATTGGGGCCTGCCCCTGTTGGTGTGGATAGCATTGGTTTCACCAGTTCTTCTTGGGCCTACAAAAGGCTTCCTTGGGTTGCTGGATGAGCTTGCATCGTTGTCTGAGATCTTACCCATCTTCAATAGGCTTTCAATTCTCTCCCCGACTATGACCACATCTGCAAAGCTGGTAGATGAGAAAGCAGCTAGCCTATCAATGTAAGTTCCTTGGAGGGTGTTCATAAACATATCCGCCATCTCCCTCTCTGACATAGGTGGCTGGACAGCAGCAGCCAACTGCCTCCATCTCTGGGCATACTCTCGGAAACTTTCCCTGGATGATTGAGACATTCCCATCAGGAGGGTTCTGTTGGGAGCCATATCCAAGTTGTACTGGTACTGCCTAATGAAGGCCTCTGCCAAGTCCTTCCAGCATCTAAGGGTTGCTCTTATCAAGTGGGAGTACCATTCCCTCGATACTCCAGTTAAGCTATCCTCAAAATAAAACATCCATAGCTTTTCGTCCATGGTATAGGCCTTCAGCCTCCCCAGAAAAGATTGTAAATGGGTCCGGGGACAGGAAGTCCCGTTATACTTCTCAAAGCATGGTGGTTTAAATTTGTGGGGAATCCTGACCCCGTCTACCAAGCCCATGTCCATAACATCAAAACCCAAAGAATTTTGAGACTCTAAGGATCTTAATTTCTCAGCTATCTCATCCAGCCTTCTGTCATAAGCCTCCTCCCCAGCTCCCATCACTGTGAACTGATCTTCCTGGGGGTCTTCTTGCAGCACTCTACCTGCAGTGGCAGTCCCTGGCACATTAGCAGGGATGTTGATCTCTGGATGCAGGTGGGGTCCAAAGACTGGGGGATTAACATGAGGTTGAACTCTCTCATTGTTGCTTGTCCCAGCAGTCCCTGGATGATGGTCTTCCTGATTCCTTCCTTCTACCAGTGCTCTCAACCTCTCCTGGCTTTGAGCCATATTGTTCATTACCTCCATAAACTGTGTCATCTGATTCCTCATTTCCAACCTCTCGTTGGTCATTTGATTTCTGACCTCTGTAAGGTCCTGCTGCATTTGGTCCATCTGTATGCCCGGAAGATTGTTGCGGGTGGGGTATCTGTGTGGTCGGTTGAGTGGAAACCCTCGACGTCGAGCAATAGTTCCTGAAGTCACAACAGAGTTAGTAACAACAAAACAAACCTACAAAACAAAGCAAAAGGTTAGTATGCAATGCAGTGTGTCTATTTGTTTCCAAGGTATCCGGCTTGGTACTTGGTTTTGACCTTTCCAGACCCCTTGAAGAAGATGCTTGTGATGTTGCTTGAAGAAAACTCAGATGAAACAAACCAACACATATATTACAAAAAGGTAAATGATACATAGTTTGTTTTTCCTTACAACATATGCCCTCTGAGGGGTCAAAAATACAACATAAAGAAAAAAGCACATGAAATGAAAGCAACAACAAGCAAAAGTCAAGCACCCAGTCCAAACTCATCCTCCTGAACTTCCTTGAGAAGTGCTTCAGTCACAGGATCAGCTGGACGCTCTGTAAGGTTCCTGATAAGGAGATTCCTTGTAGCAATAGCTGTTGTTAGCTTCTTGTGCTGACTTTGGTCCTTTGACCTCTTTACACCAGCTCTGATCTTAAACTCCGAGATCTCCCTCTGGGCTGCTGCCAGGGCTTCCTGTTGTTCTTTTGCACAAGCTTCCATCTGCTCAATCTTATCCTGAGTCCTTTTATCCTCCTGAGTACGAGCTTCGGTGATCCTGACCCACCTAGTCTGACTCTCCTTCAGATATAGATCAGTCCTGGCCTTCTGGAACTGAGCTTCCTTGCAGGCATTCTTCAGAATCTGCTCTCCAGCCCTAGACTTCTTAATGTAATCCTCTGACTTCTCAATTCTGGCCAGATGCTCCACCTTCAGCTTTTCTAGCCTCTCAATGTCCAACCTACCATCACTCCTCTCCCAGAGGGTCTTCTGTAGAGCCTGAGTCAGCTTCTCATTTCTCTCTTTCAATTTCTCAAACTCCTCTAAGCTGACAGTTGCTGGAGGTGGTGCCGTGGAAGGTCCAGGCATATCTTCAATAGTGAAAGGCATTCCAGAAATTTGAGCCCTGGCATGAGACCACTCATAGTACTGGGCTGAGGCTACATTATTGCATCTTCCAAGAATGGTTACCCCCTTAGTCTGCACATTGTCCCAGGCCCAGGATGCTTGCCTGACAATAGCCAGATTAGGCTTGATTTCACAATAAAGGGTCTCAGTCAAATCCTGTGCTCTAGGAGGATGGACTAATGCATAGCCCAGTTGTCTTTTGAATAGCAGAGGGTTGTAGTTGATGCAACCCTTCACTCCTATCAGAGGCACATTGGGAAACTGCCCACAACTTGTAATGATGTCTCTGCCCTTGGTGCTCTGAGTGCACCATCTGATGTCATCTGAGGTTAGAGCAACAAGCCTCTTAGCCCAGTTCTTCTGCTGGTGAGGGTTCAAGAATGCATCAGTCTTTGGCAAATGCTTGAGCAGCCAAGTATGGAACAAAGGTGCACAGCATCTTACTAATCTCCCCCTTTGCTTTTCATTCCTTTGATGAACTGAGTAGTAAAGATCTCCCAGTAAGGTGGGCACTGGGTTCCTCAGGATGAAAAGATGGATTGCATTCTTGCTAACAAACCTAGGCTCATCTGCAAAAAGTATGACCCCATATATGCTAAGGGCCAACAGAGCACAGACTGCCTTCCACTCCCCTAGGGAGGCCTTCAGACTAGCCTGAGAAGTCAAGAAATCCAGATGAAAACCAGAGATTCCAGCTTTAGATGTCAAATTCTGCCCAATCAAAACTGGTTCCAGATGTAATGCTTTGTCTATCTCCTCATTACTTGGGAAAGCCATCTCAGGGTTGAAGGGGATTCCACCCCTGATAGGTACACCAACTAATGATGAATACTCCTCCAGCAAGGGTCCCAACTGAAAATCCTGAAAGGTGAAGCACCTCAGAGGGGGATCATAGAACTGCAGGCAAGTATGTACCAGGCTCCTCTGTGAAGGGTCCAAATCCATAACCATGTCAAGAATTCCTCCATAATGTTCTCTGAAAAGTGGTATACGGTCTGGAGTAATCAGGGTCTGAATCCTCCTGATGCTGGCTAGCTCAGGCTCAAAGAAGTGATAGGATATGTTACTCTTCTTAGGTGCCATGTTGCTGAAGAACAGGTGCTGATGACGATGACTAAGAATAACACTGAAGATGGGCCACTGACGGGCTGAGACTGGTGATGCAGGTGACTGAAGCAGATAGCTGATAACTGAAGCAAGTACTGATAAAGGTAGGTCTATGCTGAAGAAGGGGTCAAAACCAAGCCAAAATGTAGTATGGATACCCTGAAAAACAAATAAACACATGTTAAAAATGATGCAATGAGGATGTATGCAGATGATATGCAAGGGTTTGTGACTGAGCTAGATCTGATCAAGTGCTATGATATAAGTCATGTGTTCAAGAAATCCAGATGGAGGCTCATAAGTCCAGTAACCAAGGTGGGGGACTCAAATAAAGAGTCACATGTCCTGGGTTGAAAATCACAAGAACTGTCCAAAGTGAAGCATTCTCAAACAAAGTATCAGGGTATGCTGAGGTCAAGGGTACCTGCAAACCTGTAAACAGCCCAACCCCCTCACAGGTGATGTTCTAAAACAAGGATCCTCAGACTTGGATCAGTTATGAGAAGTGTAAACACATCTAACCCGGAGGTACAGTGTTTACAATAACCATAAAAGATCCTCCTCTAATTCACCTCAGTTTCTGAAGGTCATGATAAAGGTCATCCAGACTTAGCAGGCTTCCCAGATAGCCCTAGCACTACAGGAAATCTGTAGCACAGAGTTCTCAAGAAGAAACCCATATCTGAACCGTGTTTCATATTCCCGCACCAGACCGAAATGGAATGGGAAAGAATATGAACCACTCTAGCCTAGGTGTCACTCAGGTCCCAGGTATAGGACCTCGACTCTCAATAGAACCCCCCACCAAAACAGAAACAACAGATCCAGCCAGAATAGTATGACAGTATGATATATGTAAAGCTATAAAGAAAGCAATAAACAAAACTGTACATAAAGCAATAAATAAAATATACAAACACAAATCAAACAAGCGCTAGGAGGAACCCACAAAAAGAACCAGAAGCCCTGGTTACAGTATAAGGGTCCCCAGTGAAGTCGCCAAGCTGTCGCTCCCGACAAATGAGGCTAAGTAAAATGAAGGTACAGACGCGAACGGTCTGCGAAAGGGACAATGAGAACACACATCAGTGGACTCACTGGGAAAGAAAAGAGTCGCCAGCTAGGCATTTTTATCCCGGAGGAAAGGTAATGCTGCATAAACCTAGAAAGATATGGATAAGACGGTTGCGAACCAGAGATACTGAGAAAGGGGGTTGGTTACAACCTGGGAAGGTATTAGCACCCAGATTGTCCGCCGTACTCGACAGGATCCACGCTTAAAAGATTTGTGTTTTAAAGGGGTAGTGTCAGTGCATTTTGTGTATAAAAGAGCTGGAAAAGAATGTACAGGTGTCAGTGTAAAAGAAGTGTGAAGTGAAATGTGAAGTGTCGGTGTAAGAACGAGAATGAAATGCTCAAGACCACGAGGCTTAAAGAATAAGGCTGGGAGGAGGGGGAATATACAGAGACTTTTGTTCGATAACTGTTAAGTTATGCCTACGTAACCTCTCGTGCAATGAGGAAGTCAGAACACCGTAGTTCGACCCAAAGAGACTGAAAGTTGAATTGACTGTGAATTGCTTGCTTGCCTATGCTCAAGTGTATGACTCGTCTGGCTCGAGTGCTAACTGTCTTGCATTAGACGGAAGAAGCAAGTTCTCGCTTATGAGTGAAGGTGATGAGAAAAGAATCCCGGAGGAGACGATTATTGTTTGTTTTTGTGTTTTCAGTCTTTTATTGCTTTTGAAAATTTGTCGTAAGTTAATGAGCTTAAGCCTAAACCAATGGATTTAGTAAACCCATCACATCTTCCCTTTGATTAGGGGTAATGAGAATACCTTAAGTGTGAAGTCAGATTCTCACACTTAATCACCTTTGATGCAGGATTAAGATCATTAACCTACTTGTGATTATTTATATGTTTTTGGTGTTTTTGTTTAGTGTTAAGTAATGAGATTAAGCCATAATCAGGGATTAAACAGACTCATTACACCATCCTAATAGAAGGATAATAGATGAGAATGTTTAAGCTGAGGAAAGCTCCTCAACTTAATCCATGATTAGGGATTAAACTCATGTCAAAACAAACCTTTGGTTAAGTGTATTTCAATTAATGATAAGATGATGAAGTGAGTTTTAGGGTTTTTAAGACAACTTGAGGGGGACTTGTCCATTAACACTAGGGTTAGTCCTTCTTAACCAATTACAAGTGTGATGTCTTGATGATTATTATGTGAATTGATTAGAGATTTAAACACAATAAGGGTTTAACACTTAGGATTAAAGTTATACACTCCATCCTAATAGAAGGATGCAGGCATAAGCTTAATCACAAAGCCTTAAAGCCTTTAGGATTTAGTCCCTGATTATGAGATGAGAAGAGAAGACTCAATGAGACACAAAGGTAAAAGCTAAGTGGGGGACTAATCAAAACCCTAATCATTGTCATGCTTGGTTGTTCCTAAGGTTTGTGAGGTTTACAAGAGAAGTCTTCAATGGAACCACCAGGAAGCAGATGAAAGGATCAGGAGAAGCAAAGTGACTTGCTTCATTCAAGAAGTCAAGTCACTTGAAGAAAGAAAGTAAGAAGAAGAAAGAGCAAGCTCAATCTCAAACACATAACAAAATGCAACATGGATGCATAAAGAGATGAAAAGAAGTTGTGAGAAGTGAAGGCAAATTCACTTCTCAAAGTTGCTTACCACCTGAAAGGTTAGTGAAAGAAATGCAATGCAATGCAAAATAGGATGAAATGGCATGATGAGAAACAAAACCAGAAGCACATTTATGATGATAAAAGTGCTATGAGATGATGCAAACATGGGACAACACATGGGGATGATCATACAAGCTCATGGATGCAGATGAAACAAGTTAAGACACATGAACACACATGAAAAGTTATGAAATGCAAATGACATACAATATGGCAAATGCAAGATGTAATGGTCAAACATGCTTTCAATATGTCTTATGATGTCACATGAATCAAAAGGATGCATAAAATGCTATGGCAAGTCAAGGTATGCAAGCAAATACAAGATGGATGCATATGGAAACCCAAATTAGGGTTTATGATCAATGCATCAAACAAAAAACCAAAATCAATAGCAAACATCAAGATAAAAAATTGAAAATGCACTCAAAGGATCCCTAATCCTATACTAACTCACTGCCCAAAGGAGAGGTTCCAACTCTTAACCAAATTCAAGTTATGATTTTCCTAAGTTTTCTAGGGTTTTAGGGTTCCTTAACAAGAAAAATGCCAAACAAATGGAAAATGAAAGATCAAATCATGGCCATTTAATCTCACAAACTACATGCTAAACACAATGCAATGCAAAAAGAATCAAGGTCCAACTCTTTGGGGTTAGGCAGAAATGATTTTTGGAAGTTTGGATCAAAATAATGCATCAAAATGATTTTAATTCCATGGAAAATTCTCAAAATGCATCAAGATCAAAAAATAAATTTGGTTTGAGGGTTGGACAATGTTTCTAAATGTTTTTAAAGGTTTCATGAATTTTTTGGTGATTTTTAAATACCTAAAAGTATTTTTAATTAATTAATTCTCATTAATTAATTAAAAAGAAAGTTTTAAATATTTAAAAATACTTTTTTGATGCTAAAAATAAAAATAAAAATATTTTTGTGTTCTGAAATTAAATAATAACTTGTATAAAAAATTTCAGAATTTTTGAAGTATTTTTGCTATTTTTTATAAAATGTACAAGTTAAATAGAAAGAAAATGAAATAAAATAAAATAAAATGAAAAGTAATCTGATCCAATGATCCAGATTCAAAGCTGAAAGGAAATGGTTGACTGGCGCGCTAATGAATGGCCTGGATTTCACCTGAGTTAATTAATTATGATTAAATTAAATAAACAAAAATTAGGGATAATGACATGATTTGAGCCCTTGAAACACGCGCGGGAAGCTTCATCCTACGTTCCAGATTCAAACCTACCCTTAAACCCTAATTAAACATTAATGACTTTCAGGTGGCCGGAAATGACCTCCGGTCATCTTCTCCGGCCACCTCCCACCTGAGAAATTTCTAAAACGCTCCCTAGGTCATTTCTGGAGCTCTAAAGCTCCAGATTTGTTCCTTTCACTCTCCTAAACTCAACCCTAACCTCATTTCTCATTTATTTCCAGCCATTATCAAGAATTGAAGCTAAGAACAAAAACTGCCAAAATTTCAGACAAGCAATACAGTCTCATTTCTCAACCATTTTCGATAATTTCAAGTCCAGTGTGATCAGTGAAGCATGCTTAATCATTTTGTAACATAAAATAGAGGTCCTGGAAAAGTTAATTCGAAAGGCTACCTGAGATGGAGCTTTTACCCTTTGAGCTCTCTGGCTGCTTTCTTGGTGCAAAAAGCCTCTAATGACCTTCTTGAGGAGTTTGCAATGCTTGGATAACTTTGTATGTGGCTGGTTTGGGTGTTTGCACTTCAACTGGTCAGAAGTCGTATCTGGCTTATGGTGTGTTCTTGGTTGTTTTGATGGGTGGTTTTGGGTCAGTGGATGATTCAGAAGTGAATGGTGGTGTTTGTTTGAAGATTGAGTGATTGAGTTGGGAGAGTCGAAAGCTTTTGCAAGAGGGAGGGATTTTTGTGAATGGTGAGTTGTGTTGTGTTTCAGCCTTGCCTCCTGTGGTGTTTAGCTTGCATTTGATCCACATAAACAAATCCCATTGGTCAGATGACATGACATGTGCTTTATTGATTGGTATGGTTGCTTTTGCCAAAATGTCAACTTTTGTGTAAGAAGGGCATGGGCAACTTCTAGCCAAGTACATGGAGGGTGGGCTGCGCAGCAAGGTGAGGGAGAAAGGCTAGGATTGGTCAGCAGGCTAGGCAACAAGTGGATGAGAAGTTATCATTGGTTTTGCAACTTGCTTGCTTTTAGTTCTCATGAAAAGATCTTGCCTCACAAGCCATGGAACATGTGATCTCTTTGGTTCAATCTGAACTTTAAGACTTGTGTGATGTTTGTATAAGGATTAGACATCAATTAGAAGTCACAAATTGCCTTGGTACAAGTTTTTGCAAGTTTCCCATTTTGTGCATAACTTGAAATTTAGTGATTTTTGTCAACTTTGACAAACCATAACTTTTGATCCAAAATGAATTAGGTCATGTTCTTGTACTTTTTGAAAAGGGAAAGATCTAATCTTCAACTTTCATGACCAAAGTTTTTCCATTTGAAGCATTTTTGGATCAAAAAGTAAGGGTTGAAAATTTGCCTAAAATGACAAATTCCTTAAAAGTCAAACTTGCCCCAAAAAGTCAACTTTGCAAAAACTTGTAATTCTTGAATTTTGTGAACTTCCAACTTCTTCCATGATCAAATAAAGATCATATACCCTCAAAATGATGAAGATCACCCCTTGGTTGGGTCATTGGGGGCCTCAGATGCCCTAATTTTGCACTGACTTGTCCAGAAAGTCAACTCTTGATCAGATGACTTCCCCATGGAATTTCTTCATGAAAATTGATATGCATACTACCTATACCATATAGAGACCAATAGAAACAAGAATGACCAAAAAATTTGAAGTTATGGCCTCTGAAACCAAAACCCTAATTTCAGGTCATCTGTGCAGTCAAGCCTGGCTCTGCTTCCATACCAATCCCAATTCTTGTGATTCTTTGGCATTCTTGACTTTGAGATTATATAATATGATACTTGAACACATATGGATCCCTTTGAAGTGATTGATGACCTTTGGAGTGGCTCAAGGAGCTTTTGGGTTGCTCAAATCACAAACCCTAGATGCAGATGACTTTGAATCTATGCAGTGAACCAAAAGTGTGATATGAGATGCTATGATTGTGTTTATGCATATGAAAATGATCACAAGCCATGGTGTGAATGGGTGAGGGAAAATTTGGGGTGTTTACACCATGTTGCTGAAGAAAAGCTGAAACTGATGCTGATGGTGATGACTGATACTAGAAGATGGGCCACTGACAGGCTGAGACTGGTGATGCAAGTGACTGAAGCAGGTAGCTGATGAGGAATAGCTGAAGAAGATAGCTGGTGATCAGAAGGCCTATGCAGAAGAAGGGGTCAAAACCAAGCCAAATAAGATGTGGATACCCTGAAAAACAAATAAGCAAATGTCAAAATGATGCAATGATGATGTATGCAAATGATATGCAAGGGTTTGTGATCAAGCTGGATCTGATTAACTGCCTTGATATAGGTCCATGTATGTTCAAGAAATCCAGATGGAGGTTCATAAGTCCAGTAACCAAGGTGGGGGACTCAAATAAAGAGCCACATATCCAGGGTTAAAAATCACAAGAACTGTCCCAAAGTGGAGTACTCTTAATCAAAACAAAGTAACAGGGTATGCTGAGGTCAAGGGTACCTGCAAACCTGTAAACAGCCCAACCCCCTCACAGGTGGTGTTCTAAAACAAAGATCCTCTGACTTGGATCAGTTATGAGAAGTGTAAACACTTCTAACCCGGGGGTACAGTGTTTACAATAATCATAAAAGATCCTCCTCTAATTCTCCTCAGTTTCTGAAGGTCAATACTAAAGGTCATCCAGACTTAGCAGGCTTCTCAGATAGCCCTAGCACTACAGGAAATCTGTAGCACAGAGTTCTCAAGAAGAAACCCATATCTGAACCATGTTTCATATTCCCGCACCAGACCGAAATGGAATGGGAAAGAACATGAACCACTCTAGCCTAGGTGTCACTCAGGTCCCAGGTATAGGACCTTAAACTCTCAATAGAACACCCACCCACCAAAGCAACAAAACCAGATCCAGCCAGAATAATATGACAGTATGATGTATATAAAGCTATAAAGAAAGCAATAAAACAACTGTACATAAAGCAGTAAATAAAGCAACTATATAAACACAAAGAGCACATAACACCCCAGTAAACACAAATCAAACAAGCGCTAGGAGGAACCCACAAAAAGAACCAGAAGCCCTAGTTACAGTATAAGGGTCCCCAGCAGAGTCGCCAAGCTGTCGCTCCCAAAGATTTGCATCCCGGTACAAGCGCGAACGATCGGCGAAAGGAGGTGTGAGAACACACAGGAGTGAAATCACGGGAAATGAATAGAGTCTCCAGCTAGGCATTTTTATCCCGGAGGAAAGGCAATGCTGCATAGACCTAGAAAGATATGGATAAGACGGTTGCGAACCAGAGAGACTGAGAAAGGGGGTTGGTTACAACCTGGGAAGGTATTAGCACCCAGATTGTCCGACGTACTCGAAGGGATCCACGCTTAAAAGATTTGTGTTTTAAAGGGGTAGTGTCAGTGCAATTTGTGTATCAACAGAGCTGGGAAAGGATGTACAGGTGTTAGTGTAAAAGAAGTGTAGTGTATATAAGTGAAGTGTCAGTGTAAGGACAGGAGTATGAAGCTCAAGACTATGAGGCTTAAAGAATGAAGCTGTAAAGAGGGGGAATATACAGAGACTTTTGTTCGATAACCGTTAAGTTATGCCTACGTATCCTCTCGTGCAATGAGGAAGTCAGAACACCGTAGTTCGACCCAAAGAGACTGAAAGATGAATTGACTTGTGAACTGCTTGCTTGTCTATGCTCAAGTGTATGACCTGTCTGGCTCAGGTGCAAACTGTCTTGCATTAGACGGAAGAAGAAAATTCTCGTTTATGAGTGAAGATGATGAGAAAAGAATCCCGGAGGAAACGATTATTGTTTGTTTTTGAGTTTTCAGTCTTTTATTGCTTTTGAAAGTTTGTCATAGATTAATGAGCTTAAGCCTAAACCAATGGATTTAGTAAACTCATCACATCTTCCCTCTGATTAGGGGTAATGAGAATGCCTTAAGTGTGAAGTCAGATTCTCACACTTAATCACCATGGTGTGGGGTTAAGATCATTAACCTACTTATGATTATTTAGATGTTTTTGGTGTTTTTGTTTAGTGTTGAATAATGAGATTAAGCCATAATCAAGGATTAAACAGACTCATTACACCATCCTAATAGAAGGATAATAGATGAGAATGTTTAAGCTGAGGAAAGCTCCTCAACTTAATCCATGATTAGGGATTAATTTCATGACAAAACAAAGCCTTTATTAAGTGGATTTTAATTAATGATTGGATGATGAAGTGAGTTTTATGGTTTGTAAGACAACTTGAGGAGGACTTGTCCATTAACACTAGGGTTAGTCCTTCTTAACCAATTAAGGAAGAATTAGAACCCTAATGCAAGGCCCAAGTTACAAGTTTGATGTCTTGATGATCATTAGATGGATTGATTAAAGGAGTTAAACACATTAAGGGTTTAACACTTAGGATTAAAGTTATACACTCCATCCTAATAGAAGGATGCAGGCATAAGCTTAATCACAAAGCCTTAAAGCCTTTAGGGTTTAGTCCCTGATTATGAGATGAGAAGAGAAGACTCAATGAGACACAAAGGTAAAAAACTAAGTGGGGGACTAATTAAAACCCTAATCATTGTCATGCTTGGTTGTTCCTAAGGTTTGTGAGGTTTACATGAGACATCTTCAGAGAAACCACCAGGAAGCAGATGGAAGGAGCAAAGAAAAACAAAGTAACTTGCTTCATTAAGAAGACAAGTCACTTGAAGAAAGAAAGTAAGAAGAAGAAGAATGAGAAAGCTCAATCTCAAACACAAGACAAAATGCATAAATGATGCATAAGAGGGATGAAAAGAGATTGTGAGAAGTGAAGGCAAATTCACTTCTCAAAGTTACTTACCACCTGAAAAGTTAGTGAAAGGAATGCAATGCAATGCAAAATGAGATGAAATGGCATGATGCAAACCAAAACCAGAAGCATGTGTGTGATGATAATGATGCTATGAGATGATGCAATCATGAAACAAAGCATGGGGATGATCATACAAACCTATGGATGCAAATGAAGCAAGCTTAGAACCATGATCATACATGAAAAGTTATGAAATGCAAATGGCATACAACATGGCAAATGCAAGATGCAATGATCAAACATGATTCTAATATGTCTTAGGATGTCTAATGAATCAAATGGATGCATAGAATGTCATGGCAAGTCATGGTATGCAAGCAAATGCAAGATGAATGCAAAAGGAAGCCCAAATTAGGGTTTATGATCAATGCATCAAACAAAAACCAAAACCAGAAGCAAACATCAAGATAAAAAATTGAAAATGCAATCAAAGGGACCCTAAACCTATACAAACTCACTGCCCAAAGGAGGGGTTCTAACTCTTAACCTAATGAGGGTTATGAATTTCTTAAGAATGCTAGGGTTTTAAGGTACCTTGTCAAGAAAAATGTCAAACAAATTGAAAATGAAAGATCAAATCATGCCAATTTAATTCTACAAACTACATGATATGCAAGACATAATGCAAAAAGAATCAAAGTCCAACTCTCAATGGTTAGGCAGAAATGAATTTTTGAAGTTTGGATCAAAATAATGCTTTGAAATGAAATTAATTCCATGGAAAATTATCAAAATGCATTAAGATCAAAAAAGAAATTTGGTTTGAGGGTTGGACAATGTTTCTAAATGTTTTTAAAGGTTTCATGAATTTTTTGGTGATTTTTAAATACCTAAAAGTATTTTTAATTAATTAATTCTCATTAATTAATTAAAAATAAACTTTTAAATGATTTAAAAATATTTTTTAATGCAAAAAATAAAAATAAAAATGTTTTTGGTTTCTGAAAATTAATACAAGTTTGTACAAAAATTTCCAAAATTTTTAAAATTGTTTTACTATTTTAAATAAAATGGAGAAAACAATGCAATTAATTGAAAAAATAAAATGAATTAAATCTGAAAATGAGAAAGTATGCCAGATCAAGGGCCATTATTCAAAACCACACGCGCGCGAACTGACTTGGCGCCACATCCAAGGGCTGAGATTCAAATTTCCCTAATTAATGTCATTAACCCTAATCCTGCCCTAATGACTTTCAGACGGCCGGAACACTGTTCCGGTCGTCTTCTCCGGCCAACCAAAAACACAAACTCTCTCTACACGCAATAAAAATGAAATCTAACTGCCCAGAATTCATCCCCACTCAAAACCGAATCAAACCCCTCAATCAAACATCACTTTTCATTCATTAATCAACCAAATCGAATCAAAACATTCTTAGGGCAAAAAGTTTTAGAGCATTCATACATCCTGGTTTCTCAACCATTTTCAAAAGTAAACACATATTCATGATCAGGGGAGTGCATAGAAGCTTTTAAGAACTTAAAATGGAGTTTCTGGAAAAAAAGTTTGAGATGGCTACCTGAACTGAAGCTTTAGTTTCTGGTACTTTCTGGCTGGTTTCTTGCTTGCAATCAACTCCACTTGACCTCCTGAGAAGCTTTCAATGCTTGTTTGAAGTTTATAATGGATGGTTTGAGAGATGGCAGAAGTTCTGTTCAATGGCAGGTGGTGATCGTGTTTTTGATTCTTTGAGTTTCAGGCTATGGTGAGGGATGGTTTGTGATCAGGGAAGTGTGCTGAGTATGTTTGTGAAGTTTGTTTGTATGTTTGTAGCTTGTACTGAGTGTTTCGAAAGCTTTTGCAAAATGGGGTGAAAGTGAGAATGTTGTGATATGGATGCTTTCAGGCTTGTGTTTTGTATGCTTTGGCTTGCTTTTTGTTTGCATAAACTATTGTGATAGGTCAGATGAGGTGATGTGTGCTTTTGTGATAGGTATGGCTCAAGTTGCCAAAATGTCAAAGTTATGTAAGAGAGGCATGGGCTACTTGCTAGCCAAGGACAAAAGGTGTGTCCTGCGCAGCATGATGTGGGGAGAACCCTAGGATTGATCATGAAGTCAGCAAGCAAGTGGATTCACACTTGAGTGAGCTTTTGCAACTTGCCTCACTTTTGCTTCTTATGAGATTTCTTGCTCCATAGGCCACAAAAATGAATGATCCCTTGGCCCATTCTGAAATTTAGAGGTCACATGATCATGTTGTGAAGTTTAGAAGTCCATTTGATAGCTCAATTTGCCTTGACAAGTGAATTTGCAACTTTGCCTCTTTGGTAGAAAACTTCAAATTTTGTGATTTTTGCCAACTTTGACAAGCCATAATTTTTGATCCAAAATGAATTAGGTCATGTTCTTGTACTTTTTGAAAAGGGAATGATCCATTCTACAACTTTCATGACCAAAGTTTTTTCATTTGAAGCATTTTTGAATCAAAAAGTAAAGGTTGAAAAAGTTTCCTAAAATGGCAATTTCATTAAAAGTCAAACTTCCCCAAAAGTCAACTTTGCAAAAGACTTGAAATTCTTCAATTTTGTGAACTTCCAACATCTTCCATGATCAAATAAAGATCATATACAATCAAAATGATGAAGAACACCCTTTGGTTGGGTCATTGGGGGCCTCAGATGCCCTGATTTTGCACTGACTTGCTTGAAAAGTCAACTCTTGATCAGATGACTTCCCCAAGGAATTTCTTCATGAAAATTGATATGCATACTCCCTATACCATATAGAGACCCATAGAAACAAGAATGACCAAAAAACTTGGAGTTATGGCCTTTGAAACCAAAACCCTAATTCTAGGTCATCTGTGCAGTCCAACGTGGCTCTGCCTCCATGCCATTCTCAGTTCTTGTGATTCTTTGACATTCTTGACTTTGAGAGGATATAATATGATGCTTGAACATACATGGACCTCTTTGAGGTGATTGATGACCTTTGGAGTAGCTCAAGAAGCTCTTGGATTGCTCAGATCACAAACCCTAGATGCAGATGACTTTGAGACAATGCAGTGAATCAAAAATGTAATATGAGATGTTGTGATTGGATTTATGCATATGAAATGATCACAAGCCATGGTGTGAATGGGTGAGGGCAAATTTGGGGTGTTTACAATGAGCATGTGGCAGCAGTCACAATTCCTTCTACTCCTGTGCAACAGATGCAACCTCAACAACAACAACAACAACAACCACCACCTCATAACAACTATCAGCAGATACCGTATCAGCCAAGTCAAACTCGCCCGACTAATAGGGTGCTTGAGGCCATCCCTATGACGTATACTGCTTTGCTACCAAGACTACTGGATTTGAATTTGATTCAACTGAGAACTTTGGCACCACCACCTCCTGGAGAGCTTCCGGTGGGTTATGATGTCAATGCACGATGCGCATTCCACTCTGGGGCACCCGGGCACTCGACTGAGAAGTGTAGGGCTCTACATCACAAGGTTCAAGACCTGATAGACTCTCAAGCGATTAACTTTGCACCACCGCCGAATGTTAATTCGAACCCTATTCCGAATCATGGGGGGGCAAGAATCAATGCTGTTGAGGGTGGTGAAAAGTTAAGACTGATTCTGAGTATTGAGGAAGTGAAGACTCCTTTGATGGTAGTAAAGGAGAGACTGCTCAAAGGTCAAGTGTTTCCTGGATGCTGTTCTGACTGTGAAGAATGTTTGAATGCTGAGAATGGATGTGAGAATCTGAGGATGGGATTGCAAAGTTTGATTGATGATGGATCCTTGCTGTTCAACAAAGTTGGTAGTGAAGCTGATGAGGTGTCAACCATTACCATATTCTATGATGAAGCAGAGATGCCTGTCAGAAGAGAGCCTGTTACCATCTATACTCCGGAGATTAGTCCTGTGACTATCATTGTGTCGGGGCCTGTTTGTTACACAGATGATAAAGCCATTCCATGGCATTATGGCTCAGATGTATACGTAGCTGGACAGAAGATTGAAAGCAAGTTTGTTGCTGTTGACCCGACTGTAGAGAACGTCGGAGGTGTTGGGGGTTTCACCAGAGGTGGTCGTTTATTTGCTCCCCCTGTTCTGAGAGGGGATCCTGAGGCTGAGGCTTCGTCAAAGGCCAAAGGAAAGCAAGTTATGACTGATGAATCAACTACTCCTGTTGTTGGGCAGGGTACATTTGAAAAAGAGGTCGAGGAATTCATGCACATAATCAAAAAGAGTGATTATAAGGTGGTCGAGCAGTTGAACCAAACACCTTCTAAGATATCCATTCTCTCACTGCTGATGTGTTCTCCGGCACACAAAGAGGCCTTACTGAAAGTACTGCAGATGGCCTATGTTCCTCAGGAAATCACTGTCAACCAACTTGAAGCTGTTGTAGGCAGTGTTAATGCAAGCCATGGCCTAGGCTTTACAGACAGAGACCTCACGTCAGAGGGTCGAAACCACAACAAAGCACTACATATCACTATGGAGTGCAAGGGTGTTGTGTTGTCACATGTTCTTGTAGACACAGGCTCTTCCCTTAATATGCTTCCGAAGAAGGCATTAATGAAACTCAATGTTGATGGTATAGTCCTGAGACCAAGTGATTTGATTGTCAAAGCTTTTGATGGTTCGAGAAGATCAGTTTTTGGGGAAGTTAAGTTGCCCATCAAAATAGGTTCTCAAGTCTTCAAAAGTACCTTCTACGTCATGGACATTCAGCCTGCGTACAGCTGCTTGTTGGGACGCCCATGGATTCATGTTGCCGGTGCTGTAACTTCAACCCTGCATCAGAAGCTCAAATATGTGGTTGACGGCCAGGTCATCACAGTCTGCGGAGAAGAATACATCTTCGTAAGCCACTTGTCAACGTTCAAGTATGTAGAGATGGATGGAGAGATCCATGAGACTTTATGTCAAGCCTTCGAAGCAGTCAACGTCAGCATCTTGACTCCTGTAGAGAAGAGCAGTGAGAAAGAGGGTACCTCTATCCATTCCTACAAAGAGGAAAAGGAGGTCGTTCAATCTGGAAGCACCCAAGGCTGGGGCAAATTGCTGGAGCTAGAAAAGAAAGACGACAAGTTTGGCTTGGGATATAAACCTGGTGGATCTACTCCAAGTGGTAAAGCCATTACGTTTACAAGCGCTGGGATGCTCGATCGCAACCAGATATGTACAGCAAGCCAAGATGGGGATAGTGACGGTGACTGGGACAACTGGATTCACCCGTGTGCGCCCGACGAGGAGCTAAGGAACTGGTCTGCTGAAGACATCATACAAGTTGCCTGGCACTCAGAGTAATTCATTTTGTTTCCTTTTATTATCATACTGCATTGTCAAATCCAGCATTTTGCCCAAGATGCTAGGATCCATTGTATCGGGCCACCATGTTTTGTATGCATCCTTATTTTGCTATGAAATAAAAGGACATTTTCAGAAAAAATTGTGTTCTCTTTCTTTGTTTTTAAAACTTTTCACAAAATTATAAAAATGGCAATGTGTTTTCCCTTTTTGTGTTAGCGTCTCTTTTTCAAAATAAGCGGATTCTGAATAATCACATCATCTATGCAGTGTTGATCATCCGGATTCCATTGATAACGTTCTTGCTATGACCACGCATGACTTTGACAATCCAGTCTACCAAGTTGATGAAGGGGTTGAGGAAAACTGTGAACTCTCTGAAGAATTGGTCAGATTGTTGAAACAAGAGGAACGGGTTATTTAGCCTCATCAAGAAGAAGTTGAGATCATCAACATTGGCAGTGAAAATGTAAAGAAAGAGATCAAAATTGGGGCTAGTCTGCATGCCGATGTCAAGAAAGAGCTGATCAGTATGCTGAGAGAGTATGTGGATATCTTTGCTTGGTCATATCAAGATATGCCAGGGTTGGATACCGACATCGTTGTGCATAAGTTACCTCTGAGAGAGGACTGTCCTCCTGTGAAACAGAAATTGAGAAGAACTCGTCCTGACATGGCGATGAAGATCAAAGAGGAGGTTCAGAAGCAATGGGATGCCGGTTTCCTTGCTGTAACTAGTTACCCGCCTTGGGTAGCTAACATTGTACCTGTACCAAAGAAGGACGGCAAGGTCCGGATGTGCGTTAATTACCGGGATTTGAATAGAGCGAGCCCAAAAGATGACTTTCCGTTGCCACACATTGATGTGTTGGTAGACAATACTTCTCAATTCTCGGTATTTTCCTTCATGGATGGCTTCTCCGGATATAATCAGATTAAGAGGGTGCCGGAAGACATGGAGAAGACAATGTTCATTACCTCATGGGGTACATTCTACTATAAGGTCATGCCCTTTGGTTTGAAGAACGCTGGGGCAACTTATCAGCGGGCAATGGTCACATTGTTCCATGACATGATACACAAGGAGATTGAGTGTTATGTGGACGATATGATTGCTAAGTCCCGAGACAAAGAAGAACATCTGGTCAACCTGAAGAAGTTGTTTGATAGACTGATCAAGTACAAGCTGAGGTTGAATCCTAATAAGTGCACTTTTGGAGTGCGTTCCCGGAAACTGCTGGGTTTCATTGTTAGTCAGAGAGGAATTGAGGTAGATCCTGCTAAAGTAAAAGCTATTCAAGATATGCCTGCACCGAGAACAGAAAAAGAAGTGCGCGGGTTTTTAGGGAGGTTGAACTACATTTCACGGTTCATATCTCATCTAACTGCCACGTGTGAACCAATATTCAAATTGCTAAGAAAAGAGCCAACGGTCAGGTGGAATGAAGACTGCCAAAGAGCTTTCGACAAAATAAAAGAATATTTGCAGGAGCCTCCAATTCTAATGCCTCCAGTAGAAGGAAGACCTTTAATTATGTACTTGACTGTGTTAGAAGGGTCAATGGGGTGTGTTCTAGGCCAACATGATGAGTCTGGTCGAAAAGAGTACGCTATTTATTACCTTAGCAAAAAGTTTACCGACTGTGAATCCCGTTACTCACTGCTTGAGAAAACTTGATGCGCTTTGGTATGGGCTGCTCGCCGACTGAGGCAGTACATGTTGAGTCATACCACGCTGCTCAATGGACGTGGAGTTGGTGCCGTTCTTATCACTCATGAAGGTGTTCACTTACCCTTCGCTGCCATAATTACTTTTGGCTGCACCAACAATGAAGCGGAATACGAGGCATGCATAATGGGGATAAAGGAGGCTATTAATCTTCGGATTAAGAACCTCGATATATTCGGAGATTCAGCCCTCGTCATTAACCAAGTTACCGGCAAGTGGTATACGCATCAAGAGCATCTAATTCCATACAGGGATTACGCTAGAAAACTGTTGACGTTCTTCACGACAGTTAAACTTCAATACATACCACGTGATGAAATATCAGTTTGCCGACGCATTGGGCACTCTTTCTTCGTCTATCAAAGTCTTGTGTTGGAACTATGTGCCCAAAATTGACATCTCCAGGCTTGACGCTCCAGCTCATGCCTTCTCTGTAGACGCCGTGTCTGACGAGAAACCTTGGTACTTTGATATCAAGTTATTCCTGGAAGAGCAAGAATACCCAGCTGGGGCATCTTCCAATGACAAGAAGACCTTGAGGCGACTTGCTGCTAGCTTCTTCTTGAACACAGACGTGGTTTTGTATAAGAGAAACTTTGACATGGTCTTGCTCAGATACGTGGATAGACACGAAGCAAGTCTGTTAATGCAGGAAGTCCACGAAGGATCCTTCGGTACCCATGCAGGTGGGCATGCTATGGCTAAGAAATTGCTGAGATCGGGGTATTACTGGATGACAATGGATGCAGACTGTTGTTCATTCGCTCGTAAGTGCCATAAGTGCCAGATATATGCAGACAAAGTGCATGTTCCTCCAAGCCCGCTCAATGTCATGTCATCTCCTTGGCCCTTTTATATGTGGGGCATTAACATGATCGGGAAGATAGAGCCTACTGCTTCAAATGGTCATCGCTTCATCTTGGTCGCGATTGATTACTTCACTAAATGGGTGGAAGCAGCATCTTATGCCAACGTCACTCGTCAAGTGGTGGCAAGATTTCTGAAAAGAGATATCATATGCAGATACGGAGTGCCCGAAAGGATCATTACTGACAATGGTTCTAATCTTAACAACAAGATGATGGCAGACTTGTGTCGGGACTTCAAGATACAACATCACAATTCTTCTCCTTACTGACCAAAGATGAATGGTGCGGTAGAGGCAGCAAACAAGAATATCAAGAAGATTGTGTAGAAAATGGTTGTCACTTACAAAGATTGGCATGAGATGTTACCATTTGCACTGCATGGGTACCGAACGTCAGTCAGGACGTCAACAGGGGCAACTCCCTTCTCTCTGGTATATGGTATGGAAGCAGTCCTTCCTGTTGAAGTAGAGATTCCTTCATTGCGTGTGATGATGGATGTGAAGCTTGATGAGGCTGAATGGGTGTGTGCTCGTTACAATCAGCTATGTCTAATTGAGGAAAAGAGATTAGCGGCTATCTGTCATGGTCAGCTTTATCAGAGGAGAATGAAGCGTGTATTCGACCAACGAGTACGTACTCGAGAGTATCAAGTGGGAGAGCTAGTGTTGAAGAGGATCGTTCCTCCAGGTTCAGATCACAGGGGCAAGTGGATCCCAAACTACGAAGGACCGTTCATAGTGAAGAAAGTCTTCTCAGGAGGAGCACTGATGCTCACCACTATGGATGGAGATGACTTCCAATCCCCTGCTAACTCGGACGCAGTTAAAAAATACAGCGCATAAATAGACCCGCTGGACACAAAAACAGAATTAAAGTCCAGGCAAAAAAGGGGCATCCCAGCGAGCTAAAAACAGAATAAAAAGCTCGGGCAAAAGTTAGGGAAAAAAATGTACACCCACTGAGTTGAAAAGCCACATTGGACAGCTCAGGCAAAAAAGGGTATCCCGGTGGATTGAAAACCCGAAAGGGCGATCCATGCAAAACAAGGGAATAAGCGAACAACTACGATCCGAGTTATCTGAACCACGTCATCGTTTCTTACAACTTGACAGTATCAGAAGGATAGGAAACAGTCCCATCATCCTCTCAGAAAGCAAAGCAGAACGAATAGTCTCGAAGACATGTTAGTCATAGCAGAAATGGAAATCATTGGGATGTCGTGCCCATTGCCATTAGGATAGTTTCTTTTCTCATTTTTATGGTGGCTACCTCTTTTCAGGTGGTTGCTTCCTAATGTAAATCTTCGCCTATTCAGAGGCCTTTCAATAAAAAGAATATTCAGTCAAAAAGTTGTGTGTGTTTATTTTTGTTTGCAAAATGTCCTAAATGTTTGGCAAAAAATAACATTGCATTTAAAAATGGTGATAATTTGAAAAACACTGACATGCAGGGAAAATGTAAACCCTCTTTGAGTGTCAGGTGACTATGGATGAACAGATCATACCATGCAAGTCCCCGGGGCACACTTGTGTTTTCTGTTGTTGCAGGTTGCAGGATGGCGTCACATTCTCCCAAGCAATTTACTCTTCCCCAGTAGAGTATCTACAGCAGAATTCTTCCCAAGCTAAGCCTTGGCAAGCAGCCCAAGCAATTTATTCTTCCCCAGTGGAGTATGTTCAGCATGAAGCTGAGTATCTGATGTCCTCACAGAGTTAGAATTGTCAGAATTCTATCCCCAACCAGAGTTCAGGATCAGCAAATGTTCTCCCCAACCGAAACATTGTTGAAGCATCTTTCCCAGCCAAGTGTGAAAATGATCCTTCCCCGCCGAGTTCATATTTGATTTTCACTTCCGTCAGTGAAATATTCCCCAGCGAAGTTGCCATTCTGTTGGTCAATTTGATGATACAACCAGGTATTCATCACCTCAGTCAGAGTTAGGTGTTCAGACCTGTTGACTTGCTTTCCCCTACAGAGTTGTAACTCTTGTGGCCAATCAGGCTTCTATTCGTTGCTCGTCTGCAATCTCCAACACTCGTCTGTGTTTATTTTTTATTGTTGCCCATCTGCGTCTTTCAACACTCGTTTGTGTTATCCCTAAGCAGAGTTTTCCCCAACAGTGACATATTATTACTTTACTGTTGATTGTTTGCGCTTCTCAACACTCGTCTGTGTTCGCATTTTGGTGCTCGTCTGCAATTTCCAGCGCTCGTCTGTGTTTGTACTTTTTTGCTGTTGTTCGTCTGCAATTTCTAGCACTTGTCTGTGCTTTGAAGTGTAATGTTTCTGTTTGCTCGTCTGCAACTCTCAACACTCTTTTGTGTTTGACATTTGACATTTGTTTGTTGCTCGTCTGCAATTTTCAACACTCGTCTGTGTCTAATATCTGATATTTGATGTTGCTCGTCTGCACTGGCCAACACTCGTCTGTGTTTGGTGTATGAATGCTTTGTTTGGATACTCGTCTGTATCATCCCTCTCACTCGTCTGTGTTATCATTTTGGTATTGCTCGTTTGCTCTTCCCAGCAATGGTCCATGATTACCTTGACATTGCTCGTCTGCAATTTTCCAACACTCGTCTGTGTTTGGTACCCAGTATTTGCTCGTCTGCACTCCCCAACACTCGTCTGTGTTTGGTGTTATCCTCCTTGATATTGCTCGTCTGCAATTTCCAACACTCGTCTGTGTTTGATATGTTATCTCTTCTATTTGCTCATATGCAATTTCCAACACTCGTCTGTGTTTGGAATACATTACCTGAATGAAGCTCGTCTGCATTGTTTGGATACTCGTCTGTATCATCTCCGGCACTCGTCTGTGTTGTTACCTGTTTGAAGCTCGTCTGCTTTGTTTGGATACTCATCTGTATCATCCCCAACACTCGTCTGTGTTAACTTATATCTGTATGTGTGGATCTGCTGATTATCTTGGTACTTGTTTGTATTGCTACCCCAGATGCTTGTCTGTGTTTGAATTTCTGGTATTTGTCTATACCAGTGGCTGATGCTCGTCTGTATCACTGATTGAAGCGCTCGTTTGTGTTTCTTAGATCATTCTCTGATACTCATTTGTATCATTGACTGTTGGAACTCGTCTGTGTTATCTTGATGATCATCCAATACTCGTCTGTATTGAAGAGGTTTAAAATCCTGACTGTGGGAATGAATGTCAAAATGGTTACCGGTCCTGGCGTAACAGGTATATCCGAAGGAGGCTCGTCTGTCTCAAGCATCAATTATTGTTGTTGCACCTGGCGTAACAGGTTTTCTCAAAGAAGACTCGTCTGTCTCATACCATATATCCACAGATAATATATGAAGAGGGTTCGTCTACCTTAATCATGCATGTCTATCCCACAGACTTTAGTGCATCCCGGTCCTGGCGTAACAGGTTTATCTGAAGGAGGCTCGTCTGTCTCAAGTCATATGTTCTTGCAGTGTTTGAGGACTCGTGTGTCGAGCTCCTGGCGTCACAGGATTGTTTGAAGAAGACTCGTCTGTCAAAGTATTCTTGTTTCAGATACCAGTTTCAACTTAGAAGAAGCTCGTCTGCTTTTTTCTCCCCTTCAATCACCAAAGTGTCATTTGGTTGGGTTTACTTCCCAGGGTTGCATTCTTCGTGAGAGTGCAAATTTCTGGTCTTCTTTGTATTCAATCACAGTTTATCTTGAACGGTCGATAGCCCGTGCTACCGTCCTTTTCAGATTAACTAATGATTGAATAGGGGCACATATGAAGCTACTTCAACCCACTAGGTGAAATAGTCAATGGCTACCAGGATGAATCTGTGGCCATTTGAAGCAGTCGGTTCAATCTTCCCAATCATGTCAATGCCCCACATGCCAAAGGGCCAGGGTGAAGACATTACATTCAAAGGATTTGGAGGCACATGCACCTTATCTGCATAAATCTGGCATTTATGGCATTTCCTGGCATAGGCACAACAGTCTGCATCCATTATGATCCAGTAGTAACCTGACCTTAACAATTTCTTTGCCATTGCATGCCCTCCAGCATGGGTACCGAAAGATCCTTCATGCACCTCGTGCATCAGCAAGTCTGCTTCTGCCTTATCAACACATCTGAGAAGTACCATATCAAAGTTGCGCTTATACAAGGAACCATCAGCATTTAGGAAGAAACTACCAGCCAACCTTCTTAATGTCTTATTATCATTGGAAGATTTCCTAGGTGGGTATGTTTGATCCTCCAAGAAGCATTTGATGTCATAGAACCAAGGCTTATCATCTTTAGCAATGTCTACTGAGAATACGTATGTTGATCTGTCAAGTCTGGATACTGAAATCCGAGGCATAAAGTTGGCAGCCTGAACTTTGATCATGGATGAAATGGTAGCCAGAGCATCTGCAAACTGATTTTCATCTCGAGGGATATACTCAAGCTTGACTGTGGTGAAGAATGTCAGTAATCTCCTCGTATAATCCCAATATGGAATTAGATGCTCCTGGTGAGTGTACCATTTACCGTTGGTTTAATTGATTACCAGAGCTGAATCTCTGAATACAATTAACGTCTTGATCCTGAGGTCAATGGCCTCCTCAAGACCCATGATACAGGCTTCGTATTCAGCTTCGTTGTTAGTGCAGTTAAAAGTGAGTTTTTCCGAGAAAGGCATGTGAACTCCTTTAGGTGTAATGAGAACTGCACCAACACGACGACCATTCATATGAACAACCCCATTGAACATCATTGTCCACTCTTCTTCTAGGTCAGGCCCTTCAGTGTGAATAGGCTCTTCATGATCTTGTGCTTTTATGAACATGATGTCTTCATCAGGGAAGTCAAATCTCATAGGCTGGTAATCATCAATGGGTTACTCAGCAAGATAATCAGACAATACACTGCCTTTGATGGATTTCTGAGATGTGTACTGAATGTCATATTCTGTGAGAATCATTTGCCATCTTGCAACCCGTCCGCTAAGTGCTGGCTTCTCAAATATGTACTTGACTGGGTCCATCTTTGAGATCAATAAGGTAGTGTGGGTCCACATATACTGCCTTAGTCGGCGAGCAGCCCACGCTAAAGCACAACAAGTTTTCTCGAGCAGTGAATAACGTTGTTCACAGTCGGTAAACTTTTTGCTTAGGTTGTAAATTGCGTACTCTTTCTGACCAGACTCGTCATGCTGGCCCAACACACACCCCATTGACTCTTCTAATACTGTCAAGTACATTATTAGAGGTCTTCCTTCAACTGAGGGCATATGGATTGGAGGCTCTTGTAAGTATTCCTTGATTTTGTCAAAAGCCCTTTGGTAGTCTTCATTCCACCTGACTGTTTGTTCTTTTCTTAACAACTTGAACAGGGGTTCACAGGTTGTTGTAAGGTGAGATATGAACTGTGAAATGTAGTTCAATCTACCTAGAAACCCCCGAACTTCTTTTTCAGTCTTCGGTGCAGGCATTTCCTGAATGGCTTTGACTTTGTCAGGGTCAACTTCAATTCCCTTTTCACTTACAATAAATCCCAGCAGCTTACCGGATCGTACCCCGAATGTGCATTTGTTGGGGTTTAGCTTCAGCTGGTACTTCCTCAGACGTTTGAACAGCTTCAACAAATTCAACAGGTGGTCTTCTTCTGTAAGGGACTTGGCAATCATGTCATCCACATAACATTCAATTTCTTTGTGGATCATGTCGTGGAATAATGTTACCATAGCCCGTTGATAAGTGGCACCAGCATTCTTCAGTCCGAATGGAATTACCTTATAATAGAATGTGCCCCAGGGTGTGATGAAAGTTGTCTTCTCCATGTCTCCAGGTGACATCTTGATCTGATTATATCTTGAAAATCCATCTATGAAGGAGAACACCGAGAACTGAGCTGTATTGTCGACTAATACATCAATGTGAGGTAATGGGAAGTTATCTTTCGGGCTGGCTCTGTTCAGGTCCTGGTAATCCACATACATTCGTACTTTGCCATCCTTCTTAGGCACATGTACAATGTTAGCAACCCACGGCGGGTAACTAGTCACAGCAAGGAAACCGGCGTCCCACTGTTTTTGTACCTCTTCTTTTATCTTCATGGCCATATCCGGATGTGTACGGCGCAACTTCTGTTTTACCGGAGGACAGTCTTCTTTTAGTGGCATCTTGTGCATAACAATGTTGGTATCCAGACCTGGCATATCTTGATAAGACCAAGCAAAAACATCCGCATACTCCCGAAGCATGTCAATAAGTTGTTCCTTCACTGAATTTTGCAGACGGGCCCCAATTTTCACTTTTTCAAGTCTTCTTCGGTACCAAGATTAACTGTCTCAACTTCCATCTGATGAGGAGTAATAACCTTCTCCTCTTGTCTCAACAATCTAGCTAGTTCTTCAGATAGCTCATAATCTTCTTCAACCCCTTCATCAGCTTGATTAATCGGATTGTCAAAGTCATACGAAGTCATAACAGTCTCGTTGTCGGTGCAGTCTGGAGGGCACTCTCTACACGTGTTTAGATTTGTTCATTTTAGTGATTAGTTTTATCTTGCTTAGAAAAAGTGAAAATGAAGTTATTATTTTGAAAAACATTGCCATTTTTTTTTTGTACAAAAAATGAAAAATGAAAAACAGTGAGCGAGAGAAAAAAGAGACTCATTTGCAAAAGGTGTCATGATATTCATTAATTGATCGTTTGCACAAAATACAAGATGGCTCGATTACAAAATGATCCCTGACATCTTGGGCAAGATGCAGGACTTGATGCATGCTTAAAGACAGGAAATAATAATTACTCTGCAGGAGTAACTCTTATAATTTCCTAGGAAGACCAGTTTGAGACTTGGTTCCCCGGGATCGTTGGACGTATCCAGTTTTCCAGGTTGCGTTCATCTTCTTTCTCGTCTTCCAGACTGTTCACAGCATCCGGGGTTAGCATTCCCCCTGTGACAAATTTGGGCTCCTTTGCAGCCTCTGGATGATCTTACCGAGTTGGTCTGTAACCCAACCCGAATCTGTCTTCTTTCTTTTCAACTGGCAGCAACTTTCCCCAGCCTTGAGCGGTACCCTCCTCATCAACCTTTCGGGCCTGTTGATATGAGGTGATGGAAGTTCCAGACACAACAGACGCTTCATTGATGTTAAGGGCCTCAAACCTCTGACTCATGGTCTCATGGATCTCCCCATCCATTTCTATGTACTTGTACGTAGCCATCTGGATAAAAAAGATATCTTCTTCCCCACAGATGGTGATGATTTGGCCTTCCCACTCGAATTTTAACTTCTGGTGAAGGGTAGACGTAACAGCGCCAGCGGCGTGGATCCAGGGTCTACCCAACAGACAACTGTAGGTCGGCTGTATGTCCATCACAAAGAAGGTAGTTTTAAAGGTCTGTGGGCCAATCAACACAGGTAAATCGATCTCTCCAAGCACCGATCTCTTAGAGCCATCAAATGCTCTCACCACCAAATTACTTGGGCGCAATGCCAAGCCATCATACTCCAACTTCACCAGGGCTTTCTTTGGGAGAACATTGAGTGAAGACCCAGTGTCCACCAGTACGTGAGAAAGAACAACACCTTTGCATTCCAAGGTGATGTGCAAAGCCTTGTTATGGTTGCGCCCTTCCGTTGTTAAATCAACATTTGTAAAGCCCAGTCCATGACTGGTGTTGACATTTGCGACCACAGTTTCTAACTGATTAACAGTAATCTCTTCTAGCACATATGATGCGTGCAGGACCTTCAACAATGCATTCTTGTGGGCTTCGGAACACATTAGCAATGATAATATAGAGATCTTGGAGGGGGTTTGGTGAAGCTGGTCCACCACCTTGTAATCACTCTTCTTTATTATCCTCATGAATTCGTCTACCTCTTGCTCAAAAGACGTCTTCGGATTCTCTTTAACAGCAGGCTCTTCAGGCACCACATTCTTCCCTTTTGCCTTAGCAGCAGCTTCTGCTTCGGCATTGGGCCTTGGTGTTTGTGAGGCAAAAAGGCGTCCGCTTCTGGTGAAGCCTCCGCCTCCCCCAACATTGTCAACTTGTGGTGAAGAGGTTGATGAATCCAAAGTGATTTTCTCCCCATTGCAGTAGAGATCAGAGCTGTAGTGCCAAGGTATGGCATTACTGCTTTCATAAGGAACAGGCCCAGGTACCGTAATGGTGACCGGACTGATTGCTGCAGCGGAAGGAACTATGATGGTGTGCGGATCATAATAGATCGTGACTGGAGATCTGACAGGAGGTGTTACAGTTTGTTGTTGAAAATTATCGTTGTGATGAACATTTTCCGGGTCATAATAGACCGTTGAGACATCTTCATTAATGTTTGTTGGCATTGTAGATGATTTCGTTGATAAAATGGGTGCTGATACTATAGAAGTGAATGTTGCTGAACTTTGATCTGTTGAAATAATGGATGGAGAGATTGCTGGAATTGTGGATGAATCAGTGGGAATGATAGTTGTTGCTGTTGTAGGAGGATTTGTTGTTGCTGAAGAAAGGATTGTTGGAGGAGCTGTTGTGGTAATCTGCAAAATTCCATCTTTGATGAGGCCATTTATGCTGAGCCTTAGCTTCTCACAACCATTAATAGCAGTCTTGCACAATTCATAGCAGGCCCCACAGCCCGGGAACACTTGGTATCTTAAAAGTTGAACTTTGACTTCAGCCAGTGGTGTTTGAATCTATGTAACATTATCAATTAGTGTAGATGATTGGTCCTCTTCTATGGCATTAATCCTGGGCCCACCATGATTAGGCATATGATTCCTGTTAACATTTGGAGGAGGTGCGAAATTGAGAGCTTTGGGATCAACCAGATCTTGAACTTTCATTTGTAAGGCTCTACATTTCTCAGTATTGTGACCAGGGGCGTTGGAGTGAAAGGCACACCTGGCATTAGCATCATAATTCTTTGGGAGATTGAGGGGATCTAGTGGAGCCAACATCCTTAGCTCAACCAGGTTAAGCTTCAGGAGTTGCGGCAGTAAGGCAGCATAAGGCATGGGGATGGGGCCAATCACCTTGTTTGCTTGTGATGGCCTCTGTTGAAAGGGGCGCTACTGTTGGTTGCTATTGTTGTTGTTGTTGTAAGTTCTTTGTTGCGGAAAATGAGATGGTTGCTGATAGTGATGTTGTTGTTGTTGTTGAGGATAAAGTGGTTGTTGTCGAACCGGAGCCAGGATGGTAACAGCTGCTACTGATCTGTGAGAATACTAGGGTCCGCCCCTGCTTGCGTGGATAGCATTTGTTTCACCTGCCTTTCGGGGTCCTGCAAAAGGTTTTCTGGGGTTGCTGGAGGAACTTGCACCATTGTCAGAGATTTTGCCCATCTTCAAAAGACTCTCAATTCTCTCACCAGCTATAACTACATCGGCAAAGCTGGTAGAGGAGAAAGCAGCAAGTCTATCAATATAAGTTCCCTGCAAGGTGTTCATAAACATGTCAGCCATCTCTCTTTCTGACATGGGTGGCTGAACAGCAGCAGCAAGCTGTCTCCACCTCTGAGCATAATCCCGAAAGCTCTCCCTTGAAGACTGAGACATACCCATTAGAAGGGTTCTATTGGGAGCCATGTCTAGGTTGTACTGGTATTGATGGATGAAGGCTTCGGCCAAGTCTTTCCAACATCTTATAGTGGCCCTTGTCAGATGCGAATAACATTCTCTTGATGCTCCAGTCAGGCTGTCCTCAAAATAGAACATCCATAACTTCTCATCCATGGTATATTCCTTGAGTCTTCCTAAGAAAGATTGCAGATGAGTACGCGGGCAAGAGGTACCATTATATTTCTCAAAGCATGGGGGTTTGAATTTATGGGGAATCCTCACCTCATCTACCAACCCCATATCCATTACGTTGAAGCCCAAAGAATTCTGAGATTCCAAAGATCTTAACTTTTCAGCAATCTCATCCAACCTTCTATCATATACCTCATCTCCAGCCCCAATAACAGTGAATTTATCTTCTTGGGGATCCTCTTGTAGGATCCTGCCCGCAGCAGTATTACCTTGAACATTCCTCGGGATGTTAACATCTGGATTCAAATGGGGTTCATACTCTGGTGGGTCAATACGAGGCTGCCCCTGTTCATTATTGTTGGTTCCTCCTGTCCCAAGGTGGGGCTCTTCAGGTGTCTGTCTTTCTACCAGCTCTCTCAACCTTTCTTGACTCTGGGCTAAGCCAGTCATCACAGCCATAAACTGTGTCATTTGGTTTCTCATTTCGACCCTTTCATTCACCATCTGATTTCTGACCTCATTCAGGTCCTGTTGTACCTGCTCCATTTGAATTCCTGGAAGGTTGTTACGCGTAGGGTACCGATGTGTGCGGTTGACAGGGAACACTCGGCGATGTGCAATGTTTCCTGAGATCACAACAAAGTTAGAAACAAAAATAATAACAAAAACCTACAAAACAAAGACAAAGTTAGTATGCAATGCAGTATGCTTATTTTTTTTCCAAGGTATCCGGTTTGGTTCTTGGTTTTGACCTTTCCAGACCTCGAGGAAGATGCTTGATGTTGTTGGGAAAAGAAGCCCAGTGAAAACAAACTAAATATATTACAAATGATGGAAAATACATAGTCTGTTTTACAATACATGACCATGATGGGTCAAAAATACAACAAAAGGAAAAGTACATCAAAAGGAAAGAACAACAAGCAAAGAGGAATCAGACATCCAATCCATAATCATCTTCCCTGACCTCCTTCAGGAGTACCTCAGTCACCGGACCAGCTGGGTGCTCTATAATAGTCCTAATGAGGAGGTTCCTGGTAGCAATGGCATTAGTCAGCTTCTTATGCTTGTCCTGATCTTTGGATCTCTTCAAACCTGCTCTAAGCTTCAATTCTGATATCTCCTTTTGAGCTGCCAACAAAGCTTCCTGCTACTTCTTCTCATTGGCCTCCAACTGATCAATCTTGGCCTGAGTCCTCTGGTCCTCTTGTGCACGGGCCTCGGTGATCCTGATCCACCTAGCCTGACTCTCTTCCAGATAGTGTTCAACCCTAGCTTTCTGAATCTTGGCCTCTTTGCAGGCATTCTTCAATATCTGTTCCCCAGCTCTTGCTTTCCTTATGTAGTCAATTGTTCTTTCAATCTTGGTAAGATGCTCAGTCTTGAGTCTTTCCAATCTTTCAATATCCAGGCGACCATCATTTCTTTCCCAAAGAGTTTTCTTCAGGGCTTCAGACAGCTGATTATTCCTCTCTTTCAGCTTTTCAAATTCCTCCAGGCTAACAATTGCTGCAGGCTGTACTGTAGATGGTCCAGGTGTGTCTTCCAAAGTGAAAGGCATTCTGGTAATCTAAGCTCTAGTACGGGACCAATCTGAGTACTGAGCTAAAGCAACATTGTTACATCTTCCAAGAATAGCTATCCCTTTTGTTTGGATG
This sequence comes from Lathyrus aphaca, assembly GCA_963966055.1. Taxonomy (NCBI): domain Eukaryota; kingdom Viridiplantae; phylum Streptophyta; class Magnoliopsida; order Fabales; family Fabaceae; genus Lathyrus; species Lathyrus aphaca. The sequence goes on from OZ014520.1 coordinate 49,771,322, forward strand.
TTGTTCCAAACCCAGGCAGCTTTCCTGACAACAGCTGAATTAGGTTGCACTTCATAGTAAAAGGTCTCAGCTAAATCCTGTCCTCTAGGAGGGTGAACCAAGGCATATCCCAATTGTCTCTTAAACAGTAAAGGGTTGTAATTGATGCAACCTTTTACTCCTATTAGAGGCACATTAGGGTACTGCCCACAGCTGGTGATAATGTCCTTGCCTTTGGTGCTCTGGGTGCACCATCTGATATCATCTGAAGTTAAGGAAATGAACCTTTTGGCCCAATTCTTCTGCTGATGTGGATTCAAGAAAGCATTTGATTTAGGCAGGTGCCTGAGTAGCCAAGAATAAAACAAAGGAGCACAGCATCTGACCAACTTCCCCCTTTGTTTTTCATTTCTCTGATGGATGGAGTAGTAAAAATCTCCTAGCAATTTAGGCACTGGATTCCTCAGTAGAAACAAGTGGATGGCATTCTTACTGACAAATTTAGGCTCATCTGCAAACAATATAGCCCCATATATGCTGAGGGATAAAAGTGCACAAACTTCCCTCCACTCTCCCAATGAAGCCTTCAGGATGGCCTGAGAAATCAAGAAGTCCAAATGTAGACTGGGAATCCCAACTTTTGTTGTCATGTTTTGCTCAATAAGGGCAGGCTCCAAGTACAATGCCCTTGCTATCTCTTCACTTCTGGGAGCAGTCATCTCTGGGTTAAAGGGGATCCCTCCTCTGATAGGTACTCCAATCAACAAAGAAAACTCTTCCAACAGGGGCCCCATCTGAAAGTCTGAAAAGGTGAAACATCAAAGTGGATGGTCATAAAATTGCAAGCATGTGTGGATCATGCTTCTCTGAGAAGAATCAAGATCTATAACCATATCCAAAATACCCCCATAGTGTTCTCTAAACAGTGAGATGTGGTTAGGTGTGATAAGTGACTGGATCTGCCTAATACCAGTCAAAGAAGGCTCAAAGAAGTGATAAGATATGTTGCTTTTCCTTGGAATATCCATGATTGCTGAAGAAGCTGAAGTCATATGCTGGTGAAGATTGTAGACTGAGAAGCTGAAGGTAAGTCTCTGACAGACTGATGCAGGTGATGATGGAGATAACTGAAAAAGATGTTGAAGAAGACAGCTGAAGCAGGGGTCTAAGCAACAGAAGGGGTCAAAACCAAACCAAGATATAATGAGGTGGATACCCTGAAAAAAAATAAACAAATGTTAAATGATGCAATGATGATATATGCAAATGATATGCAAGGGTTTGTGATCAAGAGCTGGATCTGATTATCTGCCTTGATATAAGGTCCATGTATGTTCAAAAGTCTGGATGGAGGCTCATAGATCCAGTAACCAGGGTGGGGGACTCAAATAAAGAGTCACATGTCCAGGGTTAATCACAAAAATTGTCCAAAATTAAGCATTCTTAAACAATACAGTAACAGGGTATGATGTGGCCAAGGGTTCCTGCACCCTGTAAACAGCCAAACCCCCTCACATGTAATGTTCTAGAACAAGGATCCTCAGACTTGGATTAGTTATGAGAAGTGTAAACACTTCTAACCTGGAGGTACAATGTTTACAATAACCATAAAAGATCCTCCTCTAATTCACCCCAGATTCTGAAGGTCATAAAAAAGGTCATCCAAACTTAGCATACTTCCCAGATAGTCCTAGCACTACAGGAAATCTGTAGCACAGAGTTCTCAAGAAGAAACCCACATCTGAACCGTGTTTCATATTCCCGCACTAGACCGAAATGGAATGGGAAAGAACATGAACCACTCTAGCCTAGGTGTCACTCAGGTCCCAGGTATAGGACCTTAAACTCTCAATGGAACCCCACCCACCAAAGAAAACCAGATCCAGCAATGACACTATGAAATATGCATAAGACTGTACAAGAAAGCAATAAATAGTGTTGTACATAAAGCAATAAATAAAGCAAAATAAATAAACACACATAGCACATAACACCCCCATAAACACAAATCAAACAAATGCTAGGAGGAACCCACAAAAAGAACCAGAAGCCCTGGTTGCAATATAAGGTTCCCCAACAGAGTCGCCAAGCTGTCGCTCCCGCCAAATGACACCTGGTCAGAAGGGGTACAGACGCGAACGGTCGGCGAAAGGAGAGAACATGAAGATGAACTGAAAAGAGTCGCCAACTAGGCATTTTTATCCCGAAGGAAAGGTAATGCTGCATAGGCCTAGGAAAAGATGGACAAGACGGTTGCGAACCAGAGAAACTGAGAAAGGGGGTTGGTTACAACCTAGGAAGGTATTATCACCCGGATTGTCCGTCGTATCCGACGGGATCCACGCTTGAAAGATTTGTGCTTAAAGGGGTAGTGTCAGTGCCATTTTGAGTGTAAAAGCTGGAAAAGAATGCAAGTGTCAATGCAGAAGAAATGTGAAGTGAAATAAAGGAGTGTCAGTGTAAGAAAAGAGTGTGAAGCTCAAGACTATGAGGCTTAAAGAATAAGGCTATAAGAGGGGGAATATACAGAGACTTTTGTTCGATAACTATTAAGTTATGCCTGCGTATCCTCTCGTGCAATGAGGAAGTCAGAACACCGTAGTTCGACTCAAAGAGACTGAAAGATGAATTGACTTGTGAACTGCATACTTGTCTATGCTCAAGTGTATGACCTGTCTGGCTCAAGTGCAAACTGTCTTGCATTAGACGGAAGAAGCGAGTTCTCATTTATGAGTGAATGAGGTGAGAAAAGAATCCTGGAGGAGACGATTATTTTTTGTTTTTGGTATTTTCAATCTTTTATTGCTTTTTGAGTTTGTCATAAGAAAATGAGCTTAAGCCTAAACCAAGGGTTAGCAAACTCATCACATCTTCCCTCTGATTAGGGGTAATGAGAATACCTTAAGCATGAAGTAAACACCTCACACTTAATCACCATGATGTAGGATTAAGATCATTAACCTATTTGCATTTATTTAGATGTTTTTTGGAGTTTTTTTGTTTAGTGTTAAGTAATGAGTTTAAGCCATAATCAAGGATTTAATGGACCCATTACACCATCCTAATAGAAGGATAATAGATGAGAACATTTAAGCTGAGGAAGGCTCCTCAACTTAATCCATGATTAGGGATTAACCTCATGACAAAACAAAGCCATTATTAAAGTGGATTTTAGTTGATGATAAGATTAAGAAGTGGATTTTATGATTTGTAAGACAACTTGAGGGGGACTTGTCCATTAACACTAGGGTTAGTCCTTCTTAACCAATTAAGGAAGAATTAGAACCCTAATGCAAGGCCCAAGTTACAAGCTTGATGTCTTAGTGATTATTAGGTGAATTGATTAAAGGATTTAAACACATTAAGGGTTTAACACTTAGGATTAAAGTTATACACTCCATCCTAAGAGAAGGATGCAGGCATAAGCTTAATCACAAAGCCTTAAAACCTTTAAGGTTTAGTCCCTGATTATGAGATGAGAAGAGAAGACACAAAGATGACACAAAGGTAAAACTAATGGGGGAATAATCAAACCCTAATTGTGATCATGCTTGGGTATTCCTAAGGTTTATGAGGCTTGCAAGAGACCTTCAAGAGAGCCACCAAGGAAGAAGCAGGATGAAAGGAAGAGAAGCAGAAAGAAGCAAGTCAACTTACTTCACTTAAAAAGATAAGTTGCTTGAAGAAAGAAAGTGAGTAAGGAGCATGAATGAGAAAGGTCACTCTAATACAAAGATAAAATGCAACAATGATGCATAAGAGAGAAGAGAAGAGATTATGAGAAGTGAAGGCAAATTCACTTCTCAAACACTTACCACCTGAAAAGTTAGCAAAAGGAAATGAAATGAGAATGAAATGAAATGCAAAGATGGAAACCAAAACCAGAAGCATGTTCATGATGCTAATGATGCAAAGAGATGATACAAATGTATGTCATGAGATATGAATGATCATACAAGAGATGGGAATGCAAATGAAGCATATAAGAAGCATGAAAGTTCATGAATGCATATGAAATGAAATGAAAGCATAACATGGAAAATGGGTGATGCAATGATCAAACATGATTCTAATGTGTCCTAAGATGTCTTATATGTCATGTGGATGCACAAAATATCATGGCAAGTTCATGTATGCAAGCTTATACAAGATGAATGCAAAGGAAGATGTAAAATTAGGGTTATATGAACATGTGAGATGCAAAACTCAAAAACAGAAGCAAAACATAAGATACAAAATAGAAAATGCACTCAAAGGAACCCTAAACCTATACTAGTTCACTATCCAAAGGGGGAGGTCAGAAGCTAAATCTAAAGGAAGTTATAAATTTCCTAAGTTTCTAGGGTTTTAAGGGTGATCCTAAGTGTAAAATGCCAAAAAAATTGAAAATGAAAGATAAAAATGAAACAAAAATGTTTTTAGATGCTTGAAACCATGCATAGCACAATGCAAAAAGAATCATTCACAAACTCAACTTGGTTCAAAAGTTATGAATTTTTGAAGTTAGGGTTAAAAATATGCAAATTTAAGAACCCTAATTCATTTGAAAAATGTCAAAGCATGATCAAAACCAAAACGAAATTTGTGTGGTGAGTTTGTAAATGTTTCTAAATGCCTAAGAATGTTCTCTGAATTTTTTTGTGATTGTTAAATACTTAAATGTATTTTTAATTAATTAAAATCAATTAACTAATTAAAAATAACATTTAAATGATTTAAAAATAAATTTTAATGCAAAAAATAAAAATAAAAATATTTTTGGGTTCTGAAAATTAATAAAAGGCTGGATAAAAAATTTCAGAATTTTTTAATGTTTTTTACTATTTTTAAAAATTCGTATAATATAAAATAAGAAAAATGAAATAAAAATTAATTTAATGGAAAGTATGTACAATGGATGGATCAGATTGAATCTGGGCTTAAACATGTTGACTGGGCGCGCATCTGAATGGCCCAAATTTAAACTGAACTAATTATAATTAATTAATTCAATAAACCTAATTAAAAACTAATCACAAGATCCAGGCCCTTCATTGCACGCGGGAAAGCTTGATCTAACGGCCCATATTCAAGTTATTCCCTAACCCTAATTAATTAGGTTAAAGTTTGTCATAAGAAAATGAGCTTAAGCCTAAACCAAGGGTTAGTAAACTCATCACATCCTCCCTTTGATTAGGGGTAATGAGAATACCTTAAGTATGAAGTAAACACCTCACACTTAATCACCATGATGTAGGATTAAGATCATTAACCTACTTGTAATTATTTAGATATTTTTGGAGTTTTTGTTTAGTGTTAAGTAATGAGATTAAGCCATAATCAAGGATTTAATGGACTTATTACACCATCCTAATAGAAGGATGATAAATGAGAACATTTAAACTGAGGAAGATACCTCAACTTAATCCATGATTAGGGATTAACCTCATGACAAAACAAACCTTTATTTGATGGATTTTAGTTAATGGTGAGATTAAGAAATGGATTTTAGGGTTTGTAAGACAACTTGAGGGGGACTTGTCCATTAACACTAGGGTTAGTCCTTCTTAACCAATTGAGGAAGAATTAGAACCCTAATGCAAGGTCCAAGTTACAAGCTTGATGTCTTGGTGATTATTAGGTGGATTGATTAAAGGATTTAAACACATTAAGGGTTTAGCACTTAGGATTAAAGTTATACACTCCATCCTAATAGAAGGATACAGGCATAACCTTAATCACAAAGCCTTAAAACCTTTAAGGTTTAGTCCTTGATTATGAGAAGAGAAGAGAAGACTCAATGATGACACAAAGGTAAAACTAATGGGGGGACTAATCAAGCCCTAATTATGATCATGCTTGGGTGTTCCTAGGGTTTATGAGGCTTGCAAGAGATCTTCAAGAAGGCCATCAAAGGAGAAGCAGGATGGAAGGAAAAGAAGCAGCAAGAAGCAAGACAACTTACTTCACTTAAGAAGATAAGTTTCTTGAAGAAAGAAAGAGGAGAAGGAGCATGAATGAGCAAACTCACTCTAATCCACAAGTAAAAATGCAGCAAAGATGCATAAAAGAGATGAGAAGAGGTTATGAGAAGTGAAGGCAAATTCACTTCTCAAAGCACTTACCACCTGAAAAGTTAGCAAAAGGAAATGAAATGAAATGAAAATGAGAAAGATGCAATGATGCAAACCAAAACCAGAAGCATAATCAAGATGTAAATGATGCTTATAGGTGATACAAATGGATGTTATGAGATGTGGATGATCATACAAACAATGAAGATGCAAATGAGACATGTAAGAGGCATAAAAGTTTATGAATGCACATGAAATTAAATGAAGGCCAAACAAGGAAAATGGAATATGCAATGATCAAACATGATTCTAATGTGTCTTAGGATGCCTTACATATCATATGGATGCACAAAATGTCATAGCAAGTTCAAGTATGCAAGCATATGAAGAATGGACACAAATGAAAGCAAAATTAGGGTTTACATACAATATACAATGCAAAAATCCAAAATAAGAAGCAAAGCAAGAGATAAAAAATTGAAAATGGGATCAAAGGAACCCTAAACCTATACAAGTTCACCGCCCAAAGGAGGAGACCTAGATCTTAACCTAATGGAAATTATAATTTTCTTAAGTTTGCTAGGGTTTTAGGAAACCTCAAAAGGAAAAATGCAAAACAAATTGAAAATGAAAGATAAGTTCATGCCAATTTTATCCTAGAAACTACATGGTATGTAGAATGCAATGCAAAAAGAACCATTATCAAACCCTTCATGGTTAGGCAGAAAAGATTTTTCTAAGTTAGGGTCAAAATATTGCTTTTTAAAGAAACCTAAATCAACAGAAAAATGTCAAAATGGATCAAAAACCAAAAAGAAATTTGTATGAATGGTTTGATAATGTCTCTAAATATGTCAAGATGCAATGTGATTTTTTTTGGTGATTTTTTGAAACTTAAATGGTATTTTAATTAATTAATTTCCATTAATTAATTAAAATAAACATTAAAATATTTTAAAAATACAAATTTTATGCAAAAATAAAAATAAAAATTATTTTCAGAATGAGAAAAATATTTAAAACCATGATGCACAAAATAAAATTTTTTAGATTGCTTTTGCTATTTTTAATAAAATGATAAAGAAAATGCAAATAAAAAGAAAAATAAATGAATTTAAATGGAAGTCAACTGATCCAAGGGCCTAGGTTCAAGGTCATGACGCGGGAATTGACCAGCGCGCGCATCTGAACGACCTCAATTCAAATTTCACTAATTATGATTAAAACCCTAATCTAAGCCCTAATTACTCTCAGGTGACCGGAACATTGTCCCGGTCATCTTCTCCGGCTAGCCAAACATTTAATCTCTCTTAATACGTGACCCCAAGCCCTCAAACTTTCCAGAAATGATCCTCACATCACTCCCAACAAGAATCACACAACAAAAATCATTTATTTACCATCAAGAACATGAATCGAAGCAAAACGGAAAATACATCAAAAATTTCAGAAGCTTGTGAAATGCTTAAAACTCAACCATTTTCGAAACAAAACATATCATGGCAATCAGAGGAACACATAGAATCATTCTATAACATAAAAAGGAAGTTCTGGAAAAATAAATTCCATGGCTACCTGAAATGAAGCTTTCAAACTAGGAGCTTTCTGACCAGTTCTTTGCCTCAAATCAACTCCAATGACTCCCCTCAAGAGTTTGCAATGCTTGGTTGGAGTTTAAATGACCTCTATGTGGAGTTGGCTGAGGCTCAGTTCAAGAAATGTGAAAATCTTGTTTTTGGTAATATGGGTTTCAAGGCAAAATGAAGGGTGGGAAATGACCAGTGATGAATGTGGAGTTGAATGGTGGAAAAAGTTTGGATATTTGTTGGCTGAGTTATGAAATTCGAAGGATTTTGCAAGTTGGAGGGATTTTGGCTATATTGAGTTCTTGGAGGATTAAGGTTCCAAACTTATGTGAAAATGGCTTGCTTCTTTGCCACATAACAGGCTGGGATAGGTCAGAGAGTTGTTATGGAGCAGTGTGATTGGTATGGAGCAAAATGCATAAAGTCCACAAAGTTGTCTTTGGAGGTATGGGCTCATGGCAGGCCAAGGACAATGGGGTGTCCTGCGCAGCTGACTTTAGGGAGGTCCATGGAATTGGCTTTGAGGCAATTCAGCAAGTGGGATGAAGTTTGTGTGATGTTTTGCAATTATGTGAAGCTTTGGCCCTTTTGTAATTTCTTGATGCTCAAAGCATAGAATGATGCAATTCTTTGGGCAATTCTGAATTATAGGTCATGTACTATGTTTGTGTAATGGTTAGAAGTGTGTTTGAAGTCACAAAAATGCTTTGGCAAGAGTTTTTGCAAGTTTCCCTCTTTGGTGCATAAGTGAAATTTTGTGATTTTTCCCAACTTTGCAAGGCCATAACTTGAGTTCTATGATGAATTAGATCAAGTTCTTGTACTTTTTGGAAAGGAAATGATCCAATATATAACTTTCATGACCAAGAATGTTTCATTTGAAGCATTTTTGAATCAAAAAGAGGAGGTTGAAAAACCTTCCCAAAATGGCAAGTTTACATTACAAGTCACTTTCCCAAAATGGCAACTTTGCAAATGACTTGAAATTCTTCAATTTTGTGAACTTATAACTTATTCTAAGATCAAATAAAGATCATATATACCCAAAATGATGGAGAAGACCCTTTGGTTGGATGATTGGGGGCCTCAGATACCCTGATTTTGCACTGACTTGCTCAAGAAGTCATATATTGATCAGATGCCTTCCCCATTGAATTTCTTCATGAAAATTGGTATGCATGATCCTCATATCATATAGAGACCAATAGAAATAAGAATGACTAAAAAAATTGGAGTTATGGCCTCTGAAACCAAAACCCTAATTTTAGGTCATTTGTGTAGTTAAACTTGGCTCTGCTTCCATGCCTTCCTCAGTTCTTGTGATTTTCTGACCTCTTGATCTTGGGAGGATATAATATGATGCTTGAACATACATGGACCCTCTTGAGATGATTGGAGACCTTTGGAGTGGCCCAGATAGCTCAGGGATTGCTCAAATCACAAACCCTAGATGCAGATGACTTTGAACCAATGCAGTGAAATAAAAATGCAATATGAGATGATATGATTGAACTTATGCAAATGGAAAGAATCACAAGCCATGGTGAAATGAGTGAGGGAAAATTTGGGCTGTTTACAGCTGCCCCTATTCAAGCATGAGTTAGCTGTGCAGGATGTAAGCGACGGCTTAACAGACAAGCAAGATAACTTGTGGTTGAATACCAAAGACAGTCCAAGATTTGCACTCACTGGGGAGAAGAATAAAAGGGATATAGATTGTAAGAGGTATTAAAGTATGATTATAAAGTGCGGGCGACGGAGGACGACCGTCGAGCAAAGGACGAATGTTGGGGATAAAGCGATGACGGGGACGACCGACATGCTGGAGAAATGAAAAGATTATGATGGGGACGACCATCAAGTGAATTAACAGAATTCTCCGGGGATTACCGGGTTAATGAAATCAAAGGTGAAGGACGATCACCTAGCAGGGGACGGCTGCTCTGTTAGGGAGAAAGATGAGGGACGGTCATCAAAGGTGAAGGACGATCACCTGGCAAGGTACGGTTGCCAACAGTATCACGACATAGGACGAATTCAGGATAGAAAAGGTCGATGATGGGGACGGCCATCGGATAAGCATGATGAAGGACGATCATCGAAAGGTGAAGGACGATCACCTAGCAGGGTACGGCTGCTCTCGGGGTTTACCATGACATAGGACGAGTGTCAGATAACAAGATCAACGATGGGGACGGCCATCGGATAAAATGATGAAGGACGATCATCAAAAGGTGAGGGACGATCACCTAGCAGGTTACAGCTACTAAAAATATTACGACATAGGACGAATGTCGGATAGGAGAGGGTTCCAATAATGGAAATTCCGCTGGGGAATGGTAGACACGGACGAGTGTCCAAAGAGTGCATGTTGATATATGTTTGTAGAGAACGTTCGGGCGACTTTACTGGGGAATGATGACACGGACAAGTGCCAAAGGAGCATATACCTGTATTCAAGAGTGCAAAGGGAACGCTTTGGCTTTCTGCTGGGGGGTGTGAGAGGTATCATGTATACTGCTGATGGAATGTTGGTATATACGGGTGTTTGATTCAAAACATGGCTTATGCAATATGTTTGATTTTTTAACGTAATGCTCCGTATTGGACGGAATGCTACGCTCTGGGGAAAATGTGATGCGAATGTTATGATTATGCAAAAGATACCGATCCGGGATTCGGATCTCTCCACTTGTGGAGATCTCTGACTGATCTACCTGAAGGGAATGTCCCAGCTGGGCATGCGATCATTGGTAGATCTGATATATATGACTATGTTTGGGGAAATAAGTCACTGATAGAACTTTTCTTGGTGATGAGGAGCCCAGCTGGGGTCTGTGGAAGCTTTCGTCACTTTGTTGTGAGATCCTCAGATATTGCTCTTCCGGATAGAGGTTGAGACTCTGCGGGGAGATGATTCCCTGTCTAACACTTTGGCTAAGGAGGGATGATCACTGAATGACCTTCCCGGAGATCTTTGTGATACTGGTGAAAGTGATCAAAGCCTGGCAACTCAGCTGGGGAGAAGGCATCCCTGGTGCTATTTGGGAGACGCTGAGTAAATAGTGAATTGGCAGCTTGCTGGGGAGAAACTTTCATGCCCCATGTTGTGCTTTGATTGCCGGCAATCCTGTATGACAAAGAAACGTACAAGTATCCTGAGGTATCCCTTACTGGATTCCATCATAGGAGTTTAGACACTCCCGGGAGCAAATATATTTCCTGTAAGCATGTAATTTAGAAAATACGCATTTCTATTTATGCAATCAAAGGACATCGGACATTTTTGCAAATGAAAATGAAATGTACGAGACGAAATATGACTGAAAATCTAACTTTATTAATTTGTGTGCCCTGAATTGGCAAATACAATTAAAGAAACAGATCCCCTGAAATGAGGATATTGTTACAAATTGAGAAACAAAAGATGTTGGCAATGTTGATGACGCTTCAGTGCGCTTCCCTTTTGCTATGACTTGTATGACACTGACATTCTTCTCATCCTGCTTTCTGAAAAAGGTTGATTCTGACCGAGGCTTGAACCTTCCGAAGCTTGCTATGTTGTGAAAGATACAGACGAATTCAGAGTGTAGTTGTTCGCTTATTCCCTCATTTTGCGTGGATCGCCCTTTCGGGTTTTCAATCCACCGGGATACCCATTTTTGCCTGAGTTGTCCAATGTGGCTTTTCAACTCAGCGGGTGTACACATTTTTTATTTATTTTCCCTTATTTTTGCCCGAGTCTTTTTATTCTGTTTTTTTTACTCGTCGGGATGCCCTATTTTTGCCTGGACTTACATTCTGTTTTTATGTCCAGCGGGTCATTTTATGCGAAGTATTTTTTAACTGCATCTGAATTCACAGGGGACAGGAAGTCTTCACCATCCATAGTACTGAGCATCAGTGCTCCACCAGAGAAAACCTTCTTTACTATGAACGGACCATCGTAATTTGGAGTCCACTTGCCCCTGTGGTCTGTATGAGGAGGGAGGAGTCTTTTCAGCACGAGATCTCCTACTTGGTATTCCCGAAGCCTGACTTTCTGATCGAAGGCTTTCTTCATTCTCTTATGATACAACTGCCCATGGCAGATTGCAGCTAATCTCTTTTCTTCGATCAGATTCAGTTGATCGTATCGGGATCGTACCCATTCTGCTTCATTCAGTTTAACATCCATTAGTACCCGCAAGGAAGGTAACTCAACTTCAACAGGTAAGACTGCCTCCATACCATAAACAAGCTGATACGGTGTTGCCCCTGTGGATGTTCTGATTGATGTACGGTACCCGTGCAAGGCAAATGGTAACATTTCATGCCAGTCTTTATATGTGACCACCATCTTCTGCACAATCTTCTTGATATTCTTGTTAGCTGCCTCCACAGCGCCATTCATTTTTGGCCTGTAAGGAGAAGAATTATGGTGTTGGATCTTGAAGTCCCGGCATAGCTCTGCCATCTTTTTGTTGTTTAAGTTGGAACCATTATCAGTAAGGATTTGCTCGGGCACTCCATACCGACAGATGATGTCTCTCTTTAGAAATCGGGCTACCACTTGCCTGGTGACGTTTGCATATGAAGCTGCTTCAACCCACTTGGTAAAATAGTCAATGGCTACCAGGATGAATCTGTGGCCATTTGAAGCAGTCGGTTCAATCTTGCCAATCATATCAATGCCCCACATGGAAAAGGGCCAAGGTGAAGACATCACATTCAGAGGATTTGGAGGCACATGCACTTTATCCGCATAAATATGGCATTTATAACATTTCCTGGCATAAGCACAACAGTCTGCATCCATTGTGATCCAGTAGTAGCCTGATCTTAACAACTTTTTAGCCATAGCATGCCCTCCAGCATGAGTACCAAAAGATCCTTCGTGCACCTCATGCATCAACAAATCTACCTCTGTCTTATCAATACATCTGAGGAGTACCATATCAAAGTTTCTCTACGTACAAGGAACCATCGGCATTCAGGAAGAAACTACCAGCTAGCCTTCTTAATGTCTTCTTGTCATTGGATGATGCCCCAGGTGGGTATGTTTGATCCTCCAAGAAGCATTTGATATCATAGAATCAAGGCTTATCATCTTTAGCAAGGTCCACTGAGAATACATATGTCGGTCTGTCAAGTATGGACACTGAAATCCGAGGTATAAAGTTGGCAGCTTGAACTTTGATCATGGAAGAAATGGTAGCCAGAGCATCTGCAAACTGATTTTCATCTCGAGGGATATACTCAAGCTTGACTGTAGTGAAGAAAGTAAGAAACCTCCTTGTATAATCCCGGTAAGGCATCATATGCTCCTGGTGAGTGTACCATTTGCCGTTGGTTTGATTAATTACCAGAGCCGAATCTCCAAATACAGTCAAAGTCTTGATCCTGAGGTCAATGGCTTCCTCAAGACCCATAATACAGGCTTCGTATTCAGCTTCGTTGTTAGTGCAGTTAAAGGTGAGTTTTGCCGAGAAAGGCATGTGAACTCCCTTAGGTGTAATGAGTACTGCACCAACACCACGACCATTCATATTAACAGCCCCATCAAACATCATAGTCCATTCTTCTTCTGAGTCAGGCCCTTCAGTGTGAATAGGCTCTTCATGATCTTTTGCTTTTATGAACATGATGTCTTCATCAGGGAAGTCAAATCCCATAGGCTGGTAATCATCAATGGGTTGCTCAGCAAGATAATCAGACAATACATTGCCTTTGATGGCTTTCTGGGATGTGTACTGATTGTCATATTCTGTGAGAATCATTTGCCATCTTGCAACCCGTCTGGTAAGTGCTGGCTTCTCAAATATGTACTTGACTGGGTCCATCTTAGAGATCAATAAAGTAGTGTGGGTCAACATATACTGTCTCAGTCAGCGAGCAGCCCACGCTAAAGCACATCAAGTTTTCTCGAGCAGTGAATAACGTTGTTCACAGTCGGTAAACTTTTTGCTTAGGTAGTAAATTGCATACTCTTTTCGACCAGACTCGTCATGCTGGCCCAACACACACCCCATTGATTCTTCTAATACTGTCAAGTACATTATCAGAGGTCTTCCTTCAACTGGAGGCATAAGGATTAGAGGCTCTTGCAAGTATTCCTTGATTTTGTCAAAAGCCTTCTGGCAGTCTTCATTCCAACTGACCGTTTGTTCTTTTCTCAATAACTTGAACAAAGGCTCACAGGTTGCTGTAAGGTGAGATATGAACCTCGAAATGTAGTTCAATATACCCAGAAACCCCCGAACTTCTTTTTCAGTCTTCGGTGCAGGCATTTCTTGAATGGCTTTAACTTTATCAAGGTCAACTTCAATCCCTTTCTCACTTACGATAAATCCCAGCAGCTTACCGGATCGCACCCCGAATGTGTATTTGTTGGGGTTTAGCTTCAGTTGGTACTTCCTCAGACACTTGAATAGCTTCAACAGATTCACCAGGTGGTCTTCTTCAGTAAGGGACTTGGCAATCATGTCATCCACATAATATTCAATTTCTTTATGGATCATGTCGTGGAATAATGTTACCATAGCCCGTTGATAAGTGGCACCAACATTCTTCAGTCCGAATGGCATCACCTTATAACAGAATGTGCCCCAGGGTGTGATGAAAGTAGTCTTCTCCATGTCTTCAGGTGACATCTTGATCTAATTATATCCTGAAAATCCATCCATGAAGGAGAATACCGAGAACTGAGCCGTGTTGTCGACCAATACATCAATGTGAGGTAATGGGAAGTCATCTTTCGGGCTAGCTCTGTTCAGGTCCCAGTAATCCACACACATCCTCACCTTTCCATCCTTTTTAGGCACAGGTACAATGTTAGCGACCCACGGCGGGTAACTAGTCACAGCAAGGAAACCGGCGTCCCACTGTTTTTGTACCTCTTCTTTTATCTTCATGGCCATATCCGGGCGAGTACGACGGAGCTTCTGTTTTACCGGCGGACAGCCTTCTTTCAAAGGCAGCTTGTGCATAACAATATCGGTGTCCAACCCTAGCATATCCTGATAAGACCAAGCAAAAACATCTACATACTCCCGAAGCATGTCAATAAGTTGTTCTTTCACTGAATCTTGCAGATAGGCCCCGATCTTAACTTCTTTCAAGTTTTCTTCTGTACCAAGATTAACTGTCTCAACTTCCTCCTGATGAGGAGTGATAACCTTCTCCTCTTGTCTCAACAACCTGGCTAGCTCTTCAGGTAGCTCATAATCTTCTTCAACCCCTTCATCGGCTTGATTAATCGGATTGTCAAAGTCATACGAAGTCATAGCGGTGTTGTTGTCGGTGCAGTCTGGGGGGCACTCTCTGCAAAGGTTTAGATTTGTTCATTTTAGTGATCATTTTTATCTTGTTTAGAAAAAGTGAAAATGAAGTTATTATTTTGAAAAACATTGCCATTTTATTTTTGTACAAAAAATAAAGAATGAAAAACAGTGAGCGGGAAAAGAAAAGACTTATTTGCAAAAGATGTCCTGATATTCATTAATTGATCGTTTGTACAAAATACAAGATGGCCCGATTACAAAATGAGCCCTGACATCTTGGGCAAGATGCAGGACTTGATGCATGCTTAAATACAGGAAATAATAATTACTCTGCAGGAGTAACCCTTATAATATCCTGGGAAGACCAGTTTGAGACACGGTTCCCCGGGATCTTTGGACGTATCCAATTTTCCAGGTTGCGCTCGTCTTCTGACTCATCTTCCAAGCTATTCACAACATCCGGGGTGAGCATCCCCCTGCTGACAAACTTGGGCTCCGTTGCAGCCTCTGGTTGATCTTGTCGAGTTGGTCTGTAACCCAACCCGAATCGGCCATCTTTCTTCTCAACTGGTAGCAGCTTGCCCCAGCCTTGAGCGGTACCTACCTCAACAACCTTCCGGGCTTGTTGATATGATGTGATGGAAGTCCCAGACACAGCAAATGCTTCATTAATATTAAGGGTCTCAAACCCCTGACTCATTGTTTCGTGAATTTCCCCGTCCATTTCAATGTATTTGAAAGTAGCCAGCTGGCTAACGAAGATATCCTCCTCCCCATAAATGGTAATGACTTGGTCCTCCCACTCGAATTTTAACTTCTGGTGAAGGGTGTCGCTCCCGATAAATGAGACTGGTCAGATAAGGGTACAGACGCGAACGGTCGGCGAGAGGGACAATGAGAACACACAGCCGTGAACTCACTGGAGATGAAAAGAGTCGCCAGCTAGGCATTTTTATCCCGGAGGAAAGGCAATGCTGCATAGGCCTAGAAAGATATGGATAAGACGGTTGCGAACCAGAGAGACTGAGAAATGGGGTTGGTTACAACCTGGGAAGGTATTAGCACCCAGGTTGTCCGCCGTACTCGACGGGATCCACGCTTAAAAGATTTGTGTTTTAAAGGGGTAGTGTCAGTGCAATCTGTGTATAAATGAGCTGGACAAGGATGTACAGGTGTCAGTGTAAAGAAGTGAAGTGTATAATGATGTGTCAGTGTAAGAAAGGAGTGAAATGCTCAAGATCATGAGGCTAAAGAATGAAGCTGGAAGGAGGGGAATATACAGAGACTTTTGTTCGATAACTGTTAAGTTATGCCTACGTATCCTCTCGTGCAATGAGGAAGTCAGAACACCGTAGTTCGACCCAAAGAGACTGAAAGGAATTGACTTGTGAACTGCTTGCTTGTCTATGCTCAAGTGTATGACCTGTCTGGCTCAGGTGCTAACTGTCTTGCATTAGACGGAAGAAGCAAGTTCTCGTTTGTGAGTGAATGAGATGAGAAAAGAATCCCGAAGGAGACGATTATTGTTTGTTTTTTGTATTTTCAGTCTTTTATTGCTTTTGGATTTTGTCATAAGTTAATGAGCTTAAGTCTAAACCAATGTATTTAGTAAACTCATCACATCTTCCCTCTGATTAGGGGTAATGAGAATACCTTAAGTGTGAAGTCAGCTTCTCACACTTAAACACCTTTGGTGTAGGATTAAGATCATTAACCTACTTGTGATTAATTAGATGTTTTTGGTGTTTTTGTTTAGTGTTAAGTAATGAGGTTAAGCCATAATCAAGGATTAAACAGACTCATTACACCATCCTAATAGAAGGATAACAGATGAGAATGTTTAAGCTGAGGAAAGCTCCTCAACTTAATCCATGATTAGGGATTAAACTCATGACAAAACAAGCCTTTGATTAAGTGAATTTTATTTAATGGTGTGATGATGAAGTGTTTTTTATGATTTGTAAGACAACTTGAGGGGGACTTGTCCATTAACACTAGGGTTAGTCCTTCTTAACCAATTAAGGAAGAATTAGAACCCTAATGCAAGGCCCAAGTTACAAGTGTGATGTCTTGATGATTATTATGTGAATTGATTAAGAGATTTAAACACATTAAGGGTTTAACACTTAGGATTAAAGTTATACACTCCATCCTAAGAGAAGGATGCAGGCATAAGCTTAATCACAAAGCCTTAAAGCCTTTAGGGTTTAGTCCCTGATTATGAGGTGAGAAGAGATGACTCAAAAGAGACACAAAGGTAAAAACTAAAAGGGGAGACTAATAAAAACCCTAATCATTGTCATGCTTGGTTGTTCCTAAGGTTTGTGAGGTTTGCAAGAACAATCTTCAATGGAACCACCAGGAAGCAGATGAAAGGATCAAGAGAAGCAAAGTGACTTGCTTCATTCAAGAAGTCAAGTCACTTGAAGAAAGAGAGTAAGGATAAGAAGAATGAGCAAGCTCAAATTCAAGCACATACAAAATGCAGCATGGATGCAAGAGAAGAGATGAAGAGAAGTTTATGAGAAGTGAAGGCAAATTCACTTCTCAAAGTTACTTACCACCTGAAAGGTTAGAAGCAAAATGCAATGCAATGCAAAATGGGATGAGATGACATGATGAGAAACAAAACCAGAAGCATGTACATGATGCTAATGATGCTATGAAGTGCTATGAACATGAGGCAAGGCATGGAGATGTTCATACAAGATCATGGATGCAAATGAAGCAAGCTTAAGAAGCATGGACATACATGGAAAATTATGAAGCATACATGGCATACAACATGGCAAACACATGATGCAATGATCAAACATGTTTTCTATATGTCTTATGATGCCAAATGAATCACATGGAAGCATGGAATGGCATGGCAAGTCATGTTATGCAAGAGAATGCAAGAGGGATGCAAATGGAAGCCCAAATTAGGGTTTATGGATCAAACAACAAACAAAAACCCAAAACAGAAGCAAAACCTAAGATAAAAAATGGAAAATGCCACTCAAAGAAACCCTAATCTTATACTAAACCAATGTCCAAAGGGGAGGTCTCAACTCTTAACCAAACTCAAGTTATGATTTTTACAAGTTATTAGGGTTTTTAGGGTTCCTAAACAAAAGAAATGCCAAACAAATTGAAAATGAGGAAACAAATCATGGCCATTTTATCCTAGAAACTACATGCTAAACACAATGCAATGCAAGAAGAATCAATGTCCAACTCTTCCTAGATGGGCAGAAATGATTTTTTGAACTTATGATCAAAATAATGCACAAAAATGATTTTAATTCAAAGAAAAATTCTCAAAATGCATCAAGGTCAAAAAAGAAATTTGTTTTGAAGGTTGGACAATGTTTCTAAATGTCTTAGAACATTTCATGAATTTTTTGGTGATTTTTAAATACCTAAAAGTATTTTTAGTGAATTAATTTCCATTAATCAATTAAAAATAATCTTTTAAATATTTAAAAATACTTTTTTAATGATAAAAATAAAAACAAAAATATTTTTGTGTCATAAAAATTAATAAAACTTATGAGAAAAAGTTTCATAATTTTTACACATTTTTTACTATTTTAAAATAATTATGCAAGTTAAATGAAAAAGAAATAAAAATAAATGAAAATAAAAGGAAAGTCAAATGAGTGGAGGGCCAGGATGGACTCTGGGTTTGAATTGGTTGACCAGCGCGCATCTGGACGGCTGGGGTTGCATCTGAGCCAATTAACCTAATTACTAATTAATTAATCTAATTAAATGAATTAGGGCTAATCAAATGGATCTGAGCCTTCCATCCACGCGGGAAGTCAACCAGTCAAAGGCAATCTACGCTCAGCATTCAAACACCCTTAATGACCTGAGTTTAGGGCTAAACACAATCAGGTGACCGGAGAGAAGCTCCGGTCATCTTCTCCGGCTACACAAAAACCCTAGAACACGTTTCAGGCATCTATTCCACAAATTAAACAAACCTAAGTGATCCTCTAACATCCTAGGATATGAATCCATGCTCAAACATCATTTATGCATCATGAATCAAACGAATCGAAAGAAATAAAATTCACGGGCAAAATTTCAGAGGGGCCATACAAACTCAATTTTCACTCATTTTTGATTCTGA
This sequence comes from Lathyrus aphaca, assembly GCA_963966055.1. NCBI lineage: Eukaryota > Viridiplantae > Streptophyta > Magnoliopsida > Fabales > Fabaceae > Lathyrus > Lathyrus aphaca. The sequence goes on from OZ014520.1 coordinate 49,790,322, forward strand.
AACCAACCCCATGACCAGCAAGACATGAATAATCAATTTGTAACTCAAAAATCAAGCTTTGAGAGAAAAGTTTCCATGGTCATACCTGAGCTGGAAAGCTTCAAAACTGAGCTTCCAGAGCTTTCCTTGCGTGCAAATGGACTCCCTTGGTTCCCCTGATGCCAATGGAAGGCTTGAAATGAGCTTAAACAGGCTGCCTTGAGCAATCCAGTTCTGGTGTAGCAGGAAATGAACTTTGTGTACAGGCTGCTTCAGATCAATGTGAAGGGTGGTTTTGACTCCTTTTGATGTGCTTGATCTGTTGGTGAAGAGAGCTTTGATGTTTGATGGCTATGGAGGTTGATTCGAAGGAAAATGCAGACTGGGGTGGAAAATGGTGAAGCACAGTTCAGGCTGGTTTCAGGCTTGAACCTTGGTGGTTTCTACTCAACAAGGCAAGGTGAGATGATTGGAGGAATTTGTTTGAGTGTTTTCAGTTTGTGGAGGCAGATTCGAAGCAATTTGCAAAAGGGAGTGTTTTTGTGTATGTGATGGTATGAAGTGTTTCAGCCTTGCTTCTTCATATCTTTGGCTTGCCAAGGGATATTGTATTTTAATCCTATACGTCAGATGATTTGACATGGCCTATAGTGATTGGTAAGTTTGCTTTTGCTCAAAGTCCACCTTTTGTGTAAGAGAAGTATGGCTTGGTTCTAGGCTTAGTACAAGGCATGGGCTGTGCAGCAAGGGTGAGGGGAAAGGCTAGCCAAAGTCAGCATCCAAGGTTGCAAGTTGTAGGAAGTGTGATGAGTGGTTTTGCAAGTTGTTGCTTTATGGTTCACATGTGATTTCCTTATCCCACAAGCCATAATTCATGAGCATTCTTGGTTCAATTCTGATTTTTATGACTTATAGAATGTTTGTGTCATGGTTTGAAGTGAACTAGAGGTTACAAAAGGCATTGGTTCATGGTTTTGCAAAATTCTCATTTGGTGCACATCTTGAAAATCAATGATTTTAGCCAACTTTGTCACACCATAACTTCTGATCCAAGAAGAATTTGATCATGTTCTTGTACTTTTTGAAAAGGGAAAGATGTAATCTACAACTTTCATGACCAAAGTTTTTCCATTTGAAGCATTTTTGGATCAAGAATCAAGGCTTGAAAAATGACCTAAAATGAAGCATTCTTGAAAAGTCAACTATGCCCAAAAAGTCAACATTTGCAAAAACCCTAAATTCTTGATTTTTGTGAACTTCAACCTTCTTCCATGATCAAATAAAGATCATATACACTCAAAATGATGAAGATCACCCATTGGTTGGGTCATTGGGGGCCTCAGATGCCCTGATTTTGCACTGACTTGTCTGAAAAGTCAACCCTTGATCAGATGACTTCCCCATGGAATTTCTTCATGAAAATTGATATGCATACTCCTTATACCATATAGAGACCAATGGAAACAAGAATGACCAAAAAATTTGGGGTTATGGCCTCTGAAACCAAAACCCTAATTTTAGGTCAACTGTGCAGTCTATCCTGGCTCTGCATCCACATCAATCCCAGTTCTTGTGATTCTTTTGAAATCTTGACCTTGAGAGGATGTAATATGATACAAGAACACCTATGGATCCCTTTGAAGTGATTGGTGGCCTTTGGAGTGGCTCAAGAAGCTCTTGGATTGCTCAGATCACAAACCCTAGATGCAGATGACTTAGAAACTATGCAGTGAATCAAAAATGAAACATGAGGTGATATGATTGTGTTTATGCATATGAGAATGATCACAAGCCATGGTGTGAATGGGTGAGGGCAAATTTGGGGTGTTTACAGCTGCCCCTATTCAAACATGAGTTAGCTGTGCAGGATGTAAGCGACGGCTTAGCAGGCAAACAAGATAACTTGTGGTTGAATACCAAAGACAGTCCAAAATTTGCACTCACAGAAATGAAGAAGAAAAGGGATATAGATTGTAAAAGGAAAATAAAGTATATTGTAAAACGCGGAAAACAAAACAATGACGGGGACGACCGACATGCTGGGGATAAAAGGTAAAGCCAAGACGGGGACGGCCGACTAGCTGGGGAAAATCAAATTATGATGGGGACGGCCATCAAGATAAAGCAAGATTCTCTGGGAATTAATGAAACATGACGGGGACGGCCATCAAGTTCATAAAGCAAAGTAACCAACGATGGGGACGGCCATCGGGCTAAAAAGGAAAAGGGACCACGACGGGGACGACCATCGGGTTAAAGAATAAATGAAATAAACAGATGATGGGGTACGGCCATCACAGGTGAAGGACGATCACCTAGCAGGGGACGGCTGCTCTTGTTGGGAAAAATAAAATATGATGGGGACGACCATCAAAGGTGGAGGACGACCACCTGGCAGGGTACGGCTGCCGAAAATATCAACGATGGGGACGGCCATTGGATGAGCATGATGGAGGACGACCATCAAGAGGTGGAGGACGACCACCTAGCAGGGTACGGCTGCCGAAAATATCAACGATGGGGACGGCCATCGGATGAGCATGATGGAGGACGACCATCAAGAGGTGGAGGACGACCACCTAGCAGGGGACGACTGCTCTCGGGGTTTATCATGACATAGGACGAATGCCAGATAACCCAAATCAACAATGGGGACGGCCATTGGATAAAATGATGAAGGACGATCATCAAGAGGTGGAGGACGACCACCTAGCAGGGGACGGCTGCTAAAAATCAACGATGGGGACGGCCATCGGATGAGCATGACGGAGGACGACCATCAAGAGGTGGAGGACGACCACCTAGCAGGGTACGGCTGCTCTCAGGTTTTATCATGACACAGGACGAGTGTCAGATAAGAAGGAAAATCTTGTTTGTTGGTGATCTACTGGGGATATAGTAAACACGGACGAGTGTTTACAACCAAGAAAAGAAAGGTATAAGTGTTTGGTATTGTGTATAGATTAAAGATGCGGACGAGCATCCCTAAGATTACGATACGGACGAGTATCGGGTAGAAACAAACTGACACATGTTCAGAGATGATGATACGGACGAATATCAATGGGTTAACAACGAACACGGACGGGTGTTGAATCTGAAGGGACTCTTCTGGGGAATAGTAGACACGGACGAGTATCTATATTCAAGAAACCATGAGTGTTTGACACAGTGTATGGATTAAAGATGCGGACGAGCATCCTTAAGACTTATGATACGGACGAGTATCATGTAGAAACAAACACTAGACGCAATGTTCTGAGATGATGATACAGACGAGTTAACAAAGAACAAAGACTACTGTTGAATCTGTGGGTATATAAGTGGCATATACAAGATACAGACGAGTATCTGTATAAGTATAACATGAGTAGTGAGTATGAGTATTGTATAGATGAGTGTTCATCTGCTGGGGAGAACGACACGGACGAGTGTCGGGAAAAGAAAAGTATAATATTAACAAGTGTATGGGTTGATAAAAGTGTAAGCGACTGCACTGGGGATATGACACGGGCGGGTGTCAAGAAAATGTATATAGGTATATGTGAGTGCAAAGATGATGTCTTTGGCTTTCTGCTGGTGATTTGACACGGACGGGTGTCATGAAGTATCCGTGATACGGGTGATTTGGTGCGTAAAAGGTATTCAGGCAACTTTACTGGGGAGTGATGACACGGACGGGTATCAAAAGGAAATATATACTGGTGTTTGTGATTTATGAGGCAACTGCTTTTGCTGGGACTCTGGTGGGGATTTCTATACAATGATGATGAACGGTTATTATTCACAAGTGTTAATTTAGGACATGGCTCATGATTATGCTATGCGTTTGATTTTTGCAGTAATGCTCCGTATTAGACGGAATGCTACGCTCTGAGGGGATAGTATGATGCAAATGCCATGATTATGCAAAGATATCGAACCGGGATTCGGATCCCGTTGCGACGAAGATCTCTGGCTGATCTGTTTGAAATGGACCTCCCAGCTGGGGATGAGATCATTGATGGACCTGGAGAGATGTATCCACTCGGGGATATAGGTCACTGATTGACATATCCTTGTAATATGGGACCCAGCTGGGGGTTTGTAGAAGCTTTCTGTACTCTGTTGTGACTCCTTCTTGCGTTGCTCTTCTGGATAGAGGCTGAGGATTCTGTGGGGAGATGATTCCCTGATTCCTGCATCTTGCTGAGGAAGAATGATTGGTACTACGGCTGGGGAGAATTGTTGGTAACTCAGCTGGGGAGAAAGCACCTTGAGTGTTAAGGCTGTTTGTTGATTCCTGCAATCCTGCAAAGATAAGGAAACGCACAAAAGGTCCCGAGGTACCCTTTATTGGATTCCGTCATAAGAGTTAAGCACTCTCAAGAGTAAGTATATTCCCTGTAAGCATGTGTGTTTTTATTTTAGAGAGAAACATCTGTACTTATGCAATTAATTTTTAAGAGATATCAGACATTTTTGCAAATAAAAACATACAAAAACGAAACATGACCAAAAATCTGATTTTATTAATTCATGTGCCCTGAATTGGCAAGATACAGTCAAAGAAACATATCTCCTGAAATGAGAAGATTGTTACAAATTGAGAAACAAAATGCTGGCGATGTTGACGACGCTTTGAAGGAGCTTCCTCTGCTGCTATGACTCGTATGACTTTTGACTTTCTTCTCGTCTTGCTTTCTGGAGAAAGTTGATTCTGATTGAAGCTTGATCCTTTGGAGTCTTAACCAAGTTGCTGACAATACAGACGAATTCAGAAGGCAGTTGTTCGCTTATTCCCTTGTTTTGCATGGATCGCCCTTTCGGGTTTTCAATCCATCGGGATACCCATTTTTGCCTGAGCTGTCCAATGCGGCTTTTCAACTCAGCGGGTGTACATTCTTTATCCATTTCCCTTATTTTTGCCCGAGTCTTTTATTCTGTTTTTGACTCGCCGGGACGCCCTATTTTTGCCTGGACTTACATTCTGTTTTTATGTCCAGTGGGTCATTTTTATGCGAAGTATTTTTTAACTGCATCCGAATTCACAGGGGATGGGAAATCTTCACCATCCATGGTGCTGAGCATCAGTGCTCCACCAGAGAAAACTTTCTTTACCACGAATGGTCCTTCATAGTTAGGAGTCCATTTGCCCCTGTGGTCTGTATGAGGAGGGAGGATTCTTTTCAGCACAAGATCTCCTACTTGGTACTCTCGGTGCCTGACTTTCTGATCGAAGGCTTTCTTCATTCTCTTCTGATATAACTGCCCATGACAGATTGCAGCCAATCTTTTCTCTTCAATCAGACTCAGTTGTTCATACCGGGACCGAACCCATTCTGCTTCGTTCAGCTTAACATCCATCAATACCCGTAGGGAGGGTAATTCAACTTCAACAGGTAGGACTGCTTCCATACCATACACAAGCTGATACGGTGTTGCCCCAGTGGATGTTCTGATTGATGTGCGGTACCCATGCAAGGCAAATGGTAGCATTTCATGCCAGTCTTTGTAAGTGACTACCATCTTCTGCACAATCTTCTTGATATTCTTATTAGCTGCCTCAACAGCGCCATTCATCTTTGGCCTGTAAGGAGAAGAATTGTGGTGTTGGATCTTGAAGTCCCGGCATAATTCAGCCATCATCTTGTTGTTCAAGTTGGAACCATTATCAGTAATGATTCGCTCGGGAACTCCGTATCGACAGATGATATCTATCTTCAGAAATCTGGCTACCACTTGCCTTGTAACATTTGCATATGAGGCTGCTTTAACCCACTTGGTGAAGTAGTCAATGGAGACCAGGATGAATCTGTGGCCGTTCGAAGCAGTTGGCTCAATCTTGCCAATCATATCAATGCCCCACATGGCAAAGGGCCATGGTGAAGACATGATGTTCAAAGGATTGGGAGGCACATGCACCTTATCTGCATAGATCTGGCATTTGTGGCATTTCCTGGCGTAGGCACAACAATCTGCATCCATTGTGATCCAGTAATAGCCTAATCTTAACAACTTTTTAGCCATGGCATGCCCTCCGGCATGGGTTCCAAAAGATCCTTCGTGCACTTCACGCATCAACAAATCTGCTTCCGTCTTGTCAACACATCGGAGGAGTACCATATCAAAGTTCCTTTTGTATAAAGACCCATCAGTGCTCAGAAAGAAACTACCAGCAAGCCTTCTCAAAGTCTTCTTATCATTGGAAGATGCCCCAGGTGGGTATGCTTGGTCCTCCAAGAAGCATTTAATGTCATGGAACCAAGGCTTATCGTCCTTGACACCTTCTGCTGTAAACACATATGCTGGTCTATCAAGTCTGGACACTGAAATCTGAGGTACAAAGTTAGCAGCTTGAACTTTGATCATGGATGAAATGGTAGCAAGAGCATCTGCAAACTGATTCTCGTCCCGAGGGATATACTCAAGCTTGACTGTTGTAAAGAAAGTCAATAACCTCCTTGTATAATCCCTGTAAGGTATTAGATGATCCTGGTGTGTGTACCATTTTCCGTTGGTCTGATTGATTACCAAAGCTGAATCTCCGAATACAGTCAACGTCTTGATCCTGAGGTCAATGCCTTCCTCAAGACCCATAATGCAAGCTTCGTATTCAGCTTCGTTGTTAGTGCAGTTGAAAGTGAGCTTTGCCGAGAAAGGCATGTGAACTCCTTTGGGTGTAATGAGTACTGCACCAACACCACGACCATTCATGTTAACAGCCCCATCAAACATCATAGTCCATTCTTTTTCCGGGTCGGGCCCTTCAGTGTGAATAGGCTCTTCATGATCTTTTGCTTTTATGAACATGATGTCTTCATCGGGGAAGTCAAACCTCATAGACTGGTAGTCATCAATGGGTTGCTCAGCAAGATATTCAGATAGTACACTGCCCTTGATGGCTTTCTGAGAAGTGTACTGAATGTCGTATTCTGTTAGAATCATCTGCCATCTTGCAACCCGTCCGGTAAGAGCTGGCTTCTCGAAAATGTACTTGACTGGGTCCATTTTTGAGATTAATAAGGTAGTGTGGGTCAACATATACTGTCTTAGTCGGCGAGCAGCCCACGCTAGAGCACAACAAGTTTTCTCGAGCAGTGAATAACGTTGTTCACAGTCGGTAAACTTTTTGCTTAGGTAGTATATTGCATACTCTTTTCGACCAGACTCGTCATGTTGGCCCAGCACACACCCCATTGACTCTTCTAATACTGTCAAGTACATTATCAGAGGTCTTCCTTCAACTGGAGGCATAAGGATTGGAGGTTCTTGCAGATATTCTTTGATCTTGTCAAAAGCCTTCTGGCGGTCTTCGTTCCACCTGACCGTCTGTTCCTTTCTTAACAACTTGAACAAGGGTTCACAGGTTGCTGTAAGGTGGGATATGAACCGTGAGATGTAGTTCAATCGACCTAAGAACCCTCGAACTTCTTTCTCAGTTTTCGGTGCAGGCATCTCTTGAATAGCTTTGACTTTATCAGGGTCAACCTCAATCCCTCTCTCGCTTACAATAAATCCCAGCAGCTTACCGGATCGCACCCCAAATGTGCACTTGTTGGGGTTCAGCTTCAGTTGATACTTCCTCAGACGCTTGAATAACTTCAGTAGATTCACCAGGTGATCTTCCTCTGTAAGGGACTTGGCGATCATATCATCCACATAACATTCTATTTCCTTATGGATCATATCGTGGAATAATGTCACCATAGCCCGTTGATATGTTGCACCGGCATTCTTGAGCCCAAATGGCATTACTTTGTAGCAGAACGTGCCCCAAGGTGTGATGAATGTTGTCTTCTCCATGTCTTCAGGTGACATTTTAATCTGATTGTATCCTGAAAACCCGTCCATGAAGGAGAATACCGAGAACTGAGCCGTGTTATCCACCAATACATCAATGTGAGGTAATGGGAAGTCATCTTTCGGGCTGGCTCTGTTCAGATCCCGGTAGTCAACACACATCCTTACTTTGCCGTCTTTCTTAGGCACAGGCACAATATTGGCAACCCACGGTGGATAGCTAGTCACAGCAAGGAACCCGGCGTCCCATTGCTTTTGTACCTCTTCTTTGATTTTCATTGCCATGTCCGGACGAGTACGGCGCAACTTCTGTTTGACCGGTGGGCATTCTTCTCTCAGAGGCAGCTTGTGCACAACAATGTCGGTGTCCAACCCTGGCATGTCTTGATATGACCAAGCAAACACGTCCACATACTCTTGAAGCAGATCAATCAGTTGTCTCTTCACTGAGTCTTGCAGGCAGGCCCCGATTTTAACCTCTTTCACGTCTTCATCTGTACCAAGATTAATCACTTCAACCTCCTCCTGGTGAGGAGTAATAACCTTTTCCTCTTGTCTCAACAACCTGGCTAGCTCTTCAGGAAGCTCATATTCTTCATCAACCCCTTCATCAGCTTGATTGATTGGATTGTCAAAGTCATACGAAGTCATAGCCGTGCTGTTGTCGGTGCTGTCTGGAAGGCACTCTCTGCAAGGGTTAAGTTTGTTCATTTTAGTGATCTGATTTTAGTCTTATTTAGAAAAGTGAAATGAAGTTGTCATTTTGAAAACACCGCCATTTATTTTTGTACAAAAAGAAAAATGGAAAAACAGTGAACGAAAAGAAAAAGACTTGTTTGCAAAAAGATGTCTGATATTTCATTAATTAATCTTGTTTGCACAAAAAGTACAGATGGCCCGATTACAAAATGAGTCTTGTCATCTTGGGCAAGATGCAAGACTTTGATGCATGCTTATAAAAATACAGGAAATAATAATTACTCTGCATGAGTAACTCTTATAATTTCCTGGGAAGACCAGTTCGAGACACTGCTCCCCGGGATCTTTGGACGAATCCAGCTTTCCAGGTTGCGTTCCTCTTCCAGCTCGTCTTCCAGACAGTTGATAGCATCAGGGGTAAGCATCCCCCCACTCACAAAGTTGGGCTCTTTCGCAGCCGCTGTTTGATCTTGTTGAGTTGGTTTGTAACCCAACCCAAATCTGTCCTCTTTCTTCTCTACCGGTAGTAGCTTGCCCCAGCCCTGGGCAGTTCCTTCCTCAACAACCTTCCGGGCTTGTTGGTATGATGATATTGAAGTACCAGACACAGCAGATGTTTCATTCACATTCAAGGCTTCAAACCCCTGGCTCATTGTTTCATGGATCTCCCCATCCATCTCAATGTACTTATAGGTTGCCAGGTGGCTGACAAAAATGTCCTCCTCTCCGCAGATTGTAACGATTTGACCCTCCCACTCATATTTTAACTTCTGGTGAAGGGTAGAGGTCACGGCGCCAGCAGCGTGAATCCAAGGTCTACCCAACAAACAGCTATAGGCAGGCTGAATGTCCATCACATAGAAGATAGTTGTAAAGGTCTGTGGGCCAATTGTCACAGGTAGCTCAATCTCTCCCAGAACCGATCTCTTAGAACCATCAAAGGCTCTTACTACCAGGTTGCTGGGTCGCAAAGCTAATCCTTCATACTCTAGCTTCACCAAGGCCTTCTTTGGTAAGACATTAAGGGATGACCCTGTGTCCACCAGCACATGAGAAAGGACTGCTCCTTTGCATTCCATGGTGATGTGCAAGGCTTTGTTGTGGTTGTGGCCTTCCGTTGTCAAATCAGTATTGGTGAACCCTAGTCCGTGACTAGCATTAACATTCCCCACTACAGCTTCCAGCTGATTGACAGTGATCTCTTCAGGCACGTAAGCTGCGTGCAAGACTTTGAGTAGTGCATTCCGATGGGCTTCGGAGCACATAAGCAGTGATAGGATTGAGATCTTGGAAGGTGTCTGATGAAGCTGATCCACTATTTTATAATCACTCTTTTTGATGATTCGCATGAACTCATCAACCTCTTGATCAAAGGGTGTCTTCAAGGCTTCTTTAACAGCTTGATCTTCCTGCACAGGGCTCTTCCCTTTTGCCTTGGCAGCAGCTTCTGCTTCGGCTGTGGGTCTCTGAATTTGTGGGGCGAAAAGACGTCCGCTTCGAGTGAAGCCTCCGCCTTCGCCCACATTGTCTACTTGTAGTGCAGGGGTTGATGATTCAAAAGTGATTCTTTGTCCCTCGCAGTACAAGTCAGAGCCGTAATGCCAGGGGATGGCATTACTGCTTTCATAAGGTACTGGTCCAGGCACCGTGATAGTGACTGGACTGACTGCAGCTGTTGAAGGAACTGTGATAGTTTGTGGGTTGTAATAAATTGTGACTGGTGCTCTGATGGGAGCAGCACCTTCTGAATTGTAGGCAGAGTTGTTTTCAGGATCATAGAATATGGTGACAGTTGAGACATCTTCATGATTTGTTGCTGGTGTTGTAGGAGACATCGTCGGGAGTGTGGATGTTGTTGTTGTAGGAGATTCAAAATGGAGTGAAGCTGAAGTTGTAGCAGGAAAATTTGTTGAAAACTGATCAGTTGAGATGATAGATGAAGTACTAGTTGATGAAGCCGAAGAATTGTCGGGAACAATGGTTGCTGCAGTTGTGGGAGGTTCTGAAACCGTTGCTGATGAGATTGCTGGATTTGTCAGAAATGATGTAGTGATCTGAAGCTGGCCACTCTGAATGAGGCCATCTATGCCATTCCTCAGATTATCGCACCCATTTACTGAAATATTGCAGTAAGCGCACCCTAACTCGCATCCTGGGAACATCTGACATTCCAAGAGCTGAGCCTTGATTTCTACCAACGGTGTCCTGATCTGACCCACACTGGTTATTAAATAAGACGGTTTGTCTTCTTCAATAGCGTTAATTCTAGGACCACCGTGGTTTGGCATTGGGTTCTTATTGACATTGGGTGGTGGTGCGAAATTCAGAGCCTTTGAGTCTACCAGGTCTTGTACCTTCATGTGCAGAGCTCTGCACTTTTCTGTACTGTGGCCAGGTGCGTTTGAATGGAAGGCACACCTAGCATTGGAGTCATAGTTCCTGGGTAGACTGTTGGGATCAGGAGGTGCCAACGTCCTTAGTTCAACTAGGTTGAGTTTCAGGAGTTGTGGCAGCAATGTAGCATATGGCATAGGAATCGGATCGATCACCCTATTAGCTTGAAATGGCCTCTGCTGAAACGGCCTCTGTTGACTCTTGTTGTTGGTGTTGCTGTTGTTGTAATTTCTCGGAGGATACTGATTTTGTTGATGGTACTGAGGTTGCTGCTGATAGTTTTGTTGCGGAGGCTGATAGACTGGTTGAGGATGAGCTGGAGCAGGAATGGTGACTGCTGCTATTGACCTTTGAACATATTGGGGCCTGCCCCTGTTGGTGTGGATGGCATTGGTCTCGCCAGTTCTTCTTGGGCCTGCAAAAGGCTTTCTTGTACTACTGGACGAGCTTGCACCGTTGTCTGAGATCTTACCCATCTTCAATAGGCTTTCAATTCTCTCCCCAGCTATGACAACATCGGCGAAGCTAGTGGAAGAGAAAGCAGCCAGCCTGTCAATATAGGTTCCCTGAAGGGTGTTCATAAACATGTCTGCCATTTCCCTTTCAGACATAGGTGGCTGAACAGCAGCAGCCAATTGCCTCCATCTCTGGGCATATTCTCGGAAACTCTCCCTTGAAGACTGTGACATTCCCATTAGGAGAGTCCTGTTGGGTGCCATGTCCAGATTATACTGATACTGTCTGATGAAGGCTTCTGCCAGGTCCTTCCAGCATCTAATAGTTGCCCTTGTCAGGTGAGAGTACCATTCTCTTGAGGATCCTGTCAAGCTGTCTTCGAAATAGAACATCCAGAGCTTCTCATCCATAGTATAGGCCTTCAACCTTCCCAGAAATGATTGTAAATGAGTCCGGGGGCATGAAGTCCCGTTGTATTTTTCAAAGCAAGGAGGCTTGAACTTATGGGGGATCCTGACCCCGTCTACCAAGCCCATGTCCATGACATCGAAGCCCAAAGAGTTTTGAGATTCTAAGGATCTCAATTTCTCAGCTATCTCATCCAATCTTCTATCATAAGCTTCTTCACCAGCGCCCATTACTGTGAATTGGTCCTCCTGAGGATCCTCTTGTAGTACCCTGGCTGCGGTGGCAGTCCCTTGAACATTTGCTGGAATATTGACCTCAGGATGGAGGTGTGGTCCAAATACCGGAGGGTTGACATGGGGTTGTACCCTTTCATTGTTGCTGGTACCGGCAGTCCCTATATGTGGATCCTCTTGATTTTCCCTTTCCACCATGGCTCTCAATCTTTCCTGGCTTTGAGCCATGTTGTTCATTACTTCCATAAACTGAGTCATTTGATTCCTCATCTCTAGCCTTTCATTTGCCATTTGATTTCTGACCTCAGTAAGGTCCTGCTGCATCTGATCCATTTGAATGCCCGGAAGGTTGTTACGGGTTGGATAACGGTGCGGACAGTTGAGGGGAAATACCCGGCGCCTAGCAATAGTTCCTGAGCATCACAACAGAGTTAGCCAAAATAAAACAAAACCTACAAAACAAACAAAGGGTTAGCATGCAATGCAGTTATGCTTATTTGTTCTCAAGGTATCCGGTTTGGCATTCAGTTTCGACCCTTCCAGACCCTTGAAGATGCTGTTGATGTTGCTTTCGAAGTAAACTTGGATGGAACAAACTAACACAAATATATTACAGAAGGTGAAATAATACAAATTGTTCATTTTACAACACAAGCCCCCTAAGGGGTCAAAACACATCACAAAAAAGCAAAAGTACATGGAATAGAAACAACAACAAGCAAATGGTCAAACACCAAGACCAAACTCATCCTCACGAACTTCCTTGAGAAGTGCTTCGGTCACAGGATCAGCCGGATGCTCCGTGAGATTCCTGATGAGGAGATTCCGGGTTGCAACAGCTGCTGTTAGCTTCTTGTGCTGAGTTTGGTCCTTGGACCTCTTCACCCCTGCTTTGATCTTCAGTTCTGATATCTCCCTCTGGGCTGCTACCAGGGCTTCTTGCTGTTCTTTTGCACTAGCTTCCAGTTGCTCCATCTTGTCTTGAACTCTCTTGTCTTCCAGAGTACGGGCTTCGGTGATCCTGACCCACCGAGCTTGACTCTCCTTCAAAAACAAGTCTGTCCTTGCTCTCTGGAACTGGGCTTCTTTGCAAGCATTCTTCAGGATTTGTTCTCCAGCTTTAGACTTTTTGATATAGTCCCCAGACTTCTCAATCTTGGTCAGGTGCTCTACTCTCATCTTCTCCAACCTCTCAATCTCCCTCATACCTTCACTCCTCTCCCGGAGGGTCTTCTGCAAAGCCTGGGTTAGCTTCTCATTTCTTTCTTTCAAGCTCTCAAACTCCTCCAAACTGATAGTGGCAGGGGGTGGTGCTGAAGATGACTCAGGCATGTCTTCTATGGTAAAGGGCATTCCAGAGAATTGGGCCCTGGCACGGGACCACTCATAATATTGTGCTGATGCCACATTATTGCACTTCCCCAGAATGGTGACTCCCTTGGTTTAAACATTATCCCAGGCCCAGGCAGCCTGCCTAACAATAGCCAAATTAATCTTGTTCTCACAATAAAGAGTCTCCACCAAGTCCTGTGCCTTAGGAGTATGGACCAGTGCATAGCCCAGTTGCCTCCTGAACAGCAGAGGGTTGTAATTAATACTACCCTTAACTCCTACTAGGGGCACATTAGGAAAATGCCCACAGCTAGTGATGATATCCCTGCCCTTGGTGCTTTGAGTGCACCATCTGATGTCAGCTGAAGTTAGAGCAGTGAGTCTCTTAGCCCAGTTGCTCTGCTGATGAGGATTTAGAAACGCATCTGTCCTGGGTAGATGCCTGAGAAGCCAAGTATGGAACAATGGAGCACAACACCTCACTAGTCTCCCCCTCTGCTTTTCATTCCTCTGATGCACTGAATAATAGAGATCTCCCAATAAAGTGGGCACTGGGTTCTTCAAGATGAACAGATGGATTGCATTCTTGCTAATGAATCGAGGCTCATCTGCAAACAATACAATTCCATATATGCTCAAGGCCAATAGAGCACAAACAGCTTTCCACTCTCCTAAAGAAGCTTTCAGGGTAGCTTGAGAGATCAAGAAATCCAGATGGAAACCAAGGATTCCAGCTTTAGAGGTCATATGCTGCTCAATCAGGGCAGGTTCCAGATGCAAAGCCTTTGCTACTTCTCCATTGCTAGGAAAGGCCATCTCAGGGTTGAAAGGGATTCCAGCCCTGATAGGCATACCAACTAATGAGGAGTACTCTTCCAAAAGAGGGCCCAACTGAAAGTCTTGAAAGGTGAAACATCTTAATGGGGGATCATAAAACTGAATGCAGGTGTGGATCAGGCTTCTCTGTGAAGGGTCTAGATCCATAACCATGTCAAGTATATCTCCAAAATGCTCCCTGAACAAAGGTATGTGATCTGGAGTGATCAGGGTCTGAATCCTCCTGATGTCTGATAACTCTGGCTGGAAGAAGTGATAGGTGATGTTGCTCTTTTTAGGAGCCATGATGCTGAAGATGAGCAGAGACAAGTACTGATGACAATGCTGAAGTGATGAGCCACTGGTTGGCTGGTGCTGGTGATAACTGAAGTAGATGCTGGTGAAGATAGGTCAATACAGAAGATGGAGTCAAAACCAAAACCAGATGAATGATGGATACCCTGAAACACAAATAAGCAAATGTCAATATGATGCAATGATTATGTATGCAAATGATATGCAAGGGTTTGTGACTGAGCTGGATCTGATCAAACTGCTCTGATATAGGTCCAAGTGTGTTCAAGAATTCCAGATGGAGGTCTATAAATCCAGTAACCAAGGTGGGGGACTCAAATAAAGAGCCACATGTCCAGGGTTTTAGAATCACAAGAACTGTCCAACATGGAGTACTCTTAACAAACAAAGGTAACAAAGTATTCTGAGGTCAAGGTACCTGCAAACCTGTAAACAGCCCAAACCCCTCACAGGTGGTGTTCTAGAACAAGGATCCTCAGACTTGGATCAGTTATGAGAAGTGTAAACACTTCTAACCCGGAGGTACAGTGTTTACAATAACCATAAAAGTTCCTCCTCTAATTCACCTCAGTTTCTGAAGGTCAATACTAAAGGTCATCCAGACTTAGCAGGCTTCCCAGATAGCCCTAGTATTGCAGGAAATCTGCAACACAGAGTTCTCAAGAAGAAACCCATATCTGAACCGTGTTTCATATTCCCGCACCAGACCGAAATGGAATGGGAAAGAACATGAATCACTCTAGCCTAGGTGTCACTCAGGTCCCAGGTATAGGACCTTAACTCTCAATAGAACCTCCACCCACCAAAGCACAAAACCAGATCCAGCCAGCACAGTATGACAGTATGATATATGTAAAGCAGTAAAGAAAACAAATAAACAACTGTACATAAAGCTAAATAAATACAAATATAAACACAAATAAGCACATAACACCCCAGTAAACACAAATCAATCAAGCGCTAGGAGGAACCCACAAAAGAACCAGAAGCCCTGGTTGCAGTATAAGGTTCCCCAGCAGAGTCGCCAAGCTGTCGCTCCCGATAAATGAGACTGGTCAGATAAGGGTACAGACGCGAACGGTCGGCGAGAGGGACAATGAGAACACACAGCCGTGAACTCACTGGAGATGAAAAGAGTCGCCAGCTAGGCATTTTTATCCCGGAGGAGAGGCAATGCTGCATAGGCCTAGAAAGATATGGATAAGACGGTTGCGAACCAGAGAGACTGAGAAAGGGGGTTGGTTACAACCTGGGAAGGTATTAGCACCCAGGTTGTCCGCCGTACTCGACGGGATCCACGCTTAAAAGATTTGTGTTTTAAAGGGGTAGTGTCAGTGCAATCTGTGTATAAATGAGCTGGACAAGGATGTACAGGTGTCAGTGTAAAGAAGTGAAGTGTATAATGATGTGTCAGTGTAAGAAAGGAGTGAAATGCTCAAGATCATGAGGCTAAAGAATGAAGCTGGAAGGAGGGGAATATACAGAGACTTTTGTTCGATAACTGTTAAGTTATGCCTACGTATCCTCTCGTGCAATGAGGAAGTCAGAACACCGTAGTTCGACCCAAAGAGACTGAAAGGAATTGACTTGTGAACTGCTTGCTTGTCTATGCTCAAGTGTATGACCTGTCTGGCTCAGGTGCTAACTGTCTTGCATTAGACGGAAGAAGCAAGTTCTCGTTTGTGAGTGAATGAGATGAGAAAAGAATCCCGAAGGAGACGATTATTGTTTGTTTTTTGTATTTTCAGTCTTTTATTGCTTTTGGATTTTGTCATAAGTTAATGAGCTTAAGTCTAAACCAATGGATTTAGTAAACTCATCACATCTTCCCTCTGATTAGGGGTAATGAGAATACCTTAAGTGTGAAGTCAGCTTCTCACACTTAAACACCTTTGGTGTAGGATTAAGATCATTAACCTACTTGTGATTAATTAGATGTTTTTGGTGTTTTTGTTTAGTGTTAAGTAATGAGGTTAAGCCATAATCAAGGATTAAACAGACTCATTACACCATCCTAATAGAAGGATAACAGATGAGAATGTTTAAGCTGAGGAAAGCTCCTCAACTTAATCCATGATTAGGGATTAAACTCATGACAAAACAAGCCTTTGATTAAGTGAATTTTATTTAATGGTG
This sequence comes from Lathyrus aphaca, assembly GCA_963966055.1. NCBI lineage: Eukaryota > Viridiplantae > Streptophyta > Magnoliopsida > Fabales > Fabaceae > Lathyrus > Lathyrus aphaca. Next base: position 49,806,872 of record OZ014520.1, read on the forward strand.
TGATGATGAAGTGTTTTTTATGATTTGTAAGACAACTTGAGGGGGACTTGTCCATTAACACTAGGGTTAGTCCTTCTTAACCAATTAAGGAAGAATTAGAACCCTAATGCAAGGCCCAAGTTACAAGTGTGATGTCTTGATGATTATTATGTGAATTGATTAAGAGATTTAAACACATTAAGGGTTTAACACTTAGGATTAAAGTTATACACTCCATCCTAAGAGAAGGATGCAGGCATAAGCTTAATCACAAAGCCTTAAAGCCTTTAGGGTTTAGTCCCTGATTATGAGGTGAGAAGAGATGACTCAAAAGAGACACAAAGGTAAAAACTAAAAGGGGAGACTAATCAAAACCCTAATCATTGTCATGCTTGGTTGTTCCTAAGGTTTGTGAGGTTTGCAAGAACAATCTTCAATGGAACCACCAGGAAGCAGATGAAAGGATCAAGAGAAGCAAAGTGACTTGCTTCATTCAAGAAGTCAAGTCACTTGAAGAAAGAGAGTAAGGAGAAGAAGAATAAGCAAGCTCAAATTCAAGCACATACAAAATGCAGCATGGATGCAAGAGAAGAGATGAAGAGAAGTTTATGAGAAGTGAAGGCAAATTCACTTCTCAAAGTTACTTACCACCTGAAAGGTTAGAAGCAAAATGCAATGCAATGCAAAATGGGATGAGATGACATGATGAGAAACAAAACCAGAAGCATGTACATGATGCTAATGATGCTATGAAGTGCTATGAACATGAGGCAAGGCATGGAGATGTTCATACAAGATCATGGATGCAAATGAAGCAAGCTTAAGAAGCATGGACATACATGGAAAATTATGAAGCATACATGGCATACAACATGGCAAACACATGATGCAATGATCAAACATGTTTTCTATATGTCTTATGATGCCAAATGAATCACATGGAAGCATGGAATGGCATGGCAAGTCATGTTATGCAAGAGAATGCAAGAGGGATGCAAATGGAAGCCCAAATTAGGGTTTATGGATCAAACAACAAACAAAAACCCAAAACAGAAGCAAACCCTAAGATAAAAAATGGAAAATGCCACTCAAAGAAACCCTAATCTTATACTAAACCAATGTCCAAAGGGGAGGTCTCAACTCTTAACCAAACTCAAGTTATGATTTTTACAAGTTATTAGGGTTTTTAGGGTTCCTAAACAAAAGAAATGCCAAACAAATTGAAAATGAGGAAACAAATCATGGCCATTTTATCCTAGAAACTACATGCTAAACACAATGCAATGCAAGAAGAATCAATGTCCAACTCTTCCTAGATGGGCAGAAATGATTTTTTGAACTTATGATCAAAATAATGCACAAAAATGATTTTAATTCAAAGAAAAATTCTCAAAATGCATCAAGGTCAAAAAAGAAATTTGGTTTGAAGGTTGGACAATGTTTCTAAATGTCTTAGAACATTTCATGAATTTTTTGGTGATTTTTAAATACCTAAAAGTATTTTTAATGAATTAATTTCCATTAATCAATTAAAAATAATCTTTTAAATATTTAAAAATACTTTTTTAATGATAAAAATAAAAACAAAAATATTTTTGTGTCATAAAAATTAATAAAACTTATGAGAAAAAGTTTCATAATTTTTACACATTTTTTACTATTTTAAAATAATTATGCAAGTTAAATGAAAAAGAAATAAAAATAAATGAAAATAAAAGGAAAGTCAAATGAGTGGAGGGCCAGGATGGACTCTGGGTTTGAATTGGTTGACCAGCGCGCATCTGGACGGCTGGGGTTGCATCTGAGCCAATTAACCTAATTACTAATTAATTAATCTAATTAAATGAATTAGGGCTAATCAAATGGATCTGAGCCTTCCATCCACGCGGGAAGTCAACCAGTCAAAGGCAATCTACGCTCAGCATTCAAACACCCTTAATGACCTGAGTTTAGGGCTAAACACAATCAGGTGACCGGAGAGAAGCTCCGGTCATCTTCTCCGGCTACACAAAAACCCTAGAACACGTTTCAGGCATCTATTCCACAAATTAAACAAACCTAAGTGATCCTCTAACATCCTAGGATATGAATCCATGCTCAAACATCATTTATGCATCATGAATCAAACGAATCGAAAGAAATAAAATTCACGGGCAAAATTTCAGAGGGGCCATACAAACTCAATTTTCACTCATTTTTGATTCTGAAACCAACCCCATGACCAGCAAGACATGAATAATCAATTTGTAACTCAAAAATCAAGCTTTGAGAGAAAAGTTTCCATGGTCATACCTGAGCTGGAAAGCTTCAAAACTGAGCTTCCAGAGCTTTCCTTGCGTGCAAATGGACTCCCTTGGTTCCCCTGATGCCAATGGAAGGCTTGAAATGAGCTTAAACAGGCTGCCTTGAGCAATCCAGTTCTGGTGTAGCAGGAAATGAACTTTGTGTACAGGCTGCTTCAGATCAATGTGAAGGGTGGTTTTGACTCCTTTTGATGTGCTTGATCTGTTGGTGAAGAGAGCTTTGATGTTTGATGGCTATGGAGGTTGATTCGAAGGAAAATGCAGACTGGGGTGGAAAATGGTGAAGCACAGTTCAGGCTGGTTTCAGGCTTGAACCTTGGTGGTTTCTACTCAACAAGGCAAGGTGAGATGATTGGAGGAATTTGTTTGAGTGTTTTCAGTTTGTGGAGGCAGATTCGAAGCAATTTGCAAAAGGGAGTGTTTTTGTGTATGTGATGGTATGAAGTGTTTCAGCCTTGCTTCTTCATATCTTTGGCTTGCCAAGGGATATTGTATTTTAATCCTATAGGTCAGATGATTTGACATGGCCTATAGTGATTGGTAAGTTTGCTTTTGCTCAAAGTCCACCTTTTATGTAAGAGAAGTATGGCTTGGTTCTAGGCTTAGTACAAGGCATGGGCTGTGCAGCAAGGGTGAGGGGAAAGGCTAGCCAAAGTCAGCATCCAAGGTTGCAAGTTGTAGGAAGTGTGATGAGTGGTTTTGCAAGTTGTTGCTTTATGGTTCACATGTGATTTCCTTATCCCACAAGCCATAATTCATGAGCATTCTTGGTTCAATTCTGATTTTTATGACTTATAGAATGTTTGTGTCATGGTTTGAAGTGAACTAGAGGTTACAAAAGGCATTGGTTCATGGTTTTGCAAAATTCTCATTTGGTGCACATCTTGAAAATCAATGATTTTAGCCAACTTTGTCACACCATAACTTCTGATCCAAGAAGAATTTGATCATGTTCTTGTACTTTTTGAAAAGGGAAAGATGTAATCTACAACTTTCATGACCAAAGTTTTTCCATTTGAAGCATTTTTGGATCAAGAATCAAGGCTTGAAAAATGACCTAAAATGAAGCATTCTTGAAAAGTCAACTATGCCCAAAAAGTCAACATTTGCAAAAACCCTAAATTCTTGATTTTTGTGAACTTCAACCTTCTTCCATGATCAAATAAAGATCATATACACTCAAAATGATGAAGATCACCCATTGGTTGGGTCATTGGGGGCCTCAGATGCCCTGATTTTGCACTGACTTGTCTGAAAAGTCAACCCTTGATCAGATGACTTCCCCATGGAATTTCTTCATGAAAATTGATATGCATACTCCTTATACCATATAGAGACCAATGGAAACAAGAATGACCAAAAAATTTGGGGTTATGGCCTCTGAAACCAAAACCCTAATTTTAGGTCAACTGTGCAGTCTATCCCGGCTCTGCATCCACATCAATCCCAGTTCTTGTGATTCTTTTGAAATATTGACCTTGAGAGGATGTAATATGATACAAGAACACCTATGGATCCCTTTGAAGTGATTGGTGTCCTTTGGAGTGGCTCAAGAAGCTCTTGGATTGCTCAGATCACAAACCCTAGATGCAGATGACTTAGAAACTATGCAGTGAATCAAAAATGAAACATGAGGTGATATGATTGTGTTTATGCATATGAGAATGATCACAAGCCATGGTGTGAATGGGTGAGGGCAAATTTGGGGTGTTTACAAAGGGTTGACGTCACGGCGCCAGCGGCGTGTATCCATGGTCTACCCAATAGACAGCTGTAGGCAGGCTGTATATCCATCACAAAGAAGGTCGTTTTGAAAACTTGTGGGCCAATCATTATTGGTAATTCTATCTCTCCCAGAACTGATATTTTAGAACCATCAAAGGCTCTTACTACAAAGTTGCTTGGGCGTAGTGCCAATCCATCATACTCCAGCTTTACAAGGGCTTTCTTGGGTAGGACATTGAGTGATGACCCTGTGTCCACCAATACGTGAGAAAGAACTGCTCCCTTACACTCCAAGGTAATGTGCAAAGCCTTGTTGTGATTGTGACCTTCCGTTATCAGATCAGTGTTGGTAAATCCTAGTCCATGACTAGCGTTGACATTTCCGACCATGGCTTCTAACTGATTGACAGTAATCTCCTCCGGCATATAAGTTGCATGCAGGACATTTAATAGCGTGATCCAATGAGCTTCGGAGCACATTAGCAATGATAGTATGGAGATCTTGGAAGGTGTTTGGTGAAGCTGGTCCACCACCTTGTAATCACTCTTTTTGATGATCCTCATTAACTCATCAACCTCTTGATCAAAAGGAGTCTTCAAAGTTTCTTTAGCAACTGGTTCCTCTTACACCATACTCTTCCCTTTTGCCTTAGCAGCAACTTCTGTTTCAGCAACGGGTCTTGGTATTTGCGAGGCAAAGAGACGTCCGCTTCTAGTGAAGCCTCCGCCTCCCCCCACATTGTCTATCTGAGGTGAAGAAGTTGATGATTCTAAAGATATTTTCTGCCCCTCGCAGTATATATCTGAGCCATAATGCCAAGGGATGGCATTATTGCTTTCGTAAGGAACTGGCCCTGGCACTGTGATAGTGACTGGACTAATAGCAGCTGCAGAGGGGACCACAATGGTGTGTGGATCATAATATATGGTAACTGGGGCTCTAACAGGAGTATCATTTTGTTGTGAGTTGTTGGAAGGAACATTTGCGGGGTCGTAGTATATCGTAACCGCTGAGACACTTTCATTAACTGTTGCTGATGTTATAGACGGTATTGTTGACTGGACGGGAGTTGAAGTTGTAGCAGGAACTGATGGAATAATGGGTGTTGTCGCTGTAGAAGGAATTGTGACTGAACTTGTATCCGTTGAAGTGATTGATTGAGTAATTGTTGGAGTTGTAGCAGAATCTGTTGGAACAAGGGTTGCTGATGTTGTAGGAGTATCTGTGATTGTTGATGAAGGAGTTGTTGGAGTTGTAGTCACTGTTGTTGTAATCTGAAGAGTGCCATCTCTAATGAGGCCATCTATGCCGTTTCTCAGTCTCTCACATCCATTAAGGGTAATGTTGCAATATCCACAATCGAGCTCACACTCGGGGAACACTTGGCATGCTAACAGCTGAGCTTTGATTTCAACCAAGGGTGTTCGGATTTGTGCAACACTGCTAATTAATGTGGATGGTTTTCCCCCCTCAATAGCATTAATCCTAGGATCGTTGTGGCTAGGCATTGGATTTCTCGTGACGTTCGGAGGAGGCGCAAAATCGAGAGCTTTTGAGTCCACCAGATCCTGGAATTTCATCTGTAGGGCCCTGCATTTCTCAGTATTATGCCCCGGTGCGTTTGAGTGGAATGCACACCTGGCATTTGCATCATAGTTCTTTGGCATATTGAGGGGATCTGGAGGTGCCAACGTCCTTAACTCAACTAGGTTGAGCTTCAGGAGTTGTGGCAAGAGTGCAGCATATGGCATTGGGATTGGGTCAATTACTCTGTTTGCTTGTGATGGCCTTTGTTGGAAAGGACGTTGTTGTTGGTTGTTGTTGCTGTTATACGACCTTTGTTGCGGATAAAGAGTTTGTTGTTGATACTGTGGTTGTTGTTGTTGAGGATACAATGGTTGTTGTTGAATTGGAGTTGGGATGGTGACAGCTGCTACTGACCGGGGAGAATACTGGGGCCTGCCCCGGCTTGCATGAATAGAATTAGTTTCACCTACCCTTCGGGGTCCTGCAAATGGTTTTCTTGGATTGCTGGAGGAACTTGCACCACTGTCGGAGATTTTGCCCATCTTCAATAGGCTCTCAATTCTCTCACCAGCTATGACCACATCAGCAAAACTGGTAGAGGAGAAGGCAGCCAGACTATCAATATAAGTCCTTTGCAATGTGTTCATGAACATGTCAGCCATTTCTCTCTCTGACATGGGTGGTTGGACAGCAGCAGCAAGCTGTCTCCATATTTGAGCATACTCCCGGAAGCTCTCTCTAGAATATTGAGACATGCCCATTAGAAGAGTTCTATTGGGAGCCATGTCTAGGTTGTACTGATATTGCCGGATGAAAGCCTCGGCCAAATCCTTCCAACACCTTATGGTGGCCCTAGACAAATGTGAATACCACTCTCTCGAAGCCCCCGTCAGACTGTCCTCAAAGTAGAACATCCATAATTTTTCGTCCATGATATAAGCCTTGAGCCTACCCAAGAAAGATTGCAAGTGAGTGCGAGGACAGGAGGTGCCATTGTACTTTTCAAAGCAGGGGGGTTTGAATTTGTGGGAAATTCTCACCCCATCAACTAGGCCCATGTCCATCACATCGAAACCCAAAGAATTCTGAGATTCCAAAGATCTTAACTTTTCAGCAATCTCGTCCAATCTCCTGTCATATACCTCATCCCCAGCTCCTATGACAGTGAACTGTTCTTCCTGGGGATCCTCCTGCAGGATTCTGCCCCCAGCAGTATTACCTTGCACATTCCTTGGGATGTTGACTTCTGGATCCAGATGAGGTCCATATACTGGTGGGTCAATACGAGGCTGGCCCCGTTCATTGTTGCTAGTTCCTCCTGTTCCAAGATGAGGCTCCTCAGGAGTTTGTCTTTCCACCAGCTCTCTTAACCTTTCTTGACTCTGGGCTAAGCCAGTCATCACTGCCATAAACTGAGACATCTGATTTCTCATCTCTACTCTCTCATTGGCCATCTGGTTTCTGACCTCAGACAGGTCCTACTGTACTTGTTCCATTTGAATTCCGGGAAGGTTGTTACGAGTCGGGTACCGGTGCGTGCGGTTGACAGGGAGCACTCGACGACGAGCAATGTTTCCTGAGATCACAACAAAGTTAGAAACAATAATAATAACAAAAACCTACAAAACAAAAAAGATGTTAGTATGCAATGCAGTATGCTTATTTGTTTTCCAAGGTATCCGATTTGGTTCTTGGTTTTGACCTTTCCAGACCTCGAGGAAGATGCTTGATATTGTTGAGAGAAAACCCAAATGAAAACAAACTGAAATATATTATAAATGGTGAACAATACATTGTTTGTTTTACAATACATGCCCTTGAAGGGTCACGATACAACAAAAGAAAAATACATCAAATGGAAACAAACAACAAGTAAAGGATCAGACATCCAGTCCAAACTCATCTTCTCTGACCTCTTTCAGGAGGGCCTCAGTCACTAGACCAGTTGGGTGCTCTGTAATGGTCCTAATGAGGAGGTTCCTGGTAGCAATAGCAGTGGTCAGCTTCTTATGTTTGTCCTGGTCCTTTGATCTCTTCAATCCTGCTCTGAGCTTCAACTCTGATATCTCTCTCTGTGCAGCCAACAAAGCTTCCTGTTGCTTCTTCTCATTGGCCTATAGCTGTTCAATCTTGGCTTGAGTCTTCTGGTCTTCTTGTGTACGGGCTTTGGTGATCCTGACCCACCTAGCCTGACTCTCTTGCAGATAGTGCTCAGCCCTAGCTTTCTGAATCTTGGCCTCTTTACAGGCATTCTTCAATATCTGTTCTCCAGCCCTTGCTTTCCTTATGTAGTCTTCTGTCCTTTCAATTTTGGTCGTATGCTCAACCTTGAGCTTCTCCAATATCTCAATGTCCAGACGACCGTCACTTCTTTCCCAAAGAGTCTTCTTTAGAGCCTCAGATAACTTCTCATTCCTTTCCTTCAACTTTTCAAATTGCTCCAGGCTAACTGTTGCTGCAGGCTGTACTGTGGATGGCCCAGGTATATCTTCCAAGGTGAAAGGCATTCTAGTAATTTGAGCTCTAGTATGGGACCAATCATAGTACTGAGCTGAAGCAACATTGTTACATCTTTCAAGGATAGCCACCCCTTTTGTCTGGATGTTGTCCCAAGCCCAGGAAGCTTGCCTGACAACAGCTGAATTAGGCTGAACTTCACAATACAGGGTCTCAGCTAAATCCTGTCCTCTGGGAGGGTGAACTAAGGCATAACCCAGTTGTCTCTTAAATAGTAAAAGATTGTAGTTGATGCAACCCTTCACTCCTATGAGAGGCACATTTGGGTATTGTCCACAGCTGGTGATAATGTCTTTGCCTTTGGTGCTTTGGGTGCACCATCTGATATCATTTGAAGTCAAAGCAATGAACCTCTTGGCCCAATTCTTCTGCTGGTGTGGGTTCAAGAAGGCATCTGACTTAGGCAGGTGTCTGAGCAGCCAGGTGTAAAACAAAGGAGCACAACATCTTACCAACTTCTCCCTTTGCTTCTCATTCCTCTGATGAATGGAGTAATAAAAATCTCCTAGCAGTGTAGGCACTGGGTTCCTCAAAAGAAACAGATGGATGGCATTCTTGCTGACAAACCTAGGCTCATCTGCAAACAATATAGCCCCATATATGCTGAGGGCTAACAATGCACAGACTGCCTTCCATTCTCCCAATGAAGCTTTCAGGATGGCCTGAGAAATCAAGAAGTCCAAATGCAAACCAGGGATTCCAGCTTTTGTTGTCATGCTTTGCTCAATAAGGGCAGGCTCCAAGTACAGTGCCCCTTCTATTTCTTCATTCTTGGGAGAAGTCATCTCTGGGTTGAAGGGGATTCCACCTCTGATAGGTACTCCAATCAACAAAGAGAATTCTTCCAACAGAGGTCCCAACTGAAAGTCTGGAAAGGTGAAACATCTCAGTGGAGGGTCATAGAACTGTAAGCATGTGTGGATCATGCTCCCCTGAGAAGGGTCAAGGTCCATAACCATATCCAGGATACCTCCATAGTGTTCTCTAAACAATGGGATGTGGTCAGGTGTGATAAGTGTCTGGACTTGCCTAATTTAAGTCAACACAGGCTCAAAAAAGTGGTAGGATATGTTGCTCTTCCTGGGAGTAGCCATGATTGCTGCTGAAGAAGCTGAAGACATATGCTGATGAAGATCACAGACTGATGCTGAAGGTGGACCACTGACAGACTGGTGCTGGTGGTGATGGGGATAACTGATGAAGACAGCTGAAGCAGAGGTCTATGCAGAAGAAAGGGTCAAAACCAAAACCAAGATACAATGAAATGGATACCCTGAAAAGCAAATAAACAAATGTTAAATGATGCAATGATGATATATGCAAATGATATGCAAGGGTTTGTGATCAAGCTGGATCTGATTATTTGTCTTGATGTAAGGCCCATGTATGTTCAAAAAGTCCAGATGGAGGTTTAGAAATCCAGTATCCAGGATGGGGGACTCAAATAAAGAGTCACATGTCCAGGTTTAATCACAAGAACTGTCCAAAGTGAAGTATTCTTAAACAAAACAGTAACAGGGTATGCTATGGCCAAGGGTTCCTGCAAACCTGTAAACAACCCAACCCCCCTCACATGTAGTGTTCTAGAACAAAGATCCTCAGACTTGGATCAGTTATGAGAAGTGTAAACACTTCTAACCCGGAGGTACAGTGTTTACAATAACCATAAAAGATCCTCCTCTAATTCACCTCAGATTCTGAAGGTCATAATAAAGATCATCCAGACTTAGCAGGCTTCCCAGATAGCCCTAGCACTACAGGAAATCTGTAGCACAGAGTTCTCAAGAAGAAACCCACATCTGAACCGTGTTTCATATTCCCGCACCAGACCGAAATGGAATGGGAAAGAACATGAACCACTCTAGCCTAGGTGTCACTCAGGTCCCAGGTGTAGGACCTTAATCTCTGAATGGACCCCCACCCACCAAAACAGAAAACCAGATCCAGCAATGACAATATGAGATATGCATAAGACTGTAAAGAAAGCAGTAAATAAAGCTGTACACAAAGCAGTAAATAAAGCAAAATAAACACACATAGCACATAACATCCCAGTAAACACAAATCAAACAAGCGCTAGGAGGAACCCACAAAAAGAACCAGAAGCCCTAGTTGCAATATAAGTTTCCCCAGCAGAGTCGCCAAGCTGTCGCTCCCACTAAATGAGGCTAGGTCAAATAGGGTACAGACGCGAACGGTCGGCGAAAGAGAAAGGATGGAAGAGTCGCCAGCTAGGCATTTTTATCTGAAAAGGAAAGGTAATGCTGCATAAACCTAGAAAGATATGGATAAGACGGTTGCGAACCGGAGAAACTAGGAAAGGGGGTTGGTTACAACCTGGGAAGGTATTAGCACCCAGATTGTCCGCCGTACTCGACGGGATCCACGCTTGAAAGATTTGTGTTTAAAGGGGGTAGTGTCAGTGCTATTTTGTGTGAAAAAGATGGAAAAGAATGCAAGTGTCAGTGCAAAAGAAATGTGAAGTGAAGAAGTGTCAGTGTAAGGAAAGAGTGAAGCTCAAGACTATGAGGCTTAAAAGAACAATTCTGGAAGAAGGGGGAATATACAGAGACTTTTGTTCGATAACTGTTAATTTATGCCTACATATCCTCTCGTGCGATAAGGAAGTCAGAACACCGTAGTTCGACTCAAAGAGACTGAAAGATAAATTGACTTGTGAACTGCTTACTTGTCTATGCTCAAGTGTATGACCTTTCTGGCTCAGGTGCAAACTGTCTTGCATTAGACGGAAGAAGCGAGTTCTCATTTGTGAATGAAGATGATGAGGAAAGAATCCCGAAGGAGACGATTATTGTCTGTTTTTGTGTTTTCAGTTTTGTTATTGCTTTTTGAAGTTTGTCCTAAGAAAATGAGCTTAAGCCTAAACCAAGGGTTAGTAAACTCATCACATCCTCCCTCTGATTAGGGGTAATGAGAATACCTTAAGTATGAAGTAAACACCTCACACTTAATCACCATGATGTAGGATTAAGATCATTAACCTACTTGTAATTATTTAGATATTTTTGGAGTTTTTGTTTAGTGTTAAGTAATGAGATTAAGCCATAATCAAGGATTTAATGGACTTATTACACCATCCTAATAGAAGGATGATATATGAGAACATTTAAACTGAGGAAGATACCTCAACTTAATCCATGATTAGGGATTAACCTCATGACAAAACAAACCTTTATTTGATGGATTTTAGTTAATGGTGAGATTAAGAAATGGATTTTAGGGTTTATAAGACAACTTGAGGGGGACTTGTCCATTAACACTAGGGTTAGTCCTTCTTAACCAATTGAGGAAGAATTAGAACCCTAATGCAAGGGCCAAGTTACAAGCTTGACGTCTTGGTGATTATTACGTGGATTGATTAAAGGATTTAAACACATTAAGGGTTTAGCACTTAGGATTAAATTTATACACTCCATCTTAATAGAAGGATACAGGCATAACCTTAATCACAAAGCCTTAAAACCTTTAAGGTTTAGTCCTTGATTATGAGAAGAGAAGAGAAGACTCAATGATGACACAAAGGTAAAACTAATGGGGGGACTAATCAAGCCCTAATTGTGATCATGCTTGGGTGTTCCTAGGGTTTATGAGGCTTGCAAGAGATCTTCAAGAGGGCCATCAAAGGAGAAGCAGGATGGAAGGAAAAGAAGCAGCAAGAAGCAAGACAACTTACTTCACTTAAGAAGATAAGTTGCTTGAAGAAAGAAAGAGGAGAATGAGCATAAATGAGCAAGCTCACTCTAATCCACAAGTAAAAATGCAGCAAAGATGCATAAAAGAGATGAGAAGAGGTTATGAGAAGTGAAGGCAAATTCACTTCTCAAAGCACTTACCACCTGAAAAGTTAGCAAAAGGAAATGAAAATGAGAAAGATGCAATGATGCAAACTAAAACCAGAAGCATAATCAAGATGTAAATGATGCTAAGAGGTGATACAAATGGGTGTTATGATATGTGGATGATCATACAAACAATGAAGATGCAAATGAGACATGTAAGAGGCATAAAAGTTTATGAATGCACATGAAATGAAATGAAGGCAAAACAAGGCAAATGGAATATGCAATGATCAAACATGATTCTAATGTGTCTTAGGATGCCTTACATATCATATGTATGCACAAAATGTCATAGCAAGTTCAAGTATGCAAGCATATGAAGAATGGACACAAATGAAAGCAAAATTAGGGTTTACATACAATATACAATGCAAAAATCCAAAATCAGAAGCAAAGCAAGAGATAAAAATTGAAAATGGGATCAAAGGAACCCTAAACCTATACAAGTTCACTGCCCAAAGGAGGAGACCTAGATCTTAACCTAATTGAAATTATAATTTTCTTAAGTTTGCTAGGGTTTTAGGAAACCTCAAAAGGAAAAATGCAAAACAAATTGAAAATGAAAGATAATTTCATGCCAATTTTATCCTAGAAACTAAATGGTATGTGGAATGCAATGCAAAAAGAACCATTATCAAACGCTTCATGGTTAGGCAGAAAATATTTTTCTAAGTTAGGGTCAAAATATTGCTTTTTAAAGAAACCTAAATCAAAAGAAAAATGTCAAAATAGATCAAAACCCAAAAAGAAATTTGTATGAATGGTTTGATAATGTCTCTAAATGTGTCAAGATGCAATGTGATTTTTTTTGGTGATTTTTAGAAACTTAAATGGTATATTAATTAATTAATTTCCATTAATTAATTAAAATAAACATTTAAATATTTTAAAAATACAAATTTTATGCAAAAATAAAAATAAAAATTATTTTCAGAATGAGAAAAATATTTAGAACCATGATGCAAAAAATAAAATTTTTTAGATTGGTTTTGCTATTTTTAATAAAATGATAAAGAAAATACAAATAAAAAGAAAAATAAATGAATTTAAATGGAAGTCAACTGATCCAAGGGCCTAGGTTCAAAGTCAGGACGCGGGAATTGACCAGCGCACGCATCTGAACGGCCACAATTCAAATTTCACTAATTATGATTAAAACCCTAATCTAAGCCCTAATTACTCTCAGGTGACCGGAACAGTGTTCCGGTCATCTTCTCCGGCTAGCCAAACATTCAATCTCTCTTAATACGTGACCCAAGCCCTCAAACTTTCCAGAAATGATCCTCACATCACTCCCAACAAGAATCACACAACAAAAATCATTTATTTACCATCAAGAACATGAATCGAAGCAAAATGGAAAATACATCAAAAATTTCAGAAGCTTGTGAAAGGCTTAAAACTCAACCATTTTCGAAACAAAACATATCATGGCAATCAGGGGAACACATAGAATCATTCTATAACATAAAAAGGAAGTTCGTGAAAAATAAATTCCATGGCTACCTGAAATGAAGCTTTCAAACTAGGAGCTTTCTGACCAGTTCTTTGCCTCAAATCAACTCCAATGACTCCCCTCAAGAGTTTGCAATGCTTGGTTGGAGTTTAAATGACCTCTATGTGGAGTTGGCTGAGGCTCAGTTCAAGAAATGTGAAAATCATGTTTTTGGTACCAGGGGTTTCAAGGCAAAATGAAGGGTGGGAAATGACCAGTGATGAAAATGGAGTTGAATGGTGGAAAAAGTTTGGATATTTGTTGGCTGAGTTATGAAATTCGAAGGCTTTTGCAAGTTGGAGGGATTTTGGCTATATTGAGTTCTTGGAGGATTCAGGTTTCAAACTTATGTGAAAATGGCTTGCTTCTTTGCCACATAACAGGCTGGGATAGGTCAGAGAGTTGTTGTGGAGCAGTGTGATTGGTATGGAGCAAAATGCATAAAGTCCACAAAGTTTTCTTTTGAGGTATGGGCTCATGGAAGGCCAAGGACAATGGGGTGTCCTGCGCAGCTGACTTTAGGGAGGTCCATGGAATTGGCTTTGAGGCAATTCAGCAAGTGGGATGAAGTTTGTGTGATGTTTTGCAATTATGTGAAGCTTTGGCCCTTTTGTAATTTCTTGATGTTCAAGGCATAGAATGATGCAATTCTTTGGGAAATTCTGAATTATAGGTCATGTACTATGTTTTTGTAATGGTTATAAGTGTGTTTGAAGTCACAAAAATGCTTTGGCAAGAGTTTTTGCAAGTTTCCCTCTTTGGTGCATAAGTGAAATTTTGTGATTTTTCCCAACTTTGCAAGGCCATAACTTGAGTTCTATGATGAATTAGATCAAGTTCTTGTACTTTTTGGAAAGGGAATGATCCAATCTATAACTTTCATGACCAAGAATTTTTCATTTGAAGCATTTTTGAATCAAAAAGAGGAGGTTGAAAAACCTTCCCAAAATGGCAACTTTGCAAATGACTTGAAATTCTTCAATTTTGTGAACTTCTAACTTCTTATAAGATCAAATAAAGATCATATATACCCAAAATGATGGATAAGACCCTTTGGTTGGATGATTGGGGGCCTCAGATGCCCTGATTTTGCACTGACTTGCTCAAGAAGTCATATATTGATCAGATGCCTTCCCCATTGAATTTATTCATGAAAATTGGTATGCATGATCCTAATATCATATAGAGACAAATAGAAACAAGAATGACCAAAAAATTTGGAGTTATGGCCTCTGAAACCAAAACCCTAATTTTAGGTCATCTGTGCAGTTAAACTTGGCTCTGCTTCCATGCCTTCCTCAGTTCTTGTGATTTTCTGACTCTCTTGATCTTGGGAGAATATAATATGATGCTTGAACATACATGTACCCTCTTGAGATGATTGGAGACCTTTGGAGTGGCCTAGATAGCTCAGGGATTGCTCAAATCACAAACCCTAGATGCAGATGACTTTGAACCAATGCAGTGAAATAAAAATGCAATATGAGATGATATGATTGAACTTATGCAAATGGAAAGAATCACAAGCCATGGTGAAATGAGTGAGGGAAAATTTGGGATGTTTACAAAAGCCTTGTTTGAAAATGTTTTGAAAATATTGTGAGGTGTGAAAAGTATTTTTGAAGAGTGAGCAAGTAACTATGAGGTACCTACCCTTGATTAAGTCTTTCGTGTTCTCGTATGTTCTTTCAATGGTAAGACTATACCTATTATTAAGGAATAGGTAGTCATTACCTTGGATGTGTAAGGGACAAGTGTAGGGTCATCGTATGGTCATAGAAGGCAACTTAAGGGTGTCTTTAGCAATTCGTAGGGACTATCATCATTTATTCGAAGGGACAAGATCATTATTCCGTAGGCAACCTCGAAGGGACTTGATCTTTTAAACCGTAGGGACTATTGTAAACACCCCAAATTTGCCCTCACCCATTCACACCATGGCTTGTGATCATTCTCATATGCATAAGTACAATCATGTCATCTCACATTTCATTTTTGATTCACTGGATACTTTCTAAGGCATCTGCACCTAGGGTTTGTGATCTGAGCAATCCCAAAGTATCTTGAACCATTCCAAAGGCAACTAATCAACTCAAAGGGGTCCATGAGTGTTCTTATATCATATTTCATCTCCTCAAAGTCAAAAATGCAGAGGAATCACAAGAGCTAAGGTTTGAGTGGATGCAGAGCCAGGTTGAACTGCACAGTTGACTGAAAATTAGGGTTTTGGTTTCAGAGGCCATAACCCCAAATTTTTTGGTCATTCTTGTTTCCATTGGTCTCTATATGGTATAGGGAGTATGCATATCAATTTTCATGAAGAAATTCCATGGGGAAGTCATCTGATCAAGAGTTGACTTTTCAGACAAGTCAGTGTAAAATCAGGGCATCTGAGGCCCCCAATGACCCAACCAAGGGGTGATCTTCATCATTTTGAGTGTATATGATCTTTATTTAATCATGGAAGAAGGTTGAAGTTCACAAAATTCAAGAATTACAAGTTTTTGCAAATGTTGACTTTTTGGGCATAGTTGACTTTTCAAGAATGCATCATTTTAGGTCATTTTTCAAGCCATGATTCATGATCCAAAAATGCTTCAAATGAAAAAACTTTGGTCATGAAAGTTGTAGATCTCATCTTTCCCTTTTCAAAAAGTACAAGAACATGATCAAACTCTTCTTGGATCAAAAGTTATGGCAATGCAAAGTTGGCTAAAATCATTAATTTTCAAGGCATGCCCTAAATGAGAATTTTGCAAAGTCTTGTACCAATGCATATTGTGACCTCTAATTCATTTCAAACCATTACACAAACATTCCATGAGCTCTAAAAATCAGAATTGGACCAAAGTTTCTCATGTCCATGGTTTGTGTAACAAGACTTTTTCATGAAGTTTCAAAAGCAAGCAACTTGCAAAAACTATCATCACATCTCACCCACTTGATTTCTTGGATGCTGAACCAGCCCTAGCTTCTCTCCATGCCATGCTGCGCCAGTTCATGTACTTATGCTAGCCTAGAACCAAGCCCATGCTTTCCTTACACCAAAGTTGACATTTTGCAAAAGTAAACATCCCAATCAATAAAGGGCATGTCACATCTTCTGACCAATCAGCATTGTTTATACAAACAATTTGCAAGCAAAACATCATAACACACAAGGCTGAAACATACACATTCACCACATTCACAAAATCCCTTCACATTGCAAAAACCTTCGAATTTCTCTATACAGCCTGAAAACACTCAAACTTTCTTCATCATCCAACTCAACACACTTCATAGACAAGAAACCACCCAAAGCATAAGCCTGAAACAGCCAGAAAACTCCACTGCCATCATTCACTTCAGTTTGCAGTTTCATTCGAAACTCTCACCTTAGCTCACAAACACACAAACAAACACTCCAGACCTTCTCCATCCATCCTCAGGATCACATAGAACCCATCACCATGACCTGAAACCTTCAGAAACACCATTGCCATTTTTGATCAAGCTGAAGCAGTTCCTTTCGAAACTCATCATCAAGCCAACTTAAACTCCATTTGAGCATTCAAACATCATCAAGAGGTTCTAAGGAGTAGATTGCACAAGAAGAGGTGGCCAGAAAGTTCCTAAACTGAAAGCTCCAAATCTCAGGTAGCTCGAAAATAATTTTTCCAGAAATCATTTTTCTTGTTACAAACTTGTTCTATTTGATTCACTGATCATCCTGATGTTCTTAGTTTTTGAAATGGTTTTGATTTGAGAGTTTAATTTGTCTCTGAAGCTTGCGTGCCCTAGTTTTTCTTTCTTTCGATTCAGCTTGTTTAGGAAGAATAAATTTGTTTTGAGAGAGGGGTTTGATTCGTGAGAGGCTGGATCATTTCCCAATTCATAGATTTTGTTTTTGTTACGTTTTGAGAGGTTTTGAGGTTTCTCAGGTGAGAGCTGGCCGGAGAAGACGACCGGAAGTCTTCTCCGGCCACCTGAAAGTGGTTTGTGCCCTAATTGCGCAATTAATTTCAGTTTGAATGTGGGCCGTAGATAGCCATTGACCAGTTGACTTCCCTCCAGTTTTGATGGCCCAGATGCGTTTGATTAGCCCTAACCTTTTTCATTTAGTTAATTAATTCATAATTAGACTAATTTAATTAGAGTCAACCTGGACCCTTAGATCACGCGCCAGTCAACACTTTCAAATCCTAGGCGCATCCTGGCCCTCCATCCCTCTGACTTTTATTTTATTTGATTTTTAATTCATTTTATTTCATTAAACTTGCATAATTATTTTAAAATAGCAAAAATGTCTTAAAAATTATGAAACTTTTTCTTTAAAGTTTTATTAATTTTTAAGACCCAAAAATATTTTTTATTTTATTTTTATCATTAAAAAAGTATTTTTAAATATTTAAAAGATTATTTTTAATTGATTAATGAGAATTAATTAATTAAAAATACTTTTAGGTATTTAAAAATTTCAAAAAAAATCATGAAATGTTCTAAGACATTTAGAAACATTGTCCAACCTTCAAACCAAATTTCTTTTTTGATCTTGATGCATTTTAAGAATTTTTCATTGAATTAAATCATATTTTATGCATTATTTTGATCACATGTTTGAAAATTCATTTCTGCCTTTTGAAGAAGGTTGAGACATTGGTTCTTCTTGCATTGTCTTCTATTTAACATGTATTTTCAAGGATAAAAAGGCCATGATTTGTTCTTGCATTTTCTATTTGATTGGCATTTGTTTTGTTAAGAACCCTAAAAAACCCTAATAACTTAGAAAATTCATATCTTGAGTTTGGTTGAGAGTTGAGAGCTCCCCTTTGGGCAGTGGTTCATCATAGGCCTAGGGTTTCCTTGAGTGCCATTTTCCATTTTTACTTTAGGGTTTTGCTTCTGTTTTTGGTTTGTGTTGGATGTTTGATCCACAAACCCTAATTTGGGTTTTCATTTGCATCCCTCTTGCATTTCCTCCCATAACATGACTTGTCTTTGCATTTTGTGCATTCTTATGATTCATTTGGCATCTTAAGACATGTAGAAAGCATCTTTGATCATTGCATTACATATTTGCCATGTCATTTGTCTTGTATGCTTCATAACATTTCATGCCTGTTCATGCTCCTTAGCTTGCATCATTTGCATTCATGGTCTTGTATGAACATCTCCATGTCTTGCCTCTTGTTTGCAGCACCTCATAACATCATAATCATCATCAACATGCTTCTGGTTTTGCTTAGCATCATATCATTTCATCTCATCTTGCATTGCATTGCATTTTCTTTCTAACATTGCAGGTGGTAAGTGAACTTGAGGAGTGGATTTGCCTTCACTTCTCATACCTCTTCTTTTCATCTCTCTTGCATCCATTGCTGCATTTTTACATGTGTTTGAGTTTGAGCTTGCTCATTCTTTTTCCTCCCACTTTCTTTCTTCAAGTGACTTGACTTCTTGAATGAAGCAAGTCACTTTGCTTCTCTTGATCCTGTTCATCTGCTTCCTGGTGGTTCCTTTGAAGATCTGTTCTTGCAAACCTCACAAACCTTAGGACCAACCAAGCATGACAATGAATTAGGGTTTTGATCAGTTCCCTCATAGTTTTACCTTTATGTCTCCTTGAGTCCTCTCTTCTCACCTCATAATCAGGGACTAAACCCTAAAGGCTTTAAGACTTTGTGATTAAGCTTATGCCTGCATCCTTCTCTTAGGATGGAGTGTATAACTTTAATCCTAAG
Source organism: Lathyrus aphaca (assembly GCA_963966055.1). Lineage (NCBI taxonomy): Eukaryota > Viridiplantae > Streptophyta > Magnoliopsida > Fabales > Fabaceae > Lathyrus > Lathyrus aphaca. Next base: position 49,826,002 of record OZ014520.1, read on the forward strand.
TCTTAAACCCTTAAGGTGTTTAAATCTCTTAATCAATTCACTTAATAAATATCAAGACATCACTTGTAACTTGGGCCTTGCATTAGGGTTCTAATTCTTCCTTAAATGGTTAAGAAGGACTAACCCTAGTATTAATGGACAAGTCCCCCTCAAGTTGTCTTACAAATCATAAAAAACACTTCATCATCATACCATTAACTAAAATCCACTCAATAAAGGCTTGTTTTGTCATGGGTTTAATCCCTAATCATGGATTAAGTTGGGGAGTCTTCCTCAGCTTAAACATTCTCATCTATTATCCTTCTTTTAGGATGGTGTAATGGGTCTGTTTAATCCTTGATTGTGGCTTAACCTCATTACTTAACACTAAACAAAATCACAAAAACATCTAAATAATCACAAGTAGGTTAATGATCTTAATCCTACACCAAAGGTGATTAAGTGTGAGAATCTGACTTCACACTTAAGGTATTCTCATTACCCCTAATCAGAGGGAAGATGTGATGAGTTTACTAAATCCGTTGGTTTAGGCTTAAGCTCATTAACTTACGACAAAAATCCAAAAAAAAAAAACAATAAAAGACTGAAAACTCAAAAACAAACAATAATCGTCTCCTTCGGGATTCTTTTCTCATCATCTTCACTCACAATCGAGGACTTGCTTCTTCCGTCTAATGCAAGACAGTTAGCACCTGAGCCAGACAGGTCATACACGTGAGCATAGGCAAGCAAGCAGTTCACAAGTCAATTCATCTTTCAGTCTCTTTGGGTCGAACTACGGTGTTCTGACTTCCTCATTGCACGAGAGGATACGTAGGCATAACTTAACGGTTATCGAACAAAAGTCTCTGTATATCCCACCTCCTCCAGCCTTATTCTTTAGCCTCATTATCATGAGCTTTTCATCTCTGTTCTTACACTGACACTGTATATATTACACTTCACTTCTTTTACACTGACACCTGTACATCTTTTCCAGCTATTTTATACACAGATTGCATTGACACTACCCCTTTAAAACACAAATCTTTTAAGCGTGGATCCCGTCGAGTACGACGGACAATCTGGGTGCTAATACCTTCCCAGGTTGTAACCAACCCCCTTTCTCAGTTTCTCTGGTTCGCAACCGTCTTATCCATCTCTTTCTAGGTCTATGCAGCATTGCCTTTCCTCCGGGATAAAAATGCCTAGCTGGCGACTCTATTCATTCTCCAGTGAGTTCACGGCTGTGTGTTCTCACTGTCCCTTTCGCCGACCGTTCGCGCTTGTACCTTCAACTGACCCCATTTTCATTTGTCGGGAGCGACAACTATGATGATTTATATTCGAAGGGACTTTAATTAAGACATCCCTTTATTCGAGGGACTTGACCATTATTTCAAGGCAACCAAGAGGGATACCCTAGGAAGTGCAGACGGCGATCTTAGATCGACTTACGTGTGTGAGTGTTTATTTTCAAATATTTATCTTTTTTAAATTAGTTATCTAAATTAAATTAATTAAAATTATGTTTGCACTCCCTATTTACTAACCACACAATTTATATTAAAAAATAAGAAAATAAAGACGGGAAATAAATCTACAAATTATTACACGGCTTTAGCAGATACATAATAATCAGATAAAAAATGAATTATAGAGCAATAATAACGGAAATAAAATAATAAATAAACAATAGTAATAAGGCAATAATAATAATAATAATAATAATAATAATAATAATAATAATAATAAAGTCATAATGAAAAGAAATTAAGATTAGAATTTGAAAAGAAATTATTTTAGGTTTAGACAAATTAGATTTTTTTGGAAGTTATTTAAGAAAATATAAGTTTAAATAATTTAGTAATAATAAAAGAATAAAGTGTTATATTTAAAAAAACAATATTATTAATGTACAAATTATAAAATAAAAAGGGTTATTGTATAAAAAAAAAGTATTAAGTTAGTTATTACAAAATAAATATAGAATAAAGAAACTACTAAATTATTAAGTTAATAAGTCATTTATAACTTAATTATATACAAGATTTTTAGAATTATTATTATTTAATTAGAATAAAAATGGTAATTAGATTTTATTTACAACTATATAAATATAATAGAATGATAAAAATTAAGAAGTTAAAAGAAGGATTAGAAAATTTTTAGTTAGAAAAACTTAATTATTTGGTTATTTATTTACAAAATATAATTATGATAAAAATTATATACAAAATATTATTATTATTATAAGAAAAAGTTTATTGATTAATTAGTCTTTTTTTTTAATTAATGATCTAAGTCCATATTGATTTTCATTCAGTTCTTGGCACGCCCTAAATTACTAACCACGCAGGGAATAATAAAAATAAATAAAGGCAGAAATTTAAAGGCAGAAAATAAAAATTCCTACACTATTACATGGCTTCAGGACAGTTACATAATAATAAGGAAGAAAATAACACTAAATTATTACATCAAGGAGACAATTATATAAATATAGGGCGAAAAATAAAAACTAAATTATTACAAATATGAAACAGTTACATAATATGATAAACAGTAAATGAATAACATAAAAATGAGTTAGAGTTAGAGTGAAAATTAGAGTTCAAGGTTTATAGAGAAAATTATTAGGATTAAAAAAATATTTTTTGGGTTAGTGAAAAAAATTAAGGTTGAAGACGTTAAAATTCATAAAGAAAATATATAATCAATTTTAGAGAAGCAATTAAGGTTTATATAAAAATTTTAAGGTTTAGGAAAAAAACAGGTTTAAAAGTTTAATAGAAAAAAAAGGTTTGTGGTTTAGAGAAAATAACACGGTTAAAGTTTATAAGAAATTTGTAAGGTTTACAAGAAAAATTAAGGTTTATAAAAATGAATTTTTTTTTTAAGGTTTAGAGAAAGTTTAAGGGTTCGAGGCAAGAAATCAGGGTAGTTAATTATCTAAAATGTGCAAATATAAATAAAAAAAAAGATTAAAAAATAATGTTGCTAACGTAAAATTGCGATCATCGCAACTAGACCGGATCAACACAAATGTCACGCCTCATGCACATAAATATGCGAACAGCGTATTGACACGATCCAATCCAAATAAAGAATTGACAATATCAAAGCAAAACTATAAATATATATATATACATATATGCGAACAACGTATTGACACGATCCAATCCAAATAAAGAATTGACAATATCAAAGCAAAACTATATATATATATATATATATATATATATATATATATATATATATATATATAAGCGAAAGAAAAAAAAAACATGTATCGCCTTGTAGTGCTCTTATTTTTTTTCGGTTCTGTTTCTCCCTAAGGCAAGAATTTTTTCGTATTGTGGTTGAGAGAGGAGTGATAAAATGAGAAATGAGAGGGGGCTTCTTATGTGTAAAACAACATGTATTTATAGATTAAGAAAATTAGGTTAAAAAGTTTAAAAGGAAAACAAATTAGCCTTAATCCCTATTGATTAAAAAATATTTGAACAAAATTATATGATTTTTACTTGGTCACCAAGTAGACCAGTTAGAAACTAAGTATGACACAAAAATGACATAAACTGACCAATAGAAAACGAGTATACAAGAAAAGAAATGTTTTTGATATTTATTATGATTTTTTTTAAAATTATTTTCATAAAATAATGATTTTAATGAAAAAATCATATTTTTAAAAATGCATTAAATGCAAATACGAAAATTAAAAATTAAATAATTAAAAAATGCTATTTTTGTGATTTTTTCATAAAAAAATAAAAATAGGAAAAGTTATTAGTAAAGGAAAAAATTAAAAAAAAAATTAAAAAGAGCGGAAGATGGGATTTGAACTCACAACCTCTCACAATTATATCCCTTACACCCATCTTTCTACCAATTGTGCTATTTTATTTATTTGAAATAAAAAAGCACCAGAAAGCATATGAAGCGGGTCAAAATTTGGGGTACGACAAGTGTGAGGAAACCTTGTGAATCAATTTGTCTCAAATATGTGAGGGCAAATTTTGGGGTACAACAGCTGCCCCTGTTTAATTTTCTGAAACCTGAGGAGTTAGATTGACATGTGTGTCATTCGTGACTGGAAGGTTGAAGGGGATTGAACCCAAAAACCCAAAAATTTTCACTCGCTGGCACGTAGAGTAACACCGTTGATTGGTTGCATTGCTTGAATGGGCTTAAAGATGCCACTCAGAGGAACTGAAAATGGGCTTATAGATGCCATCCATAATATCAGAAGGTGAGGGTATCTGTAGGTTGTTACTGGATATCAATACTAGGTCTTCGTATAGACCATCTCTGAATCGTTTCTGTAACATGAATGAGTTAAATATCAACACTAGATCTTCGTATAGATCGTCTCTGTATTATCTTTGGGGAAATAAAATATTCTGCATTAAGTTTCAGTACTTGGATCTTCGTCTAGATCGTCTCTGGACATAATTTAAGTTAAGCATCAGAATTAAATCTTCGTAGCGATCATCTCTGAATTGCTTTTGGAAAATATCCTGGACTAAGCACTAGATCTTCGTATAGATCATTTACGTACCATCCCAAGGTCAATTTGTTGAATTGACCATCAGAAATAAATCTTCGTAGCGATTATCTCTTCTGGAAATATCCCGGACTAAGTACTAGATCTTCGTATAGATCATTTATGTACCGTCCCAAGGACAATTTAAGCATCAACATTAAATCTTCATAGCGATTATCTCTGAATTGCTTCTGGTAATATCTTGGACTAAGCACTAGATCTTCGTATATATTATTTATGTACCCTCCCAAGGACAATTTAAGCATCAGAATTAAATCTTCGTAGCAATTATCTCTGAATTGCTTCTGGTAATACACGTGAGCATAGGCAAGCAAGCAGTTCACAAGTCAATTCATCTTTCAGTCTCTTTGGGTCGAACTACGGTGTTCTGACTTCCTCATTGCACGAGAGGATACGTAGGCATAACTTAACGGTTATCGAACAAAAGTCTCTGTATATCCCACCTCCTCCAGCCTTATTCTTTAGCCTCATTATCATGAGCTTTTCATCTCTGTTCTTACACTGACACTGTATATATTACACTTCACTTCTTTTACACTGACACCTGTACATCTTTTCCAGCTATTTTATACACAGATTGCATTGACACTACCCCTTTAAAACACAAATCTTTTAAGCGTGGATCCCGTCGAGTACGACGGACAATCTGGGTGCTAATACCTTCCCAGGTTGTAACCAACCCCCTTTCTCAGTTTCTCTGGTTCGCAACCGTCTTATCCATCTCTTTCTAGGTCTATGCAGCATTGCCTTTCCTCCGGGATAAAAATGCCTAGATGGCGACTCTATTCATTCTCCAGTGAGTTCACGGCTGTGTGTTCTCACTGTCCCTTTCGCCGACCGTTCGCGCTTGTACCTTCAACTGACCCCATTTTCATTTGTCGGGAGCGACAGCTTGGCGACTCTGCTGGGGACCCTTATACTGCAACCAGGGCTTCTGGTTCTTTTTGTGGGTTCCTCCTAGCGCTTGTTTGATTTGTGTTTACTGGGGTGTTATGTGCTTGTTTGTGCTTGTATTTATTTTTGTTTATTGCTTTATGTACAGTTTGCTTTACTGCTTTCTTTATTGCATTTATTTATATCATACTGTCATTGCTGCTGGCTGGATCTGGTTTCTTGTTTTGGTGGGTGGGTGTTCCATTGAGAGTTAAGGTCCTATACCTGGGACCTGAGTGACACCTAGGCTAGAGTGAATCATATTCTTTCCCATTCCATTTCGGTCTGGTGCGGGAATATGAAACACGGTTCAGATATGGGTTTCTTCTTGAGAACTCTGTGTTGCAGATTTCCTGCAATGCTAGGGCTATCTGGGAAGCCTGCTAAGTCTGGATGACCTTTTAGTACTGACCTTCAGAAACTGAGGTGAATTAGAGGAGGAATTGTTATGGTTATTATAAACACTGTACCTCCGGGTTAGAAGTGTTTACACTTCTCATAACTGATCCAAGTCTAAGGATCCTTGTTCTAGATCATCACCTGTGAGGGGGTTGGGCTGTTTACAGGTTTGCAGGTACCTTGACCTCAGAATACCCTGTTACTTTGACTTTGTTAAGAATGCTCCATTTTGGATAGTTCTTGTGATTCTGAAACCCTGGACTTGTGGCTCTTTATTTGAGTCCCCTACCCTGGTTACTGGATTTTTTAGACCTCCACCTGGATTTCTTGAACATACATGGATCTATACCGAGGCAGTTAATCAGATCCAGCTCAGTCACAAACCCTTGCATTTCATTTGCATACATACTCATTGCATCATATTAACATTTGCTTATTTGTGCTTCAGGGTATCCACCTTCATCTTTGGTTTTGGTTTTGACCCCATCTGCAGTTTTGACCTGTCTCCACCAGCACTTGCTTCAGCTTGTCAGCCATATACTTCAGTTACTTGCACTAGCCAGCCAGTGGCCCACTTCTCAGCATCTTCATCAGCACTTATTCTACTCAGTCCTCAGCCTCATGGCTCCAAAGAAAAGCAACATCACTTATCATTTCTTCCAACCAGACTTGTCAGACATCAGGAGGATCCAAACCCTGATCACTCCAGAGCACATACCCTTGTTCAGGGAGAGTTATGGAGATATACTGGACATGGTCATGGATCTGGACCCATCTCAGAGGAGCCTCATCCACACCTGCATTCAGTTTTATGATCCTCCATTGAGATGTTTCACCTTTCAAGACTTTCAGTTGGGGCCTCTTCTGGAAGAATACTCATCTTTGGTTGGTTTGCCTATCAAAAGAGAAATCCCATTCAACCCTGAAATGGTCTTTCCTAGCAATGGAGAGGTAGCAAAAGCTTTGTATCTGGAGTCTGTTTTGATTGAACAGCACATGACCTCCAAAGCTGGGATCCCTGGATTTCATCTGGACTTCCTAGTTTCTCAAGCTAGTCTGAAGGCCTCCCTGGGGGAGTGGAAAGTTGTTTGTGCACTGTTGGCCTTAAGTGTGTATGGAATTGTGTTGTTTGCAGATGAGCCCCGATTCATCAGCAAGAATGCAATCCATTTGTTCATCCTGAAGAACCCAGTACCAACTTTACTGGGTGATCTCTATTACTCAGTACATCAGAGAAATGAAAAGCAGAGGGGAAGATTAGTGAGGATTTGTGCTCCATTATTCCATGCTTGGCTTCTCAGGCATCTACCGAGGACAGATGCATTTCTCAACCCTCATCAGCAAAGCAACTGGGCTAAAAGACTCACTGTCCTAACTTCAGCAGATATCAGATGGTGTACTCAGAGCACCAAGGGCAGAGATATGATCACCAGCTGTGGGCACTTTCCCAATGTGCCTTTGATAGGAGTTAAGGGAAGTATCAATTACAACCCTCTGCTGTTCAGAAGGCAATTAGGCTATGCACTGGTTCATACTCCAAGGGAACAAGACTTGGTTGAGACCCTCTACTGTGAGAACAAGATTAGTTTGGCTGCTGTTAGGCAGGCTGCCTGGGCCTGGGATCATGTTCAGACTAAGGGAATCACCATTCTGGGGAAGTGCAATAATGTGGCATCAGTCCAATATTATGAGTGGTCCCATGCTAGGGCCCAATTCTCTGGAATGCCCTTTACTATAGAAGACATGCCTGAGTCATCTTCAGCACCACCCCCTGCCACTATCAGTTTGGAAGAGTTTGAGAGCTTGAAGGAAAGAAATGAGAAGTTAACTCAAGCCTTGCAGAAGACCCTCCGGGAGAGGAGTGAAGGTGTGAGGGAGATTGGAAGATTGGAAAAATTGAGAGTGGAACACTTGACTAAGATTGAGAAGTCTGGAGATTATATCAACAAGTCTAAAGCTGGTGAGCAGATTCTGAAGAATGCTTGTAAAGAAGCCCAGTTCCAAAGAGCAAGAACAGACTTGTATTTGAAAGAGAGTCAGGCCAGGTGGGTCCGGATCACTGAGGCCCGTACTCTAGAAGACAAGAGAGTTCAGGACAAGATGGAGCAGATGGAAAAAGCCCTGGCAGCAGCCCAGGAGGAAATATCAGAGCTGAAAATCAAAGCAGGATTGAAGAGGTCTAAGGACCAAAGTCAGAGTAAGAAGTTGGCTGCAGCTGTTGCAACAAGAAACCTTCTCATCATAAGTCTCACGGAGCATCCGGCTGATCCTGTGACCGAAGCACTTCTCAAGGAAGTTCGTGAGGATGAGTTTGGCCTTGGAGTTTGATCATTTGCTTGTTGTTGTTCCTTTTTCATGTGCTTTTGCTTTTTTGTGATGTATTTTGACCCCTTTGAGGGTTTGTGTTGTAAAATGAACAAATTGTATTATTTCACTTTTGTAATATATTTGTGTTGGTTTCTATCTGGGTTCACATCAAAAGCAACTTCAGCAGCATCATCTTCAAGGGTCTGGAAGGGTCAAAACTGAAGGCCAAACCGGATACCTTGATAGCAAATAAGCATAACTGCATTGCATGCTAACCCTTTTGTTTGTTTTGTAGGTTTTTTGTTTTGTTATTGCTAACCTCTGTTGTGAATCTCAGGAATTATTGCTCGCCGCCGGGTATTTCCTCTCAACAGGCCTCACAGGTACCCAACTAGAAACAACCTTCCGGGAATCCAGATGGATCAGATGCAACAAGACCTTACAGAGGTCAGAAACCAGATGGCAAACGAAAGGTTAGAGATGAGAACGCAGATGACGCAGTTCATGGAAGTTATGAACAACATGGCTCAGAGCCAGGAGAGACTGAGGGCCATGGTGGAGAGGCAAAATCAAGAGGAGCCTCATGTAGGAACTGCAGGCACCAGTAATAATGAAAGGGTGCAACCACATGTTAACCCCCCTGTGTTTGGCCCACATCTCCATCCAGAGGCCAACATCCCAGTCAACATTCAAGGGACAGCCACAGCAGCCAGAGTACTTCAAGAAGATCCTCAGGAGGACCAGTATACAGTAATGGGTGCCGGAGAGGAAACTTATGATAGACGGTTGGAAGAAATAGCTGAGAAGTTGAGGTCCTTAGAATCTCAAAATGCTTTGGGGTTCGACGTCATGGACATGGGTTTGGTAGAAGGGGTCAAGATTCCCCACAAGTTCAAGCCTCCTTGTTTCGAAAAGTATAATGGGACTTCATGCCCCCGGACTCATTTGCAATCATTTCTGGGAAGGCTGAAAGCCTATACAATGGATGAGAAATTGTGGATGTTCTATTTTGAAGATAGCTTGACTGGAGCATCAAGGGAATGGTATTCCCATCTGACAAGAGCAACTATAAGATGCTGGAAGGACCTGGCAGAAGCCTTCATCAGACAGTATCAGTATAATCTAGATATGGCACCCAACAGGACTCTCCTGATGGGAATGTCACAGTCTTCGAGGGAGAGTTTCCGAGAATATGCCCAGAGATGGAGGCAATTGGCTGCTGCCGTTCAACCACCAATGTCTGAGAGAGAGATGGCAGACATGTTTATGAACACTCTCCAGGGAACGTATATTGACAGGTTGGCTGCTTTCTCCTCCACTAGCTTCGCAGATGTTGTCATAGCTGGGGAGAGAATTGAAAGCCTGTTAAAAATGGGTAAGATCTCAGACAACGGTGCAAGCTCGTCCAGTAGTACAAGAAAGCCTTTTGCAGGCCCGAGAAGAACTGGCGAGACCAATGCCATTCACACCAACAGGGGTAGGCCCCAATATGTTCAAAGGTCAATAGCAGCAGTCACTATCCCTGCTCCAGCTCATCCTCAGCCAGTCTATCAACCTCCTCAACAAAACTTCCAACAACAACCCCAGTATCATCAGAATCAGTATCCTCCAAGGAACTTCAACAACAACTCCAACAACAACAATCCACAAAGGCCATTCCAACAGAGGCCATCCCAAGCTAACCGAGTGATCGACCCGATCCCAATGCCATATGCTGCCTTGCTGCCACAACTTCTGAAACTCAACCTAGTTGAGCTAAGAACGTTGGCACCTCCGGATCCCAACAGTCTACCAAGGAACTATGACTCCAATGCTAGGTGTGCTTTTCATTTCAACGCACCTGGTCACAGTACAGAAAAATGCAGAGCTCTGCATATGAAGGTACAAGACTTGGTAGACTCCAAGGCCCTGAATTTTGCACCTCCGCCCAATGTCAATAAAAACCCAATGCCAAACCATGGTGGTCCTCGAATTAATGCTATTGAAGAAGACCAACCGTCTTATTTGATAACTAGTGTGGATCAGATCAGGACACCATTGGTGGAAATCAAAGCTCAACTCCGAGAAAATCAAATATTTCCGGGGTGTGAACTAGGGTGTCCCTACTGCAATATTTCTTGGAATGGGTGTGAAGACCTGAGGAATGGCATTGACAGCCTTATTCAGAGTGGTTTGCTACAGATCACTACATCATTTCCGACAAATCCGGCAACTTCATCAACAACGGTTTCAGAACCTCCTACAAATGCAGCAACTATTGTTCCCGACAATTCATCAGCACCATCAACAAGTACTTCACCTGTCCTTCCAAATGATCAGTTTACAACAGTTTCTCCTGCTACAACTTCAGCTTCATTCCATTTCGACTCTCCATCAGCAACAACAACAGTCCTTCCAACAGAACCTCCTACAACACCAGCAATCAATCATGAAGATGTCTCTACTGTTACCATATTCTACGATCCTGAAAATAACTCCGCTTACCATTCAGAAGGTGCTGCTCCCACCAGAGCACCAGTTACAATCTTTTATGATCCACAAACAATAACAGTCCCTTCAGCAGCAGCAATCAGTCCGGTCACTGTCACGGTGCCTGGACCAGTATCATATGAAAGCAATAGGGCCATCCCTTGGCACTATGGCTCTGACGTGTACTGTGAAGGAAAAAGAATCACTCTTGAAACATCAGCACCTGCACCACAAGTAGATAATGTGGGGGGAGGCGGAGACTTCACCCGAAGCGGACGTCTCTTTGCTTCACAAGTCCAGAGACCTACTGCCGAAGCAGAAGCTGCTGCCAAGGCAAAAGGAAAAGGCCCGGTGCAGGAAGACCAAGTTACCAAAGAAGCCCTGAAAACTCCATTTGATCAGGAAGTTGATGAGTTTATGCGAATCATCAAAAAGAGTGATTACAAAGTTGTGGATCAGCTTCACCAGACGCCATCCAAAATCTCCATCCTCTCACTGCTTATGTGCTCCGAAGCCCATCGGAATGCATTACTTAAAGTCCTGCACGCAGCTTACGTGCCTGAGGAGATTACTGTCAACCAATTGGAAACCGTGGTTGGAAATGTTACTGCTAGCAATGGGCTAGGGTTTACCAATTCTGACTTGACAGCGGATGGCCGCAATCACAACAAAGCCTTGCACATAACCCTGGAATGCAAAGGAGCTGTCCTTTCTCATGTGCTGGTGGACACAGGTTCTTCCCTGAATGTCTTACCAAAGAAGGCTCTGGTGAAGCTTGAATATGATGGATTGGCATTGAGGCCCAGCAACCTGGTAGTAAGAGCCTTTGATGGTTCTAAGAGATCGGTTCTGGGAGAGATTGAGCTGCCCGTGACAATTGGCCCGCAAACCTTTAAAACTATCTTTTATGTGATGGACATTCAGCCCGCCTACAGCTGTTTGTTGGGTAGACCCTGGATTCACGCCGCTGGCGCAATAACGTCTACCCTTCACCAAAAGTTAAAATTTGAGTGGGAAGGCCAAGTTGTCACAATCTGTGGAGAGGAGGACATTTTTGTCAGCCATCTGGCTACTTATAAATACATTGAGATGGATGGGGAGATCCATGAAACAATGAGCCAGGGGTTTGAAGCTTTGAATGTGAATGAAGCATCTGCTGTATCTGGTACTCCGATGTCATCATACCAACAAGCCCGGAAGGTTGTTGAGGAAGGAACTGCCCTAGGCTGGGGCAAGGTCTTAGCTGTGGAGGAGAAGAAGGACAAGTTTGGGTTGGGTTACAGACCAACTCAACATCAAGCAAAGGCTGCTGCAGAGCCTGGTTTTGTCAGTGGGGGGATGCTTACCCCCGATGCTATCAACTGCCTGGAAGACGAGCTGGAAGAGGAGCGCAATCTGGAGAATTGGATTCGTCCGAAGATCCCGGGGAGCAGTGTCTCGAACTGGTCTTCCCAGGAAATTATAAGAGTTACTCATGCAGAGTAATTATTATTTCCTGTATTTTTTATATAGCATGCATCAAAGTCTTGCATCTTGCCCAAGATGACAAGACTCATTTTGTAACCAGGGCCATCTGTACTTTTGTGCAAAGAAGATTAAATTAATGAAGTATCAGACATCTTTTTGCAAACAAGTCTTTTTCTTTTCTGTTCACTATTTTTCCATTTTTCTTTTTGTACAAAAAAATAAATGGCGGTGTTTTCAAAATGATAACTTCATTTCACTTTTTCTAAAGCAAGATTAAAAATCAATCACTAAAACGAACAAACTTAACCCTTGCAGAGAGTGCCTTCCAGACAGCACCGACAGCAGCACGGCTATGACATCGTATGACTTTGACAATCCAATCAATCAAGCTGATGAAGGGGTTGATGAAGAATATGAGCTTCCTGAAGAGCTAGCCAGGTTGTTAAGACAGGAGGAAAAGGTTATTACTCCTCACCAGGAGGAGATTGAAGTGATTAATCTTGGTACCAATGAAGACGTGAAAGAGGTTAAAATCGGGGCCTGCCTGCAAGACTCAGTGAAGAGACAACTGATAGATCTGCTTCAAGAGTATGTTGATGTGTTTGCTTGGTCGTATCAAGACATGCCAGGGTTGGATACCGACATTGTTGTGCATAAGCTGCCTTTGAGAGAAGAGTGCCCACCAGTCAAACAGAAACTGCGCCGTACTCGCCCAGACATGGCTATGAAAATCAAAGAAGAGGTACAAAAGCAATGGGACGCCGGGTTCCTTGCTGTGACTAGCTACCCGCCGTGGGTTGCTAACATAGTACCTGTGCCTAAGAAGGATGGCAAAGTAAGGATGTGTGTCGACTACCGGGATCTGAACAGAGCCAGCCCGAAAGATGACTTCCCATTACCTCACATCGATGTATTGGTGGATAACACGGCTCAGTTCTCGGTATTCTCCTTCATGGATGGATTTTCAGGATACAATCAGATTAAGATGTCACCTGAAGACATGGAGAAGACAACCTTCATCACACCTTGGGGCACGTTCTGTTACAAAGTGATGCCATTCGGACTGAAGAATGCTGGCGCCACATATCAACGGGCTATGGTGACATTATTCCATGATATGATCCACAAGGAAATAGAATGTTATGTGGATGATATGATCGCCAAGTCCCTTACAGAGGAAGATCACCTGGTAAATCTGCTCAAGTTATTCAAGCGTCTGAGGAAATACCAATTGAAGCTGAACCCCAACAAATGCACATTCGGGGTGCGATCCGGTAAGCTGCTGGGTTTTATTGTAAGCGAGAAAGGGATTGAAGTGGACCCTGATAAAGTCAAAGCCATCCAAGAGATGCCTGCACCTAAAACTGAGAAAGAAGTTCGAGGGTTCTTAGGTCGATTGAACTACATCTCCCGGTTCATATCTCACCTTACAGCAACCTGTGAACCCTTGTTCAAGCTGCTAAGAAAGGAACAAACGGTCAGGTGGAACGAAGACTGCCAGAAGGCTTTTGACAAGATCAAGGAATATCTGCAAGAACCTCCAATCCTTATGCCGCCAGTTGAAGGAAGACCTCTGATCATGTACTTGACAGTATTAGAAGAGTCAATGGGGTGTGTACTAGGTCAGCATGACGAGTCCGGTCGAAAAGAGTATGCAATATACTACCTAAGCAAAAAGTTTACCGACTGTGAACAACGTTATTCACTGCTCGAGAAAACTTGCTGTGCTTTAGCGTGGGCTGCTCGCCGACTGAGACAGTATATGTTGACCCACACTACTTTGTTGATCTCTAAGATGGACCCAGTTAAGTACATATTTGAGAAGCCAGCTCTTACCGGACGGGTTGCAAGATGGCAAATGATCCTTACTGAATATGACATCCAGTACACCTCTCAGAAAGCCATCAAGGGCAGTGTACTATCTGAATATCTTGCTGAGCAACCTATAGATGACTACCAGCCTATGAGTTTTGACTTCCCTGATGAAGACATCATGTTCATTAAAGCAAAAGATCACGAGGAGCCTATTCACACTGAAGGGCCTGACCCGGAGGAAGAATGGACTATGATGTTTGATGGGGCTGTTAACATGAATGGTCGTGGTGTTGGTGCAGTACTCATTACACCCAAAGGAGTTCACATGCCTTTCTCGGCAAAACTCACTTTCAACTGCACTAACAACGAAGCTGAATACGAAGCTTGCATTATGGGTCTTGAGGAAGCCATTGACCTCAGGATCAAGACATTGACCGTATTCGGAGATTCAGCTTTGGTAGTCAATCAAACCAACGGGAAATGGTACACCCACCAAGATCATCTGATACCTTACAGGGATTATACAAGGAGGTTACTGACTTTCTTCACGACAGTCAAGCTTGAGTATATCCCTCGGGACGAGAATCAGTTTGCAGATGCTCTTGCTACCATTTCATCCATGATCAAAGTTCAAACGGCTAACTTTGTACCTCAGATTTCAGTGTCTAGACTTGATAGACCAGCATATGTATTTGCAGCAGATGTTGTAAAAGATGATAAGCCTTGGTTCCATGACATTAAGTGCTTCTTGGAGGATCAAACATACCCACCTGGGGCATCTTCCAATGATAAGAAGACCTTGAGAAGGCTTGCTGGAAGTTTCTTTCTGAACACTGATGGGTCTTTATACAAGAGGAACTTTGACATGATACTCCTCAGATGTGTTGACAAGACGGAAGCAGATTTGTTGATGCATGAAGTGCACGAAGGATCTTTCGGTACCCATGCTGGAGGACATGCAATGGCTAAGAAGTTGTTAAGATCAGGCTATTACTGGATCACGATGGATGCAGACTGTTGTGCTTACGCCAGAAAATGCCATAAATGCTAGATTTATGCAGATAAGGTGCATGTGCCTCCTAATCCTTTGAACATCATGTCTTCACCATGGCCCTTTGCCATGTGGGGCATTGATATGATTGGCAAGATTGAGCCGACTGCTTCAAACGGCCACAGATTCATCTTGGTCGCCATTGACTATTTCACCAAGTGGGTTGAAGCAGCCTCATATGCAAATGTTACAAGACAAGTGGTAGCCCGATTCCTGAAGAGAGACATCATCTGTCGGTATGGAGTGCCCGAGCGAATCATTACTGATAATGGTTCCAATTTAAACAACAAAATGATGGCAGAGCTGTGCCGGGACTTCAAGATCCAACATCACAATTCTTCTCCTTACAGGCCAAAGATGAACGGCGCTGTTGAGGCGGCAAATAAGAATATCAAGAAGATTGTGCAGAAGATGGTAGTCACATACAAAGACTGGCATGAAATGCTACCATTTGCCTTGCATGGGTATCGCACATCAATCAGAACATCCACTGGGGCAACACCGTATCAGCTTGTGTATGGTATGGAAGCAGTCCTACCTGTTGAAGTTGAATTACCCTCTCTACGGGTATTAATGGATGTTAAACTGAGTGAAGCAGAATGGGTTCGGTCCCGATACGAACAACTGAGTCTGATCGAAGAGAAAAGGTTGGCTGCAATCTGCCACGGGCAGTTGTATCAGAAAAGAATGAAGAAAGCCTTCGATCAGAAAGTCAGGCACCGAGAGTACCAAGTGGGAGATCTTGTGCTGAAAAGAATCCTCCCTCCTCATACAGACCACAGGGGCAAATGGACTCCAAATTATGAAGGACCATTTGTTGTAAAGAAAGTTTTCTCTAGTGGGGCACTGATGCTCAGCACCATGGATGGTGAAGATTTCCCGTCCCCTGTGAATTCAGATGCAGTTAAAAAATACTTCGCATAAAATGACCCGCTGGACATAAAAACAGAATGTAAGTCCAGGCAAAAATAGGGCATCCCGGCGAGTCAAAAACAGAATAAAAGACTCGGGCAAAAGTAAGGGAAAATGAATAAAAATGTACACCCGCTGAGTTGAAAAGCCGCATTGGACAGCTCAGGCAAAAATAGGTATCCCGATGGATTGAAAACCCGAAAGGGCGATCCATGCAAAATAAGGGAATAAGCGAACAACTGCATTCTGAATTCGTCTGTATCACCCACGACTTGGTAAGCTCCAAAGGATCAAGCTTCAATCAGAATCAACTCTCTCCAGAAAGCAAGACGAGAAGAACGTCATTGTCATACGAGTCATAGCAGGAGAGGAAGCTCCTTAAAGCGTCGTCAACATCGCCAGCACTTTGTTTCTCAATTTGTAACAATCTCCTCATTCCAGGAGATATGTTTCTTTGACTGTATCTCGCCAATTCAGGGCACATGAATTAATAAAATCAGATTTTCAGTCATGTTTCGTTTTACATTTATGTTTTGCAAAGAGTCGTCTGATGTCTCTAAAAATACAATTGCATAAGTACAGATGCCTTTCTCTAAAAATAAAAAAAACACATGCTTACAGGGAATGTGATTATTCTCGAAAGTACTTAACTCCTATGACGGAATCCAGTAAGGGATACCTCGGGACCTTTTGTATGTTTCCTTACCCTTGCAGGATTGCAGGTATCCAGAACGCAACCTGGGGCATGCAGGTCACGTCTCAGCAAGTAGACGAATCATTATCAACTCGGTCTATCTTCCACATGGCACTAGAAGGTGCCCATTTCCCCAGCGGAGCTGCCAAATCAGCATACACTCGATCTCAGCATCCGAAATGCCATTTCCCCAGCTGAGTTGCTCCCCATTGCTTTCGCCAGCAAAGTTGCCAAATCAACAAACAGGCTTAACACTCCGGGTGTTTTCTCCCCAGCCGAGTTGCCTCTCATTACTATCCCCAGCTGAGTTACCAACAGCATTCCCCAGCTGTAGTACCAACCATTCTACCTCAGCAGAATGCAGAGATCAGGGAATCATCTCCCCACAGAATCTTCCAGTCTCTATCCAGAAGAGCAACACACGAAGGATCACAACAGAGTACAGAAACTTCTACAAACCCCAGCTGGGTTTCTCATTTATAAGGATAGGTCAATCAGTGACCTATATCCCCAAACAGATACATCACCAGATCTACCAATGATCTCATCCCCAGCTGGGACGTTCACTTCAAGCAGATCACCCAGAGATCTTCGCAGCAACGGGATCCGAATCCCGGATCTGTGCTCCTTTGCATAATCATGGCATCCGCATCATATTCACCCCCCAGAGCGTAGCATTCCGTCTAATACGGAGCATTACGGCAAAAATCAAATGCATAGCATAATCATAAGTCATGTTGTGAATCAAACACTTGTGAATAATAAGCCGTTCACCATCATTGTACAGAAGAACTCCCACCAGAGTCCCCGGCAAAAGCAGCTGCCCTTCCAAATCACAAACACCAGTATACACCCCTTTTGGCACCCGCCCGTGTCATCTTTCCCCAGTAAAGTCGCCTGAACCCCCTTTACAAACAAATCACCCTCATTACAGATACGTCCTGACGCCCGTCCGTGTCACATCACCTGCAGAAAGCCAAAGACACCCTCTTTGCACTCACATGTACTTGTATATACACCCTTTTTGACACCCGTCCGTGTCATATCCCCAGCGCAGTCGCTTACACCTTCATCACCCATATACTTGTTAATATTATACTTTTCTCTCTTGACGCTCGTCCGTGTCACTCTCCCCAGCAGTTAAAACACTCATCTATACAATACAATACTCACTACTCATGGTACACTTATACAGATACTCGTCCGTATCTTGTATACATCATCACTCATATCCCCACAGATCCGACAGTAGTCCTTGTTCTTTGTTAACCAGTTGGCACTCGTCCGTACCATCATCTCAGAACATTGCGTCTAGTGTTTGTTTCTACATGATACTCGTCCGTATCATAGTCTTAAGGATGCTCGTCCGCGTCCTTAATCCATACACCATGTCAAACACTTATGTCTTCTTGAATATAGATACTCGTCCGTGTCTACTATTCCCCAGAAGAATTCTTTCAGATTCAACACTCGTCCGTGTTCTCTGTTAACCAGTTGATACTCGTCCGTATCATCATCTCTGAACATGTGTCAGTTTGTTTCTACATGATACTCGTCCGTATCATAGTCTTAAGAATGCTCGTCCGCATCTTTAATCTATACACAATACCAAACACTTATACCTTTTTGTTTCTTGGATGTAAACGCTCGTCCGTGTTTACATTATCCCCAGTAGATCACCAACAATTTTCTTTTTATCTAACACTCGTCCTGTGTTATGATACCTTTGAGAGCAGCCGTACCCTGCTGAGTGGTCGTCCTCCACTTCTTGATGGTCGACCTCCATCATGCTCATCCGATGGCCGTCCCCATCGTTGATTTTAGCAGCCGTCCCCTGCTAGGTGGTCGTCCTCCACCTCTTGATGATCGTCCTTCATCAACTTTATCCAATGGCCGTCCCCATTGTTGATTTTGGTTATCTGACATTCGTCCTATGTCATGACAAACCTCGAGAGCAGCCGTCCCCTGCTGAGTGGTCGTCCTCCACTTCTTGATGGTCGTCCTCCATCATGCTCATCCGATGGCCGTCCCCATCGTCGATATTTTTGGCAGCCGTACCCTGCCAGGTGGTCGTCCTCCACCTTTGATGGCCGTCCCCATCATATTTCTTTTATCTCCAACAGAGCAGCCGTCCCCTGCTAGGTGATCGTCCTTCACCTTTGATGGTCGTACCCCATCATCTGTTTATTTCATTTATTCTTTAACCCGATGGCCGTCCCCGTCGTGGTCCCTTTTCCTTTTTAGCCCGATGGCCGTCCCCATCGTTAGTTACTTTACCTTTTTGAACTTGATGGCCGTCCCCGTCATGTTTCATTAATCCCCAGAGAACGTTGCAGCTTTATCTTGATGGTCGTCCCCATCATGATTTTATTTTTCCCCAGCTAGTCGGCCGTCCCCGTCTTAGCTTTACTTGTTTTTCCCCAGCTAGTCGGCCGTCCCCGTCTTAGCTTTACTTGTTTTTCCCCAGCTAGTCGGCCGTCCCCGTCTTAGCTTTACTTGTTTTTCCCCAGCTAGTCGGCCGTCCCCGTCTTAGCTTTACTTTTATCCCCAGCATGTCGGCCGTCCCCGTCATTGCTTTATTTTCCTGCACTTTCCCCAGCATGTCGGCCGTCCCCGTCATTGCTCCTTACCCAGCAGTCGTGCTCTGCTCGACGGTCGTCCTCCGTCGCCCACACTTTACAATATACTTTGTTTTGCTCTTACAATCTATATCCCTTTTCTTCTTCATTCTGTGAGTGCAAATTTTGGACTGTCTTTGGTATTCAACCACAAGTTATCTTGTTTGCCTGTTAAGCCGTCGCTTACAACCTGCACAGCTAACTCATGTTTGAATAGGGGCAGCTGTAAACACCCCAAATTTGCCCTCACCCATTCACACCATGGCTTGTGATCATTCTCATATGCATAAGTACAATCATGTCATCTCACATTTCATTTTTGATTCACTGGATACTTTCTAAGGCATCTGCACCTAGGGTTTGTGATCTGAGCAATCCCAAAGTATCTTGAACCATTCCAAAGGCAACTAATCAACTCAAAGGGGTCCATGAGTGTTCTTATATCATATTTCATCTCCTCAAAGTCAAAAATGCAGAGGAATCACAAGAGCTAAGGTTTGAGTGGATGCAGAGCCAGGTTGAACTGCACAGTTGACTGAAAATTAGGGTTTTGGTTTCAGAGGCCATAACCCCAAATTTTTTGGTCATTCTTGTTTCCATTGGTCTCTATATGGTATAGGGAGTATGCATATCAATTTTCATGAAGAAATTCCATGGGGAAGTCATCTGATCAAGAGTTGACTTTTCAGACAAGTCAGTGTAAAATCAGGGCATCTGAGGCCCCCAATGACCCAACCAAGGGGTGATCTTCATCATTTTGAGTGTATATGATCTTTATTTAATCATGGAAGAAGGTTAAAGTTCACAAAATTCAAGAATTACAAGTTTTTGCAAATGTTGACTTTTTGGGCATAGTTGACTTTTCAAGAATGCATCATTTTAGGTCATTTTTCAAGCCATGATTCATGATCCAAAAATGCTTCAAATGAAAAAACTTTGGTCATGAAAGTTGTAGATCTCATCTTTCCCTTTTCAAAAAGTACAAGAACATGATCAAACTCTTCTTGGATCAAAAGTTATGGCAATGCAAAGTTGGCTAAAATCATTAATTTTCAAGGCATGCCCTAAATGAGAATTTTGCAAAGTCTTGTACCAATGCATATTGTGACCTCTAATTCATTTCAAACCATTACACAAACATTCCATGAGCTCTAAAAATCAGAATTGGACCAAAGTTTCTCATGTCCATGGTTTGTGTAACAAGACTTTTTCATGAAGTTTCAAAAGCAAGCAACTTGCAAAAACTATCATCACATCTCACCCACTTGATTTCTTGGATGCTGAACCAGCCCTAGCTTCTCTCCATGCCATGCTGCGCCAGTTCATGTACTTATGCTAGCCTAGAACCAAGCCCATGCTTTCCTTACACCAAAGTTGACATTTTGCAAAAGTAAACATCCCAATCAATAAAGGGCATGTCACATCTTCTGACCAATCAGCATTGTTTATACAAACAATTTGCAAGCAAAACATCATAACACACAAGGCTGAAACATACACATTCACCACATTCACAAAATCCCTTCACATTGCAAAAACCTTCGAATTTCTCTATACAGCCTGAAAACACTCAAACTTTCTTCATCATCCAACTCAACACACTTCATAGACAAGAAACCACCCAAAGCATAAGCCTGAAACAGCCAGAAAACTCCACTGCCATCATTCACTTCAGTTTGCAGTTTCATTCGAAACTCTCACCTTAGCTCACAAACACACAAACAAACACTCCAGACCTTCTCCATCCATCCTCAGGATCACATAGAACCCATCACCATGACCTGAAACCTTCAGAAACACCATTGCCATTTTTGATCAAGCTGAAGCAGTTCCTTTCGAAACTCATCATCAAGCCAACTTAAACTCCATTTGAGCATTCAAACATCATCAAGAGGTTCTAAGGAGTAGATTGCACAAGAAGAGGTGGCCAGAAAGTTCCTAAACTGAAAGCTCCAAATCTCAGGTAGCTCGAAAATAATTTTTCCAGAAATCATTTTTCTTGTTACAAACTTGTTCTATTTGATTCACTGATCATCCTGATGTTCTTAGTTTTTGAAATGGTTTTGATTTGAGAGTTTAATTTGTCTCTGAAGCTTGCGTGCCCTAGTTTTTCTTTCTTTCGATTCAGCTTGTTTAGGAAGAATAAATTTGTTTTGAGAGAGGGGTTTGATTCGTGAGAGGCTGGAGATCATTTCCCAATTCATAGATTTTGTTTTTGTTACGTTTTGAGAGGTTTTGAGGTTTCTCAGGTGAGAGCTGGCCGGAGAAGACGACCGGAAGTCTTCTCCGGCCACCTGAAAGTGGTTTGTGCCCTAATTGCGCAATTAATTTCAGTTTGAATGTGGGCCGTAGATAGCCATTGACCAGTTGACTTCCCTCCAGTTTTGATGGCCCAGATGCGTTTGATTAGCCCTAACCTTTTTCATTTAGTTAATTAATTCATAATTAGACTAATTTAATCAGAGTCAACCTGGACCCTTAGATCACGCGCCAGTCAACACTTTCAAATCCTAGGCGCATCCTGGCCCTCCATCCCTCTGACTTTTATTTTATTTGATTTTTAATTCATTTTATTTCATTAAACTTGCATAATTATTTTAAAATAGCAAAAATGTCTTAAAAATTATGAAACTTTTTCTTTAAAGTTTTATTAATTTTTAAGACCCAAAAATATTTTTTATTTTATTTTTATCATTAAAAAAGTATTTTTAAATATTTAAAAGATTATTTTTAATTGATTAATGAGAATTAATTAATTAAAAATACTTTTAGGTATTTAAAAATTACAAAAAAAATCATGAAATGTTCTAAGACATTTAGAAACATTGTCCAACCTTCAAACCAAATTTCTTTTTTGATCTTGATGCATTTTAAGAATTTTTCATTGAATTAAATCATATTTTATGCATTATTTTGATCACATGTTTGAAAATTCATTTCTGCCTTTTGAAGAAGGTTGAGACATTGGTTCTTCTTGAATTGTCTTCTATTTAACATGTATTTTCAAGGATAAAAAGGCCATGATTTGTTCTTGCATTTTCTATTTGATTGGCATTTGTTTTGTTAAGAACCCTAAAAAACCCTAATAACTTAGAAAATTCATATCTTGAGTTTGGTTGAGAGTTGAGAGCTCCCCTTTGGGCAGTGGTTCATCATAGGCCTAGGGTTTCCTTGAGTGCCATTTTCCATTTTTACTTTAGGGTTTTGCTTCTGTTTTTGGTTTGTGTTGGATGTTTGATCCACAAACCCTAATTTGGGTTTTCATTTGCATCCCTCTTGCATTTCCTCCCATAACATGACTTGTCTTTGCATTTTGTGCATTCTTATGATTCATTTGGCATCTTAAGACATGTAGAAAGCATCTTTGATCATTGCATTACATATTTGCCATGTCATTTGTCTTGTATGCTTCATAACATTTCATGCCTGTTCATGCTCCTTAGCTTGCATCATTTGCATTCATGGTCTTGTATGAACATCTCCATGTCTTGCCTCTTGTTTGCAGCACCTCATAACATCATAATCATCATCAACATGCTTCTGGTTTTGCTTAGCATCATATCATTTCATCTCATCTTGCATTGCATTGCATTTTCTTTCTAACATTGCAGGTGGTAAGTGAACTTGAGGAGTGGATTTGCCTTCACTTCTCATACCTCTTCTTTTCATCTCTCTTGCATCCATTGCTGCATTTTTACATGTGTTTGAGTTTGAGCTTGCTCATTCTTTTTCCTCCCACTTTCTTTCTTCAAGTGACTTGACTTCTTGAATGAAGCAAGTCACTTTGCTTCTCTTGATCCTGTTCATCTGCTTCCTGGTGGTTCCTTTGAAGATCTGTTCTTGCAAACCTCACAAACCTTAGGACCAACCAAGCATGACAATGAATTAGGGTTTTGATCAGTTCCCTCATAGTTTTACCTTTATGTCTCCTTGAGTCCTCTCTTCTCACCTCATAATCAGGGACTAAACCCTAAAGGCTTTAAGACTTTGTGATTAAGCTTATGCCTGCATCCTTCTCTTAGGATGGAGTGTATAACTTTAATCCTAAGTCTTAAACCCTTAAGGTGTTTAAATCTCTTAATCAATTCACTTAATAAATATCAAGACATCACTTGTAACTTGGGCCTTGCATTAGGGTTCTAATTCTTCCTTAAATGGTTAAGAAGGACTAACCCTAGTATTAATGGACAAGTCCCCCTCAAGTTGTCTTACAAATCATAAAAAACACTTCATCATCATACCATTAACTAAAATCCACTCAATAAAGGCTTGTTTTGTCATGGGTTTAATCCCTAATCATGGATTAAGTTGGGGAGTCTTCCTCAGCTTAAACATTCTCATCTATTATCCTTCTTTTAGGATGGTGTAATGGGTCTGTTTAATCCTTGATTGTGGCTTAACCTCATTACTTAACACTAAACAAAATCACAAAAACATCTAAATAATCACAAGTAGGTTAATGATCTTAATCCTACACCAAAGGTGATTAAGTGTGAGAATCTGACTTCACACTTAAGGTATTCTCATTACCCCTAATCAGAGGGAAGATGTGATGAGTTTACTAAATCCGTTGGTTTAGGCTTAAGCTCATTAACTTACGACAAAAATCCAAAAAAAAAAAACAATAAAAGACTGAAAACTCAAAAACAAACAATAATCGTCTCCTTCGGGATTCTTTTCTCATCATCTTCACTCACAATCGAGGACTTGCTTCTTCCGTCTAATGCAAGACAGTTAGCACCTGAGCCAGACAGGTCATACACGTGAGCATAGGCAAGCAAGCAGTTCACAAGTCAATTCATCTTTCAGTCTCTTTGGGTCGAACTACGGTGTTCTGACTTCCTCATTGCACGAGAGGATACGTAGGCATAACTTAACGGTTATCGAACAAAAGTCTCTGTATATCCCACCTCCTCCAGCCTTATTCTTTAGCCTCATTATCATGAGCTTTTCATCTCTGTTCTTACACTGACACTGTATATATTACACTTCACTTCTTTTACACTGACACCTGTACATCTTTTCCAGCTATTTTATACACAGATTGCATTGACACTACCCCTTTAAAACACAAATCTTTTAAGCGTGGATCCCGTCGAGTACGACGGACAATCTGGGTGCTAATACCTTCCCAGGTTGTAACCAACCCCCTTTCTCAGTTTCTCTGGTTCGCAACCGTCTTATCCATCTCTTTCTAGGTCTATGCAGCATTGCCTTTCCTCCGGGATAAAAATGCCTAGCTGGCGACTCTATTCATTCTCCAGTGAGTTCACGGCTGTGTGTTCTCACTGTCCCTTTCGCCGACCGTTCGCGCTTGTACCTTCAACTGACCCCATTTTCATTTGTCGGGAGCGACAACTATGATGATTTATATTCGAAGGGACTTTAATTAAGACATCCCTTTATTCGAGGGACTTGACCATTATTTCAAGGCAACCAAGAGGGATACCCTAGGAAGTGCAGACGGCGATCTTAGATCGACTTACGTGTGTGAGTGTTTATTTTCAAATATTTATCTTTTTTAAATTAGTTATCTAAATTAAATTAATTAAAATTATGTTTGCACTCCCTATTTACTAACCACACAATTTATATTAAAAAATAAGAAAATAAAGACGGGAAATAAATCTACAAATTATTACACGGCTTTAGCAGATACATAATAATCAGATAAAAAATGAATTATAGAGCAATAATAACGGAAATAAAATAATAAATAAACAATAGTAATAAGGCAATAATAATAATAATAATAATAATAATAATAATAATAATAATAAAGTCATAATGAAAAGAAATTAAGATTAGAATTTGAAAAGAAATTATTTTAGGTTTAGACAAATTAGATTTTTTTGGAAGTTATTTAAGAAAATATAAGTTTAAATAATTTAGTAATAATAAAAGAATAAAGTGTTATATTTAAAAAAACAATATTATTAATGTACAAATTATAAAATAAAAAGGGTTATTGTATAAAAAAAAAGTATTAAGTTAGTTATTACAAAATAAATATAGAATAAAGAAACTACTAAATTATTAAGTTAATAAGTCATTTATAACTTAATTATATACAAGATTTTTAGAATTATTATTATTTAATTAGAATAAAAATGGTAATTAGATTTTATTTACAACTATATAAATATAATAGAATGATAAAAATTAAGAAGTTAAAAGAAGGATTAGAAAATTTTTAGTTAGAAAAACTTAATTATTTGGTTATTTATTTACAAAATATAATTATGATAAAAATTATATACAAAATATTATTATTATTATAAGAAAAAGTTTATTGATTAATTAGTCTTTTTTTTTAATTAATGATCTAAGTCCATATTGATTTTCATTCAGTTCTTGGCACGCCCTAAATTACTAACCACGCAGGGAATAATAAAAATAAATAAAGGCAGAAATTTAAAGGCAGAAAATAAAAATTCCTACACTATTACATGGCTTCAGGACAGTTACATAATAATAAGGAAGAAAATAACACTAAATTATTACATCAAGGAGACAATTATATAAATATAGGGCGAAAAATAAAAACTAAATTATTACAAATATGAAACAGTTACATAATATGATAAACAGTAAATGAATAACATAAAAATGAGTTAGAGTTAGAGTGAAAATTAGAGTTCAAGGTTTATAGAGAAAATTATTAGGATTAAAAAAATATTTTTTGGGTTAGTGAAAAAAATTAAGGTTGAAGACGTTAAAATTCATAAAGAAAATATATAATCAATTTTAGAGAAGCAATTAAGGTTTATATAAAAAATTTAAGGTTTAGGAAAAAAACAGGTTTAAAAGTTTAATAGAAAAAAAAGGTTTGTGGTTTAGAGAAAATAACACGGTTAAAGTTTATAAGAAATTTGTAAGGTTTACAAGAAAAATTAAGGTTTATAAAAATGAATTTTTTTTTAAGGTTTAGAGAAAGTTTAAGGGTTCGAGGCAAGAAATCAGGGTAGTTAATTATCTAAAATGTGCAAATATAAATAAAAAAAAAGATTAAAAAATAATGTTGCTAACGTAAAATTGCGATCATCGCAACTAGACCGGATCAACACAAATGTCACGCCTCATGCACATAAATATGCGAACAGCGTATTGACACGATCCAATCCAAATAAAGAATTGACAATATCAAAGCAAAACTATAAATATATATATATACATATATGCGAACAACGTATTGACACGATCCAATCCAAATAAAGAATTGACAATATCAAAGCAAAACTATATATATATATATATATATATATATATATATATATATATATATATATATATATATATATATATATATATATATATATATATATATAAGCGAAAGAAAAAAAAAACATGTATCGCCTTGTAGTGCTCTTATTTTTTTTCGGTTCTGTTTCTCCCTAAGGCAAGAATTTTTTCGTATTGTGGTTGAGAGAGGAGTGATAAAATGAGAAATGAGAGGGGGCTTCTTATGTGTAAAACAACATGTATTTATAGATTAAGAAAATTAGGTTAAAAAGTTTAAAAGGAAAACAAATTAGCCTTAATCCCTATTGATTAAAAAATATTTGAACAAAATTATATGATTTTTACTTGGTCACCAAGTAGACCAGTTAGAAACTAAGTATGACACAAAAATGACATAAACTGACCAATAGAAAACGAGTATACAAGAAAAGAAATGTTTTTGATATTTATTATGATTTTTTTTAAAATTATTTTCATAAAATAATGATTTTAATGAAAAAATCATATTTTTAAAAATGCATTAAATGCAAATACGAAAATTAAAAATTAAATAATTAAAAAATGCTATTTTTGTGATTTTTTCATAAAAAAATAAAAATAGGAAAAGTTATTAGTAAAGGAAAAAATTAAAAAAAAAATTAAAAAGAGCGGAAGATGGGATTTGAACTCACAACCTCTCACAATTATATCCCTTACACCCATCTTTCTACCAATTGTGCTATTTTATTTATTTGAAATAAAAAAGCACCAGAAAGCATATGAAGCGGGTCAAAATTTGGGGTACGACAAGTGTGAGGAAACCTTGTGAATCAATTTGTCTCAAATATGTGAGGGCAAATTTTGGGGTACAACAGCTGCCCCTGTTTAATTTTCTGAAACCTGAGGAGTTAGATTGACATGTGTGTCATTCGTGACTGGAAGGTTGAAGGGGATTGAACCCAAAAACCCAAAAAATTTCACTCGCTGGCACGTAGAGTAACACCGTTGATTGGTTGCATTGCTTGAATGGGCTTAAAGATGCCACTCAGAGGAACTGAAAATGGGCTTATAGATGCCATCCATAATATCAGAAGGTGAGGGTATCTGTAGGTTGTTACTGGATATCAATACTAGGTCTTCGTATAGACCATCTCTGAATCGTTTCTGTAACATGAATGAGTTAAATATCAACACTAGATCTTCGTATAGATCGTCTCTGTATTATCTTTGGGGAAATAAAATATTCTGCATTAAGTTTCAGTACTTGGATCTTCGTCTAGATCGTCTCTGGACATAATTTAAGTTAAGCATCAGAATTAAATCTTCGTAGCGATCATCTCTGAATTGCTTTTGGAAAATATCCTGGACTAAGCACTAGATCTTCGTATAGATCATTTACGTACCATCCCAAGGTCAATTTGTTGAATTGACCATCAGAAATAAATCTTCGTAGCGATTATCTCTTCTGGAAATATCCCGGACTAAGTACTAGATCTTCGTATAGATCATTTATGTACCGTCCCAAGGACAATTTAAGCATCAACATTAAATCTTCATAGCGATTATCTCTGAATTGCTTCTGGTAATATCTTGGACTAAGCACTAGATCTTCGTATATATTATTTATGTACCCTCCCAAGGACAATTTAAGCATCAGAATTAAATCTTCGTAGCAATTATCTCTGAATTGCTTCTGGTAATATACTGGACCGAGCACTAGAT
The DNA here is from genome assembly GCA_963966055.1 of Lathyrus aphaca. Lineage (NCBI taxonomy): Eukaryota > Viridiplantae > Streptophyta > Magnoliopsida > Fabales > Fabaceae > Lathyrus > Lathyrus aphaca. Next base: position 49,854,159 of record OZ014520.1, read on the forward strand.
CTTCGTATAGATCATTTATGTACCATCCCAAGGACAATTTGTTGAATTGACCATCAGAAATAAATCTTCGTAACAATTATCTCTTCTGGAAATACCCCGGACTAAGTACTAGATCTTCGTATAGACCATTTATGTACCGTCCCAAGGACAAATTGAGCATCAGAATTAAATCTTCGTAGCGATTATCTCAGAATTGCTTCTGGTAATATCCTGGACTAAGCACTAGATCTTCGTATAGATCATTTATGTACCATCCCAAGGACAATTTGTTGAATTGACCATCAGAAATAAATCTTCGTAGCGATTATCTCTTCTGGAAATACCCCGGACTAAGTACTAGATCTTCGTATAGATCATTTATGTACCGTCCCAAGGACAATTTGAGCATCAAAATTAAATCTTCGTAGCGATTATCTCTGAATTGCTTCTGGTAATATCCTGGACTAAGCACTAGATCTTCGTATAAATCATTTACGTACCATCCCAAGGACAATTTGTTGAATTGACCATCAGAAATAAATCTTCGTAGCGATTATCTCTTCTGGAAATATCCCGGACTAAGTACTAGATCTTCGTATAGATCATTTATGTACCATCCCAAGGACAATTTGAGCATCAAAATTAAATCTTCGTAGCGATTATCTCTGAATTTCTTATGGTAATATCCTGGACTAAGCACTAGATCTTCGTATAGATCATTTATGTACCATCCCAAGGACAATTTGTTGAATTGACCATCAGAAATAAATCTTCGAAATGATTATCTCTTCTGGAAATATCCCGGACTAAGTACTAGATCTTCGTATTGATCATTTATTTACCGTCCCAAGGACAATTTGAGCATCAGAATTTAATCTTCGTAGCGATTATCTCTGAATTGCTTCTGGTAATATCCTAGACTAAGCACTAGATCTTCGTATAGATCATTTCTAAACCATCTTAAGGAAAATTTCTTAAATTAAGCATCAGAATTAAATCTTCGTAGCGATTATCTCTGAATTGCTTCTGGAGTGTCTCCTGGACTAAGTATCAGCACTAGATCTTCGCATAGATCATTTCCGAACTGTCTTAAGGAAAATTTCTTAAATTAAGCATCAGAATTAAATCTTCGTAGCTATTATCTCTGAATTGCTTCTAGAGAGTCTCCTGGACTAAGTATCAGCGCTAGATCTTCGTATAGATCATTTTTGTACCGTCCCAAGGACTTAGTAATGAATTGCTTGAATGGGCTTAAAGATGCCATTCAGAGAGAAAATTCTTCAGATATACTTCTCTGAGAGTGAAGCAAACCAAAACATGAAGATATAGCTCTTGGGGGGATAAACAGCGGCCCAAGATAACCTTTGGGAAGATAAACAACGGCCCGAAGTAATGATGATAGGTCTCTCGGGAGGATAAACAATGGCCCGAAGTAAGTTATGGATAACCTTCATCTGCTGTAGAATTAACCTGAAAAATAAGGTTAGTCTTATGCAAAAATCATGATGTATTTAACACTCTGCCAAATAATGTCTCATGAGAATGTTGTATGTGTATGATATGATATGATGTGATATTGTAGATGTTTAAGAATTGGCAGAATTTTTGACCAAACAAGAAATGTTAAATTCAGTTCAGAATGTCCTATCAGATGTTGGGACATTATCAAACAGAGTATGTGAATTTATTTCAGGATGTCTCATCAGATGTTGGGACATTGTGTGAATAAATTAAGTTCAGTTTTTCAGGATGTCCCAACAGATGTTGAGACATCTCAGACCTGCTACCAGAATTAATTATTGATTAACAGATCAGAGATATTTAAGGAGAACTATCTGGGATTAATTAATGCTGGATAAAAACAGAACAAGGCGCATCTGTAGGGAGTTTTAAATTGAAGATTCAGATTAAAACAGAAAACCTAATGCACCTAGAATATAGGAGGTAACAAACCCTAAATTCAAGGTGACAGTTGCTGCACATTAGGGCTGGATCATTCTACAGAAAGCCCAAAATTCAGATACCTATTTAAACAACAGAAACTCATAGAATTGAGTACGAATTTCAGAAGACCAAATAGGGTGTCTAGTGTTTTAAATAGCAGGTTGTTTTTATGTACCACTTTATGAGCTTTTAAGCAAAAGTGCATTTGTGACTTGATTGAAACTGTTAAGTAAGATCAAGCTGTTTTGTTTGAAGGATGTCTTCAATTTCAGTAAACTTGTAAACTTGATCACTGGGTGATTGAGGGGGAGTGAGTAGGGTACTCTTATCTAAGTGAGTCTTAGGTAGAAATTGCATTGGGTAAGTATTAAGTGATAGATTAAACAGGGTGGTTTAAGTCTAGAATTAATATTACTAATAGTGGATTTCCTCCTGGCTTGGTAGCCTCCAGATGTAGGTGTGGTTATACACTGAACTGGGTTAACAAACTTCTGTGTTGTTTACTTTTCTTGCTGTTTAAGTTTTGGTTAAATTTGTCAAATGTCCTATTAAGTGTTGGGACATCTCTTAGGACATCTCATACCTGATCACAGAATTTCAATTGGCATCAGAGCAGGCACCCTGCCTGTTTATACTGGGTGAGATCTAGGGAAAACAAATTCTGTAACATGGACAGAGATATAGGGTCAGTAAATAGACCACCTATACTGGATGGTTCTAATTATGACTACTGGAAGCCAAGAATGACTGCATTCTTAAAGTCACTTGACAACAGGGCATGGAGAGCAGTAAATGTTGGATGGAAACATCCTGTTCAAGACACCAAAGATGGATCAATAGTTCTGAAACCTGAAGAAGAATGGAGTAAAGAGGAAGAAGATTCAGAACTAGGCAACTCAAAAGCCCTAAATGCTTTATTCAATGGCATTGATAGAAATATTTTCAGACTAGTGCATCATTGTGAGCTGGCCAAAGATGTGTGGGATACCCTCAAGACAACTCATGAAGGAACATCAAAAGTAAAAATGTCAAGACTTCAACTTCTCACCACCAAGTTTGAGAACTTAAGAATGAAGGAAGATGAATCAATTCATGAGTTCTACTTGAACATCTTGGATATAGCCAATACTTCTGGAGCCTTGGGAGAAAAGATGACTGATGAAAAGCTTGTAAGGAAGATTCTCAGATCTTTGCCAAAAAGATTTGACATGAAAGTCACAGCAATAGAAGAAGCACAAGACATATGCTCCATGAAAGCTGAAGAACTAATTGGTTCCCTTCAAACTTTTGAAATGGGAATGAATGACACACATGCTAAAAAGAACAAAAGCATAGCCTTGGTGTCAAATACAGATGAAGAAGAAGATGATGAATCAGCAAATGACAAAAGCTTATCAGAAAACCTTGCCTTGCTTGGAAGACAATTCAAACAGATTCTCAGAGGAATGGAAGGCCAATCCAAATCCAGTGGAAGAAACACAAACTCTGAGAACAGGAGACCATATGATGCTAACAGAAAGTCAAAGTTTGCTGAAAAGACCAGTCAAGATAAAGGAGTCAAATGCCATGAATGTGAAGGATATGGACACATCAAGTTTGAATGTCCTACCTACTTAAAGAGGCAAAAGAAAGGACTCTCTGTGACCTGGTCTGATGAAGACTCAGGAGAGTCAGAAGAAGAATCAGCTAAGCATATTACTGCTCTAGCTGGACTGTGTGAATATGATAGTGATTCCAGTTGTGGAGAACTTACTTATGAAGAACTTGAGCAAGCATTCAAAGATCTATACAAAAGAAGCTCTGAAATATGCAGTGATGTTATAAAGCTAAAGAAGCAGAATGAGACTTTAGAAGATGACAAAGCAAATGATCAGGAGATCATTGAAACCTTAAAAAGTGAAGTAAGCCTTCTCAACTCTAAATTGGAACATATGTCCAAATCTGTTAGAATGTTGAACAGCAGCTCAAACACACTGGATGTTATTCTCAGCAATAATAAACATTCAGGGGACAAAAGTGGACTGGGATATGACAGAGATGAAGCAAGCTCTAGCAGAACTACTTCAAAAACTACACAGTCAAACAAGATGTCCCAACAGATGCTCCAACATCAGAACACAAAGACAAACATAATGTTCCAACAGATGTCTCAACATTCTGGAAAGAACAAAATGAAGAAAAAATATCAAAGATGGAGATGTCATCACTGTGGAAGATTTGGGCATATCAAACCTCACTGTTATAAGCTACATGGATATCCAAATCAGATGTGTCAGCAACCTTCCAAGCAGAAAGTAGTAGGTACCAAGAAAGTGCTGCATAAAAGTCAGCAATATCCTAAGCAAAAGACAGAAGTAATCAAGAAAGTTTGGAGACCAAAAGCTGACATTCAGACTGATCAAAGCCACATACACAAGAACAAGATCAACAATCAAGCTTGGATATCAGCTGAACAACACTCAGAGCAGAGGCATCAAAAGAAATCTCAACTCATCTGGTCAAAGAAAAGTACTGCATTCATAGCACATACATCATTGAAAGTATCAGCTAAAGAAGACTGGTACTTTGACAGTGGATGCTCAAGACACATGACTGGATTGAAGAATTTGCTAGTAAACTTAAAGCCACATTCATCCAGGTATGTTACCTTTGGAGATGGAGCTAAAGGAGAGATCAAGGGAGTTGGAACCTTGGATTGTCAAGATGTTCCAAGATTAGATGATGTGCTGCTTGTTAAAGGTTTAACTGCTAATCTGATCAGCATAAGTCAACTATGTGATCAAGGATACAGTGTAAACTTTACCAAATCTGAATGCATAGTGACTAACAAAGAACAAGAGGTTGTCATGAAAGGAGCCAGATCTAAAGACAACTGTTACATGTGGGAATCCCAAAATCTCAGTCTCACTTCAACCTGCTCTCTAGCTAAGGAAGAAGAAGTGAAACTGTGGCATCAAAGACTAGGTCATCTTCATTTCAGAGGCATAAAGAAGATCATATCTATGGATGCTGTAAGAGGTATTCCTAAACTGAAGATTGATGATGGCAAGATATGTGGTGAATGTCAAATAGGCAAACAAACCAAGATGTCCCATCCAAAGCTCCAACATCTGACAACTTCCAAAGTTTTGGAACTTCTACATATGGATCTTATGGGACCTATGCAAGTTGAAAGTCTTGGTGGTAAAAGGTATGCCTATGTTGTAGTTGATGATTTTTCAAGATATACATGGATAAACTTCATCAAAGAAAAGTCAGATGTATTTGATGTATTCAAAGAATTATGTCAAAGATTGCAAAGGGAAAAATCCAGCTGTGTGATCAGAATAAGAAGTGATCATGGAAAAGAATTTGAGAATCAAAAGTTCTTAGATTTCTGTTCTTCAGAAGGAATCAACCATGAGTATTCCTCTCCTATCACTCCTCAACAGAATGGGATTGTTGAAAGGAAGAATAGAACTATTCAAGAATCAGCAAGAGCTATGATCCATGCTAAAAAGTTACCTCTGTATTTCTGGGCTGAAGCTATGAACACTGCATGCTACATCCATAACAGAGTTACCTTGAGAAAAGGAACCCTGTCCACAATATATGAAGTCTGGAAGGGCAGAAAACCCACTGTGAAGTACTTTCATGTGTTTGGAAGTAAATGCTATATTCTGGCAGATAGGGAGCAAAGGAGAAAAATGGATCCTAAAAGTGATGAAGGGATTTTCCTTGGATACTCTATAAACAGCAGAGCATATAGAGTATTTAATTACAGAACAAAGGTTATCATGGAGTCCATAAATGTGGTAATTGATGATGTTTCTACAGATGTCCCAGAAGATGTTGGAACATCTGCTGATGTCAAGATTGAAGCTGAAGAAAAGAATGATCAATATAACTTCACTCAAAATGATACAAGGTCAGAAGATTCAAGCAAACCTCCCTCCATCAGAATACAGAAGGATCATCCCAAAGATTTGATAATTGGTGATCTCAACAGAGGAGTGAGCACTAGATCAAGAGAAGTGATTTCAGGTTCTTGTTTTGTTTCCAAAATAGAACCTAAAAATGTCAAGGAAGCTCTCACTGATGAATACTGGATTTGTGCTATGCAAGAGGAATTAGGTCAATTCACAAGGAATGAAGTGTGGAATCTTGTACCTAGACCTGATGACATAAATGTGATTGGTACAAAATGGGTGTATAAGAACAAGTCAAATGAACAAGGAATTGTTACAAAGAACAAAGCTAGACTTGTGGCTCAAGGATACACTCAAATTGAAGGGGTAGACTTTGATGAAACCTTTGCACCAGTAGCAAGGCTTGAATCAATAAGACTACTGTTGGGAATTGCTTGTATCTTAAAGTTCAAGCTATTTCAAATGGATGTGAAAAGTGCCTTTCTTAATGGTTATCTTAATGAAGAGGTATATGTAGAACAGCCTAAAGGATTTGTTGATCCAAGCTGTCCAAATCATGTATACAAACTCAAGAAAGCACTTTATGGTCTGAAGCAAGCTCCAAGGGCATGGTATGAAAGACTTACCACATTTCTTGTCAAGCAAGGATACAGAAAAGGTGGGATTGATAAAACCCTGTTTGTTAAAGATGAAGAAGGAAATGTCATGATTGCACAAATATATGTTGATGACATTGTGTTTGGTGGGATGTCTGATAAGATGGTCAAACATTTTGTCAAGCAGATGGAAGCTGAATTTGAAATGAGTCTAGTAGGTGAATTAACCTATTTTCTTGGTCTGCAAGTTAAGCAAATGGAAGACTCAATGTTCATCTCACAAAGCAAGTACTCCAAGAACATAGTGAAGAAATTTGGAATGGAAAATGCTTCTCATAAAAGAACTCCTGCTCCTACACATTTAAAGCTGACTAAAGATGAGAAGGGTGAGAATGTAGATCATAGTTTATATAGAAGCATGATTGGAAGCTTGTTATACTTGACTGCTAGCAGACCAGATATTGCATTTGCAGTAGGAGTTTGTGCAAGATATCAAGCTGATCCAAAAGTCAGTCATCTCAATCAAGTCAAGAGAATCCTTAAATATGTTAATGGTACTTGTGACTATGGCATAATGTACTTTCATGGTTGCAAACCTATTCTCACTGGCTTCTGTGATGCTGATTGGGCAGGAAGTGCTGATGACAGAAAAAGCACTTCAGGAGGATGCTTCTTTCTAGGAAACAATCTGATTTCTTGGTTCAGTAAGAAACAGAATTGTGTATCTTTATCTACAGCTGAAGCTGAATACATAGCAGCAGGTAGCAGTTGTTCTCAGTTGGTTTGGATGAAGCAGATGCTCACTGAGTACAATGTCCCACAGGATGTCATGACATTGTACTGTGACAACTTAAGTGCAATCAACATATCTAAAAATCCTATTCAACATAGCAGGACAAAGCATATTGATATCAGACATCATTTCATCAGAGATCTTGTAGAAGAGAAGGTGATTTCATTGGAGCATGTTGCTACAGATCTGCAATTAGCTGATATCTTTACCAAAGCATTGGATGCTACACAATTTGAGAACTTAAGGGGCAAACTTGGAATATGTTTATGTGATATTTAGCAGTTAATGAGATGTGCCAACATGTCATATGACATTGCATGGCATAAGTTCCAGATGGCAAAGCTAGTCTGGACAAGATCCTTGGGAATTCCATTCTTAATCATTTGGACTGTAACGGCTACTTATTTAGTAACTACTTATAAGAAGCTATCAAGATTCTCATCATATCATCACAAGCGAATCACATTAACTCTCAAATCTTCAGAAATCATAAACCCTAAAGCTGTTCATCCTTCTTCCTCTACAATGTCTCAAAACCCTAAAACAGCTGAGGAAATTCTCAACAAGGAAGACGTGGTTCATGCCACTCCAATCTCTGTTGTGCCAATGCCTTCAACACCATTGGACGAGCTCAAGGGAAGCGCCTCTCACACTAAAAAGGCAAGAACACCAAAGAGATGTAAAGATCAAATCAGAAGCAAAGCTAAAGGCATTCCCTCTCCTGCTAACATGTCTACAAGATACTCCAAATATGTTGATGATTCCATCAAGGAGATTGTTAACCAAGTCTTTTCTGAACAAAGAGTGGTGAAAGGGATCTCTGTTCCTTTGAACACCATTCCTGCACCTCAAGAAGAACCAGCTCAGGCTACAAAGGACACTGCTGCAGAACAAGATGTCCCAACAGATGTTGGAACATCTGAAGATAAGAAAAAGAACTTATCTGATGTTGAACAATCTAAGGACAAAGTCTCAAATGAAAATGATGAAGAGGTCTCTGAAGAACAGGCTCAAGGCTCAAATGAAGATCAAATCCCTGCTGATCAACCAGCTGAAGAGGAGGCTGCTCAATCTCCTCCAGTGGCCAATCTGGAGCAGGACTCTGATGCAGAGATCATAGCATCTATGAAACCCAGCATTGCTAAAAGACTAAGGTCCAGGAAAGGAAAGATGCAAGCTGAACCTGTCATCCCTGAGAAAAATAAGGCTAGTTCAAAGAAAGGCAAAGCTAAAGCTATCTTTGGTCCAACAAAACCATGGAGCAAAGTTCAAACCCAGAAGAGAAAAGCTGCAACACCATCAGATTCAGATGTTGGATCAGATGTCCCAACATCTCCTCCCAAGAAGAAACCAGCACAAGCTAGAGTTTCAACTGCTGTCCCAGAAGCTCCCTTGGACAACATATCCTTCCATCATGTCTCCAGTGTCAACAGATGGAAATATGTGTATCAAAGAAGGGTTGCCTTGGAAAGAGAACTAAGCAGCAATGCACTTGAGTGCACAGAACTGATAGACCTCATCTCTGCTGCAGGACTATTCAAAACAGTCTCAGATCTCTCTCCCTGCTATGAACTACTTGTCAAAGAGTTCATTGTGAATCTTCAGGAGGATTGCTCAAATGGTAAGTCTTCTGAGTTTAGAAAAGTTTTTGTTAGAGGTAAATGTGTACAGTTTTCTCCTCAAATCATCAATGAGTATCTAGGAAGAGAAACAAATGGACCTAATGAATTAGGTAAGACAGATAATCAAGTCTGTAAAGTGATCACTGCAAACCAGGTCAAGGCATGGCCTGTGAAGGGAAAGCTCTCTGTGAGCATGCTTACCAGAAAGTATGCCATGCTGAACAGAATTGGAACTGCTAACTGGGTGCCTACCAACCACACTTCCTCAATCTCAACTGGTCTAGCCAGATTCATCTATGCTGTGGGAACTCAAACCAATCTGGACTTTGGAGCTTTTATCTTTGATCAAACCATGAAGCATGCCAGCTCCTCAGCAACAAAGCTTCCAATAGCCTTTCCATCATTGCTGTGTGGAATAATGCTCAATCAATACCCTGGCATTCTCACTGACAAGGATACAGCATGCAAAAGAGAGAGCCCCCTGGCTTTTCACTACAAATTATTTCTCAGTCACCATGCTGCAGATGTTGAAACACCTGCTGGGACATCTGCTGGTCCCTCCTCTGCTAAGAATCCAATCTCCAAGAAAGAATTAATTGCTGAGCTAAAGTGCACCTGCAAAGAGCTTGAAGCTAGAAAGAAGAAGCTGGAGGAAATAATTAAGAGGTTGGAAAGTGAAGAAGATCAGACAGCTGCATCTGATGAAGACAGTGAAGCTGAAAGTGAAGCTGATAAAGATGAAGACACTGAAGTGGAGGAAGCTACTGAGAGTGATGAATCTGAGTGATCTGTGTATGTGAGGCATTTGTAATGACAGCAATAATTTGTAATTCTGGATAATAGTTCTTTGGCCCTTAATTTTGTGTCTACCAAGGGGGAGAACAACAACAAATTTGTACTGCTGTTTAATTTTTGAATGAAATCTGTTTGTTTCTGTCTGAACTGAATCAGTGTGTATTTCTGTTGCAACAAGACTGGACTCATATTTGTTTGAGGGGGAGTAATCTCAAATAAGAATCAACAGAAAAGTAATGATATACTCTGATAAAAAGATCTTCTGCTGCACTCTGAAAACCAGGAAAGATGTTAGCCAAAAATTAGCCAAAGGGGGAGTTTGTAGATGTTTAAGAATTGGCAGAATTTTTGACCAAACAAGAAATGTTAAATTCAGTTCAGAATGTCCTATCAGATGTTGGGACATTATCAAACAGAGTATGTGAATTTATTTCAGGATGTCTCATCAGATGTTGGGACATTGTGTGAATAAATTAAGTTCAGTTTTTCAGGATGTCCCAACAGATGTTGAGACATCTCAGACCTGCTACCAGAATTAATTATTGATTAACAGATCAGAGATATTTAAGGAGAACTATCTGGGATTAATTAATGCTGGATAAAAACAGAACAAGGCGCATCTGTAGGGAGTTTTAAATTGAAGATTCAGATTAAAACAGAAAACCTAATGCACCTAGAATATAGGAGGTAACAAACCCTAAATTCAAGGTGACAGTTGCTGCACATTAGGGCTGGATCATTCTACAGAAAGCCCAAAATTCAGATACCTATTTAAACAACAGAAACTCATAGAATTGAGTACGAATTTCAGAAGACCAAATAGGGTGTCTAGTGTTTTAAATAGCAGGTTGTTTTTATGTACCACTTTATGAGCTTTTAAGCAAAAGTGCATTTGTGACTTGATTGAAACTGTTAAGTAAGATCAAGCTGTTTTGTTTGAAGGATGTCTTCAATTTCAGTAAACTTGTAAACTTGATCACTGGGTGATTGAGGGGGAGTGAGTAGGGTACTCTTATCTAAGTGAGTCTTAGGTAGAAATTGCATTGGGTAAGTATTAAGTGATAGATTAAACAGGGTGGTTTAAGTCTAGAATTAATATTACTAATAGTGGATTTCCTCCTGGCTTGGTAGCCTCCAGATGTAGGTGTGGTTATACACTGAACTGGGTTAACAAACTTCTGTGTTGTTTACTTTTCTTGCTGTTTAAGTTTTGGTTAAATTTGTCAAATGTCCTATTAAGTGTTGGGACATCTCTTAGGACATCTCATACCTGATCACAGAATTTCAATTGGCATCAGAGCAGGCACCCTGCCTGTTTATACTGGGTGAGATCTAGGGAAAACAAATTCTGTAACATGGACAGAGATATAGGGTCAGTAAATAGACCACCTATACTGGATGGTTCTAATTATGACTACTGGAAGCCAAGAATGACTGCATTCTTAAAGTCACTTGACAACAGGGCATGGAGAGCAGTAAATGTTGGATGGAAACATCCTGTTCAAGACACCAAAGATGGATCAATAGTTCTGAAACCTGAAGAAGAATGGAGTAAAGAGGAAGAAGATTCAGAACTAGGCAACTCAAAAGCCCTAAATGCTTTATTCAATGGCATTGATAGAAATATTTTCAGACTAGTGCATCATTGTGAGCTGGCCAAAGATGTGTGGGATACCCTCAAGACAACTCATGAAGGAACATCAAAAGTAAAAATGTCAAGACTTCAACTTCTCACCACCAAGTTTGAGAACTTAAGAATGAAGGAAGATGAATCAATTCATGAGTTCTACTTGAACATCTTGGATATAGCCAATACTTCTGGAGCCTTGGGAGAAAAGATGACTGATGAAAAGCTTGTAAGGAAGATTCTCAGATCTTTGCCAAAAAGATTTGACATGAAAGTCACAGCAATAGAAGAAGCACAAGACATATGCTCCATGAAAGCTGAAGAACTAATTGGTTCCCTTCAAACTTTTGAAATGGGAATGAATGACACACATGCTAAAAAGAACAAAAGCATAGCCTTGGTGTCAAATACAGATGAAGAAGAAGATGATGAATCAGCAAATGACAAAAGCTTATCAGAAAACCTTGCCTTGCTTGGAAGACAATTCAAACAGATTCTCAGAGGAATGGAAGGCCAATCCAAATCCAGTGGAAGAAACACAAACTCTGAGAACAGGAGACCATATGATGCTAACAGAAAGTCAAAGTTTGCTGAAAAGACCAGTCAAGATAAAGGAGTCAAATGCCATGAATGTGAAGGATATGGACACATCAAGTTTGAATGTCCTACCTACTTAAAGAGGCAAAAGAAAGGACTCTCTGTGACCTGGTCTGATGAAGACTCAGGAGAGTCAGAAGAAGAATCAGCTAAGCATATTACTGCTCTAGCTGGACTGTGTGAATATGATAGTGATTCCAGTTGTGGAGAACTTACTTATGAAGAACTTGAGCAAGCATTCAAAGATCTATACAAAAGAAGCTCTGAAATATGCAGTGATGTTATAAAGCTAAAGAAGCAGAATGAGACTTTAGAAGATGACAAAGCAAATGATCAGGAGATCATTGAAACCTTAAAAAGTGAAGTAAGCCTTCTCAACTCTAAATTGGAACATATGTCCAAATCTGTTAGAATGTTGAACAGCAGCTCAAACACACTGGATGTTATTCTCAGCAATAATAAACATTCAGGGGACAAAAGTGGACTGGGATATGACAGAGATGAAGCAAGCTCTAGCAGAACTACTTCAAAAACTACACAGTCAAACAAGATGTCCCAACAGATGCTCCAACATCAGAACACAAAGACAAACATAATGTTCCAACAGATGTCTCAACATTCTGGAAAGAACAAAATGAAGAAAAAATATCAAAGATGGAGATGTCATCACTGTGGAAGATTTGGGCATATCAAACCTCACTGTTATAAGCTACATGGATATCCAAATCAGATGTGTCAGCAACCTTCCAAGCAGAAAGTAGTAGGTACCAAGAAAGTGCTGCATAAAAGTCAGCAATATCCTAAGCAAAAGACAGAAGTAATCAAGAAAGTTTGGAGACCAAAAGCTGACATTCAGACTGATCAAAGCCACATACACAAGAACAAGATCAACAATCAAGCTTGGATATCAGCTGAACAACACTCAGAGCAGAGGCATCAAAAGAAATCTCAACTCATCTGGTCAAAGAAAAGTACTGCATTCATAGCACATACATCATTGAAAGTATCAGCTAAAGAAGACTGGTACTTTGACAGTGGATGCTCAAGACACATGACTGGATTGAAGAATTTGCTAGTAAACTTAAAGCCACATTCATCCAGGTATGTTACCTTTGGAGATGGAGCTAAAGGAGAGATCAAGGGAGTTGGAACCTTGGATTGTCAAGATGTTCCAAGATTAGATGATGTGCTGCTTGTTAAAGGTTTAACTGCTAATCTGATCAGCATAAGTCAACTATGTGATCAAGGATACAGTGTAAACTTTACCAAATCTGAATGCATAGTGACTAACAAAGAACAAGAGGTTGTCATGAAAGGAGCCAGATCTAAAGACAACTGTTACATGTGGGAATCCCAAAATCTCAGTCTCACTTCAACCTGCTCTCTAGCTAAGGAAGAAGAAGTGAAACTGTGGCATCAAAGACTAGGTCATCTTCATTTCAGAGGCATAAAGAAGATCATATCTATGGATGCTGTAAGAGGTATTCCTAAACTGAAGATTGATGATGGCAAGATATGTGGTGAATGTCAAATAGGCAAACAAACCAAGATGTCCCATCCAAAGCTCCAACATCTGACAACTTCCAAAGTTTTGGAACTTCTACATATGGATCTTATGGGACCTATGCAAGTTGAAAGTCTTGGTGGTAAAAGGTATGCCTATGTTGTAGTTGATGATTTTTCAAGATATACATGGATAAACTTCATCAAAGAAAAGTCAGATGTATTTGATGTATTCAAAGAATTATGTCAAAGATTGCAAAGGGAAAAATCCAGCTGTGTGATCAGAATAAGAAGTGATCATGGAAAAGAATTTGAGAATCAAAAGTTCTTAGATTTCTGTTCTTCAGAAGGAATCAACCATGAGTATTCCTCTCCTATCACTCCTCAACAGAATGGGATTGTTGAAAGGAAGAATAGAACTATTCAAGAATCAGCAAGAGCTATGATCCATGCTAAAAAGTTACCTCTGTATTTCTGGGCTGAAGCTATGAACACTGCATGCTACATCCATAACAGAGTTACCTTGAGAAAAGGAACCCTGTCCACAATATATGAAGTCTGGAAGGGCAGAAAACCCACTGTGAAGTACTTTCATGTGTTTGGAAGTAAATGCTATATTCTGGCAGATAGGGAGCAAAGGAGAAAAATGGATCCTAAAAGTGATGAAGGGATTTTCCTTGGATACTCTATAAACAGCAGAGCATATAGAGTATTTAATTACAGAACAAAGGTTATCATGGAGTCCATAAATGTGGTAATTGATGATGTTTCTACAGATGTCCCAGAAGATGTTGGAACATCTGCTGATGTCAAGATTGAAGCTGAAGAAAAGAATGATCAATATAACTTCACTCAAAATGATACAAGGTCAAAAGATTCAAGCAAACCTCCCTCCATCAGAATACAGAAGGATCATCCCAAAGATTTGATAATTGGTGATCTCAACAGAGGAGTGAGCACTAGATCAAGAGAAGTGATTTCAGGTTCTTGTTTTGTTTCCAAAATAGAACCTAAAAATGTCAAGGAAGCTCTCACTGATGAATACTGGATTTGTGCTATGCAAGAGGAATTAGGTCAATTCACAAGGAATGAAGTGTGGAATCTTGTACCTAGACCTGATGACATAAATGTGATTGGTACAAAATGGGTGTATAAGAACAAGTCAAATGAACAAGGAATTGTTACAAAGAACAAAGCTAGACTTGTGGCTCAAGGATACACTCAAATTGAAGGGGTAGACTTTGATGAAACCTTTGCACCAGTAGCAAGGCTTGAATCAATAAGACTACTGTTGGGAATTGCTTGTATCTTAAAGTTCAAGCTATTTCAAATGGATGTGAAAAGTGCCTTTCTTAATGGTTATCTTAATGAAGAGGTATATGTAGAACAGCCTAAAGGATTTGTTGATCCAAGCTGTCCAAATCATGTATACAAACTCAAGAAAGCACTTTATGGTCTGAAGCAAGCTCCAAGGGCATGGTATGAAAGACTTACCACATTTCTTGTCAAGCAAGGATACAGAAAAGGTGGGATTGATAAAACCCTGTTTGTTAAAGATGAAGAAGGAAATGTCATGATTGCACAAATATATGTTGATGACATTGTGTTTGGTGGGATGTCTGATAAGATGGTCAAACATTTTGTCAAGCAGATGGAAGCTGAATTTGAAATGAGTCTAGTAGGTGAATTAACCTATTTTCTTGGTCTGCAAGTTAAGCAAATGGAAGACTCAATGTTCATCTCACAAAGCAAGTACTCCAAGAACATAGTGAAGAAATTTGGAATGGAAAATGCTTCTCATAAAAGAACTCCTGCTCCTACACATTTAAAGCTGACTAAAGATGAGAAGGGTGAGAATGTAGATCATAGTTTATATAGAAGCATGATTGGAAGCTTGTTATACTTGACTGCTAGCAGACCAGATATTGCATTTGCAGTAGGAGTTTGTGCAAGATATCAAGCTGATCCAAAAGTCAGTCATCTCAATCAAGTCAAGAGAATCCTTAAATATGTTAATGGTACTTGTGACTATGGCATAATGTACTTTCATGGTTGCAAACCTATTCTCACTGGCTTCTGTGATGCTGATTGGGTAGGAAGTGCTGATGACAGAAAAAGCACTTCAGGAGGATGCTTCTTTCTAGGAAACAATCTGATTTCTTGGTTCAGTAAGAAACAGAATTGTGTATCTTTATCTACAGCTGAAGCTGAATACATAGCAGCAGGTAGCAGTTGTTCTCAGTTGGTTTGGATGAAGTAGATGCTCACTGAGTACAATGTCCCACAGGATGTCATGACATTGTACTGTGACAACTTAAGTGCAATCAACATATCTAAAAATCCTATTCAACATAGCAGGACAAAGCATATTGATATCAGACATCATTTCATCAGAGATCTTGTAGAAGAGAAGGTGATTTCATTGGAGCATGTTGCTACAGATCTGCAATTAGCTGATATCTTTACCAAAGCATTGGATGCTACACAATTTGAGAACTTAAGGGGCAAACTTGGAATATGTTTATGTGATATTTAGCAGTTAATGAGATGTGCCAACATGTCATATGACATTGCATGGCATAAGTTCCAGATGGCAAAGCTAGTCTGGACAAGATCCTTGGGAATTCCATTCTTAATCATTTGGACTGTAACGGCTACTTATTTAGTAACTACTTATAAGAAGCTATCAAGATTCTCATCATATCATCACAAGCGAATCACATTAACTCTCAAATCTTCAGAAATCATAAACCCTAAAGCTGTTCATCCTTCTTCCTCTACAATGTCTCAAAACCCTAAAACAGCTGAGGAAATTCTCAACAAGGAAGACGTGGTTCATGCCACTCCAATCTCTGTTGTGCCAATGCCTTCAACACCATTGGACGAGCTCAAGGGAAGCGCCTCTCACACTAAAAAGGCAAGAACACCAAAGAGATGTAAAGATCAAATCAGAAGCAAAGCTAAAGGCATTCCCTCTCCTGCTAACATGTCTACAAGATACTCCAAATATGTTGATGATTCCATCAAGGAGATTGTTAACCAAGTCTTTTCTGAACAAAGAGTGGTGAAAGGGATCTCTGTTCCTTTGAACACCATTCCTGCACCTCAAGAAGAACCAGCTCAGGCTACAAAGGACACTGCTGCAGAACAAGATGTCCCAACAGATGTTGGAACATCTGAAGATAAGAAAAAGAACTTATCTGATGTTGAACAATCTAAGGACAAAGTCTCAAATGAAAATGATGAAGAGGTCTCTGAAGAACAGGCTCAAGGCTCAAATGAAGATCAAATCCCTGCTGATCAACCAGCTGAAGAGGAGGCTGCTCAATCTCCTCCAGTGGCCAATCTGGAGCAGGACTCTGATGCAGAGATCATAGCATCTATGAAACCCAGCATTGCTAAAAGACTAAGGTCCAGGAAAGGAAAGATGCAAGCTGAACCTGTCATCCCTGAGAAAAATAAGGCTAGTTCAAAGAAAGGCAAAGCTAAAGCTATCTTTGGTCCAACAAAACCATGGAGCAAAGTTCAAACCCAGAAGAGAAAAGCTGCAACACCATCAGATTCAGATGTTGGATCAGATGTCCCAACATCTCCTCCCAAGAAGAAACCAGCACAAGCTAGAGTTTCAACTGCTGTCCCAGAAGCTCCCTTGGACAACATATCCTTCCATCATGTCTCCAGTGTCAACAGATGGAAATATGTGTATCAAAGAAGGGTTGCCTTGGAAAGAGAACTAAGCAGCAATGCACTTGAGTGCACAGAACTGATAGACCTCATCTCTGCTGCAGGACTATTCAAAACAGTCTCAGATCTCTCTCCCTGCTATGAACTACTTGTCAAAGAGTTCATTGTGAATCTTCAGGAGGATTGCTCAAATGGTAAGTCTTCTGAGTTTAGAAAAGTTTTTGTTAGAGGTAAATGTGTACAGTTTTCTCCTCAAATCATCAATGAGTATCTAGGAAGAGAAACAGATGGACCTAATGAATTAGGTAAGACAGATAATCAAGTCTGTAAAGTGATCACTGCAAACCAGGTCAAGGCATGGCCTGTGAAGGGAAAGCTCTCTGTGAGCATGCTTACCAGAAAGTATGCCATGCTGAACAGAATTGGAACTGCTAACTGGGTGCCTACCAACCACACTTCCTCAATCTCAACTGGTCTAGCCAGATTCATCTATGCTGTGGGAACTCAAACCAATCTGGACTTTGGAGCTTTTATCTTTGATCAAACCATGAAGCATGCCAGCTCCTCAGCAACAAAGCTTCCAATAGCCTTTCCATCATTGCTGTGTGGAATAATGCTCAATCAATACCCTGGCATTCTCACTGACAAGGATACAGCATGCAAAAGAGAGAGCCCCCTGGCTTTTCACTACAAATTATTTCTCAGTCACCATGCTGCAGATGTTGAAACACCTGCTGGGACATCTGCTGGTCCCTCCTCTGCTAAGAATCCAATCTCCAAGAAAGAATTAATTGCTGAGCTAAAGTGCACCTGCAAAGAGCTTGAAGCTAGAAAGAAGAAGCTGGAGGAAATAATTAAGAGGTTGGAAAGTGAAGAAGATCAGACAGCTGCATCTGATGAAGACAGTGAAGCTGAAAGTGAAGCTGATAAAGATGAAGACACTGAAGTGGAGGAAGCTACTGAGAGTGATGAATCTGAGTGATCTGTGTATGTGAGGCATTTGTAATGACAGCAATAATTTGTAATTCTGGATAATAGTTCTTTGGCCCTTAATTTTGTGTCTACCAAGGGGGAGAACAACAACAAATTTGTACTGCTGTTTAATTTTTGAATGAAATCTGTTTGTTTCTGTCTGAACTGAATCAGTGTGTATTTCTGTTGCAACAAGACTGGACTCATATTTGTTTGAGGGGGAGTAATCTCAAATAAGAATCAACAGAAAAGTAATGATATACTCTGATAAAAAGATCTTCTGCTGCACTCTGAAAACCAGGAAAGATGTTAGCCAAAAATTAGCCAAAGGGGGAGTTTGTAGATGTTTAAGAATTGGCAGAATTTTTGACCAAACAAGAAATGTTAAATTCAGTTCAGAATGTCCTATCAGATGTTGGGACATTATCAAACAGAGTATGTGAATTTATTTCAGGATGTCTCATCAGATGTTGGGACATTGTGTGAATAAATTAAGTTCAGTTTTTCAGGATGTCCCAACAGATGTTGAGACATCTCAGACCTGCTACCAGAATTAATTATTGATTAACAGATCAGAGATATTTAAGGAGAACTATCTGGGATTAATTAATGCTGGATAAAAACAGAACAAGGCGCATCTGTAGGGAGTTTTAAATTGAAGATTCAGATTAAAACAGAAAACCTAATGCACCTAGAATATAGGAGGTAACAAACCCTAAATTCAAGGTGACAGTTGCTGCACATTAGGGCTGGATCATTCTACAGAAAGCCCAAAATTCAGATACCTATTTAAACAACAGAAACTCATAGAATTGAGTACGAATTTCAGAAGACCAAATAGGGTGTCTAGTGTTTTAAATAGCAGGTTGTTTTTATGTACCACTTTATGAGCTTTTAAGCAAAAGTGCATTTGTGACTTGATTGAAACTGTTAAGTAAGATCAAGCTGTTTTGTTTGAAGGATGTCTTCAATTTCAGTAAACTTGTAAACTTGATCACTGGGTGATTGAGGGGGAGTGAGTAGGGTACTCTTATCTAAGTGAGTCTTAGGTAGAAATTGCATTGGGTAAGTATTAAGTGATAGATTAAACAGGGTGGTTTAAGTCTAGAATTAATATTACTAATAGTGGATTTCCTCCTGGCTTGGTAGCCTCCAGATGTAGGTGTGGTTATACACTGAACTGGGTTAACAAACTTCTGTGTTGTTTACTTTTCTTGCTGTTTAAGTTTTGGTTAAATTTGTCAAATGTCCTATTAAGTGTTGGGACATCTCTTAGGACATCTCATACCTGATCACAGAATTTCAGATATGATATGATGTGATGTATGTATGAATTGTGTAGTTTGAAGCGTCTGGATAGCTTCGTATAACAACGGTTGACTGGGGAAAATAAATCCCGATTCGTTTGTCGGGGAATATGAAGACTTCGTTCCCGTCTTGTTTAAGAATATCGTACTTAGAAACTCCCGTTTTCGTTCATCGTACTTCTTATTGAAGGATTAAGTTCCTGAATATCCTGACTGAGGATAAAAGAGATGGACATAGATCTGGGAGACCTATGTAGTTGAGTATCAATTCTTCAGAGGATATGAAACTGCCTGGAGACTTCGTAACGTTGGAAGTGTAAGATATTACTTGAGGTATTCCGTAAGGATATCCGTAAAGATTACTCTGTGGGGATGAAATGGAGAATCTTTGTTGAATTCCTACCTCCGTTCATTCTTAGTAAATGCTATTATTGTATTTTATGAATTTCTGGTAAACATCAATCATGTTCAAAGGCATATATACATTCAGGCATAACCAACAGACATTTCTTGCTTTAGTAAAAGGGGAAAAGTAAACCTGAATTCGGAAAATATTTCTTCCTTGAATAAAGAGGGAAAAGTAAACCTGAACTCGAAAACAAAATCATTTCAACTTTGAGAGTGTATAACCAATTGGATTTAGAGCTTCTAAGGTTCTTAACTTTCCTGAATAATTTCCCAGAAATTCTCATTGTTGGATCCGAAGACATGATACTGACACCATCTGATACTACTGGCATAGACAGTTAATTTCCACAATGGCTTCTGCTGAGAATCCAATATCAAGGTAATACAATGAGAGGAACGTGCCTTCAAATTGTGATGGACCATATACGCTCCGGGTATTAGATTTGGAAAGAGAGTGTTGCCCCTTTGTTGAGGATGAATTGTCTCATAATGGAAGTATCTGAATGGAGCTACCTGAAGAGAAATAAGTAGAATGCCCCATAATAATATGCCCCTGGCATCGTGAACTCTATAATGTTACCTTTGGTAATTCAGATAGATGGGGAGATCTGCCCCTGGCTACTTAAGCATAGTTGAATCTTGACCTGATTTCCTCAAATGAGTTAGGCAGTATCATGGTATGCCCCCTTGATTGAGAGATAATTACTACGCCCCTTTGTATACATGGGCTTTGATTCAGGAAGAAACTTTGTTTATCAGAAGGACTTTGGTTTATTGAACATTCATCCTGTAAGTTTCTCTGTATGTCAAACACTTAGTTATATGTAAATAATGATATTCAAAATGCAATGCTTATGTCTGTCTTGAAGTTTTGAAAGAGTTATTTTCGAAAAACAATTTTTATGAAAACTGTGATATTAACTCAAGTTTTATAATAAGCCCTAAAGGAGTCAGGATACCTTTTTGTGGAAATATGCTTTCAAACTAACCATGCTTCAGTTAGGACTTTTAAAGGATTATATCGTGGCCTAGTTCACGGTTTAAGAAACAAAGGATAAAGGCTCAAAATTATTTGTATCCAACCCAATCTTCATGATGTTCTTCAGTCCTATGTTCGGTTAGCTTATGCATTGAGGCTCCAAAAGTATTTGGAATTGTAGCACTGACATTTGAGATGATTCAGAAACCATAACCTTATTTTAAAAGTCGTCTCTCTCTTCTTCTTTTTTTGAGGATTTGTAGTGCCCTCTTTTTTTTTCTTGATTTTGCTATCCCTTCCTTTTGCCTGAATTGTTTATTTCAAGGTTACAGTCAGCGGGATATCTCAATGTTTACTAAGTTTCCTTCATGGGTTATGACTTAGTGAACTTTTCTTTTACCAGATATTGACTGTCAGACATAATGGTTTATGGGAACCCTCATTAGTTGTGTACAAGAAAGACAACTGACATAATTGAGTTAACTGAGAAACTACCCTGCCCTAGGTTATGATGAAGGGTTTTAATTTGCATGAGAATAAAAACTCCTACTTCATTGGCTCAAAAAGGTTGACTAGGGATTAACTTCCTTATATCTCCACTGTTTAGGAATTGAAACAATGCATGTACATCGTCAGCATAGTCTATTCAAAAGCATTACGCATAAGATTATGGTATTGTTTTCGTCATCCTCCCTCTATAGGCTTATAGCTTTATCAGGAGTTAAATATTACAAGATAGAAATAAGAAGCATAGTTTTAAATATAGTGAAACAAATGGATTAACTCAAGACAAACATATGCAATGCATTAGTGAAAATAAAGTCTAACATAATAGTAAGTGTTTAGGCAAACAAAAGAAATTACAAAAGAAAATTCAAATGTTCTCAAAGCCTCTTCCTTTAAACTCGTCACTTCAGTTATCTGGAAACTTTGATGCTTGATTAGAAGAACTCAACCTGGCCTTCTGGCGTAACCTCGAGTATTCCTTCGTCAATTAGGTCTTGAATCTTATTCTTCAATGCCCAATAGTTATTAGTGTCGTGTACGGGACTGTCGGAGTGGTACATACACCTTGCTTTGGGATTATAGCGAGGAGAAGAGGTATTAGGAATTTAGAAGAATTTTCCAAGGAAATTAGCTTCATTTCCAACAAGCATTGTAGCATTTGAGGCATTGGCGTGTTGAATTTGATGAACTGTCTTTTATATTCCTTGTGTCGAAGTGGATTAATCTTACAGGGTCTTCCTTCTTCCATTGAAGAATAATCAGTGGTAGCCTGTCTCTTTCCTTCTCTTATCCTTAATTTCCTTTTAGCCAAGTCGGCTTGTTTCAACGGAGGTTGACTGATGATTAGATTCCCAACTCCGTTATGTCAAAGCTTATTGACAAAGCATCTCAGCTCTTCTTGCCCCTGGGAAAAACTCTGGATAAGAGCCATTTGGCCATTCATCTGGATCCTCATCTCTGTCATCTCAGCTTGTAGTTGTTTCAGCTGATCATCCTTGTTGTCCTCAAGATTCTTCTTCTTCATGTCCTTAGAGAGGAGTGCTTTCAACTCTTCTTGCCCCTTGGACAAATTCAGAATCACTTCTTGAAACTGAGCATTCTGAGCTTGAAGATCTTTGACAGATCGTTCGAGAGCCATTTCTGCTGAAATAAACAGCAAGAAGATGAGAAACCTGTTGTGACAACCTGTCATGCAATGATATGGTATGTAGATGCATATGCAATGTTTTCAAGGACCGCAGAATTTACATTTGTTAAACAAACGGAAATAAAACTTTTATTAGTAAATGTTAAAATTATTTTGCTCCTTGGGCTTACAATGAAGGGAAATAAGTACAAAAATGGGGTTTTAAGTCTCCCATGGACGTTTCCTCTTTGTATGGAGGTATGTGTTGAGGTTCCGCTCCTCGTGAAGTTGTTTGGTCAGCTCCAACACTTTTTCTTGGCTAATCCTGAATTGAGCTTCGAAGGTATTTCTTTGTTCCTTCAGTTTGATCCAGGATTTCTGCAATTCTTCCAGGTTAGTGGGCATGTCTGGATGAAGGATGGTATAAGGAGTATCTCCTTCTGCAACAGGTTCCATAGTAACTGGTAGAATAGTAGGATATGGCATCATAAGAGTCTGAGCACGAGATCACACCCATCTGAGATAAGGTTCCATAGGAATGGAGTACTTTGGTTCCAGAGTCTTGCTGTCAACCTTGTTCACTTTACCCCAAGCTCGTATGAACCTTTGACAGTAACCTTGCAGATCGTTGTCGTAGTCGAACACAATTCCTTGAATAAGCATGTCATGAGGACCATTGCTCCGAGCATAACCAAACTGACGTAGAGCTAAAGAAGGATTGTAGGTAATGCCCCCTCCTATGCCAAGGAGTGGCACATTGGGGAATTCCCCACAACGGTCAATGATAGTAACATTCTCCATAGATCTATAACACCAATGAATGTCTGAATGAGAAAGTGACATGATCCTTTTAGACCACCTTAACCCTTGTTCATTCTTCATCACTGATCGAGGAAGGTGAGAAATAAACCACCTAGACAATAGAGGTATACAACACATCAGAGTTCCTCATGCCTTCGTAGTACGGGTATGAAAAGAGTGTAAGATGTCTCCAAGTAATGTAGGCACTGGATTATGAGTCAGAAATATGTTGATGGCATGTACGTCTATGAACTGGTTTGGATTAGGGAACAAAACTAAGCCATAGATTAATAAGGCTAATATCTCCTCAAAAGCATCATAGCTCATAGCCTCCAAGAATACCTGAGTTTTCTCCATCAATACCTTAGAAAGAATACCTTTAAATTCGCTTCTTATTTCTAGGGCAGTGTCTGATTTCTTCAAATGTAAGGCTGCAGCAATAACCTCAGGTTTAGGCTCTTTTTCTAAGCCTGTGAAGGGTCTCTGATTAAGGATAGGTATACCCAATAGTTTGGAGAACTCCTCCATTGTGGGAACCAGTTGATAATCGGGGAATGTGAAACAGTGATGTTTAGAGTCAAAGAACTAAAATAGGACACTCATCACGTCTTCATCAAATCCTGAGGTAACCAAGTCAAGTAGGTGACCATGCTTCTTGATGAACTGGGAGTTTTCAGAAACTTGAGAGACCAATTCTTTAAGCTTAGAAGGTATCCCTACAAAGTTGATTCAGATAGTATTCCTACGAGCAGAAGCCATGACTTGCAACAAAGAACAAAGATAAATCCTTTGGTCCTTGAAATGGTTAATGAAAATGCTATGCTTATGATGTCATGATGTTATGCTCAATCACAAACATGTGGCACACACAAACAAGTCACACAATAGCCCTAGGTTTGAAGGCTTGCATGAGGTTTAAAGGTAAGTACCCTCTTGTCGCTCCCCGGATTTCCATCCTGGTACAAACGCGAAAGTGGCACGGAAAAGAATAGAGTCGCCAGCCAGGCATTTTTATCCCGAAGGAACGGGAATGGTAATGCTGCACAAACCAGAAGAAAGAAGAGGAAGGACACAGGTCCTGCGAACCAAAGAGACTGAGTTCGGGAGTCGGTTACGACCTAGGAAGGTATTAGCACCCAGATCGTCCTCCGTACCCGACGGGATCCACGCTTGCAAAGAAAATGTTTCAAAGGGTGAGGGTATGAAAGCTGCTGCCAGAAGAAAATAAAATGAACTGGAAATGAAACTGAGAAAAGGAACTGAATGAGAAAACAAAGAGAAAAAATGTAGGGAAAATAAAGATTGTGCTCGAACGGGCCCTACCCCGCTGCCTACGTACCTCATCAGGATAATGAGGATCAGAGACACCGTAGTTCCCCTAACTAGGGGTGGCAAGGAAATTGCTTGTGAATTAAGGCTTGAACTGCCTATGCGATTGCTCAAGTGTTGCAGACTCGGACGACGAGTGCGTAACCGTTTTGCAAAGTGACAAGTAGGAGCAAGTTTGCGTACGGAGCGAATGAGATGAGAAAAGAATTCCCGAAGGAAAGACGCTTATTGTTTGTTCAATGTTTTTTAGAAGCTTTTTAGAAGTGAGGTTTGCATAGGTAAGTGTACCTAAGTCTTACTCAATGGGATGTGTACATCTCACATCATCCCGAAATGGAATGCGCAAGAGGCACACCTATCTATGGAGGAAATCCCCAAAGCTAGTCCCACAAGTGAAGGCTCAGACACACTGACCTATTAACATTTATTAAGTGTTTTTGTGATTTTTGGTTAAGAAGTGTTTTTTAGCTTTTCTTTGTGAGGTACTCATGCTAAGACCTATCCACCACGAGGATAACTCACACCTCGCCCCGAAACGGAACGCGTGCAAGTATCTCATAGCAAAGTCTCCTGTCACATGAAAGCACTCAACATTTATTAAGTGAATTAGAATTGAGTTTGAAGATGAGAAGAGAAAGCAACAATGGATCTAAAGGTAAAACATCTAATGGGGGACTAAAGAATCCTAAGTGTTGTCATCATAGATATCCTAAGGTTAGTGTGTTTTTCTATCCTAAAGAAGAAAGAAAGAAGAAGAGAAGAAGAAGAATGGAAGAGGGATGAGTAAGGCCTAAGCCCAACAAGCAAAGGGTTAGCATTAATAAGAAATAAGTAGAAGAGATGAGATTTGGAGATGTGGAACTCACTTCCACACCTCACACTTACCATAGCCCCTACAAGGTTAGCAACATGCATACATGTAAAATGAAATGAACAAGATGACATGCCAACATCATACAAACAGAAGGGAAGTCATATATACAAATGCTCAATGGATATGCAAGTCAAAAGAATAAGGAATGAAGCATGCAAGACAACATGATGCAACATGGAACACATGACAAAACAAATGTAAACTTAATGAGATGCAAAGAAAAAATGCACAAACATGGACTCAAGGCACACAATCAGAACCAAAACAAATTGAAGAAAGGCTTTAGAAGCAAGGGAGATGAAGAGAAGAGCCACACAAGACCAAACAATCACATAATGAAGTGAAAGAAGTAAAGAAATGAGATGAATACACTTAAGAAAATATGAATTCAAAAGGTAAGAAAACACAATAATTTCTAAAACACAAACCCTAAGCTAAGATCCGAATGGAACCCATACCCCAAAGAGACCCCAAATGAGAAGGAGAAGTTGGCACAAGTGCCCTTCTAAGCTTATAAGAGAGCTAATGATCAAATGGAAGCAAAATGGGACAAGGTGCAAGACAAAATTCAAATTAAATCAACAAAGCATCTAAAAATTCCACAACATAGGAAATATGATCCTCAAACATGATATAACAATGAGCCAAAAGGATTGGGAGAAATTCAGAAGCTAGATAGGTCAAATGGAGGCAAGAACAAGAACTAGGGTTAAAAACTTCCTTCACAAGTCAAGGAACCAATACCCAATGAATAAATTTCTAAGAATCAGGGGAAAATCACAAAAGACCTACATCCTCTTAGGAATCCGAAGCAAAAAGAACCATCACAAAACTCAAAATAATGAACTCTATGGAAAATAGACAAGACAGATTGCATCAAAAGGACTTAAAAATGAATTAATTGAAATGAGGAATTTATTGACACGTGGATAATAGGAATAAATGGAAAATAAAAATATAGAAAAATAAAGAAAACTCAAATTGACTTACAAGAATTATTTTGGAATTGTTTAAGGCTTGGAGGTATTTTTAATAATTAGAAAGTAAAATGGATATAAAAGAAAATAAAATGAAGAAGAATTAAAATGGAAATGAGGCTGGGGTGCAGATAGTAGGAATTGAAGAGTAGATGGATTGGGCCCTATGCTGTGGGGGTGCGAATAGGAGACTGAGGCCCACTGGCTGCGCATGTGTATGAAATAATGGTGGAAAATCAGATGGAAAATAAAAGAAAAACCTGGAGACGTTAGATGAGATGGACGCATCTGGTGAATGCCCTTGACGTGGCAAGAGTGTTGGCTGTGAGGTGAGGAACATGGTTATTATCATGTGGTGAGAAGCACAAAGCACACTCAAGAGGAAATTATAAAACTGAAAAAACACGTGAGGGAAGTGTGGGATTTTAAATGACGTGTCAAGATCTGGTGTAGTGAGGGCAAGATATAAAGGCTAGAAGATCATCTTCTTCGTGACAAACCCTAATTCACATAAATGCAGTTTCCGGTGACCGGAGCTAGGGCTCCGGCATCGGAAATTATACCAGATGCGCAAACAACAACATAAATAAACAAAATGCTCCAGATTCACTAAACAAGGCATGCTGAATTCGAAAATGAGATTGAAATGAGCAATGGATCACTGAAACAACCGGATCGAGCAAAAACAGTTATGTCCATGAAACTTGAAACTCACATAACTAACTCTAAAATGCACCAAAATCAAAACTAAACATGGCAGAATTCTCAGTGCATATCAAGGATCAAGAAACACACCAACATTTTCATTTCCAGAGGTGAAGAATCAGAAGCTTACCTGAGTTGCAGATCTTGAAACAATGTGCTAGAAGACCAGATGATGGATGCAAATCACTCCAAATTCACTCTAGATGCAAAATAAATGCACCTAAAGCCTTGAAGATGGATGGATCTTGAGTTTTGCAAGCACCTTCCCTGAAATGGCAAGGTTGTTGATCTTGAGAGATTGCTTGAATGATGGTGTGATTAATGATCCTGAGCTTGCACTGATCAAGGATCTATAATTTGTTTTCTGATTGAGCAAGTGTGTGATGAGATATGAGAGAAAATGCAATTTGTGCAAGAATTTTGAAATGAGAGAATGAGAGAGAGTTGTACAATTTTGAAACCCTAGCTTGTTATATATGACCTCATAAACCAATGCTGAAAATATGAAAGAGTTTGCACGTGTGAATCAAGAGAATTTGGTGATTTTGCAAATTTTGCAATTTGAGATGAGAGCATGCAATGCTCATGCTTTCCTTGGACTTTCAGCCCATGTGCAATCCAAATCCATCCCTTGATTATAATCCAACAAATCCTGGCCACTAGATTAAGGTATCACACTTTTCTCATGAATTTGCAAAATATCCACCTTTTGAATAACATTCTTGCTTGGCACGAAATTGTGACCTACTTTGGAGCAAAATGATCCATTTGCCTTGTATTGTAACTGAGTAACCTCACTTGATCCATTCCAAGCCTTAAAATTAAGTTTTGAAACTTTTTGCTTTTGTGCATGCATGAAATTTTTGGTTTTGCCCTAGTTTTAAGCAATTTTTCGAGGGGCTTAAATCACAAACCATGAATCCCATGAAAAAGTACTTGTAATTTTTGAAAATGGGAGCCCTTAATCTCCAAATTTTATGTTTGACTTTGGTTCATTTGAAGGATTTTTGATCATGTTAAGGTCACTTGAATTTTAGGGCAAAAGTTGCCAAAAATGGAAATTCCTTAAAACCAACTTTGCACCAATTTTGCAAAACATTTCAAATCTTCATGATTCTTGATCCTTGAACCTTACAAAACTCTTATAAAATTGTAATAACATCCCTTGGCTAGAAAAAATGGGTTGGACCCCTTGAAATCACATAGTTGACTTTTTAAGGGCATAGTTGACCAATTACTTCATCTGCAAGCAACTAAAGAATTTCTTGACTTCCACATGGAATTTTCTCATGAAAATTGGTACCTAGGGTCCTCTTGACATATAAAATACTTTGCCCAAATGAAATGGCCAAATTTGTGAGGTTTTAATGCTTGAATCTCAAACCCTAATTTAGGATAAATGCTTAGGAGCTTTGCCTTATCCTGAAATCTCTGATGATCATCCAATCTTCTGAGCTCTTGCAAATGAACTTGAGCTTGTAACTACAATGTAGACCCCTCATAGGACTTGTACAAAACCATTGGGACCTTTTTCATGGCTTGTGATGCCTCAAGAACCTCCACAGATGATCATATGCCTAATGCTAGGTCATGAAGAATGTTATGCCTCATCTTTCCATGATAGGATGCTAAGAAAATGATATGCTCATGATGAATATGATGTGATATGATGCTTAAAATGAAGAGGGCGAATTTGGGGTGTTACAGCTCCCCTGAAGTTTAGTTAGTTCATCCTGTCCTACAAAAGTAACCGGGTTCTAAGGGATCTCAATATCATTGATCCTTCCCAAGGGTGGTTGTTCAGTAGGCAACTTACTTGCCAACCAAAACCCTCCAAGTTTAGGATCTCAATAAGTGCAGCATCGAGTATCAACCAACTTCAGTCTTCACCAAAGCCGACTATCTCACTACTTTCTAAAGGCCAAGAAGGGATGACTAGGGTTCTAAAAGTTAGTTAGTGTATTGACAACATATGGCAGCCTCATATTATCCTTAACTTACTTAAGAAACATAAGCACCAACCAAGAAGTTACACTAACTATGGCAACCAGATCAACCATATTGGTATACGCCGTACAGTTTCCTTGGTCTATTGCCATTTACCTAAGATACATTAGATCTAAGTTAGGATCTTTCACACAAAAAGCCCAATAAGTAATATAAAGCAAACAAAGCAAACAATTTAAGTGATCTAATTCATAAGGGTACCCCTCTTTTATTAAATCCCCAACAGAGTCACCAGTTCTGTAACACGGTGGGAGAACTGACTTTTAGTCATGTTGCGGATAGCAAGAGTCGCCACCGACTTTTATTTTATCCATAAGGAAGGGACATAAAAGAACAGGAAAGACCGTTTTTTGAAAAGACTTGGGTTCGGGGGGTAGGTTATATAAAGGGAAGGTGTTAGCACCCTTTATATCTATGGTTATCCATGGGCTCTTAGTTACTTAGCTCACTTTAATTGTTTTTGGAAAGTGTAGTGTGTGATTAGAAATTTTATAAGTACTTTATAATGATCCTCGTATGGATGTATACAAAGCCTTGTTTGAAAATGTTTTGAAAATATTGTGAGGTGTGAAAAGTATTTTTGGAGAGTGAGCAAGTAACTATGAGGTACCTACCCTAGATTAAGTCTTTCGTGTTCTCGTATGTTCTTTCAATGGTAAGACTATACCTATTATTAAGGAATAGGTAGTCATTACCTTGGATGTGTAAGGGACAAGTGTAGGGTCATCGTATGGTCATAGAAGGCAACTTAAGGGTGTCTTTAGCAATTCGTAGGGACTATCATCATTTATTCGAAGGGACAAGATCATTATTCCGTAGGCAACCTCGAAGGGACTTGATCTTTTAAACCGTAGGGACTATGATGATTTATATTCGAAGGGACTTTAATTAAGACATCTCTTTATTCGAGGGACTTGACCATTATTTCAAGGCAACCAAGAGGGATACCCTAGGAAGTGCAGACGGCGATCTTAGATCGACTTACGTGTGTGAGTGTTTATTTTCAAATATTTATCTTTTTTAAATTAGTTATCTAAATTAAATTAATTAAAATTATGTTTGCACTCCCTATTTACTAACCACACAATTTATATTAAGAAATAAGAAAATAAAGACGGGAAATAAATCTACAAATTATTACACGGCTTTAGCAGATACATAATAATCGGATAAAAAATGAATTATAGAGCAATAATAACGGAAATAAAATAATAAATAAACAATAGTAATAAGGCAATAATAATAATAATAATAATAATAATAATAATAATAATAATAATAATAATAATAATAATAATAAAGTCATAATGAAAAGAAATTAAGATTAGAATTTGAAAAGAAATTATTTTAGGTTTAGACAAATTAGATTTTTTTGGAAGTTATTTAAGAAAATATAAGTTTAAATAATTTAGTAATAATAAAAGAATAAAGTGTTATATTTAAAAAAACAATATTATTAATGTACAAATTATAAAATAAAAAGGGTTATTGTATAAAAAAAAGTATTAAGTTAGTTATTTACAAAATAAATATAGAATAAAGAAACTACTAAATTATTAAGTTAATAAGTCATTTATAACTTAATTATATACAAGATTTTTAGAATTATTATTATTTAATTAGAATAAAAATGGTAATTAGATTTTATTTACAACTATATAAATATAATAGAATGATAAAAATTAAGAAGTTAAAAGAAGGATTAGAAAATTTTTAGTTAGAAAAACTTAATTATTTGGTTATTTATTTACAAAATATAATTATGATAAAAATTATATACAAAATACTATTATTATTATAAGAAAAAGTTTATTGATTAATTAGTCTTTTTTTTTAAATTAATGATCTAAGTCCATATTGATTTTCATTCAGTTCTTGGCACGCCCTAAATTACTAACCACGCAGGGAATAATAAAAATAAATAAAGGCAGAAATTTAAAGGCAGAAAATAAAAATTACTACACTATTACATGGTTTCGGGACAGTTATATAATAATTAGGCAGAAAATAACACTAAATTATTACATCAATGAGACAATTATATAATTATAGGGCGAAAAATAAAAACTAAATTATTACGAATATGAAACAGTTACATAATATGATAAACAGTAAATGAATAACATAAAAATGAGTTAGAGTTAGAGTGAAAATTAGAGTTCAAGGTTTATAGAGAAAATTATTAGGATTAAAAAAAATATTTTTTGGGTTAGTGAAAAAAGTTAAGGTTGAAGACGTTAAAATTCATAAAGAAAATATATAATCAGTTTTAGAGAAGCAATTAAGGTTTATATAAAAAATTTAAGGTTTAGGAAAAAAACAGGGTTAAAAGTTTAATAAAAAAAAAGGTTTATGGTTTAGAGAAAATAACACGGTTAAAGTTTATAAGAAATTTGTAAGGTTTACACGAAAAATTAAAGTTTATAAAAATGAATTTTTTTTTTAAGGTTTAGAGAAAGTTTAAGGGTTCGAGGCAAGAAATCAGGGTAGTTAATTATCTAAAATATGCAAATATAAATAAAACAAAAGATTAAAAAATAATGTTGCTAACGCAAAATTGCGATCATCGCAACTAGACCGGATCAACACAAATGTCACGCCTCATGCACATAAATATGCGAACAGCATATCGACACGATCCAATCCAAATAAAGAATTGACAATATCAAAGCAAAACTATAAATATATATATATATATATAAGCAAAAGAAAAAAAACATATATGATCCGCCTTTTAGTGTTCTTATTTTTTTTCGGTTCTGTTTCTCCCTGAGGCAAGAATTTTTTCGTATTGTGGTTGAGAGAGGAGTGATAAAATGAGAAATGAGATGGGGCTTCTTATGTTTAAAACAACATGTATTTATAGATTAAGAAAATTAGGTTCAAAAGTTTAAAAGGAAAAAAAAATTAGCCTTAATCCCTATTGATTAAAAAATATTTGAACAAAATTATATGATTTTTACTTGGTCACCAAGTAGACCAGTTAGAAACTAAGTATGACACAAAAATGACATAAACTGACCAATAGAAAACGAGTATACAAGAAAAGAAATGTTTTTGATATTTATTATTATTATTTTTTTGAAATTATTTTCATAAAATAATGATTTTAATGAAAAAATCATATTTTTAAAAATGCATTAAATGAAAATACGAAAATTAAAAATTAAATAATTAAAAAATGCTATTTTTGTGATTTTTTCATAAAAAAATAAAAATAGGAAAAGTTATTAGTAAAGGAAAAAATTAAAAAAAAATTAAAAAGAGCGGAAGGTGGGATTTGAACTCACAACCTCTCACAATTATATCCCTTATACCCATCTTTCTACCAATTGTGATATTTTATTTATTCGAAATAAAAAAGCACCAGAAAGCATATGAAGCGGGTCAAAATTTAGGGTACGACAAGTGTGAGGAAACCTTGTGAATCAATTTGTCTCAAATATGTGAGGGCAAATTTTGGGGTACAACACCCGTCCAGCAAAGTGAATTGTTCATCCTGTCCATCCATTTGCACGTTATTCACTCCATCATTGACAATAGTAACCCCTGGTTGTACCACAGAGATTTCTATGTGACAGGCGCTAGTCCCATTGCGATTACCTCCATTTGCTGTCCCATTGTTCCTGGCCTGATTGTTTTCCACCATTTCGCGTAGACGCTCTTGAGTTTGACCCATCCCAGCCATGAGGGTCATGAAGTTGTCCATTCTTGTCCTTAAGTCAGCCAGATCTGCTTGCATCTAATCCATTACTCTCTCTGTTTACTTTCGTAGGATATAATGCTTGAAATGACATAAACGTTAGAAAACTGATGAACTACCTGCAAAACAGGAAACACGTTATATGCATGAAATGTAACTATTCATGTTTCCAGGTTCAGGCATTTATATGCCCCCTAGTTCTGGCATTTTGACAAAAATGCTCCAGATAGCCCCTCTTGAGTATTAATTTTCAAACTCTCCTTTTAAAGAGTGTTCAGATCCTAGCAGCCTCAAACAAACAAGCTTTGCGTACTCAAAAATGGTAACTGGAATTTAACATTGCATAACATGGATAACCCACTGGCAGCCAAAGTTAGAGCACAAACAAAATCCCCAAAGGGTTACAAGTCAATACATGAACAAAAAGATAAAGCAAGACTCCTACAATAAGCTTGTAGGTAGCCTGGACAACAATAAACTAAAACCCTAGGCTAAAGGAAAGACCCAGGTTCTTCTTCTGTAGCTATCACCTCTGTCCGGTTCTTCTTCACGCCTGCTCTCAAATTAAGATCTACAATCTCTTTCATTGCCTCCTCCAAGGCCATCTGGCTCTGTACCAATTGTTGAGTCTTCTCTCTTCGTATTTTGTGAACTTGTTCTACTTCTTCCTTCTTGAAGGCAATCTGTACCTTGAAAAACTCTTCCTTTTCTTTGTACTTCTTCTACTCTTGTTCCCTTTGGCCCTGTAACCAAACAATGGACTGGCGAGCTTCTTTAAGAGTCTTCAAAGTCTTCTTACGCTCCGCTTCTCTTTTTGATTCCATTAGACCCAATCTCTGAAAATGAGCTTCTCTCCCAGCAAACTCCTTTTCTTTAGCTTCTAAGGTGACCTGCATCCTCTGTAGTCTTTCCTCTGCTTCATTCTTAGCACGATTGGCAAGGTGGTACAGATTAACCATTTCAGCATTCTCTACCCGGACCTCATCCAACTGAGCTTCCAACTTCTTATAATCTTCAAGAGAAACAGTGTTCTGACATGGCACTTCTTTGGGATACAAGGGAGCTTCCACTGAAAATGGCATGAGCAATTCCTCTACGCGCTTCTGTAACCATGTAGCAAAAGGAGGATATGTCTTGGGATCCACCCTTCCAAAATCCTTCTTGCCTTTCCTCACCCTGTGAGCCCAAGCCTGAGATGCCTGTATGACTAACTCTTTGTTTCCATCCACAGAAAAGTATAAAGACTCAGCTATTTCTTCAATACCTGGTGGATCCCTCAGAGGATAGCCAAATTGTTTCCTGGCTAAAACTGGATTGTAACTGATCACACCCTTTCTCCCTAGTAAGGGCACATTAGCAAAACTGCCACAACTAACCAGTAACTCCTTACCTAACAGATCCCTGTTATAACCCCAAGCTATATCCTCAGAAGTTAATCCCATTAGTCACCTAGACCATCTCCATTCTTCTTTTGTTTCGTTGAAAGGGCATGACTTTGGTAGTTGCTTAGCAAACCACTCAGCAAATAATGGAGCACAACAACTCACTGGTCCACCTCTGCCTTTCTCATTCCGGTAATGAACATTGTAGTAGAAATCTCCCAATATGGTTGGTACATGGTTACCTTTAGCAAAAATGGAGATCACCTCCAATCTCACAAACTCCTTTTCTCCCGGGAAAAGACTAGATCCATATACCATCAGGGCCACCATAGCAACAAAATCTCCCCATTTACCCTCTTTGGCATACCCTTCAGCTTCTGGTATAAGCACATCCCATGGAAGTCCTCTACCCTCACTAACCTGCAAAGCTTTCTTGACCTTAGCAGCTGGTATATGACAGACTCTGGATATGTCTTCTTCCTTGAGAACTATCTCTGATCCATAGTAAGGCAAAGTATCTCTGACAGGAATACCCAAAATACTAGAAATCTCCTCCAAGGTAGGAGCCAAGATATAATCTGGAAATACAAAACTGTAAACACCCCAAATTTTCCCTCACCCATTTCACCATGGCTTTTGATCTTTTCATATGCATGAATTCAATCATAGCATCTCATACCACATTTTTGATTCACTGCATTGCTTCTAAGTCATCTGCATCTAGGGTTTGTGATCTGAGCCATCCCTGAGCCATTTGAGCCTCTTCAAGGGTCTTCAATCACTTCAAAGGGGTCCATGTATGTTCAAGCATCATATTATATCCTCACAAAGTCAAAAGAAGTCAAAGAATCACAAGAACTGAGAAAGGCATGGAAGCAGAGCCAGGATTAACTACACAGATGACCTAAAATTAGGGTTTTGGTTTCAGAGGCCATAACTCCAATTTTTTTGGTCATTCTTGTTTCTATTGGTCTCTATATGTTATAAGGATCATGCATATCAAGTTTCATGAAGAAATTCCATGGGGAAGGCATCTAATCAAGAGTTGACTTCTTGAGCAAGTCAGTGTAAAATCAGGGCATCTGAGGCCCCAAATGACCCAAACAAAGGGTGTTCTTCATCATTTTGAATGGGTATGATCTTTATTTGATCATAGAAGATGTTATAAGTTCACAAAATTGAAGAATTTCAAGCCATTTGCAAAATTTCCTTTTTGGGAAAGTGACTTGTAATGGAAAATTGCCATTTTGGGAATGTTTTTCAACCCTTTCTTTTTGATTCAAAAATGCTTCAAATGAGAAAACTTTGGTCATGAAAGTTGTAGAATGGATCATTCCCTTTTCAAAAAGTACAAGAACTTGTCCTAATTCATTTTGGATCAAAAGTTATGGCCTTACAAAGTTGGGAAAAATCACATAATTTCAAGTTTTGCACCAAAGAGGCAAAGTTGCAAAACCTCCTTCCAAGGCAAAATGTGACTTCAAATGGACTTCTAACCTTTGCACAAACATAAACCAATGCCTAAAAATCAGAATGCACCAAGGATTTGTCCATTTTCATGGCTTATGCTTCAAGTAATCACAAAAGGGCCAAAAGATCACAAAGTTGCAAAACCTCTCACAAACCCTAGTCCACTTGCTAATTGGCCTCAAGACTGATTCCATGGCTCTCCTCAATCCTTGCTGCGCATGACACCCCTTTGTCCTTGGCCTGCCATTGACCCATACCTCTCTTACACAAAAAGTTGACTTTATGCAAAATAGCCCATACCAATCAAGCTAGGCCACACCAACTCCACAGACCTATCAGAGTGTGATACATGGACAAAATGAGAATCAACACATAGCACAACTCATCCTGATCTCTCCCACAAGCCAGCATTCTCAAAACGCACCTCTTATGCACTTTCCTTCGAAACTCATCACACAAGCATCAAACATCAAAATAAACTTCACAGAAACACTCACCATGATCCACTGACCAGTTACCACCCTTCACCTTGCCTTGAAACCCCCTGAAACTCAAACACGATTCTCATCCCTCACTGAACAGAACTTGATCAATCTCACAAACTAGCCACCATACACTCCAACCAAGCCTCAAAGCATACTCAGGGGGATCATTGGAGTGGTTTTGAAGCAGGGAGGCAGTCTGAAAGCTCCAAACTGAAAGCTTCACCTCAGGTAGCTTCACGAAAATAAATTTTCCAGAACCTTGTTTTTTAGTTGCTAATTGATTCCTTATGTTTCACTGATTATCATGATGTGATTTATTTTGAAAATGAGTGAAAAATGACCATGTATGCTTGTTCTGAAATTCTGCCCGTGAAATGCATTTTGGTTTGATTCTCTTGATTCATGGAAAATAAATGATTTTTTTTTTTGGGGGGGGGGTTAGATTCAGTGATGTTTAAGGGTTGATTCTGGAGATTTTAGTGAGGTTTTGATGCGTATTGAGGGAGATGGGGTGAG
Source organism: Lathyrus aphaca (assembly GCA_963966055.1). Classification (NCBI taxonomy): domain Eukaryota; kingdom Viridiplantae; phylum Streptophyta; class Magnoliopsida; order Fabales; family Fabaceae; genus Lathyrus; species Lathyrus aphaca. The sequence goes on from OZ014520.1 coordinate 49,890,755, forward strand.
GAGCTTGCCGGAGAAGATGACCGGAACACTGTTCCGGTCATCTGAAAGTCATTAGGGTTTCTGATTAGGGCTTAATCATAATTAGGCAAGTTTGAATTTGGTCAGTTCGTTCACGCGCGCAGTCAATTCCCGCGTCCCTGAATTTGAATCTCAGCCATCAGATTAGCTGACTTTCTCATTTTTCACTTAAATTCATTTTAATTTTATTTGTTTTGCATTTTATTTCCACGAATTATTTAAAATAGCAAAATACATTTAAAATTTCTGAAAATTTTTGTCAAAGAGTTCATTAATTTTCAGAACCCAAAAATATTTTTATTTTTATTTTTTGCATTAAAAATCATTTTTAAATCATTTAAATGTTTATTTTTAATTAGTTAATGGAAATTAATTAATTAAAAATGCATTTAGGTATTTAAAAATCACAAAAAAAATTCACATTGCATTTAAAAACATTTAGAAACATTATCCAACTCTCAAACCAAATTTCTTTTTTGTTCTTGATGCCTTTTAAGCATTTTCAATGGAATTAAATTCATTTTAAGGCAATATTTTGGTTCAAACTTTGAGAAATTCATTCTGCCTAACCTTTGAGAGTTTGATGATGGTTCTTCTTGCATTGCATTCTCCATAACATGTAGTTTATAGGATAAAATTGGTTTGATTTTATCTTGTATTTTCAATTTGTTTGGTATTTTTCTTGATGAGGTACCCTAAAACCCTAGCCAACTTGAGAAATTCATAACTTTCACTAGGTTAAGAGTTAGATCCCCTCCTTTGGGAAGTGAACTTGTATAGGTTTAGGGTATCTTTGATTGAATTTTCAATTTTTTATCATGTCATATGCTTCTGATTTTGAATTTGGCTTTGTGTGTTGATCATAAACCCTAATTTGTGCTTTCTTTTGCATCCATATTTCATTTGCTTGCATTCAATGACTTGCCATGACATTTTGTGCATCCACATGATTCATAATACATCTTAGGACATATTAGAATCATGTTTTATCATTGCATCTTTCATTTGCCATGTTATATGTTCATTTCATTTCATAAACATTCATGAATCTTTATGGTTCAAAGCATGCCTCATTTGCATCCTTATGCTTGTTTGATCACTCTCATCTCTTGTCATGTGTTTGCATCATCTCTTAGCATCATTAACATCATGTTCATGCTTCTGGTTTTGGTTTGCACCATGGTATTTCATCCCATTCTCATTGCATTTCATGTCCTTGTGCTAACTTTTCAGGTGGTAAGTTGTTTGAGAAGCGAATTTGCCTTCACTTCTCACAATCTCTTTTCATCTTTTTCATACTTTCTTTGCTGCATTTTGTATGTGTTTTAGAGTGAGCTTGCTCATTCATGTTCATCTCTTACTTTCTTTCTTCAAGCAACTTGTCTTCTTAAGTGAAGCGAGTTGTTTTGCTTCTCTTTGCTTCTTGCTCCTTTCATCTGCTTCCTTCCTGGTGGTTTTCTCTGAAGATCTTCTTGTAAACCTCATTAAACCTAGGAACAACCAAGCATGATAATAATTAGGGTTTGATTAGTTCCCCATTTAGTTTCACCTTTGTGTCATCTTTGAGTCTTCTCTTCTCATCTCATAATCAAGGACTAAACCCTAAAGGTTTTAAGGCTTTGTGTTTAAGCTTATACCTGCATCCTTCTATTAGGATGGAGTTTATAACTTTGATCCTAAGTGTTAAACCCTTAATGTGTTTAAATCCTTTAATCAATTCATCTAATAATCACTAAGACATCAAGCTTGTAACTTGGGCCTTGCATTAGGGTTCTAATTCTTCCTTAACTGGTTAAGAAGGACTAACCCTAGTGTTAATGGACAAGTCCCCCTCAAGTTGTCTTACAAATCATAAAGTCCATTTCTTCATCTTATCATTAACTAAAATCCAATTTAATAAAGGCTTTTTTTTGTCATGAGGTTAATCCCTAATCATGGATTAAGTTGAGGAGTCTTTCTCAGCTTAAATGTTCTCATCTATTATCCTTCTATTAGGATGGTGTAATGAGTCCACTAAATCCTTGATTATGGCTTAATCTCATTACTTAACACTAAACAAAAAAAACAAAAACATCTAAATAATTCAAGTAGGTTAATGATCTTAATCCTACATCATGGTGATTAAGTGTGAGGTGCTTACTGTCGTACCCCGAAAAATACGACCTTACGCGATCCGAAATGGACGGAGCCGCGCGCCGGACGGACTGAAGAGTCGCCACCTAATTCTATTTATTCCCGAAGAGGGAAAGGGAAGATATAGATACAACCCGGGAGGAAAAGGATGAGGACAAAGGTCAACGGAACCATTGCCTGGGTTCGGGAGTCGGTTATGCAGGGGGAAGGTATTAGCACCCCCTACATCCATCGTACTCGATGGGAACCATCTAAGTTAACGCGCGAGAAAGGATGTCTATGCTTAAACGAATTGCTTGCTAGAGGGAAATGAGTTGAATTATAAGTTAGATTGAACCTAGGTGCTCGGCAAGGATTGAGATCCTCGTGCCTACGTACTCCCGTGTGCAATGGGAAAGTCAGAGCCTCGTAGTTCGGCCTACTAAGGGTAATGGTTGTTTGATTTTATTACCTTTCGTCGATGAAAGGGTTTAGGAGTTGAAATGCACTAAAGACTATGGATAATTTATCTCACCCAACAAGACGGGTGTCCTGCGTCGAAATAATCGGAGCGAGTAACGAAAGCTCGTTATCCCCCTTTCTACCGCTTAAGGCTCGTGGCGTACAGATCTTCTCGTACTTATTAAAGTGTTTTTATTTCCTAAAGCCGCTTGACGTTGGATCAAGGGTTTGGATCTAAAAAGAATCGTTTTGGTTTTTTGAGGTTTAGAGGGTAAATGCAAATGGAGGTTATTTTTGTGGTTTTGTTAGCGAGGCACGAATCGCTCGGCTCGCAAGGATAGGAGGATCCTAATAAACGAAATAATAACTGGAAAATAAAGTGCGAGTGTGCAAGTGCAATCGCTTGGCGTTGGACCAAGGATTCAGAATTAAATAAAATACAAAAAATAAAATGCGTACAAAGTAATGGGAGAGGGATACAAAATAAATACAGGGGATTGCGCGAAATAAATGGTATCATTGTAGTTTGCCCAAGAGGAAGCATGTGTGCAGTGTTTTTAAACTATTCGAAGGCGTTCGGCCTATTCGATCGGGACACAACTATTTGAAGGCGTTGGACCTTTTTCGAGCGCAACTATTCGAAGGCGTTGGACCTTTTCGGGACGCGACGAAATTTTGTTCGTGAACTGCCTTAGAATCGGTTCAAAATGGGAACCATTCTATAAGGAGTCGAAACGTAATTTTTTTATGCGAAAAAATAAATAAATTGAATTTGCTAGAATTAAATTAAATTGAATAAATTAAATAAATTAAATAATGATAAGAATAATAAAATAAATTAAATTGATTTACATGTTTGTTTTGTCGGAATAATAAAAATGAAAAATTAAATACAAGGGAGGCCTCATATTGACCAAAAATCACCGATTAGAATCGGGCGATAAATTGGCCGTTTAGTATATCATTGGCCCAAATAATTAAAAAGACAAACTATGAAATATTGAAAATGAATTTCTAATTTTAAAAAACAAGATACAAAAAATAATAATAATAAATAATATACAATAAAAGACTTGCAAGAAAAATTTGAAACAATAATAAATAAAAATGTATATTTACTGAGGCTAATAGTATAATTAATACTCAAATAGGCTTTAACCATGATATGCAAAGAAAAACAAACTGAAACAGGGAAAAAATTATGCTCACCGATGTGTGTAAAAAATATACAGGTTTTAATCCATCAAAATTAAAATAGGAAAACAAGTTCTCTTTTATAAAAAAAAAATAATGTAAGAAAAATAATAATAAAATAAAAGTCTAACCTACATTCTATAAAGAAAAGAAAAAAGAAAAAATTAATTTAGAAAACTGTGTTTCTCTCATTTTATAAAACAAAGTACTGTAAGATACATTCACAGAAAGAGAAATTCACGTTGGAAACAAAACTCAATTTTGGAAAGGAACAAATCAATTAAATTATTTAAAAACACAATAAATAAATACATATGGAAAATATGGAAAACTTAGATTTATGGAATAAACAAACTCAGATAAAACGATGACCATAAAACTAAACACAGTCTGCACAAATCAAATATCCACGCTAGAAAAAGAAAAGAGGAAAAAAAAAGTGCATCAGAGAAAATAAAAAAAATACCCAAACCGAAACTAAGAAGGGAGACAGTGGCGGTTCACGGCGAGCTTTGCTGTCCAGTTCGTCTCACTCACTCGGTCTCAATCGTCAGCGCCAGTTTCACAGTTCGTGGCTCTGTGTCTCTCTGTTTGCGTTCCGGCGGCGAGTTAGCTTCTCGACGGCGCGGTGGTTGCGCGGTGTTGTGCTCGCGGCTGTTGATTCACGGTGGATGGCCGGCGCGGGTTGGTTGCTTTTGGTTGAGCGGCGGCTGGGTGGTGAACGGTTTTTGGTTTTGTTGATGCGGGTCGGATTCGCAATGTTTGGATGGGTCGGTTCAGTTTCGGATTAATGAAGATATGAGCTTTTCACGTGGTTTCATTTGGGGTTGGCGTTATTCTCCGAAAAATCTTTCTGTTCATCTCAGTTGTTGTGGGTAACGGCCGACGGTGGTGATGAGGTGGCCGAATGGGGGCTGGTTCTGTTTATGGCTTGTGGTGAGGTTCGTGCTGCTGATGTTGAAAGGGTGACGGTTATTGTGTTAATGGTTGTGAAGGTCTGGGTTTGCTGGGTTAAGTTGATGGCTTGGCCGGCGAAATTTTGAGTTGGAGAACGGTGAAACAGTGACTTGCTGGAAAGGTTGGTGAGATGCGTTGAGGTGAATGGTTTTGAAGGTAGTTTTCCGTTGTGCCTCAGATTCTGTTTTAAGAAAACTGTGTCTTTGTGTTGGTAAGGGTTTTTTCACATTTTGTTTATTTTGTGTTTTCACGGCTCGGAAACAGTGATGGAGGGTGAGGTGAAGCTTGGCAATGGAAATATTTTAGCAGAGGTTGGATATGCTCTCCAAGCTTCATTATTGAAGGAGCATGAGAGTTTATTTATAGAGACAGATTGATGAGGGTAAAAGAGAGATTAGTATAAATGGAGAGGATAAGAGTGAATCTTTTTGCTAGCTGGAAAAATTGATTTTGTTATTGTGTAGTGAAAACAGTTGAGAGTGGAAATGGTAGTGGAATGATGCTGTGATGCGGAAGATTTGCTCAATGGCTTGCTGCACTTGTAGTGTCTTAATTTGTTTGTTGTGATAAAAAAAAAAACCCTGTACTTTGCTGAAATTGAATATGGGTTAATTGAAAGAAAAGAAAAGTGGTTAACATCATTAATGAATACTAATAATAATAATAACATAATAATAATAATAAATTATGATTAATAAGAACTGGAAAAAATAATTATAATAATAATAATATTACTAAATAATAATAATAATAATAAAAGATAGTAATAATAAAAAAACTGTAATAATAAATAATAATAATAATCGAAATAATAATAGTGAAAAATAATAATAAAATAATAATAGTACTAACAAAAATAGCGATAAGAATGAAATTGGAAAAATAGTAATAATAAACAATGAAAAATGATGAAATGGAGAATAATAATAAAAGAAATGTTTGGTTTAAATGAAAAAATGAAATGATATTAAGGAAATGACTTTTTTTGTAATTTTTGTGGGCTTTGGTATAATGGACTTAAAACAAGTGATACAAATAAATGTGATAAATTGTGTTTTTTTTATTTTGAAATGAAAATGGATAATAAACTTAGATTTGTGTAGAAAAATAATGAATAAACTAATAACAAAATATTGGCCTTTAAAAAATATATTTTAAAATAAAAAAAGATAAGAGAAAATAGGATGGATAAAAATAGATATTAGGTATTTAAAAATAATGAACAAAAATAAAAATGGATAATAATAAAAAATAAAAAAAAATAGTTTAAAAAGGAATAAATGCATTTTTTCGAATATCAGACAGAAAACATAAAATGGCATATATTTTGAATTTTTGGAATAATGGTTAGACAATAAAAAATAAAAAAGTGCGCGGGTAGGACAAATTTGGGGTATGACAGATGCCCCTATCGAATTGGCTTAGACCGAATAAGATGAACTGCCTCGCGTTCAATCTTTCAAGGTATAAGATAATTAGATATTAACAGACTCCAAATTTGTCCGACAAAGAAAGAATTTGTGAAAATAGCAAATGAAATAAGCTGAAAATGATGGGTGACACAGCAAGGAACAATCGACAAAATAAATCACTTATCACCAGAGGATGACAAGGCAAATGACTGAAAAATAAACTCACTTATCACCAGAAGATGATAAGGCAACAAACTGAAAAATAAAATCACTTATCACCAGAGGATGATAAGGCAATAAACAGAAAAATAAACTCACTTATCAACAGAGGATGATAAGGCAATAAACAGAAAAATAAACTCACTTATCAACAGAGGATGATAAGGCAACAAACTGAAAATAAATTCACTTATCAACAGAGGATGATAAGGCAATAAACAGAAAAAATAAACTCACTTATCAACAGAGGAAGATAAGGCAATAAACTGAAAACAAACTCACTTATCAACAGAGGATGATAAGGCAACAAACTGAAAATAAATTCACTTATCAACAGAGGAAGATAAGGCAATAAACTGAAAACAAACTCACTTATCAACAGAGGAAGATAAGGCAATAAACAGAAAAATAAACTCACTTATCAACAGAGGAAGATAAGGCAATAGACAGAAATTAAAATCGCTTATCAACAGAGGATGATAAGGCAAAAGGACTGAAATTTAAACACGGCTATTGAATCCGCCAAGAGAATGCCTGGAATCTGAATGATGTGATCCTCCGCTGGGGAAAGGACCGGAAACTTGTGCTGATCCTGGATCCTGAATTATGCATGTATGCTTGATTGTTTTGAAATGGTATTCCATAACGATGGAGATACGATGCAAATGTTTATGCACTGAGATGTAAGTTAAAACTGCTGAGGAAAATAAAAGTCTGATTTATTTAAGGTATGCATATGATGCAAATGTTAAAAATGATTGATGTAAATGATGCTTATGACGTTGATGATGCATAATGATGCATATGAGCGATTGGAATGAAAGGTGCCAGCTTGGTGGACTTTTGGTTTGGTAGTTGCCAACAATGATTGGACTTTGGGTGGGTGGAGAGATTGATTCCCCGACACTCGATCTTCGACGATGCATGATCAGAAGATGGATCTGAAAGCTCCAAGTTTGGTTATCTGCTAGTGAGCGAAGCGACTTAATTGACACATGAAGACTGATTTTGCTTTGAACGATTTCCAACGTCTAGCAAGAACTGCTTGCTTAGCTGGGGAGAAGAGATAGGAAGATTTGCTCCTGTATCTGGATTTTATAGACGTCTGCCCCTGGTTGAGCTGTTTGAAGATGATTTGCCCCTGAGTGAGCCTTTGAAGGTTATCATGCCCCTGACTGAGCTGTTTGAAGATAATTTTCCCCTGATTGGACTGATTTTGAAGAAGTATTGATTCAAATTCCTCTTTTGATTGCCCCTTGTTGGGATTGTACTGATGTCAAGCAATGATTTGCAATTAACTTGTTCATACACAGATGGTAGTGTTAATGTAAAATTCATGTAAGTTTTGAAAAAGTCAATTTATTTGAATGCTGTGATGGTGTGACGAATGGACCGTTAGTCCAAACGAGGTGCTGATTTAAAAAGTGCGTGAAAGATGCGGCAAGAATAATGTGCAAACGAGAATGAAGATTAGCAAATATATATGGGAGTCATATTACGCAACCTTGCTGGTAGTATGCTTCCAGAATAAACCGTGCCTCAATTAGGACTTTCGAGGGTTGTAACGTGGTCTGGTTAATGGTTTTGAGAAACAAAGGTATATTAGGCTCAAAGTTTGATTTGTACCCAACCCTTCTTCATAATATTCTCCAGTCCTACGTTCAGTTAACTCTACATGCGCATTTGTTCTGATTTTGCAAGAGTGAAGATGAAACTTCGATGCTTGCTTGGAAATGGCAGTCATCTTTTTTTTTTTGTTGGTGACCCTTTGATTTTTGATTTGGTGGTCACTGATATTTGTTTTGTTTTTGCTGAGGATTTGAGTTCCTCTTTTGATTTTTTTTTCCAACTAAGTCTCCCTTCGGGTGCTCAACTTAGTGTTTTTCGTTTCTATTTTTTTTTTGCTTGAATTTGTGACTGCCAAGTCATTTGTTGATGGTCCTCTGACGGGATGTCTCATCTTGCGATTTGAAGGTGTAGTCATGTTAACTGAACAACTATCCTACCCCGGGTTAAATGTAAGGGTTTGTATCCGAAAGAAACTCCTACTTCTAGGCTCGAAGTGGTTGACTATGGATTAACTCCTTATATCTCCAGTGTTTGGGGATTTGAAAAAATGCCTGTACATCATTGACGAGATTTTATCCGAAAGCATACCGCAACAGTTATGGGTATTTCGTTTTCATCATCCTCCCTCAAATATTTGCTAAAGTGAAGTGAGGGAAATATTTTTGTGATTTTTGTGATAAATGATAAATATGAGCGAATGCGAATAGATTGATTCAAAACATGCATAAACATAACATTAACAAGACCAAATACAAATAACAATGTTCAAAGCAAATAGTACTTAAACAAACATTACAAAACAACAGGAATGCGGAAATAATAAATGGCGATGGCTGCCTTGATTTGAGGAATTGAACTTCTCTTGATTGAACGCTTCAAAGTTGGAGACTACTCAGTTTGGTCTTCAACAACCCCTTCAAATGTCTTCACTTGTTGGCACCATGCGACGACATTGGGTCATTCTGGACATTTGGATTTCTCGGAGTGAAGGTGAGATCCTTAGAGTTGATCATATCCTGAATCAAGTGTTTGAAGGCATGGCAATTCTCGATGGTATGGCCTGGAGCGCCTTTGTGATACTCACAGTGAGCATTGGCATCATAGTTCCGGGCATTGCCAGTCTGAGGTGGCATATCTTTCAATACAAGAGTTCCTTTTGCCATTAGCCCCTTAAAGATTTCGGTATACGTCATAGGCAAGGGATCAATGTGCCTATCATATCCTCTTTGCTGATATGGGGACGCTGTTGAGGAGCGCGTTGTTGCTGTTGACCAGGCCGTGGTTGATAAGCCTGTTGCTGGTATGGATTGGGCGCATACTGTGCAGCTGCAACCATTGGAGGTGGACGTGGTTGATGAGCCATCTGAGGTGGAAATAAAGCTTGAAAGGCCTGCTGATAAGGCATCAGAGGAACTGGCTGATATGGCATAGGAGCATATTGCGCAGCAGCAACATAAGGATACTGATAGTAGGGAACTGGCGCAGGTGCACTCTGTTGAAAATTCCCATTTGTGGCAGAAATGGCATTTGTGTCGCCCTTTTTATACCCGTTGAAAGGTTTCTTGGCTCCAGATTGGCTGCTAGAACCCCCTTGGATCTTTCCGCTTTTCAGACCCTCTTCAATTCTTTCTCCTACCATCACCATGTCAGAAAATCCAGAAGATACGCTGCTGATCAGCTTCTCGTAGTATTGCCCCTGTAGGGTACCCATGAAGATATCGATCAATTCACGGTCAACCAATGGCGGATGAACTCTGGCAGCTAACTCCCTCCAGCGTTGGGCGTATTCCTTAAAGGATTCGCTCTCCTTCTGAGACATACTCTGAAGTTGAGTACGGTTAGGAGCAAGGTCAGTGTTGTACTTGTACTGCTTTTTGAATGCATCAGATAGATCAAGCCAAGTACGAACATTGTTGCGTTCGAGTTGCATATACCATTCTAGAGACGCTCCAGACAGGCTGTCTTGGAAGCAATGGATCATGAGCTTATCATCTTTGGCATGAGCGGCCATTTTTCTGCAGTACATCCTCAAATGAAGCTCAGGACAGCTGAGGCCTTTGTATTTCTCGAATTCTGGCAGTTTGAACTTAGCAGGGATCACAACATCTGGAACTAAGCACATGTCTGAGGCACTCAGAGAAGTTGAGTTGTGTCCTTCCATAATCTGGAGTTTTTCAGCTAACTCGCGGCACATCTTCATAGCTTCAGACTCTTGAACAGCCTGAGGGTTGGTGATTGGAACAGCAGTATGCATCTCATACTCAACTTGATGATTCTATTCAGTTTGAGGAAACTGGACTTGAGTTGGAATAGGTTGAGCTTGAGGAATGGCACCCATAGTGACACCAGAAGCAGGTATTGGCTGGGAAGTGACCTCTTCAACAGCAGGAGTGAAGCCTGGAGGCAAACCATAAACCAAAGGATTTGGAACTTGAACTGCAGGCATTGCTCGTGAGGTAGATCCTTGCACTTGAGCATTGTTCATTGCGGCAGCAGCTTCACGACGTTCTTCCATTCTTGCCAAAGATTGCAAAGTCTCATAAATCTGGTCAATCTTGCTCTTGACCGAGTCAATCTCTTCCCTCATGGCAGCTTGTTCTTCCTGAATCACGTCCATCAGTCTTCTAGTGTTGGCTCTAGTTAAATACGGGCGTCTAGCTCGATACGGGCGTCGGGAAACCAGCTTGATTTACTGAAGATGGAGGAACATGGAAATAAGTTTATGGATTTTGGAATGGAATGCAAGATGAATAAATGATGCAAATGAGATGATATGCAATGTCAGAATCCAGGATCACAAGATCAAGGTCTCACGAGTCCAAGGTACAGCCGGAAGATACTCTGATCAGGAACTCACTGGGTAGACTCTAAAGTTTTAGGGATCCCAAAGTTATCAATTCATATGGCTGTTCATCACACGCGCCATAAGCATGACGGTTGATTGACTCCGCCATATGAATCTATTTTGTGTGAGATCTTCGTATCGACAACCCACGAGAGCAAATTTTCTCGGGAGTCCATACTACGTGATCATCGACACAAGGTTTAAAACAAAGTCCTGGAGTTATGGAACTTTCTCAACTGTTTGATGCACGTGTCAATTTCATACATTCTTGACAGTCAATCAACTCCATTGAGTAAGTCTATTCCAAGTGAAGTTTTCGTATCGAGCCACACGAGGGTGAACCCTGGTGCCCAATACTACGCAACCATCAACCGATGTTTTAACCAAAAGGTTCTAAAGGTCCTCAGAGTTAACGACCTTAATGAAAACAACTGAGCACACATGCCGAAAGCTTGGCGGTCGTCAGTATTCTCATTAAAATCTACTCCAAGTGAGGTTTTCATATCGACAACCCATGAGAGAGGTTCTCTCGGGAGCCCATACTACACAACCTCGCTAACTTATGTTTGTACTCGTAAGCCCGGGTATAGAGCTTATACCTCAAGTTTCTCTTGCAAAGTATCAATCCAAAATAATACCAAGGAGCCACAAGATATATAAGATGGAATGCGATAAAGAAAGCGATAAAAATAAACAAGCAAGGCATAGAAGCAAACATCCAAACAAACGCGGGAACTTAGACTAGGCTTGACTCGCATAGGGGTGAACCAGTCCCCAGCAGAGTCGCCAGCTGTCGTACCCCGAAAAATACGACCTTACGCGATCCGAAATGGACGGAGCCGCGCGCCGGACGGACTGAAGAGTCGCCACCTAATTCTATTTATTCCCGAAGAGGGAAAGGGAAGATATAGATACAACCCGGGAGGAAAAGGATGAGGACAAAGGTCAACGGAACCATTGCCTGGGTTCGGGAGTCGGTTATGCAGGGGGAAGGTATTAGCACCCCCTACATCCATCGTACTCGATGGGAACCATCTAAGTTAACGCGCGAGAAAGGATGTCTATGCTTAAACGAATTGCTTGCTAGAGGGAAATGAGTTGAATTATAAGTTAGATTGAACCTAGGTGCTCGGCAAGGATTGAGATCCTCGTGCCTACGTACTCCCGTGTGCAATGGGAAAGTCAGAGCCTCGTAGTTCGGCCTACTAAGGGTAATGGTTGTTTGATTTTATTACCTTTCGTCGATGAAAGGGTTTAGGAGTTGAAATGCACTAAAGACTATGGATAGTTTATCTCGCCCAACAAGACGGGTGTCCTGCGTCGAAATAATCGGAGCGAGTAACGAAAGCTCGTTATCCCCCTTTCTACCGCTTAAGGCTCGTGGCGTACAGATCTTCTCGTACTTATTAAAGTGTTTTTATTTCCTAAAGCCGCTTGACGTTGGATCAAGGGTTTGGATCTAAAAAGAATCGTTTTGGTTTTTTGAGGTTTAGAGGGTAAATGCAAATGGAGGTTATTTTTGTGGTTTTGTTAGCGAGGCACGAATCGCTCGGCTCGCAAGGATAGGAGGATCCTAATAAACGAAATAATAACTGGAAAATAAAGTGCGAGTGTGCAAGTGCAATCGCTTGGCGTTGGACCAAGGATTCAGAATTAAATAAAATACAAAAAATAAAATGCGTACAAAGTAATGGGAGAGGGATACAAAATAAATACAGGGGATTGCGCGAAATAAATGGTATCATTGTAGTTTGCCCAAGAGGAAGCGTGTGTGCAGTGTTTTTAAACTATTCGAAGGCGTTCGGCCTATTTGATCGGGACACAACTATTTGAAGGCGTTGGACCTTTTTCGAGCGCAACTATTCGAAGGCGTTGGACCTTTTCGGGACGCGACGAAATTTTGTTCGTGAACTGCCTTAGAATCGGTTCAAAATGGGAACCATTCTATAAGGAGTCGAAACGTAATTTTTTTATGCGAAAAAATAAATAAATTGAATTTGCTAGAATTAAATTAAATTGAATAAATTAAATAAATTAAATAATGATAAGAATAATAAAATAAATTAAATTGATTTACATGTTTGTTTTGTCGGAATAATAAAAATGAAAAATTAAATACAAGGGAGGCCTCATATTGACCAAAAATCACCGATTAGAATCGGGCGATAAATTGGCCGTTTAGTATATCATTGGCCCAAATAATTAAAAAGACAAATTATGAAATATTGAAAATGAATTTCTAATTTTAAAAAACAAGATACAAAAAATAATAATAATAAATAATATACAATAAAAGACTTGCAAGAAAAATTTGAAACAATAATAAATAAAAATGTATATTTACTGAGGCTAATAGTATAATTAATACTCAAATAGGCTTTAACCATGATATGCAAAGAAAAACAAACTGAAACAGGGAAAAAATTATGCTCACCGATGTGTGTAAAAAATATACAGGTTTTAATCCATCAAAATTAAAATAGGAAAACAAGTTCTCTTTTATAAAAAAAAAATAATGTAAGAAAAATAATAATAAAATAAAAGTCTAACCTACATTCTATAAAGAAAAGAAAAAAGAAACAATTAATTTAGAAAACTGTGTTTCTCTCATTTTATAAAACAAAGTACTGTAAGATACATTCACAGAAAGAGAAATTCACGTTGGAAACAAAACTCAATTTTGGAAAGGAACAAATCAATTAAATTATTTAAAAACACAATAAATAAATACATATGGAAAATATGGAAAACTTAGATTTATGGAATAAACAAACTCAGATAAAACGATGGCCATAAAACTAAACACAGTCTGCACAAATCAAATATCCACGCTAGAAAAAGAAAAGAGGAAAAAAAAAGTGCATCAGAGAAAATAAAAAAAATACCCAAACCGAAACTAAGAAGGGAGACAGTGGCGGTTCACGGCGAGCTTTGCTGTCCAGTTCGTCTCACTCACTCGGTCTCAATCGTCAGCGCCAGTTTCACAGTTCGTGGCTCTGTGTCTCTCTGTTTGCGTTCCGGCGGCGAGTTAGCTTCTCGACGGCGCGGTGGTTGCGCGGTGTTGTGCTCGCGGCTGTTGATTCACGGTGGATGGCCGGCGCGGGTTGGTTGCTTTTGGTTGAGCGGCGGCTGGGTGGTGAACGGTTTTTGGTTTTGTTGATGCGGGTCGGATTCGCAATGTTTGGATGGGTCGGTTCAGTTTCGGATTAATGAAGATATGAGCTTTTCACGTGGTTTCATTTGGGGTTGGCGTTATTCTCCGAAAAATCTTTCTGTTCATCTCAGTTGTTGTGGGTAACGGCCGACGGTGGTGATGAGGTGGCCGAATGGGGGCTGGTTCTGTTTATGGCTTGTGGTGAGGTTCGTGCTGCTGATGTTGAAAGGGTGACGGTTATTGTGTTAATGGTTGTGAAGGTCTGGGTTTGCTGGGTTAAGTTGATGGCTTGGCCGGCGAAATTTTGAGTTGGAGAACGGTGAAACAGTGACTTGCTGGAAAGGTTGGTGAGATGCGTTGAGGTGAATGGTTTTGAAGGTAGTTTTCCGTTGTGCCTCAGATTCTGTTTTAAGAAAACTGTGTCTTTGTGTTGGTAAGGGTTTTTTCACATTTTGTTTATTTTGTGTTTTCACGGCTCGGAAACAGTGATGGAGGGTGAGGTGAAGCTTGGCAATGGAAATATTTTAGCAGAGGTTGGATATGCTCTCCAAGCTTCAATATTGAAGGAGCATGAGAGTTTATTTATAGAGACAGATTGATGAGGGTAAAAGAGAGATTAGTATAAATGGAGAGGATAAGAGTGAATCTTTTTGCTAGCTGGAAAAATTGATTTTGTTATTGTGTAGTGAAAACAGTTGAGAGTGGAAATGGTAGTGGAATGATGCTGTGATGCGGAAGATTTGCTCAATGGCTTGCTGCACTTGTAGTGTCTTAATTTGTTTGTTGTGATAAAAAAAAAACCTGTACTTTGCTGAAATTGAATATGGGTTAATTGAAAGAAAAGAAAAGTGGTTAACATCATTAATGAATACTAATAATAATAATAACATAATAATAATAATAAATTATGATTAATAAGAACTGGAAAAAATAATAATAATAATAATAATAATATTACTAAATAATAATAATAATAATAAAAGATAGTAATAATAAAAAAACTGTAATAATAAATAATAATAATAATCGAAATAATAATAGTGAAAAATAATAATAAAATAATAATAGTACTAACAAAAATAGCGATAAGAATGAAATTGGAAAAATAGTAATAATAAACAATGAAAAATGATGAAATGGAGAATAATAATAAAAGAAATGTTTGGTTTAAATGAAAAAATGAAATGATATTAAGGAAATGACTTTTTTTGTAATTTTTGTGGGCTTTGGTATAATGGACTTAAAACAAGTGATACAAATAAATGTGATAAATTGTGTTTTTTTTATTTTGAAATGAAAATGGATAATAAACTTAGATTTGTGTAGAAAAATAATGAATAAACTAATAACAAAATATTGGCCTTTAAAAAATATATTTTAAAATAAAAAAAGATAAGAGAAAATAGGATGGATAAAAATAGATATTAGGTATTTAAAAATAATGAACAAAAATAAAAATGGATAATAATAAAAAATAAAAAAAAATAGTTTAAAAAGGAATAAATGCATTTTTTCGAATATCAGACAGAAAACATAAAATGGCATATATTTTGAATTTTTGGAATAATGGTTAGACAATAAAAAATAAAAAAGTGCGCGGGTAGGACAAATTTGGGGTATGACACTTACTTCATACTTGAGGTATTCTCATTACCCCTAATCAGAGGGAGGATGTGATGAGTTTACTAACCCTTGGTTTAGGCTTAAGCTCATTTTCTTATGACAAACTTCAAAAAGCAATAAAAGACTGAAAACACAAAAACAAACAATAATCGTCTCCTCCGGGATTCTTTTCTTATCACCTTCATTCACAAACGAGAACTCGCTTCTTCCGTCTAATGCAAGACAGTTTGCACCTGAGCCAGACAGGTCATATACATGAGCATAGACCAGTAAGTAGTTCACAAGTCAATTTATCTTTCAGTCTCTTTGAGTCGAACTACGGTGTTCTGACTTCCTCATTGCACGAGAGGATACGTAGGCATAACTTAACAGTTATCGAACAAAAGTCTCTGTATATTCCCCCTCTTTCAGCATTATTATTTAAGCCTCATAGTCTTGAGCATCTCATTCTTGTTCTCACATTGACATTTCTCTTATATACTTCACATTTCTTTTACACTGACACTTGCATTCTTTCCAGCTTTGATACACAGATTGCACTGACACTACCCCTTTAAAAGCACAAATCTTTTAAGCGTGGATCCCGTCGAGTACGACGGACAATCTGGGTGCTAATACCTTCCCAGGTTGTAACCAACCCCCTTTCTCAGTCTCTCTGGTTTGCAACCGTCTTATCCATATCTCTTCCCAGGTCTATGCAGCATTACCTTTCCTTCGGGATAAAAATACCTAGCTGGCGACTCTTTTCTTTTCTCTTGAGTTCACCCTTGTGTGTTCTCTCTCTCCTTTTGCCGACCGTTCACGTCTGTACCCCTCTTGGCCCCGTGTCATCAGGCGGGAGCGACAAAAACACCGCAACAAGGGATCATAGAACTGAAGCAAAGTGTGCAAGCTATCCATCTGGTCTGCAGTAGGTTTATCCACATACTTCAAAATCTGACCATACCTCCTTCTGAAGTTTCCTAAAACCTGATCATTCATCAGCCCTGCTAGTCTCTGAACACTCTTGACTTCTGGTTGAAGAAAAGTGTAATGGACATTTCTTTTTCTTGTAATTTTCTTAACTTCTTCCTTCTGGAAAACTTACAATTACCAGAACTGGGTGCTAAACTGTAAACAAGAACCTGAAAATGGAAACACAAATAGTTAATGTGAGTATGATGCAATGCAAATGCAATGCAAGCATATGATCAAACTGGAACCATCTGGATACTGGATGTTATGGCCCCAAGTGACTAAAAACCAAGATTCTCTGAACCATAACCATCTGATAGGAACCCTCAGAACCAAAAGATCAAGAAATCCAGAACCATAGTGACCAAATCATAACAGAGAACATACTGATAATGAGGGTATGTGGAAGTCAAGGGTTCCTGCAAACCTGTAAACCCCTCCCAATCTCATGAGTGTGCTCCGGGTCAAACATCACGGACTCTCAAAGCCGAATAGAAATAATACTTTCACCATTTCCGAGAAATGGCTCATGACCAAATCAGGGAATCGGTTTGGCATTATGTACTACTCAGGGAGGCCTCAGCGTGAGTCCGGGAAAACAAGGTCATCCTATGTGAGTTCCAGGTGGACCCTTGGGTGCGAATGGGTTTGCCACACAATGTGGTCTGCCACTGTCACCACTAAAGAGGGATGTTTCCACAAGGTTCTCAATGATCGGTCCCCAGCTGTACATAACTATCAAGGTTATGAAATGAGAGAGGAAGATCCCCAAATCAAGACATTTCTAAGACGGTCGCAAATCTGGGCGTGGAACTCACTACTACCCCCATTACAAAATCTCATGAGGCCAAAGTGGAACCACTCTAAGTCTTAAGGTACACTCGAGCCTTGGTAATGAGCTCATCTCACAGTAACAGTATCACCCAAGTCCCACCAAACAGAAAAATCCAGTCCAGACAGTCCAGTAATGATATATGATGCAGGAACATAAATACTGAAAACTGTAAATAAAGTTGTAAATAAACAACAGTAAAGTAAACACGCAACAACAAACAATCAACACACAACGAAACAGAACCACGCAAGCGCTAGGAGGGACTCTCAAGGGAACCAGAGATACTCTAGTTAGGAATCCCCAACAGAGTCGCCAGCTGTCGCTCCCCGGATTTCCATCATGGTACAAACGTGAAAGTGGCGCGGAAAAAGGTAGAGTAGCCAGCCAGGCATTTTTATCCCGAAGAAACGGGAATGGTAATGCTGCACAAACTAGAAGAAAAAGAAAAGGAAGGACACGGGTCCTGCGAACCAAAGAGACTGAGTTCGGGAGTCGGTTATGACCTGGGAAGGTATTAGCACCCTAGATCGTCCGCCGTACCCGACGAGATCCATGCTTGCAAAGAAATCTGTTTCAAAGGGTGAAGAAATGAAAGTTGCTGCAAAAGAAAAGGAACTGAACTGGATAAAAGAAAAGAAAAGGGAACTGAAAAAGAAATGAAAAGGAAAAATGTAGGGAAAATAAAGATTGTGCTCGAACGGGCCCTACCCCGCTGCCTACGTACCTCATCTGGACAATGAGGATCAGAGTCTCCGTAGTTCCCCTAACTAGGGGTGGAAAATATTTCTTGTGTTTTAAGCTTGAACTGCCTATGTCAATGCTCAGGTGTTGCAGGCTCGGACGACGAGTGCGTTACCGTCTTGCAAAATGACAAGTAGGAGCAAGTTCGTACGATGAGAGCGAAGGTGATGAGAAAAGAAGTCCCGAAGGAAAGACGATTATTGTTTGTGTGTGTTTTTTTAGAAGCTTTTATTGGTGTGACACAAGGAAGTGAACTCAAGCTCTTTTCCATGGAATATGTACTTGCTACTACATTCCAAGATGGAATAATAAAAAAATCACACACAAGTAAGGAGAAGATCCCCAAAACTCGGCTCCAAAGATTAGGGCCTAAGCTCACTAACTCATTGAATTTATTAAGTGTTTTTTGTAATTAAGATGAAGAAGTGTTTTTTATGATTTTCTTGATGAAGATGGTCTCATGATCAGACTTGTGCATCATGATAGACAAGTTTGTACTATCCCAAGATGGGAAAACTACAAGTGCTCCATGGAATAAGGCTATTGCACAAGAGACCATTTCAATATTTATTAATGCTTTTTATGGTTTTTGTTTTGAGATGAGAAGAGGAAAGAACCAAAGATCTTAAAGGTAAAATCTAAAGGGGAAGACTAATCTTAATGTTATCATGCATGGATGAACCTAGGTTAGTGAGGCTTCAACTATCCTAAAGAAGAAAGAGATAAGGAAAGAAGAAGGAGAAAGAAGAAGGGAAGAAGATAGAAAGGATGGCCCAAGAACATCAAACACAAATAAGAAAGCATAATGAAAGAAGAAGAGAAAAGAGTTGGAGATGTGGGAATCCCATCCACACCTCTCACTTACCAAAGCCCCTGAAATGGTTAAAAGCATAAACAAGTAACATGACAAAAAAAGACTAAAGGAGATACAAATGGAAAAAAGATCAAGCCAAGACATCACAACCAGAATTGAAACTTCAATCTCAAGTGCCAAGATCAAACACACAACATAAGATGAGAAGTGGATCAAGCAATTCAACATAAAGCATTACAAATCACCATGACAAAACAAAACAAATATGAGATAACACAAAGCAAACATCATACACTTCAAGACCAGAACCCTAACATGTCAAGAATGCGCTTAAGTAACACAAGAGATTAAGAAAAAAACATACAAACCTAAACATTATCAACATGAGAAACATATAAGCATAAGAAGTGAAGTGAACATGTACATAAGTGAATAAACTTTAAAGACAAGCAACCATAAAACTTCTCAAGGCACAAACATCAATCCAAGACCAGGGGGATATCCTCATCCTAAAAGAGCTCTAAACAACCTAAGGTAGTTGGCACAAGTGCCCTCCTAGCCTAAGGACTAAGCATATGACCAAAAAGGATGCAAAAAGAGAGAGGCAAACAATAAAATTCATATTAAATCAAGAGTTCATCCAAAAATTTCACAAATTGGCATAAAGGATCTTCAAACATCTAATATTAACATGCCAAAAGAATAAGATCAAAATCAGAAGCAAAGTGGGTTAAAGGGATGCCTAAACATGGATTAGGGTTATGAGACTTCACACACAAGTTAAAGACCAAAAATAATCAACCAAGCTTCTAAAAATCAGTACAAAAATCATCAATAAACTACATCTCAATATGAATCAAATGCAAAAAGAACCAACTCAAAATCAAATTGATGCTCAAGATATAAATTCTACAAGTCAGCATGTATTTAATATTAATTAAAAGTAATTAATATAAGAAGAAATTAATTCCTACGTGGAAAATAAAAATAAATGGAAAATAAAAATGTAAAAAATTAAAGAAAATTAAAAGGATCATTCATGAATTAGTTTGGAATTTTTGGATACATTTTACTATTTTTAAAAATTGAAAACCAAACTGAAATAAAAAGAAAATAAAAATAAAAGGCAACAATGAGAGGGGTGCAGTCAGCAATGGATTCAGGTTAAATTAATTGGGCTTTGAAAAAGAGGAGGTGCGAAGAGAAAGTCAAGTCCAAGGTCAGCGCAGTCAACCAAAAATAATACAGTATGCATATCCAAAGGCTAACAAACAAAGTCAACGTAATCAAAGGTCCTAGGCAAGAGTCAGCAAGACCTATAGTCCTCAGATCCAAAGGCCACGAATTAATTTTCCTAATTAAATGAAATCCTAAGGTCACGTTTTAAAGTTATGATAAACCTGATTAATTAAAATAATAAAACGCAATTAACCAAATTAATCTAGATCCAACGGCCAGGATTAAAACTGGAGAGCTAAAACCCTAATTATAAACCCTACCGGCCGGAGAAGCGCCGGTCATCTTCTCCGGCCAACCAAAACATGCAGAACATCAAAACGTCACCAAATTCCATGATCCAGTTATCAAAATGATCCTTAAACTACATAGAACTCAAATCCAACATCAAAAAGCATTAATCTATCATACACAAGCCAAATCGAAGAAGATAAGTTTGGATCTAAAACTTTTAGATCCTCAGTTTGGCCTTATTTCAACATCATTTCAAAAACAAAACATATCATCAGACTCAGGGGAACATGCAGATCACAATGCACACCAAAAAAACAAGATCTAAGATGATGAAATTTGAAGGTACCTGAAGTTATGCAGACCTGGAAACACCTTCAGAAATCCAAGGAGAAGCTGCAGATCTACTCCAAATGAACTCTAATTGCAAAATAAATGCAATTAGAGTCTTGAGAATGGCTAGATCTTGAAATCCGAATCAACTTGAACTGACTTTGAACCTTGTGAAATCCTTGCTTTCTGTAAACACCCCAAATTTGCCCTCACCCATTCACACCATGGCTTGTGATTCTTTTCATTTGCATAAGTTCAATCATATCATCTCATGTTGCATTTTTGCTTCACTGCATTGGTTCAAAGTCATCTGCATCTAGGGTTTGTGATCTGAGCAATCCCTGAGATATTTGAGCCACTCCAAAGGTCATCAATCACTCCAAAGGGTTCCATTTATGTCCAAGCATCATATCATATCCCCACAAGGTTAAGAAAGTCAAAGAATCACAAGAACTGATATTAGCATGGATGCAGAGCCAAGTTTAACTGCACAGATGACCTAGAATTAGGGTTTTGGTTTCAAAGGCCATAACTCCAATTTTTTGGTCATTCTTGTTTCTATTGGTATATATATGTTATAGGGATCATGCATATCAAGTTTCATGAAGAAATTCCATGGGGAAGGCATCTGATCAAGAGTTGACTTCTTGAGCAAGTCAGTGTAAAATCAAGGCATCTGAGGCCCCCAATGACCCAACCAAAGGGTTTTCATCACCATTTTTATTGTGTATGATATTTATTTGATCATAGAAGATGTTAGAAGTTCACAAAATTGAAGAATTTCAAGCCATTTGCAAAGTTTCCTTTTTGGGAAAATGACTTGTAATGGAAACTTGCCATTTTGGGAAACTTTTTCAACCCTTTCTTTTTTATTCAAAAATGCTTCAAATGAGAAAACTTTGGTCATGAAAGTTGTAGAATGGATCATTCCCTTTTCAAAAAGTACAAGAACTCATTCTAATTCATTTTGGATCAAAAGTTATGGCTTGTCAAAGTTGGACAAAATCACATAATTTCAAGTTATGTACCAAAGAGGCAAAGTTGCAAAACCCTTTGCCAAGGTAAAATGAGGCCTCAAAGTGACTTCTAATCTTTGTACAAACATAAACCAATGCCTAAAATTCAGAATGCACCAAAGGTTTGCCCATTTTCATGACTTATGGATCAAGAAACTTCAAAAGGGCCAAAATTGGACAAAGTTGCAAAACATCATACAAACCCTAATCCACTTGCTGCATTGCTTCTAATCCATTTCCATGGTTCTCCCTAAACTCAGCTGAGCCAAGCCATGCCCCTATCACAGCCTTACACTTGCCCATACCTCAAGTACACCTAACTTGGACTTTTTGCAAAAAGACCCATACCAATCAAGCTAGGCCACACCAA
Source organism: Lathyrus aphaca (assembly GCA_963966055.1). Lineage (NCBI taxonomy): Eukaryota > Viridiplantae > Streptophyta > Magnoliopsida > Fabales > Fabaceae > Lathyrus > Lathyrus aphaca. Next base: position 49,912,850 of record OZ014520.1, read on the forward strand.
CTCCTCTGATCTATCCAAGAGTGATAAGTGGACCAAAAGAAACATAACACAACAGACAACACAAGCTAAAACCTCAGATTTCCAAAGTTATCAAGAATTCCCCAACTTGCAAAACCTTTCGAATCTCTCAGCTCACTCAATCAATCTTCAAACCAACTTCACCATTGATCTCAAAGTGACTCACTGACCACAAACCAACCCTTGAAACAGCCAAAAACACCCCATAAGCCAAACACGATTTCTGACCAGTTGGCTTGCAAACTCCCAAATCATCCAAAATAAATTCCTTCCAAGCATCAAAACTGCATCAGGAGTTCAAGGGGAGTAGTTTGCACAAAGAGAGAAGGCCTAAAAGTCCCAAACTGAGAAAGATCAAGCTCAGGTACCTCCTTGAAACTTTTTTCCAGAACTCTTGTTTTTAGTTTCTAAATGATAAAGCATGCTCTCCTGATCATACTGGACTTTGAAATTTTGAAAATGGTGTAGAAATGAGCTTGTATTGATTGACTGAAATTTCTGCCATTTTTGTTCTTCCTTTCGAATCTTGTTAATGGTGAGAAATAAATTGTTTTTGAGGTCAGGGATGAGTTTAGGGAGGTGAGAGGAAGTGATCTGGAGCTTTAGAGCTCCAGAAATAACCTAGGGAGTGATTTTGAAACTTTCAGGGAAGGGTGTCACCGGAGAAGACGACCGGAGCTCTTCTCCGGTGACCTGAAAATAATTAGGGTTTGATAATTAGGTTTAGCCAAGTTTAAATGTGGACCTTTGATCTTGTGGACTTTTGTTGACTCCCGCGCGAATGGAGGGCCTGGATCTCTCATTAAAACCCTAATCTCACTTAATTAGTTTAATTAATCCAGTTTAATTTAATTGGCTCAGTTTGAATTCCAGCCACAGGATCTGGCGCGCAGTCAACCCCCCTTTCCCCAGAATCAATCCTGGCCCTTCCCTTTGCATACTTCCATTTATCTTATTTTTTATTTCATTTAATTTGACTTATGTTTCACATTTTATTTAAAATAGCAAAAACCATTTAAAAATTATGAAATTTTGTGTCAGAGATTTCATTAATTTTTAAAACCCAATAATATTTTTATTTTCATTTTTTGCATTAAAAATTATTTTTAAATCATTTAAATGTTTATTTTTAATTAGTTAATGGAAATTAATTAATTAAAAATACATTTAGGTATTTAAAAATTCACAAAAAAAATTCACATTGCATTTAGAAACATTTAGAAACATTGTCCAACCCTCAAACCAAATTTCTTTTTTGTTCTTGATGCCTTTTGATCATTTTCATTGGAATTAATTTCATTTCAAGGCAATATTTTGTTTCAAACTTCAAAAATTTCATTCTGCCTAATGATTGGGAGTTGGATGATGATTCTTCTTGCATTGCACTCTACATGGCATGTAGTGTATAGGATAAAATTGGCTGGATTTGATCTTGCATTTTCAATTTGTTTGGCATTTTTCTTGATGAAGTACCCCAAAACCCTAGCAATCTTAGGAAATTCATAACTTTCACTAGGTTAAGAGTTGGATCCTCTCCTTTGGGCATTGAGTTTGTATAGGTTTAGGGTATCTTTGATTGCATTTTCAAATTTTTATCATGTCATTTGCTTCTGGTTTTGGATTTTTGCTTTGCATGATGCATGTAACCCTAATTTGTGCCTTCCTTTGCATCCATTTTCTCATTTGCTTGCATCCAATGACTTGCCATGACATTTTGTGCATCAACATGATTCATAACACATCTTAGGACATATTAGATTCATGTTTGATCATTGCATCACTCATTTGCCATGTTTTATGTCCATTACATTCCATAACTTTTCATGTACATTCATGGTTCTATGCATGTCTCATTTGCATCCTTATGTTTGTTTGATCATTCTCATGCCTTGCCTCATGTTTGTATCATCTCTTAGCATCATTCACATCATGTTCATGCTTCTGGTTTTGTTTTGCATCATGACATTCCATCTCATTTGCATTGCACTTCATCTTTTTTGCTAACTTTTCAGGTGGTAAGTTGTTTTGAGAAGTGAATTTGCCTTCACTTCTCACAATCTCTTCTCATCTCTCTTGCATCTTTGCTGCATTTTATCTTGTGTATTGGATTGAGCTTGCTCACTCATGTTCATCTTACTTTCTTTCTTCAAGCAACTTGTCTTCTTAAGTGAAGCAAGTTGTTTTGCTTCTCTTTGTTCCTTTCATCTGCTTCCTGGTGGTTTCTCTGAAGATCTTCTTACAAACCTCATTAACCCTAGGAATGACCAAGCATGATAATAATTAGGGTTTGATTAGTCTCCCCACTTAGCTTTTACCTTTGTGTCATCTTTTGAGTCTTCTCTCCTCATCTCATAATCAAGGACTAAACCCTTAAGGTTTTAAGACTTTGTGATTAAGCTTATGCCTGCATCTTTCTATTGGATGGAGTGTATAACTTTAATCCTAAGTGTTGAACCCTTAATGTGTTTAAATCCTTTAATCAATCCATTTAATAATCACTAAGACATCAAGCTTGTAACTTGGGTCTTGCATTAGGGTTCTAATTCTTCCTTAATTGGTTAAGAAGGACTAACCCTAGTGTTAATGGACAAGTCCCCCTCAAGTTGTCTTACCAACCATAAAAATCACTTCTTCATCTTATCATTAACTAAAATCCATCTAATAAAGGCTTTGTTTTGTCATGAGGTTAATCCCTAATCATGGATTAAGTTGAGGAGCTTTCCTTAGCTTAAATGTTCTCATCTATTATCCTTCTATTAGGATGGTGTAATGAGTCCATTAAATCCTTGATTATGGCTTAATCTCATTACTTAACACTAAACAAAAACACCACAAACATCTTAATAATTACAAGTAGGTTAATGATCTTAACCCTACATCATGGAGATTAAGTGTGAGATGCTGACTTCACACTTAAGGTATTCTCATTACCCCTAATCAGAGGGAGGATGTGATGAGTTTACCAACCTTTGGTTTAGGCTTAAGCTCATTTTCTTATGACAAACACAAAAAGCAATAAAAGATTGAAAACTCAAAAACAAACAATAATCGTCTCCTCCGGGATTCTTTTTCTCATCTCATTCACTCATAAACGAGAACTCACTTCTTCCGTCTAATGCAAGACAGTTTGCACCTGAGCCAGACAGGTCATACACTTGAGCATAGACAAGTAAGCAGTTCATCAGTCAATTTATCTTTCAGTCTCTTTGAGTCGAACTACGGTGTTCTGACTTCCTCATTGCACGAGAGGATACGTAGGCATAACTTAACATTTATCGAACAAAAGTCTCTGTATATTCCCCCTCTTTCAGCATCATTCTTTAAGCCTCATAGTCTTGAGCATCTCATTCTTGTTCTCACATTGACATTTCTCTTATATACTTCACATTTCTTTTACACTGACACTTGCATTATTTCCAGCTTTGATACACAGATTGCACTGACACTACCCTTTTAAAAGCACAAATCTTTTAAGCGTGGATCCTGTCGAGTACGACGGACAATCTGGGTGCTAATACCTTCCCAGGTTGTAACCAACCCCCTTTCTCAGTCTCTCTGGTTCGCGACCGTCTTATCCATATCTTTCTAGGTCTATGCAGCATTACCTTTCCTCCGGGATAAAAATGCCTAGATGGCGACTCTTGTCTTTCTGAGTTCACCCTGGTGTGTTCTCCCTCCTTTCGCCGACCGTTCGCGTCTGTACCCCTTATGACCAGGTGTCATTTGGTGGGAGCGACAGCTTGGCGACTCTGCTGGGGACCCTTATATTGTAAACAGGGCTTCTGGTTCTTTTTATGGGTTCCTCCTAGCGCTTGTTTGATTTGTGTTTACTGGGGTGTTATGTGCTAATTGTGTTTATATAGTTGCTTTATTTATTGCTTTATGTCCAACCTTATTTATTGCTTTCTTTACAGTTTTTCATATTTCATACTGTCATTTATCATTGCTGGATCTATTCTTCTGTTCTGGTGGGTGGGGTTCTACTGAGAGTTTAAGGTCCTATACCTGGGACCTGAGTGACACCTAGGCTAGAGTGGTTCATGTTCTTTCCCATTCCATTTCGGTCTGGTGCGGGAATATGAAACACGGTTCAGATGTGGGTTTCTTCTTGAGAACTCTGTGCTACAGATTTCCTGTAGTGCTAGGGCTATCTGGGAAGCCTGCTAAGTCTGGATGACCTTTATTATGACCTTCAGAAACTGAGGTGAATTATAGGAGGATCTTTTATGGTTATTGTAAACACTGTACCTCCGGGTTAGAAGTGTTTACACTTCTCATAACTGATCCAAGTCTGAGGATCCTTGTTTTAGAACATCACCTGTGAGGGGGTTGGGCTGTTTACAGGTTTGCAGGTACCATTGGCCACATCATACCCTGTTACTTTGTTTTGGTTAAGAGTACCTCATTTTGGGATAGTTCTTGTGATTTAACCCTGGACATGTGACTCTTTATTTGAGTCCCCCGCCTTGGTTACCGGATTTCTGAACCTCCATCTGGACTTCTTGAACATACATGGACTTTATATCAAGACAGATAATCAGATCCAGCTTGATCACAAACCCTTGCATATCATTTGCATACATCATCATTGCATCATTTAACATTTGCTTATTTGTTTTTCAGGGTATCCACATTTTATCTGGCTTGGTTTTGACCCCTTCTTCTGCATAGACCTCTGTTCATCAGTTAGTTGCTTCAGCTACCCTCATCCTCACCAGCACCAGCCTATCAGTGGCTCATCTCCAGTTTTGATCTTGATCTTCATCAGCATTTGTCTTCAGCACTTCATCAGCAGTCATGGCTCCTCCCAGGAAAAGCAACATTTCATACCATTTCTTTGAGCCTGTGTTGACTAGTATCAGACAGGTCCAGACACTGATTACTCCAGACCACATCCCATTATTCAAAGAACATTATGGAGGCATCCTTGATATGGTTATGGACCTGGACCCTTCTCAGAGGAGTTTGATCCACACTTGCCTACAGTTTTATGACCCTCCTTTGAGATGCTTCACTTTCCAGAACTTTCAGCTAGGACCTCTGCTGGAGGAGTTCTCATCATTGATTGGAGTACCTGTCAGGGGTGATATCCCCTTCAACCCAGAGATGACTTCTCCCAGCAATGGAGAAGTGGCAAAAGCACTGTACCTGGAACCTATTTTGATTGAGCAGAACATGACAACAAAGGCTGGGACCCCTGGTTTGCACCTGGACTTTCTGACTTCTCAGGCCATCCTGAAAGCCTCTTTGGGAGAATGGAGGGAAGTTTGTGCATTGTTAGCCCTCAGTATATATGGGGTTATACTATTTGCAGACGAGCCCAAATTTATCAGCAAGAATGCCATTCATATTTTCCTTCTGAGGAACCCAGTGCCCACATTGCTGGGAGATTTCTATTATTTTGTTCACCAAAGAAATGAGAAGCAAAGAGGAAAATTGGTGAGATGCTGTGCTCCCCTATTTCATACCTGGCTGCTCAAACACTCACCTAGGACTGATGCCTTCCTGAATCCTCACCAACAGAAGAATTGGGCTAAAAGACTTATTGCTTTGACTTCAGATGACATCAGATGGTGTACCCAGAGCACCAAAGGAAGGGACATAATAACTAGCTGTGGGCAGTACCCCAATGTACCTCTAGTAGGAGTGAAGGGTTGCATCAACTATAACCCTTTGCTGTTTAAAAGACAATTGGGCTATGCTTTGGTTCACCCTCCTAGAGTGCAAGACTTGGCTGAAACCCTGTATTGTGAGATAAAACCTAATCTAACTGTTGTCAGACAAGCATCCTGGGCTTGGGACAACATCCAAACCAAAGGGATGGCCATTCTTGGGAGGTGCAATAATGTGGCTTCAACTCAGTATTATGAATGGTCTCATGCTAGGGATCAGATTTCTGGGATGCCTTTCACCATTGAGGATGCACCTGGACCATCCACAGTACCACCTCCAGCCACTGTCAGCTTGGAAGAATTTGAGAAGCTGAAGGAAAGGAATGAGAATCTATCTCAAGCTCTGAAGAAGACCCACTGGGAGAGGAGTGATGGTCGTCTATACATTGAGATGTTGGAGAAGCTTAAGGTGGAACATCTGGCCAAGATTGAGAAGGCAGAGGACTACATCAAGAAATCAAGAGCTGGGGAGCAAATATTGAAGAATGCCTGTAAAGAGGCCCAGTTTCAGAAGGCTAGGACTGATCTCTATCTGCAAGAAAGTCAAGCTAGGTGGGTCAGGATCACTGAAGCTCGTACTCAAGAAGATAAGAGAACTCAAGCCAAGATTGAGCAGTTGGAGGCCAATGAAAAGAAACAACAGGAAGCTTTGCTGGAAGCCCAGAAGGAGATTTCAGAGTTGAAGCTTAGGGCTGGTCTGAAAAGGGCAAAGGACCAAGACAGGAACAAAAGGCTGACCACAGCTATTGCCACCAGAAACCTTCTTATCAGAAACATTACAGAGCATCCGGCTGGTCCTGTAACTGAAGCACTTTTGAAGGAGGTTAAGGAGGATGAGTTTGGATTAGATGTTTGACTTCTTTGCTTGTTGTTATTTCCATTTCATGTACTTTTCTTTTTATGTTGTATTTTGACCCTCCAGGGGCATATGTTGTAAAAACAAACTATGTATGATCCACCATTTGCAATGTATTTGTTTCAGTGAGTTTCTTTTCTCAAGCAACACCAAAGCATACTCCTCAGGGTCTGGAAAGGTCAAAACCAAGAACCAAGCCGGATACCTTGGAAAATAAATAAGCATATTGTCGCTCCCGACAAATGGGAAACGGGCCCAGATGAAGGTACAGACACGAACGGTCGGCGAGAGGGACAGTGAGAACACACAGCCGTGAACTCACTGGAGATGAATAGAGTCACCAGCTAGGCATTTTTATCCCGGAGGAAAGGTAATGCTGCATAAACCTAGAAAGATATGGATAAGACGGTTGCGAACCAGAGAGACTGAGAAAGGGGGTTGGTTACAACCTAGGAAGGTATCAGCACCCAGATTGTCCGTCGTACTCGACAGGATCCACGCTTAAAAGATTTGTGTTTTAAAGGGGTAGTGTCAGTGCAATCTGTGTATAAAAGAGCTGGAAAAGGATGTACAGGTGTCAGTGTAAAGTGTATAAGTGATGTGAAGTGTATAAGAGAAGTGTCAGTGCAAGGAAAAGAGTGAGATGCTCAAGATCATGAGGCTGAGGAAATGATACTGGAAGGAGGGGGGATATACAGAGACTTTTGTTCGATAACTGTTAAGTTATGCCTACGTATCCTCTCGTGCAATGAGGAAGTCAGAACACCGTAGTTCGACCCAAAGAGACTGAAAGATGACTTGACTTGTGAACTGCTTACTTGCCTATGCTCAAGTGTATGACCTGTCTGGCTCAGGTGCTAATTGTCTTGCATTAGACGGAAGAAGCGAGTTCTCGATTATGAGTGAATGAGATGAGAAAAGAATCCCGAAGGAGACGATTATTGTTTGTTTTTGAGTTTTCAGTTTTTTATTGCTTTTGAAAGTTTGTCATAAGTTAATGAGCTTAAGCCTAAACCAATGGGTTAGTAAACTCATCACATCTTCCCTCTGATTAGGGGTAATGAGAATACCTTAAGTGTGAAGTCAGATTCTCACACTTAATCACCTTTGATGCAGGATTAAGATCATTAACCTACTTGTGATTATTTAGATGTTTTTGGTGTTTTTGTTTAGTGTTGAGTAATGAGGTTAAGCCATAATCAGGGATTAAACAGACTCATTACACCATCCTAATAGAAGGATAATAGATGAGAATGTTTAAGCTGAGGAAAGCTCCTCAACTTAATCCATGATTAGGGATTAAACTCATGACAAAACAAGCCTTTGATTAAGTGGATTTTATTTAATGGTATGATGATGAAGTGAATTTTATGATTTGTAAGACAACTTGAGAGGGACTTGTCCATTAACACTAGGGTTAGTCCTTCTTAACCAATTAAGGAAGAATTAGAACCCCAATGCAAGGCCCAAGTTACAAGCTTGATATCTTGATGATTATTAAGTGAATTGATTAAGAGATTTAAACACATTAAGGGTTTTACACTTAGGATTAAAGTTATACACTCCATCCTAATAGAAGGATGCAGGCATAAGCTTAATCACAAAGTCTTAAAGCCTTTAGGGTTTAGTCCCTGATTATGAGATGAGAAGAGAAGACTCAAGAGAGACACAAAGGTAAAACTAAGTGGGGAGACTAATCAAAATCCTAATCATTGTCATGCTTGGTTGTTCCTAAGGTTTGTGAGGTTTACAAGAAGAATCTTCAATGGAAACACCAGGAAGCAGATGAAAGGATCAGGAGAAGCAAAGCAACTTGCTTCATTCAAGAAGTCAAGTCACTTGAAGAAAGAAAGTGGGAAGAATAAGAATGAGCAAGCTCAAACTCAAACACATATCAAAATGCAACAAGGATGCATAAAAAGAGATGAAGAGAAGTTATGAGAAGTGAAGGCAAATCCACTTCTCAAGATAACTTACCACCTGGAAAGTTAGTGAAGGAGATGCAATGCAATGCAAAATGAGATGGGATGACATGATGAGAGACAAAACCAGAAGCATATACATGATGTTGATGATGTTATGGGATGCTACAATCATGAGGCAGCACATGGAAATGTTCATACAAGCTCATGAATGCAAATGAAGCAAGTTAAGAACCAAAAAAAAAAAACATGCATGAAAAGTTATGAGATGCATATGGCATACAACATGGCAAATACATGATGCAATGATCAAACATGCTTTCAATATGTCTTATGATGTTAAATGAATCTCATGGAGGCATGAAATGTCATGGCAAGTCATGTTATGCAAGCAAATGCAAGATGAATGCATATGGAAGCCCAAATTAGGGTTTATGAACAAAGCAACAAACACAAACCAAAATCAGAAGCAAACAACATTATAAAAAATTGAAAATGCACTCAAATGACCCCTAATCCTATACTAAACCAATGCCCAAAGGAGAGGCTTCAACTCTTAACCAAGTTCAAGTTATGATTTTCCTAAGTTTCCTAGGGTTTAGGGTTCCTTAACAAGAAAAATTACCAAACAAATGGAAAATGAAAGATCAAATCATGACCATTTAATCTCACAAACTACATGCTAAACACAATGCAATGCAAAAAGAATCAATGTCCAACTCTCCATGGATAGGCAGAAATGATTTTTGGAAGTTTGGATCAAAATGATGCATAAAAATGATTTTAATTCAATGAAAAATTCTCAAAATGCATCAAGATCAAAAAATAAATTTGGTTTGAAGGTTGGACAATGTCTCTAAATGTCTTAGAACATTTCATGAATTTTTTGGTGATTTTTAAATACCTAAAAGTATTTTTAATAAATTAATTTTCATTAATCAATTAAAAATAAACTCTTAAATATTTAAAAATACTTTTTAAATGCTAAAAATGAAAATAAAAATATTTTTGTGTTTTAAAAATTAATGAAACTCAGGGTAAAAAATTTCATAATTTTTAAAGCATTTTTGCTATTTTAAATAAATTGGATAAAACAAATGAGAAAAATATGAAAATAAAATGAAATAAACTGAAGTCAACTGAATGGAGGGCTAGGATTTGCTCTGGGTTTGAAAATGTTGACTGCGCGCCAGATCTAGTGGCCTAGGTTGGTTCTGATTAAATTAATTTAATTATGATTAATTAAACTAACTAAAGTGGATTAAGGCAAATGAACGAATCTGGGCCATTCATGCACGCGGGAAGTCAACAAAGTCAGGCCATCTAACGCATGAGATTCAAATGGAATTTAATGACTGGGATTAGGGCAAATGACATTCAGGTGACCGGAGGGAAGCTCCGGTCATCTTCTCCGGCAACAACAAAACCCTAGTGTCGCTCCCGACAAATGACAATGGGGTCAGATGAAGGTACAGACGCGAACGGTCGGCGAAGGGAACAGTGAGAACACACAGCCGTGAACTCACTGGAGATGAAAAGAGTCGCCAGCTAGGCATTTTTATCCCGGAGGAAAGGCAATGCTGCATAGACCTAGAAAGAGATGGATAAGACGGTTGCGAACCAGAGAGACTGAGAAAGGGGGTTGGTTACAACCTGGGAAGGTATTAGCACCCAGATTGTCCGTCGTACTCGACGGGATCCACGCTTAAAAGATTTGTATTTTAAAGGGGTAGTGTCAGTGCAATCTGTGTGTAAAATAGCTGGAAAAGGATATACAGGTGCCAGTGTAAAAGAAGTGAAGTGTATAAATGATGTGTCAGTGTAAGAAAAGGAATAAGATGCTCAAGATCATGAGGCTAAAAGAATGATGATGGGAAGAGGGGGAATGTACAGAGACTTTTTGTTCGATAACTGTTAAGTTATGCCTACGTATCCTCTCGTGCAATGAGGAAGTCAGAACACCGTAGTTCGACCCAAAGAGACTGAAAGGTGAATTGACTTGTGAACTGCTTGCTTGCCTATGCTCAAGTGTATGACCTGTCTGGCTCAGGTGCTAACTGTCTTGCATTAGACGGAAGAAGCAAGTTCTCGATTGTGAGTGAAGATGATGAGAAAAGAATCCCGGAGGAGAAGATTATTGTTTGTTTTTGAGTTTTCAGTCTTTTATTGCTTTTGAAAGTTTGTCATAGATTAATGAGCTTAAGTCTAAACCAATGGGTTAGTAAACCCATCACATCTTCCCTCTGATTAGGGGTAATGAGAGTACCTTAAGTGTGAAGTCAGATTCTCACACTTAATCACCTTTGGTGTAGGATTAAGATCATTAACCTACTTGTGATTATTTAGATGTTTTTGTGATTTTGTTTAGTGTTGAGTAATGAGGTTAAGCCATAATCAAGGATTAAACAGACCCATTACACCATCCTAAAAGAAGGATAATAGATGAGAATGTTTAAGCTGAGGAAGACTCCTCAACTTAATCCATGATTAGGGATTAAACCCATGACAAAACAAGCCTTTATTAAGTGGATTTTATTTAATGATATGATGATGAAGTGAATTTTATGGTTTGTAAGACAACTTGAGGGGGACTTGTCCATTAACACTAGGGTTAGTCCTTCTTAACCAATTAAGGAAGAATTAGAACCCTAATGCAAGGCCCAAGTTACAAGTGTAATGTCTTGATGATTATTAGGTGCATTGATTAAGAGATTTAAACACCTTAAGGGTTCAAGACTTAGGATTAAAGTTATACACTCCATCCTAAGAGAAGGATGCAGGCATAAGCTTAATCACAAAGTCTTAAAGCCTTTAGGGTTTAGTCCCTGATTATGAGGTGAGAAGAGAAGACTCAAAGAGAGACACAAAGGTAAAACTATGAGGGGAGACTAATCAAAACCCTAATTCATTGTCATGCTTGGTTGATCCTAAGGTTTGTGAGGTTTGCAAGAACAATCTTCAGAGGAACCACCAGGAAGCAGATGAAAGGATCAAGAGAAGCAAAGCAACTTGCTTCATTCAAGAAGTCAAGTCACTTGAAGAAAGAAAGTGGGAGAAGCAAGAATGAGCAAGCTCAAACTCAAACACATATAAGAATTCAGCAATGGATGCAAGAGAGATGAAAAGAAAAGTTATGAGAAGTGAAGGCAAATCCACTTCTCAAGTTCACTTACCACCTGAAATGTTAGAAAGAAAATGCAATGCAATGCAAGATGAGATGAAATGATATGATGCTAAGCAAAACCAGAAGCATGTTGATGATGATAATGATGCTATGAGATGCTGCAAACATGAGACAAGACAATGGGGATGTTCATACAAGATTATGAATGCAAATGATGCAAGCTAAGGAGCATGAACAAGCATGAAAAGTTATGAATCATACAAGACAAATGACATGGCAAATATGAGATGCAATGATCAATGGTGCTTTCTACATGTCTTAAGATGTCAAATGAATCATAAGCATGCACCAAATGCAATGACAAGTCATGTTATGCAAGAGAATGCAAGAAGGATGCAAAAGAAAGCCCAAATTAGGGTTCATGGATCAAACATCAAACACAAACCAAAAACAGAAGCAAACCTCATGATAAAAAATGGAAAATGGCACCCAAAGAAACCCTAGGCCTATGATGAACCACTGCCCAAAGGGGAGCTCTCAACTCTCAACCAAACTCAAGATATGAATTTTCTAAGTTATTAGGGTTTTTTAGGGTTCTTAACAAAACAAATGCCAAACAATTTGAAAATGCAAGAACAATTCATGGCCTTTTTATCCTAGAAACTACATGCAAAACAAAAGACAATGCAAGAAGAATCAATGTCTCAACCTTCACCAAAAGGCAGAAATGAATTTTCAAACATGTGATCAAAATAATGCATAAAAAATGATTTAATTCAATGAAAAATTCTTAAAATGCATCAAGATCAAAAAAGAAATTTGGTTTGAAGGTTGGACAATGTTTCTAAATGTCTTAGAACATTTCATGAATTTTTTTTTGTAATTTTTAAATACCTAAAAGTATTTTTAATTAATTAATTCTCATTAATCAATTAAAAATAATCTTTTAAATATTTAAAAATACTTTTTTAATGATAAAAAATAAAATAAAAATATTTTTGGGTCTTAAAAATTAATAAAACCTTAAGGAAAAAGTTTCATAATTTTTATGAATTTTTTGCTATTTTAAATTAAATGTGCAAGTTAATTGAGAAGAAAATGAAATAAAAACAAATAAAAATGAAAAGTATGCAACATGAGTGGCTGTGATTGAAGGCAGAGAGATCCAAGGGTCCAGCACGCAAGTCAACAAGACTGGGGGTCAGCTCAATCTAAGGCCCAGGTTCAAAATTTCAAAACGCGCGTGATCCAATGGCTATGGTTCAAAGCTGATTTAATTAATTGTGATTAACTTAATTAAACAGAATTAGGGTTTAATGACCCATCTGCACCGTCCACGAGCGCGCGGGAAACATCATCTAATGGACCAGATTTGAAGTTGCTAATTAATGACACTTAAACCCTAATTACACTCAGGCGACCGGAGATGAGCTCCGGTCGTCTTCTCCGGCCATACCAAAACCCTAGCTCCTTATCCAGGCCACCCCATGTCAAATCAACTGCCCAGAAACATTTCCCACACTTCCTACAACCCAAATCCATGATCAAACATCATCTTACCATCAAGAACAGCTTGAATCGAAGCAAAACAAAAAATGGGGCCAAACTTTCAGACACCCACCAAATGTTCATTTCTCCACCATTTTAAATTCTAAACACATCACAGTGATCCTCAGAGCATGCACTTTCGATTTGTAACAAAAGAAACAAGCTTTAAAAAGTTTGAAGTTTGAGACTACCTGAGGTGACAAATCCTGTTTCTGGGCTTCCAGGGCCGTTTCTTGATGCAAGCTAACTCTAATGACTCCCCTGGTGTCAATGGCAGGTTTGAAATGAGCTCTAGCAAGCTATTTCATGAGTTACCAAACTGATATAGCAGAGAATGAACTTGGTGTGTAGGCTGTTTTAGGTCAGTGTAATGGGTGGTTTGGACTCCTTTGGATGTTCCTGATTTGTTGGTGAAGAGAGATGAAGTGTTTGATGGCTGTATAGTAAGATTCGAAGAGAACTGGTTTGGAAGGTGAGAAATGGTAGAGCTCAGGTCAGGCTTGTTTCAGGCTTGAGCTTTGGTGGTTTGAGGCCTATGGAGTGTGTTGAGTTGGATGATGAAGAAAGTTTGAGTGTTTCTTGGCTGTGGAGGCAGATTCGAAAGTTTTTGCAATGTGGTGTCTTTTTTGTGAATGTGATGGTGTGTATGTTTCAGCCTTGCTTTGTGTTATGTTTAGCTTGCAAACTGTCCACATAATTCTCTCTCATTGGTCAGTTGACAAGACATGCCCTTTATTGATTGGTAAGGCAACTTTTGCAAAAAGTCCACTTCTTGTAAGAGAGGGCATGGGCTAAACTCTAGCTAAGTACAATGGGCATGGAGCTGCGCAGCATGATGTGGGAGAGGTCTAGCAAAGCTCAGCAGCCAATGCATCAAGTTGGTGAAGTGATCATGATGGTTTTTGCAAGTTGTTGCTTTATGGAATTCTATGAGAAAATGCCTTGTTACACAAACCAAACCATGGGCAAACTTGATCCAATTATGATTTTATGACTTAGAGAAATGTTTGTGTACTGGTTTGAGAGGAATTAGAAGTCACATAATGCATTTGTCCAAGATTTTGCAAAGTTCTCACTTAGGGCATGCCTTGAAAATCAATGATTTTAGCCAACTTTGCATTGCCATAACTTTTGATCCAAGAAGAGTTTGGTCATGTTCTTGTACTTTTTGAAAAGGGAAAGATGAGATCTACAACTTTCATGACCAAAGTTTTTCCATTTGAAGCATTTTTGGATTAAGAATCAAGGCTTGAAAAATGACCTAAAATGATGCATTCTTGAAAAGTCAACTATGCCCAAAAAGTCAACATTTGCAAAAACCCTAAATTCTTGATTTTCATGAACTTCAACCTTCTTCCATGATCAAATAAAGATCATATACACTCAAAATGATGAAGATCACCCATTGGTTGGGTCATTGGGGGCCTCAGATGCCCTGATTTTGCACTGACTTATCTGAAAAGTCAACTCTTGATCAGATGACTTCCCCATGGAATTTCTTCATGAAAATTGATATGTATACTCCCTATACCATATAGAGATCAATGAAAACAAGAATGACCAAAAAATTTGGAGTTATGGCCTCTGAAACCAAAACCCTAATTTTCAGTCAACTGTGTAGTTCAAACTGGCTCTGCATCCACTCAAACCCTAGCTCTTATGATTCCTCTGCATTTTTGACTTTGAGGAGATGAAATATGATATAAGAACACACATGGACCCCTTTGAGTTGATTGGTTGCCTTTGGAATGGCTCAAGATGCTTTGGGATTGCTCAGATCACAAACCCTATGTGCAGATGCCTTGAAAGCTATGCAGTGGATAAAAAAATGAGATGTGAGATGACATGATTGTACTTATGCATATGAGAATGATCACAAGCCATGGTGTGAATGGGTGAGGGCAAATTTGGGGTGTTTACAGCTGCCCCTATTCAAACATGAGTTAGCTGTGCAGGATGTAAGCGACGGCTTAACAGGCAAACAAGATAACTTGTGGTTGAATACCAAAGACAGTCCAAAATTTGCACTCACGGAAGTGAAGAAGAAAAGGGATATAGATTGTAACAGAAAAATAAAGTATATTGTAAAGTGGGCGACGGAGGACGACCGTCGAGCAGAGGACGACTGCTGGGTAAAGAGCGATGACGGGGACGGCCGACATGCTGGGATAAATGTGAAGTAAAGCGATGACGGGGACGGCCGACATGCTGGAAAAGTGCAGGAAAATAAAGCGATGACGGGGACGGCCGACATGCTGGGGATAAAAAAGTAAAGCTAAGACGGGGACGGCCGACTAGCTGGGGAAAAACAAGTAAAGCTAAGACGGGGACGGCCGACTAGCTGGGGAAAAACAAGTAAAGCTAAGACGGGGACGGCCGACTAGCTGGGGAAAAACAAGTAAAGCTAAGACGGGGACGGCCGACTAGCTGGGGAAAAACAAGATATCATGATGGGGACGGCCATCAAGATAAAGTTGTAGCATTCTCTGGGGGTTAATGAAACATGACGGGGACGGCCATCAAGTTCATAAAGGTCAAGTAACCAACGATGGGGACGGCCATCGGGCTAAAAAGGAAAAGGGACCACGACGGGGACGGCCATCGGGTTAAAAGGAAAAGGGACCATGACGGGGACGGCCATCGGGTTAAAGAATAAATGAAATAAACAGCTGATGGGGTACGGCCATCAAAGGTGAAGGACGATCACCTAGCAGGGGACGGCTGCTCTGTTGGGAATAAAAGAAATATGATGGGGACGGCCATCAAAGGTGGAGGACGACCACCTGGCAGGGTACGGCTGCCGAAAATATCAACGATGGGGACGGCCATCGGATAGAAAAGGTCAACGATGGGGACGGCCATCGGACGAGCAAGATGGAGGACGAACATCGAGAAGTGGAGGACGACCACTCAGCAGGGGACGGCTGCTCTCGAGGTTTGTCATAACACAGGACGAGTGTTAGATAACCAAAGATCAACAATGGGGACGGCCATTGGATAAAGTTGATGAAGGACGATCATCAAAAGGGTGGAGGACGACCACCTAGCAGGGGACGGCTGCTAAAAACAACGATGGGGACGGCCATCAGATGAGCATGATGGAGGACGACCATCAAGAAGTGGAGGACGACCACTCAGCAGGGTACGGCTGCTCTCAAAGGTATCATAACACAGGACGAGTGTTAGATAAAAAGAAAATTTGTCGGCGATCTACTGGGGATAATGTAAACACGGACGAGCGTTTACACCCAAGAAACAAAAGGTATAAGTGTTTGGTATTGTGCATAGATTAAAGATGCGGACGAGCATCCTTAAGACTATGATACGGACGAGTATCATGTAGAAACAAACTGACACATGTTCAGAGATGATGATACGGGCGGGTATCAACTGGTTAACAAAGAACACGGACGAGTGTTGCATCTGAAAGAATTCTTCTGGGGGATAATAGATACGGACGGGTATCTATATTCAAGAAGACATAGGTGTTTGACACGGTGTATGGATTAAAGATGCGGACGAGCATCCTTAAGACTATGATACGGACGAGTATCATGTAGAAACAAACACTAGACGCAATGTTCTGAGATGATGGTACGGACGAGTACCAACTGGTTAACAAAGAACAAGGACTACTGTCGAATCTGTGGGGTTATGAGTGATGGTGTATACAAGATACGGACGAGTATCTGTATAAGCGTACCATGAGTAGTGAGTATTGTATTGTATAGATGAGTGTTTTAACTGCTGGGGAGAGTGACACGGACGAGTGTCAAAAGAGAAGAGTATAATATTAACAAGTGTATGGGTGATAAAGGTAAGCGACTGCACTGGGGATATGACACGGACGGGTGTCAAGAAAGTGTATGTATAGGTATATGTGAGTGCAAGGAGGATGTCTTTGGATTTTTGCTGGTGATTTGACACGGACGGGTGTCAGGATGTATCTGTAGTACGGGTGGTTTGTTTGTAAAGGGTGTTCAGGCGACTTTACTGGGGAAAGATGATACGGACGGGTATCAAGGGGTGTATATGGTAGTGTTTGTGATTTGAGAGGAAACTGCTTTGCTGGGACTCTGGTGGGGATTTTTGCTGTATATATTCTGTATGCCGACAGATTGTCAATATTTACAAGTGTTCAATTCACAACATGACTTATGATTATGCTATGTGTTTGATTTTTGCCGTAATGCTCCGTGTTAGACGGAATGCTACGCTCTGGGGGGTGAGTATGATGCGAATGCTATGATTATGCAAAGGGGCACGGATCCGGGATTCGGATCCCATTGCCGCGAAGATCTCTGGTCGATCTGCTTGAAATGGACATCCCGGCTGGGTATGAGATCACTGGTAGATCTAATGATGCATCTGCTTGGGGATATAGGTCGCTGATTGACATATCCTCAATATGGGACCCAGCTGGGGTTTGTAGAAGCTTCCTGTACTCTGTTGTGACTTCTTCGTGCGTTGCTCTTCTGAATAGAGGCTGAAGATTCTGTGGGGAGATGATTCCCTGATTCCTTTACTCAGCTGAGGATGAAATGGCAACTCGGCTGGGGAATTGAGAGGCAACTCAGCTGGGGAGAGCAACAAGAGGCAACTCAGCTGGGGATATAGCATTTCCGATGCTGAGATTGAGTGCATGTCGATTTGGCAACTTTGCTGGGGAAAGCAATGGGGAGCAACTCAGCTGGGGATAGAGCATCTTGGATGCTGATATCTTTTGTTGATTAGCCAGCTTGCTGAGATGTAACCTGCATGCCCTAGGTTGCGTTCTGGATACCTGCAAACCTGCAAAGGTAAGGAAACGTACAAAAGGTCCCGAGGTATCCCTTACCGGATTCCGTCATAGGAGTTAAGTACTTTCGAGAATAATCAGATTCCCTGTAAGCATGTGTTTTTATTTTAGAGAAAGGCATCTGTACTTATGCAATTGTATTTTTAGAGATATCAGACAACTCCTTGCAAAACGTAAATGTAAAAACGAGACATGACTGAGAATCTGGTTTTATTAATTCATGTGCCCTGAATTGGCAAGATACAGTCAAAGAAACATATCTCCTGAAATGAGGAGTTTGTTACAAATTGAGAAATAAAGTGCTGGCGGTGTTGGTGACGCTTTAAGGAGCTCCCTCTTCTGCTATGACTCGTATGACAATGACGTTCTTCTCGTCTTGCTTTCTGGAGAGAGTTGATTCTGATTGAAGCTTGATCCTTTGAAGCTTACCAAGTTGTAGGTGATACAGACGAATTCAGAATGCAGTTGTTCGCTTATTCCCTTATTTTGCATGGATCGCCCTTTCGGGTTTTCAATCCATCGGGATACCCATTTTTGCCTGAGCTGTCCAATGCGGCTTTTCAACTCAGCGGGTGTACATTTTTTTGTTGTTTATTTTCCCTTACTTTTGCCCGAGTCTTTTATTCTGTTTTTGACTCGCCGGGATGCCCTATTCTTGCCTGGACTTACATTCTGTTTTTATGTCCAACGGGTCATTTTATGCGAAGTATTTTTTAACTGCATCTGAATTCACAGGGGATGGGAAATCTTCACCATCCATGGTGCTGAGCATCAGTGCTCCACCAGAGAAAACTTTCTTTACAACAAATGGCCCTTCATAATTTGGAGTCCATTTGCCCCTGTGGTCTGTATGAGGAGGGAGGATTCTTTTCAACACAAGATCCCCTACTTGGTACTCTCGGTGCCTGACTTTCTGATCGAAGGCCTTCTTCATTCTCTTCTGATATAGCTGTCCATGGCAGATCGCAGCCAATCTCTTCTCTTCGATCAGACTCAGTTGTTCGTATCGGGACCGAACCCATTCTGCTTCACTCAGTTTAACATCCATCAATACCCGTAGAGAGGGTAATTCAACTTCAACAGGTAGGACTGCTTCCATACCATATACAAGCTGATACGGTGTTGCCCCAGTGGATGTTCTGATTGATGTGCGGTACCCATGCAAGGCAAATGGTAGCATTTCATGCCAGTCTTTGTATGTGATTACCATCTTCTGTACAATCTTCTTAATATTCTTATTTGCTGCCTCAACAGCGCCGTTCATCTTTGGCCTGTAAGGAGAAGAATTGTGATGTTGGATCTTGAAGTCCCGGCACAGCTCTGCCATCATTTTGTTGTTTAGATTGGAACCATTATCAGTAATGATTCGCTCGGGCACTCCATACCGACAGATGATATCTCTTTTCAGAAATCTGGCTACCACTTGCCTAGTAACGCTTGCATATGAGGCTGCTTCAACCCACTTAGTGAAATAGTCGATGGCGACCAGGATGAATCTGTGGCCGTTTGAAGCAGTTGGCTCAATCTTGCCAATCATATCAATGCCCCACATAGCAAAGGGCCATGGTGAAGACATGATGCTCAGAGGATTGGGAGGCACATGCACCTTGTCCGCATAGATCTGGCATTTATGGCATTTTCTGGCGTAGGCACAACAGTCGGCATCCATTGTGATCCAGTAATAGCCTGATCTTAGCAATTTCTTAGCCATGGCATGCCCTCCTGCGTGGGTACCAAAAGATCCTTCGTGCACTTCATGCATCAACAAATCTGCTTCCGTCTTGTCAACACATCTGAGGAGTACCATGTCAAAGTTCCTTTTGTATAAAGACCCATCAGTGTTCAGAAAGAAACTACCCGCAAGCCTTCTTAGAGTCTTCCTATCATTGGAAGATGCCCCAGGTGGGTATGTTTGGTCCTCCAAGAAGCACTTAATGTCATGGAACCAAGGCTTATTATCTTTTACAACATCTGCTGCAAATACATATGCTGGTCTATCAAGTCTAGATACTGAAATCTGGGGTACAAAGTTAGTCGTTTGAACTTTGATCATGGATGAAATGGTAGCAAGAGCATCTGCAAACTGATTCTCGTCCCGAGGGATATACTCAAGCTTGACTGTTGTGAAGAAAGTCAATAACTTTCTTGTATAATCCCTGTAAGGTATCAGATGATCCTGGTGTGTATACCATTTTCTGTTGGTCTGATTGACTACCAAAGCTGAACCTCCGAATACGGTCAATGTTTTGATCCTGAGGTCGATGGCTTCCTCAAGACCCATAATGCAAGCTTCGTATTCAGCTTCGTTGTTAGTGCAGTTGAAAGTGAGTTTTGCCGAGAAAGGCATGTGAACTCCTTTTGGTGTAATGAGTACTGCACCAACACCACGGCCATTCATGTTAACAGCCCCATCAAACATCATAGTCCATTCTTCCTCCGGGTCAGGCCCTTCAGTGTGAACAGGCTCTTCATGATCTTTTGCTTTAATGAACATGATGTCTTCATCAGGGAAGTCAAACCTCATAGGCTGGTAGTCATCAATAGGTTGCTCAGCCAGATATTCAGATAGTACACTACCCTTGATGGCTTTCTGAGATGTGTACTGTATGTCGTATTCTGTGAGAATCATCTGCCATCTTGCAACCCGTCCGGTAAGAGCTGGCTTCTCAAATATGTACTTAACCGGATCCATTTTTGAGATTAATAAGGTAGTGTGAGTCAACATATACTGTCTCAGTCGGCGAGCAGCCCACGCTAAAGCACAGCAAGTTTTCTCGAGCAGTGAATAACGTTGTTCACAGTCGGTAAACTTTTTGCTTAGGTAGTATATTGCATACTCTTTTCGACCAGACTCGTCATGCTGACCTAGTACACACCCCATTGACTCTTCTAATACTGTCAAGTACATGATCAGAGGTCTTCCTTCGACTGGAGGCATGAGGATTGGAGGTTCTTGCAGATATTCTTTGATCTTGTCAAAAGCCTTCTGGCAATCTTCGTTCCACCTGACCGTTTATTCTTTTCTTAACAACTTGAACAAGGGTTCACAGGTTGCTGTAAGGTGAGATATGAACCGTGAAATGTAGTTCAATCGACCTAAGAACCCTCGGACTTCCTTTTCTGTCTTCGGTGCAGGCATTTCTTGAATAGCTTTGACTTTATCAGGGTCAACTTCAATCCCTTTTTCGCTTACAATGAATCCCAGCAGCTTACCGGACCGCACCCCGAATGTGCATTTGTTGGGGTTCAGCTTCAGTTGGTATTTCCTCAGACGCTTGAACAACTTCAGCAGATTCACTAGGTGATCTTCTTCTGTAAGGGACTTGGCAATCATATCATCCACATAACACTCGATTTCCTTGTGGATCATATCGTGGAATAATGTCACCATAGCCCGTTGGTATGTTGCACCAGCATTCTTCAGTCCGAATGGCATCACTTTGTAACAGAACGTGCCCCAAGGTGTGATGAATGTTGTCTTCTCCATGTCTTCAGGTGACATCTTGATCTGATTATATCCTGAAAATCCATCCATGAAGGAGAATACCGAGAACTGAGCCGTGTTATCCACCAATACGTCAATGTGAGGTAATGGGAAGTCATCTTTCGGGCTGGCTCTGTTCAGATCCCGGTAGTCAACACACATTCTTACTTTGCCGTCCTTCTTAGGCACAGGTACTATATTAGCAACCCACGGCGGATAGCTAGTCACAGCAAGGAACCCGGCGTCCCATTGCTTTTGTACCTCTTCCTTGATTTTCATAGCCATGTCTGGGCGAGTTCGACGCAGCTTCTGTTTCACTGGTGGGCATTCTTCCCTCAGAGGCAGCTTGTGCACAACTATATCGGTATCCAACCCTGGCATATCTTGATACGACCAAGCAAACACATCAACATACTCTTGAAGCAGATCTATCAGTTGTCTCTTCACTGAGTCTTGCAGGCAGGCCCCGATTTTAACTTCTTTCACGTCTTCGTCTGTACCAAGATTAATCACTTCAATTTCCTCCTGATGAGGAGTAATAACCTTCTCCTCTTGCCTCAACAATCTGGCTAGCTCTTCAGGAAGCTCATATTCTTCATCAACCCCTTCATCAGCTTGATTGATTGGATTGTCAAAGTCATACGATGTCATAGCCGTGCTGTTGTCGGTGCTGTCAGGAAGGCACTCTCTGCAAGGGTTAAGTTGTTCATTTTAGTGATTGATTTTAATCTTGCTTTAGAAAAAGTGAAATGAAGTTATCATTTTGAAAACACCGCCATTTATTTTTGTACAAAAAGAAAAAATGGAAAAACAGTGAGCAGAGAAGAAAAAGACTTGTTTGCAAAAAGACGTCTGATATTTCATTAACTTAATCTTGTTTGCACAAAAGTACAGATGGCCCTGGTTACAAAATGAGTCTTGTCATCTTGGGCAAGATGCAAGACTTTGATGCATGCTATAAAAATACAGGAAATAATAATTACTCTGCATGAGTAACTCTTATAATTTCCTGGGAAGACCAGTTCGAGACACTGCTCCCCGGGATCTTCGGACGAATCCAATTCTCCAGATTGCGCTCCTCTTCCAGCTCGTCTTCCAGACAGTTGATAGCATCGGGGGTAAGCATTCCCCCACTGACAAAACCTGGCTCTGCAGTAGCCTTTGCTTGATGTTGAGTTGGTTTGTAACCCAACCCAAATTTGTCCTTCTTCTCCTCCACAGTTAAGACCTTGCCCCAGCCTAGGGCAGTTCCTTCTTCAACAACCTTCCGGGCTTGTTGGTAAGATGACATGGAGATCCCTGACACAGCAGATGCTTCATTGACGTTCAAGGCTTCAAAACCTTGGCTCATTGTTTCATGGATCTCCCCATCCATCTCAATGTATTTATAAGTAGCCAGATGGCTAACAAAAATGTCCTCCTCTCCACAGATTGTGACAACTTGGCCTTCCCACTCAAATTTTAACTTTTGGTGAAGGGTAGACGTTATTGCGCCGGCGGCGTGAATCCAGGGTCTACCCAACAAACAGCTGTAGGCGGGCTGAATGTCCATCACATAAAAGATAGTTTTAAAAGTCTGTGGGCCAATTGTCACAGGCAGCTCAATCTCTCCCAGAACCGATCTCTTCGAACCATCAAAGGCTCTTACCACCAGGTTGCTGGGTCTCAATGCCAATCCATCATATTCAAGCTTCACCAGAGCCTTCTTTGGTAAGACATTCAGGGAAGAACCTGTGTCCACCAGCACATGAGAAAGGACAGCTCCTTTGCATTCCAGGGTTATGTGCAAGGCTTTGTTGTGGTTGCGGCCATCCGCTGTCAAGTCAGAATTAGTAAACCCTAGCCCATTGCTAGCAGTAACATTTCCAACCACGGTTTCCAATTGGTTGACAGTAATCTCCTCAGGCACGTAAGCTGCGTGCAGGACTTTAAGTAGTGCATTCCAATGGGCTTCGGAGCACATAAGCAGTGAGAGGATGGAGATTTTGGATGGCGTCTGGTGAAGCTGATCCACAACTTTATAATCACTCTTTTTGATGATCCGCATAAACTCATCAACTTCCTGATCAAATGGAGTCTTCAGGGCTTCTTTGGCAGCTGGATCTTCCTGCACCGGGCCTTTTCCTTTTGCCTTGGCAGCAGCTTCTGCTTCGGCTGTAGGTCTTTGAACTTGTGAAGCAAAGAGACGTCCGCTTCGAGTGAAGCCTCCGCCTCCCCCCACATTATCTATTTGTGGTGCAGGTGCTATTGTTTCAAGAGTGATTCTTTTCCCTTCACAGTACACGTCAGAGCCATAGTGCCAAGGGATGGCCCTATTGCTTTCATATGGTACTGGTCCAGGCACCGTGACAGTGACTGGACTGATTGCTGCTGCTGAAGGGACTGTTATTGTTTGTGGATCATAAAAGATTGTAACTGGTGCCCTGGCGGGAGCAGCACCTTCTGAATGGTAGGCGGAATTATTTTCAGGATCGTAGAATATGGTAACAGTAGAGACATCTTCATGATTGATTGCTGGAGTTGTAGGAGGTACCGTTGGAAGGACTGTTGTTGTTGTTGACGGAGATTCGAAATGGAATGAAGCTGAAGTTGTAGCAGGAGAAACTGTTGAAAACTGATCATTTGGAAGGACAGGTGAAGTACTTGTTGATGGTGCTGATGAATTGTCGGGTACAATAGTTGCTGCAGTTGTAGGAGGTTCTGAAACCGTTGTTGATGAAGTTGCCGGATTTGTCGGAAACGATGTAGTGATCTGTAGCAAGCCACTCTGAATAAGGCTGTCAATGCCATTCCTTAAATCTTCACACCCATTCCATGAAATATTGCAGCATGGGCACCCTAGTTCACACCCCGGAAATATTTGGTTTTCGCGGAGTTGAGCTTTGATTTCCACCAATGGTGTCCTGATCTGATCCACACTGGTTATTAAATAAGACGGTTGGTCTTCTTCAATAGCATTAATTCGGGGACCACCATGGTTTGGCATTGGGTTTTTATTGACATTGGGCGGAGGTGCAAAATTCAGAGCCTTGGAGTCTACCAAGTCTTGTACCTTCATATGCAGAGCCCTGCATTTTTCTGTACTGTGACCAGGTGCGTTGGAATGAAAAGCACACCTAGCATTGGAGTCATAGTTCCTTGGTAGACTATTGGGATCTGGAGGTGCCAACGTTCTTAGCTCAACCAGGTTGAGTTTCAGAAGTTGTGGCAGCAAGGCAGCATACGGCATTGGGATCGGGTCGATCACTCGGTTAGCTTGGGATGGTCTTTGTTGGAATGGCCTCTGTTGATTGTTGTTGTTGGTGTTGTTGTTGTTGTAGTTTCTTGGAGGATACTGATTCTGCTGATACTGAGGTTGTTGTTGGAAGTTTTGTTGAGGAGGTTGATAGACTGGCTGAGGATGTGCCGGAGCAGGGATAGTGACTGCTGCTATTGACCTCTGAACATATTGGGGCCTACCCCTGTTGGTGTGAATGGCATTGGTCTCGCCAGTTCTTCTCGGGCCTGCAAAAGGCTTTCTTGTACTACTGGACGAGCTTGCACCGTTGTCTGAGATCTTTCCCATTTTTAACAGGCTTTCAATTCTCTCCCCGGCTATGACAACATCTGCGAAGCTGGTGGAAGAGAAAGCAGCTAACCTGTCAATATACGTTCCCTGGAGAGTGTTCATAAACATGTCTGCCATTTCTCTCTCAGACATAGGTGGTTGAACAGCAGCAGCCAGTTGCCTCCACCTTTGGGCATACTCTCGGAAACTCTCCCTCGAAGACTGTGACATTCCCATTAGGAGGGTCCTGTTGGGTGCCATATCTAGATTATATTGATACTGTCGGATGAAGGCTTCTGCCAGGTCCTTCCAGCATCTTATAGTTGCTCTTGTCAGATGGGAATACCATTCCCTTGATGCTCCAGTCAAGCTATCTTCGAAGTAGAACATCCAAAGTTTCTCATCCATTGTATAGGCTTTCAGCCTTCCCAGAAATGATTGCAAATGAGTCCGGGGGCATGAAGTCCCATTATACTTTTCGAAACAAGGAGGCTTGAACTTATGGGGGATCCTGACCCCTTCTACCAAACCCATGTCCATGACGTCGAACCCCAAAGAGTTTTGAGACTCCAGTGATCTCAACTTCTCAGCTATTTCTTCCAAACGTCTATCATAAGTTTCCTCTCCGGCACCCATTACTGTATACTGGTCCTCCTGAGGATCTTCTTGAAGTACTCTGGCTGCAGTGGCTGTCCCTTGAATGTTGACTGGGATGTTAGCCTCTGGATGGAGATGGGGTCCAAAAACTGGGGGATTGACATGAGGTTGGACCCTCTCATTGTTACTTGTGCCAGCAGTTCCCACATGGGGCTCCTCTTGATTCCTTCCTTCTACCAAAACTCTGAGCCTCTCCTGGCTTTGAGCTAAATTGTTCATCACTTCCATGAATTGTGTTATCTGAGTTCTCATCTCCAACCTTTCGTTGGCCATCTGGTTTCTGACCTCCGTAAGGTCCTGCTGCATCTAATCCATCTGAATTCCCGGAAGGTTGTTTCTAGTTGGATACCTGTGTGGCCTGTTGAGGGGGAATACCCGGCGGCGAGCAATAATTCCTGAGATTCACAACAGAGGTTAGCAACAACAAAACAAAAACCTACAAAACAAACAAAAGGGTTAGCATGCAATGCAATTATGCTTATTTGTTCTCAAGGTATCCGGCTTGGCATTCAGTTTTGACCCTTCCAGACCCTTGAAGATGATGCTGTTGAAGTTGCTTTTGATGTGAACCCAGATAGAAACCAACACAGATATATTACAAAAGTGAAATAATACAATTTGTTCATTTTACAACACAAACCCTCAAAGGGGCCAAAATACATCACAAAAAAAGCAAAAGTACATGGAAAAGGAACAACAACAAGCAAATGATCAAACTCCAAGGCCAAACTCATCCTCACGAACTTCCTTAAGAAGTGCTTCGGTCACAGGATCAGCCGGATGCTCCGTAAGACTTCTGATGAGAAGGTTCCTTGTTGCAACAGCTGCAGTCAACTTCTTGTTCTGACTTTGGTCCTTAGACCTCTTCACTCCTGCTTTGATTTTCAGCTCTGATATTTCCTCCTGGGCTGCTGCCAGGGCTTTTTCCATCTGCTCCATCTTGTCTTGAGCTCTCTTGTCTTCTAGAGTACGGGCCTCAGTGATCCGGACCCACCTGGCCTGACTCTCCTTCAAATACAAGTCTGTCCTTGCTCTCTGGAACTGGGCTTCTTTACAAGCATTCTTCAGAATCTGCTCACCAGCTTTAGACTTGTTGATGTAATCTCCAGACTTCTCAATCTTAGTCAAGTGTTCCACTCTTAACTTCTCCAATCTCTCAATCTCCCTCACACCTTCACTCCTCTCCCGGAGGGTCTTCTGCAAAGCCTGGGTTAGCTTCTCATTTCTTTCCTTCAAGCTTTCAAACTCTTCCAAACTGATAGTGGCAGGGGGTGGTGCTGAAGATGACTCAGGCATGTCTTCTATGGTAAAGGGCAATCCAGAGAATTGGGCCCTGGCATAGGACCACTCATGATATTGGACTGATGCCACATTATTGCACTTCCCCAGAATGGTGATTCCCTTGGTTTGAACACGATCCCAGGCCCAGGCAGCCTGCCTAACAGTTGCCAGACTAATCTTGTTCTCACAGTAGAGGGTCTCAACCAAATCTTGTTCCCTAGGAGTATGAACCAGTGCATAGCCCAATTGTCTCCTGAACAGCAGAGGGTTGTAGTTGATACTTCCCTTAACTCCTATCAAAGGCACATTGGGAAAGTGCCCACAGCTGGTGATCATATCTCTGCCCTTGGTGCTCTGAGTACACCATCTGATATCTGCTGAAGTTAGGACAGTGAGTCTCTTAGCCCAGTTGCTTTGCTGATGAGGATTTAGAAATGCATCTGTCCTGGGTAGATGCCTGAGAAGCCAAGCATGGAATAATGGAGCACAAATCCTCACTAATCTTCCCCTCTGCTTCTCATTTCTCTGATGGACTGAGTAATAGAGATCACCCAGTAAAGTTGGCACAGGGTTCTTCAGGATGAACAAGTGGATTGCATTCTTGCTAATGAATCGAGGCTCATCTGCAAACAACACAATTCCATATACACTTAAGGCCAACAGTGCACAAACAGCTTTCCACTCCCCCAAAGAGGCCTTCAGACTAGCTTGAGAAATCAGGAAGTCCAGATGAAATCCAGAGGTTCCAGCTTTAGAGGTCATATGCTGTTCAATCAAAACAGGCTCCAGATACAAAGCTTTTGCTACCTCTCCATTGCTTGGAAAGACCATTTCAGGGTTGAAAGGGATTTCCCTCTTGATAGGAAAACCAATCAAAGATGAGTATTCTTCTAAAAGAGGTCCCAACTGAAAGTCTTGAAAGGTGAAACACCTCAATGGGGGGTCATAAAACTGAATACAGGTGTGGATGAGGCTCCTCTGAGATGGGTCCAGATCCATAACCATGTCCAGTATATCTCCATAACTCTCCCTGAACAAGGGTATGTGATCTGGAGTGATCAGGGTTTGGATCCTCCTGATGTCTGATAAATCTGGTTGGAAGAAATGATAAGTGATGTTGCTTTTCTTTGGAGCCATGATGCTGAGGACTGAGTAGGATAAGTGCTGATGAAGATGCTGAGGAGTGGACCACTGGCTGGCTAGTGCAAGTAACTGAAGTATATGGCTGACAAACTGATGCAAGTGCTGGTGGAGATAGGTCAAAACTGCAGATGGGGTCAAAACCAAAACCAGATGAAAATGGATACCCTGAAACACAAATAAGCACATGTTAATATGATGCAATGAGTATGTATGCAAATGATATGCAAGGGTCTGTGACTGAGCTGGATCTGATTAACTGCCTTGGTATAGATCCATGTGTGTTCAAGAAATCCAGATGGAGGTCTAAAAATCCAGTAACCAGGGTGGGGGACTCAAATAAAGAGCCACAAGTCCAAGGTTTTAGAATCACAAGAACTGTCCAACATGGAGCATTCTTAACAAAGTCAAAGTAACAGGGTATTCTAAGGTCAAGGTACCTGCAAACCTGTAAACAGCCCAACCCCCTCACAGGTGATGATCTAGAACAAGGATCCTCAGACTTGGATCAGTTATGAGAAGTGTAAACACTTCTAACCCGGAGGTACAGTGTTTACAATAACCATAAAAGTTCCTCCTCTAATTCACCTCAGTTTCTGAAGGTCAATACTAAAAGGTCATCCAGACTTAGCAGGCTTCCCAGATAGCCCTAGCATTGCAGGAAATCTGCAACACAGAGTTCTCAAGAAGAAACCCATATCTGAACCGTGTTTCATATTCCCGCACCAGACCGAAATGGAATGGGAAAGAATATGATTCACTCTAGCCTAGGTGTCACTCAGGTCCCAGGTATAGGACCTTAACTCTCAATGAAATACCCACCCACCAAAACAAAAACCAGATCCAGCCAGCAACAATGACAATATGATATATAAATGCAGTAAAGAAAGCAGTAAAGTAACTGTACATAAAGCGAATAACAGAAATAAGTACAAGCACAAACAAGCACATAACACCCCAGTAAACACAAATCAAACAAGCGCTAGGAGGAACCCACAAAAAGAACCAGAAGCCCTGGTTGCAATATAAGGGTCCCCAGCAGAGTCGCCAAGCTGTCGCTCCCGACAAATGACAATGGGGTCAGATGAAGGTACAGACGCGAACGGTCGGCGAAGGGAACAGTGAGAACACACAGCCGTGAACTCACTGGAGATGAAAAGAGTCGCCAGCTAGGCATTTTTATCCCGGAGGAAAGGCAATGCTGCATAGACCTAGAAAGAGATGGATAAGACGGTTGCGAACCAGAGAGACTGAGAAAGGGGGTTGGTTACAACCTGGGAAGGTATTAGCACCCAGATTGTCCGTCGTACTCGACGGGATCCACGCTTAAAAGATTTGTATTTTAAAGGGGTAGTGTCAGTGCAATCTGTGTGTAAAATAGCTGGAAAAGGATATACAGGTGCCAGTGTAAAAGAAGTGAAGTGTATAAATGATGTGTCAGTGTAAGAAAAGGAATAAGATGCTCAAGATCATGAGGCTAAAAGAATGATGATGGGAAGAGGGGGAATGTACAGAGACTTTTTGTTCGATAACTGTTAAGTTATGCCTACGTATCCTCTCGTGCAATGAGGAAGTCAGAACACCGTAGTTCGACCCAAAGAGACTGAAAGGTGAATTGACTTGTGAACTGCTTGCTTGCCTATGCTCAAGTGTATGACCTGTGTGGCTCAGGTGCTAACTGTCTTGCATTAGACGGAAGAAGCAAGTTCTCGATTGTGAGTGAAGATGATGAGAAAAGAATCCCGGAGGAGAAGATTATTGTTTGTTTTTGAGTTTTCAGTCTTTTATTGCTTTTGAAAGTTTGTCATAGATTAATGAGCTTAAGTCTAAACCAATGGGTTAGTAAACCCATCACATCTTCCCTCTGATTAGGGGTAATGAGAGTACCTTAAGTGTGAAGTCAGATTCTCACACTTAATCACCTTTGGTGTAGGATTAAGATCATTAACCTACTTGTGATTATTTAGATGTTTTTGTGATTTTTTTTAGTGTTGAGTAATGAGGTTAAGCCATAATCAAGGATTAAACAGACCCATTACACCATCCTAAAAGAAGGATAATAGATGAGAATGTTTAAGCTGAGGAAGACTCCTCAACTTAATCCATGATTAGGGATTAAACCCATGACAAAACAAGCCTTTATTAAGTGGATTTTATTTAATGATATGATGATGAAGTGAATTTTATGGTTTGTAAGACAACTTGAGGGGGACTTGTCCATTAACACTAGGGTTAGTCCTTCTTAACCAATTAAGGAAGAATTAGAACCCTAATGCAAGGCCCAAGTTACAAGTGTAATGTCTTGATGATTATTAGGTGCATTGATTAAGAGATTTAAACACCTTAAGGGTTCAAGACTTAGGATTAAAGTTATACACTCCATCCTAAGAGAAGGATGCAGGCATAAGCTTAATCACAAAGTCTTAAAGCCTTTAGGGTTTAGTCCCTGATTATGAGGTGAGAAGAGAAGACTCAAAGAGAGACACAAAGGTAAAACTATGAGGGGAGACTAATCAAAACCCTAATTCATTGTCATGCTTGGTTGATCCTAAGGTTTGTGAGGTTTGCAAGAACAATCTTCAGAGGAACCACCAGGAAGCAGATGAAAGGATCAAGAGAAGCAAAGCAACTTGCTTCATTCAAGAAGTCAAGTCACTTGAAGAAAGAAAGTGGGAGAAGCAAGAATGAGCAAGCTCAAACTCAAACACATATAAGAATGCAGCAATGGATGCAAGAGAGATGAAAAGAAAAGTTATGAGAAGTGAAGGCAAATCCACTTCTCAAGTTCACTTACCACCTGAAATGTTAGAAAGAAAATGCAATGCAATGCAAGATGAGATGAAATGATATGATGCTAAGCAAAACCAGAAGCATGTTGATGATGATAATGATGCTATGAGATGCTGCAAACATGAGACAAGACAATGGGGATGTTCATACAAGATTATGAATGCAAATGATGCAAGCTAAGGAGCATGAACAAGCATGAAAAGTTATGAATCATACAAGACAAATGACATGGCAAATATGAGATGCAATGATCAATGGTGCTTTCTACATGTCTTAAGATGTCAAATGAATCATAAGCATGCACCAAATGCAATGACAAGTCATGTTATGCAAGAGAATGCAAGAAGGATGCAAAAGAAAGCCCAAATTAGGGTTCATGGATCAAACATCAAACACAAACCAAAAACAGAAGCAAACCTCATGATAAAAAATGGAAAATGGCACCCAAAGAAACCCTAGGCCTATGATGAACCACTGCCCAAAGGGGAGCTCTCAACTCTCAACCAAACTCAAGATATGAATTTTCTAAGTTATTAGGGTTTTTTAGGGTTCTTAACAAAACAAATGCCAAACAATTTGAAAATGCAAGAACAATTCATGGCCTTTTTATCCTAGAAACTACATGCAAAACAAAAGACAATGCAAGAAGAATCAATGTCTCAACCTTCACCAAAAGGCAGAAATGAATTTTCAAACATGTGATCAAAATAATGCATAAAAAATGATTTAATTCAATGAAAAATTCTTAAAATGCATCAAGATCAAAAAAGAAATTTGGTTTGAAGGTTGGACAATGTTTCTAAATGTCTTAGAACATTTCATGAATTTTTTTTTGTAATTTTTAAATACCTAAAAGTATTTTTAATTAATTAATTCTCATTAATCAATTAAAAATAATCTTTTAAATATTTAAAAATACTTTTTTAATGATAAAAAATAAAATAAAAATATTTTTGGGTCTTAAAAATTAATAAAACCTTAAGGAAAAAGTTTCATAATTTTTATGAATTTTTTGCTATTTTAAATTAAATGTGCAAGTTAATTGAGAAGAAAATGAAATAAAAACAAATAAAAATGAAAAGTATGCAACATGAGTGGCTGTGATTGAAGGCAGAGAGATCCAAGGGTCCAGCACGCAAGTCAACAAGACTGGGGGTCAGCTCAATCTAAGGCCCAGGTTCAAAATTTCAAAACGCGCGTGATCCAATGGCTATGGTTCAAAGCTGATTTAATTAATTGTGATTAACTTAATTAAACAGAATTAGGGTTTAATGACCCATCTGCACCGTCCACGAGCGCGCGGGAAACATCATCTAATGGACCAGATTTGAAGTTGCTAATTAATGACACTTAAACCCTAATTACACTCAGGCGACCGGAGATGAGCTCCGGTCGTCTTCTCCGGCCATACCAAAACCCTAGCTCCTTATCCAGGCCACCCCATGTCAAATCAACTGCCCAGAAACATTTCCCACACTTCCTACAACCCAAATCCATGATCAAACATCATCTTACCATCAAGAACAGCTTGAATCGAAGCAAAACAAAAAATGGGGCCAAACTTTCAGACACCCACCAAATGTTCATTTCTCCACCATTTTAAATTCTAAACACATCACAGTGATCCTCAGAGCATGCACTTTCGATTTGTAACAAAAGAAACAAGCTTTAAAAAGTTTGAAGTTTGAGACTACCTGAGGTGACAAATCCTGTTTCTGGGCTTCCAGGGCCGTTTCTTGATGCAAGCTAACTCTAATGACTCCCCTGGTGTCAATGGCAGGTTTGAAATGAGCTCTAGCAAGCTATTTCATGAGTTACCAAACTGATATAGCAGAGAATGAACTTGGTGTGTAGGCTGTTTTAGGTCAGTGTAATGGGTGGTTTGGACTCCTTTGGATGTTCCTGATTTGTTGGTGAAGAGAGATGAAGTGTTTGATGGCTGTATAGTAAGATTCGAAGAGAACTGGTTTGGAAGGTGAGAAATGGTAGAGCTCAGGTCAGGCTTGTTTCAGGCTTGAGCTTTGGTGGTTTGAGGCCTATGGAGTGTGTTGAGTTGGATGATGAAGAAAGTTTGAGTGTTTCTTGGCTGTGGAGGCAGATTCGAAAGTTTTTGCAATGTGGTGTCTTTTTTGTGAATGTGATGGTGTGTATGTTTCAGCCTTGCTTTGTGTTATGTTTAGCTTGCAAACTGTCCACATAATTCTCTCTCATTGGTCAGTTGACAAGACATGCCCTTTATTGATTGGTAAGGCAACTTTTGCAAAAAGTCCACTTCTTGTAAGAGAGGGCATGGGCTAAACTCTAGCTAAGTACAATGGGCATGGGGCTGCGCAGCATGATGTGGGAGAGGTCTAGCAAAGCTCAGCAGCCAATGCATCAAGTTGGTGAAGTGATCATGATGGTTTTTGCAAGTTGTTGCTTTATGGAATTCTATGAGAAAATGCCTTGTTACACAAACCAAACCATGGGCAAACTTGATCCAATTCTGATTTTATGACTTAGAGAAATGTTTGTGTACTGGTTTGAGAGGAATTAGAAGTCACATAATGCATTTGTCCAAGATTTTGCAAAGTTCTCACTTAGGGCATGCCTTGAAAATCAATGATTTTAGCCAACTTTGCATTGCCATAACTTTTGATCCAAGAAGAGTTTGGTCATGTTCTTGTACTTTTTGAAAAGGGAAAGATGAGATCTACAACTTTCATGACCAAAGTTTTTCCATTTGAAGCATTTTTGGATTAAGAATCAAGGCTTGAAAAATGACCTAAAATGATGCATTCTTGAAAAGTCAACTATGCCCAAAAAGTCAACATTTGCAAAAACCCTAAATTCTTGATTTTCATGAACTTCAACCTTCTTCCATGATCAAATAAAGATCATATACACTCAAAATGATGAAGATCACCCATTGGTTGGGTCATTGGGGGCCTCAGATGCCCTGATTTTGCACTGACTTGTCTGAAAAGTCAACTCTTGATCAGATGACTTCCCCATGGAATTTCTTCATGAAAATTGATATGTATACTCCCTATACCATATAGAGATCAATGAAAACAAGAATGACCAAAAAATTTGGAGTTATGGCCTCTGAAACCAAAACCCTAATTTTCAGTCAACTGTGTAGTTCAAACTGGCTCTGCATCCACTCAAACCCTAGCTCTTATGATTCCTCTGCATTTTTGACTTTGAGGAGATGAAATATGATATAAGAACACACATGGACCCCTTTGAGTTGATTGGTTGCCTTTGGAATGGCTCAAGATGCTTTGGGATTGCTCAGATCACAAACCCTATGTGCAGATGCCTTGAAAGCTATGCAGTGGATAAAAAAAATGAGATGTGAGATGACATGATTGTACTTATGCATATGAGAATGATCACAAGCCATGGTGTGAATGGGTGAGGGCAAATTTGGGGTGTTTACACCTAGATCCTGATTCAGGCTTCTAAACAACAAATTAAACACATCCAAGTGATCCTCTAACAGCCTAGGTCACGGGTAAAATCGAAAGAAACAAATTTCACGGGTAAAATTTCAGAGTGACAATACAAACTCATTTCCTACTCATTTTCGATTCTAAGAGTATCCCCATGATCAGCAAGACATAAGCAACCAGATTATAACTCAAAATGCAAGCTCTGAGAAAAAATGTTCATGATCATACCTGAGCTGGAAGGCTTCAATACTGAGCTTCCAGAGCCTCCTTTGTGTGCAAATGAACTTCTTTGACTCCCTTGGACTCAAAGAGAAGCTCCAAAGTTCTTGTGGATGGCTGGTTTGAAGAGAAGAGTTCTGGTGCAGCAGGTTTCACAGTCAGGAATTGTGAGGTTTCAGGCTACTCCAATGGTGGATTCTTGCTCCTTTGGGTGTGTTTGACTTGTTGGTGAAGAGAAATGGGGTGTTTGATGGCTGGAAAGTGAGATTCGAAAGTTCTGGCTTTGAAGATGAAAAATGGTGAAGCTTAGTTCTTGCTTAGTTCAGGCCTGAGTCTTGCTGGTTTTAGCTCAATGAAGCAAGGTGAGTTGATCAATGGACTTGTTTTTTGTGTTTGTGAGCTGTGTAGAGAAATTCGAAGAGAAATGCTTGAGGGATTGAGTTTGTGAATGTGTTGCCCTTGTGTGTTTCAGCCTTGCTTGATGTATGAAATGGCTAGCATTTTGCTTGCATAAAATAATCTCATTGGTCAGATGATGTGACCTGGCCTGCTGTGATAGGTAAGTTGCCTTTTGCAAAATGTCAACTTTGGTGTAAGGAAAGCATGGGTTGAGTTCTAGGCTGGTACAATGGCTATGGGCTGCGCAGCATGGTGAGGGGAGAGGGCTAGTGTGGTTCAGCAGCCAAGGCAACAAGTGGGTGAGATGTGATCATGAGTTTTGCAACTTGCTTGCCTTTGCCTTTTCATGAAAATATCTTGCTCCAAAGGCATGAAACATGAGGAAATCTTGGTTCAATCTGAACTTTAGGACTTACATGATGCTTGTGTAATGGTTTGATGTCAATTAGAAGTCACAATTTGCCTTGGTACAAGATTTTGCAAGTTTCTCATTTGGTGCACATCTTGAAAATTAGTGATTTTTGCCAACTTTGACACACCATAACTTTTGATCCAAAATGAATTAGGTCATGTTCTTGTACTTTTTGAAAAGGGAAAGATCTAATCTACAACTTTCATGACCAAAGTTTTTCCATTTGAAGCTTTTTTGAATCAAAAAGTAAGGGTTGAAAAATGGCATAAAATGACATATTCTTCAAAAGTCAACCATGCCCCAAAAAGTCAACTTTGCAAAAACTTCAAATTCTTGGATTTTGTGAACTTCAACCTTCTTCTATGATCAAATAAAAATCATATACACTCAAAATGATGAAGGTCACCCCTTGGTTGGGTCACTGGGGGCCTCGGATGCCCTGATTTTGCACTGACTTGTCTGAAAAGTCAACCTTTGATCAGATGACTTCCCCATGGAATTTCTTCATGAAAATTGATATGCATACTCCCTATACCATATAGAGACCAATAGAAACAAGAATGACCAAAAAATTTGGAGTTATGGCCTCTGAAACCAAAACCCTAATTTTAGGTCATCTGTGCAGTTAAACCTGGCTCTGCTTCCATACAAACCCCAGTTCTTGTGATTCTTTGGCATTCTTGAATTTGAGAGGGTGTAATATGATATAAGAACACAAATGGATCCCTTTGAAGTGATTGATGACCTTTGGAGTGGCTCAAGAAGCTCTTGGATTGCTCAGATCACAAACCCTAGGTGCAGATGACTTTGAATCTATGCAGTGAATCAAAATTGTGGTATGAGATGGCATGATTGTGTTTATGCATATGAAAATGATCACAAGCCATGGTGTGAATGGGTGAGGGAAAATTTGGGGTGTTTACACATACTGCATTGCATACTGACTTTTGTTTTGTTTTGTAGGTTTTTGTTTTGTTTGTTACTAACTCTATTGTGATTCAGGAATTATTGCTCGCCGCCAGGTGTTTCCTCTCAACCGTCCGCACAGGTATCCTACTCGCAACAATCTTCCTGGTATCCAAATGGATCAAGTACAGCAGGACCTGACAGAGGTCAGGACTCAGATGGCTAATGAAAGGCTGGAGATGAGAAACCAAATGACCCAATTCATGGAAGTAATGAATGGCTTGGCCCAAAGTCAAGAAAGGTTGAGGGCATTAGTAGAAAGACAAACCCCAGAAGAACCCCATCTGGGAACTGGAGGAACAAGTAACAATGAAAGGGGTCAACCCTATGTTAACCCACCAGTATATGGGCCTCATCTACATCCGGAAGTCAACATCCCGGGAAATGTGCAAGGAAATACTACTGCAGGCAGGATCTTGCAAGAAGATCCTCAGGAGGAGCAGTTTACTGTAATGGGAGCTGGGGATGAAGTCTATGATAGGAGGTTTGATGAAATTGCTGAGAAGTTGAGATCTTTGGAGTCTCAAAATTCCCTAGGTTTTGATGTCATGGATATGGGGTTAGTGGATGGGGTAAGGATTCCCCACAAGTTTAAACCCCCGTGCTTCGAGAAATACAATGGCACTTCCTGTCCACGAACTCACTTACAGTCCTTTCTGGGGAGACTTAAGGCATACACCATGGACGAAAAACTGTGGATGTTTTACTTTGAAGACAGTTTGACTGGGGCTTCAAGGGAGTGGTATTCACACTTAACCAGAGCTACTATCAGATGCTGGAAGGACCTAGCTGAAGCCTTCATCAGGCAGTACCAATACAATCTGGACATGGCTCCTAACAGGACCCTTTTGATGGGAATGTCTCAGTCCTCTAGAGAAAGCTTCAGGGGATATGCCCAGAGGTGGAGACAGCTTGCTGCTGCTGTCCAGCCACCCATGTCGGAAAGAGAAATGGCCGACATGTTTATGAATACTCTGCAAGGAACGTATATTGATAGGCTAGCTGCCTATTCTTCCACCAGCTTCGCAGACGTAGTAATAGCCGGGGAAAGAATTGAAATCCTATTGAAGATGGGTAAAATTTCTGATAATGGTGCAAGTTCGTCCAGTAACCCCAGGAAGCCTTTTGTGGGACCTAGAAGAACCGGTGAGACAAATGCCATTCATGCCAGTAGGGGCAGACCTCAGTATGCCCACAGATCAGTAGCAGCTGTCACTATTCCAGCTCCGATTCCTCAGCAACCAACATATCAACCACAACAACAACCACACTATCAGCAGCAAGTTCAATATCCGCCATAGAGGACCTACAACAACAATAACAATAATCAACAACAAAGACCTTTTCAGCAAAGACCATCACAGGAAAATAGGGTGATTGACCCTATCCCTATGCCTTATGCTGCCTTATTGCCACAACTCCTGAAACTCAACTTGGTTGAATTAAGGACATTGGCACCACCAGATCCCTCCAATCTCCCAAGGAATTACGATGTCAACGCCAGATGTGCTTTCCACTCCAATGCACCTGGCCACAATACTGAAAAATGCAGGGCTTTACAAATGAAGGTACAAGATCTGGTGGATTCTAAAGCCCTCAACTTTGCACCCCCTCCAAGTGTCACCAAGAACCCCATGCCCAATCATGGAGGACCGAGAATTAATGCCATTGAGGAAGACAATCCATCTTTCTTAATCACCAGTGTTGGACAGATTCGGACACCTCTGGTCGAAATTAAAGCTCAACTCCTAGAATGTCAGATGTTCCCCGGGTGTGAGCTCGGTTGTGGGTATTGAAACATTTCGGTCAACGGGTGTGATAATTTGAGAAGCGGCATAGATGGTCTTATCAAAAGTGGTATACTTCAGATCTCAACAACGGCGCCTACAAATCCAGCAATTCCTTTGACAACAATTCCTGATTCTTCTACAACTGCAACAACAATCATTCCGACCAATTCATCAATATCATTAACAATGGCTTCATCCATCACTTCAATAAATCAAATGTCAACAACCATTTCTTCTACAACATCAGCATCCCTTTATTCAGCAGAATCTTCTATAACACCAACAGAAATTAATGCAGATATCTCAGCAGTCACCATCTACTATGATCCATCAGATGTCCCTCCAAACAGCAATTTCCAACAACAAACAGTGGCACCTCCTTCCAGGTCACCAGTCACCATTTACTACAATCCGCACACCGTTACAACACCCTCCTCTGCAGCAGTCAGTCCAGTTACCATCACGGTGCCTGGACCAGTTCCATATGAAAGCAGCAATGCCATACCTTGGCATTATGGTTCTGATCTCTACTGCAATGGGGAGAAAATCACTTTAGATTCTTCAACTTCTTCTCCACAGATTGATAATGTTGGGGGAGGCGGAGGCTTCACCAGAAGCGGACGCCTTTTTGCCTCATAATTGCAAAGACCTAATGCCGAAGCAGAAGCTGCTGCCAAAGCAAAGGGGGAGAGTGTGATATCTGAAGAACCAATTAATAAAGAAACTCAGAAGACATCTTTTGAGCAAGATGTAGATGAGTTCATGAGAATTATAAAGAGAAGTGATTACAAGGTAGTGGATCAGCTTCACCAAACTCCCTCAAAAATCTCCATATTATCCCTGTTGATGTGTTCTGAAGCTCACAGGAATGCACTATTGAAAGTCTTGCACGCAACATACGTGCCAGAGGAGATCACTGTTAATCAGCTAGAAACTGTGGTGGCAAATGTCAACACCAGTCACGGACTGGGCTTTACCAATGCTAACTTAACAACTGAGGGACGTAACCACAACAAGGCTTTACATATCACCTTGGAATGCAAAGGTGCTGTTCTATCTCATGTGCTGGTGGACACTGGGTCCTCACTCAATGTTTTGACAAAGAAAGCCTTAGTGAAGCTGGAGTATGATGGCTTGGCACTGTGTCCAAGTAATTTAGTGGTGAGAGCATTTGATGGCTCTAAAAGATCAGTGCTTGGAGAGATTGATCTTCCTGTGATGATTGGCCCGCAGACTTTTAAAATTACCTTTTATGTGATGGACATTCAGCCGGCCTACAGCTGTTTGTTGGGTAGACCCTGGATCCATGCCGCTGGTCTGTTTTTATGTCCAGCGGGTCATTTTATGCGAAGTATTTTTTAACTGCATCTGAATTCACAGGGGACGGGAAGTCCTCACCATCCATGGTGCTAAGCATGAGTGCTCCACCAGAGAAAACTTTCTTCACCACAAATGGTCCTTCATAGTTCGGAGTCCATTTGCCCCTGTGGTCTGTATGAGGGGGGAGGATTCTCTTCAACACAAGATCCCCTACTTGGTACTCTCGGTGCCTGACTTTCTGATCGAAGGCTTTCTTCATTCTTTTCTGATACAGCTGCCCATGACAGATTGCAGCCAACCTTTTCTCTTCAATCAGACTCAGTTGTTCGAATCGGGACAGGACCCATTCTGCTTCGTTCAGCTTAACATCCATCAGTACCCGTAAGGAGGGTAGTTCAACTTCAACAGGTAGGACTGCCTCCATACCATACACAAGCTGATATGGTGTTGCCCCAGTGGATGTTCTGATCGACGTGCGGTACCCATGCAAGGCAAACGGTAGCATCTCATGCCAGTCTTTGTATGTGACTACCATCTTTTGCATAATCTTCTTGATATTCTTATTAGCCGCCTCAACAGCGCCGTTCATCTTTGGCCTGTAAGGAGAAGAATTGTGGTGTTGGATCTTGAAGTCCCGGCATAATTCAGCCATCATCTTGTTGTTTAAATTGGAACCATTATCAGTAATGATTCGCTCGGGAACTCCGTACCGACAGATGATATCTCTCTTCAGAAATCTGGCTACCACTTGCCTTGTAACATTTGCATATGAGGCTGCTTCAACCCACTTGGTGAAATAATCGATAGCGACCAGGATGAATCTGTGGCCGTTTGAAGCAGTTGGCTCAATCTTGCCAATCATATCAATGCCCCACATGGCAAAGGGCCAGGGTGAAGACATTATATTTAAAGGATTGGGAGGCACATGCACTTTATCTGCGTAAATCTGGCATTTATGGCACTTTCTGGCATAAGCACAACAGTCTGCATCCATTGTGATCCAGTAATAACCTGACCTTAGCAATTTCTTGGCCATGGCCTGTCCTCCTGCATGGGTACCAAAGGATCCTTCGTGCACTTCATGCATCAACAAATCTGCTTCCGTCTCGTCAACACATCTGAGGAGTACCATATCAAAGTTCCTTTTGTATAAAGACCCATCAGTGTTCAGAAAGAAACTACCAGCAAGCCTTCTCAAAGTCTTCTTATCATTGGAAGATGCCCCAAGTGGGTATGTTTGATCCTCCAAGAAGCACTTAATGTCATGGAACCAAGGCTTATCATCTGACAACTTCTGCTGCGAACACATATGCTGGTCTATCAAGTCTGGACACTGAGATCTGAGGTACAAAGTTAGCAGCTTGAACTTTGATCATGGATGAAATGGTAGCCAGAGCATCTGCAAATTGATTCTCGTCCCGAGGGATATACTCAAGCTTGACCGTTGTGAAGAAAGTCAATAACCTCCTTGTATAATCCCTGTAAGGTATCAGATGATCCTGGTGGGTGTACCATTTTCCGTTGGTTTGATTAACTACCAGAGCTGAATCCCCGAATACGGTCAATGTCTTGATCCTGAGGTCAATGGCTTCCTCAAGACCCATAATGCAAGCTTCGTATTCAGCTTCGTTGTTAGTGCAGTTGAAAGTGAGTTTTGCCGAGAAAGGCATGTGAACTCCTTTAGGCGTAATGAGTACTGCACCAACACCACGACCATTCATGTTAACAGCCCCATCAAACATCATAGTCCATTCTTCTTCTGGGTCAGGCCCTTCAGTGTGAACAGGCTCTTCATGATCTTTCGCTTTTATGAACATGATGTCTTCATCAGGGAAGTCAAATCTCATAGGCTGGTAGTCATTAATAGGTTGCTCAGCAAGATATTCAGACAATACACTGCCTTTGATGGCCTTCTGAGACGTGTACTGGATGTCATATTCTGTGAGAATCATTTGCCATCTTGCAACCCGTCCGGTAAGAGCTGGCTTCTCGAAAATGTACTTAACTGGGTCCATTTTGGATATCAATAAGGTAGTGTGGGTCAACATATACTGTCTCAGTCGGCGAGCAGCCCACGCTAAAGCACAGCAAGTTTTCTCGAGCAGTGAATAACGTTGTTCACAGTCGGTAAACTTTTTGCTTAGGTAGTATATTGCATACTCTTTTCGACCAGACTCGTCATGCTGGCCCAGCACACACCCCATTGACTCTTCTAATACTGTCAAGTACATTATCAGAGGTCTTCCTTCCACTGGAGGCATAAGGATTGGAGGTTCTTGTAAGTATTCTTTGATCTTGTCAAAAGCCTTCTGGCAATCTTCGTTCCACCTGACCGTCTGTTCTTTTCTTAACAGTTTGAACAAGGGTTCCCAGGTTGCTGTAAGGTGAGATATGAACCGTGAGATGTAGTTCAATCGACCTAAGAACCCTCGAACTTCTTTCTCGGTTTTTGGTGCAGGCATTTCTTGAATGGCTTTGACTTTATCTGGGTCCACTTCAATTCCTTTCTCGCTTACAATAAAGCCCAGCAGCTTACCAGATCGCACCCCAAACGTGCACTTGTTAGGATTCAACTTCAATTGATACTTCCTCAGACGCTTGAATAGCTTCAGCAGATTTACCAGGTGTTCTTCCTCTGTAAGGGACTTGGCAATCATGTCATCCACATAACACTCGATTTCTTTATGGATCATATCGTGGAATAATGTTACCATAGCCCGTTGATATGTAGCACCCGCGTTCTTCAATCCAAATGGCATCACCTTATAATAGAAAGTGCCCCAGGGTGTGATGAAGGTTGTCTTCTCCATGTCTTCAGGTGACATCTTAATCTGATTGTACCCCGAAAATCCGTCCATGAAGGAGAATACCGAGAACTGAGTCGTATTATCAACCAATACATCAATGTGAGGTAATGGGAAGTCATCTTTTGGGCTGGCTCTGTTCAGGTCCCGGTAGTCAACACACATCCTCACTTTGCCGTCTTTCTTAGGCACAGGTACTATATTAGCAACCCACGGTGGATAGCTAGTCACAGCAAGGAATCCGGCGTCCCACTGCTTTTGTACCTCTTCTTTGATTTTCATTGCCATGTTTGGGCGAGTGCGGCGCAATTTCTGTTTAACCGGTGGACATTCTTCTCTCAAAGGCAGCTTGTGCACAACAATGTCGGTGTCCAACCCTGGCATATCCTGATAAGACCAAGCAAACACGTCCACATATTCTTGAAGCAGATCAATCAGTTGTCTCTTCACTGAGTCTTGCAGGCAGGCCCCGATCTTAACCTCTTTCACATCTTCAAATGTACCAAGATTAATCGTTTCGACCTCCTCCTGATGAGGAGTGATGACCTTCTCCTCTTGTCTCAACAACCTGGCTAGCTCTTCAGGAAGCTCATACTCTTCTTCAACCCCTTCATCAGCTTGATTGATTGGATTGTCAAAG
Organism: Lathyrus aphaca; assembly: GCA_963966055.1. Classification (NCBI taxonomy): domain Eukaryota; kingdom Viridiplantae; phylum Streptophyta; class Magnoliopsida; order Fabales; family Fabaceae; genus Lathyrus; species Lathyrus aphaca. Next base: position 49,955,674 of record OZ014520.1, read on the forward strand.
TCATACGAAGTCATAGCTGTGCTGTTGTCGGTGCTGTCTGGAAGGCACTCTCTGCAAGGGTTCAGTTTGTTCATTTTAGTGATTGATTTTAATCTTGCTTAGAAAAGTGAAATAAAGTTATCATTTTGAAAACATCGCCATTTATTTTTTGTACAAAAAGAAAAATGGAAAAACAGTGAGCGGAAAAGAAAAAGACTTGTTTGCAAAAGATGTCTGATATTTCATTGATTAATCTTGTTGCACAAAAATTACAGATGGCCCGATTACAAAATGAGTCTTGTCATCTTGGGCAAGATGCAAGACTTTGATGCATGCTAAAAAAATACAGGAAATAATAAGTACTCTGCATGAGTAACTCTTATAATTTCCTGGGAAGACCAGTTTGAGATACTGCTCCCCGGGATCTTTGGACGTATCCAATTCTCCAGACTGCGTTCTTCTTCCAGCTCGTCTTCCAGATTGTTGATAGCATCAGGGGTGAGCATCCCCCCACTGACAAAACCGGGCTTCTCGGCAGCCTCTGCTTGATTTTGCTGAGTTGGTCTGTAACCCAACCCAGATTTGTCTTTCTTCTTCTCCACAGATAATACATTGCCCCAGCCTTGGGCAGTTCCTTCCTCGACAACCTTCCGGGCTTGTTGATAAGATGACATGGAGATCCCAGGTACAGCAGACGCTTCATTCACATTCAGAGCCTCAAACCCTTGACTCATCGTCTCATGGATCTCCCCATCCATCTCAATATACTTATAAGTAGCCAGATGGCTAACAAATATATCCTCCTCTCCACAGATAGTAACGACTTGGCCCTCCCACTCGAATTTTAACTTCTGGTGAAGGGTTGAGGTCACGGCGCCAGCGGCGTGAATCCATGGTCTACCCAATAAACAGCTGTAGGCAGGCTGTATATCCATCACGTAGAAGGTCGTTTTGAAAGTTTGTGGGCCAATCGTTACAGGCAACTCAATTTCTCCCAGAACCGATCTCTTAGAACCATCAAAGGCTCTCACTACCAAGTTGCTGGGTCGCAATGCCAATCCTTCATATTCCAGCTTCACAAGGGCCTTCTTAGGTAAGACATTAAGGGATGATCCTGTGTCTACCAGTACATGGGAAAGGACTTCACCTTTACATTCCATGGTGATGTGCAAGGCCTTGTTATGATTGTGGCCTTCCGTAGTCAAATCAGTGTTGGTGAACCCTAGCCCGTTACTAGCATTGACATTTCCAACTACAGCTTCTAGCTGATTGACTGTGATCTCTTCCGGCACATAAGCAGCGTGCAAGACTTTGAGTAGTGCGTTCCGATGGGCCTCAGAGCACATAAGCAGTGATAGAATGGAGATCTTGGAAGGGGTCTGATGAAGCTGGTCCACTACTCTGTAATCACTTTTCTTGATGATTCTCATGAACTCATCGACCTCTTGATCAAAGGGTGTTTTCAAAGCTTCCTTAACAGCTGGGTCTTCCTGCACCAGGCTCTTTCCTTTTGCCTTGGCAGCAGGTTCTGCTTCGGCAGTGGGTCTTTGAATTTGTGGGGCAAAAAGACGTCCGCTTCGAGTGAAACCTCCGCCTCCTCCCACATTATCTATTTGCGGTGCAGGGGTTGATGTATCAAGAGTGATTCTTTGTCCTTCACAGTATATGTCAGAGCCGTAGTGCCAAGGGATGGCCCTACTGTTTTCATAAGGTACTGGTCCAGGCACTATGACAGTGACTGGACTGATGACAGCTGCAGAAGGGATTGTGACAGTTTGTGGATCATAATAAATTGTGACTGGTGCTCTGATGGGAGCAGCACCTTCTGAGTTGTAGGCAGAGTTACTTTCAGGATCATAAAATATTGTGACAGTTGAGACATCTTCATGATTTGTTGCTGGTGTTGTAGGAGACATTGTCGGAAGGATGGGTGTTGTTGTTGTAGGAGATTCAAAATGGAGTGATGCTGAAATTGTAGAAGGAACATTTGTTGATATCTGATCAGTTGAGATGACAGATGAAGTATTTGTTGATGAAGCCGAAGAGTTGTCGGGAACAATGGTTGTTGCAGTTGTAGGAGATACCGGAATTGCTGCTGATGAGATTGCTGGATTTGTTGGGAATGATGTGGTGATTTGAAGTTGGCCACTCTGAATGAGACCATCTATGCCATTCCTCAAGTTATCGCACCCATTTACTGAAATATTGCAGTAAGCACACCCTAACTCACACCCTGGGAACATTTGACATTCGAGGAGCTGAGCTTTGATTTCTACCAACGGTGTCCGAATCTGACCCACACTGGTTATTAAGTAAGACGGCTTGTCTTCTTCAATAGCGTTGATTCTGGGACCTCCGTGGTGTGGCATAGGGTTCTTGTTGACATTCGGTGGTGGTGCAAAGTTCAGAGCCTTAGAGTCTACCAGGTCCTGTACCTTCATGTGCAAAGCTTTGCACTTCTCTGTACTATGGCCAGGTGCATTTGAATGGAAGGCACATCTGACGTTGGAGTCATAATTTCTGGGTAGACTGTTGGGATCTGGAGGGGCCAACGTCCTTAGCTCAACCAGGTTGAGTTTTAGGAGTTGTGGCAGTAATGTAGCATATGGCATAGGGATCGGATCGATCACCCTATTGGCTTGCGATGGCCTCTGCTGGAATGGCCTTTGCTGGTTGTTGTTGTTGGTGTTGCTGTTGTTGTAATTTCTCGGAGGATACTGAGCTTGTTGATGGTACTGAGGTTGTTGCTGATAGTTTTGCTGCGGAGGTTGATAAGCTGGTTGCGGATGAGCTGGAGCGGGAATGGTGACTGCTGCCACATATCTATGAACATATTGGGGCCTGCCCCTGTTAGTGTGGATGGCATTGGTCTCACCAGTCCTTCTTGGGCCCGCAAAAGGCTTTCTTGCATTACTGGATGAGCTTGCACCGTTGTCTGAGATCTTACCCATCTTCAATAGGCTTTCAATTCTCTCCCCGGCTATGACTACATCTGCAAAGCTGGTAGACGAGAAGGCAGCTAGCCTATCAATGTAAGTCCCCTGAAGAGTGTTCATGAACATATCAGCCATCTCCCTTTCTGACATAGGTGGCTGGACAGCAGCAGCAAGCTGTCTCCATCTTTGAGCATACTCTCGGAAGCTCTCTCTAGATGACTGTGACATTCCCATTAGGAGGGTCCTGTTGGGTGCCATATCCAGATTATACTGATACTGTCTGATGAAGGCCTCTGCCAGGTCCTTCCAGCATCTAATAATTGCTCTTGTCAGATGGGAATACCATTCCCTCGAAGCTCCAGTCAAGCTATCCTCAAAATAGAACATCCACAGCTTCTCGTCCATGGTATAGGCTTTTAGCCTCCCGAGAAAAGATTGTAGATGGGTCCGGGGACAGGAAGTCCCATTATACTTCTCAAAGCATGGTGGCTTAAACTTGTGGGGAATCCTGACCCCGTCTACCAAGCCCATATCCATAACATCAAAACCCAAAGAGTTTTGAGACTCCAAGGATCTTAATTTCTCAGCTATCTCATCCATCCTTATATCATAAGCTTCCTCCCCAGCTCCCATCACTGTGAACTGATCTTCCTGGGGGTCTTCTTGCAGTACCCTCCCTGCTGTGGCAGTCCCTTGTATATTGACAGGGATGTTGGCCTCTGGATGGAGGTGGGGTCCAAAGACTGGGGGATTGACATGAGGTTGGACTCTTTCATTGTTGCTTGTCCCAGCAGTCCCTGGATGATGGTCTTCCTGATTCCTCCCTTCTACCAGTGCTCTCAACCTCTCTTGGCTTTGAGCCATATTGTTCATCACCTCCATAAATTGTGTCATTTGAGTTCTCATTTCCAACCTCTCGTTGGCCATTTGATTCCTGACCTCTGTAAGGTCCTGCTGTACCTGATCCATCTGTATTCCCGGAAGGTTGTTTCGGGTTGGATATCTATGTGGACGGTTGAGTGGGAACCCTCGTCGTCGAGCAATAATTCCTGAGATCACAACAGAGTTAGTAATAATAAAACAAAACCTACAAAACAAAACAAAAGGTTAGTATGCAATGCAGCGTGTCTATTTGTTCCCAAGGTATCCGGCTTGGCACTTGGTTTTGACCCTTCCAGAACCTTGAAGATGCTGTTGATGTTGCTCTGAAAGAAAACTCAGATAGAGCAAACTGATACATATATTACAAAAGATGAAAGATACATAGTTTGTTTACAAGTCATGACCCATGGGGGTCAAAAATACAACATAAGAAAAGTACAAAGAAATGAAAGCAACAACAAGCAAAAGGTCAGACTCCAAGACCAAACTCATCCTCCTGAACTTCCTTGAGAAGTGCTTCAGTCACAGGATCAGCTGGGCGCTCTGTGAGGCTCCTGATGAGAAGATTCCTGGTAGTCACAGCTGCAGTTAGCTTCTTGTGCTGACTCTGGTCCTTTGACCTCTTCACTCCAGCTTTGATCTTCAGCTCTGATATCTCCCTTTGGGCTGCTGCCAAGGCTTCCTGTTGTTCTTTTGCATTAGCTTCCATCTGCTCCATCTTATCCTGAGTCCTTTTGTCCTCCTGAGTACGGGCTTCGGTGATCCTGACCCACCTAGCCTGGCTCTCCTTCAGGTACAAATCAGTCCTGGCCTTCTGGAACTGAGCTTCCTTGCAGGCATTCTTTAGAATCTGTTCTCCAGCCCTAGACTTTTTGATGTAATCTTCAGACTTCTCAATTCTAGCCAAATGCTCCACCTTCAGTTTTTCCAACCTTTCAATATCCAATCTACCATCACTCCTCTCCCAGAGGGTCTTCTATAGAGCCTGAGTCAACTTCTCATTTCTCTCTTTCAATTTCTCAAACTCCTCTAAGCTGACAGTTGCTGGCGGTGTTGTGGAAGGTCCAGGCATATCTTCAACAGTGAAGGGCATTCCTGTAATTTGAGCTCTAGTATAGGACCACTCATAGTATTGGGCTGATGCCACATTGTTGCACTTCCCCAGGATGGTTACCCCCTTAGTCTGCACATTGTCCCAGGCCCAAGCTGCTTGCCTGACAACAGCCAGATTAGGCTTGATTTCAACATAAAGAGTCTCAGTCAGATCCTGTGCTCTAGGAGGATGGACCAATGCATAGCCCAGTTGTCTTTTGAATAGCAGGGGATTATAATTGATGCACCCTTTCACTCCAATCAGAGGTACATTGGGAAATTGCCCACAGCTTGTAATGATATCTCTGCCCTTGGTGCTCTGGGTGCACCATCTGATGTCATCTGAGGTTAGAGCAACAAGCCTTCTAGCCCAGTTCTTCTGCTGGTGAGGGTTCAGGAATGCATCAGTCTTTGGCAGATGTCTGAGCAACCAAGTATGGAACAAAGGAGCACAACACCTCACTAATCTTCCCCTCTGTTTCTCATTCCTCTGGTGGGCTGAGTAATAAAGATCTCCCAGTAAAGTGGGCACTGGGTTTTGCAGGATGAAAAGATGGATTGCACTCTTGCTAACAAACCTAGGCTCATCTGCAAAAAGCAAGATCCCATATATGCTAAGGGCCAACAGAGCACAGACTGCTTTCCATTCCCCTAGGGAGGCTTTCAGACTAGCCTGAGAAGTCAAGAGAATCCAGATGAAAACCAGAGATTCCAGCTTTAGATGTCAAATTCTGCCCAATCAGAGCTGGTTCTAGATGTAAAGCTCTTGCTATCTCCTCATTACTTGGGAAAGTCATCTCAGGGTTGAAGGGGATTCCACCCCTGATGGGTACACCAACCAATGATGAGTATTCCTCCAACAATGGTCCCAGCTGAAAATTTTGAAATGTGAAGCATCTCAGAGGGGGATCATAGAACTGCAGGCAAGTATGTATCAAGCTTCTTTGTGAAGGGTCCAAATCCATAACCATGTCAAGAATTCCTCCATAATGTTCTCTGAAATATGGTATATGGTCTGGAGTAATCAGGGTCTGAATCCTCCTGATGCTGGCTAGCTCAGGCTCAAAGAAGTGATAGGAGATATTACTTTTCTTAGGTGCCATGTTGCTGAAGACTGGGTGCTGATGATGATGACTGAGGACAACACTGAAGATGGACCACTGGTAGGCTGAGACTGAGGATGCAGGTGACAGATAGCTGAAGCAAGTGTTGATGAAGATAGGTCTATGCTGAAGAAGGGGTCAAAACCAAGCCAAAATGATAGGATGGATACCCTGAAAAACAAATAAACACATGTTAGAATGATGCAATGAGGATGTATGCAAATGATATGCAAGGGTTTGTGACTGAGCTGGATCTGATCAAGTGCTCTGATATAAGTCCCAGTGTGTTCAAGGAAACCAGATGGAGGTCTATAAGTCCAGTAACCAAGGTGGGGGACTTAAATAAAGAGCCACATGTCCAGGGTTAAAATCACAAGAACTGTTCCAACATGGAGTACTCTTATCAAACAAAGTAACAGGGTATTCTGAGGTCAAGTGTACCTGCAAACCTGTAAACAGCCCAAACCCCTCACAGGTGGTGTTCTAAAACAAGGATCCTCAGACTTGGATCAGTTATGAGAAGTGTAAACACTTCTAACCCTGAGGTACAGTGTTTACAATAACCATAAAAGTTCCTCCTCTAATTCACCTCAGTTTCTGAAGGTCAATACTAAAGGTCATCCAGACTTAGCAGGCTTCCCAGATAGCCCTAGCACTGCAGGAAATCTGCAACACAGAGTTCTCAAGAAGAAACCCACATCTGAACCGTGCTTCATATTCCCGCACCAGACCGAGATGGAATGGGAAAGAATATGAACCACTCTAGCCTAGGTGTCACTCAGGTCCCAGGTATAGGACCTTAACTCTCAATAGAACCCCACCCACCAAAGCAAACAAGCAGATCCAGCCAGCACAGTATGATAATATGATGTATATAGAGCTATAAAGAAAGCAATAAAACAACTGTACATAAAGCAAAAATAAATACAAATACAAGCACAAATAGCACATAACACCCCAGTAAACACAAATCAATCAAGCGCTAGGAGGAACCCACAAAAAGAACCAGAAGCCCTGGTTGCAATATAAGGTTCCCCAGCAGAGTCGCCAAGCTGTCGCTCCCGACAAATGGGAAACGGGCCCAGATGAAGGTACAGACGCGAACGGTCGGCGAGAGGGACAGTGAGAACACACAGCCGTGAACTCACTGGAGATGAATAGAGTCGCCAGCTAGGCATTTTTATCCCGGAGGAAAGGTAATGCTGCATAAACCTAGAAAGATATGGATAAGACGGTTGCGAACCAGAGAGACTGAGAAAGGGGGTTGGTTACAACCTGGGAAGGTATTAGCACCCAGATTGTCCGTCGTACTCGACGGGATCCACGCTTAAAAGATTTGTGTTTTAAAGGGGTAGTGTCAGTGCAATCTGTGTATAAAAGAGCTGGAAAAGGATGTACAGGTGTCAGTGTAAAGTGTATAAGTGATGTGAAGTGTATAAGAGAAGTGTCAGTGCAAGGAAAAGAGTGAGATGCTCAAGATCATGAGGCTGAGGAAATGATACTGGAAGGAGGGGGGATATACAGAGACTTTTGTTCGATAACTGTTAAGTTATGCCTACGTATCCTCTCGTGCAATGAGGAAGTCAGAACACCGTAGTTCGACCCAAAGAGACTGAAAGATGACTTGACTTGTGAACTGCTTACTTGCCTATGCTCAAGTGTATGACCTGTCTGGCTCAGGTGCTAACTGTCTTGCATTAGACGGAAGAAGCGAGTTCTCGATTATGAGTGAATGAGATGAGAAAAGAATCCCGAAGGAGACGATTATTGTTTGTTTTTGAGTTTTCAGTTTTTTATTGCTTTTGAAATTTTGTCATAAGTTAATGAGCTTAAGCCTAAACCAATGGGTTAGTAAACTCATCACATCTTCCCTCTGATTAGGGGTAATGAGAATACCTTAAGTGTGAAGTCAGATTCTCACACTTAATCACCTTTGATGCAGGATTAAGATCATTAACCTACTTGTGATTATTTAGATGTTTTTGGTGTTTTTGTTTAGTGTTGAGTAATGAGGTTAAGCCATAATCAGGGATTAAACAGACTCATTACACCATCCTAATAGAAGGATAATAGATGAGAATGTTTAAGCTGAGGAAAGCTCCTCAACTTAATCCATGATTAGGGATTAAACTCATGACAAAACAAGCCTTTGATTAAGTGGATTTTATTTAATGGTATGATGATGAAGTGAATTTTATGATTTGTAAGACAACTTGAGAGGGACTTGTCCATTAACACTAGGGTTAGTCCTTCTTAACCAATTAAGGAAGAATTAGAACCCCAATGCAAGGCCCAAGTTACAAGCTTGATATCTTGATGATTATTAAGTGAATTGATTAAGAGATTTAAACACATTAAGGGTTTTACACTTAGGATTAAAGTTATACACTCCATCCTAATAGAAGGATGCAGGCATAAGCTTAATCACAAAGTCTTAAAGCCTTTAGGGTTTAGTCCCTGATTATGAGATGAGAAGAGAAGACTCAAGAGAGACACAAAGGTAAAACTAAGTGGGGAGACTAATCAAAATCCTAATCATTGTCATGCTTGGTTGTTCCTAAGGTTTGTGAGGTTTACAAGAAGAATCTTCAATGGAAACACCAGGAAGCAGATGAAAGGATCAGGAGAAGCAAAGCAACTTGCTTCATTCAAGAAGTCAAGTCACTTGAAGAAAGAAAGTGGGAAGAAGAAGAATGAGCAAGCTCAAACTCAAACACATATCAAAATGCAACAAGGATGCATAAAAAGAGATGAAGAGAAGTTATGAGAAGTGAAGGCAAATCCACTTCTCATGATAACTTACCACCTGGAAAGTTAGTGAAGGAGATGCAATGCAATGCAAAATGAGATGGGATGACATGATGAGAGACAAAACCAGAAGCATATACATGATGTTGATGATGTTATGGGATGCTACAATCATGAGGCAGCACATGGAAATGTTCATACAAGCTCATGAATGCAAATGAAGCAAGTTAAGAACCAAAAAAAAAAAAAAACATGCATGAAAAGTTATGAGATGCATATGGCATACAACATGGCAAATACATGATGCAATGATCAAACATGCTTTCAATATGTCTTATGATGTTAAATGAATCTCATGGAGGCATGAAATGTCATGGCAAGTCATGTTATGCAAGCAAATGCAAGATGAATGCATATGGAAGCCCAAATTAGGGTTTATGAACAAAGCAACAAACACAAACCAAAATCAGAAGCAAACAACATTATAAAAAATTGAAAATGCACTCAAATGACCCCTAATCCTATACTAAACCAATGCCCAAAGGAGAGGCTTCAACTATTAACCAAGTTCAAGTTATGATTTTCCTAAGTTTCCTAGGGTTTAGGGTTCCTTAACAAGAAAAATTACCAAACAAATGGAAAATGAAAGATCAAATCATGACCATTTAATCTCACAAACTACATGCTAAACACAATGCAATGCAAAAAGAATCAATGTCCAACTCTCCATGGATAGGCAGAAATGATTTTTGGAAGTTTGGATCAAAATGATGCATAAAAATGATTTTAATTCAATGAAAAATTCTCAAAATTCATCAATATCAAAAAATAAATTTGGTTTGAAGGTTGGAAAATGTCTATAAATGTCTTAGAACATTTCATGAATTTTTTGGTGATTTTTAAATACCTAAAAGTATTTTTAATAAATTAATTTTCATTAATCAATTAAAAATAAACTCTTAAATATTTAAAAATACTTTTTTAATGCTAAAAATGAAAATAAAAATATTTTTGTGTTTTAAAAATTAATGAAACTCAGGGTAAAAAATTTCATAATTTTTAAAGCATTTTTGCTATTTTAAATAAATTGGATAAAACAAATGAGAAAAATATGAAAATAAAATGAAATAAACTGAAGTCAACTGAATGGAGGGCTAGGATTTGCTCTGGGTTTGAAAATGTTGACTGCGCGCCAGATCTAGTGGCCTAGGTTGGTTCTGATTAAATTAATTTAATTATGATTAATTAAACTAACTAAAGTGGATTAAGGCAAATGAACGAATCTGGGCCATTCATGCACGCGGGAAGTCAACAAAGTCAGGCCATCTAACGCATGAGATTCAAATGGAATTTAATGACTGGGATTAGGGCAAATGACATTCAGGTGACCGGAGGGAAGCTCCGGTCATCTTCTCCGGCAACAACAAAACCCTAGATCCTGATTCAGGCTTCTAAACAACAAATTAAACACAGCCAAGTGATCCTCTAACAGCCTAGGTCACGAATCCACCTTCAAACATCATTTAAACATCAAGAACCAAGCAAATCGAAAGAAACAAATTTCACGGGTAAAATTTCAGAGTGACAATACAAACTCATTTCCTACTCATTTTCGATTCTAAGAGTATCCCCATGATCAGCAAGACATAAGCAACCAGATTATAACTCAAAATGCAAGCTCTGAGAAAAAATGTTCATGATCATACCTGAGCTGGAAGGCTTCAATACTGAGCTTCCAGAGCCTCCTTTGTGTGCAAATGAACTTCTTTGACTCCCTTGGACTCAAAGAGAAGCTCCAAAGTTCTTGTGGATGGCTGGTTTGAAGAGAAGAGTTCTGGTGCAGCAGGTTTCACAGTCAGGAATTGTGAGGTTTCAGGCTACTCCAATGGTGGATTCTTGCTCCTTTGGGTGTGTTTGACTTGTTGGTGAAGAGAAATGGGGTGTTTGATGGCTGGAAAGTGAGATTCGAAAGTTCTGGCTTTGAAGATGAAAAATGGTGAAGCTTAGTTCTTGCTTAGTTCAGGCCTGAGTCTTGCTGGTTTTGGCTCAATGAAGCAAGGTGAGTTGATCAATGGACTTGTTTTTTGTGTTTGTGAGCTGTGTAGAGAAATTCGAAGAGAAATGCTTGAGGGAGTGAGTTTGTGAATGTGTTGCCCTTGTGTGTTTCAGCCTTGCTTGATGTATGAAATGGCTAGCATTTTGCTTGCATAAAATAATCTCATTGGTCAGATGATGTGACCTGGCCTGCTGTGATAGGTAAGTTGCCTTTTGCAAAATGTCAACTTTGGTGTAAGGAAAGCATGGGTTGAGTTCTAGGCTGGTACAATGGCTATGGGCTGCACAGCATGGTGAGGGGAGAGGGCTAGTGTGGTTCAGCAGCCAAGGCAACAAGTGGGTGAGATGTGATCATGAGTTTTGCAACTTGCTTGCCTTTGCCTTTTCATGAAAATATCTTGCTCCAAAGGCATGAAACATGAGGAAATCTTGGTTCAATCTGAACTTTAGGACTTACATGATGCTTGTGTAATGGTTTGATGTCAATTAGAAGTCACAATTTGCCTTGGTACAAGATTTTGCAAGTTTCTCATTTGGTGCACATCTTGAAAATTAGTGATTTTTGCCAACTTTGACACACCATAACTTTTGATCCAAAATGAATTAGGTCATGTTCTTGTACTTTTTGAAAAGGGAAAGATCTAATCTACAACTTTCATGACCAAAGTTTTTCCATTTGAAGCTTTTTTGAATCAAAAAGTAAGGGTTGAAAAATGGCATAAAATGACATATTCTTCAAAAGTCAACCATGCCCCCAAAAGTCAACTTTGCAAAAACTTCAAATTCTTGGATTTTGTGAACTTCAACCTTCTTCTATGATCAAATAAAGATCATATACACTCAAAATGATGAAGGTCACCCCTTGGTTGGGTCACTGGGGGCCTCGGATGCCCTGATTTTGCACTGACTTGTCTGAAAAGTCAACCTTTGATCAGATGACTTCCCCATGGAATTTCTTCATGAAAATTGATATGCATACTCCCTATACCATATAGAGACCAATAGAAACAAGAATGACCAAAAAATTTGGAGTTATGGCCTCTGAAACCAAAACCCTAATTTTAGGTCATCTGTGCAGTTAAACCTGGCTCTGCTTCCATACAAACCCCAGTTCTTGTGATTCTTTGGCATTCTTGACTTTGAGAGGGTGTAATATGATATAAGAACACAAATGGATCCCTTTGAAGTGATTGATGACCTTTGGAGTGGCTCAAGAAGCTCTTGGATTGCTCAGATCACAAACCCTAGGTGCAGATGACTTTAAATCTATGCAGTGAATCAAAATTGTGGTATGAGATGGCATGATTGTGTTTATGCATATGAAAATGATCACAAGCCATGGTGTGAATGGGTGAGGGCAAATTTGGGGTGTTTACACATACTGCATTGCATACTGACTTTTGTTTTGTTTTGTAGGTTTTTGTTTTGTTTGTTACTAACTCTATTGTGATTCAGGAATTATTGCTCGCCGCCAGGTGTTTCCTCTCAACCGTCCGCACAGGTATCCTACTCGCAACAATCTTCCTGGTATCCAAATGGATCAAGTACAGCAGGACCTGACAGAGGCCAGGACTCAGATGGCTAATGAAAGGCTGGAGATGAGAAACCAAATGACCCAATTCATGGAAGTAATGAATGGCTTGGCCCAAAGTCAAGAAAGGTTGAGGGCATTAGTAGAAAGACAAACCCCAGAAGAACCCCATCTGGGAACTGGAGGAACAAGTAACAATGAAAGGGGTCAGCCCTATGTTAACCCACCAGTATATGGGCCTCATCTACATCCGGAAGTCAACATCCCGGGAAATGTGCAAGGAAATACTACTGCAGGCAGGATCTTGCAAGAAGATCCTCAGGAGGAGCAGTTTACTGTAATGGGAGCTGGGGATGAAGTCTATGATAGGAGGTTTGATGAAATTGCTGAGAAGTTGAGATCTCTGGAGTCTCAAAATTCCCTAGGTTTTGATGTCATGGATATGGGGTTAGTGGATGGGGTAAGGATTCCCCACAAGTTTAAACCCCCGTGCTTCGAGAAATACAATGGCACTTCCTGTCCATGAACTCACTTACAGTCCTTTCTGGGGAGACTTAAGGCATACACCATGGACGAAAAACTGTGGATGTTTTACTTTGAAGACAGTTTGACTGGGGCTTCAAGGGAGTGGTATTCACACTTAACCAGAGCTACTATCAGATGCTGGAAGGACCTAGCTGAAGCCTTCATCAGGCAGTACCAATACAATCTGGACATGGCTCCTAACAGGACCCTTTTGATGGGAATGTCTCAGTCCTCCAGAGAAAGCTTCAGGGGATATGCCCAGAGGTGGAGACAGCTTGCTGCTGCTGTCCAGCCACCCATGTCGGAAAGAGAAATGGCCGACATGTTTATGAATACTCTGCAAGGAACGTATATTGATAGGCTAGCTGCCTATTCTTCCACCAGCTTCGCAGACGTAGTAATAGCCGGGGAAAGAATTGAAAGCCTATTGAAGATGGGTAAAATTTCTGATAATGGTGCAAGTTCGTCCAGTAACCCCAGGAAGCCTTTTGTGGGACCTAGAAGAACCGGTGAGACAAATGCCATTCATGCCAGTAGGGGCAGACCTCAGTATGCCCACAGATCAGTAGCAGCTGTCATTATTCCAGCTCCGATTCCTCAGCAACCAACATATCAACCACAACAACAACCACACTATCAGCAGCAAGTTCAATATCCGCTATAGAGGACCTACAACAACAATAACAACAATCAACAACAAAGACCTTTTCAGCAAAGACCATCACAGGAAAATAGGGTGATTGACCCTATCCCTATGCCTTATGCTGCCTTATTGCCACAACTCCTTAAACTCAACTTGGTTGAATTAAGGACATTGGCACCACCAGATCCCTCCAATCTCCCAAGGAATTACGATGTCAACGCCAGATGTGCTTTCCACTCCAATGCACCTGGCCACAATACTGAAAAATGCAGGGCTTTACAAATGAAGCTACAAGATCTGGTGGATTCTAAAGCCCTCAACTTTGCACCCCCTCCAAGTGTCACCAAGAACCCCATTCCCAATCATGGAGGACCGAGAATTAATGCCATTGAGGAAGACAATCCATCTTTCTTAATCACCAGTGTTGGACAGATTCGGACACCTCTGGTCGAAATTAAAGCTCAACTCCTAGAATGTCAGATGTTCCCCGGGTGTGAGCTCGGTTGTGGGTATTGCAACATTTCGGTCAACGGGTGTGATAATTTGAGAAGCGGCATAGATGGTCTTATCAAAAGTGGTATACTTCAGATCTCAACAACGGCGCCTACAAATCCAGCAATTCCTTTGACAACAATTCCTGATTCTTCTACAACTGCAACAACAATCATTCCGACCAATTCATCAATATCATTAACAATGGCTTCATCCATCACTTCAACAAATCAAATGTCAACAACCATTTCTTCTACAACATTAGCATCCCTTTATTCAGCAGAATCTTCTATAACACCAACAGAAATTAATGCAGATATCTCAGCAGTCACCATCTACTATGATCCATCAGATGTCCCTCCAAACAGCAATTTCCAACAACAAACAGTGGCACCTCCTTCCAGGTCACCAGTCACCATTTACTACAATCCGCACACCGTTACAACACCCTCCTCTGCAGCAGTCAGTCCAGTTACCATCACGGTGCCTGGACCAGTTCCATATGAAAGCAGCAATGCCATACCTTGGCATTATGGTTCTGATCTCTACTGCAATGGGGAGAAAATCACTTTAGATTCTTCAACTTCTTCTCCACAGATTGATAATGTTGGGGGAGGCGGAGGCTTCACCAGAAGCGGACGCCTTTTTGCCTCATAATTGCAAAGACCTAATGCCGAAGCAGAAGCTGCTGCCAAAGCAAAGGGGGAGAGTGTGATATCTGAAGAACCAATTAATAAAGAAACTCAGAAGACATCTTTTGAGCAAGATGTAGATGAGTTCATGAGAATTATAAAGAGAAGTGATTACAAGGTAGTGGATCAGCTTCACCAAACTCCCTCAAAAATCTCCATATTATCCCTGTTGATGTGTTCTGAAGCTCACAGGAATGCACTATTGAAAGTCTTGCACGCAGCATACGTGCCAGAGGAGATCACTGTTAATCAGCTAGAAACTGTGGTGGCAAATGTCAACACCAGTCACGGACTGGGCTTTACCAATGCTAACTTAACAACTGAGGGACGTAACCACAACAAGGCTTTACATATCACCTTGGAATGCAAAGGTGCTGTTCTATCTCATGTGCTGGTGGACACTGGGTCCTCACTCAATGTTTTGACAAAGAAAGCCTTAGTGAAGCTGGAGTATGATGGCTTGGCACTGCGTCCAAGTAATTTAGTGGTGAGAGCATTTGATGGCTCTAAAAGATCAGTGCTTGGAGAGATTGATCTTCCTGTGATGATTGGCCCGCAGACTTTTAAAATTACCTTTTATGTGATGGACATTCAGCCGGCCTACAGCTGTTTGTTGGGTAGACCCTGGATCCATGTCGTTGGCGCTGTTACGTCTACCCTTCACCAGAAGCTGAAATTCGAGTGGGAAGGCCAGATCATCACCATCTGTGGTGAAGAAGACATCTTTGTTAGCCATCTGGCTACGTACAAATACATTGAGATGGATGGAGAAATCCATGAAACCATGAGCCAGGGGTTTGAGGCCCTAAACATAAATAAAGCATCTGCTGTACTGGGAACCTCCATGACGTCTTATCAGCAAGCCAGAAAGGTTGTTGAAGAGGGGACTACCCAAGGCTGGGGCAAGCTTCTGCCTGTGGAGAAGAAGGAGGACAGATTTGGGTTGGGTTACAAACCAACTCAACAAGATCAATTAGAGGCTGCCAAGAAGCCCAATTTTGTCAGTGGGGGAATGCTCACCCCGGATGCAGTAAACAACCTGGAAGACGAGGAAGAAAGCGACCGCAACCTGGAGAGCTGGATACGTCCAAGGATCCCGGGGAGCCAAGTCCTTAACTGGTCTTCCTAGGAAATTATAAGGGTTACTCCTGCAGAGTAATTATTATTTCCTGTATTTTTAAGCATGCATCAAGTCTTGCATCTTGCCCAAGATGTCAAGACTCATTTTGTAATTGGGCCATCTTGTAGTTTTGTGCAAACAGATCAATCAATGAATATCGGACATCTTTTGCAAATGAGTCTTTTCCTTTTCCACTCACTATTTTCCATTTTTCTTTTTGTACAAAAATAAAATGGCAATGTTTTCCAAAATGAAAACTTCATTTCACTTTTTCTAAAGAAGATTAAAATTGATCACTAAAATGAACAATCTAAACCCTTGTAGAGAGTGCCTTTCAGATTGCACCGACAACAACACTATGGCTTCGTATGACTTTGACAATCCAATCAATCAAGCTGATGAAGGGTTTGAAGAAGATTATGAGCTTCCTGAAGAGCTAGCCAGGTTGTTAAGGCAAGAGGAGAAGGTTATCACTCCTCATCAGGAGGAGGTTAAAACGGTTAATCTTGGTACGGAAGAAGACGTGAAAGAGGTTAAGATCGGGGCCTGCCTACAAGACTCAGTGAAAGAGCAACTGATTGATATGCTTCGAGAGTATGTGGATGTGTTTGCTTGGTCTTATCAGGATATGCCGGGGTTGGACACCGATATTGTCATGCACAAGCTGCCTTTGAGAGAAGACTGCCCGCCGGTTAAACAGAAGCTGCGCCGTACTCGCCCAGATATGACAATGAAGATTAAGGAAGAGGTACAAAAACAGTGGGACGCCGGGTTCCTTGTTGTGACCAGCTATCCACCGTGGGTTGCTAATATTGTACCTGTGCCTAAGAAAGATGGCAAGGTGAGGATGTGTGTGGATTACCGAGATCTGAACAGAGCCAGCCCGAAAGACGACTTCCCTTTACCTCACATTGATGTATTGGTTGATAACACGGCTCAGTTCTCGGTGTTCTCCTTCATGGATAGATTTTTAGGATACAATCAGATCAAAATGTCACCTGAAGACATGGAGAAGACCTCTTTCATCACACCTTGGGGCACGTTCTGTTATAAGGTGATGCCATTCGGACTGAAGAATGCTGGTGCAACTTATCAACGGGCTATGGTAACATTATTCCACGACATGATCCATAAAGAAATTGAGTGTTATATGGATGACATGATTGCCAAGTCCCTCACAGAAGAAGACCACCTGGTAAATCTGTTGAAGTTATTCAAGCGTCTGAGGAAGTACCAACTGAAGTTAAACCCCAACAAGTGCACATTCGGGGTGCGATCCGGTAAGCTGCTGGGATTTATTGTGAGTGAGAAGGGGATTGAAGTTGACCCTGATAAAGTTAAAGCCATTCAAGAAATGCCTGCACCGAAGACTGAAAAAGAAGTTCGGGGGTTTCTGGGCAGATTGAACTACATTTCAAGGTTCATATCTCACCTTACAGCAACCTGTGAGCCTTTGTTCAAGCTGTTAAGAAAAGAACAAATGGTCAGGTGGAATGAAGACTGCCAGAGGGCTTTTAACAAGATCAAGGAATACTTACAAGAGCCTCCGATCCTTATGCCTCCAGTTGAAGGAAGACCTCTAATAATGTACTTGACAGTATTAGAAGAGTCAATGGGGTGTGTGATGGGCCAGCATGACGAGTCTGGTCGAAAAGAGTATGCAATATACTACCTAAGCAAAAAGTTTACCGACTGCGAACAACGTTATTCACTGCTCGAGAAAACTTGTTGTGCTTTAGCGTGGGCTGCTCGCCGACTAAGACAGTATATGTTGACCCGCACTACTTTATTGATCTCAAAGATGGACCCAGTTAAGTGCATTTTCGAGAAGCCAAAACTTACCGGACGGGTTGCAAGATGGCAAATGATCCTCACAGAATATGACATTCAGTACACCTCTCAGAAAGCCATCAAGGGCAGTGTATTGTCTGATTATCTTGCTGAGCAACCTATTGATGATTACCAGCCTATGAGATTTGACTTCCCTGATGAAGACATCATGTTCATAAAAGCAAAAGATCATGAAGAGCCTGTTCACACCGAAGGGCCTGACCCGGAAGAAGAATGGACTATGATGTTTGATGGGGCTGTTAATATGAATGGTCGTGGTGTTGGTGCAATACTCATTAAACCTAAGGGAGTTCACATGCCTTTCTCGGCAAAACTCACTTTCAACTGCACTAACAACGAAGCTGAATACGAAGCTTGTATTATGGGTCTTGAGGAAGCCATTGACCTCAGGATCAAGACTTTGACTGTATTCGGAGATTCAACTTTGGTAATTAATCAAACCAACGGCAAATGGTACACCCACCAAGTTCATCTGATACCTTACAGGGATTATACAAGGAGGTTATTGACTTTCTTCACGACAGTCAAGCTTGAGTATATCCCTCGAGATGAGAATCCGTTTGCAGATGCTCTAGCTACCATTTCATCCATGATCAAAGTTCAAGCTGCCAACTTTGTACCTCAAATTGCAGTGTCCAGACTTGACAGACCGGCATATGTATTTGCAGCAGATGTTGTTAAAGATGATAAGCCTTGGTTCCATGACATTAAATGCTTCTTGGAGGATCAAACATACCCACCTAGGGCATCTTCCAATGATAAGAAGACTTTAAGAAGGCTTGCTGGTAGTTTCTTTCTGAATGCTGACGGTTCCTTGTACAAAAGAAACTTTGATATGGTAATCCTCAGATGCATTGATAGAACAGAAGCAGACTTGTTGATGCACGAGGTGCACGAAGGATCCTTTGGTACCCATCCTTTGGATCACAATGGATGCAGACTGTTGTGCCTATGCCAGGAAATGCCATAAATGCCAGATCTATGCGGATAAAGTGCATGTACCTCCGAATCCTCTGAATGTGATGTCTTCACCTTGGCCATTTGCCATGTGGGGCATTGATATGATTGGCAAGATTGAACCGACTGCTTCCAACGGCCACAGGTTCATCCTGGTTGCCATTGACTATTTCACCAAGTGGGTCGAAGCAGCTTCCTATGCAAATGTTACAAGGCAAGTGGTAGCCCGATTCCTGAAGAGAGACATCATCTGTCGATATGGAGTGCCCGAGCGAATCATTACTGATAATGGTTCCAATTTAAACAACAAAATGATGGCAGAGCTGTGCCGGGACTTCAAGATCCAACACCACAATTCTTCTCCTTACAGACCAAAGATGAATGGCGTTGTTGAGGCAGCTAACAAAAATATCAAGAAGATTGTGCAGAAGATGGTAGTTACATACAAAGACTGGCATGAAATGCTACCGTTTGCCTTGCATGGGTACCGTACGTCAATCAGAACGTCCACTGGGGCAACACCGTATCAACTTGTGTATGGTATGGAGGCAGTCCTACCTGTTGAAGTTGAATTACCCTCCTTGCGGGTACTAATGGATGTTAAACTGAATGAAGCAGAATGGGCCCGATCCCGATATGAACAACTGAATCTGATTGAAGAGAAGAGACTAGCTGCAATCTGTCATGGGCAGCTATATCAGAAAAGAATGAAGAAAGCCTTCGATTAGAAAGTCAGGCTCCGAGAGTACCAAGTAGGAGATCTTGTGTTGAAAAGACTCCTCCCTCCTCATACAGACCACAGGGGCAAATGTACTCCGAACTATGAAGGGCCATTTGTAGTAAAGAAAGTTTTCTCCGGTGGAGCATTGATGCTCAGCACTATGGATGGTGAAGACTTCCCGTCCCCTGTGAATTCAGATGCAGTTAAAAAATACTTCGCATAAAATGACCCGCTGGACATAAAACAGAATGTAAGTCCAGGCAAAAATAGGGCATCCCGGCGAGTCAAAAACAGAATAAAAGACTCGGGCAAAAATAAGGGAAATAAATAAAAAATGTACACCCGCTGAGTTGAAAAGCCGCATTGGACAACTCAGGCAAAAATGGGTATCCCGATGGATTGAAAACCCGAAAGGGCGATCCATGCAAAATAAGGGAATAAGCGAACAACTGCATTCTGAATTCGTCTGTATCACTTACAACATGGTAGACTCTGAAAGGTTCAAGCTTTGTTCAGAATCAACTTTCTTCAGAAAGCAAGACGAGAAGAACATCAAATGTCATACGAGTCATAGCAAGAGGAAGCTCTTTGAAGCGTCATCAACATTGCCAATATCTTTTGTTTCTCAATTTGTAACAATCTCCTCATTTCAGGGGACTTGTTTCTTTGACTGTATCTTGCCAATTCAGAGCACACGAATTAATAAAATCAGATTTTCAGTCATGTTTCGTCTCGTACATTTTATTTTCATTTGCAATAATATCCGATGTCTTTAAGATACTGATTGCATAAATACAAATGCTTCTCTTCTAAAAAATACGTGCTTGCAGGAAATATACTTACTCCCAGGAGTGTATAAACTCTTACGATGGAATCTGGTAAGCGATACCTCGAGATTACTTGTGTGTTTCTCTGTTTTTTCCGGATTTGCAGGTATTCAAAGCACAACATGGGGCATGAAAGCTTCATCCCAACAAGCTGGCAAATCATTATCTACTCAGTCTTAGCACCGGAGGTGCTTTATCCCCAGCTGAGTTGCCATTTGTTATTTCCTCCTCAGCCAAGTACAAAAGCCAGGGAACCATCTCCCCACAGAGTGTCAACCTCTATCCAGAAAAGCAATGCCTGAGGATCTCACAACAGAGCAAAAAAAGCTTCTACAAACCCCAGTTGGGTCCCTCGTTACCGAGATAGGTCTGTTAGTGATCTATTTCCCCGTACGGAGATGTGTCAGATCTACCGATGATCTTACCCCCAGCTGGGATGTCCACTTCAAGCAGATCAGGCAGAGATCTTCACAGCAATGGGATCAGAGTCCCGGATCGTTATCTTTGCATAATCATGGCATCCGCATCATATTTTCACCACAGAGCGTAGCATTCCGTCTAATACGGGGCATTACGGCAAAAATCAAACATATTGCATAATCATAAGCCATGTTCTGAATCAAACACTTGCAAATATTGACAATCCATCAACGATATACAGAAAACTTCCCAAATTCCCCGGCAGAGAGCCAAGGCATTTTCCCTAAAGAAACAGATACTTCTTGACGCCCGTCCGTGTCATATCCCCAGTAGAAAGCCAAAGCGTCCCCTTTGCACTCACAGATACATATATACACAATTCCTTGACACCCGTCCGTGTCACCTTCCCCAGCATAGTTACCTAAACACTCTGTGAATCAAATACTTGTTTATAATACAATCTCCCTGACACCCGTCCGTGTCATCCTATCCCCGCGGATTACACTCCAGTTCATAATTTATACACTTTCTCTTTTGACACTCGTCCGTGTCACCCTCCCCAGCAGATCGGACACTCGTCTATATCTCACTCATCACTTATTATTCATACAGATACTCGTTCGTATCTTGTATATACTACTTAAATCCCCTCATATTCAACACTCGTCCGTGTTCTTTGTTAACCAGTTGATACTCGTCCGTATCATCATCTCTGGACACGCGTCAAGCGTTTGTTTCTACCAATACTCGTCCGTATCGTAGTCTTAAGGATGCTCGTCCGCACCATTAAACCATACACAATGTCAGATACTTTTACCTCTTTTTTAGAATTTAGACACTCGTCTGTGTCTATCATTCCCCCAGAAGAGTCCCCTCGAATTCGACACTCGTCCGTGTTCTTTGTTAACCAGTTGGTACTCGTCCGTACCATCATCTTTGGACACGCGTCAGCGTTTGTTTCTACCTTATACCCGTCCGTATCATAGTCTTAGGGATGCTCGTCCGCATTTTTAATATATACACAGTGTCAAACACTTATATCTTTCATCTCTTAAACGTAGACACTCGTCCGTGTTTACTTTTCCCCAGCGAAGTCCCCATCAAAACTTCTCTTCTATCTGACATTCGTCCTATGTCATGATACCTTTCGGCAGCCGTACTCTGCCAGGTGATCGTCCTTCACCTTTTTTGATGATCGTCCTTCATCATTCTATCTGATGGTCGTCCCCATCGTCGATTCTTTTATCTGACATTCGTCCTATGTCATGATAAACCTAAGAGCAGCCGTACCCTGCTAGGTGATTGTCCTTCACCTCCTGATGATCGTCCTTCATCATGCTTATCCGATGGCCGTCCCCATCGTCGACCTTTTTTATCCGACATTCGTCCTATGTCGTGATACTTTCGGCAGCCGTACCCTGCCAGGTGATCGTCCTTCACCTTTGATGACCGTCCCTCATCTCATCCCCAACACAGCAGCCATCCCCTGCTAGGTGATCGTCCTTCACCTTTGATGACCGTACCTCATCATTTATGCTTTAAACTTGATGGCCATCCCTATCATTCACTTTACCTTTAAATCCCCAGAGAGTCTTATAGCATTACATGATGGTCGTCCCCATCGTAATCTCTTATCCCCAACATGTCGGCCGTCCCCGTCATTGCTTTACCCCCGGCAGTCTTCCTCTGCTCGATGGTCGTCCTCCATTGCCCGCACTTTATAATTTTACTTTATTTTCCTTTACAATCTATATCCCTTTTCTTCTTCATTCTGTGAGTGCAAATTTTGGACTGTATTTGGTATTCAACCACAAGTTATCTTGTTCGTCTGTTAAGCCGTTGCTTACATCCTACACAGCTAACTCATGTTTGAATAGGGGCAGCTGTGAACACCCCAAATTTGCCCTCACCCATTCACACCATGGCTTGTGATTCTTTTCATTTGCATAAGTTCAATCATATCATCTCATGTTGCATTTTTGCTTCACTGCATTGGTTCAAAGTCATCTGCATCTAGGGTTTGTGATCTGAGCAATCCCTGAGCTATTTGAGCTACTCCAAAGTTCATCAATCACTCCAAATGGGTCCATGTATGTCCAAGCATCATATCATATCCCCACAAGGTTAAGAAAGTCAAAGAATCACAAGAACCGAGATTGGCATGGATGCAGAGCCAGGTTTAACTGCACAGTTGACCTAGAATTAGGGTTTTGGTTTCAAAGGCCATAACTCCAATTTTTTTGGTCATTCTTGTTTCTATTGGTCTCTATATGTTATAGGGATCATGCATATCAAGTTTCATGAAGAAATTCCATGGGGAAGGCATCTGATCAAGAGTTGACTTCTTGAGAAAGTCAGTGTAAAATCAGGGCATCTAAGGCCCCCAATGACCCAACCAAAGGGTGTCCATCACCATTTTGATTGTGTATGATCTTTATTTGATCATAGAAGATGTTATAAGTTCACAAAATTGAAGAATTTCAAGCCATTTGCAAAGTTGCCTTTTTGGGAAAATGACTTGTAATGGAAACTTGCCATTTTGGGAAACTTTTTCAACCCTTTCTTTTTGATTCAAAAATGCTTCAAATGAGAAAACTTTGGTCATGAAAGTTGTAGAATGGATCATTCCCTTTTCAAAAAGTACAAGAACTCATTCTAATTCATTTTGGATCAAAAGTTATGGCTTGTCAAAGTTGGACAAAATCACATAATTTCAAGTTATGTACCAAAGAGGCAAAGTTGCAAAACCCTTTGCCAAGGTAAAATGAGGCCTCAAAGTGACTTCTAATCTTTGTACAAACATAAACCAATGCCTAAAATTCAGAATGCACCAAAGGTTTTCCCATTTTCATGACTTATGGATCAAGAAACTTCAAAAGGGCCAAAATTGGACAAAGTTGCAAAACATCATACAAACCCTAATCCACTTGCTGCATTGCTTCTAATCCATTTCCATGGTTCTCCCTAAACTCAGCTGAGCCAAGCCATGCCCCTATCACAGCCTTACACTTGCCCATACCTCAAGTACACCTAACTTGGACTTTTTGCAAAAAGACCCATACCAATCAAGCTAGGCCACACCAACTCCTCTGACCTATCCAAGAGTGATAAGTGGAACAAAAGAAACATAACACAACAGACAACACAAGCTAAAACCTCAGATTGCCAAAGTTATCAAAAATTCCCCAACTTGCAAAACCTTTCGAATCTCTCAGCTCACTCAATCAATCTTCAAACCAACTTCACCATTGATCTCAAAGTGACTCACTGACCACAAACCAACCCTTGAAACAGCCAAAAACACCCCATAAGCCAAACACGATTTCTGACCAGTTGGCTTGCAAACTCCCAAATCAGCCAAAAGAAATTCCTTCCAAGCATCAAAACTTCATCAGGAGTTCAAGGGGAGTAGTTTGCACAAAGAGAGAAGGCCTAAAAGTCCCAAACTGAGAAAGCTCAAGCTCAGGTACCTCCTTGAAACTTTTTTCCAGAACTCTTGTTTTTAGTTTCTAAATGATAAAGCATGCTCTCCTGATCATACTGGACTTTGAAATTTTGAAAATGGTGTAGAAATGAGCTTGTATTGATTGACTGAAATTTCTGCCATTTTTGTTCTTCCTTTCGAATCTTGTTAATGGTGAGAAATAAATTGTTTTTGAGGTCAGGGATGAGTTTAGGGAGGTGAGAGGAAGTGATCTGGAGCTTTAGAGCTCCAGAAATAACCTAGGGAGTGATTTTGAAACTTTCAGGGAAGGGTGTCACCGGAGAAGACGACCGGAGCTCTTCTCCGGTGACCTGAAAATAATTAGGGTTTGATAATTAGGTTTAGCCAAGTTTAAATGTGGACCTTTGATCTTGTGGACTTTTGTTGACTCCCGCGCGAATGGAGGGCCTGGATCTCTCATTAAAACCCTAATCTCACTTAATTAGTTTAATTAATCTAGTTTAATTTAATTGGCTCAGTTTGAATTCCAGTCACAGGATCTGGCACGCAGTCAACCCCTCTTTCCCCAGAATCAATCCTGGCCCTTCCCTTTGCATACTTCCATTTATCTTATTTTTTATTTCATTTAATTTGACTTATCTTTCACATTTTATTTAAAATAGAAAAAACCATTTAAAAATTATGAAATTTTGTGTCAGAGATTTCATTAATTTTTAAAACCCAAAAATATTTTTATTTTCATTTTTTGCATTAAAAATTATTTTTAAATCATTTAAATGTTTATTTTTAATTAGTTAATGGAAATTAATTAATTAAAAATAAATTTAGGTATTTAAAACTCACATAAAAAATTCACATTGCACTTAGAAACATTTAGAAACATTGTCCAACCCTCAAACCAAATTTCTTTTTTGTTCTTGATGCCTTTTGATCATTTTCATTGGAATTAATTTCATTTCAAGGCAATATTTTGTTTCAAACTTCAAAAATTTCATTCTGCCTAATCATTGAGAGTTGGATGATGATTCTTCTTGCATTGCACTCTACATGGTATGTAGTTTATAGGATAAAATTGGCTGGATTTGATCTTGCATTTTCAATTTGTTTGGCATTTTTCTTGATGAAGTACCCCAAAACCCTAGCAATCTTAGGAAATTCATAACTTTCACTAGGTTAAGAGTTGGATCCTCTCCTTTGGGCATTGAGTTTGTATAGGTTTAGGGTATCTTTGATTGCATTTTCAAATTTTTATCATGTCATTTGCTTCTGGTTTTGGATTTTTGCTTTGCATGATGCATGTAACCCTAATTTGTGCCTTCCTTTGCATCCATTTTCTCATTTACTTGCATCCAGTGACTTGCCATGACATTTTGTGCATCAACATGATTCATAACACATCTTAGGACATATTAGATTCATGTTTGATCATTGAATCACTCATTTGCCATGTTGTATGTCCATTACATTCCATAACTTTTCATGTGCATTCATGGTTCTATGCATGTCTCATTTTCATCCTTATGTTTGTTTGATCATTCTCATGCCTTGCCTCATGTTTGTATCATCTCTTAGCATCATTCACATCATGTTCATGCTTCTGGTTTTATTTTGCATCATGACATTCCATCTCATTTGCATTGCACTTCATCTTTTTTGCTAACTTTTCAGGTGGTAAATTGTTTTGAGAAGTGAATTTGCCTTCACTTCTCACAATCTCTTCTCATCTCTCTTGCATCTTTGCTGCATTTTATCTTGTGTATTGGATTGAGCTCGCTCACTCATGTTCATATTACTTTCTTTCTTCAAGTAACTTGTCTTCTTAAGTGAAGCAAGTTGTTTTGCTTCTCTTTGTTCCTTTCATCTGCTTCCTGGTGGTTTCTCTGAAGATCTTCTTACAAACCTCATTAACCCTAGGAATGACCAAGCATGGTAATAATTAGGGTTTGATTAGTCTCCCCACTTAGCTTTTACCTTTGTGTCATCTTTTGAGTCTTCTCTCCTCATCTCATAATCAAGGACTAAACCCTTAAGGTTTTAAGACTTTGTGATTAAGCTTATGCCTGCATCTTTCTATTAGGATGGAGTGTATAACTTTAATACTAAGTGTTGAACCCTTAATGTGTTTAAATCCTTTAATCAATCCATTTAATAATCACTAAGACATCAAGCTTGTAACTTGGGCCTTGCATTAGGGTTCTAATTCTTCCTTAATTGGTTAAGAAGGACTAACCCTAGTGTTAATGGACAAGTCCCCCTCAAGTTGTCTTACCAACCATAAAAATCACTTCTTCATCTTATCATTAACTAAAATCCATCTAATAAAGGCTTTGTTTTGTCATGAGGTTAATCCCTAATCATGGATTAAGTTGAGGAGCTTTCCTCAGCTTAAACGTTCTCATCTATTATCCTTCTATTAGGATGGTGTAATG
The DNA here is from genome assembly GCA_963966055.1 of Lathyrus aphaca. NCBI lineage: Eukaryota > Viridiplantae > Streptophyta > Magnoliopsida > Fabales > Fabaceae > Lathyrus > Lathyrus aphaca. The sequence goes on from OZ014520.1 coordinate 49,982,122, forward strand.
AGTCCATTAAATCCTTGATTATGGCTTAATCTCATTACTTAACACTAAACAAAAACACCAAAAACATCTTAATAATTACAAGTAGGTTAATGATCTTAACCCTACATCATGGTGATTAAGTGTGAGATGCTGACTTCACACTTAAGGTATTCTCATTACCCCTAATCAGAGGGAGGATGTGATGAGTTTACCAACCCTTGGTTTAGGCTTAAGCTCATTTTCTTATGACAAACACAAAAAGTAATAAAAGATTGAAAACTCAAAAACAAACAATAATCGTCTCCTCCGGGATTCTTTTTCTCATCTCATTCACTCATAAACGAGAACTCGCTTCTTCCGTCTAATGCAAGACAGTTTGCACCTGAGCCAGACAGGTCATACACTTGAGCATAGACAAGTAAGCAGTTCATCAGTCAATTTATCTTTCAGTCTTTTTGAGTCGAACAACGGTGTTCTGACTTCCTCATTGCACGAGAGGATACGTAGGCATAACTTAACAGTTATCGAACAAAAGTCTTTGTATATTCCCCCTCTTTCAGCATCATTCTTTAAGCCTCATGGTCTTGAGCATCTCATTCTTGTTCTCACATTGACATTTCTCTTATATACTTCACATTTCTTTTACACTGACACTTGCATTCTTTCCAGCTTTGATACACAGATTGCACTGACACTACCCCTTTAAAAGCACAAATCTTTTAAGCGTGGATCCCGTCGAGTACGACGGACAATCTGGGTGCTAATACCTTCCCAGGTTGTAACCAACCCCCTTTCTCAGTCTCTCTGGTTCGCGACCGTCTTATCCATATCTTTCTAGGTCTATGCAGCATTACCTTTCCTCCGGGATAAAAATGCCTAGCTGGCGACTCTTGTCTTTCTGAGTTCACCCTGGTGTGTTCTCCCTCCTTTCGCCGACCGTTCGCGTCTGTACCCCTTATGACCAGGTGTCATTTGGTGGGAGCGACACTTTCAAGCCAAACAAGTGATGGATTTGTGTTCCTTAGAGCTCACTGAACAAGAACATGGAAAGAAATCTCACTGAAACTTTATGGATGAAGAGTTTCGAAGAGATGAAAGAATTTGCAAGTTTTGTGAATTGGAGCAATTGAGTCCCCCCCCCCCTCTGAAATTCATGTGTTTTGCTTATATATTATGATTCTAGAGTACTGATTAGGGTTTTTGAAAGTTGGCATGTGAGAATCATGAGGTGGGGATGATTTTGCAAATTGGCATGAGAAGTGTGATTGCTTACTTTGTGCGTGCATTGGCTAGCCCATGTGCATGATCTGATTCCCTTTCATTCAATAAGCACCCTTGGATCAATCTTGGCCATTGGTTGTAAGTGAATCATGCATTCCTCATGATTTTGCAAAAATGCAACTTGTGAAATATCCTTTAATCCATGCATGAATTCTTGGGATTCCTTGGGCAAACTTGCTTGTTGTTAGTTGTTATTGAATATGGTGAACAACATTGGTGTTTTAGAAGCCTTGAAAATGCATTACAAGCCCTTTTGCAAAGAGTGGAAACTTGAAAATGGGAGACCATACTCTACAACTTTCATGTTTAATGGAAGTTCATTTGAGGTCACCTTCATCATGAAAGAAGGCTTTGAAAATTAGGGCAAAACTTGCCAAAAATGGAAACTTTCATTACAAGCCATATGCCAAAAATGGAAAGTTCTTCAAAACCCTTTGATTCTTGATCTTTGACTTTGCCAAACCTCTTCTAAGGTCTTAAGGACATCTCTTGACTTGAAAAATGGGGTTGGACCCCTTAAATTCTCACAGTTGACTTTTAAATTGCACAGTTGACCAATTTCTTCTCATGCAAGCAACTGGTGAAATAACTGCCTTCCACAAGGAATTTTCTCACCAAATTTCATCCATAGGAACCTCTTATCATATGAAGTACTTTTCCCACATGAAATGGCAAAAGTCACAAAGATTCCCTGCTTGAAAGTGAAACCCTAATTTGGGAACTATTGTGTTGGAGCTTGCCCTAGCTTGGATTCTCTGGTGACCTCCCAACCTTCTGGGCTCTTGTATGGGATCTTGAACTTGTGAATGTCATGTAGACTCTTCATGGGACTTGTAAAAGTCTACTTGGCCTCTTGCTATAGCTTGTAATGCCTCAAGTACACCAATAGTTGATCATATGGCCAATGCTAGAACATGAGAATGTTATGTTTTATTTTTCTATGCAAAGATGCCAAGGACATGACATGCTTATGATGATTATGATATGAGGATGATGCTAGAAAATAAGAGGGAAAATTTGGGGTGTTACAAGATGCTAAAGTAGATGTTGTAACACCTGCTGTTGGGGTTACCAACCAAGATGATAAAGGTGCACAGGTAGCTGATAATCTTCCTGAAGCTGAGAACAATAAAGAAAAAACTCCTGAAGGTGTGATTGATCATGATGATCTATCTGATAATAAGCTCATTGCCAACGTCAATCCAAGTGTGGCTAAAAAAATTATTTCAAGAAAAGGAAAAAATGTTGTTGGTCATAGCTCTCCTCAAAGAAAGCTTGTATCTAGAAAAGACAGCCCAAAGGATACACCCAAGAGGACTGCCGTTGGTCCCTACAAAGGTTGGAGTAAGTTGTTTACTAATAAGAGAAAGGTCAGAGCTTTCTCTGAGTCTAACAATGATGTTGAAAGTGATGTTCCAGACATCACACCAAGAAAGAAACCAGCTTCAAGAAACCTTGCCTCTAGGGTGCCTGATGCACCTCTTGACAACATATTTTTTCATTGCATCAATAGTTTTACTAAATGGAAGCTTGTCTACCACAGAAGGCTGGCCTTGGAAAGGGAGATTGCGGAATCTGTTCTAAACTGCACTGAAGTTATGGACCTAATCTACTTTGCAGGACTATTCAAAATTGTGGCCAGGTTCTCACAGTGTTATGAAACTCTAGTAAATAAGTTTATTGTAAACCTTTCCGAAGAATGTGTTGATGAGAAGTCAAAGGACTTCAGGAAAGTGTATGTTAGAGGTAAGTGTATTAACGTTTCTCCTGCTATTATAAATACCTATCTAGGTAGAGATGCTTCTAATTACCCTAAGTTAGAAGTCACTGATAATCAAGTCTGTAAGACCCTCACTGCTGATCAAGTCAAGTACTGGCCAAGAAAGGAAAAGCTTTCAACCATCATGCTTAGTGTTAAGTATGTTATGTTAAATAGAATAGGTGCATCCAACTGGGTTCCTACCAACCACACATCTAACATTGCTACTAGTTTAGGGAGGTTTATTTATGTTGTGGGTACCAAAACCAAATTTGATTATGGTACTTATATATTTGAACAAACCATGAAGCATGCTAGCACAATGGCTGTGAAATTACCTATTTCCTTTCCTTCCCTCATCTGTGGGATTATTTTGAACCAGTATCCTGCTATCTTTAGTGAGTCTGACATTGACTGCAAAAGGGAAAGTGCTTTTGCTTTCCATTATAAGTTGTTTCAAGGAGCTCATGTCCCTGACATTGTTGTGACATCCATTGCAACATCTACAAGAAGCAAACCTCTTGACAAAAGATCTATCATTGCTGAGCTCAAGGAAGCTTGTAAGGAGCTAGATGCCAGAAAGGAAAAATTTGAGAAAATGATTGAGTCATTGGAGAAAGAAGAGGAAACTGATGAAGAGCAGGTTGGAGAAGAGGTTGAAGGTGATTCTGATGGAAGCTCAAGTAGTGAAGGAGAGGAGGATGTTGGAACTAAGTCTGATTAATGTTTGTGGAGGGCTGCTGGTCCTTTTTTTTGGATTTTCTGTGTGGTTCCTTGCCCTTGAAGGCACCTATGTAATTTTGTTTGGATTTCTGCTTCTGTACTTTGTGGGTTTCTACTATACCCAGGATATTATTTTGCTCTTAATAAGCTTGTGGTGATGACAGGTTCTTTTGCTTTATGATTGTGATCCTGTTTGGCTAAATTTCTGGCTAAAAGGGGGAGTAATTAGATAGATTGCTATTGTTGTGTGCTGATGAATACTATTTATTTTAGTATTGTCAGTTCTTGTATGTTGCATGGTTGGGCATAACAGGTTGAGGGGGAGATAAAATATCTTTGTATTTTCCGCTGTTGCTGTTGATGTGTTGTGTTGTACTTTGTTACAGTTTTTGTTTGGTTTTCTACTGTGTGCACAAATTTTGTTTTCTGGTACTGTTGTTGCTGGTGTGTTGTACTCTAGTTCAACTGTTGTCTCTTTTGGTGTTGTTGTAATCTGATACAGCTGTTGGTTTAAAGGGGAGTCCTCTCTGATGTGTGTGTGCTTCTGCTGCTACTGTTTGTTTTATGATTTATTATGTTTTGATAATGCTTAAATTGTTTTAGCCAAAACATTTCCAAAAGGGGAGTTTGTAGATGCTTTAGATTGGCTACGTTTTGGCGTAAAACTTTGTTTGTTTCTGGATGTCATAAGCAATGTTATGACATGTGATTTAAGAATTATGCAGGTGTGAAGTTTATGTGTGCAACTTTTTTTATCAGGATGTCAAGACTGATGTCATGATAACTCTGACTAGACCTGAAGATCTAAGTGAATCCTATTTTGTGCATGCGTTTTGCTGTCATTAAAACTGAGATTTTGTGGTTTTAATGCAGTTTATCTGAAGGAATTAAAGGATTTAACTTGGAGTTATTTTAGCAGAACATTTTTTCTTGCTATTTTTGTTCCTTTATTTGAAGAATTATTTTATCTGCTTTGTGCAAGTTCAGCAGGCCCAATGCCCATTCAAGGTTCTACTTAAGGCTGCTTTACCCTAGTGTGAACGTGTGAAAAATAAGGATTGTTATTCAGCGTTTTTCACGTGTGTGTTTTAGTTTTATTGTGAGCCAAGCAAGTGTATTTTGATGATTGTTCTGGACTAGGTATGCATTTTTTATTTTTTTCCACTCAAAGCTTTTAAGCAAGATTGTTTATATTTGACTGAAGCTTTTAAGCAAGGTCAAAGATTGTTTTGAAGGGTATCATCGCATTTTCTGAGTTGTTTGTTTAAGATCACTGCTGTGATTGAGGGTGAGTGAGAGGGGTCTCATATCTAGGAGTTCATAGGTAGAACTGTCATTGGGTAGGGATTAAGTGAAAAGATTGCAAACTGGGGTGTTTCCAGCGGATCCTTGAATTGATACTACTGATAGTGATGTTCCTTCCTGAGTTGGTAGCCCCCATAGTAGGTATGATTGCACCAAACTGGGTTAACAACTCTATGTGTTCTTTAAATTTGTCTTTGTCTTTTATTGTGTTTTAAACTTGTTGTTATTTGTGCCATGACATCGTGTTCGACATTGTATATCAGTTTCCAGAATTTCAGAAGAGTCGGGAGAATGTTTTCCCGAGCTGCCTCAAAGATGTGATGGATTCGTGGGGGAGGCTCTTGTAAGAAGTCATATCTCCCTTCCTCAATGTTGTGGGGAAGAGGCGACACTTGATTTCTCCTCGAACGCCTCTGTAATCCAGGAGAGCATCGATGTTCTCGATGTGCTAGTCTGGGTCCGTCGTTCCATCATAGGTTTCCAAGGGTAGGGGCTTCTCGAGCCCTTTTGGAAGCCTGGTAGACACGATTTCTTCTAAGACGGGGCCACAAGGCTCATCTTCCTCACTAGAGAACGGGGAGACAGAACGGGAGCGATCGTCCTTATACCTACAAGGAGGATCAAATCTTAAGCAATTTCTTGCGCCTTCTAGAGGCAGTCACGCCCCTGGTTGGAGAGTCCTTCGAGTTTTCTTTGTTTGCAGGGACTTATTTCGTTGAGGAGATGAAAGAGTCATTTTCTTGATAGACCCAGCCGCCTTTGGATGGTGGTGGCCCTATTTTTTCCTAGGCGACCTGCTGCGGGATTTACAAGGTCTCCTCATAGGAAAAGGGGACCTGGTGCATCTCGATCCTTCTAGAACGTACAGTCTTTCTCCTTGGCGCAAGAGGATGAGGTTAGTGTTGTTTGTGATTTGACCAAAGATGATAGTGTCGGATTTGTCCCATCAGGGATGGGAATCAGAGGGAGATCAACGAGTGTGATCTCAGGCTGCATGGACGGTTCCGGTAACAGGGAGGCGGTACACCCGTCTTGGAAACGACCAGGCTCCCTGATGGGAGGGTTTATTCCATCACTTTCCCGTTGCTTAACAGGGATATTGGTGAGGACTCGAGCACTGACGGTGTCGTCTTGATGAGCCATCGAGAGAGTTTGAAAGGTGATGTTTTTATTTTCACAATCTGGAGATAAGAAAATGGGGCAACACTAGTTCCCACAAACGACGCCAATGATCATAACAATGATCAAAATCTTCAATGGCTTCTGATGCCTACCTGGATCCTAAAGTCTGTGCTCGGTTGTTGAGGAGAATGGGGTGTACCTGCAAGGTATTCCGAGGCCAAAGTCAGAAACGGGCAAGATAGTAATCAAGTGCGAGTAAAGAGTTCAGGGAGTGAATATTTGATACCTGACACTCCTAAGTGAGAGGGTTTATATAGAGAGCCCCCAGCGTGTGGCTAACGGTTCCTATTTTGGGCCTGGATCGCTGTAAACACCCCAAATTTTCCCTCACTCATTTCACCAAGGCTTGTGACCTTTTCATTAGCATAAGTTCAATCATAGCATCTCACATTGCATTTTTGCTTCACTGCATTGGTTCAAAAGTCATCTGCATCTAGGGTTTGTGATTTGAGCAATCCCTGAGCTATCTGAGCCACTCCAAAGGTCTCCAATCATCTCAAGAGGGTCCATGTATGTTCAAGCATCATATTATATCCTCCCAAGATCAAGAAAGTCAGAAAATCACAAGAACTGAGGAAGGTATGGAAGCAGAGCCAAGCTTAACTGCACAAATGACCTAAAATTAGGGTTTTGGTTTCAGAGGCCATAACTCCAAATTTTTTGGTCATTCTTGTTTCTATGGGTCTCTATATGTTATGAGGATCATGCATACCAATTTTCATGAAGAAACTCAATGGGGAAAGCATCTGATCAATAGATGACTTCTAGAGCAAGTCAGTGCAAAATCAGGGCATCTGAGGCCCCCAATCCTCCAACCAAAGGGTCTTCTCCATCATTTTGGGTGTATTTGATCTTTATTTGATCTTGGAAGAAGTTAGAAGTTCACAAAGTTGAAGAATTTCAAGCCATTTGCAAAGTTGCCATTTTGGGAAAGTGACTTGTAATGCAAACTTGCCATTTTGGGAAAGTTTTTCAACCTCCTCTTTTTGATTCAAAAATGCTTCAAATGAAAAATTCTTGGTCATAAAAGTTGTAGATTGGATCATTCCCTTTTCAAAAAGTACAAGAACTTGATCTAATTCATCATAGAACTCAAGTTATGGCCTTGCAAAGTTGGGAAAAATCACAAAATTTCACTTATGCACCAAAGAGGGAAGTTTGCAAAAACACTTTCCAAAGCCAAATGTGACTTCTAATTGACTTCTAAGCATTGCACAAGCATCACACATGACCTATAATTCAGAATTTCACAAAGAAATCTCAAGTTTCATTCCTTGAACATCAAGATTTCTTAAAGGGGCCAAAACATCACATAATTGCAAAACACCCCATAACGTTCTTCTATCTTGTTGAATTGCCTCAAGAATGGATTTGTGGACCTCCATGAAGTCAGCTGCGCATGGACATGCCCAAGGGCCAACTGTGTTCTTACCCATACCTCAAGTACAAGTCATGTTGACATTTTTGCAACTTGCCCATACCAATCAACATAGGCCACCACCCACCCTCTGACCTATCACAACTTACTATGTGAACCAAAAGCAAGCCATTCCATAACATAACACAAGCTGAAACCTCCAAGAACTCAACAATCACAAAAACTCCCTCTTATGCAAAAGCCTTCGAAACTCATAGCTCAGCCATCAAACCTCTAAACAAATTCCACCATTCAACTCCATATCCATTGCTGATCATTTCCCACCCTTCATTTTCCCCTAAAACACCCTGAATCAAAAACACGATTTTGACATTGCTTGAACTGAATTTCTGCCAACTTCATTTAGAGACCATTTCAACTCCAACCAAGCATCACAAACTCTTCAGGAGGATCATTGGAGTTGATTTGAAGCAAAGAAGCAGCCAGCCAGTGCCATTTTCGAAAGCTTCAGTTCAGGTATCATCAAGAACATTTTTTCCAGAAATGATTTCTTAAGTTCTTAGTTTGTTCTCCATGCTTCACTAATCACACTGCACCTTTTGGTTTTGAAAATGATTCAGTTTTAAGCATGTATGAAGCTTCTGAAATTTCTGTGAAATTTTTCGTTTTGCTTCGAATCTCTCTGTCCATGGTAAATAAATTCTGTTTGATGGTTGATTCTTGTTTAGAATGGGGTGGGGATCATTTCTGGAGAGTTTAGGGGCTTAGGGTTGCGTATTGAGTGAGATAGCTTGAGAGGATAGCCGGAGAAGATGACCGGAACACTGTTCCGGTCACCTGAAAGTGATTAGGGCTTAATTGTGTAATTAGCGTAGTTTGAATTCTGGCCCTTGGATAGCGCGCGAAGTCAATTCCCTCCCTTTTCCATTTGAATCGGGGCCACTGGATCAGCATACTTCCATTTAAATTCAATTCAATTTAATTTCATTTTAATTACATTTCTTTGTCCATTTTATTAAAAATAGCAAAACACTTCTAAAAAAATTTTATCTTTTGCATTTCCCTTTCAAATATTTTTCTCATTCTAAAAATAATTTTTATTTTATTTTTTGCATAAAATTCGTATTTTTAAAATATTTAAATGTTTATTTTAATTAATTAATGAGAATTAATTAATTAAAATAGCATTTAAGTTTCTAAAAATCACCAAAAAAATCACATTGCATCTTGAAACATTTATAAACATTATCAAACCCTTCACACAAATTTCTTTTTGGTTCTTGACCTATTTTGACATTTTTCTTTGGATTTAGGGTTCTTAAAAGTCAATATTTTTGCCCTAACTTAGAAAAATCCTTTCTGCCTAACCATGAAGAGTTTGATTATGGTTCTTTTTGCATTGCATCCCTCATGTCATGTAGTTTCTAGGATAAAATTGGTTTGAATTTATCTTTCATTTTCAATTTGTTTTGCATTTTTCATTGTGAGGTATCTTAAAACCCTAGTAAACTTAAGAAAATCATAACTCCTTTAGGGTTAAGAGTTAGGTCTTCCCCTTTGTGCAGTGAACTTGTATAGGTTTAGGGTACCATTGATCCCATTTTCAATATTTTATCTTGTCATTTGCTTCTGATTTTGAATTTTGCTTTGTATCTTGTGCATAAACCCTAATTTGCATCTTCATTTGCATTCATCTTTCATATGCTTGCATACATGAACTTGCCATGACATTTTGTGCATATAAATGACATATAAGACATCTTAGGACATATTAGAATCATGTTTGATCATTGCATCATCCATTTGCCATGTTTTTGCTTTCATTTCATGTCATATGCATTCATGTACTTTCATGGTTCTTACATGTTTCATTTGCACCTTCCTTGCTTGTATGATCATCCACATCTCTTGGTATGCTTTTGCATAATCCCATAGAATCATTTGCATCATGAGAATGCTTCTGGTTTTGGTTTTCATCTTTTCATTTCATCCCATTTTCATTTCTTTTCATTGCTTGTTGCTAACTTTTCAGGTGGTAAGTGTTTGAGAAGTGAGTTTGCCTTCGCTTCTCATAATCTCTTGTCATCTCTCTTATGCATCATTGCTGCATTTTACTTTTGTATTAGAGTGAGCTTGCTCATTCATGTTCTCTCCTCACTTTCTTTCTTCAAGCAACTTATCTTCTTAAGTGAAGTAAGTTGACTTGCTTCTTCTGCTTCTCTTCCATCTCTGCTTCTTTCTTGGTGGTGCTTCCTGAAGATCTTCTTGTAATCCTCATAAACCCTAGGAATACCCAAGCATGATCACAATTAGGGTTTGATTAGTCCCCCATTAGGTTTTACCTTTGTGTCATCTTTGAGTCTTCTCTTCTCATCTCATAATCAAGGACTAAACCTTAAAGGTTTTTAAGGCTTTGTGATTAGGGTTATGCCTGTATCCTTCTATTAGGATGGAGTGTATAACTTTAATTCTAAGTGTTAAACCCTTAATGTATTTAAATCCTTTAATAAACCCATCTAATAAGCACTAAGACATCAGGCTTGTAACTTGGGCCTTGCATTAGGGTTCTAATTCTTCCTTAATTGGTTAAGAAGGACTAACCCTAGTGTTAATGGACAAGTCCCCCTCAAGTTGTCTTACAAACCATAAAATTCACTTCTTAATCTTACCATTAACTAAAATCCATCTTTATAAAGGCCTTGTTTTGTCATGAGGTTAATCCCTAATCATGGATTAAGTTGAGGAGCCTTCATCAACTTAAATGTTCTCATCTATTATCCTTCTATTAGGATGGTATAATGGGTCCATTAAATCCTTGATTATGGCTTAAACTCATTACTTAACACTAAACAGAAACCCCAAAAACATCTAAATAATCACAAGTAGGTTAATGATCTTAATCCTACATCATGGTGATTAAGTGTGAGGTGCTTACTTCATACTTAAGGTATTCTCATTACCCCTAATCAGAGGGAGGATGTGATGAGTTTACTAACCCTTGGTTTAGGCTTAAGCTCATTTACTTATGACAAACACCAAAAAGCAATAAAAGATTGAAAACACAAAAACAAACAATAATCGTCTCCTTCGGGATTCTTTTCTCATCTCATTCACTCACAAACGAGAACTCGCTTCTTCCGTCTAATGAAAGACAGTTAGCACCTGAGCCAGAAGGGTCATACACTTGAGCATAGATAAGTAAGCAGTTCATAGGTCAATTTATCTTTCAGTCTCTTTGAGTCGAACTACGGTGTTCTGACTTCCTCATTGCACGAGAGGATACGTAGGCATAACTTAACTGTTATCGAACAAAAGTCTCTGTATATCCCCCCCCCCCTCTTCCAGCATTGTTCTTTTAAGCCTCATGGTCTTGAGCTTCACATTCTTTCTTTACACTGACACTCTTTTATCTCACTTCACATTTCTTTTACACTGACACTTGCATTCTTTTTTCCAGCTCTGCACACAAAATAACACTGACACTACCCCTTTTAAACACAAACCTTTTAAGCGTGGATCCCGTCGAGTACGACGGACAATCTGGGTGCTAATACCTTCCCAGGTTGTAACCAACCCCCTTTCTCAGTTTCTCTGGTTCGCGACCGTCTTATCCATCTTTCCTTAGGTTTATTTAGCATTACCTTTCCTTCGGGATAAAAATGCCTAGTTGGCGACTCTTTTCATTCTTTTCCTTCGCCGACCGTTCGCGTCTGTACCCCTTCTGACCAGGTGTCATTTGGTGGGAGCGACAGCTTGGCGACTCTGCTGGGGACCCTTATATCGCAACCAGGGCTTCTGGTTCTTTTTGTGGGTTCCTCCTAACGCTTGTCTGATTTGTGTTTACTGGGGTGTTATGTGCTATATGTGTTTATTTATTTTGCTTTATTTACTGCTTTATGTACAATTTTATTTATTGCTTTCTTTACAGTCTTTTGCATATTTCATACTAGCATTGCTGGATCTGGATTGTTATTTTTTGTGGGTGGGGTTCCATTGAGAGTTTAAGGTCCTATACCTGGGACCTGAGTAACACCTAGGCTAGAGTGGTTCATGTTCTTTCCCATTACATCTCGGTCTGGTGCGGGAATATGAAACACGGTTCAAATGTGGGTTTCTTCTTGAGAACTCTGTGCTACAGATTTCCTGTAGTACTAGGGCTATCTGGGAAGCCTGCTAAGTCTGAATGACCTTTGTTATAACCTTCAGAAACTGAGGTGAATTAGAGGAGGATCTTTTATGGTTATTGTAAACATTGTGCCTCTGGGTTAGAAGTGTTTACACTTCTCATAACTGATCAGAGTCTGAGGATCCTTGTTCTAGAACATTACATGTGAGGGGGCTGGGTTGTTTACAGGTTTGCAGGAACCCATGGCCACATCATACCCTGTACTGTATTTGTGTAAGAATACTTCACTTTGGACAGTTCTTGTGATTAACCCTGGACATGTGACTCTCTATTTGAGTCCCCCACCCTGGTTACTGGATTTCTGAGCCTTCATCCTGAACCTTTGAACATATATATGGACCTTGTATCAAGACAGATAATAAGATCCAGCTAGATCACAAACCCTTTCATATCATTTGCATATTCATCATTGCATCATTTAACATTTGTTTATTTGCTTTTCAGGGTATCCACTACATTGTATCTTGGTTTTGGTTTTGACCCTTTCACCTGCATAGACCTCTGCTTCAACTGTCTCCATCAGTTATCTGCTTCAGCTATCTCCACCCTCACCAGCATCAGTCTATCTCCAGTCTTAGTCTGTGATCTTCATAAGCACTCATCTTCAGCTTCTTCATCAGCACTTATCTTCAGTTTTCTTCAGCAGCACTCATGACTACCCCCAGGAAGAGCAACATATCCTACCACTTTTTTGAGCCTGTGTTGACTGGTATCAGGCAGGTCCAGTCACTCATCACACCTGACCACATCCCACTGTTCAGGAAACACTATGGAGGTATCTTAGGTATGGTTATGGACCTTGACCCTTCTCAGACGAGCATGATCCACACATGCTTACAGTTCTATGACCCTCCTTTGAGATGTTTCACCTTTCCAGACTACCAGTTAGGGCCTCTGCTGGAAGAGTTTTCTTTATTGACTGGAGTACCTGTCAGAGGTGGAATCCCTTTCAACCCAGAGATGACTTCTCCCAAGAATGAAGAGATAGCAAGGGCACTGTACTTAGAGCCTGCCCTGATTGAGCAAAGTATGACCACAAAAGCTGGGATTCCTGGTTTGCTTTTGGACTTCTTGATTTCTCAGGCCATCCTGAAGGCTTCATTGGGAGAATGGAGGACAGTCTGTGCACTGTTAGCCCTCAGCATATATGGGGCTATACTGTTTGCAGATGAGCCTAAATTTGTCAGCAAGAATGCCATCCATCTGTTTCTTCTGAAGAACCCAGTACCTACACTACTAGGAGACTTTTACTATTCCATTCATCAGAGGAATGAGAAACAAAGGGGGAAGTTGGTAAGATGTTGTGCTCCTTTGTTTTACATCTGGCTGCTCAGACACCTGCCTAAGTCTGATGCCTTCCTGAACCCACACCAACAGAAGAATTGGGCCAAGAGGCTCATTGCTTTGACTTCAGATGATATTAGATGGTGCACCCAGTGCACCAAAGGCAAAGACCTCATCACCAGCTGTGGATAGTACCCAAATGTGCCTCTGATAGGAGTAAAGGGTTGCATCAACTAAAATCCTTTACTATTTAAGAGACAACTGGGTTATGCCTTAGTTCACCCTCCCAGAGGACAGGATTTAGTTGAGACCTTGTATTGTGAATTTCAACCTAATTCAGCTATTGTCAGGAAAGCTGCTTGGGCTTGGGACAACATCCAGACAAAAGGAGTAGCTATTCTTGGAAGATGTAATAATGTTGCTTCAGCTCTGTACTATGATTGGTCCCGTACTAGAGCTCAGATTACCATAATGCCTTTCACCTTGGAAGACATATCTGGACCATCTACTGTACAGCCAGCAGCAACTGTCAGCCTAGAAGAATTTGAAAAGTTGAAGGAAAGGAATGAGAAATTATCTGAGGCTTTAAAGAAAACTCTTTGGGAGAGGAGTGATGGTCGTCTGGACATTGAGAGATTGGAAAAGCTCAAGGTTGAGCATTTGACAAAAATTGAAAGGACAGAGGACTACAAAAGAAAAGCAAGGGCTGGAGAACAGATATTGAAGAATGCCTGCAAGGAGGCTAAGATTCAGAAAGCTAGGGCTGAGCACTATCTGCAAGAGAGTCAGGCTAGGTGGGTCAGGATCACCGAAGCCCGTACACAAGAAGACCAGAAGACTCAAGCCAAGATTGAACAGCTAGAGGCCAATGAGAAGAAGCAGCAGGAAGCTTTGTTGGCAACCCAGAAGTAGATTTCAGAGTTGAAGCATCGAGCAGGATTGAAGAGATCAAAGGACCATGACATGCACAAGAAACTGACCACTGCTATTGCCACCAGGAACCTCCTTATCAGGACCATTACAGAGCACCCAGCTGGTCTGGTGACTGAGGCACTCCTGAAGGAGGTTAGAGAAGATGAGTTTGGGCTGGATGTCTGATCCTTTGCTTGTTGTTTGTTTCCATGTGATGTACTTTTCTTTTGTTATGTTTTGACCCTTCAGGGGCATGTATTGTAAAAACAAACAATGTATTGATCACCATTTGTAATATATTTTAGTTTGTTTTTCATTTGGGCTTTCTCTCAACAACATCAAGCATCTTCCTCGAGGTCTGGAAAGGTCAAAACCAAGAACCAAACTGGATACCTTGGAAAATAAATAAGCATATTGCATTGCATACTAACTTTGTTTTTGTTTTGTAGATTTTGTTATTATTTTTGTTTCTAACTTTGTTGTGATCTCAGGAAATATTGCTCGTCGCCGAGTGTTCCCTGTCAACCGCGCACACCGGTACCCAACTCGTAACAACCTTCCCGTTATTCAAATGGAACAAGTACAGCAGGACCTGTCTGAGGTCAGAAACCAGATGGCCAATGAGAGAGTGGAGATGAGAAATCAGATGTCTCAGTTCATGGTAGTGATGACTGGCTTAGCCCAGAGTCAAGAAAGATTAAGAGAACTGGTAGAAAGACAAACTCCTGAGGAGCCTCATCTTGGAACAGGAGGAACTAGCAACAATGAACGGGGCCAACCTCGTATTGACCCACCAGTATATGGACCTCATCTGGATCCAGAGGTTAACGTCCTGAGGAATGTTCAAGGTAACACTATTGGGGGCAGAATCCTGCAGGAGGATCCCCAGGAAGAACAATTTACTATTATAGGAGCTGGGGATGTGGTATATGATAGGAGATTGGATGAGCTTGCTGAAAAGTTAAGATCTTTGGAATCTCAGAATTCTTTGGGCTTCGATGTGATGGACATGGGCCTAGTAGATGGGGTGAGAATTCCCCACAAATTCAAACCCCCATGCTTTGAGAAGTACAATGGTACCTCCTGTCCTCGCACTCACCTACAGTCTTTCTTGGGTAGGCTCAAGGCTTATACTATGGATGAAAAGTTCTGGATGTTCTACTTTGAGGACAGTCTAACTGGAGCTTCAAGGGAATGGTATTCGCATTTGTCTAGGGCCACCGTAAGATGTTGGAAGGATTTGGCCGAGGCTTTCATCCGTCAGTATCAATACAACCTAGACATGGCTCCCAATAGGACCCTCCTAATGGGAATGTCTCAATCTTATAGAGAACGCTTCCGGGAGTATGCTCAAAGATGGAGACAGCTTGCTGCTGCTGTTCAACCACCCATGTCAGAGAGGGAGATGGCTGACATGTTTATGAATACATTGCAAGGGACTTATATTGATAGGTTGGCTGCTTTCTCCTCTACTAGTTTTGCTGACGTAGTCATAGCTGGTGAAAGAATTGAAGGTCTCTTAAAGATGGGCAAGATCTCCGATAGTGGTGCTAGTTCTTCCAGCAATCCAAGAAAACCATTTGCAGGACCCCGGAGGGCAGGTGAAACTAATTCCATTCATACAAGCAGGGGAAGGCCTCAATATGCTCACCGGTCAGTGGCAGCTATTACCATCCCAGCTCCACTTCCATAACAACCATTGTATCCTCAACAACAACAACCACAATATCAACAACAAGTTCATTATCCGCAACAAAGGTCGTATAACAACAACAACGGTAATCAACAGCAGTTTCATTTCCAACAAAGGCCATCACAAGCAAACAGGGTAATTGACCCAATCCCAATGCCGTATGCTGCACTCTTGCCACAACTCCTGAAACTCAACCTAGTTGAGTTAAGGACATTGGCTCCTCCAGATCCTCTTAATATGCCAAAGAACTATGATGCAAATGCCAAGTGTGCATTCCACTCAAACGCACCGGGGCATAATACTGAAAAATGCAGGGCCTTACAGATGAAAGTCCAGGATTTGGTGGACTCTAAAGCTCTCAATTTTGCGCCTCCTCCGAACGTCACAAGAAATCCAATGCCTAGTCACAACGGGCCTAGGATTAATGCTATTGAGGAGGGCAAACCATCCACATTGATTAGTAGTGTTGCATAAATCCGAACACCCCTGGTTGAAATCAAAGCTCAGCTTTTAGAATGCCAAGTGTTCCCTGGATGTGAGCTCGGCTGTGGATATTGCAACATTGCTGTTAATGGATGTGAAAGACTGAGAAACGGCATAGATGGTCTTATTAAGGATGGTATCCTTCAGATTACAACAACATCAACTACAACTCCAACAGTTCCTTCATCAACAATCAAGGATACTCCTACAACGTCAGTAACCATTGTTCCAACAGATTCTACTACAACTCCAACAACTGCTCAATCAATCACTTCAACGGCTACAAGTTCAGTCACCATTCCTTCTACAACGACAACACCCATTATTCCATCAGTTCCTGCTACAATTTCAACACCTTCTACAACATCAGCAACAGTAAATGAAAGCATCTCAACGGTTACGATATACTACGATCCTGCAAATATTCCTACCAACGACTCACAACAAAATGCTACTCCTGTCATAGCACCAGTTACCATATATTATGATCCGCACACCATTGTGGTCCCCTCTGCAGCTGCTATCAGTCCGGTCACTATCACAGTGCCTGGGCCAGTTTCTTATGAAAGCAATAATGCCATCCCTTGGCATTATGGCTCAGATCTATACTGCGAGGGGCAGAAGATCACTTTAGAATCATCAACTTCTTCACCTCAGATAGACAATGTGGGGGGAGGCGGAGGCTTCACTAGAAGCGGACGTCTCTTTGCCTCGCAAATACCAAGACCCATTGCTGAAGCAGAAGCTGCTGCTAAGGCAAAAGGGAAGAGCATGGTGCAAGAAGAACCAGTTGCTAAAGAGCTTTGAAGACTACTTTTGATCAAGAGGTTGATGAGTTCATGCGGATCATCAAAAAAAGTGATTACAAGGTGGTGAAACAGCTTCACCAGACACCTTCCAAAATCTCCATACTATCATTGCTAATGTGCTCCGAGGCTCATCGGAACGCACTATTAAAAGTCTTGCACGCAGCTTATGTGCCGGAGGAGATTACTGTCAATCAGTTAGAGGTTGTGGTTGGAAATGTCAACGCTAGTCATGGACTAGGATTTACCAACACTGATCTGACAACGGAAGGTCACAATCACAACAAGGCTTTGCACATTACCTTGGAGTGTAAGGGTGCAGTTCTTTCTCACATACTGGTAGGCACAGGGTCATCCCTCAATGTCCTGCAAAAGAAAGCCCTAGTGAAGCTAGAGTATGACGGGTTGGCACTACGCCCAAGAAACTTGGTAGTGAGAACCTTTGACGGTTCTAAGAGATCAGTTCTGGGAGAGATAGAGTTGCCTATAATGATTGGCCCACAGGTTTTCAAAACGACCTTCTTTGTGATGGATATACAGCCTGCCTACAGCTGTCTATTGGGTAGACCATGGATACACGCCGTTGGCGCCGTGACGTCAACCCTTCACCAGAAGTTAAAATTCGAGTGGGAAGGCCAGGTCATTACCATTTGTGGGGAGGAGGATATCTTCGTTAGCCAGCTGGCTACTTTCAAATACATTGAAATGGATGGGGAGATCCATGAAACAATGAGTCAGGGGTTCGAGGCCCTGAATATTAATGAAACATCTGTTGTATTGGGGACTTCCATCACCTTATATCAACAAGCCCGGAAGGTTGTTGAGGAAGGTACCGCTCAAGGCTGGGGCAAGCTGCTGCCAGTTGAAAAGAAAGAAGACCGATTCGGGTTGGGTTACAAACCAACTCAACAAGATCAACCAGAGGCTGCAAAGGAGCCCAAGTTTGTCAGCGGGGCAATGCTCACCCCGAATGCTGTGAATAGTTTGGAAGATGAGTCAGAAGACGAGCGCAACCTGGAAAGCTGGATACGTCCAAGGATCTCGGGGAGCCATGTCTCAAACTGGTTTCCCCAGGAAATTATAAGAGTTACTCCTGCAGAGTAATTATTATTTCCTGTCTTTAAGCATGCATCAAGTCCTGCATCTTGCCCAAGATGTCAGGGCTCATTTTGTAATCGGGCCATCTTGTATTTTGTGAAAAGATCAATTAATGAATATCAGGACATCTTTTGCAAATGAGTCTTTTCTTTTCCGCTCACTGTTTTTCATTTTTTATTTTTTGTACAAAAATAAAATGGCAATATTTTTCAAAATAATAAACTTCATTTTATCTTTTTCTAAACAAGATAAAACTGATCACTAAAATGAACAAATCTAAACCCTTGCAGAGAGTGCCCTCCAGACTGCACCGACAACAACACAGATATGACTTCGTATGACTTTGACAATCCAATTAATCAAGCTGATGCAGGGGTTGAAGAAGATTATGAGCTACCTGAAGAGCTAGCCAGGTTGTTAAGGCAAGAGGAGAAGGTTATCACTCCTCACCAGGAGGAGGTTGAGACGGTTAATCTTGGTACCGAGGAGGACGTGAAAGAAGTGAAAATCGGGGCCTGCCTGCAAGATTCAGTAAAAGAGCAACTGATTGACATGCTTCAGGAGTATGTGGATGTTTTTGCTTGGTCTTATCAGGATATGCCAGGGTTGGACACCGACATTGTTAAGCACAAGCTGCCTCTAAAAGAAGACTGTCCTCCGGTAAAACAGAAGTTGCGCCGTACTCGTCCAGATATGGCAATGAAGATAAAAGAAGAGGTACAAAAACAGTGGGACGCCGGTTTCCTTGCTGTGACTAGTTACCCGTCGTGGGTTGCTAACATTGTACTTGTGCCTAAGAAGGATGGCAAGGTGAGGATGTGTGTGGATTATCGGGATCTGAATAGAGCCAGCCTAAAAGACGACTTCCCATTACCTCACATTGATATATTGGTCGACAATACGGCTCAGTTCTCGGTATTCTCCTTCATGGATGGATTTTCAGGATATAATCAGATCAAGATGTCACCTGAAGACATGAAGAAGACAACTTTCATCACACCCTGGGGCACGTTCTGTTATAAGGTGATGCCGTTCGGACTAAAGAATGATGGTGCCACTTATCAACGGGCTATGGTAACATTATTCCATGACATGATCCATAAAGAAATTGAATGTTATGTGGATGACATGATTGCCAAGTCCCTCACAGAAGAAGACCATTTGGTAAATCTGTTGAAGCTGTTCAAGCGTCTGAGAAAGTACCAGCTGAAGCTAAACCCCAACAAATGCACATTCGGGGTACGTTCTGGTAAGTTGTTGGGGTTCATTGTAAGTGAAAAGGGAATTGAAGTCGACCCTGACAAAGTTAAAGCCATTCAAGAAATGCCTGCACCAAAGACTGAGAAAGAAGTTCGAGGGTTCCTAGGTAGGTTGAACTACATTTCAAGGTTCATATCTCACCTTACAGCAACCTGTGAGCCTTTGTTCAAGCTGTTGAGAAAGGAACAAACGGTCAGGTGGAACGAAGACTGCCAAAGGGCTTTTGACAAAATCAAGGAATACTTACAGGAGCCTCCAATCCTTATGCCTCCAGTTGAAGGAAGACCTCTAATAATGTACTTGACAGTATTAGAAGAGTCAATAGGGTGTGTGCTGGGCCAGCATGACGAGTCTGGTCGAAAAGAGTATGCAATATACTACCTAAGTAAAAAGTTTACCGACTGTGAACAACGATATTCACTGCTCGAGAAAACTTGATGTGCTTTAGCGTGGGCTACTCGCCGACTAAGGCAGTATATGTTGACCCACACAACCTTATTGATCTTCAAGATGGACCCAGTCAAGTACATATTCGAGAAGACAACGCTTTTCGGACGGGTTGCAATATGGCAAATGATTCTCACAGAATATGACATTCAATACACATCTCAGAAATCCATCAAAGGCAGTGTATTTTCTGATTATCTTGCTGAGCAACCCATTGATGATTACCAACCTATGAGATTTGACTTCCCTGATGAAGACATCATGTTCATAAAAGCAAAAGATCATGAAGAGCCTATTCACACTGAAGGGCCTGACCCAGAAGAAGAATGGACTTTGATGTTTGATGGGGCTGTTAATATGAATGGTTGTGGCGTTGGTGCAGTACGCATTACACCTAAGGGAGTTCACATGCCTTTCTCGGCAAAACTCCCCTTTAATTGCACTAACAACGAAGCTGAATACGAAGCTTGTATCATGGGTCTTGAGGAAGCCATTAACCTCAGGATCAAGACTCTAACTGTATTCGGCGATTCAGCTTTGGTAATCAATCAAACCAACGGCAAATGGTATACTCACCAGGAGCATCTAATACCTTACCGGGATTATACAAGAAGGTTGCTTGCTTTCTTCACTACAGTCAAGCTTGAGTATATCCCTCGAGATGAAAATCAGTTTGCAGATGCTTTGGCTACCATTTCATCCATGATCAAAGTTCAAGCTGCCAACTTTGTGCCTTAGATTTTAGTATCCAGACTTGATAGACCAACATACGTATTCTCTGCGGACCTTGCTAGAGATGACAAGCCTTGGTTCCATGACATCAAAAGCTTCTTGGAGGATCAAACATACCCACCTGGGGCATCATCCAATGATAAGAAGACATTAAGAAGGCTAGCTGGTAGTTTCTTCCTGAATACTAATGGATCTTTGTACAAGAGGAACTTTGATATGGTACTCCTCAAATGTGTTGATAAAGCAGAGGCAGACTTGTTAATGCACGAGGTGCACGAAGGATATTTTGGTACCTATGCGGGAGGGCATGCAATGGCTAAAAAGTTGTTGAGATCAGGCTACTACTGGATCACAATGGATGCAGATTGTTGTGCTTATGCCAGGAAGTGTCATAAATGCCAGATTTATGCAGATAAGGTGCATGTGCCTCCGAATCCTTTAAATGTAATGTCTTCACCTTGGCCCTTTGCCATGTGGGGCATTGAGATGATAGGCAAGATTGAGCCAACTGCTTCAAATGGTCACAGATTCATCCTGGTAGCCATTAACTATTTTACCAAATGGGTTGAAGCAACCTCGTATGCAAACGTTACCAGGCAAGTGGTAGCCCGATTCTTGAAAAGAGACATCATCTGTCGGTATGGAGTGCCCGAGCGAATCATTACTGATAATGGTTCCAAATTGAACAATAAAATGATGACAAAACCATGTCGGGATTGCAAGATCCAACACCACAATTCTTCTCCTTACAGGCCAAAGATGAACGACGTTGTTGAGGCGGCTAACAAGAATATCAAGAAGATTGTGCAGAAGATGGTGGTCACATACAAAGAATGGCATGAAATGCTACCGTTTGCCTTGCATGGGTACCGTACGTCAATCAGAACATCCACTGGGGCAACACCGTATCAGCTTGTGTATGGTATGGAGGCAGTTTTACCTGTTGAAGTTGAATTACCCTCCTTACGGGTATTAATGGATGTTAAGCTGAACGAAGCAGAATGGGTCCAATCCCGATACGAACAACTGAGCCTAATTGAAGAGAAAAGATTGGCTGCAATTTGTCATGGGCAGCTGTATCAGAAAAGAATGAAGAAAGCCTTCGATCAGAAAGTCAGGCTTCGAGAGTACCAAGTAGGAGATCTTGTGCTGAAAAGACTCCTTCCTCCTCATACAGACCACAGGGGCAAGTGGACTCCAAATTATAATGGTCCGTTCATAGTAAAGAAAGTTTTCTCCGGTGGAGCGCTGATGCTCAGTACTATGGATGGTGAAGACTTCCAGTCCCTTGTGAATTCAGATGCAGTTAAAAAATACTTCGCATAAAATGACCCGCTGGACATAAAAACAGAAAGTGAGTCCAGGAAAAAATAGGGCATCCCGGCGAGTCAAAAACAGAATAAAAGACTCGGGAAAAAATAAGGGAAAATAAAGAAAATATGTACACCCGCTGAGTTGAAAAGCCGCATTGGACAGCTCAGGAAAAAATGGGTATCCCGGTGGATTGAAAACCCGAAAGGGTGATCCACGCAAAATAAGGGAATAAGCGAACAACTGCATTCTGAATTCGTCTATATCACTTATAACATAGCAAGCTTCGAAAGGTTTGAGCATCGGTCAGAATCAGCCTTCTCCAGAAAGCAAGATGAGAAGAACGTCAATGTCATACAAGTCATAGGAAAAAGGGAAGCACTGAAGCGTCATCAACATTGCCAGCACCTTTTTGTTTCTCAATTTTGTAACAATCTCCTCATTTCAGGGGACTTGTTTCTTTGACTGTACTTGCCAATTCAGGGCACACAAATTAATAAAACCAGATTTTCAGTCACACTTTGTCTTGTACATTTTTCATTTTATTTGCAAAAATGTCCGATATCCTTGATATGATGGTTGCATAAATACAGATGCGCCTTTTCTAAATCACATGCTTACAGGAAATATATTTGCTCCCGGGAGTGTATAAATTCCTATGATGGAACCCAGTAAGGGATACCTCGGGACACTTGTACGTTTCTTTGTCATAACAGGATTGCAGGTATTCAAAGTGCGGCATGGGACACGAAAGCTTCTCCCTAGCAAGATGCCAAATCATTAATTCTTCGGCACCTTCTCCAGGACGGCATCAGAAGGGGCTCCTTTCCCCAGCAAATTTCACCATTCCTCCCCAGCCAAGTGTTAGACAGGGAACCATCTCCCCACACAGTTTCAACCTCTATCCAGAAGAGCAATGTTGAAGATCTCACAACGAAGTGACAAAAGCTTCCGTAGACCCCAGCTGGGCTTCTCATTACCAAGATAGGTATGGCATTGACTTACTTCCCCGAGCAGAATTATATATCAGTTCTATCATTGATCTCATCCCCAGCTGGGATGTTCTTTCAAAACAAGATCAATCAGAAATCTCTAGGGCCACGGGATCCGAATCCCGGATCGGTATCTTTTACATAATCATAGCATTCGCATCATATCTTCCCCCAGAGCGTAGCATTCCGTCTAGTACGAAGCATTACGGCAAAAATAAAACATATTGCATAATCACAAGCCACGTTTTGAATCAGTCACCTGTGAATACTGGCATACCATCAACGACATACAAGACACCTCTCAAAATCCCCGGCAGAAGGCCAAAGCATTTTCTTTACATTCCCAAAAACACAGATACATGCTCCTTTTGACACACGTCCGTGTCATCTCTCCCCAGAAAGTCGCCGGAACACTTTTCACAAACAGATACTTATACATTACAGATAATCCTCGACACTCGTCTGTGTCATATCCCCAGCAGAAAAGCCAAAGCGTCCCCTTTGCACTCACAAAAACATATTAATACACTCTCCTGACACCCGTCTGTGTCACCTATCCCCAACACAGTTCCCTAAACCCTTGCTTATTATATTTTCCCGACGCTCGCCCGTGTCGTCCTATCCCCACAGGTCGTCAAACACCTTTTATGTTTATAAATTCATAACTTATACACTTCCTCTTATGATACTCGTCTGTATCATACTCTCCCCAGCAAGTTGAACACTCGTCTGTGCCTCACTCATACCTTCTTACTCATACAGATACTCGTCCGTATCTTGTATACACCGTCTATTTCCCCTCAGAGTCGACACTTGTCCGTATCCTTCGTTACCCAGTTGATACTCGTCCATATCCTCATCTCTGAACATGCGTCAACGTTTGTTTCTACCGATACTCGTCCGTATCATGGTCCTAAGGATGCTCGTCCGCATCTTTAATCTATACACAGTGTCAAACACTTATACCTTTCTTTCATTGAGTATAGCCACTCGTCTGTATCTACTATTCCCCATAAAAGTTCCCGACAAAATTCTTGGCAACATTTCCTTTTTATCTGACATTTGTCCTATGTCATGATACTTCCGGCAATCGTACCCTGCCAGGTGATCGTCCTTCACCGTTTTCGATGATCGTCATTCATCATTTCCCCAGCGGAGTCTCCATTATTGGAACCCTTTTCTATCCGACATTCGTCTTATGTCGTGATATTTTAGCAGTCGTCCCCTGCTAGGTGGTCGTCCTTCACCTCTTGATGATCGTCCTTCATCAGTTTATCCGATGGTCATCCCCATCATTGATCTTTGTTATCTGACATTCGTCCTATGTGATGATAAACCCTGAGAGCAACCGTACCCTGCTAGGTGATCTTCCTTCACCTCTTGATGATCGTCCTTCATCATGCTTATCCGATGGTCGTCCCCATCGTCGACCTTTTCTATCCGGCATTCGTCCTATGTCGTGATACGTTTGGCAGTCGTCCCCTCCCAGGTGATCGTCCTTCACCTCTGATGACCGTACCTCATCATTTATTTCATTTATGTTTTTAACCTGATGGGCGTCCCCATCATTACCTTTACCTTTAATCCCCAGAGAGTCTTGTTTCTTTGCTTGATGGCCGTCCCCATCATGATCATTTATTTCCCCAGCATGTCGGCCGTACCCGTCAGTGCTTTATCCCCAGCGGTCGTCCTCTGCTCGACGGTCGTCCTCCGTTGCCCGCACTTTATAATCATACTTTATTTTCCTTTTACAATCTATATCCCTTTTCTTCTTCATTCAGTGAGTGCAAATTCTGGACTGTCTTTGATATTCAACCACAAGTTATCTTGTTTGCCTGTTAAGCCGTCGCTTACATCCTGCACAGCTAACTCATGCTTGAATAGGGGCAGCTGTAAACACCCCAAATTTGCCCTCACTCATTTCACCATGGCTTGTGACCTTTTCATTAGCATAAGTTCAATCATAGCATCTCACATTGCATTTTTGCTTCACTGCATTGGTTCATAAGTCATCTGCATCTAGGGTTTGTGATTTGAGCAATCCCTGAGCTATCTGAGCCACTCCAAAGGTCTCCAATCATCTCAAGAGGGTCCATGTATGTTCAAGCATCATATTATATCCTCCCAAGATCAAGAAAGTCAGAAAATCACAAGAACCGAGGAAGGTATGGAAGCAGAGCCAAGC
Organism: Lathyrus aphaca; assembly: GCA_963966055.1. Classification (NCBI taxonomy): domain Eukaryota; kingdom Viridiplantae; phylum Streptophyta; class Magnoliopsida; order Fabales; family Fabaceae; genus Lathyrus; species Lathyrus aphaca. Next base: position 50,007,118 of record OZ014520.1, read on the forward strand.
TTAACTACACAGATGACCTAAGATTAGGGTTTTGGTTTCAGAGGCCATAACTCCAAATTTTTTGGTCATTCTTGTTTCTATGGGTCTCTATATTTTATGAGGATCATGCATACCAATTTTCATGAAGAAACTCAATGGGGAAAGCATCTGATCAATAGATGACTTCTAGAGCAAGTCAGTGCAAAATCAGGGCATCTGAGGCCCCCAATCCTCCAACCAAAGGGTCTTCTCCATCATTTTGGGTGTATTTGATCTTTAGTTGATCTTGGAAGAAGTTATAAGTTCACAAAGTTGAAGAATTTCAAGCCATTTGCAAAGTTCCCATTTTGGGAAAGTGACTTGTAATGCAAACTTGCCATTTTGGGAAAGTTTTTCAACCTCCTCTTTTTGATTCAAAAATGCTTCAAATGAAAAATTCTTGGTCATCAAAGTTGTAGATTGGATCATTCCCTTTTCAAAAAGTACAAGAACTTGATCTAATTCATCATAGAACTCAAGTTATGGCCTTGCAAAGTTGGGAAAAATCACAAAATTTCACTTATGCACCAAAGAGGGAAGTTTGCAAAAACACTTGCCAAAGCCATATGTGACTTCTAATTGACTTCTAATCATTGCACAAGCATCACACATGACCTATAATTCAGAATTTCGCAAAGAAATCCCAAGTTTCATGCCTTGAACATCAAGATTTCTTAAAGGGGCCAAAACATCACATAATTGCAAAACACCCCATAACTTTCTTCTCTCTTGCTGAATTGCCTCAAGAATGGATTTGTGGACCTCCATGAAGTCAGCTGCGCATGGACATGCCCAAGGGCCAGCTATGTTCTTGCCCTTACCTCAAGTACAAGTTATGTTGACATTTTTGCAACTTGCCCATACCAATCAACATAAGCCACCACCCACCCACTGACCTATCACAGCTTATTATGTGAACCAAAAGCAAGCCATTCCATAACATAACACAAGCTGAAACCTCCAAGAACTCAGCAATCACAAAAACTTCCTCTTATGCAAAAGCCTTCGAAACTCATAGCTCAGCCATTAAACCTCAAAACAAATTCCACCATTCAACTCCATATCCATTGCTGATCATTTCCCACCCTTCATTTTCCCCTAAAACACCCTGAATCAAAAACACGATTTTGACATTGCTTGAACTGAATTTCTGCCAACTTCATTTAGAGACCATTTCAACTCCAACCAAGCATCACAAACTCTTCAGGAGGATCATTGGAGTTGATTTGAAGCAAAGAAGCAGCCAGCCAGTGCCATTTTCGAAAGCTTCAGTTCAGGTATCATCAAGAACATTTTTTTCCAGAAATTGTTTCTTAAGTTCTTAGTTTGTTCTCCATGCCTCACTGATTACACTGCACCTTTTGGTTTTGAAAATGATTCAGTTTTAAGCATGTATGAAGCTTCTGAAATTTCTGTGAAATTTTCCGTTTTGCTTCGAATCTCTCTGTCCATGTGAAATAAATTATGTTTGATGGTTGATTCTTGTTTAGAATGGGGCGGGGATCATTTCTGGAGAGTTTAGGGGCTTGGGGTTGCGTATTGAGTGAGATAGCTTGAGAGGATAGCCGGAGAAGATGACCGGAACATTGTTCCGGTCACCTGAAAGTGATTAGGGTTCAGATTAGGGCTTAATTGTGTAATTAGCGTAGTTTGAATTCTGGCCCTTGGATAGCGCGCGAAGTCAATTCCCTCCCTTTTTCCATTTGAATCTGGGCCACTGGATCAGCATACTTCCATTTAAATTCAATTTAATTTCATTTTAATTACATTTCTTTGTCCATTTTATTAAAAATAGCAAAACACTTCTAAAAATATTTTATCTTTTGCATTTCCCTTTCAAATATTTTTCTCATTCTGAAAATAATTTTATTTTATTTTTTGCATAAAATTCGTATTTTTAAAATATTTAAATGTTTATTTTAATTAATTAATGAGAATTAATTAATTAAAATAGCATTTAAGTTTCTAAAAATCACCAAAAACATCACATTTCATCTTGAAACATTTAGAAACATTATCAAACCCTTCACACAAATTTCTTTTTGGTTCTTGACCTATTTTGACATTTTTCTTTGGATTTAGGGTTCTTAAAAGTCAATATTTTTGCCCTAACTTAGAAAAATCCTTTCTGCCTAACCATGAAGAGTTTGATGATGGTTCTTTTTGCATTGCATCCCTCATGTCATGTATTTTCTAGGATAAAATTGGTTTGAATTTATCTTTCATTTTCAATTTGTTTTGCATTTTTCATTGTGAGGTATCTTAAAACCCTAGTAAACTTAAGAAAATCATAACTCCTTTAGGGTTAAGAGTTAGGTCTTCCCCTTTAGGCAGTGAACTTGTATAGGTTTAGGGTACCATTGATCCCATTTTCATTTTTTTATCTTGTCATTTGCTTGTGATTTTGAATTTTGCTTTGTATCTTGTGCATAAACCCTAATTTGCATCTTCATTTGCATTCATCTTTCATATGCTTGCATACATGAACTTGCCTGACATTTTGTGCATCAAAATGACATATAAGACATCTTAGGACATATTAGAATCATGTTTGATCATTGCATCATCCATTTGCCATGTTTTTGCTTTCATTTCATGTCATATGCATTCATGTACTTTCATGGTTCTTACATGTTTCATTTGCACCTTCCTTGCTTGTATGATCATCCACATCTCTTGGTATCATTTTGCATCACCCCATAGCATCATTTGCATCATGAGAATGCTTCTGGTTTTGTTTTTCATCTTTGCATTTCATCCCATTTTCATTTCTTTTCATTGCTTGTTGCTAACTTTTCATGTGGTAAGTGTTTGAGAAGTGAGTTTGCCTTCACTTCTCATAATCTCTTCTCATCTCTCTTATGCATCATTGCTGCATTTTACTTTTTTATTAGAGTGAGATTTCTCATTCATGTTCTCTCCTCACTTTCTTTCTTCAAGCAACTTATCTTCTTAAGTGAAGTAAGTTGACTTGCTTCTTCTGCTTCTCTTCCATCTCTGCTTCTTTCTTGGTGGTGCTTCTTGAAGATCTTCTTGTAAGCCTCATAAACCCTAGGAATACCCAAGCATGATCACAATTAGGGTTTGATTAGTCCCCCTTAGTTTTTACCTTTGTGTCATCTTTGAGTCTTCTCTTCTCATCTCATAATCAAGGACTAAACCTTAAAGGTTTTTAAGGCTTTGTGATTAGGGTTATGCATGTACCCTTCTATTAGGATGGAGTGTATAACTTTAATCCTAAGTGTTAAACCCTTAATGTGTTTAAATCCTTTAATAAACCCATCTAATAACCACTAAGATATCAATCTTGTAACTTGGGCCTTGCATTAGGGTTCTAATTCTTCCTTAATTGGTTAAGAAGGACTAACCCTAGTGTTAATGGACAAGTCCCCCTCAAGTTGTCTTACAAACCATAAAATTCACTTCTTAATCTTTCCATTAACTAAAATCCATCTTAATAAAGGCCTTGTTTTGTCATGAGGTTAATCCCTAATCATGGATTAAGTTGAGGAGCCTTCATCGGCTTAAATGTTCTCATCTATTATCCTTCTATTAGGATGGTGTAATGGGTCCATTAAATCCTTGATTATGGCTTAAAGTCATTACTTAACACTAAACAGAAACCCCAAAAACATCTAAATAATCACAAGTAGGTTAATGATCTTAATCCTACATCATGGTGATTAAGTGTGAGGTGCTTACTTCATACTTAAGGTATTCTCATTACCCCTAATCAGAGGGAGGATGTGATGAGTTTACTAACCCTTGGTTTAGGCATAAGCTCATTTTCTTATGAAAAACACCGAAAAGCAATAAAAGATTGAAAACACAAAAACAAACAATAATCGTCTCCTTCGGGATTCTTTTCTCATCTCATTCACTCACAAACGAGAACTCGCTTATTCCGTCTAATGCAAGACAGTTAGCACCTAAGCCAGACAGGTCATACACTTCAGCATAGATAAGTAAGCAGTTCATAGGTCAATTTATCTTTCAGTCTCTTTGAGTCAAACTACGGTGTTCTGACTTCCTCATTGCACGAAAGGATACGTAGGCATAACTTAACTGTTATCGAACAAAAGTCTCTGTATATTCCCCCCCCCCTCTTCCAGCATTGTTCTTTTGAGCCTCATGGTCTTGAGCTTCACATTCTTTCTTTACACTGACACTCTTTTATCTCACTTCACATTTCTTTTACACTGACACTTGCATTCTTTTTTCCAGCTCTGCACACAAAATAGCACTGACACTACCCCTTTTAAACACAAATCTTTTAAGCGTGGATCCCGTCGAGTAGGACGGACAATCTGGGTGTTAATACCTTCCCGGGTTGTAACCAACCCCCTTTCTCAGTTTCTCTGGTTCGCGACCGTCTTATCCATCTTTCCTTAGGTTTATGCAGCATTACCTTTCCTTCGGGATAAAAATGCCTAGCTGACGACTCTTTTCATTCTTTTCCTTCGCCGACCGTTCGCGTTTGTACCCCTTCTGACCGGGTGTCATTTGGTGGGAGCGACAATCGCGAATCCCCCGAAAATAGGTAACTGCCAAAAACTAACCATTGGACGAGCATCCTTGATCGAGACAAGGGGTGTGTCAGGCACATAAAAAGCCGAGCAATAGCTGTCTTTGGCGGAATTTGGGTGAACCTTTCCTATGTCGAGAAGAATTCTACGATGATCAAAGAGAATCGACCATGGGCAAATGTGGTCGATGGGATCAGACTGTTAAGGAACATGGAACTAGTGGGTCCCTTTGACGTTTGGGCTATTGGGTCGTCTCATGAGCAGTAGAGGATTGGACCATGCCTGAGTTATACCATCCATCGTTAATTCATTAGAAGTTGAACAACAAGTATCATCAAACCAAGATGTATTCCCTTAGAAGGTTTGAATGACAATCTTAATCTTACTGGACTGAGCTATATCATCCGGCATTAATTCATTAGAAGCTGACAGATTCTGTCTTTCCTTTCTAAAGATCAAATGAACTATAACAACTTTTTATAATGCATCTACTGATTTCTATATATTGAACTTCATCAGTAGCTTTATTTCCTTTAGTGTAGAGAAGATAACTTCCATCTTTTCATTCTCCCTAACAACCTTGTTTCTGATTCCAAGCTAGTTATCAAATCAGTTATGATTTGAGTTTTGAGCAAAATTACTAAAATTTTGGTTATGCAGATGCTTAAATGTCCCATCACAATTTTAAGACATTGATTACTACATTTTAGGAAAAAAGGATGAATACACAGCTTGTAACACCCTATTTCTTCCCGACAATTAATAACAAATTCAAAGTTATAAAATTTCCAACAAATAATGGATTGCTACACTTTTGACTTAAACAACAACATACAAACACCTGATTAATCTTTAAAATAAACAACATTCATTACTACGCAACAGATTCATAAAAATTCAACTTTAAGTAACACAACTTGTATTCAGCATCAAAACAACTTAAGAACAACAATCTTTAATGATAACAACTTAAAATTCAACAACATGATAAAATCCAACATCAAAAGAAAACATGTGTTATTCCCCTAAGTGCTACATATCATAGCGAAAACCTGACTCGAACTAATGGAGTTAAGCAGCTCTACTCTGGATTACCTGCACGTTACTAGTATATGGAAACATTCAAACAGAAGGGGTGAGTTTCATGCCCTAAATTTTGACCCTAATATATACATCACATCAGAAGGAATCCACGAGCCAAAGGACTGTGTCAGACTGATCAGGACAATATCCCTGCAATGAATCAGGATTCTTGAGTCCCTCAGAGGATTTAAGAAAAGGACAAATCATTAATACATAATATTTTAAACCTTACAATCACCAATAAAATGGTTAAGTAATCTTAATTGATGTAAAATCTTTCAAGGATTGTATAAGAGTTTCATTGATATGGGCCCCGAGCCATCATAATCACCAATTAGGGTTTCAGTCAACTGATGCCCTCTAGATGAAATTTTTCATTGAGAAAGGAGACAAGACCTCCATACATCATCAAGAATGTTGACATGACTTTGACGATCCATTTACAAGTACAAAAGATGCAAAGGTCAAATACTGCAAGATTAGGGTTTCAGAGTGCCCATATTAGGGTTTCAGACTAATCGGGGAACCAAAAGTCAAGATTTTCATCTGGACAAGAGCCTATACCATATGTAATGGTTTAAATAGCTCATAAACATCATTTAATTCCATTCATAAGGTCAAAATACCTCGGAGGATGTCCAGTAAAAAATTAGAAAACCAGGGATATCTAGTGTAATTTCCATCTAGACCAAAAAGTCAAAGTTTGACTTTTTCACCCAAAATGATCCTCATGACCTATATTATATGAATATATGATCCATGAATGCATTTGATCACAAAAGATCATAAATTTGAAGATAACTTGTAAAAGGGGCAACCTTTGAAACTTATAAAATTTTCTAAGTTATGGAAAAAAGTGTTCAAGTAGCCTACTTCCAAGCATCATAACTTGTGATCCAAGCATCAGATTTTGGTGAACCAAAGTTCAAATTAAAGATCGCATCACAAACTACAAATGATTCAACTACAAGAAACTACAATTCATTATGGAATTTAAGTTGAAGATGGATCAAAATCAAGAAAAATATAGATTTTCAACACTTAGACAAAATATGTCTAAGTACAAAATCAGCAAAAGACCAAAACTTGAAGGGATTTTTCACCTAGTTCCAAGCTGATTCAAATCCTTTTAAAAACATCAATGTTCTTGCAAATTTTGCCAAAAATTCAAAGAACCGATTGGCATGAAAATATCTTGCTTGTACATGAAGAAATAATGGATCAAAGTGGCCATCTCAAACTGTTTTGCAAAAAACAGATTTTCACAAACTTTGGAAATTTGATTTTTTGAATCAAAGGACAATGTCAAGTGGGTTTAAGCCTCTAAACAATCATTACAAACCTGAGAAAACCTGCAAATTCATGATTATACCATGGAATTCACCAAAATGACATTCATGAATTTTCACATTATGCATTTTGATCAAAGGGTCACAAAGCTCCAAAATGGCATATTCTTGGAACTCTTGTTCAACAAGCAATAGGTGGACACAATCCAAGCATAAAAATTCTGAGAAATGTGAAATTTTCTATTGCATAGCTGAGCTATTTGAGAAATTCATCATTTCATGTGTAAGACATATTTTTACAAAGCATGACTCATAATTGTGACCTCATCTCTTCAAGACTGAAGGGATAAGTGATCTCAACATCTTTGCCTATAAATAGAGACCTCATTTAATCATAAAAATTACACCAAAGCCTTTGATCTTTAAGCTTTCTCTCTTTTGCTCTCAAAGACTCAAAACTTGATATTTTGAGCAATCACTACTGGTTTTTGAGTTGTGGCCAATATCAACTCAAACCAACTGTGCACACACATCACATTTGATGTTTATGAGGTGTTCAAACACTTAGATCAGCTTTGGAACACTTCCAAAACATAATCACTCTTTAAAACCTCAAAGATGCATTGTTTCTGCAACTTGAAGATTAAAAGTTGATCCAACCATTTGCAGTCAAGTCCAAGTGTTCAAACACACTCCATATGGTATATGGAAGTTGTCCAAATCATCACAACATCTTTGTAACACCTCCAGCTCGAAACCACAACTCCAACTGCAAGCTCAAGTTCAGGTAAGCCTAAAATTTGGCCAATTCTAAATCCATTCATATTTTCTCGCACTATCTTTTTTCCGTATGTGTGTAATCATATTTTAAGTAATTCCTCTCAATCAATTTCACAAAATCATCATCATGTAGAATTTCATGAGGCTCATGCAAAAACGAGCAATTTTGATGTTTTTTTCATCTAAAATGGATGCCTATACCATGAGATACGATTGATTTTGTAAATTTTGGGCAAAATTACCATGGCGCGTGTTCTTGGCGCCCTTTTTCAAATTTTCAAATATTTGAATTTTGTGATTTTATTTAATACAATCCAAAATTAATTTCTCTCTTATTATTTTGAGTTGTAAAATTATTCTTTTTTCATTAATTCTAAAAAGTATTTAAGTATTTTATTCCATGAAAAAATCACCAAAAAAAATATTTTTTAATATTTTTTAAAGAATTAATTTTATTTGTTTCTTAACATTTAAAAATCATTTCTTTCACTTGATTCTTCAAACACAAATGATATTCAAGTACTCCCATGGATAAAATATAAATTTTTAAACATTGATCCAAGGTTTCAGCTTGTTTTTCATTTATGTTTGAAATTTATCAAAGTTTTAAATTTTTTTAATGTTTAAAATATTCAAAATTTAAGGTTTTGAATTAATCACCCTCAAATTTATTTTTATCACTCTTGGGCCTATATTAGAGTGTAACCTTTTTTGGAAAATGAACCATTAAGGTTCATCTGATCCATTTTTAAAAAACTCAACGTGATCACCTTTTTCCACCGTATTAAATTTTCATCTGTGAATCTTTTTTTATGAATATCTTTACACATAACCATTCGTTTTCTAAAATGAATTGTCAAAATGTGTCATGAGTAATACTTTGTGTTTAGGACTCATTCTTTTTGTTTTAAACTTTATGCGGTCTGTTTTAAAACTCCACCAGGCTTCCGTATAAGTCCTGAACCTACCAACTGTTTCTTAAAACAGTTTTCAATATCTTATACAAAGATTATGGACCCACTTGTTTACAAGTCCCATATCCTTTTATGTTTTTCATCGTTATGACTAAATATCTAATACACCAGCAACTAGACTGAGCTTCACTCCAGTGAACTGCTTTCTAGGCTGTAGGCAGCTTTTCAGCATCCAAGTCCTACTCTGTGTATGAAATTAAGAGATAATTAATCAAGAAAACAAATTGCATATGCATCCTTATGTTTAAGCCCTATTATTGGCTTCTGATCCATCTTTTCTCTTTCTAACTTCTTGTTGTTTTCTTAAACTGATGTGCTTGCTTAGAATAGGACTATTTGACAAAATTAACTTTCTTCACCTCACACTAAAGCAAAGATAATAATAAACTTCTTAATGACAAAGAGAATACAATAAAATTCTTAATGACAAAGAGAATACAACGTATATAACACATCTGTAATCTTTCTCCCTCGGAATTTTGGGCATATGCTTCCCAGTGTAACTCCTAACATCATTCTTAAAAAAACAACTTAAGAATATTCAAACAATAGAAAAGACATACTAAAAGTTGTTAAACACATTCAATGACACTTTTATTTGTCTGCATGCATTTCATACTGTATATATTTGCATCTACTAGAATCTCTAAGTAGTTAGGTTATCTTAATCCAAACAGATACATCATTCAAAACACTTAAGATTTTTCTTTACAACATAATAGGGGTTTACAGAGATAAGAAGTTTCCCAGTGAAGTTCTTCTTTGTAAACCATCCCCAACCTCCTCTTGGGCTTTATCCAAGGACCCATGGGCCTCATACAGGTAACCTAGCCTCCTCTAGACTTAAACACAAGGACCTTTTCAGGCTTCTTAAAAGCATAGGAATAGTGAGATATCGAAAACTATAATAGAATATATGATAAATAACATATTAAATCGGATTATATACAATCACCACTTCACAACACACAAACAACGTCAATCGACATAAAATACAACACAACGACATAATTATACAACTTTGAAATGCAACTAAGACAAATGCTTATGCATGTGGTACAATTGGAGTAGAACTCCCAACTTTATAACTTGCGAATTAATATAGGCATCAACAACAAGGCATATGACTTCAACTTAAATTTGTCAATCCATGCCAACTTACCAAGAAACAGCTCCAACATAAATAATGTTATGTATGTGTTCCGGATTGGTCCTCAAGACTAAATTGGGCTATGGCCCAGCATGTCGAGCAGAGGCCCATATACTTGAGAAGGGACACCTAGCAGACGGGCAGAAACATCTAACGGTCGGGCAAGTTTATCATACTATGGGCATACATTCAGGACGAGCGAAGAGCAAGTCTACCAGGTCACTTGCCACGTCACCCAATTGCCCCTTATTATCTCCTGAAAGATAGGGGCAGTTGGACCAAGGACCAGACCTTTTAGCTAGGTCTTCACACTTCTCACGCGTTCCTTGCCAGTTCTTCCTTGGGCCTAGCTGATCCAGCCCAAAGAAGGACCTTGGCCCAGTGCTGGGGGCTCACTATAAATACCTTTTCTCACTAAAGGGTCAGGTATTCTGATTTACTCTATAACTTACCTATTTCATTGTACCTCTACTCACTTAAGCATCGGAATGCCTTGCAGGTACATCCCCCTTTTCTCCCATCCTTTGGCCGTTATACCAAATCGCTGGAAGGTCCTCCTGATCACGTAAGATCAGTGGCGCCGTCTGTGGGAAACTAGCTTCCCCTTCTTCCACAACAGAAGATCAAAGCTCAAACACCATCCTTCCAGCATGTCCGGAGAACAGCTCAATGAACGCAACCGTCCCCTCGTCGACTACACGATGGAAGACAATTTGCAATACCATGAATCTGACGCCCGAGATGGGCGCCCAACCACCTCGTCTCCTGAACCTGAGAACAATGGGAACCCGCCTCAAGTTCAAGACCAGGTGGCTGACACGTTCCAACCCATCCCCGTTCCCGTCGAATGGGACGCCACCATGATTGCTATGGTGAACGCCCTCAACCTGGCCAGCTCCATGCTCTACCAGCAGCACGAGAGGATCATGGCCCTAGAGGCTGATCGATGGGAGGGCCGACCTTAGCAAGAATGGAGGATGCAACAACGTCCAGAAGCAACAAAGAAATGGGCATGTCGCTCCCCGGAACCCAACAAGAGTAAGGCGCGTGCCCGTCGTGATTCTGGCCAATCGGGGACCTCGCCAAGGCACGATCGAAGCCCCGACCATAACGAGCTCTCCCCACCAAGGAGCGACGAAGAAGACCTACATTGCCCCCTGTCACGGGCAATAATGGAAGCTCTACTCCCCAAAGGCATGGAGAAGCCCCCAAACTTGGCCATCTACGACGGGACCACCGACCCCGACGATCACGTCGACAATGTTAACACAATGCTCGACTACCGCAACGACATCACCGGGCACCTCAAATGCAGGCTGTTCTCGACAACCCTCAGGAAAGGAGCCATGGCCTGGTACAAAAGCTTGGCCCCAAAGTCCATCACGTCCTGGAGAGTTATGAGATCCATGTTCACGAGGCATTTTACAGCCTCCCGACGCCACCCCAAGACAGAAGCGACCCTCGAAGCCATAGTGCAAAGAAAAAATGAGACATTGCGCTCATATATCGAACGATTCAACCAAGAAGCCGTCGAGGTGGACACCACGGAACACATGAAGAAATATCTCCTCGAGAGGGGACTCTTGCCCGAAAGCGAACATAGCCGAGCAGTTGGGATAGAACCTCCCCGCACTCTGAATGACCTCCTGCATAAAGCCCAGGCTTACATCAGATACGAGGAAAAGCAGGTTGCCCACAACGCTCGCAGCAGCCGCAACACCGGGGAAACCGACCATCCCAAGCATGAGGATCCGAATGTTCCCCATCGCAACGGGGACAGGAGAAGGGAAGAAAAACCCCGCGAACCTCGGGAAGGAAGAGGCCCCGCGGGCCGATACAGCGAGTATACATTTCTGACAGCTCCCCGCGAGCGCATCCTCACTGAATGCATCAACTTCGAGTTCAAATAGGGAAGGATAAGGTTCCCAAAACCTTCTACACCCAAGCCTCACACCGACAAGTCCAAGTACTGCAGGTTCCACAGACGCCATGGGCATGTGTCTGAAGATTGCATTCACCTGAAAGACGCAATAGAGATCTTGATCCAAGAAGGACATCTCAAGCAATACACTAGGAGGAACGAAGCCTCCAAACACGAAGATCAAGAAAAGAAGAGACCCCGGGAGGACACTCCCCCCGACGACTCTTCCTATCAGGTGGCCCTTTGCATATCATGACCAGAAGACTTCAGCTTCCCCAGTACACCACCAGAAGGGCGGATCAATGCTCTCAGCCCCTGGGAAGACTTTCCAACCGCCCTTGTCATATCAGGCGGAGGGATTAACGGCGAAGCCGCCGCCCTTTCGGTGAAACGCAAGTTCGACGAACTCCTTCTGACTGCACCCGAGCAAAAGGCAACGCTGAAAAAATACCGAGGCAAGTCCAACCCAATATCCTTCTTTCTAGAGGAGCTTTCGGGCGGTTCCCCCAACTCGGGCATCCCGTTGCTGATTAGAGCCAAGATGGCTCACTTCGACGTCCGGCGCATTCTGGTCGACCAAGGCAGTTCGGTGGACATCATGTACGTCCACCTTTTCAAGACCTTAAAATTGGACAAAACCAACCTATCTCCCTACGTCGGATCTGACCTCCAAGGATTCAACGGGGCCACAACAAAGCTGTGGGGCTACGTCGAGCTCCTCGTCACCTTCGGAGAACAAGAGACGGCCAGAAAATCAAGATCCAGTTCCTGGTCATAGAATGTCCCTCTCTTTACAACTGCATCCTCGGCCACCCGACTCTAGCTGAGCTGATGGCGGTCTCGTCTACCGTCCACCTGAAGATGAAATATTACACCAAATTGGGCCGCGTAGTCACCATCCACAGCGACATTGAAGCCGCCCGAAGGTGTTACGATGCCGCAGTAAAAGGACAGGCCATAGTCAACACAAAGAGTAACAAAACGCCCAGGGCCGAGGAACCTCCCCCCCAGGAAATCAACGCCATCGACCTCGATTGCCGCATCGACCAGGACGAAACTGAAGAGCGGAAACCCACTGAGGGACAGGCTCCCACTCACCCGTTTCGCCCAGTCCCGGACGGGGAGTTCGAGCTCGTCCCTCTGGGCGATGACCCCGACAAGACAGTAAAGATAGGCAAGGGGCTGCCCGAAGAAACAAGGAAGCAACTTGCGATATGCCTCAGGGAGAACTTCGATCTCTTCGGATGGAACGCCGCAGAAATTGCCGGCCTAGACCCTGAGGTCGCATGTCACCTATTAGCTTTAGACGGCAATCAGGCATGTAGCACAGCGTAGGCGCAAGCAGTCCCCCGAGAAAGCGGAGGCTGCCGAGCGAGCTGTAAAAGACCTCCTAGAGGCAAATTTTATTTCTGAAGCCCAGTACACAACCTGGCTCTCTAATGTAGTCCTCGTCAAGAAAAATAATGGAAAATGGCGTATGTGTGTTGATTATACTGATCTTAATAGGGCTTGTCCCAAAGACGCTTTTCCTCTCCCTAACATAGATAAACTCGTCGACAATTCTGCAGGTTTCAAACTCTTGTCCTTCATGGACGCATACAGCGGATATAATCAAATCCCTATGTCGGACATGGACAAGAAACACACGGCATTCATGACCCCGACCGGCAATTACTATTACAACGTAATGCCCTTCGGACTCAAGAACGCCGGGGCCACGTACCAGCGCATGATGAACAAAGTCTTCCGAGGGGAAATCGGGGATATGCTCGAGGTATACATGGACGACATGATCATCAAATCACACAAGGAGACCGACCACGCTCGACACCTCTACAAAGTCTTTGAGCAGGCGAGACAATGAAAAATGAGGTTTAACCCTGAGAAATGCACATTCGGCGTCCGGGCAGGAAAATTCCTAGGTTTCTACCTCACCAAGAGGGGAATCGAAGCCAATCCCGACAAATGTCGAGCATTTTCGGAGTTTCCGACCCCGAAAACTAAAAAATCCATTCAATCTGTCAACGGGGTGCTCGCCTCGCTCTCCTGTTTCATCGCCAAATCCGCCCAGCACGCGTTACCTTTCTTTAGACTCCTCTGTAAGGAGGCCAACTTCGAATGGACCGACGAATGAGAACGGGAACTACTCCATCTGAAGAGGGTCCTCTCTGAACCCCCGGTCCTGTCACGACCATTGGAAAGGGATACCTTATACATGTATCTGTTCGTGGAAACCGAGGTCGTCAGTGCCGCTCTTATCAGAGAAACCGACGAGGGACAAAAACCCATCTACTTCACGAGAAAATCACTCCAAGGCCCCGAGCTCAGATAACAACAAATTGAAAAGGTTGCATTAGCTCTCATAAACGCCGCGAGAAGATTACACCAATACTTCCTCGCTCACACGATCAAGGTAAGAACCGATCAACCAATAAAACAACTCCTCGGGCGGCCAGACATGGCCGGCAGAATGTTAAAATGGTCACTGAAACTTTTCGAATTCGATATACAGTACGAGAACAGGAAAGCTTTGAAAGCTCAAGCCCTGACCGACTTTGTCGCGGAAATGACTCACAGCCCGATACCAGCGGATGGTGCCCATAAATGGACGATCTTCGTCGACGTCGCCTCCGGCACGACAGGCAGCGGGGCCGGGATCATCCTCGAAAACGAGGATGAAATCCTGATTGAGGTCTCACTAGCATTAGCCTTCCCAACCTCCAACAACCAAGCCGAATATGAGGCTTTCATCGCCGGTCTGAGATTGGCCGAAGACCTAGGAGCAAAGGAAGTAAAAATATCAACAGACTCCCATCTCGTGGTATCACAAGTACGGGGAGAGTACCAAACCAAGAACAACAACCTCATCGAGTACTTAGCTTTGGTCAAAGAAAGACTCAAAAAATTCGAGAAGTGGGAAGTTCAACACGTACCTCGCGAGCACAACTCACGAGCAGACATCCTATCGAAACTGGCTAGCACGAGAAGGAAGGGCGGAACCAAATCAGTAATCCAAGAAATCCTTCCTCGACCTAGTATCGAGAAGCCGCCTCCCCCACTTGAGGTTAACATGATCGGGGACACTCATTGTTGGATGACACCCATCTATGATTACCTCACAAAGGGAGAACTCCCCACTGACCCTAAAGAGGCGACCGCCACCAAACGTAGGGTGTGCTCGTATGTCCTCCTCGAAGGGAAACTCTACTGTAGAGGACTCTCCATCCCGTTACTCAAATGCGTCGAAGAAGAGAAAGTTCCCGACATATTGGGGAAAATGCACCGAGGAATCAATGCCAAACATCCCGGTGGATGATCACTCGCACGCAAGGCTCTTCGAGCAGACTATTATTGGCCGACTATGCAACACGACTGCAAGGAACATGTCAAAAAATGCGACAAATGTCAACGACACGCCGACATGCACCTCGCACCCCCAAACGAACTAAAAACACTCTCCTCTCCTTGGCCCTTCGCGTGGTGGGGCATGGACATCCTCGGGCCCTTCGTAACTGGGTCATACCAAAATAAATACCTCATTGTAGGGGTAGACTATTTCACCAAATGGATCGATGAATAGGCACTGGCCAAAATAACGGCACAGAACATTCTTCGATTTTTCAAACGAAATATCCTCGCTCGGTTCGGCATACCTCGGGTCCTCATCACGGACAACGGGACGCAATTCACGGACGGAGGATTTCAGGACTTTGTGGCCAGCTTAGGCACTAAACAACATTTCACATCCGTCGAGCACCCTCAAACCAACGGACAAGCGGAGGCGGCCAACAGGGTAATCCTGCACGGACTGAAGCGCAGACTCGGCGAGGAAAAAAGGGCATGGGTCGAGGAGTTACACAGTGTCCTATGGGCATACCGCACGACACCACATTCCACGACCGGGGAAACTCCATTCAGACTAATATACGACACCGTAGCAGTCATCCCAATAGAAATACGAGAGCCGGCGAGACGCATAGAAGAGCCCCTCGACGAGGAGATGAACGACGAAGCACTTAGAGCCGAGCTGGATCTCGTCGACGAGATCCTCTCCGAAGCATCCCTTAGGGAAATATCCCTCAAACAAAAAATAGCCTTGCGCCACGACGCAAAAGTCATAAAGAGAGAGTTCCAGGTGGGCAGCCTGGTCCTCAGAAGAAATCCAAAAAACCGAAGAGAGGTAAACTGGCCGCCAACTGGGAAGGTCCCTACCGCGTCCGCGACAAGATGAGCAACGGGGCCTACTATCTAGAAAACCTACAAGGTGAAGAACTCGCTCAAATATGGAACACAGAGAAACTTAGACAATATTACAACTAAATATGTCACGGGGAGACATGGGAGGTATGACCACACTCTCCACCACCAAAACAACAGGGAGGATCCACGCTACCCAGGGACGAACACGACCTTTCCAGCGGACACAACCTTCCCCGACATTGGGCACCTCAAACGTGCCCCAGCGTCGCAGTGCCACGATTGGTAGGGCACCTAGCTCGCGATGGGAAGGCCCAAGCCCGAGGTTGGAGTTCTCCAATCGCGAACTCGACCTCGATTTTAGGCGAGCACAACACCCAATACCTCATCGGTTCCCTAAACCGGCGTGACCAACATAGTCGAGCATAAACAGCTCAAAAAAAATATAGCAAATACAAAAAAGAACAGAACCGAGCAAGGTAATAGCTAAAATTTGAAACATTCATTCAAACACGGTCGTAGCCAAAGAAAATACAAGTGAGCCCGAAGGCCAATATTTATACAGGCACGGAGGTCGTCATACATGGGCACGCAGGCCATACAAATAAACAAAACAAACAAAAATCCAAAGACTCCTCCCATAGTTACTCTTCCTCTTCTTCCAGCTCCTCGTCCGCTTCGAAGGGACACACAATCTCCCCATCAGAGATGCAGTAATTGTGAGCCGACCCCTCCGTCACCAACCCGGGGTTCAATATTCTCAGCTGGTCGACAGCATTGTCGAACCCTTCTTTGAACATGGCCCCGAGATCTTTGTTGAGAGAACGGATGTATCCCACCAATTCACCCCGGGAACGGAGAGCAAGCTCCTCTTCATTCTCATCCGCCAGGGGACGAACGGTACCCTCGAGCAAAGCCGAACGAGCACGGAGCTCAACATTTTCCTCGGCCACTTTCTTATGCTCGGCAGCTTGCTCCTCCAGACTCGCCTTCTCCGCCTTCAGTGTGTCCCGCTCCACCTTCACTTCCTCCAGCTCCTTCTTCAGCCCCTCCTGCAACTGATGCTCCTCCTTATAATCGGACAGGTCCTTTGATAACATATCCTTCTCAGAACGAGCCTTCAGAAGGGCATCCTCCAAGGAAGCCGTGGAAATGGAGGTGTCGGTCAGAACCATGGTAGTCTCCATCACCCTGATGACCGCAGCCAGATCCCTCGCCAACTCCCTTCGCCGGACATCAGCATCCTGGCTCAGGATGGCCTTTGCCTCGGGCGCCGACACCGCAACATCACCTTCAGCATTGAAAAATTCCTGCTCTATATAGCAAGGCGCAGTAGATAGCTCCCAGGGCCACCCGGACTGCTGCCCCCCGCCAAGGTAGACCTGGCAAGAGCCCCATCCAAGCGCTTTCGCTTGAGGAGATGGGAGGTAGAAGGAGGCGGGTTGTCTTGTATGTGGATTGGAGAGGAGCGTTGAACGGGCGGTGGGGAAGTAGGCACCGAGTTAGCAGTGTTCGAGGTACCTGCCCCAGAATCAATAGCCACCTCCTGAATGCGGGGTGCCGCCTTTTTCTTTTACTTCGGAACCCTGTCCGGGGCTCCTGCTTAGTTGGCCAGCTTGAGAACTCGGTCACAAATAGAGGGCATAGCACCTGCAAAACAAAAAACACTAACGTCAGTGGGAAAATCACGACAAAGTAAAATAAGAATAAAAGAACACCTACTCAACAATTCCATAGCCTCCTCGTCCGTATCACACTCGAGCAGAGTCCTCGTGTTGATGAGACGGGGTTCGCAGATCGGCATCCCAGCTTCATCAATATAAGGGGCACCTTTTCGGTCGACACAAACCGCCAGGTTGAAACTCTGCACATATTCCACCAGCTTCTTGTAAGCCAGTCTGTCCTCGACACCCAGACTCGAGAACTTCACCCGGTAATGGCTGGTTGAAAGCTTAAAATGGTCGGGCTGCCACCTCAAGGGTATCCTCAACATAAGCTCTCCTCCCCGGCCGCATCTCGCTTATAATAATAAAGAGAGTGCAGGGCAAAATGGGTGATCGGCCTCATCACCTACCATCGGCCTTTGAAGTGTCGGGCGGAATCCACGTACGTCTTGAATAACCTCACCGGCTGCTTAAAGGACACCCAGCTGTGACGCCCTCGAAGACCGGACCGTTGTAGGTGAAAAATATGGAAATAGAGGGGTAGAGTGCACCCGACACCGAGGAAACGGAAAACTAATTTGTACGCCCACATGAAAGCAATGGCGTTGTGGTGCAACTGCGACGACGCCAACCGAAGCCACTTAAAGACCGACATTTGAAACGAGTTGAAGGGTAGCCTGACCCCCGCCTCTCGAAAAATGAACTCGTACATGGAAAACTGTTTCCCCGGGAAGAGATGACATATCCGGTCCGCCTCTTGAGGAGAACGACACTGCCAATTCCCAGACTCCTCAGGACCAAGGTCTTCCACCACAGCATAGGCGTGGGTCGTCTCATCGCAGAAATAAGATTCCTCTTCCAACGGTTCATCCGCAACCCAGGATAGATCGTTTTGTCCAGAAGAGGAGACATGCCCGGTGTCCTCCCCGACATTTCCCTCCTCGACATTTAAGCGCACGACCTCTTCTTCATCTATGGGTCGCGGTTCAACATCTTCTCCCCTGGCTTGAAGACGCCCGGTCGTACCTGAAACGCAGACAGGAAAAGTGAATTCTACATCGCATCAAATCCACCCTTCCACCGTAAGTCAAGTGAAAGGGCGTAAAACTAAGAACGCACGCCCCAAAACCTGACTAATGGTCTAAGAAAGACGAAGGGGAGACCTTCGCGAGTGTACGAGCATGTGAAGTCCCGACCCGCGAAGTCACGCTGACGTAGACTCTACGCCCGCGACCACCATGCCTCACTTAGGAATATTCATACACACATGAACTTCACGCTCGAACCATTCATGTGCGTATGAATTTTACGCCCGGGACATTCATACACTCATGATTTTTTCGGTCGTGGCATACTAAAAATGCCCAGTTCATTCAAACGCATATGAATTTTTTTCCCGAGACATCCTAACCCTACCGAAAAATTTCACAACTATAATCTAACAAACTATTCCCAGACTAATTCTACCTACTTTACACAAATAAATCATGCAAATCCCTAGCTACCAGACGCAAAAACACAAAAAACAAAGGATCAGAGGTGGTACCTGACATAGTTGAAGCAGAGGAAGGAACGGTGGTGCGCAAGCAGAGACGACGTTTCAGGTGGCGAAGACGGCGGAGAAAGGATTTTTCTTCAGAGCTTTCGGTGAACGTCAGAGCGAAAAAAGTCCAAATGAAGTGGCTTATCCCCTTTAAATAGTCATAAGCGCGTGGACGGTCGCGCCAAGTCATCATTGCCTAGTGCATACGCCGCCGTTTGCACAGGAAACAAAGTGACGCACCATTAATGCTGAGACACGTCAATCCATAGGAATCCTGAACGACGTCGGGCAACTGTACATCTGCCCGACTCTATGAAATGTCCTCGACTCTATTAAACGTCACACGCCCGATGAAAAAGAACACAACAGTTGATTCTGTTAAAATCATGCTCGACTCAGCTATGCGTTCGCTGCTTTATCTAACACGCTTACGCCCGACTATATTACAATTCGTCACTCCGACTCAGAGACTCGACTTGGAGGGCTCCTGTTCCGGATTGGGCCTCAAGATTAAATTGGGCTATGGCCCAGCATGTCGAGCAGAGGCCCATATACTCGAGCAGGGACACCTAGCAAACGGGCAGAAACATCTAACGGTCGGGCAAGTTTATCATACTATGGGCATACATTCAAGACGGGCGAAGAGCAAGTCTACCAGGTCACTTGCCACGTCACCCAACTGCCCCTTATTATCTCCTGAAAGATAGGGGCAGTTGGACCAAGGACCAGACCTCTTAGCTAGGTCTTCACGCTTCTCACACGTTCCTTGGCAGTTTTTCCTTGGGCCTAGCTGATCCAGCCCAAAGAAGGACCTTGGCCCAGCGCTGGGGGCTCAAACAATAAATACCCTTTCTCACTAAAGGGCCAGGTATTCTGATTCACTCTATAACTTACCTATTTCATTGTACCTCTACTCACTTAAGCATCAGAGTGCCTTGCAGGTACATCCCCCTTTTCTCCCATCCTTTGGCCGTTATACCAAATTGCTGGAAGGTCCTCCTGATCAGTTAAGTTCAGTATGCAACTCAATATGAATGTCACACAACAACAATGATAATTGCATAGCAACACAACAACAATTCAACTTTGTCCATAAGCCTGCAACTTGTATTCTTGCCATTGTTAAGGCACCACAACAAAATCTAAAACCAACAACTTCACAACTTACAACCAGTAACACAACACAAAGCACAACCAATTATACCGCATTGCTATTTGTATAATTTCAGACTAAAACTCTATTATTTCTACTTCTTACTAATTCTTATTATGCCTCTTCTAAATTCATGTCAGCAAACAATTCCCAAAACCTGCTACTACTTCTACCTCACTGTTACTTAAATAGTTCTTCTTCTAATTCATCACAGTACTACTATTAATTATTTACAATGGTTCTAATTCAATCAATTAAATCTCTGGTAATTATCTACCTAGTTCAATTATGTCTCTGAACTAAAGATAGGATATATCAGTAAGCATTCTAGGCTACACGGACAGAAAATTATGAAGCAAAAACCAAAATACCACACAAACCAAAATGTGATGCTCTTCCCACTTATATGTTCCTGAAACGCTTTGTGACGATCATGCCAAGGGGGTGACGGACGTCACGCACCCAAGAAACGTGTCATGCCCTTGGGACGGTCGTCCCCTTCCAAAAACCTGCATTCTCTATTCTCCCATTCTTCTTATCTGCCTCTGTATTTCCTTACGTTCAGTTTGCAACTAATTTTTCTTGTTGACCCCAAGACACAATACAACAACAACGCAACAAAAAACATACACAATCAACATGGATTAATCAATCTACGACTAATTCAACAACACAAATCATGTTGTTATTCAACCAAAATATCACAACATACTGACAGAGCAATTTGTAACACCCAATCCCAAATTTTTTCATCGTATATCCCGATTATAGAGTCATAAATCCACCCTTACCTTGAATTGAAGGCGACTCTAACTCTCTGATTAAAAACCTAGACCTTGCCTCTATTCCTCTGCAACTTTGCAACTTCCATGTTCTCTCTAAACTTCTTGTTTTCCTTTTACTGAAAACTGTCATACCCTAATTTTTGACCCTAAGATTTTCCGCATCTCATCTGCATTTCGCATACAAACAAGATCACGCACTGGTTCGTGTATCCTTCTCAGTTGCAGGTCTTTGCCTCATAGGGGATCACCGTGTTTTTACTTGCTTTTATCTGTTTATACTGACTAGCTTCTAACCAAAATACCAAAAAATGTTGCAGTTTGCTTCTTCTTCTCTCTGTGTTGCAGGATTTAAAAGACAGGGCAGTAATTTCAATTCAGATGCGTTTGTTCAGTCACAATTCGATTCAGATGGACGTTTGACCTAAATTTGGTCAAACTATCAAATAAATTGTTTCAATTGCAAGTTATGTGTGCCAGTGGTCTATTCCTCAGACAATGCGTTTTCAAAGTTCAAGTTGTGTTGTATGTGAAAGTCATCAGTTATCAGACAGTGTTTTGTGCGAAGTTTGGTTTGAATCTTCAAGTTCACCAGTTTATCAGCAATTCATCTGAGGATTTATTTTCCTCAGCATGGATTCAAATAATCGAGGCAAATTTCAGACGATGGTTGTGGTTTAGGTGACAAAGTTGCGATTTATTCAGTGGTTCCGTGTTAGCTTCGTTCCTCATTATCAGTGGCTTGTGAAAGGAAAAATCAGAAGTTGGTTGTGGGCTAAAAAAATCAAGACTTTATCCATAAAACCATCCTTTATTTTTTTTTCAATTTCTAATATCCATTTTCTTTGTTTCCCATATTTTTTCGATTTATCCATTTATTCACCTGTATTCCCTTTCAATAATCATTTCCATTATTCCAAATTCAATTCTTTCTTCCAAATTCAATTCATTAACCATTTTTCGATTCCCGATTATTTTATCCCGTTTTTTTTATATATTTCAATTTCCATTATTTTTCTATCCATTTTCAATCCCTCTTTTATTCACTTTTATCCAATTAAATTCAAATATCCATTTTTATTTTTCCTTAATTTACCAAATATACCATAATTCAAATTCCATTTTTTTATATATTCATAAACCATTCCTTTATTTTCCTAACCACTTGTCAAAAAAATAATTCTACCAAAGAAAAAAAACATATAGGCCCATTTTCATAAGTCCATTAACCATTGTTTTTATTGTTTTATTACATAAGCCCTTATAAAAAAAATTATTAGAGAAAGATCTCTTATACTATGCGTTGACCTCATCAGCATACTCCAACCAACTTCATCACATTTTCATTCACTTCCTTTCAACATGCCTCAAGCTTAATTCCCACGTGACCTACTTTTTGAAACAACTTCAGCAGCCAAAACACATTATCAAGCCAGCTGCTTCTCCATGCACACCAGCCATCAAGCAACATGTCACCAAAACATCAGCTTCTCCAAGCCTCCTCAAAACGCAGATGGAAAGCACTCAAAACGCAAAAAAATTAGAAGTGGAAACGTGA
The DNA here is from genome assembly GCA_963966055.1 of Lathyrus aphaca. Taxonomy (NCBI): domain Eukaryota; kingdom Viridiplantae; phylum Streptophyta; class Magnoliopsida; order Fabales; family Fabaceae; genus Lathyrus; species Lathyrus aphaca. The sequence goes on from OZ014520.1 coordinate 50,029,756, forward strand.
GTTACATGAACACACGAACAACACATTGAAACGCAAGCCAAGCCTTCACGCCGTACGCAACTTAAAACGCAGCACATCACCTCAACTTTATTTGCCCAGCTTCATTCACAACAACACGTCATCACAAGCCTTCACAAGCCAAAGCCAAGCCGTTCCATAACATGCCGCCATCACGTGTTCATCACCACCTGCAAAACGCAAACAAAAAACACATAAAACGCAGGCAAGAAGCATCAGCTTTTCACACCAAAACGCAAGGCAAAGTTGACATAAAATGCAGAGAAAAATGAATTAAAACGCACAGCCTCGTCATGCCTTCAACACCTGGAAACTATGGCCAAAACGCAGCGTTCGCATCATATCCTGAGCTACCAACAACATACATCACAGACCAAAACGACTCCGCTCCGCAACATAAAACGCAGGAAAAGTTTCAGAATGCATATGCGGAATCTGTGACCTCCTAAACGCAATGAATTTCAAATCAAAACGCAGATGCACAATTTCATCTGACCTTCTATAAATTCAGCATTTTCTTCACTCCAACCTCAAGCTTTCATAGTCTCCCAATACCCTGCCAAAATCAAACCTCAAAGCTCCAATTCATTTTTTTTCATTTCCAATATAGTTTCATAACCCTCAATCTTCTCCAAATTTCAAAAATTAATCACAATTCCAAAACACTTCACATTAATTCTTTCCGCTCATTTTCACATAACAGTGGATTGAAAATCGATGGTGTTGTTTCTGGAAAGAGAGTTTTGAGATTGAGCTTGACGGTGAGGCTTTTGGCGGTGATGAATCGAAAGTGGATACGAAACTAGTGGAAGAGACTGTGATTGAGAGATAGAGCCGCGGTGAATTTTTTAGGAGATTGAGTGAAGAAACGATTCATTCACAGCGGAATATTCTTACTCCATTGATTTTCGAAGGTGAGGAAGAGACCACACCGTGCCGGCCCTATTTTTTGCGTTTGAGAAGAAGAATTGTGCTTCTGTTTTTTTTTTTATTTCATAAAACATTTTTTTTTTTGGTTAAAGACTTATGGAGTTTGGGCTTAGTGATCTCTGGATCAAATTTCTATCCAGCATACCACTCCGCGTTTCCCACCCCCCTTTCTTCATTTAATTTTTTTTATTTAGTTAGTTTGGTTCTTTTTTAAAAAAAATGTTGTTTTCTAATTTTAATTTTGATATAACAATTTATGAAATATATTTTAGGAAAAAAGTTTAGAAAAATATTTTAATTTCTGTATGTATGTTTTTTTGGATCCATATTTGTTTTCCATCTTTGTTTTTTTTCTTCTTTTTGGTCGATGAAAATCTCTGATTCGTAGATTGTTGATTTTCGAATATGTTTAACCTTCATTATTTCAAATCTATGGATGAATGATCATTTGGATCATTCTCCATACTTTGGGATCGTGATAGGTTGCATTCGATAATTCAATGAAAATCTCGATTAAGATTAGATCATTCTTTTTCTTTTAATGCGACATGTTTTCGGAGAATGATCAATAATATCATTTCTCTATCATGTATTAGCACAAATATTTTCCATCTTAATTGGTGGTGGCCGGCCTCATTTGTAGGGTAATTACTTCGTAAATTACTCGGTGATTGCTTAACATAGACCTAAATTTGTCCCGAATTCGGAATAAGATCCATATGGATCCGGTTGCCTCGATTTTTGGTTATCTTTTGTGGTTGTGTTTGATTAAGTTCATCATTCCATTTCTATGTAAATATTATAATACTATTAATATACTAACCATTTAAATTCAATCTCTCGCACCTTATCCTCTTTATTTCGATCTCTCGCTCCTTATCTCTTTTATTATGCTCTTATCATATTATATCATCTATCATATTGTTTATGTTTATATTGTTATGTTTGTGATTCTTCTTTTGTCCATTTGGACACAAAAATATTAATAATTGATTAAACATCTAAAAAAGGACTTGTGACTTTAATTCTTGGACTATGGCCACTATCCTTAGCATGGGACTTGGAGGCGGACTTAGATTTTAGGGTCTCTCCCTTTTGCTCAAGTTGTTATCGATTGAAGACCTTGGCCTCGATTTAGTTCATTTGTTTATGAAGATGGAAATCTGTTTGCTTTGAAGAAATGTTCATAACACGGTTTGATCGCTCTTCTCTTAACTTTTACATTCGAGTCTTAGGATAGTCACTTCATCTCCTCCCACTTCTTAAATTTTCAAATCTTCTCCCTATTTCAAAAATCATCTTTATTTTCAAACTTCCAATGTTTTCATAATCAAACCTTGACTTAGGTCAAGCGATTTTATCTTTTCACTTTATCTTCTTAATAAATGTTAATCCATGTAAGCATATCGAAATTCTCTTCTCAAAGACTTTAAAAAATCCAAAACTCACTCAATTGTTTTTGTGTCTTTGTGCACTTTTCTTTTCATATGTTTAGATATGATTCATTCTTTCTAGCGGAATTATTCGCTAAAGAATGACGACTTATCACTACATTTTAAAATCAATTCAACTCATTGTTTCTTTTCAAATTTTGTACCATGAACTACGAGGTTTTGATCTCGCATTGCACTTTGTGGGTACGCAGGCATGAGGCGTTAAACCTCTTCAAACACAAAAATATTAAAAAACATTTGTTTTCTCATCTCTCCAATCTCTTTCAAGCAAACCATTTTCAAACCAAAAGCAGTGAATCTTTCAAAGGGCTCCCGTGGAGTACCATGGACATTTTGGGTGCGTAAAACCTTCCCATCGTGTAACAATTCCCCTTACCTGTTTCTCTGATGTGTTTCTTTAGCTTTCGTGCTTTTAGATTCATTAGGTTTTATTCGCTCTTTTTCCCTTTTCCTTTTGGAATAAAATAAAAGCGCGGTGGCGACTCTGTTTACCTTGAGTTAAGTTAGTTAATAGCTTACACTCATGATTTTACTGCTACAATAACTTATTTTTCTTATAATCTAATTAACTTATGGTTTAATTAATCTTAATTATTATAATGGGCCTAATTCACACACCTCCATTCTTTACTATTTCTACTCACAAATAAGCCCATTAAGAATACCAGTATTATTCTACTAATAATTCCACAACTTAATCAACTTAATTTAATTTAACTAACCACAACACAACTTAAATCAACTTTTCGGCAACTTCGATACTTAATCAAACAACATAATACAACGATATTTAATTAAATAAACAAGGCGTTGCAACTCTCCCCCAATTAGAATATTTTCTTCCTCGAAAATTTTACCTTGCTTAAACAACTCAGGCTAAGATTCTTGCATCTTCCTTTCCAACTCCCACGTCATACTCTCTCCGGCAGCTCCCAACCAGACTACTTTCACCAACGCAATCTCTTTGCCTCTTATAGTCTTCATATTGTGATTGGTGATCCGTATAGGCACCGTCTTTATAGTAAGATTATCCCATACTTACACATCATCCATACTAATCACATGAGACAGATCTGAAATGTACTTTTGAAGTTGCGACACGTGAAACACATCATGCAAATTCGAAATATTATGTGGTAAGGCCAATCTATAAGCAACATTTCCAACTCTGTCTGGAATCTGATACGAACCAATGAAACAAGGAGTGAGCTTCTTAGACTTCAATGCACGCCCAACACCGGTTATAGGTGTAACTCTCAAAAATACATGGTCACCAGCTTGAAATTCCAAATCTTTCCTTCGCTTGTCACGATAACTCTTCTGCATACTTTGGGAAGTTTTCATCTTTTCTCGAATTAACCCCACCTTCTCAGTAGTCTCTCGAACAATCTCAGGTCCAAGCACTACACTTTCTCCAGATTCATTCCAACATAAAGGAGTACTAAATCTCCGACCATACAATGCTTCAAAAGGTGTCATTCCTATACTAGAATGGTAACTGTTATTATAAGTAAATTCTATCAACGGAAGATAAGAATCTCACGAACCTCCCTGTTCAAAAACACATGCTCTCAACAAATCCTCTAGTGATTGAATAGTTCTCTTTTACTGACCATCTCTCTGAGGATGATACGTTGAACTCAACCTCAACTTAGAACCCGAAGCTTCTTGCAAACTCTTCCAAAAATCAGAAGTAAACCTCATATCTCTATCTGATAAAATACACTAAGGCACCTCTGTTAGGGAGGTAAGCCTAAGGTGGTTGTCACGCGATACTACACTCGGACGAGGTCTATTTTAAGAATGTTATCGGTTGGGGAGTACTCCAACGTACCGATGATATTCTAAAGATGGTTGTTAACTCCGGGCACCTCTTGTAGCACCCTTTTGGTTTTCTGCAGGTACAATGAAGACAAAACCTTAGTACTTACCTGTGTGGGTTGGTGTTCTGTTACCTTGACTTCATGCTCGTGACTCAGAACCTAAACCCGTGTGCTTTGTGTGATCTTGTTTGTGGTTGTTGCATACATGCCATCTGTCGCTCCCAAAGATTTGCATCCCGGTACAAGCGCGAACGGTCGGCGAAAAGAACAATGAGGACACACAGCAGTGAACTCACTGGAAAAGACAAGAGTCGCCAGCTAGGCATTTTTATCCCAGAGGAAAGGCAATGCTGCATAGACCTAGAAAAGATATGGATAAGATGGTTGCGAACCAGAGAGACTGAGAAAGGGGGTTGGTTACAACCTGGGAAGGTATTAGCACCCAGATTGTCCGTCGTACTCGACGGGATCCACGCTTAAAAGATTTGTGTTTTAAAGGGGTAGTGTCAGTGTAATTTGCGTATAAAAGAGCTGGAAAAGAATGTACATGTGTCTGTAAACACCCCAAATTTGCCCTCACCCATTCACACCATGGCTTGTGATCATTTCATATGCATAAACACAATCATAACATCTCATACCACATTTTTGAGTCTTTGCATTGGTTCTAAGTCATCTGCACCTAGGGTTTGTGATCTGAGCAATCCAAGAGCTTCTTGAGCCACTCCAAAGGCCATCAATCACTTCAAAGGGGTCCATGTGAGTTATTATATCATATTATATCCTCTCAAAGTCAAGAATGCCAAAGAATCAAAAGAACTGGGATTGGTATGGAAGTAGAGCCAAGTTTGACTGCACAGATGACCTAAAATTAGGGTTTTGGTTTCAGAGGCCATAACCCCAAAATTTTTGGTCATTCTTGTTTCTATTGGTCTCTATATGGTATAGGGAGTATGCATATCAATTTTTATGAAGAAATTCCATGGGGAAGTCATCTGATCAAGGGTTGACTTTTCAGACAAGTCAGTGCAAAATCAGGGCATCTGAGGCCCCCAATGACCCAACCAAGGGGTGATCTTCATCATTTTTAGTGTATATGATCTTTATTTGATCATGGAAGAAGTTAGAAGTTCACAAAATTCAAGAATTTGAAGTTTTTGCAAAGTTGACTTTTTTTGGGCATGGTTGACTTTTAAAGAAATGTCATTTTATGCAACTTTTTCAACCCTTACTTTTTGATCCAAAAATGCTTCAAATGGAAAAACTTTGGTCATGAAAGTTGTAGATTAGATCTTTCCCTTTTCAAAAAGTACAAGAACATGACCTAATTCATTTTGGATCAAAAGTTATGGTGTGTCAAAGTTAGCAAAAATCACTAATTTTCAAAATATGCACCAAATGGAAAACTTGCAAAAACTTTGTACCAAGGCATTTGTGACTTCTAATTCATGTCTAACCATCACACAAACATCACATGTACCCTAAAGTTCAGAATGGGCTAAGAATTTCTCATGTTTCATGGTTTGTGAAGCAAGACATTTCCATGTGAACCAAAGGTGATCAAGTTGCAAAACCATCATAACACTTCCATCCACTTGTTGCCTTGGATGCTGAACCAGCCCTAGCCTTTCCCCTCACCATGCTGCGCCAGCCCACACCCTTGTACTTGGCTAGAAGTTGCCCATGCTTTCTCTTACACAAGAGTGGACTTTTTGCAAAAGCTAGCACACCTATCACAAAAGGCCAATTCACATCACCTGACCAATAAGCTTTGTTTATGTAGATCGGATGCCAGCCATTTCATACACCAAGCAAGCCTGAAGCAAGCCATAGCATCACATTCCCATTTTCACTCCCTCAAGCAAAAGCCTTCGAATCTCATCTCACAAGCCATAAACACTCAAACAAACTCCACTAATCTTCTCACCATGCCTCACTGAACCCAAACCAGCAAGACATAAGCCTGAAACAAGCAAGAACTCAACTCCCCCATTTTTCACTCTCAAAGCCAAAGCCTTCGAAACTCATTCCATAGGCCATAAACACTTGAACAAACTTCACAAACTTTCTCAAATCATCATCCTGATCACAAAGAACCCTTCACCTTTGCCTGAAACTGCCTAAATCATAAACGCCATTCTCACCTGAGCTTGAACAGAACTTATTCAATCTCCCTAACCAGCCAACATAAACTTCTTCTAAGCATCCAGGCAACATCAGGGGACCAAAGGGAGTGGTTTGCATCAAAGGAAGGAGGCAGAAAGTTGCAAGATTGAAAGCTTCGAAACTCAGGTAGCTCAAGAACATTTTTTCCAGAAATCCTTTTTTAAGTTCTCAAGTTGTTATTCATGCTTCCCTGATCATAAATATGTCATTGGTTTTGAAAATGGTGGAAAAATAAGGATGTAATCGTGTTCTGAAAGTCTTGCCCTAAAATTTTGTTTGTTTCGATTCATGAGATTGATGGAATATAAATGATGTTTGGGTTAGGGTTTTGATTCAGTGGGTTATGGGGATCATTTCTGTGTTCTTAGATTTCATTTTAGTAACGTTTTGAGAGTTTTAGAAGTTTTCAGGTGGGGTTCCCACCGGAGAAGACGATCGGAGGTCTTCTCCGGCCACCTGAAAATAATTAGGGTTTTAATCCTGCAATTAAGGGAGTTTGAATCTGGTACGTTGGATCCTTTGACTTTGTTGACTTCGCGCGCGTGTGTGTGGCTGTGATTCATCATTAGAAACCCTAATCACATTTATTTATTTAATAATTCAGATTAACCAAGTTTGAATGTGGGCCTTTGATCTGCGCGCGCAGTCAACCCTTTCCTGGCCAGACTCAATCTCAGCCATCCATCCAGCATACTTCCATTTATTTTGATTTTAATTTCATTTTTTCTCAAATGATTTGTACAATTTATTTAAAATAGTAAAAACCATTTAAAAATTATGAAACTTTTTGTCAAGAGTTTCATTAATTTTTAAAACACAAAAACATTTTTATTTTCATTTTTAGCATTAAAAAAGTATTTTTAAATATTTAAAAGTTTATTTTTAATTGATTAATGAAAATTAATTTATTAAAAATACTTTTAGGTATTTAAAAATCACCAAAAAATTCATGAAATGTTTTAAGACATTTAGAAACATTGTCCAACCTTCAAACCAAATTTATTTTTTGATCTTGATGCATTTTGAGAATTTTTCATTGAATTAAAATCATTTTTATGCATTATTTTGATCCAAACTTCCAAAAATCATTTCTGCCTAACCCTAAAGAGTTGGACCTTGATTCTTTTTGCATTGCATTGTGTTTAGCATGTAGTTTGTGAGATTAAATGGCCATGATTTGATCTTTCATTTTCATTTTGTTTGATAATTCTCTTGTTAAGGAACCCTAAAACCCTAGACAACTTAGGAAAGTCATAACTTGAAATTGGTTAGGAGTTGAGACCTCTCCTTTGGACAGTGGGTTAGTATAGGATTAGGGGTCCTTTGAGTACATTTACAATTTTTTGTAATGTGGTTTGCTTCTGATTTTGGTTTTTGTTTGATGCTTTAATCATAAACCCTAATTTGGGCTTCCATATGCATCCATCTTGCATTCTCTTGCATAACATGACTTGCCATGACATTCCATGCCTCCATTTGATTCATTTAACATCATAAGACATATTGAAAGCATGTTTGATCATTGCATCTTGCATTTGTCATGTTGTATGCCATGTGCCTTCCATAACTTTTCATGTATGTTCTTGGTTCTTAACTTGCTCCATTTGCATCCATAAGCTTGTATGATCATCTCCATTTGTTGTCTCATGTTTATGTCCCTTCACAGCATCATTATCATCATAAACATGCTTCTGGTTTTGATTTACTTCATACCATTCCATCCCATTTTGCATTGCATTGCATTTCTTTTCTAACCTTTCAGGTGGTAAGTGATTTTGAGAAGTGAATTTGCCTTCACTTCTCATACTTTCTTCTCATCTCTCTCTTGCATCCTTGCTGCATTTTGATATGTATTTGAGATTGAGCTTGCTCATTCTTCTCCTTCTCACTTTCTTTCTTCAAGTGACTTGACTTCTTGGATGAAGCAAGTTACTTTGCTTCTCTTGATCCTTTCATCTGCTTCCTGGTGGTTCCATTGAAGACTTCTTTCTCAAACCTCACAAACCCTAGGAATGACCAAGCATGACAATGATTAGGGCTTTGTTTAGTCTCCCCACTTAGTTTTACCTTTGTGTCTCTTTGAGTCTTCTCTTCTCACCTCATTATCAGGGACTAAACCCTAAAGGCTTTAAGGCTTTGTGATTAAGTTTATGCCTGCCTCCTTATCTTAGGATGGAGTGTATAACTTTAATCCTAAGTATTAAACCCTTAAGGTGTTTAAATCCTTCAATCAATCCATGTAATAATCATCAAGACATCACACTTGTAACTTGGGCCTTGCATTAGGGTTCTAATTCTTCCTTAATTGGTTAAGAAGGACTAACCTAGTGTTAATGGACAAGTCCCCCTCAAGTTGTCTCACAAACCATAAAATTCACTTCATCATCATACCATTAATTAAAATCCACTTAATCAAAGGCTTGTTTTGTCATGAGTTTAATCCCTAATCATGGATTAAGTTGAGGAGCTTTCCTCAGCTTAAACATTCTCATCTATCATCCTTCTATTAGGATGGTGTAATGAGTCTGTTTAATCCTTGATTATGGCTTAACCTCATTACTTAACACTAAACAAAAACAATAAAAACATCTAAATAATCACAAATAGGTTAATGATCTTAATCCTACATCAAAGGTGTTTAAGTGTGAGAATCTGACTTCACACTTAAGGTATTCTCATTACCCCTAATTAGAGGGAAGATGTGATGAGTTTACTAAATCCATTGGTTTAGGCTTAAGCTCATTAATTTATGACAAACTTCAAAAAGCAATAAAAGACTGAAAATACAAAAACAAACAATAATCGTCTCCTCCAGGATTCTTTTCTCATCTCACTCATTCACAAACGAGAACTTGCTTCTTCCGTCTAATGCAAGACAGTTTGCACCTGAGCCAGACAGGTCATACACTTGAGCATAGGCAAGTAAGCAGTTCATCAGTCAATTCACTTTTCAGTCTCTTTGGGTCGAACTACGGTGTTCTGACTTCCTCATTGCACGAGAGGATACGTAGGCATAACTTAACAGTTATCGAACAAAAGTCTCTGTATATTCCCCCTCTTTCAGTATCATTCTTTTAGCCTCATGATCTTGAGCATTTCATTCTTGTTCTTACACTGACACTGTATATTTATCACACATCACTTTCTTTTACACTGACACTTGTACATTCTTTCCAGCTCTTTATACACAAATTGCACTGACACTACCCCTTTAAAACACAAATCTTTTAAGCGTGGATCCCGTCGAGTACGACGGACAATCTGGGTGCTAATACCTTCCCAGGTTGTAACCAACCCCCTTTCGCAGTATCTCTGGTTCGCAACCGTCTTATCCATATCTTTCTAGGTCTATGCAGCATTGCCTTTCCTCCGGGATAAAAATGCCTAGCTGGCGACTCTTGTCTTTCTGAGTTCACTGCTGTGTGTTCTCATTTCTTTCACCGACCGTTCGCGTCTGTACCCCATTTGACCCGGCTTCATTTGGTGGGAGCGACAGCTTGGCGACTCTGCTGGGGACCCTTATACTGTAACCAGGGCTTCTGGTTCTTTTTGTGGGTTCCTCCTAGCGCTTGATTGATTTGTGTTTACTGGGGTGTTATGTGCTATTTGTGTTTGTATTTGTATTTATTTTTGCTTTATGTACAGTTATTTTATTGCTGTCTTTATAGTTTTACATATATCATACTGTCATTGCTGTCTGGCTGGATCTGGTTTTGCTTTGATGGGTGGGGTTCTACTGAGAGTTAAGGTCCTATACCTGGGACCTGAGTGACACCTAGGCTAGAGTGGTTCATATTCTTTCCCATTCCATCTCGGTCTGGTGCGGGAATATGAAACACGGTTCAGATATGGGTTTCTCCTTGAGAACTCTGTGTTGCAGATTTCCTGCAATACTAGGGCTATCTGGGAAGCCTGCTAAGTCTGGATGACCTTTAGTATTGACCTTCAGAAACTGAGGTGAATTAGAGGAGGAACTTTTATGGTTATTGTAAACACTGTACCTCCGGGTTAGAAGTGTTTACACTTCTCATAACTGATCCAAGTCTGAGGATCCTTGTTTTAGAACATCACCTGTGAGGGGGTTGGGTTGTTTACAGGTTTGCAGGTACCCTTGACCTCAGCATACCCTGTTACTTTGATTGATTAAGAGTACTCCATTTTGGAACAGTTCTTGTGATTTTAACCCTGGACATGTGACTCTTTATTTGAGTCCCCCACCTTGGTTACTGGACTTATGAACCTCCATCTGGATTTCTTGACATACATGGACTTATATCAGAGCAGTTAATCAGATCCAGCTCAGTCACAAACCCTTGCATATCATTTGCATACATCCTCATTGCATCATTCTAACATGTGTTTATTTGTTTTTTAGGGTATCCATCATACATTTTGGCTTGGTTTTGACCCCTTCATCAGCATAGACCAATCTCCATCAGTACTTACTTCAGCTATCAGCTACCTGCTACAGTCACCTGCATCACCAGTCTCAACCTATCAGAAGGCCCATCTTCAGTGTATTCTCAGCATCTGACTCAGCTCTTCTTCAGCAATATGGCACCTAAGAAAAGTAACATCTCCTATCACTTCTTTGAGCCTGAGCTAGCCAGCATCAGGAGGATTCAGACCCTGATTACTCCAGACCATATACCATATTTCAGAGAACATTATGGAGGAATTCTTGACGTGGTTATGGATTTGGACCCTTCACAAAGGAGCCTGATACATACTTGCCTGCAGTTCTATGATCCCCCTCTGAGGTGCTTCACATTTCAGAATTTCCAGTTGGGACCTTTGCTGGAGGAGTATTCATCATTGGTTGGTGTACCCATAATGGGTGGAATCCCTTTCAACCCTGAGATGACTTTCCCAAGTAATGAGGAGATGGCCAAAGCATTACATCTAGAACCAGTTTTGATTGGGCAGAATTTGACATCTAAAGCTGGAATCTCTGGTTTTCATCTGGATTTCTTGACCTCTCAGGCCAGTTTGAAGGCCTCCCTAGGGGAGTGGAAGGCAGTCTGTGCCCTGTTGGCCCTCAGCATATATGGGATCATACTTTTTGCAGATGAGCCTAGGCTTGTTAGCAAGAATGCAGTCCATCTTTTCATTCTGAGAAACCCAGTACCCACCTTACTGGGAGATCTTTACTACTCAGTTCATCAAAGGAATGAAAAGCAAAGGGGAAGATTAGTAAGATGCTGTGCTCCTTTGTTCCATACTTGGCTGCTCAAGCATTTGCCAAAGACTGATGCATTCTTGAATCCTCACCAGCAGAAGAACTGGGCTAGAAGGCTCGTTGCTCTAACATCAGATGACATCAGATGGTGCACTCAGAGCACCAAGGGCAGAGACATCATTACAAGTTGTGGGCAATTTCCCAATGTACCTCTGATTGGAGTAAAGGGTTGCATCAATTACAACCCTCTGCTTTTCAAAAGACAACTAGGCTATGCATTAGTCCATCCTCCTAGAGCACAGGATCTGACTGAGACCCTTTATGTTGAAATCAAGCCTAATCTGGCTATTGTCAGGCAAGCATCCTGGGCCTGGGACAATGTGCAGACTAAGGGGGTAACCATTCTTGGAAGATGCAATAATGTAGCCTCAGCCCAGTACTATGAGTGGTCTCATGCCAGGGCTCAAATTTCTGGAATGCCCTTCACTATTGAAGATATGCCTGGACCCTCCACAGCACCACCTCCAGCAACTGTCAGCTTAGAGGAGTTTGAGAAATTGAAAGAGAGAAATGAGAAGTTGACTCAGGCTCTATAGAAGACCCTCTGGGAGAGGAGTGATGGTAGGCTGGATATTGAGAGGCTAGAAAAGCTAAAGGTGGAGCATCTGGCCAGAATTGAGAAGTCAGAGGATTACATCAAGAAGTCTAGGGCTGGAGAGCAGATTCTGAAAAATGCCTGCAAAGAGGCCCAATTCCAGAGAACTAGGACTGATTTGTATCTGAAGGAGAGTCAGGCTAGGTGGGTCAGGATCACCGAAGCCCGTACTCAGGAGGATAAAAGGACTCAGGACAAGATTGAGCAGTTGGAAGCTAGTGCAAGAGAACAATAGGAAGCCCTAGCAGCAGCCCAGAGGGAGGTCTCAGAGTTGAAGATCAGAGTTGGAGTGAAGAGGTCAAAGGACCAAAGTCATCACAAGAAGCTAACAGCAGCTATTGCTACAAGGAATCTCCTTATCAGGAACCTTACAGAGCGTCCAGCTGATCCTGTGACTGAAGCACTTCTCAAGGAAGTTCATGAGGATGAGTTTGGACTGGGTGTTTGACTTTTGCTTGTTGTTGCTTTCATTTTATGTACTTTTCTTTATGTTGTATTTTTGACCCCTCGGAGGGCATGTATTGTAAAAAGAAACAAACTGTGTATCATTTACTTTTTGTAATATATGTGTTGGTTTGTGTCATCTGAGTTTTCTTCAAGCAACATCACAAGCATCTTCTTCAAGGGGTCTGGAAAGGTCAAAACCAAGTACCAAGCCGGATACCTTGAAAACAAATAGACACACTGCATTGCATACTAACCTTTTGTTTTGTTTTGTAGGTTTTCTTTTATTGTTACTAACTCTGTTGTGGTCTCAGGAACTATTGCTCGACGTCGTGTGTTTCCACTCAACTGTCCACACAGATATCCCACCCGCAACAACCTTCCGGGCATACAAATGGACCAAATGCAGCAGGACCTTACAGAGGTCAGGAATCAAATGACCAACGAGAGGTTGGAAATGAGGAATCAGACGACACAGTTTATGGAGGTAATGAACAATATGGCTCAAAGCCAGGAAAGGTTAAGAGCACTGGTAGAAGGGAGAAACCAGGAAGACCATCATCCAGGGACTGCTGGGACAAGCAACAATGAGAGAGTTCAACCTCATGTCAATCCCCCAGTCTTTGGACCCCACCTACATCCAGAGATCAATATCCCTGCTAATGTGCCAGGGACTGCTACAGCAGGTAGAGTACTGCAAGAAGACCCCCAGGAAGATCAGTTCACAGTGATGGGAGTTGGGGAAGAGGCTTATGACAGAAGGCTGGACGAGATAGCGGAGAAATTAAGATCCTTAGAGTCTCAAAACTCTTTGGGTTTTGATGTTATGAACATGGGCTTGGTAGACGGGGTCAGGATTCCCCACAAATTTAAACCACCATGCTTTGAGAAGTATAATGGGACTTCCTGTCCCCGAACCCATCTACAATCCTTTCTGGGGAGGCTGAAGGCCTATACCATGGACGAAAAGCTATGGATGTTCTATTTTGAGGATAGCTTAACTGGAGCATCGAGGGAATGGTACTCCCACTTGACAAGAGCAACCATTAGATGCTGGAAGGATTTGGCAGAAGCCTTCATTAGACAATACCAGTACAACTTAGATATGGCACCCAACAGGACCCTCCTAATGGGAATGTCACAGTCATCCAGGGAAAGCTTCCGAGAGTACGCTCAAAGATGGAGACAGCTTGCTGCTGCTGTCCAGCTGTTGCACCCCAAAATTTGCCCTCACAATACAAGACTTTGTGTTCTAAGAAGGTTCACAAGGTTCACAAACTTCTCAACATTTACAAAACCTTTCATGAGGTTCATGAAGTCTACAAGTTACTTCTTGAAGGTTCACAAGGTTCACAAGCTTCTCAACATTTACAAGACCTTTCATGAGGTTCATGAAGTCTACAAGTTACTTCTTGAAGGTTCACAAGGTTCACAAGATTCACAATGTTTACATAACCTTTCATGAGGATCATGAGGTCTACAAAGTCATTTCATGAGGTTCACAAGGTTCACAAGGTTCACAATACCTTCCATGAGTATCACAAGACATTTTATGATGGTTCACAAGGTTCACAAAGTTCACAATTGGCCATAAGAGTTGACAATTCCCTCAGACAATGCACCTCCTAAGCAGTGCATCCAAAACTAGGGTTTTGACTTTAATCAGGCTAAATGAACTTCCAAGACTTCAAGTGAGATTCATAACATCTTATATGTGTGTAAGAATTCCCATGTCAAGTTTCAATACTTTTCTCAGAAGTTTGCTCAGTCAGATGATCAGAAAAGTCAAAATCAGTCAAAGCAGTTAAAAAGTCAAACTGAGGTCAACTGTGGTCAAACCAAAGTCAAACTTCATGATTTTTTGCCAACATCAAGTATATGAAGTAAAATTCATCATTTGATCAAGGGTTAATCATGATTCATCAAGGAGATTTCAGATCATCAAGAATCAGGAGTTTCTAAATTAGGGTTTCCTCAGTAAAAGTCAACTAAACTTTGACCAGCCATAACTTTCACATGCTTCATCACCAAGTCTCCACTCAAAGCTCACTTTGAAGGAAATTGAATTCTCTACAACTTTGATCTTGCAAGTCAAGCCCAAAAATGCTTCATTTGGAAGATATGAGCTAAGACATTATAGGTCATTTCAAAAGTCAACAAAAAGTCAACAACTTCAAAAGAGCATAACTTGAGATTGGTAAATGATATGGACATGAAACCAATGGGGTTGTTTAGAGGACTCTTCAAGCTTTCCAAAATGTCCAAGAACACCCTCATACCATTAAAATTGAGGGAGATGTGCCCTTGCAAAGTTGGGAAATTTTATGATGGTTTATGTTGAAAATGGAGGTTTAAAACCAATTTCTTCCAAATGGGCTTGCCAAATTGTGATCCAATTCATACCATATCATCATGCACGACCCAAAGGATTAAAAATCAGAATTTTTATTATTTTATTTTTATTTATTTTGATTTAATTCATAAAAAATCATTTTAAATAAATATAAAATATGAAAATACAATATTTGATGAAGATTGAGCTTCTAGAATCTCATCAATACTGATTTGAATTGAAAGGGAAGGAAATCATGATATTGGTACAAAAATAGCAAGCCTTCATGAACAAATATTTGAATTTTAAGACATGATCAATTTCAATCTTTTTGAATCAAATTCTCCATACAACCATTCAATTTTTCTGACCTAAATGATCCTCCTATAAGTACTAAACATAACCTAATCATAAAGAGACGAATTGGCTGCCTCAAAGTGTAAGTTTCAAACCTCAAAAATCCATCCAAAACTCATATTCGGATTCTTCAATCCAGGGCACTAGAAGGTAAAATAAGAACATGGAGAGCTTCACTAGACATCACTGATCGTAAATCATCAATCATATGCATCAATACCATCTCATATTGCTCTACCCGAATCAAACTTTGTCTTGAATTTAAATTTTTCGAATTCGATAACATATGCATTATAAATTGTTTTTGATGACTGATATGTGTTTATCTTGATGCCTAGCATGATTCTGGACAATTGGATTGAAGTTTCATGACCTATACTACCCGCGGCCATTGTTAGGGTTTCACTCTTGAAATTAGGGTTTGATGATTCACTAGATTTAAACGAATTCTAAGAACATAGGAATGTTCTATGAATCACAAGGATCATAAAACTATAATTAATTTCATGAATCATTGCTGTTTGGTGTGAGTTTCGATTTTCGCAGGTCCAAAACCATGAAGAACTTGCAACAAAACTCGCAGGAAAAGAGGCAGTAATATTCGCAGGAAAAAGGTTGAAGAAGAAGCAATTCGCGCGCCCAGGAAATATTCAAATTTTGTTTAAAATATTTTATCTTATGGTTATTGATCCATTATCACAAACCAGTGCGTGGCCCAGTGGAAAAGTATACGTGCGTCTAACAAAAGGGGAGGGGATCGAATCCTGCCTCCAACAAATTTTTTGATGTTTTTTCATTTAAACTGCGTTTTTAATATATTATTGTTCGTAGTTGGTTAGTTAACAGATGGGCTCTTCCAGCCAGGCGGTTATGCGTGTTTGCTAGTGTTCAAAGGTACTGGGTTCAACACCACCCCAGGCCTTTTTGCTCTCTTTATTTTCTGGATTTTTCAAGACAAGGCACAAAAACAATTACTCTCTTCTCTCTTTCACCTGCGCATGTAGCAGCCTGGTGGTACTTCTTGTTGCTGGCAAACAAGCTGACCTGGGTTCAAACCCCAGTCAGGTAAGTTTTTTTCACATTTTTTTCTTTTATTTGTTTTAAGTATTCTAATATTAAATTAAATATAATTTTATGTATATAGGTTTTCTAAATAATTAAAATAATAATGAAGCATGTTTAATATTTTCTAAATTCTAAAATATATTAATTTTCTGAAATTATTTTCTTTATCATATGTAAATATAATATATGCATGTTAATTAAATAATTATATATAATTAAAAACTCTAAATATATTTTTTTTCTAAAAACAAAACCCCAATTTTGTGAAAACCTAATTTTATTTTCTAAACAATTTTTACTTTCTAGTTCTTTATATAATTATAATGTATTTATTTATTTAATGTTAATTTTGTAAATATAATCTATTATTAATAATATGTAAATATATTTTATAATCCAAATTATTTTCTTTTAATATATGTATAGAAACAATTAAACTTATAATAATTTAATTTTTTATAATTATAAATAATTTGATAATTAGTACATAAATTAAAATGCTTTAATTATTTAGTTGTTCATATTAAACTTTTGTTTATTATTTTAATGTTCTTATAATATTTTTGTTAATTCAATTTATTTTGATTTCTATTATTATTATTAACCATATTATTACTAACTTTTGCTTATTATAATTTTACTAACCTTTTATTTAATTTTTTATTACTAACCCTTATTCTTGCTTATTTATTTATTTTTCATCTATTATTTATATTTTTGCTTATTATTTATATTTTGCTTTTTATATTTAATTTGCTTATTTATTATAATTTTGTAAATGCTCCTGGATGTAAATTTTGTAATATTTAATTTATTTAATTTTTTGCTATGATTAGTAATTTAGGGAGTGCAAAACATGTATTCTATTTAAAATAAATTTAGATCATTTTTAATTAAAGATAAATAATATTGAACACTTACACACGTAAGTCGATTTTTAATCGCCATCCTGCACTTTCTAAGGCTATCCCTCATTGTTGCCTAATCATAAGGTCAAGTGGGGTGTATAAAGCAAGTCCCTTAAAAAGAAAAATCATCAAGTCCCTAATGGTTGCCTTAAAGATCAAGTCCCTTCTCGAATAATGATGATAGTCCCTCCTAAAATGCTTAATACACCTCACAGTTGCCTTCATAAAACAGAATGTCCCTCACATGTCCCTTACATCCAAGGTAAAGACTACCTACTCCTTAATAGTAGGGATAGTCTTACCATTTAAAGGATAAAGAGCAGAAAAGACTTAGACTTTAGGGTAGGTTCCTCTTATGTACTTGCTCACTATTCAAACTTTTCAAACACTTAACAAATTTCAAACAAATTTTCAAAAACAAGTTTTTACGCATCCGTACATGGATCATTATTAACTCATATGAAAATTTTCTATTCACACACTACACTTTTCAAAAACAATTCAAAAGTGAGCTAAGTAACTAAGAGCCCATGGATAACCATGGATGTAAAGGGTGCTAACACCTTCCCTTTACATAACCTACCCCCCGGACCCAAAAAAAAAATATCTCTTAAGGTCTTTCCTGTTCTTTTATGCCTTTCCTTTGGATAAAATAAAAGTCGGTGGCGACTCTTGCTATCCGCAACATAACTAAAGTCAGTTCTCCCACCGTGTTACAGAACTGGCGACTCTGCTGGGGATTTAATATTAAAGAGGGGTACCCTTAGGAATTAGATCACTTTAAAATTGTTTGCCTTGTTTGCTTTATACTTACTTGTTGGGCTCTTATGTGTGAAAGATCCTAACCCGGATCTAGTGTACCTTAGGTAAATGGCAATAGACCAAGGAAACTGTACGACGTATATCGATACGGTTGATCTGGTGGCCATAGTTAGTGTGACTTCTTGGTTGGTGCTTATGTTCCTTAAGTCAAGTTGAGGATAATATGAGGCTGCCATATGTTGTCAATACACTAACTAACTTTTAGAACCCTAGTTAACTCATCTTGGCCTTTAGAAAGTAGTGAGGTAACCGGCTTTGGTGCAGACTGAAGTTGGTTGACACTCGATACTACACTCATTGAGATCTTAAACTTGGAGGGTTTTGGTTGGCAAGTAAGTTGCCTTCTGATCAACCACCCTTGTGAAGGATCAATGATATTGAGATCCCTTAGAACCTGGTTACTTTATAGGACAGGATGAACCATCTAACTTCAGGGGAGGGTACTTACCTTTGAACCTCATGCAAGCCTTTAAACCTAGGGCTATTGTGTGACTTGCTTGTGTGTGCCACATGTTTGTGATTGAGCATAACATCATGACATCATCATGCATCATAAGCATATCATTTTCCCTAACCATTTCAAGGACCAAGGGATTTATCTTTGTTCTTTGTTGCAGGACATGACTTCTGCTCGTAGGAACACCATCAGGATCAACTTTGTGGGCATATCTGCTAAGCTTAAAGAGTTAGTTTCTCAGGTGTCTGATCATTCCTAGTTCATCAAGAGACATGGTCACCTATTGGATCTAGTCACCTCAGGGTTCAATGAAGACATGATGAATGTTTTGTTTCAGTTCTTTGATCCTAAGCACCATTGCTTCACATTCCCCGACTATCAACTGGTTCCAACCATGGAAGAGTTCTCTAAGCTTCTGGGCCTACCAGTTCTTGATCAGAAACCATTCACAGGCTTGGAGAAAGAACTTAAACCAGAAGTTATTGTTGCAGCTCTACATCTGAAGAAGTCTGATATTGTTCTAGAAACGAGAAGTGGTGTCAAGGGTATCCTTGCTAAGGTGTTGATAGAGAAGGCTCAAATGTTCTTGAAGGCCATGATCTATGATGCTTTTGAGGATATCTTAGCCTTGCTGATATATGGCTTAGTATTGTTCCCCAATCCAGATCAGTTCATAGATGTTCATGCCATCAACATTTTCCTGAGTCATAATCCAGTGCCTACATTGCTTGGAGACATCCTGCATTCTCTTCATACTCGTACTACAAGGGCAAGAGGAACTTTGATGTGCTGCATACCTTTGCTTTCTAGGTGGTTTATTTCTCACCTTCCTCGCTCAATAATGAAGAATGAGCAAGGGTTCAGATGGTCCAAGAGGATCATGTCACTCTCGCATTCAGACATTCATTGGTGCTCCAGATCTATGGAGAATGTCACTATCATTGACCGTTGTGGGGAGTTTCCTAATGTGCCACTTCTAGGCATAAGAGGAGGCATCACCTACAACCCCTCTCTAGCTTTACGACAATTTGGTTACGCTCGGAGTGATGGTCCACATGACATGTTGATTCAGGGTATTGTGTTCGACTACGACAACGATCTTCAAGATTATCGTCAGAGATTCATACGAGCATGGGGAAAGGTAAACAAGGTTGACAGCAAGACTCTGGAACCTAAGTACACTATTCCTATGGAGGCTTATCTCATATGGGTGCGATCTCGTGCTCAGACCCTCATGATGCCATATCCTGCTATCCTGCCAGTTACCATGGAACCTGTTGCTGAAGGAGATACTGCTTATACCATCCTTCACCCAGACATGCCTACTGACATGGAAGACTTACAGAGATCCTGGATCCAATTGAAGGAGCAAAGGGATACTTTTGAGGCTCATTACAAAGCAAGCCAAGCAAGAATCCTAGAATTAACAAAGCAACTTCACGAGGAACGAAACCTCAACTCGTACCTCAACACAAAGAGGAAACGTCCATGGGAGACTTAAAACCCCATCTTTTGTACTTATTTCATTTTCATTTTTGTAAGCCCAAGAGGCAAAACAAGTTTATTACTAATAAAAGTTTACCTTCTTGTTTGTTTAAGCAAATTTAAATCCTGCAGTCCTTGAAAACATTGCATATACATTTCCATATCATTTCATTGCATCACAGGTTTATTTGTGCACAGGTTTCTCATCTTCTCGCTGTTTATTTCAGCAATGGCTCTTGAACAATCAGTTAAGGATCTCCAGGCACAAAATGCACAGTTCCAAGAGCTGATCTTGAACCTGTCCAAGGGGCAAGATGAATTGAAGGCACTGCTGGCCAAGAAGACTAAGAAGACTAGAAGGTCTGCTGGTTTGATCAACATGGGAAGAAGGTTCAAAGGTCTTGCCAAGACCAAAGAACTAGTTGAAGACTATGAATCTGAGGAATCTGAAAAAGAGGGAGGCAGTCTCTACAACACCATGGGGGACTCTGATTCTGAGGCTAATTACTACCATGAGCCTAATGAAGACAAATTCAAGATGCTGGTGGATAGGATGGATGCCATGGAGTTGCAAAAATCATCTGGGCTGGATTTTGAGGATTTGAGTTTGATATCTGGGGTTGTCATACCCGTTGGTTTCAAGGTTCCTACCTTTGTTGTTTATGATGGGGTCTCTTGTCCCAAGCTGCATTTGAGGTCTTATGTCAGAAGAATTCAACCCCACACTGCTGATAAAAAGTTGTGGATCCACTTTTTTCAAGAGAGCTTATCTGGAGCTCAGTTGGAGTGGTATTATCAGTTGGAGAGTGTCAACATCAGAGACTGGAATGATCTTGCTGAAGCTTTCTATAAGCAGTATCAATACAATGCTGACTTAGCTCCCACTCGCATGCAGCTGCAAAGCATGTCTATGGGTGCCAAAGAAAGTTTTAAAGAGTATGCTCAGAAATGGAGAGATTTAGCTGGAAGAGTTCAACCCCCTTTGACTGACAGGGAATTGGTTGATATGTTCATGTGTACGCTGAATGGTCCGTTTTACAGTCATCTCATTGGAAGCTCATCATCTGGCTTCACTGAGTTGATCATGACAGGAGAGCGAGTAGAGAATGGTATAAAGAATGGCAAGATCCATGTGGGTACTTCTTCATCAGGTGCTGCAAAGAAGCCTCCCACTGGGAAGAAAGAATCCAATGCTGTTTATGGTCAGCCTGATCGTAATAGAAGGCATCAGTCTGTTAGTGCAGTTCATATCTCAAATCCAACTCCTGCAACAACAGAACAACCACAGGGCAACCAACAGAGGGCTAGAAGGCAGTTCACGAAGATCAACATGTCAATGGCTCAGGCATTGCAACATTTGTTGAAAGCTGAACTCATTACTTTGAAGGAGGCTCCTCAGAATCCTAATATTACCTCACCCAGGTACAACCCCAATGCACGATGTGCATATCATTCAAACTGTCAGGGTCATGATACCAATAACTGCTGGATCTTGAAGAACAAAATTCAAGATATGATTGATGCTGGAGAAATTGAGTTTGATCCTCCAGGTACTCCAAATGTGATTACTGCTCCAATGCCAAATCACGAGAAGACTGTCAATGCCATTGATGAAGATCTCCATGTCTATTTAGTAATGGAGTTGACCACACCATTGTCTGTTATCAAAAAGAGGTTAGTACAAGCTGGAATCTTTCCAGGTTGTCGTGAAGATTGTTTGTATTGTACCTATAAGCCAGATAGTTGCTTCATATTGAGAGATGGAATTCAACGTCTCATGGATAAGTACACTATAGTGTTTGAAAGGAGACCATCTTCTGTAGAAAGCATGGTGGATCATCTGACTCAAGGTAGGAAGATTGAAGAGGTTGATATGGTTGACAAAGTACCAGTAAGAATCACTTCAAAGAGACCTGTTAAAATCACTCATCAGGGTCCAATCAAGATTACTGCTGAAGGTCCTGTGAAAGTTGTTGCTGAAGCCAGAGTGGCTCCTCTGATCATTACTACTCCTGGTCCTATTCCGTATACGTCTGACAAAGCTGTGCCTTGGCACTATGGGTCTGATGTTTACATCCATGGTGTTAAGCAGGAGCCTTTACCTGATGTGCCTGTTGACATTGATAATATTGCTGGATCTAGCAAGATCACTCGTAGTGGAAGAGTCTTCTCTCCTCCAGTTGCTTCTAAAAATGCAGTTACTCCTGCTGCTACCTCTACCACTGATGCTCGGGGCAAAGGTCCTGTTATTGAGCCTGTATCTACTAATGTGCCAGCTGCTGATGATCTCTCTAAACAGATGGAAGAAGTATTGAAAATCATTCGCAAGAGTGATTATGACATTGTTGATCAGTTGGGGCATACTCCCTCAAAGATTTCTATGTTATCCTTGTTGCTGTGTTCTGAGGCTCATGCCAAGTCCTTGATCAAGTTTCTGAAGACTGCACATGTGCCCAATGCTATTTCTGTTGACCAATTTGAGAATTGTGTTGCCCACCTGACCTATGATAATGGGTTAGGATTTTCTGATGCTGATTTGACCCCTGCCAAGAGGGATCATAACAGGGCCTTGCATATTTCAATTGAATGCAGGGGCACTACCCTGTCACATGTGCTGATAGACAATGGTTCCTCTTTGAATGTGTTGCCCAAGGAAGTCCTGAATAAGCTGAGTCCTGAAGATACTATGCTGAAGCCCAGTAATATTGTGGTAAAGGCTTTTGATGGTTCTAGAAGAGTAGTGCATGGGGAAATTGATCTTCCAATCAAAGTTGGCTCCCAAGTTTTTACTGCTACATTTTATGTGATGGATATTCGTCCTTCGTACTCTTGTCTGCTTGGTCGTCCCTGGATCCATGGGGCAGGTGCTGTAACCTCTACATTACACCAAAAGTTGAAATATCCGGTGAATGGAAAGGTTGTTACTGTCTATGGAGAAGAAGAATACTTTGTCAGCCATGTAAACACTTTCAAGTATCTGGAAGTGGAAGGTGAATACGTCGAAACTCCGTGTCAGACATTTGAAGTAGTTCCCTGGGTTGTTAATGATTATGTAGCTCCTCCTGTTGTGAAAAAAGTTCCTGTGGTCACCAGAAAGCCTCCAACAATGGCAATGGCCTCCCTCAATGATGCTAGAGCTGTGGTGGATGAAGGTGGTTGTACTATTTGGGGTCAGCTTCCTGATATTCCATACAAGTCTGACAAGTTTGGTTTGGGTTTCACTGCAGAGTCCCAGAAAGTTGTTCGTCGTGCTCGTGCTGCTCGTGTCACCAATCAAGGGGTCATGAAAGATCAGATCAATGTTGTGGGAGACTATGATGACGACTATAACTTGGATGCTTGGATTTTTCCTACTGTGGGTGCTGGACTCAATAATTGGAAAGCTGAAGATGTTATCCCTATCTCCTTTAGTCAGGAGTAAATACTATTACTGTGTTGTTGCTTTTAAGTTTGTAATTTCTTGAACAATAAAACTTTCAAGCCATGTGCCTTACCCGGGGCACAATGGTGTGCTTGTTACGGGTTGTCATTTCATTTGCATATTTCATTCAATAAAATCAGTGGACGTTTCGTTTTCGTAAATATTGTGTTCCTTGTCTTTCTTTTTCTTTTATTTTTGCTTTATCAGCAATGTGTTCTTACACACACCCACATCACTAAAATGCAGATCCTCATCCACTCTGGATCCTGTTGATAACAGTTCTACTATTGCCAATTATGATTTCGAGAATCCGATTTATCAAACTGAAGACGGAAATGAGGACGATTGTGAAATACCTGTAGAGCTTGCTCGGTTGTTACAACAAGAAGAGAAAGCTATACAGCCACATGAAGAGCCAGTCGAAGTTGTGAATTTGGGAACTGAAGAAAACAGAAAAGAGGTCAAGATAGGGGCTAATTTAGAGGACAGTGTCAAGAGCAGATTGATTCAGATGCTACGTGACTATGTGGAGATCTTTTCTTGGTCTTATGAAGATATGCTAGGGTTGGATACAGACATTGTGGTTCACCGTTTACCTGTGAAAGAAGATTGTCGTCCAAAGAAGCAGAAAGTTCGTCGTATGCGTCCTGAAATGTCAGAAAAAATCAAAACAGAGGTAATGAAACAGTTCAATGCAGGGTTCTTAGCAGTGACTTCTTATCCTCAGTGGGTTGCAAATATGGTACCAGTTCCTAAGAAAGATGGTAAGGTACGTATGTGTGTGGACTACAGAGATTTGAACAAGGCTAGCCCCAAAGATGATTTCCCACTTCCTCATATTGATATCCTGGTAGACAACACTGCTCAGCATAAAGTATTCTCTTTTATGGATGGTTTCTCTAGTTACAATCAAATCAAGATGGCACCTGAAGATATGGAGAAGACAACCTTTGTTACACAGTGGGGCACTTTTTGTTATAAGGTGATGCCATTTGGTTTGAAGAATGCAGGGGCAACATATCAGCGTGCTATGGTGGCTTTGTTTCATGATATGATTCATCATGAAATAGAGGTATATGTAGATGATATGATAGCCAGGTCTCAGAATGAAGAGCAACATCTTGATCATCTGCACAAGTTGTTTGAGAGGTTGAAGAAATATAAGTTGAGGTTGAACCCAAACAAGTGTACTTTTGGAGTTAGATCTGGTAAGCTCCTGGGTTATATTGTCAGTGGAAAAGGTATTGAAGTGGATCCTGCAAAAGTGAAAGCTATACGAGAGATGCCAGCTCCCCGTACTGAGAAGGAGGTTAGAGGTTTTTTGGGACGATTAAACTACATTGCAAGATTTATTTCCCAATTAACTGCCATCTGTGAGCCAATCTTCAAGTTGTTGAAGAAAGATCAGGTGATGGAATGGAATGAGGAGTGCCAGACTGCCTTTGATGAAATCAAGAGATATCTGCTGGAACCTCCAATTTTGATGCCACCAGTTGATGGAAGACCCTTGATTATGTACTTAACAGTGTTAGACAACTCAATGGGGTGTGTGTTGGGGCAACATGACGAGTCTGGTCGAAAAGAGCAGGCAATATACTACCTTAGCAAAAAGTTTACCGACTGTGAAACAAGATACTCACTGCTCGAGAAAACTTGCTGCGCTTTGGCATGGGCTGCTCGCCGACTAAAACAGTATATGTTGACCCATACTACCTTGTTGATTTCAAAGATGGATCCAATCAAGTACATATTTGAGAAACCTGCTATCTCCGGAAGAATTGCAAGATGGCAAATGATATTGACAGAATATGATATACAATACACTACTCAGAAGGCCATCAAGGGAAGTGTTGTTGCTGATCATTTGGCTCATCAAGCAGTAGATGATTATCAGTCAATGAGTTTTGAATTCCCTGATGAAGACATTATGACTGTTACCAAAGAACCTGGACAATATGACGGACCTGAACAAGGATCCCGATGGACTATGGTTTTTGATGGTGCCTCTAATGCACTTGGTAATGGTGTTGGTATTGTGATTAGTTCCCCTGAAGGTTGTCATACCCCGGTTACTTCCAGACTTTGTTTCTATTGTACCAATAACATGGCTGAGTATGAGGCATGTATCCTGGGTATTAAAGTTTCTATTGATATGAAGATTCAGTTCCTTGATGTGTATGGAGATTCAGCCCTGGTAGTAAGTCAGATTAAAGGAGAGTGGGATACCAAGCATGATAATCTCATTCCCTACAGAGAGCATGTGTTGTCTTTGATCCCACATTTCAAAGAGATTACCTTTGGACATATTCCACGGAGAGAGAATCAGTTGGCAGATGCTTTGGCCACCATGGCATCCATGTTCGAGATCAGCTGGGATGATGAAGCTCCCAAGATTACTATTGACAAATTTGAAAAGCCTGCATACTGCAATGAGATTGACACTGAAGGGGCAGAGGAGAAGCCTTGGTTCTATGAAGTGAAAAGATATCTTGAAGCTCAGGAGTTTCCTGAAGGAGCATCTGTCAAAGATAGGAAATTTCTGAGGAGGTTCTCTGCTAAATTCTTTCTGAGTAATGGCATTCTATATAAACGCAATCATGATTCAACTATGCTTCGTTGTGTGGATAAGAAGGAAGCAACTGAGATTATGGAAGACATGCATGATGGGATCTTTGGCACTCATTCTAGTGGTCATACCATGGCAAAGAAGATATTGAGAGCAGGTTACTATTGGTCTACCATGGAAGCTGATTGCTATCAACACTCCAGAACGTGTCACAAGTGTCAAATTTATGCTGACAAAGTACATGTACCTCCATCACCATTGAATGTGTTGACTGCTCCTTGGCCCTTTGCCATGTGGGGCATTGATATGATTGGTGAGATCAAGCCTACTGCTTCTAATGGGCATCGTTTCATCCTGGTTGCTATTGATTACTTCACGAAGTGGGTGGAGGCAGCTTCATTTGCATCTGTTACCAAGAATGTTGTGGCTCGATTCATTAAGAATAATCTCATATGTAGGTATGGCATCCCTGAAAGGATCATCACTGACAATGGCTCTAATCTGAACAACACTATGATTACTGATCTCTGCACGCAGTTCAAGATTAAGCATCACAACTCTTCTCCGTATCGTCCGAAGATGAATGGGGCAGTTGAAGCTGCTAATAAGAACATTAAGAAGATTGTACAGAAGATGACTGTTACTTACAAGGATTGGCATGAGATGTTACCATTTGCTCTTCATGGTTATCGTACTACAATACGTACTTCAACAGGGGCAACCCCATTCTCCTTGGTCTATGGTATGGAAGCAGTTCTGCCCATTGAAGTTCAGATTCCCTCCTTTAGAATTATGAAGGATGCAGGCTTGGATGAAGATGAGTGGATACAGACTCGACTGGACCAGATAAATTTGATTGATGAGAAGAGGTTGGCAGCAGTTTGTCATGGCCAGATGTACCAGAGGCGAATGATCAAAGCTTTTAACAAGAAGGTTAAGCCAAAGGCATATCAGGCTGGTGACTTGGTAATCAAGCGTATTATATTACCACAGGGTAATCCTAGGGGCAAGTGGACTCCAACATATGAAGGACCATTTGTAGTCAAGACAATGTTCTCAGGAGGTGTCATGATATTGACTACAATGGACGGTGAAGACTTCCCACAGCCTGTAAACGCAGACATAGTTAAAAAATACTACGCATAAAAAAGAGACCCGCTAGGTTGACAGGCCTAGGCAAAAATAAGGGCATCCCGGTAAACCAAAAGGGTTTGGGCAAAAATTAGGGATATATATATAAAAGATGTACACCCGGCAAGTCGAAAACCTAAAAAGGCGGCTTGGGCAAAAAAGGGTATCCCGATGGATTGAAAACCTGAAAGGGCAATCCAGGCAAAAGTTAGGGATTAAAGCGTATGACTATGTCTCGTTTGGATCACCCATGAAGCTGCAACCAGTTGTACTACTTACTCAAGCTCGCTCAATCCAATCGTTTTCGTCTCAACAGCAGAAGATGAGATACTTGAAGATAATGGCAATAGTAGAATTGAAACTCAATAGGATTATTTCCCACATAGCTGATTCTCTTTTGTAAAACTTTATGACAAAATCCTCTTACTAGGGTTTATGTCTCCTTGTACAAACTTACCCGTGTATGGGTCACTTTTGATATAAATAAATTCCATCTTTTAAATCCAGATTCACTTTTACCCTATTTACATAAGCGAAACGTCCATTGGTTGTGTTTGAATGTATGTATGCTTTTGAATATGATTAATGTTTACCAGAAATACATGAAAATGCAGTAATAGTATTTACTAAGGACGAACGAGGGAAGGATTCCAACGAAGCTTCACCGATTCATCTCTACAAAATAGATACAAACCCTCAGTAGGACAAATCCATCTTCATAAAGTCACATCTCCCCTGGAATTTATATCCATCTCTTTTATCCTCATACGGATCTACGGGAATTTACTTTCCAATAAGAGTACGACGAACGAAGACGGGATACTATATATACCCTACTATCAAACGAAGACGGGAGGTTATATATACCTTGTTATCCCCAGCATACGGGAGGTTATATATACCTTACCATCCCCAGTAGACGGGAGGTTATATATACCTTACCATCTCCAGCAGACGAAAGGTTATGTATACCCTATCATCAAACAAGACGGGAACGAGTTCCTCATATTCTTCAACAACGAATCGGGATTTATTTTCCCTGGCTAGCAGTTGTTATACGAAGATATCCAGACGCTTCCGGCAGTATCATATCATACATACATCATTTACATCATACCATAACATACATATCCATAGATATATAGTACATTACCTAAGTGCATCATATCATACATGCATGCATAAACTAATATTGTTATACAGAATGCTACCTTGTTTTCAGGTTAATTCATCAGCAAATAAACCTATGATCATCAGGACTGCTCTATCCTCCTGAAAGCACATTAATACATCAGGACTGCTCTATCCTCCTGAAGACATGCTGTTACATCAGGATTACTCCAGTCTCCTGAAAGCATATCATCAATCTCTCAAGACTGCTTCATCCTCTTGGAAGTATATTATTACCTCAGGATTGCTCCAGCTTCCTGACAGCTCCTATACATCAGGATTACTCTATCCTCCTGACACTATTACCTCAGGGATGCTCCAGCCTCCTGACAGCTCTTTATACATCAGGATTGCTCTATCCTCTTGAAAATTACTACATCAGGATTGCTCTATCCTCATGAAGATGTGCTGTTACATTAGGATTACTCCAGTCTCCTGAAAGCATATCATCAACCTCTCAAGACTGCTTCATCCTCTTGAGAGTTTATTATTACCTCAGGACTGCTCCAGCCTCCTGACAGCTTCTCATACATCAAGATTGCTCTATCCTCTTGAAATCTTATTGTTACCTCAGGACTGCTCCAGCCTCCTGACAGCTTTTTGTACATCAGGAATGCTTTATCCTCCTGAAAACATATCACTATATCAAGGTTGCTTCATCCTCTTGAAAATTCCTAGTACCTCAGGATTGCTCCAGCCTTCTGAAAACTATCATTATACCTTCATATTTTGGACTGCTTTATCCTCCAAGAAAGTATCTGAAGAACTTCTCTCCAAGTGGCATCTTTAAGCCCACTCAATCATATTCAACTAACCATCTGTACCACTTTATGCACTGGTGAGTGCAAATTTTTGGGCTTTTGTGTTCAATCCCCTTCAACCTTCCAGGTCATGACTGGCAAATATACCAATCTAACCCCTCAGGTTTCAGAAAATTGAACAGGGGCAGCTGTTGCACCCCAAAATTTGCCCTCACAATACAAGACTTTGAGTTCTAAGAAGGTTCACAAGGTTCACAAACTTCTCAACATTTACAAAACCTTTCATGAGGTTCATGAAGTCTACAAGTTACTTCTTGAAGGTTCACAAGGTTCACAAGCTTCTCAACATTTACAAGACCTTTCATGAGGTTCATGAAGTCTACAAGTTACTTCTTGAAGGTTCACAAGGTTCACAAGATTCACAATGTTTACATAACCTTTCATGAGGATCATGAGGTCTACAAAGTCATTTCATGAGGTTCACAAGGTTCACAAGGTTCACAATACCTTCCATGAGTATCACAATACATTTTATGATGGTTCACAAGGTTCACAAAGTTCACAATTGGCCATAAGAGTTGACAATTCCCTCAGACAATGCACCTCCTAAGCAGTGCATCCAAAACTAGGGTTTTGACTTTAATCAGGCTAAATGAACTTCCAAGACTTCAAGTGAGCTTCATAACATCTTATATGTGTGTAAGAATCCCCATGTCAAGTTTCAAGACTTTTCTCAGAAGTTTGCTCAGTCAGATGATCAGAAAAGTCAAAATCAGTCAAAGCAGTTAAAAAGTCAAACTGAGGTCAACTGTGGTCAAACCAAAGTCAAACTTCATGATTTTTTGCCAACATCAAGTATATGAAGTAAAATTCATCATTTGATCAAGGGTTAATCATGATTCATCAAGGAGATTTCAGATCATCAAGAATCAGGAGTTTCTAAATTAGGGTTTCCTCAGTAAAAGTCAACTGAACTTTGACCAGCCATAACTTTCACATGCTTCATCACCAAGTCTCCACTCAAAGCTCACTTTGAAGGAAATTGAATTCTCTACAACTTTGATCTTGCAAGTCAAGCCCAAAAATGCTTCATTTGGAAGATATGAGCTAAGACATTATAGGTCATTTCAAAAGTCAACAAAAAGTCAACAACTTCAAAAGAGCATAACTTGAGATTGGTAAATGATATGGACATGAAACCAATGGGGTTGTTTAGAGGACTCTTCAAGCTTTCCAAAATGTCCAAGAACACCCTCATACCATTAAAATTGAGGGAGATGTGCCCTTGCAAATTTGGGAAATTTTATGATGGTTTATGTTGAAAATGGAGGTTTAAAACCAATTTCTTCCAAATGGGCTTGCCAAATTGTGATCCAATTCATACCATATCATCATGCACGACCCAAAGGATTAAAAATCAGAATTTTTATTATTTTATTTTTATTTATTTTGATTTAATTCATAAAAAATCATTTTAAATAAATATAAAATATGAAAATACAATATTTGATGAAGATTGAGCTTCTAGAATCTCATCAATACTGATTTGAATTGAAAGGGAAGGAAATCATGAGATTGGTACAAAAATAGCAAGCCTTCATGAACAAATATTTGAATTTCAAGACATGATCAATTTCAATCTTTTTGAATCAAATTCTCCATACAACCATTCAATTTTTCTGACCTAAATGATCCTCCTATAAGTACTAAACATAACCTAATCATAAAGAGACGAATTGGCTGCCTCAAAGTGTAAGTTTCAAACCTCAAAAATCCATCCAAAACTCATATTCGGATTCTTCAATCCAGGGCACTAGAAGGTAAAATAAGAACATGGAGAGCTTCACTAGACATCACTGATCGTAAATCATCAATCATATGCATCAATACCATCTCATATTGCTCTACCCGAATCAAACTTTGTCTTGAATTTAAATTTTTCGAATTCGATAACATATGCATTATAAATTGTTTTTGATGACTGATATGTGTTTATCTTGATGCCTAGCATGATTCTGGACAATTGGATTGAAGTTTCATGACCTATACTACCCGCGGCCATTGTTAGGGTTTCACTCTTGAAATTAGGGTTTGATGATTCACTAGATTTAAACGAATTCTAAGAACATATGAATGTTCTATGAATCACAAGGATCATAAAACTATAATTAATTTCATGAATCATTGCTGTTTGGTGTGAGTTTCGATTTTCGCAGGTCCAAAACCATGAAGAACTTGCAACAAAACTCGCAGGAAAAGAGGCAGTAATATTCGCAGGAAAAAGGTTGAAGAAGAAGCAATTCGCGCGCCCAGGAAATATTCAAATTTTGTTTAAAATATTTTATCTTATGGTTATTGATCCATTATCACAAACCAGTGCGTGGCCCAGTGGAAAAGTATACGTGCGTCTAACAAAAGGGGAGGGGATCGAATCCTGCCTCCAGCAAATTTTTTGATGTTTTTTCATTTAAACTGCGTTTTTAATATATTATTGTTCGTAGTTGGTTAGTTAACAGATGGGCTCTTCCTGCCAGGCGGTTATGCGTGTTTGCTAGTGTTCAAAGGTACTGGGTTCAACACCACCCCAGGCCTTTTTGCTCTCTTTATTTTCTGGATTTTTCAAGACAAGGCACAAAAACAATTACTCTCTTCTCTCTTTCACCTGCGCATGTAGCAGCCTGGTGGTACTTCTTGTTGCTGGCAAACAAGCTGACCTGGGTTCAAACCCCAGTCAGGTAAGTTTTTTTCACATTTTTTTCTTTTATTTGTTTTAAGTATTCTAATATTAAAATAAATATAATTTTATGTATATAGGTTTTCTAAATAATTAAAATAATAATGAAGCATGTTTAATATTTTCTAAATTCTAAAATATATTAATTTTCTGAAATTATTTTCTTTATCATATGTAAATATAATATATGCATGTTAATTAAATAATTATATATAATTAAAAACTCTAAATATATTTTTTTTCTAAAAACAAAACCCCAATTTTGTGAAAACCTAATTTTATTTTCTAAACAATTTTTACTTTCTAGTTCTTTATATAATTATAATGTATTTATTTATTTAATGTTAATTTTGTAAATATAATCTATTATTAATAATATGTAAATATATTTTATAATCCAAATTATTTTCTTTTAATATATGTATAGAAACAATTAAACTTATAATAATTTAATTTTTTATAATTATAAATAATTTGATAATTAGTACATCAATTAAAATGCTATAATTATTTAGTTGTTCATATTAAACTTTTGTTTATTATTTTAATGTTCTTATAATATTTTTGTTAATTCAATTTATTTTGATTTCTATTATTATTATTAACCATATTATTACTAACTTTTGCTTATTATAATTTTACTAACCTTTTATTTAATTTTTTATTACTAACCCTTATTATTGATTATTTATTTATTTTTCATCTATTATTTATATTTTTGCTTATTATTTATATTTTGCTTTTTATATTTAATTTGCTTATTTATTATAATTTTGTAAATGCTCCTGGATGTAAATTTTGTAATATTTAATTTATTTAATTTTTTGCTATGGTTAGTAATTTAGGGAGTGCAAAACATGTATTCTATTTAAAATAAATTTAGATCATTTTTAATTAAAGATAAATAATATTGAACACTCACACACGTAAGTCGATTTTTAATCGCCATCCTGCACTTTCTAAGGCTATCCCTCATTGTTGCCTAATCATAAGGTCAAGTGGGGTGTATAAAGCAAGTCCCTTAAAAAGAAAAATCATCAAGTCCCTAATGGTTGCCTTAAAGATCAAGTCCCTTCTCGAATAATGATGATAGTCCCTCCTAAAATGCTTAATACACCTCACAGTTGCCTTCATAAAACAGAATGTCCCTCACATGTCCCTTACATCCAAGGTAAAGACTACCTACTCCTTAATAGTAGGGATAGTCTTACCATTTAAAGGATAAAGAGCAGAAAAGACTTAGACTTTAGGGTAGGTTCCTCTTATGTACTTGCTCACTATTCAAACTTTTCAAACACTTAACAAATTTCAAACAAATTTTCAAAAACAAGTTTTTACGCATCCGTACATGGATCATTATTAACTCATATGAAAATTTTCTATTCACACACTACACTTTTCAAAAACAATTCAAAAGTGAGCTAAGTAACTAAGAGCCCATGGATAACCATGGATGTAAAGGGTGCTAACACCTTCCCTTTACATAACCTACCCCCCGGACCCAAAAAACAAAATATCTTTTAAGGTCTTTCCTGTTCTTTTATGCCTTTCCTTTGGATAAAATAAAAGTCGGTGGCGACTCTTGCTATCCGCAACATAACTAAAGTCAGTTCTCCCACCGTGTTACACCAGCCACCTATGTCAGAGAGGGAGATGGCTGATATGTTTATGAACACCCTCCAAGGGACTTACATTGATAGGCTAGCTGCTTTCTCATCTACCAGCTTTGCAGATGTAGTCATAGCCGGGGAGAGAATTGAAAGCCTATTGAAGATGGGTAAGATCTCAGACAACGGTGCAAGCTCATCCAGCAACCCAAGAAAGCCTTTTGCAGGCCCAAGAAGAACTGGTGAAACCAATGCTATCCATACCAACAGGGGCAGGCCCCAATATGTTCATAGGTCTGTGGCAGCAGTCACCATCCCCGCTCCAGCTCATCCTCAACCAGCTTATCAACCACCGCAACAAAATTATCAGCAACAACCTCAGTACCAGCAACAAACTCAGTATCCTCCGAGAAATTACAACAACAGCAACACCAACAACAACAACAGTCAGCAGAGACCATTCCAACAGAAGCCCTCTCAGGCCAATAGGGTGATTGATCCGATCCCTATGCCCTATGCCACATTGCTGCCACAACTCCTGAAACTCAACCTAGTTGAGCTAAGGACATTGGCCCCTCCAGATCCTAACAGTCTGCCCAGAAATTACGACGCCAGCGCCAGATGTGCCTTTCACTCAAATGCACCTGGTCATAGTACAGAAAAGTGCAGAGCTTTGCACATGAAAGTGCAGGACCTAGTGGATTCCAAGGCTTTAAACTTTGCACCACCACCGAATGTCAACAAGAACCCTATGCCACACCATGGTGGTCCCCGAATCAATGCTATTGAAGAAGACAAGCCGTCTTACTTGATAACCAGTGTGGGTCAGATTCGGACACCCTTGGTGGAGATTAAAGCTCAACTCCTAGAATGTCAAATGTTCCCAGGATGCGAGCTAGGGTGTGCTTACTGCAACATTTCAGTGAATGGTTGTGATAACTTGAGGGATGGCATAGATGGTCTCATTCAGAGTGGCCTGCTTCAGATTACAACATCATTTCCTACCAATCCAGCAACCTCCTCAACAACAACTCCAGAACCTCCTACAACTGCAACAACCATTGTTCCAAACAACTTTTCGGTTTCATCAACAAATGCTTCATCTGTTACTTCAACGGACCAAATATCAGCAAACATCCCTTCTACAACTTCAGCACCCCTTCATTCAGAGTCTCCTACAACAACAACACCCATCCTTCCAACAATGTCTCCTACAACATCAGCAACAAATAATGCCAGTGTCTCAACAGTTACAATTTATTATGATCCTGCCGACGATTCCGCCTACAACTCACAAAGTGCTACTCCCATCAGAGCACCAGTCACAATATACTATGATCCACAGACTATCACAGTCCCTTCTGCAGCTGCCATCAGTCCAGTCACTGTCACAGTGCCTGGGCCAGTACCTTATGAAAGCAGTAATGCCATCCCTTGGCATTACGGCTCTGATTTATACTGCGAAGGACAGAAAATCATTTTTGAATCATCAACTTCTTCACCACAAATAGACAATGTGGGAGGAGGCGGAGGCTTCACTCGAAGCGGACGTCTCTTTGCCCCACAAATTCAAAGACCCACTGTCGAAGCAGAAG
The DNA here is from genome assembly GCA_963966055.1 of Lathyrus aphaca. Taxonomy (NCBI): domain Eukaryota; kingdom Viridiplantae; phylum Streptophyta; class Magnoliopsida; order Fabales; family Fabaceae; genus Lathyrus; species Lathyrus aphaca. The sequence goes on from OZ014520.1 coordinate 50,064,836, forward strand.
CTGCTGCCAAGGCAAAAGGGAAGAGCATGATGCAAGAAGAGCAGGTTGTTAGAGAAGCTTTGAAAACACCTTTTGATCAAGAAGTTGATGAATTCATGAGAATCATCAAGAAAAGTGATTACAAAATAGTGGACCAGCTTCACCAGACGCCTTCCAAGATCTCCATTCTATCGTTGCTTATGTGCTCCGAAGCTCATCGGAACGCACTACTAAAAGTCCTGCACGCAGCTTATGTGCCAGAAGAGATTACCGTCAATCAGTTGGAAGCTGTGGTTGGGAATGTTAATGCTAGTAATGGACTAGGATTCACCAACACTGATTTGACTACGGAAGGCCGCAATCATAACAAGGCTTTGCACATTACCATGGAGTGTAAGGGTGCAGTTCTTTCACATGTACTGGTAGACACAGGGTCATCCCTCAATGTCTTGCCTAAAAAAGCCCTTGTGAAGCTGGAATATGAAGGATTGGCATTACGACCCAGTAACTTGGTAGTGAGAGCTTTTGACTGCTCTAAGAGATCAGTTCTGGGAGAAATTGAGTTGCCTGTAACAATTGGCCCACAAACTTTCAAAACGACCTTCTACGTGATGGACATTCAGCCTGCCTACAGCTGTTTGTTGGGTAGACCATGGATTCATGCCGTTGGCGCAGTTACGTCTACCCTTCACCAGAAGTTAAAATTCGAGTGGGAGGGCCAAGTCGTTACTATTTGTGGAGAAGAGGATATTTTTGTTAGCCATCTGGCTACTTATAAATATATTGAGATGGATGGGGAGATCCACGAGACGATGAGTCAAGGGTTTGAGGCCCTGAATGTTAATGAAACCTCTGCTGTACTTGGGACCTCTATGACATCCTACCAACAGGCCCGGAAGGTGGTGGAAGAAGGAAACGCTCAAGGCTGGGGCAAACTGTTGCCTGTGGAGAAGAAAGAAGATAGATTTGGGTTGGGTTACAAACCAACTCAACAAGATCAAGCAGAGGCTTCTCAGAAGCCCAATTTTGTTAGTGGGGGGATGCTCACCCCAGATGCTTTCAACAACTTGGAAGATGAGTCGGAGGATGAACGCAACCTGGAAAGCTGGATTCGTCCAAGGATCCCGGGGAGCAATATCTCAAACTGGTCTTCCCAGGAAATTATAAGGGTTACTCCTGCAGAGTAATTATTATTTCCTGTATATTTTAAGCATGCATCAAGTCTTGCATCTTGCCCAAGATGACAAGACTCATTTTGTAATCGGGCCATCTGTTATTTTTGTGCAACAAGATTAATCAATGAAATATCAGACATCTTTTGCAAACAAGTCTTTTTCTATTCCGCTCACTGTTTTTCTATTTTTCTTTTTGTACAAAAAATAAATGGCAATGTTTTCAAAATGACAACTTTCATTTCACTTTTCTAAACAAGATTAAAATCAATCACTAAAATGAACAAACTGAACCCTTGTAGAGAGTGCCTTCCAGACAGCACCGACAACAGCACGGCTATGACTTCGTATGACTCTGACAATCCGATCAATCAAGCTGATGAAGGGGTTGAAGAAGATTACGAGCTTCCTGAAGAGCTAGCCAGATTGTTGAGACAAGAGGAGAAGGTTATCACTCCTCACCAGGAGGAGGTCAAGACAATTAATCTTGGTACAGGTGAAGATGTGAAAGAAGTTAAAATCGGGGCCGGTTTACAAGACTCAGTGAAGAAACAGCTGATTGACCTGCTTCAAGAGTATGTGGATGTGTTTGCTTGGTCTTACCAGGATATGCCAGGGTTGGATACCGACATTGTTGTGCACAAGTTGCCTTTGAGAGAAGAATGCCCGCCAGTTAAACAGAAACTGCGTCGTACTCGCCCAGACATGGCAATGAAGATCAAAGAAGAGGTGCAAAAGCAGTGGGACGCCGGGTTCCTTGCTGTAACTAGCTATCCACCGTGGGTTGCTAACATAGTACCTGTTCCAAAGAAGGACGGAAAAGTAAGGATGTGTGTTGACTACCGGGATCTGAATAGAGCCAGCCCGAAAGATGATTTCCCATTACCTCACATTGATGTATTGGTAGATAATACAACTCAGTTCTCGGTGTTCTCCTTCATGGATGGATTTTCAGGATACAATCAGATTAAGATGTCACCTGAAGACATGGAGAAGACAACATTCATCACATCCTGGGGCACGTTCTGTTACAAGGTGATGCCATTCGGATTGAAGAACGCTGGTGCAACATATCAACGGGCTATGGTAACATTATTCCACGATATGATCCATAAGGAAATCGAGTGTTATGTGGATGACATGATTGCCAAGTCCCTTACAGAGGAAGACCACCTGATACATCTGCTGAAACTATTCAAGCGTCTGAGGAAGTACCAACTGAAATTGAACCCCAACAAATGCACATTCGGGGTGCGATCTGGTAAGCTGCTGGGCTTTATTGTAAGCGAGAAAGGGATTGAAGTGGACCCTGATAAAGTCAAAGCCATTCAAGAAATGCCTGCGCCGAAGTCTGAAAAAGAAGTTCGAGGGTTTCTAGGTAGATTGAACTACATTTCAAGTTTCATATCTCACCTTACGGCAACCTGTGAACCCTTGTTCAAACTGTTAAGAAAAGAACAGACGGTCAGGTGGAATGAAGACTGCCAAAGGGCTTTTGACAAGATTAAGGAGTACTTGCAAGAACCTCCAATCCTTATGCCTCCAGTTGAAGGAAGACCTCTGATCATGTATTTGACCGTATTAGAGGAGTCAATGGGGTGTGTGCTGGGCCAGCATGACGAGTCTGGTCGAAAAGAGTATGCAATATACTACCTGAGCAAAAAGTTTACCGACTATGAACAACGTTATTCACTGCTCGAGAAAACTTGCTGTGCTTTAGCGTGGGCTACTCGCCGACTGAGACAGTATATGTTGACCCACACTACCTTATTGATATCCAAAATGGACCCAGTTAAGTACATTTTCGAGAAGCCAGCTCTTACCGGACGGGTTGCAAGATGGCAGATGATTCTCACAGAGTATGACATCCAGTACACCTCTCAGAAAGCCATCAAGGGCAGTGTACTATCTGAATATCTTGCTGAGCAACCCATTGATGACTACCAGCCTATGAGATTTGACTTCCCCGATGAAGACATCATGTTCATTAAAGCAAAAGATCATGAGGAGCCTATTCACACTGAAGGGCCTGACCCAGAGGAAGAATGGACTATGATGTTTGATGGGGCTGTTAACATGAATGGTCGTGGTGTTGGTGCAGTACTCATTACACCTAAGGGAGTTCACATGCCTTTCTCGGCAAAGCTCACCTTCAACTGCACTAACAACGAAGCTGAATACGAAGCTTGCATTATGGGTCTTGAGGAAGCCATTGACCTCAGGATCAAGACATTAACCGTATTCGGAGATTCAGCTCTGGTAGTTAATCAAACCAACGGCAAATGGTACACACACCAGGAGCATCTGATACCTTACAGGGATTATACAAGAAGGTTACTGACTTTCTTTACAACGGTCAAGCTTGAGTATATCCCTCGGGACGAGAATCAGTTTGCAGATGCCCTGGCTACCATTTCATCCATGATCAAAGTTCAAGCTGCCAACTTTGTACCCCAGATATCAGTGTCCAGACTCGATAGACCAGCATATGTGTTCGCAGCAGATGTTATCAAAGATGATAAGCCTTGGTTCCATGACATTAAGTGCTTCTTGGAGGATCAAACATACCCATCAGGGGCATCTTCCAATGATAAGAAGACTTTGAGAAGGCTTGCTGGTAGTTTCTTCCTGAACACTGATGGGTCCCTATACAAGAGAAACTTTGATATGGTACTTCTCAGGTGTGTTGATAGAGCAGAAGCAGACTTGCTGATGCATGAAGTGCATGAAGGATCCTTTGGTACCCATGCAGGAGGGCATGCCATGGCTAAAAAGTTGTTAAGATCAGGCTATTACTGGATCACAATGGATACAGACTGTTGTGCCTATGCCAGAAAATGCCATAAATGCCAGATTTATGCGGATAAGGTGCATGTGCCTCCCAATCCTTTAAACATAATGTCTTCACCATGGCCCTTTGCCATGTGGGGCATTGATATGATTTGCAAGATTGAGCCAACTGCTTCAAACGGCCACAGATTCATCCTGGTCGCCATTGACTATTTTACCAAGTGGGTTGAAGCAGCCTCATATGCAAATGTTACAAGGCAAGTAGTAGCCAGATTTCTGAAGAGAGATATCATCTGTCGATACGGAGTTCCCGAGCGAATCATTACTGATAATGGTTCCAACTTGAACAATAAAATGATGGCAGAGCTGTGCCAGGACTTCAAGATCCAACACCACAATTCTTCTCCTTACAGGCCAAAGATGAATGGCGCTGTTGAGGCGGCTAATAAGAATATCAAGAAGATTGTGCAAAAGATGGTAGTCACCTACAAAGACTGGCATGAGATGCTACCGTTTGCCTTGCATGGGTACCGCACGTCAATCAGAACATCCACTGGGGCAACACCGTATCAATTGGTTTATGGTATGGAAGCAGTCCTACCTGTTGAAGTTGAATTACCCTCCTTGCGAGTACTGATGGATGTTGAGATGAACGAAGCTGAGTGGGTCCGATCCCGATACGAACAACTGAGTCTGATTGAAGAGAAAAGATTGGCTGCAATCTGTCATGGGCAGTTGTATCAAAGAAGAATGAAGAAAGCCTTCGATCAGAAAGTCAGGCACCGAGAGTACCAAGTAGGAGATCTTGTGCTGAAGAGAATCCTCCCTCCTCATACAGACCACAGGGGCAAATGGACTCCAAACTATGAAGGACCATTCGTGGTAAAGAAAGTTTTCTCTGGTGGAGCACTGATGCTCAGCACCATGGATGGTGAAGACTTCCCATCCCCTGTGAATTCAGATATAGTTAAAAAATACTTCGCATAAAAATGACCCGCTGGACATAAAAACAGATTGTAAGTCCAGGCAAAAATAGGGCATCCCGGCAAGTCAAAAACAGAATAAAAGACTTGGGCAAAAATAAGGGAAATAAACAAAAAATGTACACCTGCTGAGTTGAAAAGCCACATTGGACAGCTCAGGCAAAAAGGGGTATCCCGACGGATTGAAAACCCGAAAGGGCGATCCATGCAAAATAAGGGAATAAGCGAACAACTGCATTTTGAATTCATCTGTATCACCTACAACTCGGTAAGCCTCGAAAGGATCAAGCTTCTGTCAGAATCAGCCTTCTTCAGAAAGCAAGACGAGAAGAACGTCAAAAGTCATACGAGTCATAGCAAGAGGGAAGCTCCTTAAAGCGTCGACAACATTGCCAACATTTTGTTTCTAAATTTGTAACAATCTCCTCCTTTCAGGGGATATGTTTCTTTGACTGTATCTTGCCAATTCAGGGCACATGAATTAATAAAATCAGACTTTTCGGTCATGTTTTGTCTCGTACATTTTTGTTTGCAAAGAATGTCTGATGTCTTAAGAAAAACTGATTGCATAAATACAGATGTTTATCTTGGAAAATAAAAAAAATAAAACACGTGCTTGCAGGGAATATACTTACTCTCAAAAGTGTCTAAAGCTCCTATGACGGAATCCAGTAAAGGATACCTCGGGATTACTTGTACGTTTCTTTGTCTTTACAGGATTGTACGTATTCAAAAGCGCAACATGGGGCATGAAAGCTTCACCCCAGCAAGCTGGAAAATCAATACTCACTCAGTCTTAGCACTCAATAATACAACAGTCAGGGAACCATCTCCCCACAGAATTCCAGCCTCTATCCAGAAGAGCAACGCGTGAAGGATCACAACAGAGCGACGAAAGCTTCTACAAACCCCAGCTGGGTCCCTCATTACACGGATATGTCTATCATTGACATATATCCCAAGCAGATACCCTTCATCAGATATACCAATGATCTCATCCCCAGTTGGGATATTCACTTCAGACAGATCGACCAAAGATCTTCGCGGCATTGGGATCCGAATCCCGGATCGGTATCTTTGCATAATCATAACATTCGCATCATATTCACCCACAAAGCGTAGCATTCCGTCTAATACGGAGCATTGCGGTAAAAATCAAACATATAGCATAATCATAAGCCATGTGTTGAATCAAACACTTGTTAATATTAGCAAACCCATCAGTATACAGAAAGCTTCCTCTCAGAGTCCCCAGCAAAGAACAGTTGCCTCACCTTCACAAACACCAATATACACACTCCTTTTGGCACCTGTCCGTGTCATCATTCCCCAGTAAAGTCGCCCGAACACCCTTTACAAACAGATCATCCGTATTACAGGTATTTCTTGACACCCGTCCGTGTCATATCCCCAGCAGAAAACCAAGACATTCTCTCTGCACTCACAGATACTCTCGTATATACAATTCCTTGACACTCGTCCGTGTCATATCCCCAGCGCGGTCGCCTACACTTTTGCAACCCTTATACTTACTTATACTATACTTTTCGACACTCGTCTGTGTCACCCTCCCCAACAGATAAACACTCATCTATACACTACTAATGTCACTCTTATACAGATACTCGTCCGTATTTAGTATACACCATTCATATATGTCCCCACAGATTCAACACTCGTCCGTGTTCTCTGTTAACTAGTTGGTACTCGTCCGTACCATCATCTTAGAACATGCGTCAAGCGTTTGTTTCTACCTGATACTCGTCCGTATCATAGTCTTAAGGATGCTCGTCCGCATCTTTAATCCATACACCGTGTCAAACACATACGTCTCTTTGAATATAGATACTCGTCTGTGTCTACTATTTCCCAGAAGAGTCCCCTCAGATTCAACACTCGTCCGTGTTCTCTGTTAACCAGTTGATACTCGTCCATATCATCATCTCTGAACACGCGTCGGTACTTGTTTCTACGTGATACTCTTCCGTATCATAATCTTAAGGATGCTCGTCCGCATCTTTACTCTATACACGTCATCTAAACACTTATACTTCCATTTCGTGGTTGTAAACACTCGTCCGTGTTTACTATATCCCCAGTAGATCGTCAACAAAGCGAAATTTCTTTTTATCTGACATTCGTCCTGTGTCATGATAAACCTTGAGAGCAGTCGTACCCTGCTAGGTGGTCGTCCTCCACCTCTTGATGGTCGTCCTCCATCATGCTCATCCGATGGCCGTCCCCATCGTTGATTTTCTATCAGACACTCGTCCTGTGTCGTGATATTTAGCAGCCGTCCCCTGCTAGGTGGTCGTCCCCCACCTCTTGATGATCGTCCTTCATCATTTTATCCAATGGTCGTCCCCATTGTGAATTTTGGTTATCTGACATTCGTCCTATGTCATGATAAGCCTGAGAGCAGCCGTCCCCTGCTAGGTGGTCGTCCTCCACCTCTTGATGGTCGTCCTCCATCATGCTCGTCCGATGGCCGTCCCCATCGTTGACCTTTTATCCGGCATTCGTCCTATGTCGCGATATTTTCGGCAGCCGTACCCTTCCAGGTGGTCGTCCTCCACCTTAGATGACCGTCCCTCATCTTATCCCCAACAGAGCAGCCGTCCCCTGCTAGGTGATCGTCCTTCACCTTTGATGACCGTACCTCATCATCTGTTTATTTCATTTATTCTTTAACCCGATGGCCGTCCCCGTCGTGGTCCCTTTTCTTTTTAGCCCGATGGCCGTCCCCATCGTCGGTTACTTTACTTTATGAACTTGATGGTCGTCCCCGTCATGTTTCATTCGATCCCTAGAGAATTTTACAGCCTTACTTGATGGCCGTCCCCATCATAATCTCTTATTTTTCCCAGCTAGTCGGCCGTCCCCGTCTTTGCTTTACCTTTTTATCCCCAGCATGTCGGCCGTCCCCGTCATTGCTTTATTTCCCACACTTCTCCCAGCATGTCGGCCGTCCCCGTCATTGCTCTTTACCCAGCAGTCGTCCTCTGCTCGGTGGTCGTCCTCCGTCGTCCATACTTTACAATATACTTTATTTTCCTTTACAATCTATATCCCTTTTCTTCTTCATTCTGTGAGTGCAAATTTTGGACTGTCTTTGGTATTCAACCACAAGTTATCTTGTTTGCCTGTAAAGCCGTCGCTTACATCCTGCACAGCTAACTCATGTTTGAATAGGGGCAGCTGTAAACACCCCAAATTTGCCCTCACCCATTCACACCATGGCTTGTGATCATTTCATATGCATAAACACAATCATAACATCTCATACCACATTTTTGAGTCTTTGCATTGGTTCTAAGTCATCTGCACCTAGGGTTTGTGATCTGAGCAATCCAAGAGCTTCTTGAGCCACTCCAAAGGCCATAAATCACTTCAAAGGGGTCCATGTGAGTTCTTATATCATATTATATCCTCTCAAAGTCAAGAATGCCAAAGAATCAAAAGAACTGGGATTGGTATGGAAGTAGAGCCAAGTTTGACTGCACAGATGACCTAAAATTAGGGTTTTGGTTTCAGAGGCCATAACCCCAAAATTTTTGGTCATTCTTGTTTCTATTGGTCTCTATATGGTATAGGGAGTATGCATATCAATTTTTATGAAGAAATTCCATGGGGAAGTCATCTGATCAAGGGTTGACTTTTCAGACAAGTCAGTGCAAAATCAGGGCATCTGAGGCCCCCAATGACCCAACCAAGGGGTGATCTTCATCATTTTTAGTGTATATGATCTTTATTTGATCATGGAAGAAGTTAGAAGTTCACAAAATTCAAGAATTTGAAGTTTTTGCAAAGTTGACTTTTTTTGGGCATGGTTGACTTTTAAAGAAATGTCATTTTATGCAACTTTTTCAACCCTTACTTTTTGATCCAAAAATGCTTCAAATGGAAAAACTTTGGTCATGAAAGTTGTAGATTAGATCTTTCCCTTTTCAAAAAGTACAAGAACATGACCTAATTCATTTTGGATCAAAAGTTATGGTGTGTCAAAGTTAGCAAAAATCACTAATTTTCAAAATATGCACCAAATGGAAAACTTGCAAAAACTTTGTACCAAGGCATTTGTGACTTCTAATTCATGTCTAACCATCACACAAATATCACATGTACCCTAAAGTTCAGAATGGGCTAAGAATTTCTCATGTTTCATGGTTTGTGAAGCAAGACATTTCCATGTGAACCAAAGGTGATCAAGTTGCAAAACCATCATAACACTTCCATCCACTTGTTGCCTTGGATGCTGAACCAGCCCTAGCCTTTCCCCTCACCATGCTGCGCCAGCCCACACCCTTGTACTTGGCTAGAAGTTGCCCATGCTTTCTCTTACACAAGAGTGGACTTTTTGCAAAAGCTAGCACACCTATCACAAAAGGCCAAGTCACATCACCTGACCAATAAGCTTTGTTTATGTAGATCGGATGCCAGCCATTTCATACACCAAGCAAGCCTGAAGCAAGCCATAGCATCACATTCCCATTTTCACTCCCTCAAGCAAAAGCCTTCGAATCTCATCTCACAAGCCATAAACACTCAAACAAACTCCACTAATCTTCTCACCATGCCTCACTGAACCCAAACCAGCAAGACATAAGCCTGAAACAAGCAAGAACTCAACTCCCCCATTTTTCACTCTCAAAGCCAAAGCCTTCGAAACTCATTCCATAGGCCATAAACACTTGAACAAACTTCACAAACTTTCTCAAATCATCATCCTGATCACAAAGAACCCTTCACCTTTGCCTGAAACTGCCTAAATCATAAACGCCATTCTCACCTGAGCTTGAACAGAACTTATTCAATCTCCCTAACCAGCCAACATAAACTTCTTCTAAGCATCCAGGCAACATCAGGGGACCAAAGGGAGTGGTTTGCATCAAAGGAAGGAGGCAGAAAGTTGCAAGATTGAAAGCTTCGAAACTCAGGTAGCTCAAGAACATTTTTTCCAGAAATCCTTTTTTAAGTTCTCAAGTTGTTATTCATGCTTCCCTGATCATAAATATGTCATTGGTTTTGAAAATGGTGGAAAAATAAGGATGTAATCGTGTTCTGAAAGTCTTGCCCTAAAATTTTGTTTGTTTCGATTCATGAGATTGATGGAATATAAATGATGTTTGGGTTAGGGTTTTGATTCAGTGGGTTATGGGGATCATTTCTGTGTTCTTAGATTTCATTTTAGTAACGTTTTGAGAGTTTTAGAAGTTTTCAGGTGGGGTTCCCACCGGAGAAGACGATCGGAGGTCTTCTCCGGCCACCTGAAAATAATTAGGGTTTTAATCCTGCAATTAAGGGAGTTTGAATCTGGTACGTTGGATCCTTTGACTTTGTTGACTTCGCGCGCGTGTGTGTGGCTGTGATTCATCATTAGAAACCCTAATCACATTTATTTATTTAATAATTCAGATTAACCAAGTTTGAATGTGGGCCTTTGATCTGCGCGCGCAGTCAACCCTTTCCTGGCCAGACTCAATCTCAGCCATCCATCCAGCATACTTCCATTTATTTTGATTTTAATTTCATTTTTTCTCAAATGATTTGTACAATTTATTTAAAATAGTAAAAACCATTTAAAAATTATGAAACTTTTTGTCAAGAGTTTCATTAATTTTTAAAACACAAAAACATTTTTATTTTCATTTTTAGCATTAAAAAAGTATTTTTAAATATTTAAAAGTTTATTTTTAATTGATTAATGAAAATTAATTTATTAAAAATACTTTTAGGTATTTAAAAATCACCAAAAAATTCATGAAATGTTTTAAGACATTTAGAAACATTGTCCAACCTTCAAACCAAATTTATTTTTTGATCTTGATGCATTTTGAGAATTTTTCATTGAATTAAAATCATTTTTATGCATTATTTTGATCCAAACTTCCAAAAATCATTTCTGCCTAACCCTAAAGAGTTGGACCTTGATTCTTTTTGCATTGCATTGTGTTTAGCATGTAGTTTGTGAGATTAAATGGCCATGATTTGATCTTTCATTTTCATTTTGTTTGATAATTCTCTTGTTAAGGAACCCTAAAACCCTAGACAACTTAGGAAAGTCATAACTTGAAATTGGTTAGGAGTTGAGACCTCTCCTTTGGACAGTGGGTTAGTATAGGATTAGGGGTCCTTTGAGTACATTTACAATTTTTTGTAATGTGGTTTGCTTCTGATTTTGGTTTTTGTTTGATGCTTTAATCATAAACCCTAATTTGGGCTTCCATATGCATCCATCTTGCATTCTCTTGCATAACATGACTTGCCATGACATTCCATGCCTCCATTTGATTCATTTAACATCATAAGACATATTGAAAGCATGTTTGATCATTGCATCTTGCATTTGTCATGTTGTATGCCATGTGCCTTCCATAACTTTTCATGTATGTTCTTGGTTCTTAACTTGCTCCATTTGCATCCATAAGCTTGTATGATCATCTCCATTTGTTGTCTCATGTTTGTGTCCCTTCACAGCATCATTATCATCATAAACATGCTTCTGGTTTTGATTTACTTCATACCATTCCATCCCATTTTGCATTGCATTGCATTTCTTTTCTAACCTTTCAGGTGGTAAGTGATTTTGAGAAGTGAATTTGCCTTCACTTCTCATACTTTCTTCTCATCTCTCTCTTGCATCCTTGCTGCATTTTGATATGTATTTGAGATTGAGCTTGCTCATTCTTCTCCTTCTCACTTTCTTTCTTCAAGTGACTTGACTTCTTGGATGAAGCAAGTTACTTTGCTTCTCTTGATCCTTTCATCTGCTTCCTGGTGGTTCCATTGAAGACTTCTTTCTCAAACCTCACAAACCCTAGGAATGACCAAGCATGACAATGATTAGGGCTTTGTTTAGTCTCCCCACTTAGTTTTACCTTTGTGTCTCTTTGAGTCTTCTCTTCTCACCTCATAATCAGGGACTAAACCCTAAAGGCTTTAAGGCTTTGTGATTAAGTTTATGCCTGCCTCCTTATCTTAGGATGGAGTGTATAACTTTAATCCTAAGTGTTAAACCCTTAAGGTGTTTAAATCCTTCAATCAATACATGTAATAATCATCAAGACATCACACTTGTAACTTGGGCCTTGCATTAGGGTTCTAATTCTTCCTTAATTGGTTAAGAAGGACTAACCCTAGTGTTAATGGACAAGTCCCCCTCAAGTTGTCTTACAAACCATAAAATTCACTTCATCATCATACCATCAATTAAAATCCACTTAATCAAAGGCTTGTTTTGTCATGAGTTTAATCCCTAATCATGGATTAAGTTGAGGAGCTTTCCTCAGCTTAAACATTCTCATCTATCATCCTTCTATTAGGATGGTGTAATGAGTCTGTTTAATCCTTGATTATGGCTTAACCTCATTACTTAACACTAAACAAAAACAACAAAAACATCTAAATAATCACAAATAGGTTAATGATCTTAATCCTAAATCAAAGGTGTTTAAGTGTGAGAATCTGACTTCACACTTAAGGTATTCTCATTACCCCTAATTAGAGGGAAGATGTGATGAGTTTACTAAATCCATTGGTTTAGGCTTAAGCTCATTAATTTATGACAAACTTCAAAAAGCAATAAAAGACTGAAAATACAAAAACAAACAATAATCGTCTCCTCCGGGATTCTTTTCTCATCTCACTCATTCACAAACGAGAACTTGCTTCTTCCGTCTAATGCAAGACAGTTTGCACCTGAGCCAGACAGGTCATACACTTGAGCATAGGCAAGTAAGCAGTTCATCAGTCAATTCACTTTTCAGTCTCTTTGGGTCGAACTACGGTGTTCTGACTTCCTCATTGCACGAGAGGATACATAGGCATAACTTAACAGTTATCGAACAAAAGTCTCTGTATATTCCCCCTCTTTCAGTATCATTCTTTTAGCCTCATGATCTTGAGCATTTCATTCTTGTTCTTACACTGACACTGTATATTTATCACACATCACTTTCTTTTACACTGACACTTGTACATTCTTTCCAGCTCTTTATACACAAATTGCACTGACATTACCCCTTTAAAACACAAATCTTTTAAGCGTGGATCCCGTCGAGTACGACGGACAATCTGGGTGCTAATACCTTCCCAGGTTGTAACCAACCCCCTTTCTCAGTATCTCTGGTTCGCAACCGTCTTATCCATATCTTTCTAGGTCTATGCAGCATTGCCTTTCCTCCGGGATAAAAATGCCTAGCTGGCGACTCTTGTCTTTCTGAGTTCACTGCTGTGTGTTCTCATTTCTTTCGCCGACCGTTCGCGTCTGTACCCTATTTGACCCGGCTTCATTTGGTGGGAGCGACAGTGTCAGTGTAAGAGATGTGAAGTGTGATATATACAGTGTCAGTGCAAGAGAAATGAATGGAATGCTCAAGAATATGAGGCTAAAGAATGATGCTGGAAAGAGGGGGAATATACAGAGACTTTTGTTCGATAACTGTTAAGTTATGCCTACGTATCCTCTCGTGCAATGAGGAAGTCAGAACACCGTAGTTCGACTCAAAGAGACTGGAAAATAAAATGACTATGAACTGTTTGCTTGCCTATGCTCAAGTGTATGACTCGTCTGGCTCAGGTGCAAACTGTCTTGCATTAGACGGAAGAAGCAAGTTCTCGGTTGTGAGTGAATGAGATGAGAAAAGAATCCCGGAGGAGATGATTATTGTTTGTTTTTGAGTTTTCAGTCTTTTATTGCTTTTGAAAGTTTTTCATAAGTTAATGAGCTTAGGCCTAAACCAATGGGTTAGTAATACTCATCACATCTTCCCTCTGATTAGGGGTAATGAGAATACCTTAAGTGTGAAGTCAGCTTCTCACACTTAATCACCTTTGATGTAGGATTAAGATCATTAACCTACTTGTGATTATTTAGATGTTTTTGGTGTTTTTGTTTAGTGTTGAGTAATGAGATTAAGCCATAATCAGGGATTAAACAGACTCATTACACCATCCTAATAGAAGGATAATAGATGAGAATGTTTAAACTGAGGAAAGCTCCTCAACTTAATCCATGATTAGGGATTAAACTCATGACAAAACAAAGCCTTTATTAAGTGGATTTTAATTAATGATAAGATGATGAAATGAGTTTTAGGGTTTGTAAGACAACTTGAGGGGGACTTGTCCATTAACACTAGGGTTAGTCCTTCTTAACCAATTAAGGAAGAATTAGAACCCTAGTGCAAGGCCCAAGTTACAAGCTTGATGTCTTGATGATTATTGAGTGAATTGATTAAAGGATTTAAACACATTAAGGGTTTAACACTTAGGATTAAAGTTATACACTCCATCCTAATAGAAGGATGCAGGCATAAGCTTAATCACAAAGCCTTAAAGCCTTTAGGGTTTAGTCCCTGATTATGAGGTGAGAAGAGAAGACTCAATGAGACACAAAGGTAGAAACTAAGTGGGGGACTAATCAAAACCCTAATCATTGTCATGCTTGGTTGTTCCTAAGGTTTGTGAGGTTTACAAGAGACATCTTCAGAGAAACCACCAGGAAGCAGATGGAAGGAGCAAAGAAAAGCAAAGTAACTTGCTTCATTTAAGAAGACAAGTCACTTGAGGAAAGAAAGAAAGTAAGAAGAAGAAAGAGAAAGCTCAATCTCAAACACAAGACAAAATGCAGCAATGATGCATAAGGGAGATGAAAAGAGATTGTGAGAAGTGAAGGCAAATTCACTTCTCCAAACAACTTACCACCTGAAAAGTTAGTGAGAGAAATGCAATGCAATGTAAAATGAGATGAAATGGCATGATGCAAATCAAGACCAGAAGCATGTGTGTGATGATAATGATGCTATGAGATGATACAAACATGAATCAAGGCATAAGGATGATCATATGAACATATGGATGCAAGAGAAGCATGCTTAGGACCATGAACATACATGAAAAGTTATGAGATGCAAATGGCATACAACATGGCAAATGCAAGAAGCAATGATCAAACATGATTCTAATATGTCTTAAGATGTATAATGAATCAAATGGATGCATGAAATGTCATGGCAAGTCATGGTATGCAAGCAAATGCAAGATGAATGCAAAAGGAGGCCCAAATTAGGGTTTATGATCAATGCATCAAACAAAAACCAAAACCAGAAGCAAACATCATGATAAAAAAAAATTCAAAATGCATTCAAAGGAACCCTAAACCTATACAAACTCACTGCCCAAAGGAGGGGTTCTAACTCTTAACCTAATGAGGGTTATGAATTTCTTAAGAATGCTAGGGTTTTAAGGTACCTTGTCAAAGAAAAATGTCAAACAAATTGAAAATGAAAGATCAAATCATACCAATTTAATCTTATGAACTAAATGATATGTAAAACACAATGCAAAAAGAATCAAAGTCCAACTCTCAATGGTTAGGCAGAAATGAATTTTTGAACATTGGATCAAAATAATGCCTTGAAATGATTTTAATTCCATGAAAAAATTGTCAAAAGACATCAAGATCAAAAAAGAAATTTGGTTTGAGGGTTGGACAATGTTTCTAAATGATTTTAAAGGGTTCATGAATTTTTTGGTGATTTTTAAATACCTAAAAGTATTTTTAATTAATTAATTCTCATTAATTAATTAAAAATAAACTTTTAAATGATTTAAAAATATTTTTTAATGCAAAAAATAAAAATAAAAATGTTTTTGGTTTCTGAAAATTAATACAAGTTTATACAAAAATATTCAGAATTTTTAAAGGTGTTTTGCTATTTTTTATAAAATGTAGAAAACAAATGCATTTAAATGAAAAATAAAATGATTTTAAACTGAAAATGGGAAAGTATGCGCATCCAAGGGCCAGGATTTAAACCTACACGCGCGCGAATTGACCTGGCGCCATATCCAAGGGCTGACATTCAAATTCACATAATTATGATTAACCCTAACTAATCAAACCCTAATGACTTTCAGACGGCCGGAACACTGTTCCGATCGTCTTCTCCGGCCAACCAAAAACACAAACTCTCTCTACACGCAATAAAAATGAAATCTAACTGCCCAGAATTCATCCCCATTCAAAAATGAATCAAACCCCCCTAACAAACATCATTTTTCATTCATCAATCAGCCAAATCGAAGCAAAACTCATCTAGGGCAAAAAGTTTCAGACAGTTCATACATGCTGGTTTCTCAACCATTTTCAAAAATAATCACATCCCCATGATCAGGGGAGTGCATAGAAGCTTTTAAGAACTTAAAATGGAGTTTCTGGAAAAACAGTTTGAGACGGCTACCTGAACTGAAGCTTTGGTTTCTGGCACTTTCTGGCTGGTTTCTTGCGTGCAATCAACTCCACTGGACCCCCTGAGAAGCTTTCAATGCTTGTTTGAAGTTTGTAATGGATGGTTTGAGAGATGGCATAAGTTCTGTTCAAGGTGGGGTGGTGATCGTGTTTGTGATTCTGGGAGTTTTAGGCAATGGTGATGGGTGCTTTGTGACCAGGAGAGTGTGTTGAGATTGTTTGTGAAGTTTGTTTTTGTGTTTGAGGCTTGTACTGAGTGTTTCGAAAGCTCTTGCAAATGGGGGAGATTTTGATAACTATGGCTATGGGCAAGATCAGAGTGTGTTGTTATGTGCTTTGGCTTGCTTTTTGTTTGCATAAACTATTGTGATAGGTCAGATGAGTTGATGTGTGCTTTAGTGATTGGTATGGCTCAAGTTGCCAAAATGTCAAAGTTGTGTAAGAGAGGCATGGGCTACTATCTAGCCAAGGACAAAAGGTGTGTCCTGCGCAGCAAGATGTGTGGAGAGCCATAGGATTGGTTCTGATGTCAGCCAGCAAGTGGATGCACACTTGAGTGAGTTTTTGCAACTTGCCTCACTTTTGCTCCTTATGAGAAATCTTGCTCCATAAGCCATGAAAGTGAGTATTCTCTTGGCCCATTCTGACTTTTAGGTGTTGTATGATCATGTTGTGAAGTTTAGAAGCCCATTTGATAGCTCAATTTGCCTTGACAAGTGAATTTGCAACTTTGCCTCTTTGGTAGAAACTTTGAAATTTTGTGATTTTAGCCAACTTTGACAAGCCATAACTTTTGATCCAAAATGAATTAGGTCATGTTCTTGTACTTTTTGAAAAGGGAATGATCTATTCTACAACTTTCATGACCAAAGTTTTTCCATTTGAGGCATTTTTGAATCAAAAAGTAAAGGTTGAAAAAGTTTCCTAAAATGGCAATTTCATTAAAAAGTCAACTTTCCCAAAAAGTCAACTTTGCAAATGACTTGAAATTCTTCAATTTTGTGAACTTACAACATCTTACATGATCAAATAAAGATCATACACAATCAAAATGATGAAGAACACCCTTTGGCTGGGTCATTGGGGGCCTCAGATGCCCTGATTTTGCACTGACTTGCTTGAAAAGTCAACTCTTGATCAGATGACTTCCCCAAGGAATTTCTTCATGAAAATTGATATGCATACTCCCTATACCATATAGAGACCAATAGAAACAAGAATGACCAAAAAATTTGGAGTTGTGGCCTCTGAAACCAAAACCCTAATTCTAGGTCATCTGTGCAGTCAAACCTGGCTCTGCTTCCATACCAATCTCAGTTCTTGTGATTTTTTTGGCATTCTTGACTTTGAGAGGATATAATATGATATTTGAACATACATGGACCCCTTTGAAGTGATTGATGACCTTTGGAGTGGGCTCCAGAAGCTCTTGGATTGCTCAGGTCACAAACCCTAGATGAAGATGACTTTGAACCAATGCAGTGAAACAAAAATGTGGTATGAGATGCTATGATTGGATTTATGCATATGAAATGATCACAAGACATGGTGTGAATGGGTGAGGGCAAATTTGGGGTGTTTACAGCTGCCCCTATTCAAACATGAGTTAGCTGTGCAGGATGTAAGCAGCGGCTTAACAAGCTAACAAGATAACTTGTGATTGAATACCAAAGACAGTCCAAAATTTGCACTCACAGAATGAAGAAGAAAAGGGATATAGATTGTAAAAGGAAAAAAAAGTATAGTATAAGGTGTGGGCGACGGAGGACGACCGTCGAGCAGAGGACGACTGCTTGGGGAAAGAGCAATGACGGGGACGGCCGACATGCTGGAGAAAATGCGGGAAATAAAGCAATGACGGGGACGGCCGACATGCTGGGGATATGGGAGATAAAGCAAAGACGGGGACGGCCGACTAGCTGGGGGAAATAAGAGATTATGATGGGGACGACCATCAAGTAAAGCTGTAAGATTCTCTGGGGAATATGAAAAATGATGGGGACGGCCATCAAGTTCATAAAGTAACGTAAACAACGATGGGGACGGCCATCGGGCTAAACTGATGAAGGACGATCATCAGGAAAAGGAAAAGGGACCACGACGGGGACGGCCATCGGGTTAAAGAATAAATGAAATAATGATGAGGGACGGTCATCAAAGGTGAAGGACGATCACCTAGCAGGGGACGGCTGCTCTGTTGGGGATAAGATGAGGGACGGTCATCTAAGGTGAAGGACAATCACCTGGCAGGGTACGGCTGCCGAAAGTATCGCGACATAAGACGAATTCCGGATAAAAGGTCGACGATGGGGACGGCCATCGGATGAGCATGATGAAGGAAGATCATCAAGAGGTGAAGGACGATCACCTAGCAGGGGACGGCTGCTAAATATCACGACATAGGACGAATGTCGGATAAAAGGTCGACGATGGGGACGGCCATCGGATGAGCATGATGAAGGACGATCATCAAGAGGTGAAGGACGATCACCTAGCAGGGGACGGCTGCTAAATATCACGGCATAGGACGAATGCCTGATAGAAAAGATCAACGATGGGGATGGCCATCGGATGAGCATGATGAAGGACGATCATCAAGAGGTGAAGGACGATCACCTAGCAGGGTACGGCTGCTCTCAGGGTTTATCATGACATAGGACGAATGTCAGATAGAAAAGAAATCTTGCTTTGCTGGCGACCTACTGGGAATAGTAAACACGGACGAGTGTTTATATCCAAGAAATAAAAGGTATAAGTGTTTGGTGTTGTGTATAGATTGAAGATGCGGACGAGCATCCTTAAGACTATGAAACGGACGAGTACCAGGTAGGAACAAATACTGACACGTGTTCAGAGATGATGATACGGACGAGTATCAACTGGTTAACAAGGAACACGGACGAGTGTTGATCCTGAGGAGACTTTTCTGGGGAATAGTAGACACAGACGAGCGTCTAATTCAAGAAGACATAAGTGTTTGACAAGGTGTATGGATTAAAGATGCGGACGAGCATCCTTAATACTATGATACAGACGAGTATCAGGTAGAAACAAACGCTTGACGCATGCTCTGAGATGATGGTACAGACGAGTACCAACTGGTTAACAAAGAACACGGACGAGTGTCGAATCTGTGGGGATATAAATGGTGTATACAAGATACAGATGAGTATCTGTATAAATAAAAAGTATGAGTGGTGTGTAGATGAGTGTTCATCCTGCTGGAGAGAGTGACACGGACGAGTGTCAAAAGAAGAAAGGTATAGTATAAACAAGTATATGATATACAAAGTGTTTGAGTAAATATGTAAATATGTGTTTGTGAGTGCAAAGGGGACGCTTTGGCTTTTTATTGGGGAATGATGACATGGACGGGTGTCAAAAGGGATGTGTATTGATGTTTGTGGGTGCAAGGTAACTGCTTTAGCTTTAGCTCTCCGTTGGGGATAGGGGGAGCATTCTGTGTATTGTTGATGAATTGCTAATATTCACAAGTGTTTGATTCAGACCATGACCTATGTTTATGCAATATGTTTGATTTTTGCCGTAATGCTCCGTATTAGACGGAACGCTACGCTTTGTGGGGTAAATATGATGCGAATGCTATGATTATGCAAAAGATAACAATCCGGGATTCGGATCCCGTTGCTGTGAAGATCTCTGGTCGATCTGTTTGAAGTGGACATCCCAGCTGGGGATGAGATCATTGGTCGATCTGACAAGATGTATCTGCTTGGGGGAACAGGTCACTGATAGACCCATTCTTGTAAATGAAGAACCCAGGTGGGGTTTGTAGAAGCTTTCGTCACTCTGTTGTGATCCCTTCGTGTGCTGCTCTTTTGGATAGAGGCTGAGACTCTGTGGGGAAGATGGTTCCCTGGCTTTTATACGTGGCTGAGGAGGAAGGATGATTGGTATCTCGACTGGGGGGAAAATAGCAAGTGGCAACTCAGCTGGGGGAGAAAATACTTTGGGTGCTAAGACTGAGTGTTGATTTGCCAGCTTGCTGGGGGGGTGAATCTTTCATGCCCCATGCTGTGCTCTGAGTGCCCGCAATCCTGAAAAGATAGAGAAACACACAGGTAATCCCGAGGTATCCCTTACCGGATTCCATCATAGGAGCTTAGATACTCCCAGGAGTAAGTATATTTCCTGCAAGCACGTATTTAAAAGAAGCATCTGTATTTATGTAATCAGCATCTTATAGACATCAGACATTTTGCAAATGAAAATAAAATGTACGAGACGAGACACGACTGAAAATCTGATTTTATTAATTCATATGCCCTGAATTGGCAAGATACAGTCAGAGAAACAGATCCCCTAAAATGAGGAGATTGTTACAAATTGAGAAACAAAGTGTTGGCAATGTTGACGGCGCTTCAAGGAGCTTCCCCTTTTGCTATGACTCATATGACTTTTGACGTTCTTCTCGTCTTGCTTTCTGAAGAAGGCTGATTCTGAAAGAGGCTTGATCCTTTCGAAGCCTACCAAGTTGTAAGTGATACAGACGAATTCAGAGTGCAGTTGTTCGCTTATTCCCTTATTTTTGCATGGATCGCCCTTTCGGGTTTTCAATCCATCGGGATACCCATTTTTGCCTGAGTTGTCCAATGCGGCTTTTCAACTCAGCGGGTGTACATTTTTTTGTTTATTTTCCCTTATTTTTTCCCGAGTCTTTTATTCTGTTTTTGACTCGCCGGGATGCCCTATTTTTTCCTGGACTTACATTTTGTTTTTGTGTCCAGCGGGTCATTTTTATGCGAAGTATTTTTTAACTGCATCTGAATTCACAGGGGACGGGAAGTCTTCACCATCCATAGTGTTGAGCATCAGTGCTCCTCCGGAGAAGACTTTCTTGACTACAAATGGTCCTTCATAGTTTGGAGTCCACTTGCCCCTGTGGTCTGTATGAGGAGGGAGGATTCTTTTCAGTACCAGATCTCCTACTTGGTACTCTCGGAGCCTGACTTTCTGATCGAAGGCTTTCTTCATTCTTTTCTGATACAACTGCCCATGACAGATTGCAGCCAATCTTTTCTCTTCGATCAGACTCAGTTGTTCGTATCGGGACCGGACCCATTCTGCTTCGTTCAGCTTAACATCCATTAGTACCCGTAGGGAGGGTAGTTCAACTTCAACAGGTAGGACTGCTTCCATACCATACACAAGCTAATACGGCGTTGCCCCAGTGGATGTTCTGATTGTCATGCGGTACCCATGCAAGGCAAACGGTAGCATTTCATGCCAGTCTTTGTAGGTGACTACCATCTTCTGCACAATCTTCTTAATATTCTTGTTAGTTGCCTCAACAGCGCCATTCATCTTTGGCCTGTAAGGAGAAGAATTGTGGTGTTGGATCTTGAAGTCCCGGCATAGCTCTGCCATCATTTTGTTGTTTAAGTTGGAACCATTATCAGTAATGATTTGCTCGGGAACTCCGTACCGACAGATGATGTCTCTCTTCAGAAATCGGGCTACCACTTGCCTTGTAACATTGGCATAGGAAGCTGCTTCAACCCACTTGGTGAAATAGTCAATGGCAACCAAGATGAATCTGTGGCCGTTCGAGGCAGTCGGTTCAATCTTGCCAATCATGTCAATGCCTCACATAGCAAAGGGCCAGGGCGAAGACATCACATTCAGAGGATTCGGAGGCACATGCACCTTATCCGCATAGATCTGGCATTTATGGCATTTTCTAGCATAGGCACAACAGTCGGCATCCATTGTGATCCAGTAATAACCTGATCTTAGTAATTTCTTGGCCATTGCATGCCCTCCTGCGTGGGTACCAAAGGATCCTTCGTGGACCTCGTGCATCAACAAGTCTGCTTCTGTTCTATCGATGCATCTAAGGAGTACCATATCAAAGTTTCTCTTGTACAGGGAACCATCAGTGTTCAGGAAGAAACTACCAGCAAGCCTTCTTAAAGTCTTCTTATCATTGGAAGATGCCCCAGGTGGGTATGTTTGATCCTCCAAGAAGCACTTAATGTCATGGAACCAAGGCTTATCATCTTTGACAATGTCTGCTGCGAACACATATGCTGGTCTGTCGAGTCTGGATACTGAAATCTGAGGTACAAAATTGGCAGTTTGAACTTTGATCATGGATGAAATGGTAGCCAGAGCATCTGCAAACTGATTTTTATCTCGAGGGATATACTCAACCTTGACTGTCGTGAAGAAAGTCAATAATCTCCTTGTATAATCCCTGTAAGGTATCAGATGATCCTGGTGTGTGTACCATTTGCCGTTGGTTTGATTAACTACCAGAGCTGAATCTCCGAATACAGTCAATGTCTTGATCCTGAGGTCAATGGCCTCCTCAAGACCCATAATGCAAGCTTCGTATTCAGCTTCGTTATTAGTGCAGTTGAAAGTGAGTTTTGCTGAGAAAGGCAGGTGAACTCCCTTAGGTGTAATGAGTACTGCACCAACACCACGACCATTCATGTTAACAGCCCCGTCGAACATCATAGTCCATTCTTCCTCCGGGTCAGGCCCTTCAGTATGAACAGGCTCTTCATGATCTTTTGCTTTTATGAACATGATGTCTTCATCAGGGAAGTCAAATCTCATAGGCTGGTAATCATCAATGGGTTGCTCAGCAAGATAATCAGACAATACACTGCCCTTGATGGATTTCTGAGATGTGTACTGGATGTCATATTCTGTGAGGATCATCTGCCATCTTGCAACCCGTCCGGTAAGAGCTGGCTTCTCGAAAATGTACTTAACTGGGTCCATCTTTGATATCAATAAGGTAGTGTGGGTCAACATATACTGCCTTAGTCGGCGAGCAGCCCACGCTAAAGCACAGCAAGTTTTCTCGAGCAGTGAATAACGTTGTTCACAGTCGGTAAACTTTTTTCTCAGGTAGTAAATTGCATACTCTTTTCGACCAGACTTGTCATGCTGGCCCAGCACACACCCCATTGACTCCTCTAATACTGTCAAGTACATTATCAGAGGTCTTCCTTCCACTGGAGGCATAAGGATTGGTGGTTCTTGCAGGTATTCTTTGATCTTGTCAAAAGCCCTCTGGCAGTCTTCGTTCCACCTGACCGTCTGTTCTTTTCTTAACAGCTTGAACAAGGGTTCACAGGTTGCCGTAAGGTGAGATATGAACCTCGAAATGTAGTTCAATCGACCTAAGAACCCTCGAACTTCTTTTTCTGACTTCGGTGCAGGCATTTCCTGAATGGCTTTGACTTTATCAGGGTCAACCTCAATCCCTTTCTCGCTTACAATAAAGCCCAGCAGCTTACCAGATCGCACCCCGAATGTGCACTTGTTGGGGTTCAATTTTAGTTGGTACTTCCTCAGACGCTTGAATAGTTTCAGCAGATTTACCAAGTGGTCTTCTTCGGTGAGGGACTTGGCAATCATGTCATCCACGTAACATTCGATTTCTTTATGGATCATATCGTGGAATAATGTTACTATAGCCCGTTGATATGTTGCACCTGCATTCTTCAGTCCGAATGGCATCACCTTATAACAGAAAGTGCCCCAGGGTGTGATGAAGGTTGTCTTCTCCATGTCTTCAGGTGACATCTTGATCTGATTGTATCCTGAAAATCCGTCCATGAAGGAGAATACCGAGAACTGAGCCGTATTATCAACCAATACATCGATGTGAGGTAATGGGAAATCATCTTTCGGGCTGGCTCTGTTCAAATCCCGGTAGTCAACACACATTCTCACTTTTCTGTCCTTCTTAGGCACAGGTACTATATTAGCAACCCACGGTGGATAACTAGTTACAGCAAGGAACCCGACGTCCCACTGCTTTTGTACCTCTTCCTTTATCTTCATTGCCATATCTGGGCGAGTACGACGTAGCTTCTGTTTTACTGGTGGGCAGTCTTCTTTTAACGGCAGCTTGTGCATGACGATATCGGTGTCCAATCCTGACATATCCTGGTAAGACCAAGCAAACACATCCGCATACTCCCGAAGCAGATCAATCAGTTGTTCTTTCACTGAGTTTTGTAGGCAGGCCCCGATCTTGACCTCTTTCACGTCTTCATCCGTACCAAGATTAACTGTTTCAATCTCCTCCTGATGAGGAGTGATAACCTTCTCCTCTTGCCTTAATAACCTGGCTAGCTCTTCAGGAAGCTCAAAATCTTCTTCAACCCCTTCATCGGCTTGATTGATTGGATTATCAAAGTCATACGAAGCCATAGCTGTGCTGTTGTCGGTGCGGTCTGGAAGGCACTCTCTGCAAGGGTTTAGATTGTTCATTTTAGTGATTGATTTTAATCTTGTTTAGAAAATGTGAAATGAAGTTCATCATTTTGAAAACATTGCCATTTATTTTTGTACAAAAAGAAAAATGGAAAAAACAGTGAGCGGAAAAGAAAAAGACTCATTTGCAAAAGATGTCTGATTATCATTGATTGATCTGTTTGCACAAAATTACAGATGGCCCGATTACAAAATGAGTCTAGTCATCTTGGGCAAGATGCAAGACTTGATGCATGCTTAAAATATACAGGAAATAATAATTACTCTGCAGGAGTAACCCTTATAATTTCCTGGGAAGACCAGTTTGAGATACGGCTCCCCGGGATCCTTGGACGTATCCAGCTCTCCAGGTTGCGCTCATCTTCCGACTCATCTTCCAAGTTGTTTACAGCATCAGGGGTGAGCATCCCCCCACTAACAAAACTGGGCTCCTTAGCAGCCTCTGCTTGATCTTGTTGAGTTGGTCTGTAACCCAACCCAAATCTGTCTTCTTTCTTCTCCACCGGCAACAGCTTGCCCCAGCCTTGAGCATTCCCCTCCTCAACAACCTTCCTGGCTTGCTGGTAGGATGTCATGGAAGTCCCAAATACAGCAGATGTTTCATTGATGTTCAGGGCCTCAAATCCCTGGCTCATGGTTTCGTGGATCTCCCCATCTATCTCAATATATTTGTATGTAGCCAGATGGCTAACAAAAATGTCCTCTTCTCCACAAATAGTAACGACTTAGCCCTCCCACTCGAATTTTAACTTCTGGTGAAGGGTGGAGGTCACGGCGCCAGCGGCGTGTATCCATGGTCTACCCAATAGACAGCTGTAGGCAGGCTGTATATCCATCACGAAGAAGGTCGTTTTGAAAGTCTGTGGGCCAATCGTTATAGGCAACTCAATTTCTCCCAGAACTGATCTCTTAGAACCATCAAAGGCTCTCACTACCAAGTTTCTGGGGCGTAATGCCAATCCTTCATATTCCAGCTTCACAAGGGCTTTTTTAGGTAAGACATTGAGGGATGACCCTGTGTCCACCAATACATGAGAAAGAACTACACCCTTACACTCCAAGGTGATGTGCAAAACCTTGTTGTGATTGCGGCCTTCCGTTGTCAAATCAGTGTTGGTAAATCCTAGTCCATGACTAGCGTTAACATTTCCAACTACAGCTTCCAACTGATTGACGGTAATCTCCTCTGGCACATAAGCTGCGTGCAAGACTTTTAGTAGTGCGTTCCGATGAGCCTCGGAGCACATTAGCAATGATAAAATGGAGATCTTGGAAGGTGTCTGGTGAAGCTGGTCCACTATCTTGTAATCACTTTTCTTGATGATTCTCATGAATTCATCAACCTCTTGATCAAAAGGGGTTTTCAAAGCTTCTTTAACAACTTGTTCTTCTTGCACCATGCTCTTCCCTTTTGCTTTGGCAGCAGCTTCTGCCTCAGCAGTGGGTCTTGGAATTTGCGGGGCAAAGAGACGTCCGCTTCGAGTGAAGCCTCCGCCTCCTCCCACATTGTCTATTTGTGGTGAAGAAGTTGATGATTCAAGAGTGATTTTCTGCCCTTCGCAGTATAGATCTGAGCCGTAATGCCAAGGGATGGCATTACTGCTTTCATATGGAACGGGCCCAGGTACCGTGATGGTAACGGGGCTGACTGCAGCAGTGAAGGGTGTTGCAATAGTATGTGGATCATAGTAGATAGTGACCGGTGTTATGGCAGGAGTGGCATTTTGTGAGTTGTAGGCAGAATCATTTGCAGGATCATAATATATTGTAACCGTTGAGACACTTTCATTATTTGCTGTTGATGTTGTAGGAGACACTGTTGACTGGATGAGTGTTGCTGTTGTAGGAGATTCTAAATGAAGGGGTGCTGAAGTTGTAGAAGAGATGTTTGTTGATGTTTGACTTGTTGAAGTGATAAACGAAGCATTTGTTGATGACACTGAAGAATTGTTTGGAATTATTGTTGTTGCAGTTGTAGGAGACTCTGGAATTGTTGTCGGAGAGATTGCTGGATTTGAAGGTGTTGATGTTGTGATTTGAAGTATGCCACTCTGGATAAGACCATCTATGCCGCTTCTCAAGTTATCACACCCGTTTACCGAAATGTTGCAATGACCGCACCCGAGCTCACACCCGGGGAACATCTGGCATTCTAGGAGTTGAGCTTTAATCTCTACCAGGGGTGTTCGAATTTGCCCAACATTGGTTATTAAGAAAGACGGCTTATCTTCCTCAATAGCATTAATTCTTGGTCCTCCATGGTTGGGCATGGGGTTCTTGTTGACATTTGGCGGGGGTGCAAAGTTTAGAGCTTTAGAATCTACCAAGTCTTGTACCTTCATTTGTAAAGCTCTGCACTTCTCTGTACTGTGGCCAGGTGCATTGGAGTGGAAAGCACATCTGGCGTTGGCGTCATAATTTCTTGGCAGACTGGAAGGATCTGGTGGTGCCAACGTCCTTAACTCAACCAAGTTGAGCTTCAGGAGTTGTGGCAATAGAGCGGCATAAGGCATAGGGATTGGATCAATCACCCTATTGGCCTGAGATGGTCTCTGCTGAAAAGGTCTTTGTTGATTGTTGCTGCTGTTGTTGTGGTTGTAGTTTCTCTGAGGCGGGTACTGAACTTGTTGCTGGTAGTGGGGTTGTTGTTGTGGTTGATAGGCTGGTTGCTGAGGAATTGGAGCGGGAATAGTGACAGCTGCCACTGACCTATGAACATATTGAGGTCTGCCCCTGTTGGTATGAATAGCATTAGTCTCACATGTTCTTCTAGGCCCCACAAAAGGTTTTCTGGGGTTGCTGGACGAGCTCGCACCATTGTCAGAAATCTTGCCCATCTTTAATAGGCTTTCAATCCTTTCTCCAGCTATGACTACGTCAGCGAAGCTGGTGGAAGAAAAGGCAGCTAGCCTGTCAATATATGTCCCTTGAAGGGTGTTCATAAACATGTCGGACATTTCCCTTTCCGACATGGGTGGCAGGACAGCAGCAGCAAGCTGTCTCCACCTCTGGGCGTATTCCCGGAAGCTTTCTCTAGATGATTGAGACATTCCCATCAGGAGGGTCCTGTTAGGAGCCATGTCCAAGTTGTACTGGTACTGTCTGATGAAGGCCTCAGCTAGGTCCTTCTAGCACCTGATGGTTGCTCTGGTCAAGTGAGAGTAGCATTCCCTTGAAGCTCCTGTTAAGCTATCTTCAAAATAAAACATCCATAGCTTTTCATCCATGGTATATGCCTTCAGCCTCCCCAGAAAGGATTGTAAATGGGTTCGGGGACAAGAAGTTCCGTTGTACTTTTCAAAGCACGGAGGTTTGAACTTGTGGGGAATCCTTACCCCGTCCACTAGACCCATGTCCATAACATCAAAGCCCAAAGAGTTTTGAGACTCCAAGGATCTCAGTTTCTCAGCAATTTCATCTAGCCTTCTGTCATAGGCTTCATCCCCAGCTCCCATCACAGTAAATTGATCTTCCTGGGGGTCTTCTTGTAGTACCCTGCCTGCAGTGGCATTCCCTTGCACATTAGCAGGGATGTTGATCTCTGGATGAAGGTGAGGCCCATACACGGGAGGGTTAACATGAGGCTGAACCCTCTCATTGTTGCTTGTTCCCCCAGTCCCTAGATGGGGTTCCTCCTGGGTCTGCCTTTCCACTAAGGCCCTTAATCTCTCTTGGCTCTGTGCCAATCCATTCATCACCTCCATAAACTGAGTCATCTGGTTTCTCATTTCTAGCCTCTCATTGGCCATTTGAGTCCTGACCTCTGTAAGGTCCTGTTGTACTTGGTCCATTTGTATACCCGGAAGGTTGTTGCGAGTGGGATATCTGTGTGGACGGTTGAGTGGGAACACCCGACGTCGAGCAATAGTTCCTGAATCACAACAGAGTTAGTAACAAAAACAAAACACAACCTACAAAACAAAACAAAAGGTTAGTATGCAATGCAGTATGCCTATTTGTTTCCAAGGTATCCGGCTTGGCATTTGGTTTTGACCTTTCCAGACCCCGAGGAAGATGCTGTTTGATGTTGCTCAGGAGAGAGATTCAAATGAAACAAACTACTGAATATATTACAAATGGAAAAACATACATAGTTTGTTTTTTACAATACATGCCCTCTGAGGGGTCAAAATACAACATAAGAAAAAAAAGAAAAGTACATGAAATGAAAGCAACAACAAGCAAAAATCAGACACCAAGGCCAAACTCATCCTCCTGGACTTCCTTCAAGAGTGCCTCAGTCACAGGATTAGCTGGATGCTCCGTGAGGTTCCTGATGAGAAGATTCCTGGTGGTGATAGCAGTGGTTAGCTTCTTGTGTCTGCCCTGGTCCTTTGACCTCTTCACACCAGCTCTTAGTTTCAATTCTGAGATCTCCCTCTGGGCTGCTAATAGGGCTTCTTGTTGCTCTTTTGCATTAGCCTCCAACTGCTCAATCTTGTCCTGAGTTCTTTTATCCTCCTGAGTGCGAGCTTCAGTGATCCTGATCCACCTAGCTTGGCTCTCCTTCAGATAAAGATCAGTCCTAGCTCTCTGGAACTGTGCCTCCTTACAAGCATTCTTCAGAATCTGTTCTCCAGCCCTTGACTTCTTGATGTAGTCCTCTGACTTTTCTATCCTGGCTAGATGCTCCACCTTAAGCTTTTCTAACCTTTCAATGTCCAGACGACCATCACTCCTCTCCCAGAGGGTTCTCTTCAAGGCTTCAGACAAATTCTCATTCCTTTCTTTGAGCTTTTCAAATTCCTCCAGGCTGACAGTTGCTAGAGGTGGTGCTGTGGAGGGTCCAGGTACATCTTCAATGGTGAAGGGCATCCCAGAAATTTGAGCCCTGGCATGAGACCACTCATAGTACTGTGCTGAGGCCACATTGTTGCATCTCCCAAGAATGGTTACCCCTTTAGTTTGGACATTGTCCCAAGCCCAGGATGCTTGTCTGACAATATCCAAATTAGGCTTGACTTCACAATAAAGGGTCTCAGCTAGATCTTGTACTCTAGGAGGGTGGACCAATGCATAGCCCAGTTGTCTTTTGAATAGCAGAGGGTTGTAGTTGATGCAACCCTTCACTCCTATCAGAGGTACATTGGGGAACTGCCCGCAACTAGTAATGATGTCTCTGCCCTTAGTGCTCTGAGTGCACCACCTGATATCATCTGAGGTCAGAGCAACAAGCCTCCTTGCCCAATTCTTTTGCTGGTGAGGGTTCAAAAATGCATCAGTTTTTGGCAAATGTTTGAGCAGCCAGGTATGGAATAATGGTGCACATCATCTCACCAGTCTTCCCCTTTGCTTTTCATTCCTTTGGTGAACAGAGTAGTAAAAATCTCCCAGTAAGGTGGGCACTGGGTTTCTCCGAATGAAAAGATGGATTGCATTCTTGCTAATAAACTTAAGCTCATCTGCAAACAATATAACCCCATATATGCTAAGGGCTAATAATGCACAGACTGCCTTCCACTCCCCCAAGGAGGCCTTCAGAATAGCCTGAGAAGTCAAGAAATCCAAGTGTAGACCAGAGATTCCAGCTTTGGTAGTCATGTTTTGTCCAATCAGGACTGGTTCCAGATACAATGCCTTTGCCACCTCTTCATTACTAGGAAAAGCCATCTCAGGGTTGAAGGGGACTCCACCCCTGATAGGTACACCAATCAATGATGAATACTCTTCCAACAAGGGTCCCAACTGAAAATTCTGGAAGGTGAAGCACCTCAGAGGGGGATCATAGAACTGCAGGCAAGTATGAATCAAGCTCCTCTGGGAAGGGTCCAAATCCATAACCACATCAAGGATGCCTCCATAATGTTCTCTGAATAGTGGTATATGGTCTGGAGTAATCAGGGCCTGGACCTTCCTGATGCCAGCCAGCTCAGGCTCAAAGAAATGATAGGAGATGTTGCTCTTCTTAGGTGCCATATTGCTGAAGAAAAGTTGAAACTGATACTGATGGTGATTACTGATACTAGAAGATGGGCCACTGACAGGCTGGGGCTGGTGATGCAGGTGACTGAAGCAGGTAGCTGATGAGGAATAGCTGAAGCAGATACTGGTGAAGATAGGTCTATGCAGATGAAGGGGTCAAAACCAAGCCAAAATATAGTATGGATACCTTGAAAAACAAATAAGCAAATGTTAAATGATGCAATGATGATGTATGCAAATGATATGCAAGGGTTTGTGATCAAGCTGGATCTGATTACTGCCTTGGTATAAGTCCATGTATGTTCAAGAAATCCAGATGGAGGTTCATAAGTCCAATAACCAAGGTGGGGGACTCAAATAAAGAGTCACATGTCCAGGGTTAAAATCACAAGAACTGTCCCAAAATGGAGTATTCTTAATCAAAACAAAGTAACAGGGTCTGTTGAAGTCAAGGGTACCTGCAAACCTGTAAACAGCCCAACCCCCCTCCCAGGTGATGTTCTAAAACAAGGATCCTTAGACTTGGATCAGTTATGAGAAGTGTAAACACTTCTAACCCAAAGGTGCAGTGTTTACAATAACCATAAAAGATCCTCCTCTAATTCACCTCAGTTTCTGAAGGTCATAGTAAAGGTCATCCAGACTTAGCAGGCTTCCCAGATAGCCCTAGCACTACAGGAAATCTGTAGCACAGAGTTCTCAAGAAGAAACCCACATCTGAACCGTGTTTCATATTCCCGCACCAGACCGAAATGGAATGGGAAAGAACATGAACCACTCTAGCCTAGGTGTCACTCAGGTCCCAGGTGTAGGACCTTAACTCTCAATAGAACACCCACCCACCGAAGCAAAAACAGATCCAGCCAGATAACAGTATGACAGTATGATGCATATAAAGCTGTAAAGAAAGCAATAAATAACTGTACATAAAGCAGAAAATAAAGCAAATATACAAACACAATTAGCACATAACACCCCAGTAAACACAAATCAAACAAACGCTAGGAGGAACCCACAAAAAGAACCAGAAGCCCGGATTAAAGTATTATTTCCCCAGCAGAGTCGCCAAGCTGTCGCTCCCAAAGATTTGCATCCCGGTACAAGAGCGAACGGTCGGCGAAAAGAACAATGAGGACACACAGCAGTGAACTCACTGGAAAAGACAAGAGTCGCCAGCTAGGCATTTTTATCCCGGAGGAAAGGCAATGCTGCATAGACCTAGAAAAGATATGGATAAGACGGTTGCGAACCAGAGAGACTGAGAAAGGGGGTTGGTTACAACCTGGGAAGGTATTAGCACCCAGATTGTCCGCCGTACTCGACGGGATCCACGCTTAAAAGATTTGTGTTTTAAAGGGGTAGTGTCAGTGTAATTTGCGTATAAAAGAGCTGGAAAAGAATGTACAGGTGTCAGTGTAAGAGATGTGAAGTGTGATATATACAGTGTCAGTGCAAGAGAAATGAATGGAATGCTCAAGAATATGAGGCTAAAGAATGATGCTGGAAAGAGGGGGAATATACAGAGACTTTTGTTCGATAACTGTTAAGTTATGCCTACGTATCCTCTCGTGCAATGAGGAAGTCAGAACACCGTAGTTCGACTCAAAGAGACTGGAAAATAAAATGACTATGAACTGCTTGCTTGCCTATGCTCAAGTGTATGACTCGTCTGGCTCAGGTGCAAACTGTCTTGCATTAGACGGAAGAAGCAAGTTCTCGGTTGTGAGTGAATGAGATGAGAAAAGAATCCCAGAGGAGACGATTATTGTTTGTTTTTGAGTTTTCAGTCTTTTATTGCTTTTGAAAGTTTGTCATAAGTTAATGAGCTTAGGCCTAAACCAATGGGTTAGTAATACTCATCACATCTTCCCTCTGATTAGGGGTAATGAGAATACCTTAAGTGTGAAGTCAGCTTCTCACACTTAATCACCTTTGATGTAGGATTAAGATCATTAACCTACTTGTGATTATTTAGATGTTTTTGGTGTTTTTGTTTAGTGTTGAGTAATGAGATTAAGCCATAATCAGGGATTAAAAAGACTCATTACACCATCCTAATAGAAGGATAATAGATGAGAATGTTTAAACTGAGGAAAGCTCCTCAACTTAATCCATGATTAGGGATTAAACTCATGACAAAACAAAGCCTTTATTAAGTGGATTTTAATTAATGATAAGATGATGAAATGCGTTTTAGGGTTTGTAAGACAACTTGAGGGGGACTTGTCCATTAACACTAGGGTTAGTCCTTCTTAACCAATTAAGGAAGAATTAGAACCCTAGTGCAAGGCCCAAGTTACAAGCTTGATGTCTTGATGATTATTGAGTGAATTGATTAAAGGATTTAAACACATTAAGGGTTTAACACTTAGGATTAAAGTTATACACTCCATCCTAATAGAAGGATGCAGGCATAAGCTTAATCACAAAGCCTTAAAGCCTTTAGGGTTTAGTCCCTGATTATGAGGTGAGAAGAGAAGACTCAATGAGACACAAAGGTAGAAACTAAGTGGGGGACTAATCAAAACCCTAATCATTGTCATGCTTGGTTGTTCCTAAGGTTTGTGAGGTTTACAAGAGACATCTTCAGAGAAACCACCAGGAAGCAGATGGAAGGAGCAAAGAAAAGCAAAGTAACTTGCTTCATTTAAGAAGACAAGTCACTTGAGGAAAGAAAGTAAGAAGAAGAAGAAAGAGCAAGCTCAATCTCAAACACAAGACAAAATGCAGCAATGATGCATAAGGGAGATGAAAAGAGATTGTGAGAAGTGAAGGCAAATTCACTTCTCCAAACAACTTACCACCTGAAAAGTTAGTGAAAGAATATGCAATGCAATGTAAAATGAGATGAAATGGCATGATGCAAATCAAGACCAGAAGCATGTGTGTGATGATAATGATGATATGAGATGATACAAACATGAATCAAGGCATGAGGATGATCATATGAACATATGGATGCAAGAGAAGCATGCTTAGGACCATGAACATACATGAAAAGTTATGAGATGCAAATGGCATACAACATGGCAAATGCAAGAAGCAATGATCAAACATGATTCTAATATGTCTTAAGATGTATAATGAATCAAATGGATGCATGAAATGTCATGGCAAGTCATGGTATGCAAGCAAATGCAAGATGAATGCAAAAGGAGGCCCAAATTAGGGTTTATGATCAATGCATCAAACAAAAACCAAAACCAGAAGCAAACATCATGATAAAAAAAAATTCAAAATGCATTCAAAGGAACCCTAAACCTATACAAACTCACTGCCCAAAGGAGGGGTTCTAACTCTTAACCTAATGAGGGTTATGAATTTCTTAAGAATGCTAGGGTTTTAAGGTACCTTGTCAAAGAAAAATGTCAAACAAATTGAAAATGAAAGATCAAATCATACCAATTTAATCCTATGAACTACATGATATGCAAAACACAATGCAAAAAGAATCAAAGTCCAACTCTCAATGGTTAGGCAGAAATGAATTTTTGAACATTGGATCAAAATAATGCCTTGAAATGATTTTAATTCCATGAAAAAATTGTCAAAAGACATCAAGATCAAAAAAGAAATTTGGTTTGAGGGTTGGACAATGTTTCTAAATGATTTTAAAGGGTTCATGAATTTTTTGGTGATTTTTAAATACCTAAAAGTATTTTTAATTAATTAATTCTCATTAATTAATTAAAAATAAACTTTTAAATGATTTAAAAAAAAATTTTAATGCAAAAAATAAAAATAAAAATGTTTTTGGTTTCTGAAAATTAATACAAGTTTACACAAAAAATTTCAGAATTTTTAAAGGTGTTTTGCTATTTTTTATAAAATGTAGAAAACAAATGCATTTAAATGAAAAATAAAATGATTTTAAACTGAAAATGGGAAAGTATGCGGATCCAAGGGCCAGGATTTAAACTTACACGCGCGCGAATTGACCTGGCGCCATATCCAAGGGCTGACATTCAAATTCACATAATTATGATTAACCCTAACTAATCAAACCCTAATGACTTTCAGACGGCCGGAACACTGTTCCGATCGTCTTCTCCGGCCAACCAAAAACACAAACCCTCTCTACACGCAATAAAAATGAAATCTAACTGCCCAGAATTCATCCCCATTCAAAAACGAATCAAACCCCCCTAACAAACATCATTTTTCATTCATCAATCAGCCAAATCGAAGCAAAACTCATCTAGGGCAAAAAGTTTCAGACAGTTCATACATGCTGGTTTCTCAACCATTTTCAAAAGTAATCACATCCCCATGATCAGGGGAGTGCATGGAAGCTTTTAAGAACTTAAAATGGAGTTTCTGGAAAAAAAGTTTGAGATGGCTACCTGAACTGAAGCTTTGGTTTCTGGCACTTTCTGGCTGGTTTCTTGCGTGCAATCAACTCCACTGGACCCCCTGAGAAGCTTTCAATGCTTGTTTGAAGTTTGTAATGGATGGTTTGAGAGATGGCAGAAGTTCTGTTCAAGGTGGGGTGGTGATCGTGTTTGTGATTCTGGGAGTTTTAGGCAATGGTGATGGGTGCTTTGTGACCAGGAGAGTGTGTTGAGATTGTTTGTGAAGTTTGTTTTTGTGTTTGAGGCTTGTACTGAGTGTTTCGAAAGCTCTTGCAAATGGGGGAGATTTTGATAACTATGGCTATGGGCAAGATCAGAGTGTGTTGTTATGTGCTTTGGCTTGCTTTTTGTTTGCATAAACTATTGTGATAGGTCAGATGAGTTGATGTGTGCTTTAGTGATTGGTATGGCTCAAGTTGCCAAAATGTCAAAGTTGTGTAAGAGAGGCATGGGCTACTATCTAGCCAAGGACAAAAGGTGTGTCCTGCGCAGCAAGATGTGTGGAGAGCCATAGGATTGGTTCTGATGTCAGCCAGCAAGTGGATGCACACTTGAGTGAGTTTTTGCAACTTGCCTCACTTTTGCTCCTTATGAGAAATCTTGCTCCATAAGCCATGAAAGTGAGTAATCTCTTGGCCCATTCTGACTTTTAGGTGTTGTATGATCATGTTGTGAAGTTTAGAAGCCCATTTGATAGCTCAATTTGCCTTGACAAGTGAATTTGCAACTTTGCCTCTTTGGTAGAAACTTTGAAATTTTGTGATTTTAGCCAACTTTGACAAGCCATAACTTTTGATCCAAAATGAATTAGGTCATGTTCTTGTACTTTTTGAAAAGGGAATGATCTATTCTACAACTTTCATGACCAAAGTTTTTCCATTTGAGGCATTTTTGAATCAAAAAGTAAAGGTTGAAAAAGTTTCCTAAAATGGCAATTTCATTAAAAAGTCAACTTTCCCAAAAAGTCAACTTTGCAAATGACTTGAAATTCTTCAATTTTGTGAACTTCCAACATCTTACATGATCAAATAAAGATCATACACAATCAAAATGATGAAGAACACCCTTTGGCTGGGTCATTGGGGGCCTCAGATGCCCTGATTTTGCACTGACTTGCTTGAAAAGTCAACTCTTGATCAGATGACTTCCCCAAGGAATTTCTTCATGAAAATTGATACGCATACTCCCTATACCATATAGAGACCAATAGAAACAAGAATGACCAAAAAATTTGGAGTTGTGGCCTCTGAAACCAAAACCCTAATTCTAGGTCATCTGTGCAGTCAAACCTGGCTCTGCTTCCATACCAATCTCAGTTCTTGTGATTTTTTTTGGCATTCTTGACTTTGAGAGGATATAATATGATATTTGAACATACATGGACCCCTTTGAAGTGATTGATGACCTTTGGAGTGGGCTCCAGAAGCTCTTGGATTGCTCAGGTCACAAACCCTAGATGCAGATGACTTTGAACCAATGCAGTGAAACAAAAATGTGGTATGAGATGCTATGATTGGATTTATGCATATGAAATGATCACAAGCCATGGTGTGAATGGGTGAGGTCAAATTTGGGGTGTTTACACCATCATGCATTCATGAGCATTGTTTTTGAGATTTCAAGGGACTCATACGGAATTTTTGCAAAATTTCAGATGTCTATGGTTATGAATTTGGAAAGGAGGAACACAAAGAAGTGCACCTTCAAGAATCCTAATATAGTGGAATTGATAAGGCTAGGAGCATTGGTGGTTGATACCCAGGAGTTCCAAAAATGTTATGGAAAGCTCTTGTTTATGTTGGATACCGATGTACCAGAGGGGATTCTCCCTACCTTAGCTCAGTTTTATGATCCGTTGCATCATTGTTTCACTTTTCCTGATTATTAATTGGTGCCGACTTTGGAGGAGTACTCTCATTGGATAGGTTTACCTATTTTGGACAAGGAATTTCTTTTCAGTGGTTTAGAGAAGGAGCTTACTATCAAAGTCATCGCCAAAGCCCTTTTTCTTAAGGAGTCCGATCTTAATGGGAAGTTTCTTCCAAAGGGGAGTGTTTGTGGTATTAATGCTAAGTTCTTGATGGGGAAAGCTTCTACTTCACTTACTTTGGGTCATAAGGATGCATTTGAAGCTATTCTTGCTTTGCTCATTTATGGGATTGTCTTGTTTCCTAACTTAGATGGTATTGTGGATGAGAATGCTATTCAGATTTTCTTGAAGAAGAATCCGGTACCTACTTTGCTTGGGGACATGTATCATGCTTTTCATTATAGGACCTCCAAAGGTGATGGGGAGATTGTGTGTTGTGCGCCTCTTCTCTACAGGTGGTTTATTTCGCACCTACCAAAGTCTGATGTCTTCAAGGACAATAGAGAGAATAGAAGATGGTCTCAAAGGATTATGTCACTTTCTCATAAGGATATGACTTGGTATTGTTCTTATTATGATACTGGAAGCGCTTATTGATAGTTGTGGAGAATTTCCTAATGTACCTCTTCTTGGTACACGTGGGGGAATTAGTTACAACCCTATTCTTGCTAGGCGACAGTTGGGATATTGTTTGAAGGACATACCAAACAATCTTTCCTTATCCCGTTTCTTCTTTCTTAATGGTGCAGATCATGTAGAAATGAAGAAAAGGATTGCTCATTCTTGGCATGCGGTTCATCGGAAAGAGAAAGGTCAATTGGGAAGACAACACCTTGCTCCCTCCGAGTGTTACATCCAGTGGGTTCGATCTAGGGCTTCCAAGCTCAAGATGCCTTATCCACCTGAGGAGCCTTTGTTTCCTATATTGCCATTGTCCGTTTTTCTTCCTCCTGTTGATGAGAAGGTGGCTCTTCAAGAAGAGTTGGACAAGATAAAGAAAGAGAAAGAAGAATGGCTACTTGAGAAGACTACGATGCAAGAGCAACTGAAGGAGAAGGATGATCTCATTGAGTTACTTGAGCGTCGTGTTACGAAGAGGCCAAGAAAGGATTTATTTTCCTCTAGTACTCCATCTACCATTCCTCCTACATCCGGTGCTTGGAAGGCCATTGTTGACAAGTTGGTGAAGGATAAGGAAGACATGGAAGATCGGTACAAGAAAGAGATTAAGAGGATTCGCATGAAGTATCAGCCAGGATTCGGATCTTCTTCGGATATGATTCCCTAGGCCTAGTTTACTTTTTCTCTCATGTATTAGGATTGTTGAGGCTTGTACTTCACTTGTAATCCTTACTTTGATTTTAATGAGAATGAGTTTTTAAGTATTTCAAAAAAAAATGTTTCTTTATAAATATTGCAAGTTATCTTATAGTCCTTTGAAATCTTTGCATTTGCATACGCATATCATGCATCATACCCGCATTTGTCTTGCTTTTTGAGTATTCTCCAGGGGTCTTATGTTGTTTCTTGGTCTTCATTCAGTTCTCCTGTCAAGCTGACTCGCTGATTTGATACTCGAGCTAATCGGAAGAAGATGATGGAAACCCTACAACAAGAGAATCGTGAGCTGCGCGAGGAGGTTACATATCTGAAGGAAAGCTTGGAAAGAGTTTCTGCCATGATGGAAAGTTTGGTGGCTGCTCAGAATCAGCCACCTCCTCCTAATTCTCCTGTTCAGAATACTGTTATCTCCGAGATTGTTACTGCATCAACTCCTGTTGAAACTGTCATTTCTCCTCGCTATCGTATGCCTTCTAGCACACCTTGGGGCATGCCGGTTGATTTCGTTCCTGCTGGTTATCATCCTCCTCCTCCTGAGATTGCTGCATTTAATACTCTCCCACCGGTGATGACTACTCTTCCTCCAGTTATGACTACTGCACCGCCTGTGATGCACACTATTCCGCACCATGATGAAATGATTTACCATGCTGAGCCCAGTGAAAGCGCTGGAGTGATTGAAAGACTTGATGATTTCCAAGGATGCTTTGCTGAGATACAGAAGGAGATGAGAGCCTTGAAGCATAAGGATTTGTTCGGAAAAGATGCTTATGATCTTTGTCTGGTCCCTAATGTTAGAGTTCCGTACAAATTCAAGTTGCCTGAGTTTGAGAAGTATAAAGGCAACACTTGTCCTTTGAGTCATTTGACTATGTATGCTAGAAAGATGTCTGCTCAGACAGACAATGATAAGCTGCTGATTCACTATTTCCAGGATAGTTTGACCGGTGCAACCATGAGGTGGTACATGAGTTTGGATAATAGCCAAATAAAGACTTTCAATGATTTGGGAGAGGCTTTTGTTAGGCAATACAAGTATAATGTTGATATGGCACCAGATAGAGATCAGCTTCGTGCTATGTCCCAGATTGTTCCTCCTCTAGAAGAGAAAGAAATGATGAAGATCTTCTTGAAGACTTTAGGTTCTTTTTATTATGAGAGGATGATAGCAAGTGCTCCTTCTGATTTCACTGAAATGGTGAGTATGGGCATGCGTTTAGAAGAAGGTGTCTGTGAGGGACGGTTAAGTCAAGAGTGAAGGTGCGTAAAACACAAGGAAGGGGGGTTGGAATTGGGTTTTCTTAACAACTTAAAATTAACTTCTATGACAAGTTGATTTTTCCTGGTTCGTTTGAACTCAAACTACGTCCAGTCCACCCGCCAAGGTGATTTTGCCTCTATCACTGAGGTCTTAATCCACTATTCAAAAATTGAATACACACACTGACCTACACACACTGAGGTCTTAGAGGTTTAGAACCAAAATTGTTCTAACAAAGAGAATAGTAATGGCTCAAGCTCTAGAAGGTTCCACTTTGGAAAAAAGAAAGAAGGTGAGACTAATGCTGTGTCTCGTGAAAGTTACAGAAGACCTCATGGTCGTGGGAATTTCCATCCGCAACATGTAGCTTCTGTAACTCCGATGATTAATGTGGCTCCCACTGTACCAACAGCTCCAAAGTACCAACCTCGTTATCAACAACCTTCTATGCAACAAGGTGGTAATCAATAGGTTCGGGCTAAGCCGAGTTTTGATCCTATTCTGATGTCGTATGCGGACTTTCTTCCATCTCTGATTGCGAAGAATCTTGTGCAAACACGTTCTCCACCTCCAGTTCCAGAGACTATCCCATGGTGGTATACGCCAGAGGCTCGCTGTGCTTTTCATCAAGGTGCCCCGGGGCATGATGTTGAGAACTGTTATCTATTAAAGTTTGAAGTACAGAAATTGATGAGGAACAATGTTCTATTTTTCAATGATGTTAATCCAAATGTGAAGACAAATCCGCTGCCGAAGCATGGTAATACGTCTGTGAATATGGTGGATGGTTGTTCTGGTTTATTCAAGATTTATGAGGTTCGGCATATTCGAAGGTCTTTGGTTGAGATGCATGCTTTCTTAAGTGAATATCACGATATTGATCACGATTATGTTGGATGTTGCATCTGCTCGGTGAACCCTCGTGGTTGCGTGATTGTTAAGAGAGACATTCAAAAGATGATGGATGATAAGTTGATTGAAGTGACATCAAAAAGAGATGAGTATGAAAATGAAGTGAATGTTATTATGCCTCAATTCAATATTCCTGAGAGGGTTGTTCCTGAGAGGCTGGTTATTTCTTTTGATAGCCGCAAATATGCTGTTACTCCATTGGTGATTAATTTGCCTGGTCCAGTGCCATATGAGTTTGATAAAGCTGTTCCGTACCGGTATAATGCTACGATGATAGAAAATGGGAGGGAAGTTCCTATTCCTTCTCCAAAGTCTGTGGTTAGCATTGCTGATGTGACAAAGGTTACCCGAAGTGGTAGAGTTTATGCTTCAGATCCTCCGAAGAGAGTTGAAGATACAAGTGCGAATAAACAAATTATGGATGATGTTGACCGATCAGACCAATTTGGTGATAGTGAAGATGAGGTATTAAAATTGATAAAGAAAAGTGAATACAACGTTACTGAGCAGTTGTTGCATACTCCGTCGAAGATATCAGTTTTATCACTCTTGATGTGCTCTAAGGCTCATAGGCAGTCTTTGCAAAAGATTCTTGATCAAGCTTATGTTGACCATGATGTGACTGTGGATCAGTTTGATAGTATTGTCGCTAATATCACATCGTGCAACAATTTAAGTTTCTGTGATGATGATTTGCCTGAAGAAGGGAGGAATCATAACTTGGCTTTGCATATTTCAGTAAACTGTCAGGAAGATGCTTTGTCTAAGGTGCTAGTTGATATTGGGTCTTCTCTGAATGTGATGCCGAAATCGACTTTGTCAAAGCTTGTGTATCAAGGTGCTCCCATGAGGCATAATGGGATTATTGTGAAAGCTTTCGATGGATCAAAGAAGACAGTAATTGGTGAAGTGGATCTTCCTATTCTTATTGGACCGTTTATATTCCAAATTACTTTTCAAGTAATGGATATACGCCTCGTTTACAGTTGTCTCCTTGGAAGACCCTGGATTCATGAGGCAGGAGCTGTGACATCCACTCTTCATCAGAAGTTGAAGTTTGTGAAAGAAGGGAAATTAGTGAACATTGGCGGTGAAAGGGCGATGCTTGTGAGTAATTTGTCATCTTTCTCCTATATTGATGCTGAAGAAGAGGTGGGAACTTCGTTTCAAGCTCTTTCTGTTGTGGATAATATTGCTAAGAAGAATGCCATGCCTATGTCTTTTTTCAAGGATGCTTTGCGCGTGCTTGAAACTGGCCAATCTGACGGTTGGGGACGAATTATTGATGTTGTTGACAACAAGGAAGGATTTGGTATCGGCTTTGCACCAGGCGTGGTTCTCAATGACCCGAAGACTATTCAGGAAGGTTTCCGAAGTGCTGGGTTTATCAACAATCATTCTGCTGCTGCCATCATTGAAGATGATGAAGATGAAGAAATGCCTAACTTTGTTACGCACGGAAAGATTTTCCAGAATTGGATTGCTGTTGATGTTCCTTTTATTGTTCATGCTTCAAAGTAATTTGTTTTATTTTCTTTCAAAAGATCCTTTCACTCTGCCCAAGGTGAAAGTGATGTTTGCCGGGCTTTGTTTCAAATTTTATCATCATCAATAAAATGTTATCTTGTTATTTCCATATGTGTTTTTCCTTTTTGCTTTATTCTGAAAAATGGTAACATAAAAAACCCAAAATGATAATAATTGTTTATCTGCATAATGTTTGCATTTTTGTTCATACTCTAAAATTAAAATAAAATCATTGTGAAGATTGATTGATAAACCCATTGAAAACAATGATCCTATGCCCTCTCCCAACTTTGAATTCCCTGTGTTTGAAACTGAGGAAGAGGATGATGAAGAGATTCCTGACGAGATTTCTCGGTTGCTTGAGCACGAGGAGAAGGTTATTCAGCCTCATAGAGAGTTTATAGAGATGGTCAACTTGGGTTCTGAAGATGATAAGAAAGAAGTCAAAGTTGGAGCATTGCTTGGTCCTGATGTTAAGAAGAGGATTGTAGAGCTTCTCAGAGAGTATGTTGATGCATTTGCTTTGTCTTATCAAGACATGCCAGGTCTTGATACTGATATTGTGAAGCATAGGTTGCCGTTGAAGCCTGATTGTCCACCTGTAAAGCAAAAGTTGAGAAGAACTCATCCTGATATGGCAGTAAAGATCAAAGAGGAGGTTCAAAAGCAGATTGATGCAGGTTTTCTTGTGATGTCAGTTTATCCTCAATGGGTGGCCAATATCGTGCCTATTCCGAAGAAAGACGGAAAAGTCCGAATGATCGTTGATTACAGTGATTTGAACAAAGCCAGTCCAAAAGATGATTTTCCATTGCCACACATTGATATGTTGGTAGATAATACGGCTAAGTTTGATGTGTTCTCTTTTATAGACGGATTTTCCGGTTATAATCAAATAAAGATGGCACCCGAGGACATGGAAAAGACCACATTTATTACACCATGGGGAACATTCTGCTACAGAGTAATGCCCTTTGGATTGAAGAATGTTGGTGCGACATACCAAAGAGATATGACCACACTTTTCCATGATATGATGCACAAAGAAATCGAGGTATATGTTGATGATATGATCGCTAAGTCAAGGACTAAAGAGGATCATGTTGAACATTTGCTGAAATTATTTCAGAGGTTAAGGAAGTTTAAGCTTCGTTTGAATCCGAACAAATGCACCTTTGGTATACGTTCTGGAAAGTTGTTAGGTTTCATTGTCAGCCAAAGAGGCATTGAAGTTGATCCTGATAAAGTGAAAGTTATTCAGGAAATTCCTGCTCCAAGAACTGAAAAGTAAGTAAGAGGATTCTTGGGCCGTTTGAATTATATTTCGAGGTTTATCTCTCACATGACTGCCACATGTGCCCCAATCTTCAAGTTGCTTCGGAAAGACAAAGGTTGTGTCTGGACAGATGATTGTCAGAAGGCATTTGAAAGTATCAAAGAATATCTGCTTGAACCTCCTATCTTGTCTCCTCCGGTGGAAAGTAGACCCATGATCATGTACTTGACTGTGTTGGAAGATTCCATGGGTTGTGTGCTTGGTCAGCAAGATGAATCTGGAAGAAAAGAATATGCAATTTACTACTTGAATAAGAAATTCACTGATTGTGAGTCTCGTTATTCCATGCTTGAAAAAACTTGTTGTGCCTTAGCTTGGGCTGCAAAGCGTCTTCGCCAGTATATGCTGAATCATACAACTTGGTTGATCTCTAAAATGGATCCAATCAAGTATATATTTGAAAAGCCTGCTTTGACTGGGAGGATTGCTCGTTGGCAAATGTTATTGTCAGAATATGATATCGAGTACCGAGCTCAAAAAGCTATAAAAGGTAGTATCTTGGCTGACCATTTGGCACATCAACCGATTGATGATTACCAGCCTATCAAGTTTGAGTTTCCATATGAGGATGTGATGTACTTGAAAATGAAAGATTGTGATGAACCTTTGATCGAAGAAGGGCTGGAGCCTGGATCTCGATGGGGTTTAGTTTTCGATGGTGCTGTAAATGCACGCGGAAGAGGAATTGGGGCAATAATCATTACTCCCCATGGTTCACATATTCCTTTTGCTGCGAGGTAGACTTTTCCTTGTACCAATAATGAAGCTGAGTATGAAGCCTGCATTATGGGTCTTGAGGAAGCTATTGATCTGAGGATTAAGCATCTGGACGTGTATGGAGATTCTGCTTTTGCAATCAATCAGATCCAGGGTACGTGGGTAACTCATCAACCCCACTTGATCCTTTATAGAGATTATGCCAGGAAGATATCAACTTTCTTCACTAAAGTTGAGTTTCATTATGTTCCTCGTGATGAGAATCAGATGGCAGATGCTTTAGCAACTATAGCTTCTATGATAAAGGTGCACCAGTGGAATGATGTTCCCATGATCAGAGTGATGTGACTTGAAAGAT
The DNA here is from genome assembly GCA_963966055.1 of Lathyrus aphaca. Lineage (NCBI taxonomy): Eukaryota > Viridiplantae > Streptophyta > Magnoliopsida > Fabales > Fabaceae > Lathyrus > Lathyrus aphaca. Next base: position 50,108,866 of record OZ014520.1, read on the forward strand.
CAGCTCATGTGTTCGCAGTTGAAGAGGTCCATGATGACAAGCCTTGGTATCATGATATTAAATGTTTCCTCCAGAGTCAAGAATACCCACTTGGGGCATCTGATAAAGATAAGAGGACTTTGAGGAGATTGGCAGGCAATTTCTTCCTGAATGGAAATGTGCTTTATAAGAGAAATTTTGACATGGTCTTACTCAGATGCGTGGATAGACACGAAGCAGACATGTTAATGAAAGAAATTCATGAAGGATCTTTTGGCACTCATGCTAATGGGCATGCAATGGCTAAAAAGATGTTGAGAGCAGGTTACTATTGGCTGACAATGGAATCTGATTGTTGCAAGTATGTGAAAAAGTTCCATAAGTGTCAAGTGTATGCTGATAAGATTCATGTGCCACCATCTTATCTCAATGTGATTTCTTCCCCGTGGCCTTTCTCTATGTGGGGAATTGATATGATTGGTATGATTGAACCCAAGGCTTCGAATGGACATCGTTTTATTCTTGTGGCAATTGACTACTTCACCAAGTGGGTGGAAGCAGCATCATATGCTAATGTGACCAAGCAAGTTGTGGTTCGGTTTATCAAGAATAACATTATCTGCAGATATGGTGTTCCAAATAGAATCATTACTGATAATGGTTCGAACTTGAATAATAAGATGATGAAAGAGCTTTGTGAAGAATTCAAGATTCAACACCATAATTCTTCTCCTTATAGACCGAAGATGAATGGGGCTGTTGAAGCTGCGAATAAGAACATTAAGAAGATCATTCAGAAGATGGTTGTGACATACAAGGACTGGCATGGGATGCTTCCTTTTGCTTTGCATGGATATCGTACATCTGTCCGCACTTCAACAGGGGCAACCCCCTACTCACTTGTTTATGGTACAGAAGCAGTGCTCCCCGTCGAAGTTGAGATCCCATCAATGAGAGTTCTAATGGAAGCCAAGTTGACTGAGGCTGAATGGTGTCGGAGTAGATTTGATCAGTTGAATTTGATTGAGGAAAAGAGAATAACAACTTTGTGTCATGGTCGGTTGTACCAGCAAAGAATGAAGAAAGCTTTTGACAAGAAGGTCAAACCTCGTGTATTCAGAGAAGGCGACCTCATGCTAAAAAAGATTCAGTCTTTCATTAAAGATTCTCGGGGAAAGTGGACTCCGAACTATGATGGCCCATATGTTGTCAAGAAAGCCTTCTCTGGCGGTTCGTTAATTCTTGCAACTATGGATGGTGAGGAGATCACTCACCCTGTGAATGCGGATGCAGTCAAGAAATACTTCGCCTAAAAAATTAAAAGAACAGCTCGCCAAGTTGAAAACCCGAAAGAGCGGCTTAGGCAAAAATGAGCGTCTCGGTGGATTGAAAACCCGAAAGGGCGGTCCAGGCAAAAATTAGAGACAAAAACAGAAATAATTATCCCGGTAGATTGAAAACCCGAAAGGGAAATCTAGGCAAAAGTTATGGATCATGGCAAGTAACTACGTCGACAGACTGAATCACTTGTAACGACCGAGGATTTCAGATTCTATCCCTCAGAAGGGCCTATCAAAGATTCTTATTCACTCATCCTTGATTGAAGTTTCAGACACAGCGGAGTTCAAAGTTGATAGGGAGAATAGTGATCATTATATTTCAATGTAGCCCTTTTCCATGTATTTACCATTTTTCAAACTTGTAATGATCCATGGAGTCATGCCATTTGGTGACTACCATTCTATCAATGAATTTGAGCTTTAATTTAAGTGTTTGCAATTCTTTATATTGTTTCTGTTTACAAAATTTCAATTTATTGTTGATGATGATTTTTGAAACAAATTTAATAAATTTAATCTTTGAAGATTATAAAAACATTTTTCTTTTGATATGTGAACAAAGAAAGGATATTAATAGTGATCCCAGGGATGGTAAAGTCTGGATGTGTGTAACTTTGTCTCTCCCAAAGCAGGATTTGATTCGGTTGTATCCATGCGAAGTTCCTGAATAGTCTTGACAGGTTGATGTTAATGGTGTTTTGTTCCCCAACAATAAGCATGAACGGAGATTGCATTTGAGTTCCAATGTCTTACCCAGAAGAATTGTTGGAAGGGTTGTTCTTAAGAATCCCCAGTTGAGTTTTGATCTCTTCCTCAGCAAGTTATCTTTAACTTGAGAAGAATTGGAAATCCTCAGTCGAGTTCTTGTTCCTCAGCTTGAGTTGATTGCATCCTTGAATAGAAGTATTGATATAGCAGTTAGTTTAGAGGTTTTCTTTTACCTGACGGTGGGTATTGATTTAAAATCCCTCGTAACTGTGTTTTGGCTATGATGTTAACTTCTGATATCCCCATGTGGATCCCCAGTAGGTTTACATGTGTTAGTAGTCAGTAGGTTGCTATGTGATTTTCAGCAGGTCTTACACTCTATCCCTAAGTGGAGCAGGAGTGGTATGACAGTTATTCCTCGCAAGAATTCTCCTGTCCCTAGAAAGGATTATGGAAGTTTTTCCTCATCCTCGGTGGATTATTACCTTTCCTCAGCAGGGTGATATCCCTATGCAAAGTTGATGATTGATGTTTAATACTTCGGGACATTTCTATCTTTCCCCAAGGAATGGAAGATTTTGTGTTGTTGGTGTCTCTCCAATATGTTTTTCCTCTCAGAGGGAATTTCTGATGTTATTCTTCATGGATTCTTGAAGTCTGCTTTGTGGATTGGATCTATAAGCAGATGTTTCTCATCATGATTTAAGCCTTGTAGTAGGATTTTATTCCTTTGATGGCTTTTGACATTCCCCTGCAGGATGCCCAGTTGAATCTCTGGCATGTTTCCCTGCATTGTTGCCTTGAGATTAGCCGAGTATCTGGTTGTTGTGATGTTCATGTCACTTGTTGTTTTTCTTTATGTCTGTTTTGTCAGCATATTCATAAGCATATTCATACGCATAAGCATATCATCATTTACTTGCATTCTTGCATTTATCATTGTTCCCTGCTCTTTGGTGTGGAATTTCCCCACAGAGCGTGTGTGTTGTCTTCCTCTCAAGTTTAGAATGTTAACCATTAAGCAGAAAGTGTTAATCCTTTCTAATTCCCCACTGAGTTTGTTTCTCATGGATGATGTTGATTCAGTTTCCTCCCCAGTTTATTATCTGGATGGAATTTCCCCAGTTGAGATATTTACTCCTCGGGGTGATTCTTGTTTGACCGTTTCTCTCCAACTTGTTCTTGGATTGAATTTTGGTCCTCTTTGTAAGTAATATTGCTTTGGAATTAAGCTATCATTGTTTGATAGTGGGCAACATTTTCTCCAACTTGAGTATATTACTTTGGAATTAAGCTATCAGCTAATCGATAATGGGTAATATCGCCAAATTGATCAAGTTCTTTTGCTTGTAATCCTACCCAGTAAATCCGGTAGTCGAGATTTCTTCTTCTTACCCAGTAAAAAGGTTATAGAAGTCGGTTCCCTTTGCTTAAGCTCCTGCCTAGTAAATCAGGTAGTTGAGAATTGTTTCTACCCACTAAAAAGGTAGTGGAGGTTATCCATCTTTGTTTTGCTCCTATCCAGTAAATTGATAGTCGAGTCTTTTGTTTCCTACCCAGTAAACAGGTAGTTGATGTTTCTTTCCCAACTCAGTATTCATCCATTTTTTTTGGATTTGAATACTTTGCTTGGTTGATATTCTCTGGCAGAGTGTTTACTTTCCCTCGTCGAATTTTGTACCTTGATTTTATCATATCTTTTCCCAAGTTGAGTCAGCTATCCAATGATTTATTTTCCTAGTGAGCTCTCATGTTGTCTTTTGTATCCCCAAGTTTATACTTTTCTCTGGTGGTCATTTTTTCCCCACAGGGATCTTGGGCTTGCATATCATATTCATCTCATATCATGTTCTCTTAGGATCAAAAATTTGAGTTTTTGATATTTAAGTATCTTCCATCTTGTCGAAAAAAAGATTTCAATCTTCATTATCTCTGGATTGAAGAAACTTAAATAGGGGCATCTGTCATACCCTAATTTTTGACCGTAAGATTTTTCGCATCTCATCTGCATTTCGCATACAAACAAGATCACACACTGGTTCGTGTATCCTTCTCAGTTGCAGGTCTTTGCCTCATAGGGGATCACCGTGTTTTTACTTGCTTTTATCTGTTTATACTTACTAGATTCTAACCAAAATACCAAAAAATGTTGCAGTTTGCTTCTTCTTCTCTCTGTGTTGCAGGATTTAAAAGACAGGGCAGTAATTTCAATTCAGATGCGTTTGTTCAGTCACAATTCGATTCAGACGGACGTTTGACCTAAATTTGGTCAAACTATCAAATAAATTGTTTCAATTGCAAGTTATGTGTGCCAGTGGTCTATTCCTCAGACAATGCGTTTTCAAAGTTCAAGTTGTGTTGTGTGTGAAAGTCATCAGTTATCAGACAGTGTTTTGTGCGAAATTTGGTTTGAATCTTCAAGTTCACCGGTTTATCAGCAATTCATCTGAGGATTTATTTTCCTCAGCATGGATTCAAATAATCGAGGCAAATTTCAGACGATGGTTGTGGTTTAGGTGACAAAGTTGCGATTTATTCAGTGGTTCTGTGTTGGCTTCGTTCCTCGTTATCAGTGGCTTGTGCAAGGAAAAATCAGAAGTTGGTTGTGGGCTAAAAAAATCAAGACTTTATCCATAAAACCATCCTTTATTTTTTTTCAATTTCTAATATCCATTTTCTTTGTTTCCCATTTTTTTTTATTTATCAATTTATTCACCCGTATTCCCTTTCAATAATCATTTCCATTATTCCAAATTCAATTCTTTCTTCCAAATTCAATTCATTAACCATTTTTCGATTCCCGATTATTTTATCCCTTTTTTATATATTTCAATTTCCATTATTTTTCTATCCATTTTCAATCCCTCTTTTATTCACTTTTATCCAATTAAATTCAAATATCCATTTTTATTTTTCCTTCATTTACCAAATATACCATAATTCAAATTCCATTTTTTTATATATTCATAAACCATTCCTTTATTTTCCTAACCACTTGTCAAAAAAATAATTCTACCAAAGAAAAAAAACATATAGGCCCATTTCCATAAGTCCATTAACCTTTTTTTTTGTTGTTTTATTACATAAGCCCTTATAAAAAAATTTATTAGAGAAAGATCTCTTATACTATGTGTTGACCTCATCAGCATACTCCAACCAACTTCATCACATTTTCATTCACTTCCTTTCAACGTGCCTCAAGCTTAATTCCCACGTGACCTACTTTTTGAAACAACTTCAGCAGCCAAAACGCATTATCAAGCTAGCTGCTTCTCAATGCACACCAGCCATCAAGCAACACGTCACCAAAACATCAGCTTCTCCAAGCCTCCTCAAAACGCAGATGGAAAGCACTCAAAACGCAAAAAAAAAATTAGAAGTGGAAACGTGAGTTACATGAACACACGAACAACACATTGAAACGCAAGCCAAGCCTTCACGCCGTACGCAACTTAAAACGCAGCACATCACCTCAACTTTATTTGCCCAGCTTCATTCACAACAACACGTCATCACAAGCCTTCACAAGCCAAAGCCAAGCCGTTCCATAACATGCCGCCATCACGTGTTCATCACCACTTGCAAAACACAAACAAAAAACACATAAAACGCAGGCAAGAAGCTTCAGCTTTTCACACCAAAACGCAAGGCAAAGTTGACATAAAACGCAGAGAAAAATGAATTAAAACGCACAGCCTCGTCATGCCTTCAACACCTGGAAACTGTGGCCAAAACAAGGCGTTCGCATCATATCCTGAGCTACCAACAACATACATCACAGACCAAAACGACTCCGCTCCGCAACATAAAACGCATGAAAAGTTTCAGAATGCACACGCGGAATCCGTGACCTCCTAAACGCAATGAATTTCAAATCAGAACGCAGATGCACAATTTCATCTGACCTTCTATAAATTCAACATTTTCTTCACTCCAACCTCAAGCTTTCATAGCCTCCATATACCCTGCCAAAATCAAACCTCAAAGCTCCAATTCATTTTTTTTCATTTCCAATCTAGTTTCATAACCCTTAATCTTCTCCAAATTTCAAAAATTAATCACAATTCCAAAGCACTTCACATTAATTCTTTCCGCTCATTTTCACATAACAGTGGATTGAAAATCGCTGGTGTTGTTTTTGGAAAGAGAGATCTGAGATTGAGCTTGACGGTGAGGCTTTTGGCGGTGATGAATCGAAAGTGGATACGAAACTAGTGGAAGAGACTGTGATTGAGAGATAGAGCCGCGGTGAATTTTTTAGGAGATTGAGTGAAGAAACGATTCATTCACAGCGGAATATTCTTACTCCATTGATTTTCGAAGGTGAGGAAGAGACCACACCGTGTCGGCCCTGTTTTTTGCGTTTGAGAAGAAGAATTGTGCTTCTGTTTTTTTTTATTTCATAAAACATTTTATTTATTTTTTTTGGTTAAAGACTTATGGAGTTTGGGCTTAGTGATCTCTGGATCAAATTTCTATCCAGCATACCACTCCGCGTTTCCCTCCCCCCTTTTTACATTTAATTTTTTTTATTTAGTTAGTTTGGTTCTTTTTTTTAAAAAAATGTTGTTTTCCAATTTTAATTTTGATATAAAAATTTATGAAATATATTTTAGGAAAAAAGTTTAGAAAAATATTTTAATTTCTTTATGGATTTTTTTTGGATCCATATTTCTTTTCCATCTTTGTTTTTTTTCTTCTTTTTGGTCGATGAAAATCTCCGATTCGTAGATTGTTGATTTTCAAATATATAATTAACCTTCATTATTTCAAATATATGGATGAATGATCATTTGGATCATTCTCCATACTTTGGGATCGTGATAGGTTGCATTCGATAATTCAATGAAAATCTCGATTAAGATTAGATCATTCTTTTTCTTTTAGTGCGACATGTTTTCGGAGAATGATCAATAATATCATTTCTCTAACATGTATTAGCACAAATATTTTCCATCTTAATTGGTGGTGGCCGACCTCATTTGTAGGGTAATTACTTCGTAAATTACTCGGCGATTGCTTAACATAGGCCTAAATTTGTCCTGAATTCGGAATAAGATCCATTTGGATCCGGTTGCCTCGATTTTTGGTTATCTTTTGTGGTTGTGTTTGATTAAGTTCATCATGCCATTTCTATGTAAATATTATAATACTATTAATATACTAACCATTTAAGTTCAATCTCTCGCACCTTATCCTCTTTATTTCGATCTCTCGCTCCTTATCTCTTTTATTATGCTCTTATCATATTATATCATCTATCATATTGTTTATGTTTATATTGTTATGTTTGTGATTCTTCTTTTGTCCATTTGGACACAAAAACATTAATAATGGATTAAACATCTAAAAAAGGACTTGTGACTTTAATTCTTGGACTATGGCCACTATCCTTAGCATGGGACTTGGAGGGGGACTTAGATTTTAGGGTCTCTCCCTTTTGCTCAAGTTGTTATCGATTGAAGACCTTGGCCTCGATTTATTTCATTTGTTTATGAAGATGGAAATCCGTTTGCTTTGAAGAAATGTTCATAACACGGTTTGATCGCTCTTCTCTTAACTTTTACATTCGAGTCTTAGGATAGTCACTTCATCTCCTCCCACTTCTTAAATTTTCAAATCTTCTCCCTATTTCAAAAATCTTCTTTATTTTCAAACTTCCAATGTTTTCATAATCAAACCTTGACTTAGGTCAAGCGATTTTATCTTTTCACTTTATCTTCTTAATAAATGTTAATCCATGTAAGCATATTGAAATTCTCTTCTCAAAGACTTTAAAAAATCCAAAACTCACTCAATTATTTTTGTGCCTTTGTGCACTTTTCTTTTCATATGTTTAGATATGATTCATTCTTTCTAGCGGAATTATTCGCTAAAGAATGACGACTTATCTCTACATTTTAAAATCAATTCAACTCATTGTTTCTTTTCAAATTTTGTACCACGAACTACGAGGTTTTGATCTCGCATTGCACTTTGTGGGTACGTAGGCATGAGGCGTTAAACCTCTTCAAACACAAAAATATTAAAAAAAAATTCTCTTCTCATCTCTCTAATCTCTTTCAAGCAAACCATTTTCAAACCAAAAGCAGTGAATCTTTCAAAGGGCTCCCGTGGAGTACCACAGACATTTTGGGTGCGCAAAACCTTCCCATCGTGTAACCTATCCCCTTACCTGTTTCTCTGATGTGTTTTTATAGCTTTCGTGCTTTTAGATTCATTAGGTTTTATTCGCTCTTTTTCCCTTTTCCTTTTGGAATAAAATAAAAGCGCGGTGGCGACTCTGTTTACCTTGAGTTAAGTTAGCTAATAGCTTACACTCATGATTTTACCGCTACAATAACTTATTTTTCTTATAATCTAATTAACTTATGGTTTAATTAATCTTAATTATTATAATGGGCCTAATTCACACACCTCCATTCTTTACTATTTCTACTCACAAATAAGCCCATTAAGAATACCAGTATTATTCTACTAATAATTCCACAACTTAATCAACTTAATTTAATTTAACTAACCACAACACAACTTAAATCAACTTTTCGGCAACTTCGATACTTAATCAAACAACATAAAACAAGGATATTTAATTAAATAAACAGGGCGTTGCAACTCTCCCCCAATTAGAATATTTTCTTCCTTGAAAATTTTACCTTGCTTAAACAACTCAGGCTAAGATTCTTGCATCTTCCTTTCCAACTCTCTCCGGCAGCTCCCAACCAGACTACTTTCACCAACGCAATCTCTTTGCCTCTTAGAGTCTTCATATCGCGATTGGTGATCCGTATAGGCACCGTCTTTATAGTAAGATTATCCCATACTTACACATCATCCATACTAATCACATGAGACAGATCTGAAATGTACTTTTGAAGTTGCGACATGTGAAACACATCATGCAAATTCGAAATATTATGTGGTAAGGCCAATCTATAAGCAACATTTCCAACTCTGTCTGAAATCGGATACGAACCAATGAAACAAGGAGTGAGCTTCTTAGACTTCAATGCACGCCCAACACCGGTTATAGGTGTAACTCTCAAAAATACATGGTCACCAGCTTGAAATTCCAAATCTTTTCTTTGCTTGTCACGATAACTCTTCTGCATACTTTGGGAAGTTTTCATCTTTTCTCGAATTAACCCCACCTTCTCAGTAGTCTCTCGAACAATCTCAGGTCCAAGCACTACACTTTCTCCAGATTCATTCCAACATAAAGGAGTACTAAATCTCCAACCATACAATGCTTCAAAAGGTGTCATTCCTATACTAGAATGGTAACTGTTATTATAAGTAAATTCTATCAACGGAAGATAAGAATCTCACGAACCTCCCTGTTCAAAAACACATGCTCTCAACAAATCCTCTAGTGATTGAATAGTTCTCTTTTACTGACCATCTCCCTGAGAATGATACGTCAAACTCAACCTCAACTTAGAACCCGAAGCTTCTTGCAAACTCTTCCAAAAATCAGAAGTAAACCTCATATCTCTATCTGATAAAATACACTAAGGCACACCATGCAACTTTATAATTACACTAATATAAATCCCTGCCAACTTAGATACTGGAAACCTGGTGTTAATAGGAATAAAATTAGCCGACTTCGCAAGCCTATCAACAATCACCCAAATTGAATCATGTCCTCTTGAAGTATTAGGCAATCCCGTCATAAAGTCCATTTCCATTCTGGAACTTCCAACGGTTGCATCAACACTGCAAGCTTCTGATGTTCAACTTTCGACTTTGACAAGTTAAACATGCATACACAAAACATGTTACATCGCTCTTCATCCCTGGCCATCAAAACAAGTTCTTCAAATCTTGATACATTTTTGTAGCGCCCGGATGAATACTCAACTTACTTCTATGACTTTCTTAAAGAATCACTTTCTTCATCTCTGCATAATCAAGAATACAAATTTGATCATGGAATCTCAACACACCTTACGCGTCTAACTTGAAATCATTATTCTTAGACTGATCGATTCCTACCATCGAATCTACTAATTTCACATCTAACATCTGAGCCTCTTTGATACTGTCTAGAAAATCATTGTTAATCTTCAACATTCCCAACATAACACTTTGTGGTGTCACTTTGCAAACTAAACTCATATCCCTAAATTTTTCTATTAATTCCAACTCTTTAACCATCATCGCCGATATATGCAACATTTTCCGACTTAAAGCATCAATTATAACATTAGCTTTACCTGGATGATAATTCAAACCAAAATCATAATCCTTTAATAACTCCAACCACCTTCGTTGTCTTATATTCTACTCCTTCTGATCAAACAAATACTTTAAACTCTTATGGTCACTAAACACTTCAAATTTAGAACCATAAAGATAATGTCTCCAAATATTCAGTACAAAAACAACTGCAGCAAGATCTAAATCATACGTAGGATAATTCTTTTCATGAGTTCTCAACGGCCTTGATGCATAAAAAACTACCTTATTATTATGCATAAGTACACCTTCTAAACCCATCTTAGAAGCATCACAATATACCACAAACGGTTCTCCAGAATTTAGTAATGTCAAAACTGGAGCCGACGTCAATCTCTTCTTCAATTTTGTAAAAATTTCTTTGCATTGGACGTCCCACACAAAAACCTTAATTTTACAAGTCAACTTAGTTAACGGAAGTGCCAAATTAGAAAAACCTTTGATAAACCTTCTAGAATAACCAACTAGACCCAAAAAGCTTCTAATCCCGGTAATTGACTTTGGTGTTTCCCATTGCAACACATCATCTACTTTAAATGGATCCATAGTAATGCCACTACCTGAAATCACATAAACAAGGAAACTAACCTCTTTCAACCAAAATTCACACTTAAACAACTTTGTATACAACTTCTTCTCTTTCAAAACTTGCAATACTAGTTTTAATTATTTTGCATGCTCTTCTTCCGACTTAGAGTAAAACAGTATATCATCAATGAATACTGTCGCTCCCACCAAATGACACCTGGTCAGAAGGGGTACAGACGCGAACGGTCGGCGAAAGGAGAGAGAACACACAAGGGTGAACTCAGAAAGAAAAGAGTCGCCAGCTAGGCATTTTTATCCCGAAGGAAAGGTAATGCTGCATAAACCTAAGAAAAGATAGATAAGACAGTCGCGAACTAGAGAGACTGAGAAAGGGGGTTGGTTACAACCAGGGAAGGTATTAGCACCCAGATTGTCCGCCGTACTCGACGGGATCCACGCTTAAAAGATTTGTGTTTTAAAAGGGGTAGTGTCAGTGCTATTCTGTGTATCAAAGCTGGAAAGAATGCAAGTGTCAGTGTAAAAGAAAAGTGAAGTGTATAAGAGAAGTGTCAGTGTGAGGACAAGAATGAAATGCTCAAGACTATGAGGCTTAAAAACAATGCTGGAAGAGGAAGGAATATATAGAGACTTTTATTCGATAACAATTAAGTTATGCCTACGTATCCTCTCGTGCAATGAGGAAGTCAGAACACCGTAGTTCGACCCAAAGAGACTGAAAGATAAATTGACTTGTGAACTGCTTACTTGTCTATGCTCAAGTGTATGACCTGTCTGGCTCAGGTGTAAACTGTCTTGCATTAGACGGAAGAAGCGAGTTCTCGTTTGTGAGTGAATGAGATGAGAAAAGAATCCCGGAGGAGACGATTATTGTTTGTTTTTGATGTTTTCAATCTTTTATTGCTTTTTGAGTTTGTCATAAGAAAATGAGCTTAAGCCTAAACCAAGGGTTAGTAAACTCATCAAATCCTCCCTCTGATTAGGGGTAATGAGAATACCTTAAGTGTGAAGTAAGCACCTCACACTTAATCACCATGGTGTAGGATTAAGATCATTAACCTACTTGTAATTATTTTTGATGTTTTTGGTGTTTTTGTTTAGTGTTAAGTAATGAGTTTAAGCCATAATCAGGGATTTAATGGACTCATTACACCATCCTAATAGAAGGATAATAGATGAGAACATTTAAGCTGAGGAAGGCTCCTCAACTTAATCCATGATTAGGGATTAACCTCATGACAAAACAAAGCATTTAGTAAATGGATTTTAGTTAATGATAAGATGAAGAAGTGATTTTTATGGTTTGTAAGACAACTTGAGGGGGACTTGTCCATTAACACTAGGGTTAGTCCTTCTTAACCAATTAAGGAAGAATTAGAACCCTAATGCAAGGCCCAAGTTACAAGCTTGGTGTCTTAGTGATTATTAAGTGGATTGATTAAATGGTTTAAACACATTAAGGGTTTAACACTTAGGATTAAAGTTATACACTCCAACCTAATATAAGGATGCATACATCATCTTAATCACAAAGCCTTAAAACCTTTAGGGTTTAGTCCTTGATTATGAGGTGAGAAGAGAAGACTCAAAGATGACACAAAGGTAAAACTAATGGGGGACTAATCAAACCCTAATTGTTATCATACTTGGAGATCCTAGGGTTTGTGAGGCTTAAGAGAGAATGATCTTCAAAGAGCCACCAGGGAAGAAGCAGATGAAAGGAGGAAGCAAAGGGAAGCAAAACAACTTGCTTCACTTAAGAAGACAAGTTGCTAGAAGGAAGAAAGTAAGAGATGAACATGAATGAGCAAGCTCACTCTAATACAAAGATAAAATGCAGCAATGGTGCAAGAGAGATATGAGAAGAGATTGTGAGAAGTGAAGGCAAATTCACTTCTCAAAACAACTTACCACCTGAAAAGTTAGCAAAGGAAATGAAATGCAATGAAGATGAGATGAAATGCCATGATGCAAGACAAAGTCAGAAGCATAAACATGATTTCAATGATGCTAAGAGATGATGCAAACACATGTCAAGAGTTGTGGATGATCATACAAGGATGAAGATACAAATGAAGCATGCTTTGAACCATAAAAGTTCAAGAAACGTTTATGAAATGATATGGATGCATAACATGGAAAATGAAAGATGCAATGATCAAACATGATTCTAATATGTCCTAAGATGTCTTATATGCCATGTTGATGCACAAAATGTCATGGCAAGTTCTTGAATGCAAGCATATGAGAGATGGATGCAAATGAAGACAAGAATTAGGGTTTATGAACAACATTCAACACAAAAATTCAAAATCAGAAGCAAATGACATGATAAAAAATTGAAAATGGGATCAAAGGAACCTTAACCCTACACAAGTTCACTGCCCAAAGGAGGAGACCTAAATCTAAACCTAATGGAAGTTATGATTTTCTCAAGTTAACTAGGGTTTCAAGGCACTTCAAGAGGAAAAATGCTCATCAAATTGAAAATGAAAGATAAATTCAAACCAATTTTACCCTAAAAACTACATGCTATGAAGAATTCAATGCAAGAAGAACCATCATCAAACTCTTCATGGTTAGGCAGAATGAATTTTTTCTAAGTTTGGACCAAAATATTGCCTTTAAACATCTTTAATTCCAATGAAAATTTTCAAAATACATCAAGGACCAAAAAGAAATTTGTTTTGAGAGTTTGATAATGTTTCTAAATGTTTTTAAATGCAATGTGAATTTTTTGGTGATTTTTAAATACCTAAATGCATTTTTAATTAATTAATTTCCATTAACTAATTAAAAATAAACATTTAAATGATTTAAAAATGATTTTTAATGCAAAAAATAAAAATTAAAATATTTTTGGGTTCTGAAAATTAATGAAAGGTTTGACAAAAAATTTGAGAATTTTTTAATGTGTTTTGCTTTTTTTAAAAATTGATGTAAATAAAATGCAAATAAAATGAAATAAAAATAAATAAATGAAGAAGTAATCAGATCCAAGAGCCAGGATTTGAACTGGGGTGAAATCGGTTGACTAGCGCGTCATCCAAGGGCTGAGGCTTATTCTGATTAAATTAACCTAATTATAATTAATTAAACTAATAAATGAGGATACGGCTAATCAAAACAATCCTGGCCACTGAAAACGCGCGCGCATCTCACATCCAACGCTCCACATTCAAACTTGGCTAATCACCTGAGATTAGCCCTAATTACCCTCATATGACCGGAATAGTGCTCCGGTCATCTTCTCCGGCAGCTCAAAACGCTATCTCTCTCCCTAAGCCTCTAAAACCTAATCTCTCTGCCCAGAATCAAACCCCACGCATCACTCAACAAGAATCACCCACTAAGACAAATTTATTTCACATATTCAAGCTGAATCGAAGCAAATTAGTTCTAGGTCAAAAAATTTCAGAGAGCTCATACATGCTTAATACTTGATCATTTTCAAAACTAAACATATCAGAACCATCAGTGAATCATGGAGAACCTTTTAGGAACTTAAAAACGCGTTTCTGGAAAAAATGTTCATCTTGTTACCTGAGATGGAGCTTTTGCTTTTGGAGCTTTCTGGCCAGTTCCTTGCTTCAAAGTCCCTCCAATGATCTCCCTGAAGATGCTTTGAGGCTTAGTTGGAGTGTATTGTGGATGGTTTTTGAGATTGATGAAGTTCTGTCCAAAGGGAGTGGAAAATCGTATTTCTGTTTGGGATGGTTTCAGGATCAAATGATGGTTGGGAAATGATCAGAGGATCATGGTGAGTGATTTTGTGAAGTTTGTTTTGAGGTTGCAGGCTTGTGGTATGGGATTCGAATGAAAATGTAAGATGGAGAGTTTTTATGAACTATGGTGATGTTGTGTATTCAGGCCTGCTTCTTGTGTGTTTTGAGTCTCATTTTGTCCACTTATCAAACTGTGATAGGGCAGAGGGTTGGTGGTGGCACTTGGTGATCGGCATGGCCCCTTTTGCAAAAAGTCAAGTCTATGTGTCCTTTGAAGTATGGGCTGTTTCAGGGCTAGAACAAAAGCATGTCTGCTGTAGCTTGATTCAAGGATGACCATGGAAATGAGATTGTGGCCAATTAGCAAGTTTGTGAGAAGTTGTGGGAGGTTTTGCAAATTTCACTAAGTTTGGCCCTTTTGAAGTTTCTTAATGATCAAGGCATGAAAGTGAGCAATTCTTTAGTGCATTCTGAATTTTAGGTCATGACTTATGTTTGTGTAATGCTTAGAAGTTGATTTGAAGTCACAATTGGCCTTGGCATGAAGTTTTGCAACTTTCCTCCTTTGGTGCATAAGTGAAATTTCATGATTTTTCCCAACTTTGCAAGGCCATAACTTTTGATCTAAAATGAATTTGAATGAGTTCTTGTACTTTTTGAAAATGGGAGGATTCAATCTACAACTTTCATGACCAAAGTTCTTTCATTTGAAGCATTTTTGAATCAAAAAGAGGAGGTTGAAAAACTTTCCCAAAATGGCAAGTTTTCATTATAAGTCACTTTCCCAAAAAGGCAATTTTGCAAATGGCTTGAAATTCTTCAATTTTGTGAACTTCTAACATCTTCTATGATCAAATAAAGATCATACACCTTCAAAATGATGGAGAATGCCCTTTGGTTGGCTCATTGGGGGCCTCAGATGCCCTGATTTTGCACTGACTTGCTCAAGAAGTCATCCCTTGATCAGATGCCTTCCCCATTGATTTACTTCATGAAAATTGATATGCATGATCCTCGTAACCTATAGAGACCAATAGAAACAAGAATGACCAAAATATTTGAGTTATGGCCTTTGAAACCAAAACCCTAATTTTAGGACATCTGTGTAGTTGAACCTGGCTCTGCTTCCATGCCTATCTCAGTTCTTGTGATTCTTTGACTTCCTAGACCTTGTGAGGATATAATATGATGTTTGAATATACATGGACCCCTCTTGAGGTGATTGAAGACCTTTGGAGTGGCTCAGATGGCTCATGGATTGCTCAGGTCACAAACCCTAGATGCAGATGACTTAGAAACAATGCAGTGAAGCAAAAATGCAATATGAGATACTATGATTGAACTTATGCACATGAAAAGATCACAAGCCATGGTGAAATGAGTGAGGGAAAATTTGGGGTGTTTACAGCTGCCCCTATTCAAACATGAGTTAGCTGTGCAGGATGTAAGTAACGGCTTAACAGGCAAACAAGATAACTTGTGGTTGAATACCAAAGATAGTCCAAAATTTGCACTCACTGAAATGAAGAAGAAAAGGGATATAGATCGTAAAATAAAATAAAGTATGATTATAGAGTGCGGGCGAAGGAGGACGACCATCGAGCATAGGACGACTGCTGGGGATAAAGCAATGACGGGGAAGGCCGCCATGCTGGGGATATAAGAGATTATGATGGGGACGGCCATCAAGTAAAGAAATAAGATTTTCTGGGGATTATAGGTAAATGATGGGGACGACCATCGGGCTGAAGAAATAAATGATGAGGAACGGTCATCAAAGGCGAAGGACGATCACCTAGCAGGGGACGGCTGCTCTGTTGGGGATAAGATGAGGGACGGTCATCTATTGGTGAAGGACGATCACCTGGCAAGGTACGGTTGCCAAAAGTATCGCGACATAGGACGAATTCCGGATAAAAAGGTCGACGATGGGGACGGCCATCGGATAAGCATGATGAAGGACGATCATCAAGAGGTGAAGGACGATCACCTAGCAGGGTACGGCTGCTCTCGGGGTTTATCATGACATAGGACAAATGTTAGATAACAAGATCAACGATGGGGACGGCCATCGGCTAAAATGATGAAGGACGGTCATCAAGAGGTGAAGGACGATCACCTAGCAGGGGACGGTTGCTAAAAATATCACGACATAGGACGAATGTCGGATGGGAAGGGGTTCTAATGAATAGAGACTCCTCTGGGAATGATGAAGGACGATCATCAAAAAGGTGAAGGACGATCACCTGGCAGGGGACGGCTGCCGAAAGGTATCATGACATAGGATGAATGTCAGATAGAAAGGAAATAGTTTATTTAAGATTTGCTGGGGACTCTTCTGGGGAATAGTAGACACAGACGAGTGTCTAAATTCAAGAAAATATAAGTGTTTGACATGGTGTATAGATTAAAGATGCGGACGAGCATCCTTAATACTATGATACGGACGAGTATCAGTAGAAACAAACGCTTGACGCATGTTCAGAGATGATGGTACAGACGAGTATCAACTAGTTAACAAAGAACACGGACGAGTGTTGAATCTGAGGGGATTTAAGTGGCGTATACAAGATACGGACGGGTATCTGTATGAGTAAAAAGTGATGAGTGAGACATAGACGAGTGTTCAACTTGCTGGGGAGAGCACGACACGGACGGGTGTCGGAGAAAGTGTATTATAAACAAGTATTCGATTTACAAAGTGCTTAGGCAACTGTGCTGGGGGAGGTGACACGGACGGGTGTCAGGGAAGTGTATGTACACATGTGTTGTTAGTGCAAAGGGGACGCTTTGGCTTTCTACTGGGAATACGACACAGACGAGTGTCAAGAAGAATCTGTAATGTATAAGCATCTATTTTCTCGGGCAATTTTATTGGGGAATGATGACACGGACGAATGCCAAAAGGAGCATGTAACTGTATTTGTGAGTGTAAAGGAAATGCTTTAATATTCTGCCGGGGAGTTTGGGAAACATTTTGTATTATTGTTGATGGAATATCAGTGTTTACAAGTGTTCAGTTCGGCACATGGCTTATGATTATGCAATATGTTTGATTTTTGCCGTAATGCTCCGTATTGGACGGAATGCTATGCTCTGGGGAAAAATATGATGTGAATGCTATGATTATGCAAAGATACCAATCCGGGACTCGGATCCCGTTGCTGTGGAGACCTCTGGCTGATCTGCTTGAAGTGGACATCCTAGCTGGGGATGAGATCATTGGTAGATCTGACACGTATGACCCTGCATGGGGAAATAGATCACTGGTAGACCTATCTTGGTAATGAGGGACCCAGCTGGGGTCTGTAGAAGCTTTCGTCGCTCTGTCGTGTGATCTTCAAGCGTTGCTCTTCTGGATATAAGTTGAAACTCTGTGGGGGCTGGTTCCCTGTCTAGCACTTGGCTGGGGAAGAAGAAAGATCACTGAAAGATCCTCCTAGAGATTTCTGTGGGGATCCTGCTAAGGATGATACTTGACAACTCAGCTGGGGATATGAGCACCTTCTGGTACTGCTCTGAAGGAAATGTTGGAGAAGTGATGCCTGGCAACTCTGATGGGGAGAAAGCATCTCTGGTGCTGTTTGGAAGGTGTGCTGAGGAAATAATGATTTGGCAGCCTATTGGGGAGAAGCTTTCATGCCCCATGCTGTGCTTTGAATACCTGCAATCCTATCATGACAAAGAAACGTACAAGTATCCCAGGGTATCCCTTACTGGATCCCATCATAGGAGTTTAGACACTCCCGGGAGTAAGTATATTTCCTGTAAGCACGTATTTATTATTTTTCTTTTAGAAGGAGAGCATCTGTATTTATGCAATCAATATCTTAAGGACATCGGACACTTTGAAAATGAAAATAAAATGTACGAGACAAAATATGACTGAAAATCTGATTTTATTAATTTGTGTGCCCTGAATTGGCAAGATACAGTCATAGAAACAAATCCCCTAAAATGAGGAGATTGTTACAAATTGAGAAACAAAAAGATGCTGGCAATGTTGACGACGCTTCAAGAAGCTTCCCTTTTGCTATGACTCGTATGACATTGACGTTCATCTCATCCTGCTTTTGAAGGAAGCTGATTCTGACCGATGCTCGAACCTTTCGGAGCTTACCATGTTGTAAGTGATACAGACGAATTCAGAATGCAGTTGTTCGCTTATTCCCTTATTTTGCGTGGATCGCCCCTTCGGGTTTTCAATCCACCGGGATACCCTTTTTTTCCTGAGTTGTCCAATGCGGCTTTTCAACTCAGCGGGTGTACATTTCTTTATTTATTTTCCCTTATTTTTGCCCGAGTCTTTTATTCTGTTTTTGACTCGCCGGGATGCCCTATTTTTGCCTGGACTTACATTCTGTTTTTATGTCTAGTGGGTCATTTTATGCGAAGTATTTTTTAACTGCATCTGAATTCACAAGGGACGGGAAGTCTTCACCATCCATAGTACTGAGCATCAATGCTCCACCAGAGAAAACTTTCTTTACTATGAATGGACCATCATAATTCGGAGTCCACTTGCCCCTGCGGTCTGTATGAGGAGGGAGGAGTCTTTTCAGCACAAGATCTCCTACTTGGTATTCTCGAAGCCTGACTTTCTGATCGAAGGCTTTCTTCATCCTTTTCTGATACAGCTGCCCATGACAAATTGCAGCCAATCTCTTTTCTTCAATCAGACTTAGTTGTTCGTATCGGGATCGGACCCATTCTGCTTCGTTCAACTTAACATCCATCAATACTCGCAAGGAGGGTAATTCAACTTCGACAGGTAAGACTGCCTCCATACCATACATAAGCTGATACGGTGTTGCCCCAGTGGATGTTCTGATTGACGTTCGGTACCCATGCAAGGCAAATGGTAGCATTTCATGCCAGTCTTTGTAGGTGACTACCATCTTCTGCACAATCTTCTTGATATTCTTGTTAGCTGCCTCAACAGCGCCATTCATCTTTGGCCTGTAAGGAGAAGAATTGTGGTGTTGGATCTTGAAGTACCGGCATAGTTCTGTCATCATTTTGTTGTTTAAGTTGGAACCATTATCAGTAATGATTCGCTCGGGCACTCCATACCGACAGATGATGTCTCTCTTCAGAAACCGGGCTACCACTTGCCTGGTAACATTTGCATATGAAGCTGCTTCAACCCACTTGGTAAAATAGTCAATAGCTACCAGGATGAATCTGTGGCCATTTGAAGCAGTCGGTTCAATCTTGCCAATCATATCAATGCCCCACATGGCAAAGGGCCAGGGTGAAGACATCACATTCAGAGGATTCAGAGGCATATGCACTTTATCCGCATAAATTTGGCATTTATGGCACTTTCTAGCATAAGCACAACAGTCTGCGTCCATTGTGATCCAGTAATAGCCTGATCTCAATAACTTTTTAGCCATAGCATGCCCTCCTGCATGGGTCCCAAAGGATCATTCGTGCACCTCGTGCATCAACAAGTCTGCTTCTGTTCTATCAACGCATCTGAGGAGTACCATATCAAAGTTTCTCTTGTACAGGGAACCATCAGCATTCAGGAAGAAACTACCAGCTAGCCTTCTTAATGTCTTCTTATCGTTGGAAGATGCCCCAGGTGGGTATGTTTGATCCTCCAAGAAGCATTTGATATCATGGAACCAAGGCTTATCATCTTTAACAACATCTGCTGAGAACACATATGTTGGTCGGTCAAGTCTGGACACTGAAATTCGAGGTACAAAGTTGGCAGCTTGAACTTTGATCATGGATGAAATGGTAGCCAGAGAATCTGCAAACTGATTCTCGTCTCGAGGGATATACTCAAGCTTGACTGTTGTGAAGAAAGTCAATAACCTCCTTGTATAGTCCCGATAAGGTATCAGATGATCTTTGTGGGTGTACCATTTGTCGTTGGTTTGATTGATCACCAGAGCTGAATCTCTGAATACGGTCAAAGTCTTGATCCTGAGGTCAATGGCTTCCTCGAGACCCATAATACAAGCTTCGTATTCAGCTTCGTTGTTAGTGCAGTTAAAGGTGAGTTTTGCCGAGAAAGGCATGTGAACTCCCTTGGGTGTAATGAGTACTGCACCAACACCACGACCATTCATATTAACAGCCCCGTCAAACATCATAATCCATTCTTCTTCCGGGTCAGGCCCCTCAGTGTGAATAGGCTCTTCATGATCTTTTTCTTTTATGAACATAATGTCTTCATCAGGGTAGTCAAATCTCATAGGCTGGTAATCGTCAATGGGTTGCTCAGCGAGGTAATCAGACAATACACTTCCTTTGATGGCTTTTTGGGATGTGTATTGAATATCATATTCTATGAGAATCATTTGCCATCTTGCAACCCGTCCGGTAAGTGTTGGCTTCTCAAAAATGTACTTAACTGGATCCATCTTTGAGATCAATAAAGTAGTGTGGGTCAACATATACTGTCTTAGTCGGCGAGCAGCCCACGCTAAAGCACAACAAGTTTTCTCGAGCAGTGAATAACGCTGTTCACAGTCGGTAAACTTTTTGCTTATGTAGTATATTGCATACTCTTTTCGACCAGACTCGTCATGCTGGCCCAGCACACACCCCATTGACTCTTCTAATATTGTCAGGTACATGATTAGAGGTCTTCCTTCAACTGGAGGCATAAGGATTGGAGGCTCTTGTAAGTATTCCTTGATTTTATCAAAAGCTCTCTGGCAGTCTTCATTCCACCTGACCGTTTGTTCTTTTCTTAGCAGCTTGAACAAAGGCTCACAGGTTGCTGTAAGGTGAGATATGAACCTTGAAATGTAGTTCAATCTACCTAGAAACCTCCGAACTTCTTTTTCTGACTTCGGTGCAGGCATTTCTTGAATGGCTTTGACTTTATCAGGGTCAACTTCAATCCCTTTTTCACTTACAATAAATCCCAGCAGCTTACCGGATCGCACCCCGAAGGTGCATTTGTTGGGGTTTAATTTTAACTGGTACTTCCTTAGACGCTTGAATAACTTCAACAGATTCACCAGGTGGTCTTCTTCTGTGAGGGACTTGGCAATCATGTCATCCACATAACATTCAATTTCTTTGTGGATCGTGTCATGGAATAATGTTACCATAGCCCGTTGATAAGTAGCACCAGCATTCTTCAGTCCGAATGGCAACACCTTATAACAGAATGTGCCACAAGGTGTGATAAAAGTTGTCTTCTCCATGTCTTCAGGTGACATCTTGATCTGATTGTATCCTGAAAATCCGTCCATGAAGGAGAACACCGAGAACTGAGCCGTATTGTCGACCAATACATCAATGTGAGGTAATGGGAAGTCATCTTTTGGGCTGGCTCTGTTCAGGTCCCGGTAATCCACACACATCCTTACTTTGCCGTCTTTCTTAGGTACAGGTAAAATTTTAGCAACCCACGGCGGATAGCTAGTCACAGCAAGGAAACCGGCGTCCCACTGCTTTTGTACCTCTTCTTTTATCTTCATTGCCATATCTGGGCGAGTACGGCGCAGCTTCTGTTTTACTGGTGGGCAGTCTTCTTTCAGAGGTAGCTTGTGCATGACAATGTCGGTGTCCAACCCTGGCATATCCTGATAAGACCAAGCAAAAACATCCACATATTCCCGAAGCATGTCAATCAGTCGTTCTTTTACTGAATCTTGCAGGCAGGCCCCGATCTTAACCTCTTTCACATCTTCTTCCGTACCAAGATTAACCGTTTGAATTTCCTCCTGATGAGGAGTGATAACCTTCTCCTCTTGCCTTAACAACCTGGCTAGCTCTTCAGGTAGCTCATAATCTTCTTCAACCCCTTCATCAGCTTGATTGATTGGATTGTTAAAGTCATACGAAGTCATAGTATTGTTGTCGGTGCAATCTGGAGGGCACTTTCTGCAAGGGTTTAGATTGGTTTATTTTAGTGATCAATTTTATCTTATTTAGAAAAAAGTGAAAATGAAGTTATTTTATTCTGAAAAACATTGCCATTTTATTTTTGTACAAAAAAGAAAAATGAAAAACAGTGAGCGGAAAAAGAAAAGATTCATTTGCAAAAGATGTCCTGATATTCATTGATTGATCTTTGCACAAAATACAAGATGGTCCCATTACAAAATGAGTCTTGTCATATTGGGAAAGATGCAAGACTTGATGCATGCTTTAAAATACAGGAAATAATAATTACTCTGCAGGAGTAACCCTTATAATTTCCTGGGAAGACCAGTTAAGGACTTGGCTCCCCGGGATCCTTGGACGTATCCAGCTCTCCAGGTTGCGGTCGCTTTCCTCCTCGTCTTCCAAATTGTTCACAGCATCCGGGGTGAGCAT
This sequence comes from Lathyrus aphaca, assembly GCA_963966055.1. Lineage (NCBI taxonomy): Eukaryota > Viridiplantae > Streptophyta > Magnoliopsida > Fabales > Fabaceae > Lathyrus > Lathyrus aphaca. The sequence continues at coordinate 50,131,697 of OZ014520.1, forward strand.
TCCCCCGATGACAAACTTGGGCTCCTTGGCAGCCTCTGGTTGATCTTGCTGAGTTGGTTTGTAACCCAACCCAAATCTGTCTTCTTTCTTTTCCACGGGCAACAGCCTGCCCCAGCCTTGGGCGGTACCTTCCTCAACAACCTTTCGGGCTTGCTGATATGATGTTATGGAAGTTCCCAGTACAGCAGATGCTTCATTAATGTCCAAGGCCTCAAACCCCTGACTCATGGTTTCATGGATCTCCCCGTCCATTTCTATGTACTTATACGTAGCCAGATGGCTAACAAAGATGTCTTCCTCCCCATAGATGGTGATGATCTGGCCTTCCCACTCGAATTTCAACTTCTGGTGAAGGGTAGACGTAACAGCACCGGCGGCGTGGATCCAGGGTCTACCCAACAGACAGTTGTAGGCCGGCTGAATGTCCATCACAAAGAAGGTAGTTTTAAGAGTCTGCGGGCCAATCATCACAGGCATATCAATCTCCCCAAGCACTGATCTTTTAGAGCCATCAAATGCTCTCACCACCAAATTACTCGGATGCAGTGCCAAGCCATCATACTCCAGCTTCACTAAGGTTTTCTTTGGCAGAACATTGAGTGATGACCCAGTGTCCACCAGTACGTGAGATAGAACAGCACCCTTGCATTCCAGGGTGATATGTAAAGCCTTGTTATGGTTGCGTCCCTCTGTTGTTAAGTCAGCATTGGTAAAGCCCAGCCCGTGACTGGTGTTGACATTTGCCACCACAGTTTCTAGCTGATTAACGGTAATCTCCTTCGGCACGTATGTTGCGTGCAAGACTTTCAACAATGCGTTCCTGTGAGCTTTAGAACACATCAACAATGATAATATGGAGATTTTTGAGGGGGTTTGGTGAAGCTGATCCACCACTTTGTAATCACTTCTTTTTATGATTCTCATGAACTCGTCTACATCTTGTTCAAAAGATGTCTTCTGAGTTTCTTTGAAAGTTGGCTCTTCAAGTACCACACTCTTTCCTTTTGCTTTGGCAGCAGCTTCTGCTTCAACATTAGGTCTTTGTGTTTGTGAGGCAAAAAGGCGTCCGCTTCTGGTGAAGCCTCCGCCTCCTCCAACATTATCAACTTGTGGAGAAGAGGTTGATGAATCCAGAGTGATTTTCTCCTCGTTGCAGTAGATATCAGAGCCATAATGCCAAGGTATGGCATTGCTGCTTTCATAAGGAACTGGTCCCGGCACCGTAATGGTGACAGGACTGACTGCTGCAGAGGAAGGTACTGTAACAGTGTGCGGATCATAGTAGATTGTGACTGGTGATCTGGCAGGAGGTGCCACTGTTTGTTGTTGGAAATTGATGTTGGGAGGAACGTTTGATGGGTCATAGTAGATCGTAACTGCTGAGACATCTTCATTAATTTTTGCTGGCGTTGTAGAAGATTCTGCTAACAACATGGATGCTGATGTTGTAGAAGAAAGGGCTGTTGACATTTGATTTGTTGAAGTGATGGACGGAGTAACTGCTGATGATATTGATGAATCGGTAGGAATGATTGTTGCTGCTGTTGTAGAAGAATCGGGAATTGTTGTCAAAGGAATTACTGGATTTGTAGGCGCCGTTGTTGAAATCTGAAGGATACCATCCTTGATAAGACCATTTATGCCGCCTCTCAACCTTTCACACCCGTTGACTGCAATGTTGCAATACCCACAACCGAGCTCACACCCGGGGAACACTTGGCACTCTAGAAGCTGAGCTTTAATTTCGACCAAAGGTGTTCGAATTTGTGCAACACTGGTGATCAGGGTAGATGGTTTGTCTTCCTCAATGGCATTAATCCTCGGCCCGCCATGATTAGGCATAGGATTTTTGTTGACATTCGGAGGAGGTGCAAAGTTGAGGGCTTTAGAATCCACCAAATCTTGAACTTTCATTTGCAGGGCCCTGCACTTCTCAGTATTGTGACCAGGTGCATTGGAGTGGAAAGCACACCTGGTGTTGATATCATAATTCTTTGGGAGATTGAGGGGATCTGGTGGTGCCAATGTTCTTAACTCAACCAAGTTAAGCTTCAGGAGTTGTGGCAATAAAGCGGCATAAGGCATAGGGATAGGGTCAATCACCCTGTTTTCCTGTGATGGTCTTTGCTGGAAGGGACGTTGTTGTTGATTGATATTGTTGTTATTGTAGGTTCTCTGTTGCGGATACGTAACTTGCTGTTGATAATGTGGTTGTTGTTGCTGAGGATATGCTGATTGCTGAGGAATCGGAGCTGGAATGGTGACAGCTGCTACTGATCTGTGGACATACTGAGGTCTTCCCCTACTGGCATGAATGGCATTTGTCTCACCGGTCCTTCGGGGTCCCACAAAAGGCTTCCTGGGATTACTGGATGAACTTGCACCATTATCAAAAAATTTGCCCATTTTCAAAAGGCTTTCAATCCTTTCCCCAGCTATAACTACGTCAGCAAAACTGGTGGAGGAAAAGGCAGCCAGTCTATCAATATATGTTCCTTGCAAAGTATTCATGAACATATCGGCCATTTCTCTTCCCGACATGGGTGGTTGGACAGCAGCAGCAAGCTGTCTCCACCTTTGGGCATACTCCCTGAAGCTTTCTCTGGAAGATTGAGACATTCCCATTAGGAGGGTCCTGTTAGGAGCCATGTCCAGATTGTATTGATATTGCCTGATGAAGGCTTCAGCTAAGTCCTTCCAGCACCTAATGGTAGCTCTGGTCAAGTGTGAATACCACTCCCTCGAAGCTCCAGTCAGACTGTCTTCAAAGTAGAACATCCACAGCTTCTCATCCATGGTATAAGCTTTAAGTCTTCCCAGGAAAGACTGCAGGTGAGTTCGTGGACAAGAGGTTCCATTGTATTTCTCAAAGCACGGGGGTTTGAATTTGTGGGGGATTCTCACCCCATCCACTAGTCCCATATCCATTTCATCGAAGCCCAAAGAATTATGGGACTCCAATGATCTCAACTTCTCAGCAATTTCATCTAACCTCCTATCATAAACTTCATCCCCAGCTCCCATAATAGTAAACTACTCTTCCTGGGGATCTTCTTGCAAGATTCTCCCCCCAGCAGTATTTCCTGGCACATTTCTCGGGATATTGACTTCCGGATCTAGATGAGGTCAAAACACTGGTGGATTAACATGAGGCTGACCCCTTTCATTGTTACTAGTTCCCCCTGTTCCAAGATGAGGTTCCTCGGGAGTTTGTCTTTCCACCAATTCCCTTAACCTTTCTTGGCTCTGGGCCAAGCCAGTCATTACGGCCATAAATTGAGTCATTTGGTTCCTCATCTCCACTCTTTCATTAGCCATCTGAATTCTGACCTCAGTCAGGTCCTGCTGTACTTGCTCCATTTGGATACCAGGAAGGTTGTTGCGAGTAGGGTACCGGTGCGTGCGGTTGACAGGGAACACCCGGCGGCGAGCAATATTTCCTGAAGTCACAACAGAGTTAGAAACAAAGATAATAACAAAACCTACAAAACAAAACAAAAGTTAGTATGTAATGCAGTATGCTTATTTGTTTTCCAAGGTATCCGGCTTGGTTCTTGGTTTTGACCTTTCCAGACCTCGAGGAAGATGCTTGATGTTGCTTGAGAAAAGAAACCCAATGAAAGCAAACTAATATATTACAAATGATGAACAATACATAGTTTGTTTTACAACACATGCCCCTGGCGGGTCAAAATACAACAAAAAAAGAAAAGTACATCAAATGGAAATGAACAACAAGCAAAGAAGTCAAACATCCAATCCAAACTCATCCTCCTTAACCTCCTTCAGGAGTGCCTCAGTCACTGGACCAGCTGGATCCTCTGTAATGGTCCTAATGAGGAGGTTCCTGGTGGTAATGGCAGTGGTCAGTTTCTTGTGCCTGTCCTGGTCCTTTGATCTCTTCAATCCAGCTCTGAGTTTTAACTCTGAAATCTCCTTTTGGGCTGCCAACAAAACTTCCTGCTGCTTCTTTTCATTGGCCTCTAGCTGTTCAATCTTGGCTTGAGTCTTCTGATCTTCTTGAGTACGGGCTTCAGTGATCCTGACCCACCTAGCCTGACTTTCTTGCAGATAGAGCTCAGTCCTAGCCTTCTGAATCTTGGCCTCTTTACAAGCATTCTTCAATATTTTCTCCCCAGCCCTTGCTTTCCTGATGTAATCCTCTGTCTTCTCAATCTTGGCCAGATGCTCCACCCTAAGCTTTTTCAACCTCTCAATATCCAGACGACCATCACTCCTCTCCCACAGAGTCTTCTTCAAAGCTTGAGACAGATTCTCATTCCTTTCCTTCAGCTTCTCAAATTCTTCTAGGCTGACAGTTGCTGCAGGTTGTACTGTTGAGGGTCCAGGTGTGTCCTCCAAGGTGAAGGGCATTCCAGTAATCTGAGCTCTTGTACGGGACCAGTCATAGTATTGAGCTGAAGCAACATTATTACACCTTCCAAGAATAGCCATCCCTTTTGTTTGGATGTTGTCCCAAGCCCAGGATGCTTGTCTGACAGCAGCTGAGTTAGGCTTCACTTCACAATACAGGGTCTCAGCCAAATCTTGCACTCTAGGAGGGTGGACCAAAGCATGGCCCAGTTGTCTCTTAAACAGCAAAGGATTGTAGTTGATGCAACCCTTTACTCCTATCAGAGGTACATTTGGGTATTGCCCACAGCTGGTGATAATGTCCTTGCCTTTGGTGCTCTGGGTGCACCATCTGATATCATCTGAAGTCAAAGCAATGAGCCTCTTGGCCCAATTCTTCTGTTGGTGGGGATTCAGGAAGGTATCTGACTTAGGCAGGTGTTTGAGCAGCCAGGTGTGAAACAAAGGAGCACAGCATCTCACCAACTTCCCCCTTTGTTTCTCATTCCTCTGATGGATGGAGTAGTATAAATCTCCCAGCAATGTGGGTATTGGGTTCCTTAGAAGGAAAAGATGAATGGCATTCTTGCTGATAAATTTGGGCTCATCTGCAAATAGTATAACCCTATATATACTGAGGGCTAAAAGTGCACAGACTGCCCTCCATTCTCCTAAGGAGGCCTTCAGGATGGCCTGAGAAATCAAGAAGTTTAAGTGCAAACCAGGGATCCCAGCTTTTGTTATCATGCTTTGCTCAATCAAGGCAGGCTCCAGGTACAGTGCTTTTTCTACTTCTCCATTGCTTGGAAAGTCATCTCTGGGTTGAAAGGGGGTCTACCCCTGATAGGTACTCCAATCAAAGAGGAAAACTCTTCCAGTAGAGGCCCTAACTGAAAGTCTGGGAAAGTGAAACATCTCAAAGGAGGGTCATAAAACTGCAAGCATGTGTGGATCATGCTCCTCTGAGCAGGGTCAAGGTCCATAACCATATCCAGGATACCTCCATAATGTTCCCTAAACAAAGGGATGTGATCTGGTGTGATGAGTGACTGGACCTGCCTGATGCTAGTCAACACAGGCTCAAAGAAATGATGGGATATGTTACTCTTCCTGGGAGTAGTCATGAATGCTGCTGAAGATGATGAAGATAGGTGCTGATGAAGATCAAGACTGATACTAAAGATGAACCACTGATAGGCTGATGCTGGTGATGATGAAGATAGCTGAAGTAGATAACTGATGAAGCAGAGGTCTATGCAGAAGAAGGGGTCAAAACCAAGCCAGATATAATGTGGATACCCTGAAAAACAAATAAACAAATGTTAAATGATGCAAATGATGAGTATGCAAATGATATGCAAGGGTTTGTGATCAAGCTAAATCTGGTTATCTGTCTTGATATAAAGCCCATGTATGTTCAAGAAATCCAGATGGAGGTTTAGAAATCCCTTAACCAAGGTGGGGGACTCAAATAAAGAGTCACATATCCAGGGTTAATCACAAGAACTGTCCAAAATGAGGTACTCTTAAACCAAATAGTAACAGGGTATGATGTGGCCATGGGTACCTGCAAACCTGTAAACAGTCCAACCCCCTCACAGGTAGTGTTCTAAAACAAGGATCCTCAGACTTGGATCAGTTATGAGAAGTGTAAACACTTCTAACCCGGAGGTACAGTGTTTATAATAACCATAAAAGATCCTCCTCTAATTCACCTCAGTTTCTGATGGTCATAATAAAGGTTATCCAGATTTGGCAGGCTTCCCAGATAGCCCTAGCACTACAGGAAATCTGTAGCACAGAGTTCTCAAGAAGAAACCCATATCTGAATCGTGTTTCATATTCCCGCACCAGACCGAAATGGAATGGGAAAGAACATGAACCACTCTAGCCTAGGTGTCACTCAGGTCCCAGGTATAGGACCTCAAGCTCTCAATGAAACCCCACCCACCAAAACAGGAACCAGATCCAGCAATGATAATGACAGTATGAAAAATGTAAAACTGTAAAGAAAAGCAATAAATGAAGTTGTACATAAAGCAATAAATAAAGCACATAAGTAAACACAATTAGCACATAACACCCCAATAAACACAAATCAAACAAACTCTAGGAGGAACCCACAAAAAGAACCAGAAGCCCTGGTTACAGTATAAGGGTCCCCAGCAGAGTCGCCAAGCTGTCGCTCCCACCAAATGACACCTGGTCAGAAGGGGTACAGACGCGAACGGTCGGCGAAAGGAGAGAGAACACACAAGGGTGAAGTCAGAAAGAAAAGAGTCGCCAGCTAGGCATTTTTATCCCGAAGGAAAGGTAATGCTGCATAAACCTGAGAAAAGATAGATAAGACGGTCGCGAACTAGAGAGACTGATAAAGGGGGTTGGTTACAACCAGGGAAGGTATTAGCACCCAGATTGTCCGCCGTACTCGACGGGATCCACGCTTAAAATATTTGTGTTTTAAAAGGGGTAGTGTCAGTGATATTCTGTGTATCAAAGCTGGAAAGAATGCAAGTGTCAGTGTAAAAGAAAAGTGAAGTGTATAAGAGAAGTGTCAGTGTGAGGACAAGAATGAAATGCTCAAGACTATGAGGCTTAAAAACAATGCTGGAAGAGGAAGGAATATACAGAGACTTTTGTTCGATAACAATTAAGTTATGCCTACGTATCCTCTCATGCAATGAGGAAGTCAGAACACCGTAGTTCGACCCAAAGAGACTGAAAGATAAATTGACTTGTGAACTGCTTACTTGTCTATGCTCAAGTGTATGACCAGTCTGGCTCAGGTGCAAACTGTCTTGCATTAGACGGAAGAAGTGAGTTCTTGTTTGTGAGTGAATGAGATGAGAAAAGAATCCCGGAGGAGACGATTATTGTTTGTTTTTGATGTTTTCAATCTTTTATTGCTTTTTGAATTTGTCATAAGAAAATGAGCTTAAGTCTAAACCAAGGGTTAGTAAACTCATCACATCCTCCCTCTGATTAGGGGTAATGAGAATACCTTAAGTGTGAAGTAAGCACCTCACACTTAATCACCATGGTGTAGGATTAAGATCATTAACCTACTTGTAATTATTTTTGATGTTTTTGGTGTTTTTGTTTAGTGTTAAGTAATGAGTTTAAGCCATAATTAGGGATTTAATGGACTCATTACACCATCCTAATAGAAGGATAATAGATGAGAACATTTAAGCTGAGGAAGGCTCCTCAACTTAATCCATGATTAGGGATTAACCTCATGACAAAACAAAGCCTTTAGTAAATGGATTTTAGTTAATGATAAGATGAAGAAGTGATTTTTATGGTTTGTAAGACAACTTGAGGGGGACTTGTCCATTAACACTAGGGTTAGTCCTTCTTAACCAATTAAGGAAGAATTAGAACCCTAATGCAAGGCCCAAGTTACAAGCTTGGTGTCTTAGTGATTATTAAGTGGATTGATTAAAGGGTTTAAACACATTAAGGGTTTAACACTTAGGATTAAAGTTATACACTCCATCCTAATAGAAGGATGCAGGCATGATCTTAATCACAAAGCCTTAAAACCTTTAAGATTTAGTCCTTGATTATGAGGTGAGAAGAGAAGACTCAAAGATGACACAAAGGTAAAACTAATGGGGGACTAATAAAACCCTAATTGTTATCATACTTGGAGATCCTAGGGTTTGTGAGGCTTAAGAGAGAATGATCTTCAAAGAGCCACCAGGGAAGAAGCAGATGAAAGGAGGAAGCAGAGGGAAGAAAAACAACTTGCTTCACTTAAGAAGACAAGTTGCTAGAAGGAAGAAAGTAAGAGATGAACATGAATGAGCAAGCTCACTCTAATACAAAGATAAAATGCAGCAATGGTGCAAGAGAGAGATGAGAAGAGATTGTAAGAAGTGAAGGCAAATTCACTTCTCAAAACAACTTACCACCTGAAAAGTTTGTAAAGGAAATGAAATGCAATGAAGATGAGATGAAATGCCATGATGCAAGACAAAGTCAGAAGCATAAACATGATTTCAATGATGCTAAGATATGATGCAAACACATGTCAAGAGTTGTGGATGATCATACAAGGATGAAGATGCAAATGAAGCATGCTTTGAACCATAAAAGTTCAAGAAACATTTATGAAATGGTATGGATGCATAACATGGCAAATGAAAGATGCAATGATCAAACATGATTCTAATATGTCCTAAGATGTCTTATATGCCATGTTGATGCACAAAATGTCATGGCAAGTTCTTGAATGCAAGCATATGAGAGATGGATGCAAATGAAGACAAGAATTAGGGTTTATGAACAACATTCAACACAAAAATTCAAAATCAGAAGCAAATGACATGATAAAAAATTGAAAATGGGATCAAAGGAACCCTAACCCTACACAAGTTCACTGCCCAAAGGAGGAGACCTAAATCTAAAGCTAATGGAAGTTATGATTTTCTCAAGTTAACTAGGGTTTCAAGGCACTTCAAGAGGAAAAATGCTCATCAAATTGAAAATGAAAGATAAATTCAAACCAATTTTACCCTGAAAACTACATCCTATGAAGAATGCAATGCAAGAAGAACCATCATCAAACTCTTCATGGTTAGGCAGAATGAATTTTTTCTAAGTTTGGACCAAAATATTGCCTTTAATCATATTTAATTCCAATGAAAATTGTCAAAATACATCAAGGACCAAAAAGAAATTTGTTTTGAGAGTTTGATAATGTTTTTAAATGTTTTTAAATGCAATGTGAATTTTTTGGTGATTTTTAAATACCTAAATGCATTTTTAATTAATTAATTTCCATTAACTAATTAAAAATAAACATTTAAATGATTTTAAAATGATTTTTAATGCAAAAAATAAAAATTAAAATATTTTTGGGTTCTGAAAATTAATGAAAGGTTTGACAAAAAATTTCAGAATTTTTTAATGTGTTTTGCTATTTTTAAAAATTCGTGTAAATAAAATGCAAATAAAATGAAATAAAAATAAATAAATGAAGAAGTAATCAGATCCAAGAGCCAGGATTTGAACTGGGGTGAAATTGGTTGACTGGCGCGTCATCCAAGGGCTGAGGCTTATTCTGATTAAATTAACCTAATTATAATTAATTAAACTAATAAATGAGGATTAGGGCTAATCAAAACAATCCTGGCCACTGAAAACGCGCGCGCATCTCACATCCAACGCTCCACATTCAAACTTGGCTAATCACCTGAGATTAGCCCTAATTACCCTCAGATGACTGGAATAGTGCTCCGGTCATCTTCTCCGGCAGCTCAAAACGCTATCTCTCTCCCTAAGCCTCTAAAACCTAATCTCTCTGCCCAGAATCAAACCCCACGCATCACTCAACAAGAATCACCCACTAAGACAAATTTATTTCACATATTCAAGCTGAATCGAAGCAAATTAGTTCTAGGTCAAAAAATTTCAGAGAGCTCATACATGCTTAATACTTGATCATTTTCAAAACTAAACATATCAGAACCATCAGTGAATCATGGAGAACCTTTTAGGAACTTAAAAACGCGTTTCTGGAAAAAATGTTCATCTTGTTACCTGAGATGGAGCTTTTGATTTTGGAGCTTTCTGGCCAGTTCCTTGCTTTAAAGTCCCTCCAATGATCTCCCTGAAGATGCTTTGAGGCTTAGTTGTAGTGTATTATGGCTGGTTTTTGAGATTGATGAAGTTCTGTCCAAAGGGAGTGGAAAATCGTATTTCTGTTTGGGATGGTTTCAGGATCAAATTATGGTTGAGAAATGATCAGAGGATCATGGTGAGTGATTCTGTGAAGTTTGTTTTGAGGTTGCAGGCTTGTGGTATGGGATTAGAATGAAAATGCAAGATGGAGAGTTTTTATGAACTATGGTGATGCTGTGTATTCAGGCCTGCTTCTTGTGTGTTTTGAGTCTCATTTTGTCCACTTATCAAACTGTGATAGGGCAGAGGGTTGGTGGTGGCACAGTGTGATTGGCATGGCCCCTTTTGCAAAAAAGTCAAGTCTATGTGTCCTTTGAAGTATGGGCTGTTTCAGGGCTAGAACAAAAGCATGTTTGCTGCAGCTTGATTCAAGGATGACCATGGAAATGAGATTGTGGCCAATTAGCAAGTTTGTGAGAAGTTGTGGGAGGTTTTGCAAATTTCACTAAGTTTGGCCCTTTTGAAGTTTCTTAATGATCAAGGCATGAAAGTGAGCAATTCTTTGGTGCATACTGAATTTTAGGTCATGAATTATGTTTGTGTAATGCTTAGAAGTTGATTTGAAGTCACAATTGGCCTTGGCATGAAGTTTTGCAACTTTCCTCCTTTGGTGCATAAGTGAAATTATATGATTTTTCCTAACTTTGCAAGGCCATAACTTTTGATCTAAAATGAATTTGAATGAGTTCTTGTACTTTTTGAAAATCGGAGGATTCAATCTACAACTTTCATGACCAAAGTTCTTTCATTTGAAGCATTTTTGAATCAAAAAGAGGAGGTTGAAAAACTTTCCCAAAATGGCAAGTTTTCATTATAAGTCACTTTCCCAAAAAGGCAATTTTGCAAATGGCTTGAAATTCTTCAATTTTGTGAACTTCTAACATCTTCTATGATCAAATAAAGATCATACACATTCAAAATGATGGAGAATGCCCTTTGGTTGGGTCATTGGGGGCCTCAGATGCCCTGATTTTGCACTGACTTGCTCAAGAAGTCATCCCTTGATCAGATGCCTTCCCCTTTGAATTTCTTCATGAAAATTGATATGCATGATCCTCATAACCTATAGAGACCAATAGAAACAAGAATGACCAAAATATTTGGAGTTATGGCCTTTGAAACCAAAACCCTAATTTTAGGTCATCTGTGTAGTTGAACCTGGCTCTGCTTACTTGCCTATCTCAGTTCTTGTGATTCTTTGACTTCCTAGACCTTGTGAGGATATAATATGATGTTTGAACATACATGGACCCCTTTTGAGGTGATTTAAGACCTTTGGAGTGGCTCAGATGGCTCATGGATTGCTCAGGTCACAAACCCTAGATGCAGATGACTTAGAAACAATGCAGTGAAGCAAAAATGCAATATGAGATACTATGATTGAACTTATGCACATGAAAAGATCACAAGCCATGGTGAAATGAGTGAGGGCAAATTTGGGGTGTTTACAAATACCACCACAAAACGATCCAAATAGGTATGGAAAATATTGTTCATGTACTCCATGAATACTCCCGACGCATTAGTAATTCTGAAATGCATCACTGAATACTCATAATGTCCATAACATGTTATCAAAGCCATCTTATAAGTATCCTCAACTTTCACTTTGATCTGATAATAGCTCGACCTCAAATCAATCTTGCTAAACATACGAGCACCTACTAATTGATCCATCAAGCCTTCTATTCTCGGGAGCAGATAATTGTTCTTAATCTTCACTTTATTCAATTGTCTATAATCAACACATTCTCATACTTCCATCTTTCTTCTTCACTAACAACACTAGAGCTCCCCACAACGATACACTTGGTCTTACAAACTTCTTTTCAAGTAAATCCTCCAATTGCTTCTTTAATTCTGACAATTCAGATACAGACATTTCGTATGGTGCCATAGACACGGGTCTAGTAACAGGTACAAGATCAATCGCAAATTCAACTTCTCTCTCTGGCGGCACATCAGGAATTTCATCAGGGAAAACTTCAGAAAATTCATGCACCACTTGCAACTCCATAATCTTAGCTTTGCTCTCAATAGACAACAACACCATCAACGAAAACATATGAGCTTCTTCTTTCATCAACTGCTGCAACTCTCTAAAAGATAACAAACCAATTCCCTCCTCTTCAAGAGTAGAAAACCTCACCGACTTCCTATAACAATTGATATAAACAAAGTTATATTCTAACTAGTTCATTCCTAAGATCACATCCATTCCGGTTAATGACAAACACACCAAATCAACAACAAAGTCTCTATCAAAGATAAATAAAGGACACTTTAAACACACAAGAGAAGTAGTCACTTATCCCTTAGCCAGAATCTCAAAGACCAATTCTCCATTCATAGCAGACAATATAAGACCCAATATTTTAACACAATCAGCAACAATAAAGCAATGAGTAGCACCAGTATCTATAATACTAATTAAAGGAGTACTATTAATCAAACATGTACCTCAGATGAGTCTGTCCTCACTAGTTGTCTGAGTCCTAGATAACGCGAACACCTTTCCAGTATGCGCCTTCTTTGGTTTCTGACACTGACTACCAATGTGTCTTTCCTCACCATAGTTGAAACACATCATCTCTTTATGCTTGCATTCAGATATTGCATGTCCCGTCTTACCACAACGAAAACACCTCTTTACTTTAGCAGTGCATACATTACTCTTATGACCAGGTTTCCCACATTTGAAACAAACAACACCAGCTAGGGCATCTCCCCCACTAGTCCTCTTGCCATCAACTACGTTCTGTTTATCTTCCCAGCTGGAGCATCATAAGGCTTTACACGACTCTGTTAGTGATTGCCATTCCCCTCATTAATAATCTTGTAATGAGCATTATTATTCTCTTCATAAATTTTACAGCTATCAACCAAATCAGTGAAGACACGAATCTTTTGATAACCAACTGCGTTCTAGATCTTTGGATGCAACCCATTCTCAAACTTGATGCACTTTGAAAATTCAACATTCGCCTCATTATAGTGCGGGTAAAACTTAGCCAATTCAACAAACTTTGCAGCATAATCAATAACCTACATGTTTCCTTGCTTCAACTCAAGAAACTCAATCTCCTTCTTACCACGAACATCCTTTGGATAATACTTCCTCGCACTACACCAAAATGGCTTTTTGCAGCACACAAAAGACAACGCTTTTAATGAAAATCGCTGCTATATGTCACTTGAAAATCCACTCAAAAATAGTGCTCTCTAAAGGGCACATTAGACAACGCTTTTAGAAAGCGCTTTCTAAGGTGACCACTTAAGAGAGCGCTTTCTCCTAAAGCGCTTTCTAAGGTATAATTTAAGAAAGCACTTTAATTTAAATTATTTTACAAAAGACCTATAGCAGCGCTTTTTAACAAAAACGCTGTCTTTTTTGCTTGGCACAATTTTACTAGACCATATAAAGAATCACAAAATATGACAAAATGGGGGATCGAACCCACGCCCTTTAGGTAGGGAAAGAAATTTTAAATTATATTAATATATCAAATTATATTTAATATATTTAAATCATATTATATTAAATTTTAATTTATTTTAAATTATATTTATAATTACTCAAATATATCTTTTAAATACAAACATTTTAATTTATTAAAATTATATTTAATATATTAAAATTATATTAATATATAATTTAAAATATATTAATTTAAAATATATTTGAAATTATATTAATATATCAAAATATAATTAATATATTCAATCATATTAAATTATATTTTATTTTATTTTAAATTTTAATTATATTGATAATTTTTACAAAAAAAATATTTATATTTATTCAAATAATATTTTTAAATATATATGATTTAATTAAAATATATTAATATAATTAAATATTTAAAATATATTAATTAATATATATACAACTTAATATATTCAAATAAGATAGTTAAATAATATATTCAAATAATATATTTAAATAATATATTCAAATAATATATTTAACTATATAAAATATATTAATTAATATATACAAATTATATTAATATATAATTTAAAATATATTAATTAATATATACAAATTATATTAATATATAATTTAAAATATATCAATTAATATATACAAATTATATTGATTAATAATTTAAAATATATTAATTAATATATCGATATTATAATAATTAATAATTTAAAATATATTAATTAATATATACAAATTATATTAATATATGATTTAAAATATATTAATTAATATATTTAAATTATATTAATATATAATTTAAAATATATTAATTAACATATACAATTATATTAATATATAATTTAAAATATATTAATTAATATATAGAAATTATATTAATATATAATTTAAAATATATATCATAACTTATGTTATATAAATTTAATGTGATTATAAAAAATGGATGAGAGCGGAGCACCGCTGGTCAAGGAGGTTTATGTGAATGCTCTGGGGTTCTAATCCACTTCGCCACTGACTCATTTTTAATTTTTTTTATATATTCAACTTTAGAAAGCGCTTTCTAGTGAAAGCGCTCTCTAAGGTTATTTATTAAAATATTTTATTATACATTATTTCAGAGACCTTAGAAAGCGTTTTTAACAAAAAGCGTCCTCTAAGGTAAAACTATCAAAAGACTTTAGAAAGCTCTTTTTATAAAAAGCGCTCTCTAGAGTCAATCATTTATTAAAATATATCAATTAATATATACAAATTATATTAATTAATAATTTAAAATATATTAATTAATATATAGATATTATAATAATTAATAATTTAAAATATATTAATATATAATTTAAAAATATATTAATTAATATATTCAAATTATATTAATATATAATTTAAAATATATTATTTAATATATATAAATTATATTAATATATAATTTAAAATATATTAATTAATATATACAAATTATATTAATATATAATTTAAAATATATTAATTAATATATACAAATTATATTAATATATAATTTAAAATATATTAATTAATATAAAAATTATATTAATACAAATTTAAAATATATATGATAACTTATGTTATATAAATTTAATGTGATTATAATAAATGGATGTGGGCGTAGCACCGCTGATCAAGGAGGTTTATGTGAATGCTTTGGGTTTGGGGTTCGAATCCACATTGCCCTAGACTCATTTATTTATTTATTTATTATATTTTCAACTTTAGAAAGCGCTTTCAAGTGAAAGCGCTCTCTAAGGTTATTTATTAAAATATTTTATTTTACATTATTTCAGAGACCTTAGAAATCGCTTTTAACAAAAAGCGCCCTCTAAGGTAAAACTATCAAAAGAACTTAGAAAGTGTTTTTTATAAAAATCGCTATCTAAAGTCAATCATTTATTAAAATATAAAACGTCTCTAATCATTTTCTTATTCAGAAACCATAATCGCTTTCGTTGTTTTCGTTCCTAAACCATTTTCTACTTATTTTCTTGCTTTCGTTCTTGCTGAAGATTATCATTGTTCGTTGATCGTCATTGTTCGTTGTTCGTTGATCGTGCTCATTACTGAAGATTATCTTTGTTGTTGTTGATTTCGTCGTTCGTTTCTCATTGTTGTTGTTGATGTCGCTCCCCCGAAAAGACACCCGGTCAGATAGGGTACATACGCGAACGGTCAGCGAAAGGAGAAGATGGAGTGAAGGTGAATAGAGTCGCCAGCTAGGCATTTTTATCCCGAAGGAAAGGTAATAATGCATAAACCTAGAAAGATATGGATAAGACGGTCGCGAACCAGAGAAACTGAGAAACGGGTTTGGTTACAACCTGGGAAGGTATTAGCACCCAGATTGTCCGTCGTACTTGACGGGATCCACGCTTAAAAGATTTGTGTTTAAAGGGGTAGTGTTTGTGTTATCTGTGTGCAAAAGCTGGAAAAGAATGTACAAGTGTCAGTGCAAGAAAGTGAAGTGAGGTGCTCAGGAATGAGACATAAAAAGAAAACTGAAAGAGGGGGAAGACACAGAGACTTTTGTTCGATAACAGTTAAGTTATGCCTACGTATCCTCTCGTGCAATGAGAAAGTCAGAACACCGTAGTTCGACTCAAAGAGAGTGAAAGATAAATTGACTAATGAACTGCTTGCTTGTCTATGCTCAAGTGTATGACTTGTCTGGCTCAAGTGCTAACTGTCTTGCATTAGGCGGAAGAAGCGAGTTCTCGTTTGTGAGTGAAGATGATGAGAAAAGAATCCCGAAGGAGACGATTATTGTTTGTTTTTTGTGTTTTCAATCTTTTATTGTTTTTTTGGTGTTTGTCATAAATTAATGAGCTTAAGCCTAAACCAAGGGTTAGTAAACTCACCATATCCTCCCTTTGATTAGGGATAATGAGAATACCTTAAGTATGAGATAAGCATCTCAACTCAATTACCATGATGATGTAGGATTAAGATCATTAACCTACTTGTGATTATTTAGATGTTTTTTGGGTTTTTGTTTAGTGTTAAGTAATGAGTTTAAGCCATAATCAAGGATTAGTGAACTCATTACACCATCCTAATAGAAGGATAATAGATGAGCACACTTAAGCTGAGGAATATACCTCAACTTAATTCATGATTAGGGATTAACCTCATGACAAAACAAGCCTTTATTAAAGTGGATTTTAATTAAGGGTGAGATTAAGAAGTGGATTTTATGGTTTGTAAGACAACTTGAGAGGGACTTGTCCATTAAACACTAGGGTTAGTCCTTCTTAACCAATAAAGGAAGAATTAGAACCCTAATGCAAGGCCCAAGTTACAAGTTAATGTCTTAGTGATTATTAAGATGGATTGATTAAGAGGTTTAAACAAATTAAGGGTTTAACACTTAGGATTAAAGTTATACACTCCATCCTAAGAGAAGGATGCAGGCATAACCCTAATTCCAAAGTCTTAAAACCTTAAGGGTTTAGTCTCTAATGATGAGTTGAGAAGAGAGACACAAAGAATACACAAAGGTGAAAACTAAAGGGGGGACTAATCACAACCCTAATTATTGTCATGCTTGGATGTTCCTATGGTTTGTGAGGCTTAAAAGAGATCTTCAGAGAAGCCACCAAGGGAAGAAGCAGATGAAAGGAGGAGAAGCAGAAGAAACAAGTTACTTACTTCACTGAAGAAGATAAGTAACTAGGAGAAAGAAAGTGAGAGATGAACATGAATGAGCAAGCTCACTCTAAGGCAAAGAAAAATGCAGCAGTGATGCATATGAAGAAGATGAAGAGAAATGAGAAGTGAAGGCAAATTCACTTCTCAAGTTAACTTACCACCTGAAAATGTTAGCATAAGGAAAGAGATGAAGTAAAATGAAGCATATGAAATGACAAAGAAACAAAACTAGAAGCAATCACATTATGCAAATGATGTTATGAGATGATGCAATGGCATACCAAGTGTTATGAATGTTCATATGAGAGATTGGATGAAAATGAAGCATGCTTTGAAGTATGAAAACACATGGATGTTTATGAAATGAAATGGATGCAAAGCATAGAAAATGTATGAAGAAATGACCAAGCCATGTTCAAGCAATGTATGAAGAAACTACATGCTATATGGAAAACAATGCAAAACGAATCATTGTCAAACCCTTCATGGTTAGGCAGAAATGAATTTTCAAAGTTAGGGTTCTAAAAAGTGTTAGACGCTGTGGCGAGTGATCTAGAGGGGGGGTGAATGGATCACTCCTTGTTTTCAAGGATTTAAAACGTTTTTCAGAGTTTTCAAAGAGTTACGGAAACGAAGGTCCTGAACAAACAAGCGCCTATTCTGAACCGGCCACTAGAAGACCAGACAAGCGATAACGTGTTGGATTTTACGATTGCTATGATAAAAGATTAAACACACAATATGAAAAACAGTTGAATGCACCTATCACTAAAGCAATTTCCAATGAATCGAAGAACAAATTAACACGAAAGTAAAGAGAGAGAGAGAGAGAGAGAGAGAGAGAGAAGAAACAATACGCCGAGATTTGGTAAGGAAGTTCCCCACGTTCGTCCTCGCGTGTGGGTACGTCTCCCTCTCAATTTCAAATCGAAATTGAGAATTCTTATATCAAAGTTGTTGAATCTGTTGATTACAAGTTTCGAATACAAATACCAGAATTCTAAACTCCTAGAATTTCTTATTGTATCAACCTCCACTTGATTTGAGCCCGATCAAGATTCCCTGCAAGTTATACAATCAATTCACCGGCTCCACGACCTATTTGCAAAATCCACCGATTCCCAAAACTCTCGTTGCGGTTGAATCTGACTTGTAAACGTGACTCACAAAACCCTCAAGAACACACCCATTCTTGAAGGAAAACCCAGCTGGTTTTTCCTTGAAAACTTCTATCAATCTTCAACTCAGTTGGATCTCCGATCGTACCACTGAACGTTATTCCGAAAGCCTTCAATTCACAGGACAGCAAACACTTCCTTGTTGATGTTCTTGAATTAAGATCTTTGAGAAGATGATGAAGATGTCTTTGATTCTAGGTTTCAAACTTGCTCAACATTGAAGTTCCAACACTCCAAAAAACCTATCTTGATGTGTTCTTCAATGCTTAATCACTACAAAATTCGTCTCTACAATTTCTGTAATCTGTGATCTGTATCCTCAAAATGAAACAAAAGCACATATATGTATTGCAGAATCTGTTAGACAAATAACAGAAGAATGAATCGATTCAAGCTTGGATGTATCGATTCATACTGATCAATTTTGAGAAACCAGAATTAGTTAAACAGCATGAATCGATACATCAAAGGATGAATCGATTCATTTTGCGAAATTCAGAAACCTCTCAACAGCATGAATCGATTCATTATGCATGATTTTCAAAAAATTCATAAACATTGAAAAACAAGAGAACAAAAATGAAACAAGCATATTTCTTAATGTAATACCTCAAAATTTGCCCTCATATTCATCCCTCTATTGGCGTATCATTTCGCATTCGTCTGCATTTCGCACCAGGTCATTAACATCATGGTATTTCACTTCATTGTTTCATAAGGCATGTGATCAGGGCTCAAGGAAATTAGGGTTTTGTACCTTATACTTATCTGGCAAGGACTGAAATAACAGAGAATATTCACTGGACTATGATTCCACTCCAAATGTTGTTGCTCAGTTGTGTCTCAATTCAGATGGGAGTTTGAGTTAATTTTGGTCAAATTATTGAAAGATCACTGCAATTTGCAAGGTTATTTTGGATCACGGGACTATTTCTTAGACGATGCATATTCAAAGTTCGGGTTGCCGTGTGTTGTGATTTATCAGGATATCAAGCAGTAATTTGTGTGAAGTCTGTTTTGAATCCTCAGTTTACCAGTGATTCATCTGGATTCGAATGGTCAGGGCATGTTTCAGATAATTCAAAGAGTTACGACTAATCAAAAGATAGTCAGTGGTTCATAAGTGGTTGTGCTTATAGATTTGTGCAAGATTTCAAAATATGTTTTGGGCAAAAGTCAAGATTTCATTCATTACCTTGTTCTTACTATTATGAACCACTCCCAATTATTCCATTCCATCTTCACTTTTCTACTTCAATATGGTTACATCAATTCACCTTCACTTTTCTCGTATTCATTTTTCCATTTATCTTTTGTCCGTAATCTATTTTGAATTATCTTGTATTTTTCATAGCCCATATCAAACTCATGCTTTTCCCTTGTCCATTTTTTACACCATTTAAGCTCAATGGTAATTTTGCTTGAGAGTCATCACAAATGTATACCAAAATGATAGGAGGACAATTCCTTTTGTTTTCATCTTAATACCCAGATCGCTAATCCAACCCCCAATTAGTCATTTTTTAAGCCCAATGAAACCATTTTTGATATCTTTCATTTCCGGTCAATATCTTCTTTTTTGAGTTTCATATTTTTAGTTTTCATTATCTTTCTTTTGAGTCTTAATTAAATCCATAAATTCTTTCCTTAATCCGTTTTCAATACGTCTTTTGGAGGCTCCTCCAAACGGATTCGATACATGTTGGCATGTGATACAAAGTGTTTAAGTGGGTTTTAAGAATTTTTCTCCTTTTCTTAGTTGAAGTCTACAGAGACGTAAAATGGAAAACAAGACAGTTATATATAATTGAAAAAAAGAAATGGAATTTATTACATCAAAAGATATCTAGAAATAAAAAAACTCATGTGTTACAAAGAAACAAATACAAAGAAAAACAAGTCTTCCCAATGAATTTTGAGACTTTGTCCCACTTTCGCCACTCTCGCCCGAGAATCCTATAGTCGACTCAATGTCCCGTATATCATCACTGTAACGAATATCCAGAAACGCCAAGCTGCATAAAATCTTCACCACCAATGAACCGAGTCCTTATCGTCATTTATCACGCCTGAAAAGAAATATATATCATTTGCATATCAGAATAGCCAAAGATTAAAAAAGGGGAGAGCATTGATTCAGCTGATTGATTCAATAAAAGTTTCATCTTGCGACTGCATCCGAAAGGATTTGCAGAAGCAACATCGCTCGATAACAATTTACAAGAACAAAGTTTAAAAAGAAGAAGATGAAAAGGAGTTTCCAGAATGGATAACACATTATTGCAGTGATGATCAAATACTTTTGACACATATACCGAAGTTACCAAGAAATACAAGAATGCAAGTCATGTGCTTAGGGTCAATGGTGAAGTTCATGTCAATCACAAAAATACTCCTCCTTTTGATACCTGGAACTTAGAGAAGCTCGCCGAGCAAAGCTTTCTGATGATGATTGAGTGTGCTCCTTCATACTTACCAAAAGCGTGTGAAAAAAATCATGTCAAACCCTCGACAAAAAGAACCTTTTTGGCCTAAAGCTAGAGTAATCTTCTGGATTGAATCTCGCGCCAGCATAGAAGAAACAGTAGCAGAATCCCGTATTATGGTTCTTGATTTCATCCTAGCAAAGTAGTAAATGGGCTTCTGCTGAAGACATTCAGCCTGAAAAAGCCTACTGCAGCCGGAACATGGGAACAAATTTTCAGCCCTTCCATCCAAACAGACACAACATGTATCTTTTGGGATAATTCTGAGGAGCAGCATCCTTACTAAGTAAATCTTGAAGTAACCAGAACTTTTCCCTGCTACAAATCACAACATCACGCTTCAACCATGCAGCAATAGTGCCAAGAATATCAATTGCCATGGAACGTGCGGCAAAATCCTTGGAACTTGTCCCAGCATTCTGAATTAGTATGGCACACAGAACCTCTAGAATAGAAGGTGAAGCATTTCATCTAACACATAGTTGCGATGTTGTGTGAATAAATAGAATATCGCACTGAGTAAACTGATTGCCTTCAATTGCAAGAGCTGGATGTTACAACCAATCCCCATCCAACGATCACCTGCGTACATCAACACCTTTTCTATTCAATAACAGAACAAGTAGAATGGTTAACAGGATTCCATAACTAACCCTAGTAAAGTTTCATTTTTACAGAATAACCCACTCTCCAATTCAATAATAGAAACCACAAAACTCATAACAAGTCAAAACAGAAAAACAGTTGCAATGATAACTGAATTGTAACAAACTCAAAATTCAGAACAACAAAAACAGAGATTCCAACTGAATTGATAACCGAATTTCTTTCCAGAAGGTTCACCTGATAACTTTCCAGAACCATCTTCAAATCTCCTATAAATCAGTAATCTCCTCTTCAGTTTTTCTTCTTCGACAATCTTCACACAATATTCTAAACACTCATTCATCTCTCCCTTCACCATAATCAGAGTCAATCTGCAATATCCCTTTAATCTTCATACCTTACTCTTCATCCATAACCACACTGAAGCAACGGCTCTTCATCGTTGTTCTTCATAACCGAGACCGCAGCAATGCCGCCACCTTCCATCATTCTGCCCCCTGCCACAACAACACAAAGAAATTCACACCGTAGCTCAACAACGATCTGGTAAGAAGAATTCTCGGAATAATTTCAAACAAGAAGAATAAGAGGTGAAATCAATACGCATACCTGAACGGAATTTCACAACATTCTCCATCGAGCCATCGACGTCTTCATCGTCGCACCTTCATCGTTCGACAACTGGAATCGTCATCAAGCTTGTCGCGGCATAGGAAGAACGACAACTTCATCCATTGTTATTGAGATCGTTAGCGCAGCTTCAAGGTACGAATTCGCATCCTGTGTATTAAATCGCTACTGTGTTTTGTTCGTCTTTCTCGAATTCGAGTCAATCTTTGCGGCTCGTTTTGGTCTCGGTTTAGAGGAGGTGAAGGATTAGATTAGGATTCGTGTAGGTATTGTTAGGTTAGTGGTGAGGTTGTCGAATTGTGGCTTTCTCCGTTGATGTTGCTCCGGCGGAGTTAGGTTTGGATTTGGGAAGAAGGAGAAGTTTGGCCGTGAAAGAGAGAGGTTGCGGCGGAGAGTGATAGGTTTTGTAGGATAGGTTTGAGAAAGAGAAGAGGATGCAGTCGTGTAGAGGTTCGGGTTCGAGGACGGAGGAGATGAGAAGAAGGTGGGAGAAGGGGATGTTGATGGCGGGAAGGAAAGAGAAGAAGGGGGGAGTAGAAGTCTTGCGGCGGCATAGGGGGAGGAGAAGAAGAGGAAAATCAAGTTTAGGTTTAGGGTTTTTGTTCTTGTGATGTTAAATTATTAAATTATTAAATTAGTCATTGAATTAATGTGTTTAATTAGCAATAAGAAAAATCAAATCTTTTTAATTTCTGTTAATCTTTGATTCACCATTAAATTCCTCTTAAATCCAATAATGGGCCTAGTATTCTGCTATTGGCACCCCTCACTTGAAGCCTATTAGAAAAACAACCATAAAAACATGCTAAGCGCACCCCTTCTCCCTATCCTGCGAACTGGGCCTCATCACTTTGCTATTTGTACCCCTGTTTTAGGCCTACATAAGAAAATTAACATAAAAATACACTGCCTGCACCCCCTCCAGTTTCCTGCGCATGTGGGCCTGAAATTGTGCTAATTCCACCCCCCGTTTTGGGCCCATACAGAAAAGCAACTAGGAATAATTGCTTTCCATACTCCCCCTTAAGTCCTGCGCAGCTGGGCCTCTTTCTAGCTATTTCCACCCCATTTTAGGCCCAGCATAATAAAAACAACTAAAATAAATTGCTAATTCACCCCTTTTTCATTTCTTTTAGATTTTAGATTTTAATTAGACATAGGTTAGAAATAATTCCATAAAAAATAGTAAAAATCATAGGAAAATTCTACAAAAATTACAGTAGGTTAATAATTCCATTTAGAAATTTTTGACATTTTTATTTTCTGAATTTGGCATTATTTTCGATTTAATTCTGAATTTTCTCTTAATTGGCTTTTATTGGATTCCATTTAACTGTGCTGATTTTTATTCATTTTATTTTGGTAACTTCCAGTAGCTTTTTTGAGCCATTCTTTTTTCTGTAATTAGAGGACTCATAATAGTTCTTAGGATATTTTTTATGGAAATTTTAGGACCTTTTATCTTAGGTTTTAATGGTATAATCCTTAGGAATTAGTATTTAATTCTTGGCTGGAAATAATTAATTGTTAGGCATAGAAAAGATAAGATTTTTTAGAACCCCTCTTAATACAATATTTTAGATAGTGTTAGGACCTTATAGTTCAAGTTTCATAATTTTTCTAGGAGATTTAATTTTTTTTTTAGAATATTAATTCTTAGGCCTAGATATGCATAATTCCCATTAGTTTAAGTCATGTAAATAAAGTTCAAAAATAATAATAGTCTAGATTAGATTTAGTCATAGAATTTAATTTAGACTTAGGCTAGTTAAAATTTGATTTTAAGATGAGTATTAGGTTTGATTTAGATTTAGTACTTAGGTTTGAAGTTTCATTTCCATGTAGAAGTAGAATAAATAAAAATAGACTATTTTTTTAGTTCATGCCTTTAGTGCATTTGTAGAATTTTATTTCTTATGTTTAATTCCATTGTTTTGCCTTATCATTTGGTTTTTACAACTTTAATAGGCTTCCCCCATTTGTTCTTAGAATCAACTTAATTTCATTAAGAAGTAAGTTGAATTCTAGTAGTTTTAAGTTTCCATTAGGAATAGAAAACCTCACTAACCATTAGGATCACTTGTAAATAAATAAACAAAAATAGGATTGAGTCTTGGTCCCTTAGATTTTTCCTTTCATCAACTTGAGTCTTTCTTTCTCCCTTCAAAAGAAAAGCAATAAAACACTTAATAAAAACCGGACAATCTTGTACGACACGAGACTTTGTTGCGGAGTGTTTATACGCGTCCTGTTTCGGGGCGAGGTGTAAATACTTCCCGCGATGGATAGGTCTTAGTACAAGACCGTTCACAAATAAATTCAAAACACTTCTCTTAAAAGACAAAAAAACAAATAACAAGCGACTATCCTGCGGGAACTTCTTTTCTCATCTCATTCACTCACAACGCGAACTCGCGGCGACTTGTCACACATGCAAGACGGTAAACGCACTCGTACCAGACGAGCCTGCAACACCTGAGCATAGACATACGCAGTTCCAGCTGTAAAAAACACAAACAAATAGTTCCCGCCTAGGTTAGGCGAACTACGTCGACTCTGATCCTCATTATCCCGATGAGGTACGTAGGCAGCGGGGTAGGGCCCGTTCGAGCACATTCTTTATTTTCTCTACATTTTACCCATTCTTTCTTTCCATTTTCTTTTCCAGTTCCTTTCTCGTTTCCATTCCATTTCCAGTTAGCGGTTTTATTCAGCAGCACTTTATGTCTCACCCTTTGAAACAAAACAAGCAAGCGTGGATCCCGTCGGGTACGGCAGACGATTTGGGGTGCTAATACCTTCCCAGGTCGTAACCGACTCCCGAACCCCGATCTTTGGTTCGCAGGACCTTGTCCTTTCCTTCTTCCTCAGGTTTGTGCAACATTACCTTTCCCATTCATTCGGGATAAAAATGTCTGGCTGGCGACTCTAACCTTTCCGCGCCACTTTCGCGTTTGTACTAGGATGAAAATCCCGGGAGCGACAGCTGGCGACTCTGCTGGGGATTAACCTGATTCTTCCGGTTTCCCTTGTAGAGTCAATCCTAACGCCTGTTTGGTTTTGTTTCTTTGGGTGTTTATCTGTTTGATGCTGTGTGCTTTAGTTTAGCTCTACTGTTTTTATTTACAGTTCTTTACAGCTTTACTTTACCGCATTTATTTATCGCTTTCAGTATTTTATTTTCCATGCATCATATTATACTAGACTTTCTGGCTGTGCTGGTTTTCATTTTTTCTGTGGGATGGGGTTACTGTGAGATGAGCTCGTAACCGGGGCTCGAGTGCACCCTAGGACTTAGAGTGGTTCCACTTTGGCTTCATGGCATCTTGCTATGTTGGTAGTAGTGAGTTCCACACCTTGACTTGCGACCTTCTCGGGAATGTATTGATACCGGAATCTTTCTGGGTTGATGCGCTACCTTGATAGTTATGTGCAGTCAGGGGACCGATCATTGAGAACCTTTGTGGAAATATCCCTCTCCAGTGATGACAGTGGCAGACCACATTTGTTGGCAAACCCACTCGCATCCGAGGGCCCACTGGGAACTTGCATAGGATGGCCTGGTTCTCTCATAGGAATTCAGTTAAAGCAAACTGATCGTATGACGATAGTATTGTACCCTTCGGGATGAATGTACTATTGTTTCTCGACTCAGTGCTTGAAGCCGGAGACTTGTGAGGGATGCTTGTTTTTTCCGGACTCAACTGAGACCTCCCTGAGTAGTACATAATGCCAAACCGATTCCCTGATTTGGTCATGAGCCATTTCTCGGAAATGGTGAACGTATTATTGCTATTCGGCTTTGAGAGTCCGTGATGTTAACCCGAGTAGCACACCCGAGAGATTGGGAGGGGTTTACAGGTTTGCAGGAACCCTAAACTTCAACATACCCGCTTTGCCAGTGTTATTATATGATATTATCTGGTGCTATATGGTTCTTTGATTCTGAGATCCGAGATTTCTATTCAGAGAAATTGTTATTGTGATTACCATTATGACCCTGATATTGCGACTATTATTATGACTCTCCACAGACACTTGGCTCGTTGTTCAGCTTCAACACCATCAGTGACTATTCAATTATGTGATCCAGTTCTACAGTTATTGGGTTCTCAGTTATGGGGTTCTATACAAAGATGATGCTGCTATTGTGGTTGTATTCAGACACTTGACTCATTGCTCAACACCGGCACCAACATCAGACCATTGATCATATGCCTGTTGCATACATGACATCATAGCATTTCAGCACACATGTTCAATTATTTCCGAGGATCACATATCTGAATCATTCCATTGGACTTTTTCTGTGTCAAAACTTGAATTAAAGCAGATAGATTCCCCAGAAATAACTGAACATGGCATTTGCATACATCCTTGCATTCTTGACAGGTGTTCAGAAACAAATTCTTTTCCTGACTTGATTTCTCATCAGAATAGACAACTTGAATCACAATCATCAAGGTATATATTTGAAGCAACTCCGGGCGGAGGTAATCGAAGGAAGACCCAGCTGAGGCCGTTCAGGGTAGAGGTATAAGCTTTATTTCAAAACCAGAAACTGCTGAAACAGGAAGTCAACCAGATGAAGACTCAGATGAGCTTGGTTATGGAAATTCTGAACAAAGCTATTTTCATCCCTATTGAGGGGAACTACGCTGCTCTGATTCTCCATTGGTCAATGGAGATACGTAGGCAGGAGATCGTGCAAGATCTTTCCGAGCAACCTTATCTATTAACTTTATCAACCTCTTCCCTCCTTATGTCGTTTGTCAGCATCCAACCTGAGCTTTCCAAAAGAATCCTAGGGGAAGAGAATACGGGTAAAGACCAAAACAACTTGAGAAGAAGTTTGATCATATTTTGATGTCGTACGTGCAACAAGTTTCCTCATTTACGCAAATTCGGAGTGGTTGAGCTAATTGCATCAGGATCATCTCCGATAAAGCTTCCTTTGGGGTTTCAATGCCAAGTATGATTACCATTCTGGGGCACCTGACCTTTTAATTGAAGATTGCAAGTCCTTCAGAGGCAAAGGTGAAGACAAGGTCCCGAATTTGATGGACTCCAAGACTATTGTGTTCACATTAGGTAAAAGTGGGAATATGACACGAAACTGTAATGGAATGAACATCCAGACTGCTGGCTGTTGAAAGTCTTCAGAAGCAATAAGTCCAGACGGAGTCAGGCCTCCTCAATAATGGCAACCACGATGCAAATGCTAGATGCAAGTAACACTCAGGGGCATTTAGACATACCATTGGACAACTGTGATACGTTCAGGAACAAGGTTCAAATTTTGATCGACTCAAAGGTCATCATGCCAGAAGGTCTGCTCACATATTGAAGTCTCCTCATTAAATGGACATCCTAGTTTGCAAGGGCATCTTCAGAAGCAATAAGTCCAGACGGAGTCAAGTCTCCTCAATGACAGCAATGTTCAGCTTCTTTACTGCATTTTCATTTATAGTTTATATTGTTTGTTTAAACATTTGTATGCATGCATGAAACTTATTTGTTTTTGAATGATAACCATAATAAAATGCACATGTTTTTCTTGAGGTAATCCATTAGTATTCACTCATGATTTTGTGTATGTGCATTGCAATACCAACTGTTGAGCTTAAACTCTATCAGGGAGAATGACGAAATGAAAATGCATGAATCTCTAATTGTGTGCTTTTGAGAAAGACCCTGTTGACGATGTACAGGCATTGTTTCAAATCCTAAACACCGGAGATATAAGGGAGATAGACCCTCGCCAACCCATTTGAGCCTTGAAGTAGGAGTTTCTTTTTGCATGAAAAAAACCCTTGCACTAAACCCAGGGGCAGGGTAGGCGTCAGTTAGTTTGACCGAGCGTTCAAATTTCAAAAGGAGTGCGAATCTGAGGATCCATTACCTTTCGTTGTACCAAATCAAGAGGTCCAAAGACCAGAAACCACAATGGTTATCCCAATCAAGAGTCCAGAGACCGGAAACCACAAAGGTTATCCCTCAACAACCAAGAAGTGAGACAATTATGACCCTTTCAAAGCAATCAAGACAAACAGTGTCACACGATTTGTTCAAAAAAAAACAGAAGAATTGAAAAAAAATGAATGAAAAAGCCCGCTAAGTCGAAACTTGAAAACAAGCGACTTAGGCAAAAATTAGGGCATCCCGCTGGACTTCACAATCAAAGATTCACAAGAATCAGTCCAGGCAAAAGTTAGGGATAAGAAAAATAATGCAAAAGCGAAAGACGAAAAGGATTACACAAGAAAGATCCTTGAACAAGAACAAAGTCGTGTGATACAGACACGAAAGGCGAAGGGATGGCTGACTCCAAACAACAACCTGATTGGTGTTTAAAACTGTTAGTGTCATTGGTTCCTCAACCATCACAAAACCCTTTTCGAAAGGTGAGCGCTTGTGCCAAGCTAGCTGAACATAGGAATGGAGAACATCATGAAGATGGGTGGGCACAAATAAATTTCGAGCCTATATCCTTTGCTTCTATAACCGTGAACCAGGCCATGATACAACCCTCAAAAGTCCTAACTGAAACAAGGTTATTTTTGAGAGCATACTACCACGAGACCGCGTTCCTGACTCCTATGAGTGATGTTGAAAGATCTTTGTTGATGTTGCATGTGCATGCTTTCTATTATTCAAAAATTAATGTCGTATCTTAACCAGTGATTCGCTCACAAAGGTTTGTGACATCTTTTTACAGTAAAACTTCAAGATTAACATGTGTGTTGCATTAGAATTTTCATTCTTAAAATAAACATTTTCTGCTTACATACATTTGTTTGGCATCATAAAAGTTTACATATGGAATCTCAGTCCAGAAGCTTAATCTTGCCAAGTTGAGAAGTCTGAAACTTCCGAAGGACAATCTGTCGAGGTGTACTTTTCAAGAAAACTCCATCGAGTAGGGACTTTCCCAACAGTCGTGGTAAGAGCCAACTAATTTGGTGAAATCATGGCGAGCAATCTCTTCAAAGTTCAGCCAAGCTGGGGAAATCACTTCGAGATACAAATCTCTCAAAGAGCCATCAGGCGGAGGCATTATTCAAATTTCAACCAAACTGGGGCAATCACTTCGAGATCAAATCTCTCATGAGTCTGATGCATGCATTCAAATTTTAGCCAAACTGGGGCAATTACTTCGAGATCCAATCTCTCAAAGAACAGTCGGTCTGGGTGTTTTCTTCAAAGCACGGTCAGTCAGAGGTGATCACTTCAAGGCTCGTCCTAGGGCAGGCCACCCCAAGAGCATGAGAAGTACTCTCTCCCGAAGACGGTAAGTCAGAAGCACCTATCCAAGGTTCAAAATACGGGGGAAGAATATCTCACAGTGATATGAAGTTCTTCATGAATCCTTGCGAGACAATTTCTTTCACAGACCATGCAGTCTGGGGCAGTTATTTCGAGATCCAACGAATCTCTCCAAGAGTTTGAAGACACTGAGGCATTTCGTATGACATGTTTTCTGTAAAATCCTCTTGAGACATTTTCTTCCGATGGACCTTAGTCGGAGGCGAGTTGAAAATTTCAAAGAACCATTGTTCACTCATGATTAGTTGACAACCTATCAACCCGGGGCTAGGGGCAAAGCCATTGTCAGCATAGTACTTCAAGAGTTATTTCATCAGCAAGCTTCATTGATCAAAATGTCTTAGCTAGTCTCATTAGACAATCCTTTCTCCAGCTGTATGGCAAAGCGAAAGTTACTTCTTGATCAGAAGGGTATCATCGTCTCTCATCACCAGCATGAGACGCCTTACATCTCTCATTCCCAACATGAGAGGATTTATCTCTTATCCCCAGCAAGTGGCAGCTTGAGCTTTTATCTTCAGCAGGAAGCTTTATCATTGATATCACCCGTCATCCCCAGTAATGTGGAAGTCGAAATTTCTCCCAGCAAGGTAGCAGAAGGTGGGTGTTATCCCCAAGCAGGAGTTTCCCTTCAAACAGGGGCAATTTTCAGCAGTATAAGGAATGTCTTGCCTCCCCAGCAATTACTTTCTCAGCAGTATCATACCTTGGGTTCTCAGCCAAGTCAGGAAGGTCCTCACTTCCCCGTCAGAGTTCAAGAAGAGTCCATCTCCAGAAGGGTCTTGGCTCTCCAATCTCAAAGTCCAATTTATTTTTGGCAATGGCGGCAGTTCAGAGCCGGTGTATCATTGACATCCTTCCCCGCAGAGTTGTCTTCTTCTCACAAAGATCAATCAGATCAATGCAGTGATCATCAGTTCCTCCCAGTCAAGCCATCTGGGATATCTATTATCTCCTCATCGGGAGACCCCTTTGCATTTGCATTTGCATCCAGTAATCATCATTACATTTGCATCCTCCAAAGCGTAGCATTTCCATCGTCATGGAGCATTACGCCATAAATCCAAACATATGCATACCAGCATGGGCCAGTTTTGAGGTATTACATAAGACCCGTTACATCTCCAATCAGATTGAAGTATCCCCCACAGAATGCAACTTCATTTCCCAAGGTGGTTACTTCTACCAAGTCTTGTTGTTATCCCCAGTTGAGTCTTGTTTCAGTACAACAGTCTCATCTTTTTTCGCGTCTCCGTTTCAGTACAATGGTCGCGTTTTGGGCTCTCGTTTAAGTACAACGATCCCGTTCCTTTCGAGTCTCCATTTAAGTACAATGGTCTCGTCTTTGAGTCTTGTTTCAGTACAACAGTCTCATTTTGTTCGCGTCTCCGTTTCAGTATAATGGTCGCGTCTTGGGCTCTCGTTTAAGTACAACGATCCCGTTCCTTTCGAGTCTCCATTTAAGTACAATGGTCTCGTCTTTGAGTCTTGTTTCAGTACAACAGTCTCATTTTGTTCGCGTCTCCGTTTCAGTACAATGGTTGTGTCTTGGGCTCTCGTTTAAGTACAACGATCCCGTTCCTTTCGAGTCTCCATTTAAGTACAATGGTCTCGTTTCAGTGCGAAGATAATGGATCGGTTGATACCATTTTCGTGTAGATCGGTTGATCTTATTTGAGTCATGAATCGGTTGATATCATTTCTCTTCGAGTTGTAAATCGGATGATATTACATTCTCGTTTTTTCTTGGTTATGGATCGGTTGATACCATCTCCATGTTAGATCGGTTGATCTTATTTGAGTCATGAATCGGTTGATATCATTTCTCTTCGAGTTGTAAATCGGATGATATTACATTCTCGTTTTTTCTTGGTTATGGATCGGTTGATACCATCTCCATGTTAGATTGATTGATCTTATTTGAGTCATGAATCGGTTGATATCATTTCTCTTCGAGTTGTAAATCGGATGATATTACATTCTCGTTTTTCTTGGTTATGGATCGGTTGATACCATCTCCATGTTAGATCGGTTGATCTTATTTGAGTCATGAATCGGTTGATATCATTTCTCTTCGAGTTGTAAATCGGATGATATTACATTCTCGTTTTTCTTGGTTATGGATCGGTTGATACCATCTCCGTGTTAGATCGGTTGATCTTATTTGAGTCATGAATCGGTTGATATCATTTCTCTTCGAGTTGTAAATCGGATGATATTACATTCTCGCTTTCCGGGGTGGATCGGTTGATACCATCTCCGTGTTTGATCGGTTGATCTTATTTGAGTCGCAAATCGGTTGATGTTGCGTTAAGTCCTGTTCCGCCAACAGGCACCCTCGGTGTGGCTTCGGTTCGTTCAGCAGTCGCAGTGATTGCATTGATTCTATTCCACCTGGTTCTTTCCTCGTTACCTATTCAGAGGTCAAAATCAAAAAAATACATAAATAAATAAATGGGCAGATGACATTTATGTTACCCTCGGTGTGCAAATTTTCAGGTTTTATCCGAGTATTCAATCACTTCATACCTTGAATGTCTAAAAGCTGTTGCAATTATCCATTCAAGTCTGCAGTTGATTGAATAGGGGCAGCTGTAATACCTCAAAATTTGCCCTCATATTCATCCCTCTATTGGCGTATCATTTCGCATTCGTCTGCATTTCGCACCAGGTCATTAACATCATGGTATTTCACTTCATTGTTTCATAAGGCATGTGATCAGGGCTCAAGGAAATTAGGGTTTTGTACCTTATACTTATCTGGCAAGGACTGAAATAACAGAGAATATTCACTGGACTATGATTCCACTCCAAATGCTGTTGCTCAGTTGTGTCTCAATTCAGATGGGAGTTTGAGTTAATTTTGGTCAAATTATTGAAAGATCACTGCAATTTGCAAGGTTATTTTGGATCACGGGACTATTTCTTAGACGATGCATATTCAAAGTTCGGGTTGCCGTGTGTTGTGATTTATCAGGATATCAAGCAGTAATTTGTGTGAAGTCTGTTTTGAATCCTCAGTTTACCAGTGATTCATCTGGATTCGAATGGTCAGGGCATGTTTCAGATAATTCAAAGAGTTACGACTAATCAAAAGATAGTCAGTGGTTCATAAGTGGTTGTGCTTATAGATTTGTGCAAGATTTCAAAATATGTTTTGGGCAAAAGTCAAGATTTCATTCATTACCTTGTTCTTACTATTATGAACCACTCCCAATTATTCCATTCCATCTTCACTTTTCTACTTCAATATGGTTACATCAATTCACCTTCACTTTTCTCGTATTCATTTTTCCATTTATCTTTTGTCCGTAATCTATTTTGAATTATCTTGTATTTTTCATAGCCCATATCAAACTCATGCTTTTCCCTTGTCAATTTTTTACACCATTTAAGCTCAATGGTAATTTTGCTTGAGAGTCATCACAAATGTATACCAAAATGATAGGAGGACAATTCCTTTTGTTTTCATCTTAATACCCAGATCGCTAATCCAACCCCCAATTAGTCATTTTTTAAGCCCAATGAAACCATTTTTGATATCTTTCATTTCCGGTCAATATCTTCTTTTTTGAGTTTCATATTTTTAGTTTTCATTATCTTTCTTTTGAATCTTAATTAAATCCATAAATTCTTTCCTTAATCCGTTTTCAATACGTCTTTTGGAGGCTCCTCCAAACGGATTCGATACATGTTGGCATGTGATACAAAGTGTTTAAGTGGGTTTTAAGAATTTTTCTCCTTTTCTTAGTTGAAGTCTACAGAGACGTAAAATGGAAAACAAGACAGTTATATATAATTGAAAAAAAGAAATGGAATTTATTACATCAAAAGATATCTAGAAATAAAAAAAACTCATGTGTTACAAAGAAACAAATACAAAGAAAAACAAGTCTTCCCAATGAATTTTGAGACTTTGTCCCACTTTCGCCACTCTCGCCCGAGAATCCTATAGTCGACTCAATGTCCCGTATATCATCACTGTAACGAATATCCAGAAACGCCAAGCTGCATAAAATCTTCACCACCAATGAACCGAGTCCTTATCGTCATTTATCACGCCTGAAAAGAAATATATATCATTTGCATATCAGAATAGCCAAAGATTAAAAAAGGGGAGAGCATTGATTCAGCTGATTGATTCAATAAAAGTTTCATCTTGCGACTGCATCCGAAAGGATTTGCAGAAGCAACATCGCTCGATAACAATTTACAAGAACAAAGTTTAAAAAGAAGAAGATGAAAAGGAGTTTCCAGAATGGATAACACATTATTGCAGTGATGATCAAATACTTTTGACACATATACCGAAGTTACCAAGAAATACAAGAATGCAAGTCATGTGCTTAGGGTCAATGGTGAAGTTCATGTCAATCACAAAAATACTCCTCCTTTTGATACCTGGAACTTAGAGAAGCTCGCCGAGCAAAGCTTTCTGATGATGATTGAGTGTGCTCCTTCATACTTACCAAAAGCGTGTGAAAAAAATCATGTCAAACCCTCGACAAAAAGAACCTTTTTGGCCTAAAGCTAGAGTAATCTTCTGGATTGAATCTCGCGCCAGCATAGAAGAAACAGTAGCAGAATCCCGTATTATGGTTCTTGATTTCATCCTAGCAAAGTAGTAAATGGGCTTCTGCTGAAGACATTCAGCCTGAAAAAGCCTACTGCAGCCGGAACATGGGAACAAATTTTCAGCCCTTCCATCCAAACAGACACAACATGTATCTTTTGGGATAATTCTGAGGAGCAGCATCCTTACTAAGTAAATCTTGAAGTAACCAGAACTTTTCCCTGCTACAAATCACAACATCACGCTTCAACCGTGCAGCAATAGTGCCAAGAATATCAATTGCCATGGAACGTGCGGCAAAATCCTTGGAACTTGTCCCAGCATTCTGAATTAGTATGGCACACAGAACCTCTAGAATAGAAGGTGAAGCATTTCATCTAACACATAGTTGCGATGTTGTGTGAATAAATAGAATATCGCACTGAGTAAACTGATTGCCTTCAATTGCAAGAGCTGGATGTTACAACCAATCCCCATCCAACGGTCACCTGCGTACATCAACACCTTTTCTATTCAATAACAGAACAAGTAGAATGGTTAACAGGATTCCATAACTAACCCTAGTAAAGTTTCATTTTTACAGAATAGCCCACTCTCCAATTCAATAATAGAAACCACAAAACTCATAACAAGTCAAAACAGAAAAACAGTTGCAATGATAACTGAATTGTAACAAACTCAAAATTCAGAACAACAAAAACAGAGATTCCAACTGAATTGATAACCGAATTTCTTTCCAGAAGGTTCACCTGATAACTTTCCAGAACCATCTTCAAATCTCCTATAAATCAGTAATCTCCTCTTCAGTTTTTCTTCTTCGACAATCTTCACACAATATTCCAAACACTCATTCATCTCTCCCTTCACCATAATCAGAGTCAATCTACAATATCCCTTTAATCTTCATACCTTACTCTTCATCCATAACCACACTGAAGCAACGGCTCTTCATCGTTGTTCTTCATAACCGAGACCGCAGTAATGCCGCCACCTTCCATCATTCTGCCCCCTGCCACAACAACACAAAGAAATTCACACCGTAGCTCAACAACGATCTGGTAAGAAGAATTCTCGGAATAATTTCAAACAAGAAGAATAAGAGGTGAAATCAATACGCATACCTGAACGGAATTTCACAACATTCTCCATCGAGCCATCGACGTCTTCATCGTCGCACCTTCATCGTTCGACAACTGGAATCGTCATCAAGCTTGTCGCGGCATAGGAAGAACGACAACTTCATCCATTGTTATTGAAATCGTTAGCGCAGCTTCAAGGTACGAATTCGCATCCTGTGTATTAAATCGCTACTGCGTTTTGTTCGTCGTTCTCGAATTCGAGTCAATCTTTGCGGCTCGTTTTGGTCTCGGTTTAGAGGAGGTGAAGGATTAGATTAGGATTCGTGTAGGTATTGTTAGGTTAGTGGTGAGGTTGTCGAATTGTGGCTTTCTCCGTTGATGTTGCTCCGGCGGAGTTAGGTTTGGATTTGGGAAGAAGGAGAAGTTTGGCCGTGAAAGAGAGAGGTTGCGGCGGAGAGTGATAGGTTTTGTAGGATAGGTTTGAGAAAGAGAAGAGGATGCAGTCGTGTAGAGGTTCGGGTTCGAGGACGGAGGAGATGAGAAGAAGGTGGGAGAAGGGGATGTTGATGGCGGGAAGGAAAGAGAAGAAGGGGGGAGTAGAAGTCTTGCGGCGGCATAGGGGGAGGAGAAGAAGAGGAAAATCAAGTTTAGGTTTAGGGTTTTTGTTCTTGTGATGTTAAATTATTAAATTATTAAATTAGTCATTGAATTAATGTGTTTAATTAGCAATAAGCAAAATCAAATCTTTTTAATTTCTGTTAATCTTTGATTCACCATTAAATTCCTCTTAAATCCAATAATGGGCCTAGTATTCTGCTATTGGCACCCCTCACTTGAAGCCTATTAGAAAAACAACCATAAAAACATGCTAAGCGCACCCCTTCTCCCTATCCTGCGAACTGGGCCTCATCACTTTGCTATCTGTACCCCTGTTTTAGGCCTACATAAGAAAATTAACATAAAAATACACTGCCTGCACCCCCTCCAGTTTCCTGCGCATGTGGGCCTGGAATTGTGCTAATTCCACCCCCCGTTTTGGGCCCATACAGAAAAGCAACTAGGAATAATTGCTTTCCATACTCCCCCTTAAGTCCTGCGCAGCTGGGCCTCTTTCTAGCTATTTCCACCCCATTTTAGGCCCAGCATAATAAAAACAACTAAAATAAATTGCTAATTCACCCCTTTTTCATTTCTTTTAGATTTTAGATTTTAATTAGACATAGGTTAGAAATAATTCCATAAAAAATAGTAAAAATCATAGGAAAATTCTACAAAAATTACAGTAGGTTAATAATTCCATTTAGAAATTTTTGACATTTTTATTTTCTGAATTTGGCATTATTTTCGATTTAATTCTGAATTTTCTCTTAATTGGCTTTTATTGGATTCCATTTAACTGTGCTGATTTTTATTCATTTTATTTTGGTAACTTCCAGTAGCTTTTTTGAGCCATTCTTTTTTCTGTAATTAGAGGACTCATAATAGTTCTTAGGATATTTTTTATGGAATTTTTAGGACCTTTTATCTTAGGTTTTAATGGTATAATCCTTAGGAATTAGTATTTAATTCTTGGCTGGAAATAATTAATTGTTAGGCATAGAAAAGATAAGATTTTTTAGAACCCCTCTTAATACAATATTTTAGATAGTGTTAGGACCTTATAGTTCAAGTTTCATAATTTTTCTAGGAGATTTAATTTTTTTTTTAGAATATTAATTCTTAGGCCTAGATATGCATAATTCCCATTAGTTTAAGTCATGTAAATAAAGTTCAAAAATAATAATAGTCTAGATTAGATTTAGTCATAGAATTTAATTTAGACTTAGGCTAGTTAAAATTTGATTTTAAGATGAGTATTAGGTTTGATTTAGATTTAGTACTTAGGTTTGAAGTTTCATTTCCATGTAGAAGTAGAATAAATAAAAATAGACTATTTTTTTAGTTCATGCCTTTAGTGCATTTGTAGAATTTTATTTCTTATGTTTAATTCCATTGTTTTGCCTTATCATTTGGTTTTTACAACTTTAATAGGCTTCCCCCATTTGTTCTTAGAATCAACTTAATTTCATTAAGAAGTAAGTTGAATTCTAGTAGTTTTAAGTTTCCATTAGGAATAGAAAACCTCACTAACCATTAGGATCACTTGTAAATAAATAAACAAAAATAGGATTGAGTCTTGGTCCCTTAGATTTTTCCTTTCATCAACTTGAGTCTTTCTTTCTCCCTTCAAAAGAAAAGCAATAAAACACTTAATAAAAACCGGACAATCTTGTACGACACGAGACTTTGTTGCGGAGTGTTTATACGCGTCCTGTTTCGGGGCGAGGTGTAAATACTTCCCGCGATGGATAGGTCTTAGTACAAGACCGTTCACAAATAAATTCAAAACACTTCTCTTAAAAGACAAAAAAACAAATAACAAGCGACTATCCTGCGGGAACTTCTTTTCTCATCTCATTCACTCACAACGCGAACTCGCGGCGACTTGTCACACATGCAAGACGGTAAACGCACTCGTACCAGACGAGCCTGCAACACCTGAGCATAGACATACGCAGTTCCAGCTGTA
The DNA here is from genome assembly GCA_963966055.1 of Lathyrus aphaca. Taxonomy (NCBI): domain Eukaryota; kingdom Viridiplantae; phylum Streptophyta; class Magnoliopsida; order Fabales; family Fabaceae; genus Lathyrus; species Lathyrus aphaca. The sequence continues at coordinate 50,169,287 of OZ014520.1, forward strand.
AAAAACACAAACAAATAGTTCCCGCCTAGGTTAGGCGAACTACGTCGACTCTGATCCTCATTATCCCGATGAGGTACGTAGGCAGCGGGGTAGGGCCCGTTCGAGCACATTCTTTATTTTCTCTACATTTTACCCATTCTTTCTTTCCATTTTCTTTTCCAGTTCCTTTCTCGTTTCCATTCCATTTCCAGTTAGCGGTTTTATTCAGCAGCACTTTATGTCTCACCCTTTGAAACAAAACAAGCAAGCGTGGATCCCGTTGGGTACGGCGGACGATTTGGGGTGCTAATACCTTCCCAGGTCGTAACCGACTCCCGAACCCCGATCTTTGGTTCGCAGGACCTTGTCCTTTCCTTCTTCCTCAGGTTTGTGCAACATTACCTTTCCCATTCATTCGGGATAAAAATGTCTGGCTGGCGACTCTTACCTTTGTCAACAGCAAGAAAGAGTTATAGATGATGAATCAGAAACAGCAAAACTAAGATACAAAAGCAGAATTCACTCACAAAGAATGAAATGGAAAGCGCAAACAATTTAAACAAAAGCAAATTTCATAAACAAGGCAGTGAAATTGTCAAGGAAAGTTAAGAATTACATAGCCAAACCAAAACATAAATTGTTCAAACATGAAACACAAAAGAAACTTAAGCAACACACAAATATGAAATGCAATATGAAATGCGTCAATGAGGGAAATGGCCACCACACGACTCCGCATCATCACGATCAGGGTCACGGAAACTTGGAGGAGGAGGTGGAGGAGGCATTTCATCTGGATTCTGCCCCATGAAAGCATAACACCGGAAACGCTTTTGAACTTCGGTGCTTTGAAACCTTTCCATAATGCCCGGGTGCGAACGGCAATCATCCATAAATCCAGACATCTCATTATAGAACACTTGATGCCACTTAACCAGTTCAGTATGCCAGGAATATTGATTATGGTACATTCGAGTATGCTCATCATGCCATTCACGATGCTCCTTATGCCATTCCGTTTGCTGGACATGCCATGCACGAGCTTCCTCATGTCGGGCATTGTTTGCAACTTCCAATTGTGCAAACATGTCAGTGAGATAAGCTGGAGCAGCAGTAGAGGAAGTCGGTGCAGCCGACGAGGGAGCAGGATCATAGTTTGTGGGAGACCACCTTTGTGGTAACCACTCACCCCATCCCGTGTTGGCAGGCGCATCAGGAGGATTTCCAGCTTCTTCCATATCTTCATCCCTGTTTTCTTCAACATATATGTGCTCATCCGGATTGTCAAAGTTGTAAATGCGAGTACGTGTGATGCGTTCAAAGAAGTAGTAACAGCGACGCTCGATGTCCCATCGATACCCCATATGAGAAAGTGTGGCATTGTTGAATTCTTGCACACTAGAGACTGATACGAAAGGCACAGGAGGAAAAGTGACTTTCCAAAACTTGAGAATCCTCATGATTTGAGAAGCATAGGCAAGGGTAATGTTTTTGGAGCTGTTTCGCGTAAGGAAGATACGCTTGACAAAGTAATTTTCCCAATTTAAGGGAATCTTTTTCAGCAAAATGTACAGCAAATGAATATCCGGCTTGTCCAAACGAGAATGTCCACCGGACCTTGGACGTAAGATATGCGAAAGGATCCAGTGCAGAATTCTTGGTACACTTTTGATCATACCTGAAGTTAGTGGCTCATCATCAGCAAGAGGTCTATTCAACTTAGAAATGGATGCACAAAATTCCTTCAAATTAAACTGAGTTTCGAAACTCTGGTCATGCCACATTTGCAAATCATCCACCTCAGATGGCATACTGAACACTGTGGCCCAGTCAGCAGCCTCAAAACGGTATGTTCTTGTTCCAATTAAACACTTAAACATATATCCTCTTGCAGTTTTCACACCAGCATAAAAAGCACGAATAAAATCTTCATGATATTCATCTTTAACATATAAAAAGAATCCAAGACTTTGTGCTTCGAATAAATCCGCAACATCTTCCAAACCTAGAGTGAGAACATCACTAGGATCAAACATATGAGGTTTCATTACTAACCTTGATTTAAAGGAAGTTTCAAATTCTTCCATGATGGCCAGATGAAGGATTGCAGTCCCGGATGGAGGAATTTCAGGAATAGGAGGAGCCTGAGAAGAAGACCCAACAGGTTCCTTGCCTTTTCGTTTACTTCTTTCTCTTGGGAGCATAACTTTTGGAGGCATGGTGGAAGATTAGGGTTTGAGAGAAGAAGAGGGGTTTTTTGGAACAGTTAGGTTTTGATGCTAATGATGTAAATGAGATAATGAGAGAGACATAATGGAGATAATGGGGTTTTGTAACTGATACAAATGTCATGGTAGTTGCTGATGTGTCGATTCAATAAAAAAAACTGAATTTTCGTCAGGATGAATCGATTCATCCCTATTTGTATCGATTCATTTCGCGAAGAATTTGAAAAGTGAAACTGCTATGTATCGATTCAAGGAACTATGAATCAATACATACTGTAACTGACTTTTGAAAGAAATTGTAAAATTAAATCATGAATCGATTCAAGCAAAGTGGGATCGATTCATTATGCGAATTTTTGATTTTGTAGAAGAAAATGAATCGATACAAGGATTTATGAATCAATACATACTGTAATTGATTTAACAGAAATTAAAATAAACAAACATGAATCGATTCATGAATGTTGGGATCGATTCATTATGCGAAAATTTGAATATTTCAGTGATTTTTAGGAATTGACACATTTATGAAGAAGCAAAACAACCATTATGCAGTTGAATGAAATGCAACAAAGTATGCATACTTAAGAATAACAAAAATCAATGTTCAAACATTCATATGAAAAGAAGTTCATGTAAACAAAAGATCATTACTCAAACATACATTGATCATACAATATTACCAATGGTGAAGAGAGGAACGATATTACCTCCATCGTAGTATTCTCATGAGGCACTAATGAAGACTACAATCAAAACTTAGCAAATATAATGAGATAAATAGAAAAAAATATCAATCAAACTTAAGACACCAATGAGGAGAGATCAAGAATCCCTAACTCACGACGAATGTTGAAAAATGGTTCAGTCGCCAAAGGTTTAGTGAAAATGTCAGCAAGCTGAGTTTTAGTATCAACATGCTCAAAAATAACATCGCCTTTTTCAACATGATCGCGAAGGAAGTGATGTCGAATCTCAATATGTTTTGTGCGCGGGTGTAAAACAGGATTCTTAGTGAGATTGATGGCACTAGTGTTGTCACACTTAATTGGAATACGTTTAAGTTCAATATCAAAGTCTTGTAGTTGTTGTCTTAGCCACAGAATTTGAGCACAACAGCTACCGGCTGCGACATACTCAGCTTCTGCAGTAGATAAAGCTACGGATACTTGCTTTTTACTATGCCAACTTATCAAAGAATTTGAAAACAGATGACATGTGCCACTAGTGCTTTTCCTATCTGATTTGCATCCAGCAAAATCAGAATCAGAATAACCTACTAAGCTACAATCGCTTCCTTTGGAATACCACAGCCCATATTTAGGTGTTCCATTAAGATACCTAAATATACGTTTGACTGATTTTAGGTGAGATTCCTTAGGATTTGATTGATATCTTGCACACATACACACACTAAACATGATGTCTGGTCTAGAAACAGTAAGATACAAAAGAGATCCGATCATACCTCTATACCTCTTGACATCAACACACTTACCATGTTCATCTTTGTCCAAGTTTCCATTTGTAGGCATAGGAGTGTCAATTGCTTTAGAATCATTCATTCCAAAACGTTTGAGCAGCTCTCTACAGTATTTTGTTTGACATACTGATGTTCCTTCATCAAGTTGCTTTATTTGGAGGCCTAAGAAGTAGTTCAACTCCCCCATGAGACTCATCTCAAACTCACCCTGCATAACATTAGAAAATTCTTCGACCAAGTGTATGTTAGTTGAACCAAAGATGATATCGTCTACATAAACTTGAACTAAAAGAATGTGTTTTCCTTTGTGTTTAATGAAGAGTGTATTATCCACTTTACCTCTAGAATATCCATGATCAAGTAAAAATTTACTAAGTCTTTCGTACCACACACGGGGTGCTTGCTTAAGACCATATAAAGCACGCTTTAATTTGTAAACGTGATCTGGATACTCAGAATTTTCAAAACCAGGAGGTTGTGAAACATACACTTCTTCATTTATAACACCAATTAAGAACGCACTATTTACGTCCATTTGGTAAAGCTTGAAATTCATAGAGCACGCATAGGCAAGCAAAAGACGTATGGCTTCAAGGCGAGCAACCGGAGCATAAGTCTCCTCATAATCTATGCCCTCCTCTTGGTTATACCCTTGTGCTACCAAGCGTGCCTTATTTCTAGTTATCACTCCGCTTTCATCAAGTTTATTCCTAAAAACCCATTTAGTACCTATGATGTGATAATCTCGCGGACGAGGGACAAGTTCCCAAACGTCATTTCTTTTAAATTGATTTAGCTCTTCTTGCATGGCCATTAGCCAAAATTCATCAACCAAGGCTTCTTTAGCGTTTTTAGGTTCCACTTGTGATAGAAAAGCGAAGTGAGAGCAAAAATTACTTATCTTGGAACGAGTCAACACTCCCTTTGAAATGTCTCCCAATATATTGTCTATGGGATGGTCTTTAGAGGATTTCCAAGCTGGTGGAAGATCCTTCACTTCGGATGTTCCATCCTCTTTATCTTTTTCAATACATGTATCTTCCTCCTTCTCAATAGCAACCGCTTCGGATTGATCAATTTCCGAACCAGCTTCCTTGAGTATGTCTTGTGTAGATACACCTGCGTCATTAAAAGAGATACCTTTTCCGACAATTTTTGGGTAAGACTCATCAAAAGAAACATGGACAGATTCTTCGACAGAAAGTAAACGCCTATTATACACTCTATATGCTTTGCTTGATTGAGAGTAACAAAGAAAAATACCTTCATCAGCTTTAGCATCAAACTTCCCAAGATTTTCCTTACCGTTATTCAAAACAAAACATTTACAACCGAACACATGAAGATGAGACAAGTTGGGCTTTCTACCTTTTAAAATTTCATAAGGAGTTTTATTCAAAATAGGACGAATTAGAATCTTATTGAGAACATAACAAGCCGTACTAATTGCATCGGCCCAAAAGTATTTTGGTAATCCACCCTCATTGAGCATTGTTCTTGCCAATTCCTCTAAAACTCGATTTTTGCGTTCCACAACACCGTTTTGTTGTGGAGTTCGAGGAGCTGAAAAGTTATGCTCAATGCCATACTTGTCACAAAACTTATCAAAGAGGTGGTTTTGAAATTCACCTCCATGATCGCTTCGGATTGTAACTATTTTAGAATTCATTTTATTTTGGGACAGCTTTGCAAAACTTTTGAAAGCAGAAAAAGTTTCATCTTTGCTATGAAGAAATATAGTCCAAGTGAATCTAGAGTAGTCATCTACTATTACGAAACCGTAATAGTTTCCACCTAAGCTCTTTGTCCTAGATGGTCCAAAGAGATCCATATGGAGAAGCTCAAGGGGTCTTGAAGTTGAAATTATATTTTTAGATTTAAAAGAGACCCTTGTTTGTTTTCCCATTTGGCAAGCATCACATAGGTGGTCTTTTGAAAACTTTATTTTTGGAAGACCTACCACTAGATCCTTGGATATAACCTTGTTAAGCAAATCGAAATTAACATGCGCTAAACGTCTATGCCATAGCCATGAATCATCATTTAAGGCTACTAGACATTTAGTGCTTGTTAAGGATACACTCAAAAGATCAAGCATATATATATTGTTTACTCTAACACCCTTAAACACAACATTTTGTTCGGTATGTTCAATTTTGCAACATGTTTTTGTGAAAGACACTTTATAACCTTTGTCGCATAGTTGACTTATACTTAACAAATTGTGTTTAAGTCCCTCTACAAGATGTACATCAGAAATAGTAGTGGTAGAGGGATTACCTACACTACCTTTACCAAGTATTGCTCCTTTGTTATTGTCTCCATAAGTAACATACCCCTTTTTCTTTGCCTTGAAGTCAATAAAAAGCGATATGTCACCCGTCATGTGCCTTGAACATCCGCTGTCCAGAAACCATCTTCTTTCCATGGATGCAAGACACTCATCCTACAATATCAAAAGAGAGAGGTAGGTACCCAATTTTTATTGGGTCCAAGTGGGTAAGTAATAACATGGTTGTCTTTAGGCTTCCATTGATAAATGCCTTTAGGAACAAGAAATCTTCTAAACTTGCATTTTTCAATGGTATGGCCAGCATGACAACAATAATGACAAACACTACGATAATGATGATGTTTACTATTGGTCTTTAAATCCTTTGGAACAAAAGAATATTTTGCATATGGAGGATTTAATGACTTTTTAAACAATCTCGTATCGACGGTATAAGTAATCTTAGGTTGCAAGGCTTTTTCCAATTTGTCTTTAAAAGATATGACCTCTTGTTGCCAAATGTGGCACCTTTCACAATGCCTAATTTTACTACAACCATCAATATCAATAGCTTTTGAATTTTCTGCAATACTAGCTTTCAAGCATTCTAAATCTTTTTCAGCATATTGTACTTTACCTTCCAAGTAAGAAAAATTCTTTTATCGGAAGCTAACCTTTTAAATGCTTCTTTAGCTTCATTATGCAGTTTTTCAAAAGCTACTTTCAATTCAGAAAAAGACATGGAAGAGAAGTTGTTATAATAAGCTTGTTTTACCTTTTTATCATCACTTTTCTTCTTGTGATGGGACTGATTATTGGTGTGAGCCATAAGACACAAATTTGCGGTTTCATCGCTATCACTTGTGCATTGTGTACTTGATGAATCACTATCACTCTCCCAAGCAATGTAAGCTCTTCTTTGCTTATTATTATTATACCTTCTTGGAGGAGCTTTTCCTTTATCCTTTTTCTTTAAAGGACAATCCGTTTTATAATGACCGGACTTGCCACAATTAAAGCAAGACCCTCTTTCTCTATTCTTCTTAACCTCTTCCTGTTTTGAATCCATAGATTGTCTTCTAAAGTTTATGAGATTTTTGTCGGAATGTTTGATTCCATTCTTTCAAATGAATCTATTATATCTCCTAACAAAAAGTCCCATTTCTTTGTCACCGGAGTCTTCGTCACTACTTGACTCATTGTTGCTTAGCTCTTTTTGTGAGGACTTTGAGTTTGAAGCCATAAGAGCTATAGGCCTTTTCTCACCCTCTTTGTCTTTATTCTTCTCTTTCCCCTTTTTACTTTTATTTTCAAACTTTTCTAGACTTTCTAGCTCTTGCTGATGTTCCTCCAGCTTTCCAAACAAAGTAGTCATTGTGAGTGTCGTTAGATCATTAGCTTCCTTAATAGTTGTTACTTTAGGTTGCCATTCCCTGCTAAGACATCTCAGAATTTTATTAGTAGCAATATCATTGGAAACAGGTTTTCCAAGTGCATTCAAACGATTAATAAGATGAACAAATCTCTTTTGCATGTCAGGAATAGATTCTCCTTGTTTCATGCGAAAGAGTTCGAACTCTTGATTAAGTGTGTTAATGCGGGACTGTTTTACTTCAGTTGTGCCCTCATGAGCAATTTCTAAAGCATCCCACATTTCTTTAGCTGTCGAGCAATGAGAAACTCGATAATACTCATCTGCACTAAGTGCTGAAATTAGCATATTTCGAGCTCTCCAATCACTTGACCACTTTTTCTCATCTTTTTCATCCCAATCGTCTTCTGGTTTAGGTACTATGGCTCCTGCCTCATTCATCATGGTAATTTGAAAAGGACCATTTTGAATGGCAGCCCATACGCGCCTATCAACAGAATTTATATGTACTCGCATACAGTCTTTCCAATAGCCATAATTTTCACCGTTGAAAACAGGAGCTCTATTGTACGCCCCCTTTGGTTCAGAATCCATAACGTTACAGGCAGCCACAAAGCACCAGCGAACCGGTGCTCTGATACCACTTGTTAGACGCTGTGGCAAGTGATCTAGAGGGGGGTGAATGGATCACTCCTTGTTTTCAAGGATTTAAAACGTTTTTCTGAGTTTTCAAAGAGTTACGGAAACGAAGGTCCTGAACAAACAAGCGTCTATTCTGAACCGGCCACTAGAAGACCAGACAAGCGATAGCGTGCTGGATTTTACGATTGCTATGATAAAAGATTAAACACACAATATGAAAAACAGTTGAATGCACCTATCACTTAAGCAATTTCCAATGAATCGAAGAACAAATTAACACGAAAGTAAAGAGAGAGAGAGAGAGAGAGAGAGAGAGAGAGAGAAGAAACAATACGTCGAGATTTGGTAAGGAAGTTCCCCACGTTCGTCCTCGCGTGTGGGTACGTCTCCCTCTTAATTTCAAATCGAAATTGAGAATTCTTATATCAAAGTTGCTGAATCCGTTGATTACAAGGTTCGAATACAAATACCAGAATTCTAAACTCCTAGAATTTCCTATTGTATCAACCTCCACTTGATTTGAGCCCGATCAAGATTCCCTGCAAGTTATACAATCAATTCACCGGTTCCACGGCCTATTTGCGAAATCCACTGATTCCCAAAACTCTCGCTGCGGCTGAATCTGACTTGTAAACGTGACTCACAAAACCCTCAAGAACACGCCCGTTCTTGAAGGAAAACCCAGCTGGTTTTTCCTTGAAACCTTCTATCAATCTTCAACTCAGCTGGATCTCCGATCGTACCACTGAACGTTATCCAGAAAGCCTTCAATTCACAGGACAGCAAACACTTCCTTGTTGAAGTTCTTGAATTAAGATCTTTGAGAAGATGATGAAGATGTCTTTGATTCTAGGTTTAAAACTTGCTTAACATTGAAGTTCCAACACTCCAAAAAACCTATCTTGATGTGTTCTTCAATGCTTAATCACTACAAAATTCGTCTCTACAATTTCTGTAATTTGCAATCTGTATCCTCAAAATGAAACAAAAGCACATATATGTATTGCAGAATCTGTTAGACAAATAACAGAAGAATGAATCGATTCAAGCTTGGATGTATTGATTCATACTGATCAATTTTGAGAAAACAAAATTAGTTAAAAGGAAATTTGTATGAATGGTTTGACAATGTTTCTAAATGTCTTAAGATGCAATGTGAATTTTTTGGAATTTTTAGAAACCTAAATGGTATTTTAATTAATTTCCATTAATTAATTAAAATAAATATTTAAATATTTTTAAAATGATTTTTTAATGCAAAAAATAAAAATAAAAATGTTTTTGGATGGAGAAAAATATTTGAAATTAAAATGCAGAAGGAAATATTTTTATTATTTTTCCTAAGTAATTTAAATAAAATGGCAAAGAAAATGGGATTTAAATGAAATAAAAATTAAAATAAAGGGAAGTCAACTGATCTAATGGCTGAGGTTTGAACTTGCTTTGACAACGCGCACAGATGAGTGGGTGAGATTGCTTCAAATTAAATAATCTTGATTAAATTAATTAATTATAATTAGATTTAAGTGGATTGATCTGAGCCTTTCATGCGCGCGGGAACTAAGATCCAAAGGTCCAGATTTAAACCTGACTAATTAACCCTAATCACTAACCTTAATTATTTTCAGGTGACCGGAGCTAGCTCCGGTCATCTTCTTCGGCCACTCCTCTTGCCTATCTCTCTCAAAACTCCATAGAAATGCATCAAATTCTCCAGAAATGATCCTCACATCACTCTAAACAAGAACCAACCAACAAATTCCATTTATTTCACATGAACAGCATGAATCGAAGCAAAACGGAAAATCAACCAAAAATTTCAGAAGCTTGTGAAATGCTTAAAACTCAACCATTTTCGAAACAAATCATATCATGGCAATCAGGGGAACACATAGAATCATTCTATAACATAAAAGAGAAGTTCTGGGAAAAAATTTGAAGGTGGCTACCTGAGCTGGAGCTTTCACTTTTGGAGCTTTCAGACCTCTTATCTTGTGCAAATCCACTTCACTTGACCCCCTGATGGTGTTGCAATGCTTGGAATGAGTTTAAAATGGCTGGATTGAGAGGTTGCAACACAGCTGGTCCAAAATCGTGTTTGTGTTTAGTTGGCTTTTAGGGCTTGGTAATGGTTGGGAAATGTTCTAATGATGATGGTGAGTTGAATGGTGAAGTTTATTTGAAGTTTGAGTGGCTGGACAGAGTGTTTCGAAAGTTTTAAGCTTGAAGGTGATTTTGTGAAACTTGGTGTATCTGAGGTTTTTGGCTTGTGTGTGTTATGGATTGGCTTGCTTTTGGTCCACATAACATAACCCTATTGGCCAGAGAGTGGTTGTGGCTGCAGCTGATTGGTATGGGTCCTTTTGCAAAAAGTCAACAAATTGTGTACTTGAGGTATGGGCTCATGTAGCAGTTGTTCTATGGCATGTCCTGGCTCAGCATTGATCAAGGAGAGCCATGGGATTGAGATTGTGCAGTTGGATGACTTGGAGGGAAAGATCTCATAGGTTTTGCAAGTGTTATGTGATTTTCCCCCTTTGAGAAATCTTGAAGTGCAAGGCATGGAATCTTGTGATTCTGTGGGCAATTTTGGTCAAAATGCAATGTATTATGTTTGTATGATGCTTAGAGAGTGATTAGAGGTCACAAAATGACTTGGTTTGTGAAATTGTAAAAAATCCTCTTTGGTGTGAAAGTGAAAATTATAGGATTTTTGCCAACTTTGCAAGGCCATAACTTGAGTTGCATAATGAATTAGAACTTGTTCTTGTACTTTTTGAAAAGGGAATGATCCAATCTACAACTTTCATGACCAACAATTTTTCATTTGAAGCATTTTTGGTTGAGAAAGAGGAGGTTGAAAAACTTTCCCAAAATGGAAAGTTTCCATTACAAGTTATTTCCATTTTTGGCAACATTTGGTTTAGCTCAAATTTATTCAATTTTGTGAACTTCCAAGCACTTCAATGATCAAATAAAGATCATATAACTTTAATTTGATGAAAATTCCACTTTGGTTCCATTGTTGGGGGCCTCAGATGCCCTGATTTTGCTCTGACTTGCTCAAGAAGTTACCTAGTGAACAGATGACTTCCACAATGAATTTATTCATCAAACTTGGCACATGTGATATTTATAACATATTGAGACTATTAGAAACAAGAATGACCAAAAATTTTGGAGTTATGGCCTCTGAAACCAACACCCTAATTTCAGGTCATCTGTGTAGTGAAACTCTAGCTCTGCTTCCATGCTTTTCAAGTTCTTGTGATTTCTTGACTTCCTTGATCTTTGAGGGATATAACATGATGGTAGAACACACATGGACCCTCTTGGAATGATTGGAGACCTTTGGAATGGCTCAGATGGATCCTTGGATTGCTTAGATCACAAACCCTATATGCAGATGAACTTGAACTATGTAGATGGAACAAATATGCAATATGAGATGGTATGCTTAAACTTATGCAAAGATGAAAATATCACAAGCCATGGTGTGAAATGAGTGAGGGCAAATTTGGGGTGTTTACAGTTGAGGTACGTGGCTTTGTTGTTGTTGTTGTACATTGTTGTTGTTGTTCTTGTTGATACTATTCATTGTTGTTGTTGTTGTCGTTCTTGAAAATAGATAGAAAAGATGAAGATTTTCTTTGCCTGTTTTTGCCTCCCATTTTATGAAAAACACTAATAATGATAGTGAGTGAATGAAAATTTGTTGTTGTGAGTTGAAAGGAAGATGAAGTAGCATTGTCAAACAAAACCTACTGATATGTGCTCGTCAAACAAACCTATTGATATGTGCTTCTTGTCACCTATGGATGACAACATTCTGAGCATTTGTTTTTTAAACAATGAATATTGACAATTAGTTTACATCTACTAAGATCTTGTGTGAAATATTACCAACCAAACTATGTTATGCTTGCGTGGTACAAGTATAACATTTTAGTTTCTGTATTTTTATGTGAATATGCTTTCGTGGTACGACGGTCCTGTTTTATGATACTATATTTATGTGCTAATACTATACAACATTTTTTATGAGACAGTATCAACTTCTAATAATCTTCATTTTTTTATGTAAATTGAAGGTAGATTTTGAGGTGGGGTCTAGAAGTTGTTTACATCTAGATTTTGAGGTGAGGTCTAGAAGTTGTTTACATCTCTACAGGTATATTTGCTTCTTTTTTTTACTTTTGTTTAGTTTAATTAGTGTAACTATGGATAAGAAATGGATGTTTTCAAATCGATTGACATAAGAGTACGAGAATGGGGTCAAGGAATTTGTTAAGTTTGTTGTTACGCACGTCGAAGACCCAAGTCGAATGAAATGTCCATGCTTGGATTGTTGTTTTGTGGGTCGGGTTAACGCGAGTAAGCTATTATCGCATTTGCTAAGGCATGGAATTGATTGAAGTTATACATGTTGGGATTTTCATGGTGAGAAAAGTAACAGGAATGTTGAACCCGAGGGATAATACGACCTATGCTTCAAACGATAATGGCACAGATACATACGATTATGATTGAGTCAAAGAGATTGCAGAAGCACTTGAAGATGATCTTAAGGATTGTCCTCAAACGTTTGAGAGGTTGGTAAGTGATACAAAGAAACTGTTGTATAAGGGTTGCACTAAATTCACAAATTTGTTTGCGGTATTAAAGTTGTACAACTTAAAGGCGGGCAATGGATAGTCGGATAAAAGTTTCACAGACTTATTGGCCCTTATGAAAGAGATGCTTCCAGAGGATAATGTTCTTCCTAATAGAACATATGAGGCCAAAAATATGTTGTGCTCTATTGGCATGAGCTATGATAAGATACATGCTTGTCCAAACGATTGCGTCTTGTTTCAAAGCGAGTATGCACCGTTAAATGAGTGTCCTAAATGCAGTATCTCTCGATATAAGAAGAAGTTGTCTCCAGCAAAAGTCTTATGGTATTTTCCTATAACTCCGAGATTCAGACGCATGTTTCATAGTGAAATCGATTCAAGACACTTGACTTGTTGATGTAAAGTTTCAACATCCGGCAGATTCATCACAGTGGATAAAAATTGATGATGATTATCCTGAATTTGGAAAAGAAGCAAGAAACCTTCGCTTGGCATTATCTACTGATGGAATGAACCCACACAGTCTTCAAAGTATCTCACATAGAACTTGGCCTGTGATTTTAATGATTTATAACCTACCTCCATGGCTATGTATGAAGCGTAAGTACATGATGTTATCTATGTTAATTTATGGGCCTAGACAACCAGGAAATGACATAGACGTATACTTGGCACCCTTAATCGAAGATTTAAAGTTTTTGTGGGAGAACGGTGTGGAGGTTTATGATGGGTATAGGAAAGAAAGTTTCAACTTGAGGGTGATGTTGTTTGGCACAATTAATGATTTTCCAGCATACAGAAATCTATCAGGGTACAACATAAAAGGTCAATGTGCGTGTCCTATTTGTGAAGATAAAAAAAATTTGACGCGATTGGAGTTTGGTCAGAAGAATGTCTTTCTCGGTCATCGTAGATTCTTACATTCGAGACATCACTACCGTGGGTGGAGAAAAACCTTCAATGGAGACACAGAACAAAGTAGAGCTCCACCTATATTGACAGGTGACCAAATTTTTGAAAAGGTGAAAGATGTGAATACTCAGTTTAGCAAGCCTTTTGCAAATACACTTGTCAAGAAAGGGTGGAAGAAGTGGTCAATTGTTTTTGAACTGCCATATTGGAAGTCGTTGTATGTAAGACATTTTCTCGATGTTATGCATATTGGAAAAACTATGTTTGACAGTGTTATTGGTATGTTACTCGATATACCTGGAAATTCTAAGGATAGCCTTAAAGCAAGAAAGGACTTGGTAGCGATGAGGCTGAGAACTGAATTAGGGCCCGTGAAGAAAGGAAACCAAAAATATCTACCACCTGCTGCATATACTCTATCTAGAAAGGAGAAAACGATATTGTGTAAGTTTCTAAGTGAAGTTAAATTTCCAGAAGGATACTCTTCAGATATTAGAAGACTTGTGTCTATGAAAGACCTCAAGTTAAAGAGTTTGAAGACACATGACTGCCATGTTATAATGGAACATTTTCTACCAATAGGTATACGTTCTATTCTGCCTGAAAAAGTAAGAAGCACAATAACTAAATTGTGTTTTTTCTTCAAGTCAATTTGCAGTAAGGTGATTGATCCTGCAATCTTACAAGCATTTCAAAAAGAAATAGTTATTACATTGTGTACCTTTCTTAAACTTCACCCTACATGATTTATCAAATACACAAGGTTCAAAAAACTCCAACTTCTCGAATTTGTCACCACCTAGAAGGTCCTGTTTCCCCAGTTCAACCAGGCCTCTTTCGATGACAAGGCCCAATCTCATATGCCATAATTTTGTCTTCGACATAAGTTTCGTGGATGCCACATTTGTCAAACCACTTACAACTTTAGCCTCAAGGGTATACAAGCCTTGTTTCTTCATACTTTCTTCGACCCTTCATGACTCTTAGGATACTTTTCTCTCATTGAAAGACATATCCCTTCTTGTCAAATTCACCAAGACAAATCAAATTTCTCTTCAAATCAGGTACATACCTAACTTCAGTTAATAACTTTATTGACTCATCATGGAGCTTGAATCTCACATATCTGATACCTGGAATTTTGCAAGCTTTGTTGTTTCCCAGCAGCACCGATCCACCATGTTGATCACATAGTTCCTCAAACAAATATTTGTTTGGAGTCATGTGCCAAGTGCAACCTGAATCCATAATCCACTTTTTTCTTGAGTCGTCTCTTGAAACCACAAGAACATAAGATGATATTCCAGGCGTTCAAGACACACCTTTCTAATGTAACCCTTCTTCTTACAACGATAGCAACTAACACCAGATGATTCACCACTATAAGACTTTTGCTGACTTTTATCCTTCTTCTTGTCAAACTTACCATAATTTCCCAAGAATTTTGCCTTAACGTCCATACCTTCACCTACCGTCAAAGGTTTATGCTCCTTTCGTTCATTCAAATCCTTAGAGTACAAGGCAGATTGAACATCTTCAAATTTCAGGGACTCTCTTCCATACAATAGGGTTTTTCTGAAGTGAGCATGTGTTATGGACAAAGTGCATAACAACAACAACGTTTGATCTTCACCATCGATGTTCACATCAATATTTTCAAGATCAAGAATCAGCTTGTTGAACATATCTAATTGCTCAACCAACATTTTTTGTTGTTGCTCATATTGAATGAATACAAAGTCTGCTTCAGGTAGAGTTGATTCACCAGTGATATGGTCATGTACAAACCTGCAAGTTTCAACCATAACCCTGGTGTCGTCGTCTCCTTTGTTACTTGTCAAAGAACCTTATCACCAAGGCTCAACAATATTGCACTATGTGTGTTGTACCCCAAAATTTTCCCTCCCACAATCAAAGTAATGTTTCCTAAGAGTTCTCTCAAGGTTCACAAGGTTCACAATTGGTCAGATGGATTAAAGGTTTCATCAGACAAAGCCTCCTCCTGAACAATGGATCCAGAACTAGGGTTTTAAATTTCTCCAAGCTAAATGGATTTCCAAGACTTCAAGTAATCTTCATAACATCCCACATGCCATCCCCATGTCAAGTTTCAGAGCTTTCCCAATAAGTTTGACCGGTCAAATGATCAGATGTTCAAATATCAGTCAAGTTGGTTAAAAAGTCAAACTGAGGTCAACTGTGGTCAAATTAAAGTCAAACTTCAAGATTTTTTTCCAACATCAAGATTATGAAGTAAACTTCATCATTTGATTAAGGTTTGATCATGATTCATCAAGGAAATTTCAGATCATCAAGAATCAAGAGTTTCTAAATTAGGGTTTTCATAGGAAAAGTCAACTGAATTTTGACCAGCCATAACTTTCACATGCGTCATCAAAAATTTCCCATACAATGCTCATTTTTAAGGAAATTGAATTCTCTACAACTTTGTGTCTCACAAGCCAAGCCTAAAAATGCTTCATTTGGAAGGTATGGGCTAAGACATTATAGGTCCTTTCAAAAGTCAACAAAAAGTCAACTTTTTCCAAAGAGCATAATTTGAAAATGGTAAGGGATATGGACGTGAGACCAAAGAGGTTTGTTAGAGGACTCTCTAATATTTCTAAAAATTCCAAGATCACTCTCATAGCCTTAAAATTTAGGGAGTTGTGTATTGTCAAAGTTGGGAAAATTTCAAGGGGTGTATGAAGCAAATAAGGTCTAAACATCAAAATTTTCCAAATGGGCCCATCAAATTGCAACCCAATCTCAAATTTAAGACCATGCACAACCCAATAATCAATCATTCTGATTTTTATAATTTATTTTTTATTTATTTGGATTTTATTTGTTAAAATTCAATTTAAATAAAAATAAAATATAAAAAGTCATTTTTTAGATCAAATATTTGTTCTAGAAGCAAATATATTGCATTTAAACTGATTGAAGATTGTCCAAATTCGTGCAAGGCATAATTGGCAAGCAAATATTTGATTTTTGGTTCATTATGAGTTAAGGATTTATTCATTATCAAGCAAGCATAATCCATGATGCAAAAGCCCAACTCTTGACCTAATTTGATCCCTTACATATATACAAACAAAAACAACACAAGAGGGGACGAATTCCTGCAGCCAAGAGAACTTTCAAACTTTCAAATTTTACAAAAAAAAGTCAAATTCGGATTTCAATCTTGGGGCTTCTTGAAGGTGCGCAAAACACAAGGAAGGGGGGTTGGAATTGGGTTTTCTGGAATAAATAAAATTAACTTCTAATGACACGTTTAATTTATCCTGGTTCGCTTGAACTCAAACTACGTCCAGTCCACCCGCCAAGGTGATTTTGCCTCTACTGAGGTCTTAATCCACTATTCAATAAGAATACACACAGAGACCTATAGTCAATGTCTTCTTGAGTCTTCTGACTAAACTTAGTCACTCAAGGAATAGAATAACTATTACAAGAATATAATAAAAACGTAACTTATAATGCTTCTAGATAAGCAGGTATCACTAAGTGAAAGTTACAATAATAAGCACAAGATAATTTGATGATATGTTTGAATATATGAAATGCGTTGTAGTGCGTTGCGTCTTGTTACTAATTTCTTCAAATGATGTCCTTTATATAGTTCTTGATAAAGTAGCCGTTGGAGACATCTTGAACCATATTAGGATATGCTTTAATACCTTAATTTCTTTCCATAAGTAGAGATACTTGTCTTTGTATATTAAAGAAAATATTCTTTAATTAAAGTCTTTTAAGGATACCAGCATCTTCTAAGCGGAAATCAGAGATAATAAATAAAAGATGCGCAGCCAATAAATGTGACATTTAATGCTGGATTCTTCTTTGAGAGTATCTTCTATAAGGTTTCTTAGCTCATACGGATTACTTAAACAAACAAGATTTCCTTCTACACAAGAATAAATAAATTCATTAGAACTTCTAACATGAAAGACTTTGTTATCATCAAAACACTTAGAGGATCAGAACCATATTTGTTCTAACAATCTCCCCCTTTTTGATGATGACAAAACATTTTAATTTAACGAGAATAGAGTTTAATGAATTTAAGTGAACTCCCTTTGATTAGAAGAAAAAAAAAACTTCTTTCAGATGTTCTATGATCCTTAGCTCCCCCTGAGTTGATTGCTTGACCTGTTTCTTTTCATGATAACAACTCAAATAATTTTATCAGAATATGTAAGAGGCAGATTATGGTAAACTGCTATGGATCAGAATCATTTACGTTTCTCCCCCTTTTTGTCATAATCAAAAAGATGCAGAGCAAGGAAAAAATTATAAACGAAAACCAATAGATTTAAAGTACTAGAAGCAAACGCAAAAACCAGTAGAAGTTCAAGGAGTTATGCAAAAAACAGAAGTTAAAAAAACAAAACAGCTAATGCAGAAGATAAGAAAATCATGGATTCATCTTAGTGACTAAAGTCTCCAGCAAAGATTTGATGTCTGATGAAGATTCCACTTGTTTGGTGAGTAGAGTCTTCATTTCAGCAGTTGTTTCTTCTTGCTTGTCTAGACGTTCTTTCACTAGTTGATTTTCCTTTTTCAATTCTTGTAGAGTTTGTAACACAAAATTTGTTGCCAGAGGTGCTTCAGCTTCTGGAGTAGCTTGAGTATCAGGACCATCAGCATTCTCTTCTACAGAAGATACCACAACCATCTGAAGTGCTGAGAGTTCATCCAGAGGTACTGATTCTTTCCAGGGCTTGTTGTCCAGCAGAAGTGGTTTAGTTTGTGCAACATTTGAGACTACTGCTTGAAGGTACTCACAGAAGTTCTGATGAGCAACATCATAGCAGATGTCCTTGAGCCTTTTGGACTCAGCATTAAACCATTTTCTGAGGTTAGCCCATAGAAAATCAGACGCAGCAGGATCAGTAAGCTCTGCACAAGCAGTCTTCAGATCTTCTAACTTTAATTTCAAAACTGTTTCGAAAGCCAGCAGTAAAGTAGAAATGTCTGATTTGGATGGTTTAGGTTTTGGAATGGGTATTGCTCTTTTGTTGGACATAGAGGACAGTTTTTGGAGTGCTTCAAAATTAATTGTAGTTCTAAGGGGATTTTCATTTTCAGTCAAAGTTTCTTCGGGTGAATCAGGAATGTGAATGATTGAAGGTGAATTTTGTGGTGTTGAAATATGATGAGAAATTGAGGCAGCATCTGAATCTTGATAGTGTTCAAGATCAAGATCAAGAACAGCTCGCAAGGCAGATTGTGTTTCATTTGTAGGGGAACGATCAATATCAGAAAGTGGGGTGTCATCAATTGGTATGTCAAAGTCTGAGATAACTTGAGGTTGATGGTTTTCTGTTTCTGTTTCTGTTTCTGGTGGATATAATGAGGATAGGACGGATGCTACAGCAGAAGTTACAGGAACTTCAGTTTGAATGGAAGTAATATTTTGAGGTGGTTCAGAATCAAGAGTTTGTTCAGATGGAATATTAGCAGAAGATGGTTGGCTAGGAGGTAAGGTGCTAGAAGGTTGTTCAGACACTTCTATATTTACAGCTTCTACTACAGTAATGGAATCAGGATTAGAAGCAGAAGACTTACCTGTTGTTCTAGATGATTTTTGCATCTTCTGAGAAGAGTCTTCAGCAGTCTTTCTTTTCTTTAATCTGAGAGAGGCAACATCTGGAATTTGTTGTTGGAGTTCTTTTGGATTGAAGTCAGGTACCGTACCTTGACGCTTGCAGATATCCATATAGTTGAGAACAACATCAGCTGGTGTATCAGAAGAAAAGAGAGGAAAGCCTTCCAAAGGGATCCTTCTGGTGCTGATAACTTCTCTAGATTGAAGAGTGGGTTCTTGCTGAATAGATGTGATGAACTTCATCTTCTTCAGGTTTTTAGCATTCAAGGGTTTTCCAACGTCTGTTTCCAAAAGTTCAGTTTGTTTTAATTCTGCTAGGAAGTCCACTAGCTTGTTCTGACAGAGAATATCAGAAATTAATCGTCCAAAAGGAATCCAATCCCTTTTGGTCTTCTCACCATCCTTTGTTTCTTTCACAGCGACTCTGAGATTCTGAAAGAGTGTGTGTGCAAGATTGATTTTCTTCTTTTTGGAGATGAAGTAAAGGAGGAATTGTTGATCCAGATTGATGTAGTCTGGAGAATTTGTAGGTTTCCTGTGACAGATTGTCCCAAGAATAATTTTTGCCCAAATACGCAGATTAGTCTTTAGGTCTTTGATCTTATTTGATGGTTTTCCAGCGGTGAAAATTTCTTTAGCAATCACAGCAGTGTCAGAAACTTTGTCCATATCACTACATTTGATACCATTGCCATCAGTTTCAAAAAGTTTGACAAAATGGTCTTCAGAGATAACCACCTGTTTGCCAAGCACATAAGATGTAACCTGTGCGTCATTTGAATAAGCATACACCCAAAATTCTTTAACCAGTTTAGGAAAGACTGGTCCCATTAATCTATCAAAATACTTTTCCCAGCCTTGAGCTTCAACATGCGGGAGGAGGTCAAAACCATTTTCCTTTAAACTTGAGAAGTCCACAAACAACTCACACAGTACTTCCAATTTTTCAGTGGGAATGGAGAGAGTCTTTGAGGGTTCAACATAGTGAGCATCCGAATAATCTTTGCTTTGAGATGATGAAGCCATTTAGGTACTAAGATGAACTGTTAGGGTTTAGGGTTTTAAAAAAATTGAGAGAAAATAGGAGATTGAGAAAAGTTAAGAGAAAGTAAAATGCGGGTAAAATTTGAACGTGGGAAAGACACTTGATATAAATAGAAAGAAAATTAATGCGATTAATTAGTTGAAAAGTTAGTGGGGAAAAAAAATTAAGTTTGAAAACATAATGATTAACAACATTAAATGCGCTGACATGGGGTAATGCGTAAACGATTCTGGAACAGTTACCCAAGAGATTTTCTTGCCTTTTTGGTGTCAAAACAAGCCGTATCAGATTCCAGAATCTCAACAGTTATCCTTCTGAGCGAACAGTTGCCAAGGCATGTTCTGTCACTCTTTAGAATGTGAACACGTGTTTTGATTCTGATGAGAGTCCTTAGAGCTTTGTTGACAGTTGTTGATTTGAAGATCTGCAAGTCAGTCCTTTGAACAGAAGTTCTAAGAATGAAACAATTAGAGCA
Source organism: Lathyrus aphaca (assembly GCA_963966055.1). Taxonomy (NCBI): domain Eukaryota; kingdom Viridiplantae; phylum Streptophyta; class Magnoliopsida; order Fabales; family Fabaceae; genus Lathyrus; species Lathyrus aphaca. The sequence goes on from OZ014520.1 coordinate 50,189,931, forward strand.
TAGAATCTTCTAGAATAATCATATAGAAGAGAAGTAGAAGAACTTCTAGAGATAAAACATATGAATTAAAGCATTTTCATTCTGGACATAAATTCATGCTAAGGTTAGTTAGAATGAAATTAAATCTATCTTCAGAAAGGGGTTTAGTAAAAATATCAGCCCATTGGTGATTTGTGTCTATAAATTTTAACATTAAAATTCCTTTCTGAGTATAGTCCCTAATGAAGTGATGTTTAACTTCTATGTGTTTAGCTCTAGAATGTAAAATGGGATTTTTAGATAGACAAATAGCAGAAGTGTTGTCACAGAGGATTGGAATGTTACTCTCGTAGATATTAAAATCTTCTAGCTGATTTTTCATCCAGAGCATCTGAGTACTGCATCCAGCTGCTGCAATGTATTCAGCTTCTGCAGTTGATAATGCTATGGTTGGTTGTCTTTTGCTAGACCAAGAGATTAGATTGTCTCCTAGAAATTGACAACTTCCAGAAGTACTTTTTCTTTCTGTTCTGTCTCCAGCAAAATCAGCGTCACAATATCCTACAAGTTTATACTCTTCTGATCTTCTGTAATACAGACCAAGATTAGTAGTACCTTTCAGATATCTAAAGATTCTCTTAACTGCTGTTAAGTGAGTTTCTCTAGGATCTGATTGGAATCTAGCACATAAACATACACTGTATAGAATATCTGGTCTAGAAGCAGTAAGATAGAGAAGAGATCCAATCATACCTCTGTAGAGCTTCTGATCTACTTTCTTACTTACCTCTTCTTTCTCCAAGATACACGTAGGATGCATAGGAGTTTTGGATATTGAACTTTCTGATAAATCAAATTTCTTCAGAAGTTCTTTTACATATTTGCTTTGATGGATATATGTTCCTTCTGATGTTTGATTTATTTGAATTCCCAGAAAGAACTTTAATTCTCCCATCATGCTCATTTCAAATTCTGCCTGCATAGATTTAGCAAATTCCTTTCCCAAGGCACTTTTAGTAGAACCAAAAATTATATCATCTACATAAATTTGACATATCAGAAGATCCTTTTTAATGTTTTTACTGAAAAGAGTTGTATCCACTTTCCCTCTGATGAACTTGTTTTCCAGAAGAAAATTACTTAGTCTTTCATACCAAACTCTGGGAGCTTGTTTTAAACCATATAATGATTTTTTGAGTTTGTAAACATGTTCTGGAAATTTTGTATTTTCAAAACCAGGGGGTTGGTGTACATACACTTCTTCATCAATATAACCATTTAAAAAAGCACTTTTGACATCCATTTGATATAGAATGATATTATGATTTATAGCAAATGATATTAGAAGTCTGATTGATTCTAACCTGGCGACTGGTGCATAGGTTTCTGTATAGTCAATTCCTTCTTGTTGACTATAACCTTGTGCAACCAGTATTGCTTTGTTTCTGACAACTTCTCCTTTCTCATTTAGTTTGTTTCTGAATACCCACTTGGTGCCAATGATGTTGAATCCTCTGGGTCTAGGAACTAGATCCCACACATCATTTCTGGTGAATTGATTAAGCTCTTCTTGCATAGCCAGAATCCAATCATTTTCTGATAGAGCTTCTTCTAAAGAAGATGGTTCAATCAGAGAGACAAGTCCTAGTAATGTTTCTTCAGAGTTTTTGAATGATGATCTTGTTCTGATTGGTTCATCTTTCTTCCCCAAGATTTTATCTTCTGGGTGATTAATATTGCTTCTAGAAAGCTTCTTCTGGATGGGTTCTTCAGGTGTTGACGGAGCAGTTGTATTATTTTGAACTTTAGATGATTGATCTTTAGCATTTCTGTTTGTAGATATTTCTACTTCTATATCTGCAGTAAATTCATTCTGCTTTGGCTTTTCATAACCAAGCTTATCATCAAATCTGACATGAATAGATTCTATCACAATACGTGTTTCTGTATTGTATACTCTGTATCCCTTAGAACGTTCAGAGTATCCTAACATATAACACTTTTGTGCTTTAGAATCAAATTTATTCAGAGTATCAAGAGTATTTAACATAAAGCAAATACATCCAAAAGGATGGAAATAAGAAATGTTGGGCTTTCTGTTCTTCCACAATTCATAAGGAGTCTTTTCAAGAATAGGTCTTATAGAGATTCTATTCTGAATATAGCATGCTGTATTTACTGCTTCTGCCCAAAAATGTTTAGCCATATTAGTCTCATTAATCATGGTTCTGGCCATCTCTTGTAAAGTTCTATTTTTACGTTCTACAACCCCATTTTGTTGTGGAGTTCTAGGACAAGAGAAATCATGAGATATGCCATTTTCATTGAAAAATGATTCTAATTGTTTATTTTCAAATTCACCACCATGGTCACTTCTGACTTTAATGATTTTTGATTCTTTTTCATTTTGAACTTGTTTGCAGAAGTTAGAAAATACAGCAATTGACTCATCCTTGTGTCTAAGAAACTTTACCCATGTCCATCTGCTGAAGTCATCTACGATCACCAATCCATACTTTTTGCCATTGACAGAAGCAGTTTTCACTGGTCCAAATAAGTTAATGTGCAAAAGTTCTAATGGTCTAGAGGAAGATACAACATTTTTAGCTTTAAAACCTGTTTTTGAAAATTTGCCTTTTTGACATGCTTCACATAGAGCTTCTGAGTTGAACTTCAAATTTGGAAGTCCTCTGACTAGATTGAGTTTGTTAAGTTGAGATAATCTTCTCATATTAACATGTCCCAATCTTCTGTGCCAGACCCATTGCTCAGTTTCCACAGACATTAGACATTTTACATTTTGATTTTTTAATTCTGAAAGTTTTATTTTATAAATGTTGTTCTTTCTCTTTCCACTAAAAAGGATTGTTCCATCTTTCTGACTAACAGCTTTACAGAACTTTTGATTAAAGATTATGTCATAGCCATTATCACTTAATTGACTTATGGATAATAAATTATGCATTAATCCTTCTACAAGTAGAACATTAGATATGGAAGGAAGATTTCCATTACCAATAGTTCCGGAGCCAATAATTCTTCCTTTTTGATTGCCTCTAAAACCTACGTGGCCTCCATCTTTTAATTCAAGACTTTGGAACATATGCTTTCTTCCCGTCATGTGACGTGAGCATCCAGAGTCCAGGTACCATGATTGGTGTTTCAGTTTTGCTGTTAAAGACATCTGCAACATACACAATTTTATCCTTGGGTACCCATATTCTTCTGGGTCCTTGTTTGTTAGATTTTACAAACTTCTGATTTATTTTAGGTTTTAAATCAGAACTTGTAGAGCAAGATGACTCACTAGTGTATATGAGATCATGATTATGGCCATAGGTGAAATGAGAGCTTAAAGGAGTATTAGTATTTATGACAATGTCATCAAGAGTTTCTTTATTTTTCACATAGCCTATGCCTCTTCTTTCATTTCTGCTAACGCCATAGATCATAGAAGCAATCTTACTTCTATCTATGCTTTTAGTAAGAAATTGTTGAAAACTCTAATCGTATTGTTTTATGATATTATCAGAGTTGATTAGATCTTCTAATTCAGATTTCTTCTGAGCCTTAAGTTTCTCAAAAGAATTTTTGCATTCAAAGAGGTTTTCTTTCAGCTCAGAGTTTTCTGTTTTTAGTTTTCTAACATCTTCTAATTCAGATACTAGACTTTGTTTAATGTCTTTGTATTTGAATTGAAGCTTCTGATATTTTTCAAGAATTTCTGAGAGGCTAGCTTCTAACTGAGATCTAGAAAATTTGGAAAATACCTCTTCTGAATCTGATTCTAACTCTGATTCTGATAATTGATCATCTTCTGGTATGTTTGCCATTAATGCAATATTAGCTTGTTCATCTTCAGAATCTGACTCTGCTTCAGATGATTCAGATTCATCCCATGTTGCCATGAGACTCTTTTTCTTTTCTCTGCTGAATTTGTTTCTGGGTTTTTCTTTCTGAAGTTTTGGACATTCATTTTTGTAGTGTCCTGGTTCTTTGCATTCGTAGCACACAACTTCTTTGCCTCTGGGTTTCTTGTGACTAGATGTTGATTCAGAATAATTATTTGATCTTCTGGTGTTTCTGAACTTCTTCTGACGATGCTTCCAGAGTTGTTGAACTCTTCTTGATAGGAGAGATAATTCATCTTCTTCTGATGAGCATCCAGAGCTTTCTTCTTCTTCTGCCTGTAAAGCTTTAGAAACATGTTTGTTAGATTTAAGAGCTACAGACTTACCTTTCTTCTGGGGCTCATCTTCTTCTAACTCAATCTCATGACTTCTCAAGGAGCTGATCAATTCTTCTAAGGAAATCTCATTCAGATTTTTTGATAACTTTAAAGCAGTAACCATGGGTCTCCAAGCTTTTGGTAAACTTCTGATGATTTTCTTAACATGATCTGCTGTTGAGTAGCCTTTGTCCAGAACTTTTAGTCCAGCTACCAGAATTTGGAACCTTGAAAACATTTTTTCAATGGTTTCATCTTCTTCCATCTTGAAAGCTTCATACTTCTGGATGAGAGCTAGAGCTTTGGTCTCCTTGACTTGAGAGTTGCCTTCATGTGTCATCCTTAGAGAATCAAACATGTGTTTGGCTGAATCCCTGTTTGTAATCTTCTCATATTCTGTGTACGAGATGGCACTTAGAAGTATGGTCCTAGCTTTGTGATGATTTCTGAATTCCTTCTTCTGTTGAACTGTCATATTTTTTCTTTCAATTTTCTGACCATCTTCTCCAACAGGATGAATGTATCCATCTGTCACCATGTCCCAGAGATCTCCATCTAGAGCTAGAAAGAAACTCTCCAGAACATCCTTCCAGTAGTCAAAGTTGTCACCATTGAACATTGGAGGTTTAGCATTGATCTTGTCATTCTGATAGTCATTGTTAATTCCAGTTTCTGCCATGTGTTTATCTTCTAGATCTTTTACTGACACGGTTAAGTGTAATACTCAGAACCTAGCGCTCTGATGCCAATTGAAGGTGCGCAAAACACAAGGAAGGGGGGTTGGAATTGGGTTTTCTGGAATAAATAAAATTAACTTCTAATGACACGTTTAATTTATCCTGGTTCGCTTGAACTCAAACTACGTCCAGTCTACCCGCCAAGGTGATTTTGCCTCTACTGAGGTCTTAATCCACTATTCAATAAGAATACACACAGAGACCTATAGTCAATGTCTTCTTGAGTCTTCTGACTAAACTTAGTCACTCAAGGAATAGAATAACTATTACAAGAATATAATAAAAACGTAACTTATAATGCTTCTAGATAAGCAGGTATCACTAAGTGAAAGTTACAATAATAAGCACAAGATAATTTGATGATATGTTTGAATATATGAAATGCGTTGTAGTGCGTTGCGTCTTGTTACTAATTTCTTCAAATGATGTCCTTTATATAGTTCTTGATAAAGTAGCCGTTGGAGACATCTTGAACCATATTAGGATATGCTTTAATACCTTAATTTCTTTCCATAAGTAGAGATACTTGTCTTTGTATATTAAAGAAAATATTCTTTAATTAAAGTCTTTTAAGGATACCAGCATCTTCTAAGCGGAAATCAGAGATAATAAATAAAAGATGCGCAGCCAATAAATGTGCCATTTAATGCTGGATTCTTCTTTGAGAGTATCTTCTATAAGGTTTCTTTTTAGCTCATACGGATTACTTAAACAAACAAGATTTCCTTCTACACAAGAATAAATAAATTCATTAGAACTTCTAACATGAAAGACTTTGTTATCATCAAAACACTTAGAGGATCAGAACCATATTTGTTCTAACACTTCTTACAAGCGATTTTAAGGTTGCAAATGAACCTCTGATGCTTCCATAACATGTCCCCATCATTATTATCATCTAGCTCATACCTTATGATCATAACCGAATGCGTTTTCCTTTGACTTTATTTTTTTCGATTCTTATATATTTGCTTGTCATAACCTAAAATTAATGATTAATTTGTGTTTGTTACATTGTAAGGATGATTTATGGGCGGTTACTTGGAAGTTTCATGGCCAAATGCGAAATCCGCCATTGTTAGGGTTTCACCTTCGAGTTTGGGGCCTTACGATTTAGGCTATGAATGAATCTTTTGAGAACATGGCTACGACGTATAGGTCATGGGTAATTAAATAATGTTATCAATTTGGATTAATTTCGTGGTTTATGTGATGATTCGAAAAACGTAGGTTTACATACGAAAACAAAGTCGCAGGAAAGTTCATAGCAAATTTCGTAGGAACGAGGTTGAAGATGAAGTCTTGGCGCCAATGGATTTTTTTGAAATTGAAATTTATAATATAATTATTTCTTTCTAATGATTTACGTTGTAGGACTGGTAGCCTGATGGCTAGGACGCGCACATATGAGGCAAGGGGGCATGGGTTCGATTCCAGGTCCCCCCATTCTTTTTTTATATTTTGTTTTCTTTGCCAGGTTTAATATATAATCTATGTTATCCAGAATATTCACCAAAGGTGCGCACAACCTAGTGGTAAAATGCATGGATTCTGAGGTAAGGGTTGCAGGTTTGATCCCTGCCACCACCATTTATTTTTTGGTGATTTTCTTGTTTTCCTATTAATTAACTAACTAACCCTAAAAACAAATAATTAATCCAAATTAATCCCTAACTAATTACTTCATCAGGCATTTTCTAAAAAAATTAAATCTCACTAATTTCTTTTTTTTTATGTAAAATATTTAATCTTTCTTTTAATTTAAAATGTTAATAGTTTTCTTTATAATTTAATTAAATTGAAAATAAATTCATTTTTTAAATATAAATTATTATTTCTATTCCATTAATCATTATTTTAATATATTTTTTTCTATATTTCATGTAAATTAATTAATAATATTTAGTAAGTAGGTTAATAATTTTCTTAATTCTTTTTTTAACTTTCTTAAAAAATAAAAATAAATAAAACTTAATTCTAAACCCTTTTTTTTGTAAAACCCTAATTTATCTTTTTCTAACCCTATATTAAAAAAAAACTTAATTAATTTATTCTTGCTTTATTATTATTTATTTATCTTTACTTTTTTGTCTTATTTTAATTATCAGAAAAATGTATAGGTCATTATTTGATGTAATTTATTTTCTCGCCCGATTATTATGTATCTGCCCCAAAGCGATGTAATAGCGTAGGATTTACTGCTTTTTTCGCATTTTTTTATTATTTTATTTAATTTGCATGGTTAGTAATAATAGGGAGTGCAAAAATGTAATTGATTAAAAAAGACTTAGATAATTTAAATAAAAAGAATAAATATCTGAAATAAATATTTGCACACGTAAGTCGATCTATGATCACTGTCTGCGCCTCTTAGGGTATTCCTCTTAAGTTGCCTTTTAAACGGTCAAGTCCCTCGAAAATGGGGTGTCTTAAGCAAAACCCTACAAATAAAAATCATCTTGTCCCTCCCCCGGTTAAAAGATCAAGTCCCTATGATGTTGCCTACAATGATCTTGTCCCTTCGGTTTAAAAGATGATAGTCCCTCCCAATTGCTAAAGACACCCTTCAAGTTGCCTTCGTTGACCGTACAATGACCATACGCTCGTCCCTTAAACAAATCCAAGGTAATGACTACCTATTCATTAATAATAGGGACAGTTTTACCCTTGAAAGAATTTAAAAGAACATGAATGACTTAGTCTAGGGTATGTACCTTTTAGTTACTTGCTCACACTTTAAAAATACTTTTCACACCTCACTATTTTCAAATATTTTCAAAACAAAGGCTTTGTATACATCCATACGAGGATCATTACAAAGTACTTAGAAAATTTTCTAAACACACACTACACTTTCTTTTTTTCAAAACAATTAAGTGAGCCAAGTAACTAAGAGTCCATGGATAACCATGGATATAAAGGGTGCTAACATCTTCCCTTTATATAATCTACCCCCCGAACTCAAGTCTTTTAAAAATAGGTCTTTCCTGTTCTTTTATGTCCTTTCCACTTGGATAAAATAAAAGTCGGTGGCGACTCTTGCTATCCGCAACATTTATAGAAAGTCAGTTATCCCACCGTGTTACAATGTGTTTTCTCAATCATGGTCTTCTTTTCAACTGTTGTTAACACAACATTCATGGTTGTTTCTCACTTCAACGCTTCCAAGCAACCCTGCTAAACAAGTAGGGTTTTCATTCTCAAGCGCCACAGACCGAAATCGTTCACTCCGGTGAACTTTTCAATTTCATACTTTGTTGAAGGCATCTTCTCCATGCTCACTGCACCAATTTCTTATGAATCAGATACCTTAGAAACAAAGTATAATATGTTTCTTTAAGATCAAGAAACCCACAAGGGTTAGGGTTTAGGGTAAACAAGGATAACAACAAGGATTGATTATAAATTGTTATTCTTTCCTTTCTCTTGAAACAAGATTACAAGTATACAAGAATAAAAATAACCTCTCTCACTTTGAATTAGGGTTTTATCTTCCTATTTTCCCTTATGAAAAAGATGAGAGACTATTATGCTATTTATAAGAAAATTAACACACTAACCTAATGGGTTTTCTTAACAATTACTCATTACAAGCTAACTTAGGGTACAAGCTAACTTAAATAATTGGATCCATAATACAAGGCCCAATTTAACAACAACATTTGAGCGGACTTCGATGACATGCTAAACCTAGAATTTATTCCAATATCTCACACATATAAATTGAGATGTGATATAATAAAAGAAAAATGTTATTCTTACACCAATTTCCTATATCTATATCGTATTTCACTATTCACCAATATGGTATTGGTGAAAATAAAATATTATAATAATTTCTTTTAAATAATATAAAATTTATTATTTTAATAATTTTTTTAGATTAAATGATATTTATACAATTGTGTAATTGACCAAATTCATTACTGCATTAACCATATTTTTACACTACATTAATCAATCTGGTGACTGCTCAAAATTATTTTTAACACCTGAATGTTTATTAATCAACTTCATTACTGCATTAACCAAGTTTTTACACTGCATTAACCAACTTTGTTTCACTAATTTCAAGTCACTATTCATTGCTACTGTTCACGTTCAATGTTCATGGTACTATTCACGTGTACTGTTCATAATTTTTTTACTTTATTTAAAAAACATTATTCACCGTATAAATACGGTGAATAGCAGGGACAGACCGTTGTAGTGACAAGGGGGCCACAACCACACCAATTTGTTTTTAATTTTTTTCTTCATATTGTGAAAATACATAAATGCCCTTTATTAAAAAATAAAATTACAACATTGCCATTATACTATTATACCTACTTTATAAAAATAGATTACTTACGGTATTAGTTATTGATAGAAAAGAAAAAGTGTTGTCGTACAATATAGCTAAGAAAATAAAAACGGCAGCCACAACTAAATTGTTCCTCATTGTTTCTCTTCTTTATTGTACTACCAATCTCTGTTTGCCGCTCTCTGAACTGTATACTTTTTTAGTAAATGATTTTTCTTCCATTTATTTATTTGCTTACATAATAGAATATTAGGTTTTTTCTTCAATTTCACAAATTGACAATACAATCAAATTGATAATATTGTATTAATTTAAAGAATATTGTCTAAGATTGAATTGTGAATTTAGGGATTTTGGGGATAGTTTCTCTTTTATAAGTTGTAATGTGAATTTAAAGAGCTTTGGGAATTTGTTGTGTTGTGCTGAAATTTTAATTGAAGTTGAACAATACTAGACTAAAGTGTACTTTTTTTATTAATTTATTCAGTTGATTTTGTAGTACAAAAGTGATAATGAAGAGTAGTAAAATTGATTCTTTTTTTAAGAGGAAATAAAGAGATGACAGAAATTTAACTTCTATGTATGAATCTCAAAGAGTTCTTGAGAATCCAATAAATGAAGAAAGTGTTAATAGAGTTTAATTTTCTCATATGACATTGAGAATTCTTTAGAACGTGATCTTGGAAAATGTCATCCGATGTGGGAATATCCATTAAATCAAATCGATTAAATACGAAGAGCTTATTTCAAATGGGGTCCATATCAAATGCATTTAGAGTAATATCCATTGTCTGGAAAAGAAGACCATCGAAGAAGATTTCAACACGCTTGATTTAGTCTTTTTCCTTCACGCTTAGAATATTCACCTTCAGAAGATGTTACTTATTGATTATCATGTTATCTTTTTAGCAAAATACCAAATGAATGTCCTGGTTCAAATGTCTTCATTTCTACAAATTTTAGAGGTTGGAAGAAAGTTAGAAATGGAAAGCATTGTGCATTTCTCAAACACATAGGGAAGGATTCTTGTTCACCACACAACTATGCTATGAAAGATTGTCAAGATCTATTAAATCAAGATGGGCATATTAGGAACATTATTTAAGCTCAAAGTTCTATTGAAATTATGAAGAATCGACTATGTCTCAAGACTTCAATTGCCACAATTCAATGGTTAACTTTTCAAGCTTGTGATTTTATAGGTCATGATGACAGTAAAGAATCATTAAACCAAGGTAATTGTCTTCAATTGATAAAACTTTTGGCATGTTACAATGATGAAGTTGCAAAAGTCATGTTGGAAAATGCTCCATCAAATAGCAAGTATACTTCACATAAAATTCAAAAAGAGATCTTGCACATTCTTTTAAGTAGGGTGAAAAAGCATATCCGTGAAGAAATTGGCGATTCCAAATTTTGCATTGTTGTAGATGAAACTCGTGATGAATCTAAAAAAGAGAAAATGTCTCTTGTTTTAAGATTTATTGATAAATATGGTTTTAAACAGGAGAGGTTATTTGGTCTTGCACATGTTAATGACAATAAATCTTTAACTCTTAAGCAAAAGGTATGTGATTTACTTTCTCTACATAACCTTGATGTCTCTAACATTCGTGGTCAAGGGTATGGTGATTCTAGTAATATGAGAGGAGAATGGAATGATTTACAAACATTATTTATGAATGATTATCCTTATGCATATTATGTTCATTGTTTTGCTCATTGATTGCAACTTGCCCTGGTTACTGCATCAAGAGAATTTAAACCAATTCATCAATTCTTTGATAAGCTAACTCATATTGTAAATGTTGTTTGTTAGAAAGCGTCATGATGAGTTACAAGCTTCCCAATTAGATGAAATTGAACATTTGTTAGAGATTGGTGAGATTGTAACTAATAAAGGTGAAAATCAAATTGGTACTTTGAGATGGGCTGGAGATACTCGTTAGGGATCACACTTCTTTTCTATTAGTAGCTTGATAAATATGTATGAAGCAATGTGTACTATTTCAAAAAAAATTGCAAAGGAATGATTAAATTATGCTTCGCGTGGAAATGTTAATAGTGCTTACAATTACTTAAAATCATTTAATTTTATATTCATATTGCATTGATGAAAGAAATTATGGGTGTCACAAATATGCTTTGTCAAGCCTTACAACAACAATCTCAGGATGTAGTTAATGTTATGCATTTGGTTTGTACAACAAAAACCCTTATTCAAGAATTGAGAGAGGATGGTTGGAATAAACTGTTTACTTGTGTGAAGTCTTTTTGTGAAAAACATGATATTGAGGTTCCTGATCTTGATGATGTTCATTCAACAACAAAATTTGGACGCTCTCGTCTTGAAGAGAACCAAGTAACCATTGAGCATTATCTTAGAGTTGAAATATTTTTCGCTACCATTGACAAACAATTACAAATGTTGAATAGTCGATTTAGTGAGGAAGCGGTTGATTTGTTAACTCTAAGTTGTGCTTTGGCTCCCACAGAAATTTAAAAGACTTTTAACTTTGATACTATTTGTATAGTTGAAAAGTATTATCCTATGGACTTCAATGAACAAGAGAGGATTAATTTACAATTTTAACTTCAGCATTTCATTATTGACGCTGGTCAAGCATCGAGTTTGAATAATTTTATCAACTATTCAAGACTTATGTTCGTCTTTGGCTGCAACTGGAAAGAATGAAATTTATTATTTGATTGATAGTCTGCTCCTTCTTATCATGACTCTCCCTGTATGTATGGAGACTAATGAAAGATCTTTCTCTGCAATGAAAATTATCAAGATAAGATTGAGAAGTAAAATGGAAGTTGATTTTCTAGAAAATAGCATGACGATTAACATTGAAAGAGAAATTGTTGCAAATATTGATTTTGATACTATTATTGATGATTTCAAACTACTAAAAAATCGTACAGTATTATTTTAAGGTATTTGTAAGTAATAGTTTTTAGTCATTTTATGTTCGAGTTTGTGTTTATTGCATATTAGATATTTTATATACAATATTATATGAATATTTTATTTATAAATTATAATTTAATTTTATGACCACTCCAAATATTATATTCTAATTCCGCCACCGATGTATAGTATATACATTATAGGTATTGGGGGTAAAAAAGGTATAAAAATAGCATTCCTGATAATAAAACTACCTGAAACACTAAACCAAACATGTGCTATTAATGCACTGAATCAAGTTTTAAGGAATATAAAGTACTATAAAAATTGAATAACTATAATATACAAGCATGTACGTATTGATCAAGCATATACAAGCACGTACGTATTCATCAAGTATACATACATAGAAAAATACAGTACTTGATATCTGAGTGAAGTTGAAAAGGATGTCAGATACGAATTCGCTTTTTTCGGGATTGAAATGAAGTAATGTGGGCTCGCATTCAAAAAGAACACCGAGTTTGAAGTTTGCATTACCAATTTGTACTATAATTTTCAGTTTTCAGCCTTTCAGAAAAATGAAAATGCAAATTTTCTGACCACTTGGTATATTTGCGGTTGAGTTTCATACACAAAAGAGACAGGTAAGCTGCTATTACAGCCTCTCACCTACCTTTTACACTCTCTTGTACGGTTTCTAAACTCATTGCCTTATGGATAAAAACCACCAAATGCTTCATCCATTGGGATAGGGTTTTCTACTTTTTCAGGTGTGTGTAACTACTACAATTTCTTTTCTTAGGGTTTTTATTTTTTTTCATTATTAAAGTTAAGTAGAATCTAATTTTTTTATAATAAAGGTTAATACAAAAGTTTGTCCTACTTGTAGCTTGGTTAATATAGGTCTCTAAGTACAAAAGTTGTTTTTACTCTAAAGTTTTGGTTTTTAGCTTTAATTAATTTGACTTAATAAAAACTAGAGTGCATCCAAACATATAGCACAGAGCGCAAAGAAGTAAAGTTATGACTTTTTAGTTTTTTACTAAAAAAGCTTTAAAAATTCAATTTAATATTAATTTTATTAAATGAAATTTTAAAATGATTTCTATAATATAACATATTTTTGTTATTAATTTTTTTAAAATCATAATAAAAACTTGAAATAAAAATTTGATTCAAATAGTTGTTATTAAAATGTTATTTTAAGTAATTATCATCTTTTTGATATTTTTTTTTTAAATATCAAAATCATCTTATTGATATTTTTTTATATCAAAATTTCAGAAAATTATTAACTTTGAAGTTATTCCAAATGATTTTTTTCTTAAATTGTAATTTTAATTATATTTTGATCTTCGATAACATATTTTTATGTTAAAAATGACAAAATTAGACTCTGCTTGGGAAAATAGTTTTTGAGCTTATGTCTTATAGTTTATAAGCTCTTATAATATAAAAAAAAAGTCTTGTTTGGTAAGAATCTTTTCATTATGAGTTTATAGTTTATTTTACTAGCTTATGCCTTATATTTCAAACGCTATTTTAAATAGCGTTTTAGCTTATAGTTTATAGCTTATCATTTTTTCTTCCATTTTTATCCTTATTATTTTAATTGAATCTACTACTACCCTTTATAATTTATTTTAATTTAAATAAAGCAATTATATATTAAATCTCTTTTATGTAACTTATCAAACTAACTGAACCACTAATTTAACTAAACACTTCAATTAGCTTATCAGCTATAAGTCATCAGTCATCAACTATAAGCTATAAACTATAAGCTATCAGTCATCAGCCATAAATTAGAAACTATAAGCTAACGTATCAATCAACCGCTATTTTTACCAAACAAAGCCTTAATCTACTAATTTGTAAAATACAAATTTGAAAAAATTTAATATTTCAAAAAATATTTTCATAAAAATCATTATTTTTAAAATATATTATTTTAAAGTTAAGGCAAACATGTTCATAATATAATAAATTAGTTATAGATATTTAATCAACTTAATTATAAGCAAAGCACAATATGAGATATTCTACTTGACCTAGATTCCAACCAACTACTAAAGTTTAGCTTTGCTCCAAAAATAAATCAACTACTAAATAATATTTTATTTTATTTTATAAGTTTATTTTATTTTTAAAATTTCTTGCAAAAAAAAAATCTTTTAATTTCTTGCAATAGACTTGACACACAACACCATAGTCATTACTAATGAAGACTTCTCTTTCTCTATCTTCCAATACAGGACTCAAAACTATGCAACATTGGTTAAGATTTGCAAACATGTAGTTGTGAGCAATATTAGCGCCCCTCGCGAGATCTTTTGGCATCTAAGTCGGTGGATTGTATCATCTTAAATATTGATGGTAGTAGCTTGGGAAACCCCGATCTTTCTAGATTTGGGGGCTCCTTCGTAGATCAGATGGCTCTTGGATCAAAGGTTTCACATGTTATATTTGAATTACAAACAACTTACATGCTGAGCTCATGGCTCTTCTGAAATGTCTTCAAATCGCTTGGGGTGGCCACAAGAACTTAAAATGCTATTGAGACTCTCTAAATTCTATTCATCTTGTTAATATTTCTCTCAACCAGTGGCATGCATACGTGTCTATCATAGCTTTGATTCAAGAATTGATGAAGCAGTGTTGGATGCTTTGTTTGATTCACAATCTTTGGGAAGTAAATGTGTGTGATGATATATTAACAAATATGGGATCTTTGATTGTTCAACTGTTGACTCTGATAGAGTACCCTTCTCCTGACCTTCTTCTTCCCTTACGGGCAGATGATAGGTGGGAAGAGATACTGTGTCTTTAATCTTCTTTTCTTTTGTTTTATTTGATTACCACTCCCTTATAAAAAAAATTATGCTTCTATGCATCTATAAAAAAAAGGATTCAATTTATTTATAGCTAACTTTTTGCAAATTTTATATTTTATTTAGAGGTACATCAATCGCGAACATTTCTGAAATAGTCAAAAATTTTATTATTTTAATTAAAAATAATTTTATAATAATAAAGTCAAAAACAAATGAAATATTTTAATAAAAATTAATTAAAAAAAAAAATACATTTAAACTAAATACATATTAAAGATTTTTTAGTTTGAACTAGTTTTAGATCAGGTAAAATGTCCAACAAAATTACTCCAATACGATTGCCTGATCCAAACCTCGTATGTTTAGACTGACAAACAGATATACGCTCATTAAGGAGTCTTACACCGAAAAGAAACATCACGTCTATCCCAATCGTTGGAATCCATCCAACAACCTCTATACAAAGCGTCACATTCACCAAGAACAATGTCATTCGTATATAAATGTGACTTCACCTCACAACAATGAAAGATTCATTTTACACATTGAAAATTTCTTCTCTTTTATTTTAGTTACTTGCTCGTTGAAGTGTTCATCATAAAGATATATTCAATTTATTGTGAAATATGGAATTTATTTTATCCAATGAAAATTATTAAAAATTTGAATGTAACTCTTTTTCCTACTAAATTATCATTTATTAAGAAAATAGGAGAGATTAATATTGTAATAAAGGTAATCCAACAAAATGAAAATTGCTACGGAACAAAAGGAAAATACAACAAACGGTACATAAATAAGTAAAATTACAAACATCTTTAAAATTACATGAATATCATTCAATTTTGTGTACATACATTTTACAAAATCAAATGGCCAAGAATATACCAACTAAATAAATGGTATAAGCCCACCAAAATCATTGTGTCCTTTTGATCAATAATGTAATATATACTTGACCTATATTTTCGTCTCTCTGCCCCAACACAGATTGTTATCAGTGTAGTTATAATTCAAACAATAAATGTAGCAATGTACAAACAAACTCAAAGTACTTCACTGCCCTAAATTAAAATCTCTTTTCAATTTCTATTCCTTCCTCATACAACACAAAAAAAAAAACCTAAAAAAAACTATAAAATTAACTCTAAAATGGTTATATTAGTACTTAGTATAGTTAGTACTTGGTAGTAGTACTTAGTGGTTAGTTAAATCTCCTTTCAAAGATAGAGATAGGAATCTCAGAAAAGAAAAGAAAAAATGATTATATATATAAGTCTAGAGGACTGTACTTGGACCGTTAAGTATAGGAGCAGAGAAGCTACCACTGTGTTGAATTGTGATCTTTCCAAACAAAAAATTAGGGTTTTCAACCATTGAAAATTGGTTCCAAATGTTCTCTTTCCCTAATAATTTCCCTTCATCTTCTTCTTCTTCTTACCCTAATAATAATAATAATACCCTTTCTTTTCTTATTGACAACAACCCTCAAAATAATGATTTTCCATCTCTTCTTGATGATCCTCTTTCTTCTCTTCCTTTCACTACATCAACAACTCATCATCATGATGTTGTTGTTCCTTTATTCCATGATCATGAAACCACAACTATTGCTTCTAATTTGGCTGTTTCTGACTATCACAACAACAACACTTCAATGTTTGAGCCTCCAGATTCTTCAAACTTTGGTGGTTTTCCTAATTTTCTTGTGACGCAGAAACAACCGTCGGTGATTGTTGGAAAGAAAGATAGGCACAGTAAGATTCACACCTCACAGGGGTTGAGAGATAGAAGGGTGAGATTGTCAAGTGAAATAGCTAGAAAGTTCTTTGATCTTCAAGATATGTTGGAGTTTGACAAACCAAGTAACACACTTGAGTGGCTTTTCAATAAATCTGATACCGCAATCAAAGAACTCGCGAGAACTAAAAACGCGTGTTACAATGACAACAGCAACAACAATAACAACAACAACAACAACGCGTTTTTTGATTCGAATAGCAACAAATCGTTCTCCGGCGGTGGAGCCGACGGTGGTTGTTCGAAAGGGAGAAAACTGAAATGGACACAGAAAGAAGAAACCAAAAAAGAGTCGAGAGAAAGAGCCCGAGCTCGAGCAAGAGAAAGGACTTGTTACAAGATGTGTAGCAGCGGAAGAATGCAAGAAGAAATTAGATACTCTTCTGCCGCAGATTCAACTACAAATGCTCAAATGTTGCAACAATTGATGTCATCGACTTCATCACCGGTCGATAATAGTACTGAAACCGAGGCTTATGCGAGATGGCGTCATCTTCTTCAGCTTCAAACCTATAACAATCCTACCTACAGTCACAATCATCATACCCTAATGGATAGTGAAATACCTAGAGATCATACCGGATTTAATTTGATTGAAGAATCTATCATGATAAAAAGGAACATGATGTCGTCGTCTTCTTCATCTTCGTCTCATTATCAACATCATCAACAAAACCTAATTCCTAATATCCCTAAGGAATTACCAAGTTTCAACAACAATATAAATGAGTACTCTTATTTCCCTTATTCAACTTCAAATTGGGAGAATAATAATGGAGGAATGTCCAACTTTTGTGGAATAGCCACCATGAATTTATCTACATGCTTCATGAATCAGTGGTGAGTAATTACATTTATAAAATAATGAAATATATTTAGTATTAATTTTTTTTTGTGATGATTAGTGTAATTAATTAATGTTTGAGGTGTTGATTTTGTAGAGGTTGAAAAGTATGGAAAATCTTGGGAGAAGTGAAAGAATCAGAAGCAACACAAATTTGCTAGTTTTCGGTAATATCTGATCAGAATGAAACCTCTCAAGTGATTTGCCTTGTAATCATCATCGCATCTTCTTTCAGAGACAACTACTTTTATTTTATTTTTTTATTTTTATTTTTTTTTAATTTTTCTGCCCTATATTCTCATTTTACAATGTTTTTTCTTTTTGTATTGATTCTTGATGATTACCAGCCAATGGCATATGAAAGTTTTCATAAAGGTTTTCTGTGTTCTGTCCTCAGCCTGTATTATTGATTTTATTATTAAAGTTTGATTAATTAAAAGTTCTGGAGCCACTCATAAGCACCTTTTTATTAGTATATGCTTTAACTTTATTATTTTTTATTTTAATTATTTTGTATAAATTGTTACTCTAATTTAATTGTGAACTCAGTGATGTAGGAGCAAGAAGAAATCAAGGTTCAATTTTTTTTCAGATAGTGTTTGCAGTATGGAAGATTTCTCAGCATCAAATTTCAAGTTAAAAGGTTACTCTTGTAATTTCTCATAAGCAAATTGATAACCATAAACATAAAAAATAGTTTTTGTGAGAAAAAATTATTTTGAATATGTTGATTCTCAAAATACAAGCATAGATCTAAGAAATTTAACTAATTTAAATTCATATCCTTTATGTAGATCACTTATAAAATAATAAATTAAATATCCAAATTTTTTATTAAAAAATTCCAAAACAATTTAAAAATGTAAATAGTATATTTTATTATATATTAAAGAAACTAATTAAAATTGTAGTAAGTTTATTTATTTTAGTGAGTTTATATAATTTAGTAAGTCTATTTCGAACATTTATAATTCTACAAACTATAAATTATTTATCTCAATATAAAAATTATAGTCAAAACACATCAATTTTTACTAATTTGCACCTATATAAAAATTAAGCACAGTTATCATAAATTAATACTTAAAGCTTTAGCTTTACTGATTATTATATAAAAAAAATCTATTTATTACTAGCTAGTTCTAATTTTATTAACACATCTTTCTTTTGCCTAATACCAAGAAATTAAGTTCTTTCATTCAAACGGAATCTTCAATCCCTTTTCAATGTTTATATATATATATATATATATATATATATATATATATATATATATATATATATATATATATATATATATATATATATATATATATATATATATATATATATATATATATATATATATATATTGCTGCAATCCTTTGTCCATCAAAATAGTTTTCTAATATGTGGTGAGTGCAAATGGATAGCTATAAAAACATATTATGTTTCAAGAAAGCCACTGGTAGAAGAGTATATGTAAGATACCTATATTATATATGTTTTCAAACAGTTCGGTCGAGAATTGGGTCAAAAAAACAGGTATTACAGATTGCGTTGTGTAAATTGATCGTAATTTTTTCTTTATCATAAAGACGGTGAATAATAGTTGATCGGTAGCTTCCGATACCATTTTGTCGAGGCTGTGTTTTTACTGTAAGGGACCATTTTTTTAAAACCTAGATTCATATCCATTAACTTGTGATTTGTCACAATTCCAATGCTTGATTCCTCAAAGGTAAGGCTCAGAGATATTGGTTGGGTTGTTGTAGAATTATTAACAATGAGTGCCCTAACAAACTAACCACTAACATTTTCTGATAAAAAAAAAAGTTTCAACATTCAATATCTTAGGTAACTCATGAAGAGCTAGCAGAACCCTATATGTATTATAAATGAGGTTGCCACCAAGTATGTCCTTATTGGCTGTCTGCTTTATTGAAGTATCTGGACAAAAGCAAAATGGATATTTAGGGCATATAAATTCATCCATTCAAATTCTTCTTAATACTTTTATAAATCAAAAAATGCATTGATTGCAGAAAAAGGGATTGCAAATTGCAATAATAGTTCACATCTACTCTTGTAATTTTCATTTTCATTTTCCTGTTTTGCCTTGTTTGTATATTAGGGTTTGTTTATTCTACACAAGATTAGGGTTTTCTGCTATGATTTGAAGCTTCTCTTATGTTATTGCATACAGAATTATACTGAATTGATCTACCTTTGCGGATGTTGTTTGATGGATGTTATCATCAAACGATAAAATTATAAAACATTTTTCTGAATTCTGAAATGATCTATATGTGTCATTTTTGTTATATGCCCTTTAAGTTTCCTCTGCAAACTGGTTTCAGCTGTGTGAATTCAATGTTATAGTTTCAAAGAGAAATTTAGTTCTTGAGCTTTGAAACTGACTCAATGATACTACTTCAATGAAACCGGTTTCTGGTGTAGTGGTTATTGATATATTAGCAAAAGCGGATTCAATGAAATATTGTCTACAAGATCAAAAACAAACTCGCACCGACACCGATACACATCGATAACGGTAAATACATTCAATTTATTAATTTTTTAAAATTATTACCGATATCAACTCGTACTAGTGTCGGTGTCGTGTCTGATGTTGGTGTTTGTGCTTCATAGCAAACATTTAGTCTCAGATGCCCTAAACCTAATAAATCTGTGAGGAATACAAAATTGGAAGTTATCAAAGATTCAAGGGCTACACTACACAACACTCATTACCTATAATTTATAAATGCTGTTTTAATCAAATAAAACACAAGTTTTATAACATATGTATCTTGTTTTATTCTGGTTTTTTCTGATTCTGCTAAATAGGGTTTCTTTCTCTCACAAACATTGCAAATCTTTCTTGCTATACCAATTCCTGCAAGTGATTTTATTTTTAATAAAAATAATATATATGTTCTGTATTCAATATATATGTAAAGTAGTGGTCCAATTTGGAGCTACATTTACGAGTTTGCATTGATAGTTAAACTCAAAAACCAGTTGTGAATAAGCTGGTTTGATAATAAAAAGCAAACAAGTTATTTGCAACGGTATCTTTTTTCTGAAATATCATTGCAAAGTGCATTGATTGTGATGTGACAAGTTGACTTGTGAATGAGTTTGGATTGGAAGCTCCTTCTTCTCTTGAAAATGAATAAAGGGAAGCCTAGTTTGTATGTTATCTGGCTTTTGAGGGAATTGGCTACAGTCAATTTCATTACTCCAATCTTGTGTTTCTTTATATATTTTACCTCTCTTCTGTGGCTTCCGAGACTCTTCATAATCTATCTCTCAAGGTTTTAAAATAACGATAGCAAAATATAAAAGTTTTTGGGATTTCGAATGATACAGTATTGTGATATTGATTGTTGTCTTTAAAGTGTGAATTAACCATAATTTCTTTTTAATCATAAAAATAATGACACCTTTCAATACACCATGCTGCTTACAATATTTGAGCTTTGAATTTACCTTAAAATCATTCTTAAAAAATTTGTTGATAGACAATGATTTTTCTTAAATCATTTTTTAAATTATTTTTTCTTCAATGAATTTATCATTTTAGTGTTGGTTTTATTTTTTTTTTCTCAATAAAAAAAAGGAACTATGTCCAAATTATTCATATATTTTACTTCTAATGCAGAACAATCCTTAAAATCTGAGTGTTTTTTATTTTAGTTGCTACGATGCGGCCACGCACACAAAATGTTATTAAACTTTATTTTTAGTGTAAACCTAGTTCTTTTTCTTCTCTATTTTTGGAACTTTCTTTTTTTCTGGTTGAGTTTGGTTGTGTCTTTAGATATTGTTCACTTGTCTGAAAAAGTTTCAAGCTTCTTTTGACCTCTTGTGAATATAGCTAGTGTTAGAAAGATAATGGAAAGAATAAAGACAAATGATCCAATGAAAAAATAATAATTAAGACAGGTTTTGCTAATGTAATAAATTATAATAAAAGTTTAAAGATATAACAAAAGTAATTGTAAACCAATTTTATACATATAATTAATTAAAATTATTATATTTATTATTTCGGTATCAATATTTTAAAAAGAAAAATGTAATTTGTCGGAATACACGTCATTCATAAATTAACCATGTAAGATCAGTGCACAATTCATTTTATTTTTAAAAAGAAAATACAAAATCATTATATCATAAGAGAAATAAAATTTTAAATTTAATATATTCTTAAGATGAACATTTCAATACCTTTAAATTTAGTTGGATTTTCCATACTTTTATTTAATAAAACAACAAAATTCAATGTCATATAATGTTTTAAGATTTTTTTTTATATAAATTAAAATTTTAAATTTATTTACACTATAAATAACTGTACTTGACCAAAATTTTTAGATACCAAATAATTTACTTATTTTTAATGAGTATAAATGATCAAGTTTTGTTTTCCAACACTTAAAAAATCTAGTTGATTTTTTTCTCTAAGAACTATTTTTCAACAACCGTGCTAATTTTAAATTTTAGTGTTCTCCTCGCATTTTTCATGTGAATTTTTCAATGATTCAAAAGGTTCTATCTTGTTATCAATTTCGTTAAGTCAACTCAATTTATAATTGTGCACTAATATTAAATATAAAGACGTGAGTTTTTTTATAAGCAAATAATTCATTAAGAGGAGAGTAAGAGGATCTCCAACCTCAATAATACAAGCTACCAAAAGAAAATAAAATCTACCAAAAGCAAGAAATCACAAGAAATCTATGGGGAATTTCATCCAATTATAAAAGCTACACACCATCCTACCATTCTTGACTAATCCTAACCACCTCCACGATGTGACAACGATATTGCGAAAAATATCGGTATCATTACAAGTGTCGTCATTAAAAAGTATATCATTTTGAGCCCTCCAAATACACCAACACGTGTAAAACCAAATTGCGTTAGTAGCTTCTATCTTGCACCTACCCCGGTTACGAGAAAACCAGATCAAGGCATGAGTGCAACAATCGATTTCATCAATCCTACCAATACCCACCCAATCACAAAATAAGTTTCAAATTGCAATAGACTTGGTGCAAGAAAAGAACAAATGGGAAGAATCTTCAATATTTAACGAGCACAACAAACAAGTGTTTTCATGCTCATTATTGATAATACTACGAGCCACCAAATTAGAACGAGTGGGAAGTCTATTTAGGACCAACCGCCAGACAAAGACTTTAATATTCATAGGGATAAGAGATTTTCAACTAATATTCAAGACAGTTTTCTCCTCCTCGCAAAACTCTTGTATCGGGACACTGGTAGACAAATAGTCATAGCAAGATCTGACTGAGAACCCTTCCTCTACAATCGGCCCCCAAGTCCAATTGTCCTAAGTCCCATAATCAAGCTTCAAAGGCATAAGCAAATTATTCAAACTCTGAATATCAGCCACGACATCCATATACGGATCAAACATGCCCTCATTGATGTTTCACTCCCACTCCCTCCCCACCCAAACACCCATATCTAAAATCCTGCTATCCTTACAAATAGCAACTTCAAACAACCTCGACAAGGACGGCAACCGGCCAATATTGTTAACCTAGGAGGTATACCAAAATAGAACCGAATTCCCAGCACCAACTTTGCACTCAAAAAAAATAGCAAATTAAAAGAATGGGTAGGATTGATGCAAGACAATATATCATTCATCCAACTAGAATCATAATTGTAAGTACCTGTACACTGAAATTTCTGCATCTTTAGAGGAAGATTATTGTAGCGACTCTTCAAAACAGACCTCCAAAGCTCATTGCCAATGCTCAAGAATTTCCATAACCATTTCGATAATAGGACTTTATTGAATAACCCAATGTGACGGATACCGAGACCCCCACAACTTCTATCCTTGCACACAATCTTCCAAATAACCCACGGAATGCTCCTACTAAGAGAGGGATCGGACCATAAGAATGTATGTTGGATAACAATCATCTCTTTAATAATAGTTTTCGGAACTTTGAAGAATGCGAGGTAGTAAATCGGCATATTAGATAGGACATAATTTATAAGAGTTATGCGGCCATCGAATGAAAGATTCCTACCCGCCCAACAACAGAATCTTGCTTGAAGGCAAGAAAGCACCGATTTCCAAAATGCCAACCTCCTATGATTACCACCAATTTGTAGACCCAAGAAGTTGAAAGGAACCGAACCAAATTTGTAGTGGAGGAACTGCTCCGCAGCCAATAGAAAGTCGTCATTAATTCCCACTCCAAAAATACGGCTCTTAGAGAAATTAATCTTCAACCCCGAAACCAACTCAAACCCTCTTAGAATAATTTTGTACGCCCAAATATTAGAAAATGAGTCATCGCTAATAAAAACGTGAGTTTGAATTTGTGACTTCTTTTTTGTTACTTTAAAAAGGGTTAATCATAACCGATAAACTATTTGACAAAAAAAAAACAAATATATTATTAATTTTTATATTTTAAACAAAATTTAAAAATTTATAAAATTTTGGAACATAAATTTTACATCAAAATATACTAATCATTCCAAATAAAAATTATAGACATTTCAACTACACATACTTTTTAGGAAACCGGTTTGCGAATGTAAAATCAAATAACAAAAAATGTTGTGAGTCTTCACAATCTAAGCTCTTTTGAGTGGAAAAAAATCTAGATTGTTTGTAAAACATAATTAGCTCTTTTTCAATAATATTTTATAAAATAATTTATTAAAATTAATATAAACTAGTAATTATCCAAAATTATACACCCCAAAATTATACCAAATTAAAAAAAAAAAGTATATAATGAATCTGAATTGATTAAAAATGTTTAATTTAAAATAGCAAGAAACTAATTTATGTTTCCCGAAACAAGAAATGGTACGATTATAAAATGGTATGATTAAGAAGTTAATATATAAAGAACTCATTATACATTACTTAAAATAATTAATCAATAATACTACAATAAAAAAAAAAACTAAACAATAATAAAGAACTTGATATAATATAAGTATATAAACACATGGTTAATTTTTTAATTTAAATTTTGAATGGCAACGGATGTTTAAATAGACTCTAGTGTCCTTTAATTCTAGAGTTCTAAGAATCAACCATGCATGTTCTTCACTGCAAGTTTTTGACCGGAAGAAGAAAAGTATAAATGCTTTAACAGTGTGAGTTCCCTGTTAAGACAGAGGTGAGCTCGTGCTGCACAGAAAAGAGTTTGACTGAGAAAACTCTTGGCAACAAAATGGCTTTTTTCCTAAAATATGTGTCTTTAAGTGTATGTTTGGATTCCCTATCCTCATCCTCTATGATATGAATTGTGATAATCCTTAACCATGCCCTAATTCACAGGAAGATTTGAAGTCGAAATATTAAACTTGATTTGGGTTTAATCTTATTATTTGTATTTTGATTTTCTGGAATTAGTTATTTTGGAATTAGGTAAATTTTTTGGTAATGTTTTAAGAAAATTCTAGTAGTATTTGGAGTGTTTAGATATTTCTTATGGTTATAATATTTTTTAGAATATTCTTGGGATTTCTAGAGTGGGAAACTCTTTAAGATTAGTGTGCGTGCCTAGAGTTCTCATTAAAGTATTATAAATAGGGACGTAATCTTACACTTTTGTATCAAGCAAAAAATATAAAGTTCTCTCTTCCAGACGGAATTCTCCTACCTATTAAGTTTCTATTCGAGCCTCTAATATCCCCACTCACTTTTCTCAAACACAAAAGGCCTTACTTCTAACAAAGTGGTATTAGAGCAACATGGTCCTCAAAAGATGGCGAATGGAGGTTTTCCTTTCCAAATATCGATGCTCACAAAGAACAACTATGACAACTAGATTATCAAGATGAAGGAACTACTAAGAGTTCAGGATGTGTGGAATATCGTTGAGAAAGGCTTCAATGAGAAAGATGAAGCCTCGCTAAGCCAAGGTGTAAAGGAGACGTTGAAGGAGTCAAGAAAGAGAGACCAAAAAGCTTTTTTCCTCATTTATCAATTGGTGGGAGAAGATACATTTGAGAAGATCTCCAATGCAACGATGATCAAAGAAGCATGAGACAATAAACTTGCAAAAAAGGAGTGGATGTGGTGAAAGAGATGTATCTTCAAACTCTTATAAGTGACTTTGAACGTTTGTTTATGGTGGAGTCCGATTCAATTTCTGATAATTTTTCTCAAGTATTGGTCATAGTCAATCAACCTAAAAGAAATGGTGAAGTTGTAGAAGAAGTGAAAGTCATGGAAAAAATACTTCACACTTTATATCCAAGTTTTGACTTCATTGTTACCAACATGGAAGAAAACAAGGATTTAAAGACCATGATTATTGAGCAACTCATGAGTTCCTTACAAGCATACAAAGAGAAAAAAAAATTTAACTAAAGGAGACTATGGAGCAACTACTATAACTCAACATAGAGGAAATGAACTATGCGAATTACAAGAGAAAAAAAGGACGAGGTCGAGGCCAAGATCATGGATGTGGACGAGGACATCGAGGAGAAGGTAGATGCAGTTACAACACCTACTTCAACAACTTTAATAATGGAGAAATGAGTTGGAATCCATAAGCAATAAGAGGTTGTTAAAGCGGAAATCCATGGTTGAGGTGCGAAAATTTAAAAATCAAGTGTTTCAATTGCAATAAGATCGGTCATTACACATTTAAGTGTAGATTCTCGAAGAAGGTTGTGTAGAAAGCTAACTTTGTAAAAGAAAAGGAAGAAAAGAAGAAACTTTGCTACTCGTTGTAAAAATTTCAATTTGAGGAGAAAAGAAACATATGGTACATTGACATTGGCGTAAGAAATCATATGTGCGGCGATCAAAGCATGTTTATAGAGATCAATGAAGCGGCAACTGGAAATTTCTCATTTGGAAATGACTCAAAGATACCGGTCAAAGGAAAAGGTAAGATTCTTGTACGCTTGAAGAATGAGAGTCATCAATTCATATCCAATGTCTACTATGTGTCCAACATGAAGCATAATATTTTGAACTTGGAACAATTATTAGAGAAAGACTATGAAATCCACTTGAAATAACATAATCTTTTCTTAAGAGATTGTAGACATAACTTGATTGATAAGGTGCATATGTCATAGAATAAAACGTTCCTCTTGAGCATTCAAAATGATGTGGGAAAGTATCTCAAGGCTTGTCATACCGATTATTTATGGCTATGACATCTACGATTCGTGCACCTTAACTTCGACGGTCTAAAACATTTTGCGAAGAATGATATGTTGAGAGGCTTTTCTAGTATCAACCATTCATACAAACTCTATGAAGGATGTCTAATTTGGAAGAAATTTCGGAATATCATCCAAAGGAATCAACGTCAAGAGCGACAAAGCCTATAGAACTCATACACTCCAAAGTCTGTGGACCAATCAAACCTAGCTCTTTAGGAAAGAGTAAAAGTATCCTCTTTGTTGATGATTATTCTAGAAAAAACATGGGTTTATTTCTTAAATGAGAAATTATAAGTGTTCAAAAACTTTAAGAAGTTGAAAGCCCTTGTGGCGGAAGAAAGTGATATTTCAATTAAGGTCATGAAATCTGACCGAGGAAGAAAGTTCACTTCAAATGATTTGAACAAATATTGTGAAGACCATGGAATCCATATCCCAATGACAGTTCCAAGATCTCCACAACAAAATGGAGTAGCAGAGAGAAAGAGCCAAATAATACTTAGCATGGTGTTAAACATGCTCAAAATGAAGAAGATGTCGAAAAAGGTTTGGGCCAAAGTAGTGGCATGTGCAGTTTACTTGAAAAATGTTCTCCAATAATAAGTGTGCATCATAAGACAACATGAGAAGCATGAAGTGGATGGAAGCCCAAGATCTCTCACCTCAAAGTGTTTGGAAGTATTTCATATATCCTCGTTCCAGATGAAAGGAGAAGCAAGCTCATTGATAAAAGTTAGAAATAGGTGTTTATGGGTTACAACTCAAGCTCAAAAGGGTACAGGCTTTATAGTATAGATAGTGGGAAGTTTGTCATAAGTAGGGATGTGGCGTTCGAAGAAGAAGATTGTTGGGATTAGAGTGTTCAAGAAGACATATATGATTTTCTTCCTTACTTTGAATAATACGAAATGAAACAACCAATGATCGATAGAGGAACATATTACACCACCTGCCTCACCGACACCAAGATTGGATGAAATAAGCTCAAGTAAGAGGACACCATGACTAAGGAGCATTAAAGAGCTTTATATGGTAATTGAAAACCAAAACGACATTAACCTATTGTCTTTTTGGTGATTGTATGCCTCAAATCTATAAACAAGAAGTGGAAAACATAAAGTGCAGAGACGCCATAGACGACGAAATCAAGTCAATCACTAAGAATGATCTGTGAGAACTTGCAACACTTCCATGAGGGCACAAAACAACCGGAGTAATATGGGTGTACAAGGCGGAGAAGAATGCAAAAAGGGATGTGTGGTGACGAAAGGCTATATTCAAAGACAAGGAATTAACTATGATGAGATATTTGCTTCCGTTGCTCATCTTGAAACTAAGTGACTTTTTAAATTTCTATGTTATGTCCTTATATTGTGATTATGTTATTTTATTTTCTTTATGTATCTTTTTTCTAACCATATGTAACTATTTAAATTGATAATTACCCCAATTTTTTTATAAGCAAATTCAATAAGGAGATTAAGGAAATCTTAAAATGAACAAGTACAACTGGGACTACAACTTACAACATTATATGAAATCGAAAGGAAACTTAAACCAATCGTAAATGCTACATTTCTTATTATTTCTACAACCCAAGATTAACCAAACCCAAGAGGACATGATAATAGCTACCACAATGTCGTCAACGACACAAAAACCATCATTGAAAACTATATTATTCCCACATCTCCAAAGGTTCCAACAAGTTATAAACCAAATAGAATTTAGTTTATTTGATTTTCACCGACCAAGATTCCGCGACTCCTAATCCTTGGCGTGAAGGCCACAATCCATTTCCGAAATTACATTAATGTCCATCCATTCAAAAAAATTATTTCAAACCGCCTTAGATTTAATGTAAGAGAAGAAAAGATGAGATGAGTCTTCTAACACTTGGAAGCAAAAAGTGAAATCTTTCTCATAGTTGTTAATTAACCACAATGTTTCTCTTCACGAAGTTCGCCCTTGTGGGCAATCTATCAAGACCTAACCACCGCGCAAACACTTGGATTTTCGGAGGAATAACAGAATTCCACACCTTCTCCAGGAATTTAAACTTTACATCATCCTGCAAATACGAAGATTCGGGTACAGATATACATTCATAATAAGAGGCAACAGAGAAAACTTTACACCTGTCCAAATTCCAAATCCAAGTATCCCTAGAATCTTCTTGAAGTCACATCTCATACAACTTGGCATTTAAAGCATTAATATCTGATTCCATCACATTCGAAACCCTTGCCATGGAACTCGAAAAAGTCTACATCCAAGATCCTTGACCCTAAAATCCAAAGTCAGTAACAGAAGCTAACTTAAAAATTGTAGATATGGTATAAAGAAGGAAATTTGGCCTTCAGAGGCACGATGCCCGACCAGGTGGAATGCCATAATGCATTGTTTAAATCGTTGCCAATATCGAACGATAGTAGGGACATGACACTGACCTGAGAAGACGAACAGTTAAGGACATTAAGTCCTTCATCCAAGGAGAATCAGAGGGACGGGGTCCGACTTCCACAATAGACTGAATCTTCAAACAAATATTGCCATAACACATTTCCAAAAGAGGGCGCCAGATCTCATTGCCTTCACACGAAAACCTATACATCCATTTTGCAAGGAGAGCCCTATTGAACCTCTCAATGTGCTTCACTCCAAGCCCACCATAATTATTAGGATAACACACAATCTTCAAGCTGACCTAAGGAATAAACTGATTACTCGACGAACCGGACCAAAGGAAACGTCTCTGGATAACTATGATCTCATTCATAATCTACTTCGGCATTTTAAAGAAGGAACGATAGTGAATAGGTATGTTAGTGAGAATTGAGTTTAGGAAGGATACCCTTCCACTAATTGAAAGGCTCCG
Source organism: Lathyrus aphaca (assembly GCA_963966055.1). Classification (NCBI taxonomy): domain Eukaryota; kingdom Viridiplantae; phylum Streptophyta; class Magnoliopsida; order Fabales; family Fabaceae; genus Lathyrus; species Lathyrus aphaca. Next base: position 50,219,637 of record OZ014520.1, read on the forward strand.
GCCAGACCAACAAGATAATCTTTTACGCAAATTAGACACAATCGGCTGCCAAAACGAAGCACTACGATGATTGCCTCCAACTTTTAGACCAAGGAATTTCAATGGAATTGTTTTTCTGTTTCACAGTGGAAGAACTGAGATACCGCTGCAAGAAGATCATAATGCATGCCTATTCCAAAAATACAACTCTTGTCAAAGTTAATTTTTAATCCTGAAATGAGTTCGAACACATGGAGAATAAATTTAAAAGCCCAGATGTTGGAAATAAATTCATTACCAAAAAGAACTGTATCATCAGCGAACTGTAGGATGCTAGATGTGGAAATATCTGACACTTTGAACTCATTTAGCACATTAGATTGAACAACCCTTCGCACCAAGCAAGCCAAAACTTCATCCACGGTTGAAAATAAGAAAGGGGAGAGAGGGTCACCTTGTTTCAGACCCGTATGAGCCTTAAAATCCTTCGACGGACTTCCGTTAATCAAGATCGAAAGGAAACTGTTAAACATCGAGCGTCTAATCCATTTTAACCATTTGCTCCCAAATCCCATTAAATCCAACATACTCTCAAGGAATTTCCAATCAACACAATCATATAGCTTTGCAAAATCAACTTTGAACAAAAGGTACTGCTTCTTAAATCTCCTCACATAATCTACAACTTTGTTAGCGAGAAGAACCTCATCAAGCAGAAGACGGCCAGGGATGAGCGTAGTTTTGTATGGGGAAATAAACTTATGGATCACGGTACATAACCTGTCATTAAGTAATTTAGAGATTGCTTTGAGAACATTACTAACTAACCTGATAGGACGGTAATCCTCGAAGGTATGGGGATTGTCATATTTAGGCACCAACGAAATAAATGAAGATGAAAAAACCTTAGGTAAAACTCCAGTTTCGAAAAATTCAGAGATGCAATTGGTGAAATCCGGTCTTACTATGTCCCAACAAGATTCAATGAATTTGAAATTGAAGTCGTCAACCCCTGGACATTTACTACCTTCGCAATCAAAAACTGCCCTTTTAATTTCCTCATATGAAATATCATATTATAATATATTCCTATCTTCAACATATAGACAAGGAACATCTCCCAAATTGAATCTCAGAGTCGGTATGTTGGGATTCTGGAATTTATCCTCAAAACATCTTTTAGCTTCCTCTTTTATTGACTCAGGATCCTCTAGCAAAAGACCTCCCACTTTAATGGCAGTAGTCATATTAGTTCTATTCCTAGCCTTAAGGGAATCATGAAAAAACTTAGTATTTAAGCCTCCGTCCTTCAACCACATGTGCCTGGATTTCTGATAAATAAGGCTTTCTTTACAGTGCAGACCCTTCCACAACTCTTCCTGGTGCTTTAACCTATCATCAAATATCCTACTGTTAACAACATAATCATCTTTAGCTAGAAAATCTTTAATCTGGTTGAGGTGATCAACTTTCTCGTCTATTTGTAAATCCAACCAACCAAAAATATCATAATTCCACCTTCTTAAATCAGGTTTTAGGGCTTTGAACTTCTTGATGAGAATATTACACGCAGAAACATCAAACTGATATGAACTCCAAGCCTTAGCTATAAAAGGACGAAACCCAGCATGGTCAAGCCAACAGTTAATCGTCATAAACGGCTTAGGAACCCAATTCACATTGTTAGCCTTAAGCCAAATAGGACAATGGTAGGAAATGTCCCTGTTTCCTACCATTTGGTTCTTCAAATCTAGCTTAGAAATACACTTATCATCCACCAAGAATCTGTCCAATCTACTTCTACTAGAACCATTAGGATTGAACTACAAGAATCTATTACCAACAACTGGGATATCTATCAGATTCATATCATCAATAAACAAGTTGAATTCCCTCTCTGGTATTATAACATGATCTACCTATCCTTTCCTTCACACATTTAACAACGTTGAAGTCTCCTTTTATGATCCAACCTTCACTAGGAAACCTAGACTTAATCACCTTCAAATCACTCTACAATTTATGATTCTCATCCAATCCACAATGAGAATAAATGTTTATAACCACAAAACTTTGATTTTTCCACTGGAAATGGTTACCAAGGAAACCTTTCCCTCGGAAACTAGACCTCATCTCTATAGAATTCGACTTCCACATAGTAATAATGTCACCTGAACGGTCTACTGAGTTCATAGCAGACCACTCCACTTCGTGCCCAGTCTATAAAGACTGAACCAACTTGGAATCCATATCAATGACTTTTGTTTCCTGTAACAAGCATAAATCTGCTTTTCCATGATTCAGGATTTGAGACACTCTCCTCCTCTTCATAGAATTGCAGCATCCACGAACATTGAAGGACACAATATTTATGGATCAATGATAGCTACATCCTTCTTTTTAGCCCTGACTTTCTTATCTTCACTATCCAATTTTCTCAGAATCCCTTCATAAACCTCATCTTCCACGGCTCCCTTCACTCCCAAAATCTTCATGGACTTCCACACCTTTGCAGGTACATCATCAAGGACTTTCTTGCACCTTAAGTTACCTCTAATGACTTTGGTATCTGTTATAGATTCGCAACAAAGTAAAGAGGCTATGGATCCTTCAGAGTGACTCCTACCAACTCTTCTAGAAGGCAAACCCTTAGCTACGAAGGAGTCTACAACAATCTTCTGACCTGGGGCCTTAATAGCTTCATGAAGTAAGGTTGAGAAATAGGAAGGTGAATAAGGGATTTTAATGCAATCATACACATCGTGCATCAACTTTTTCTTTTTGGTTTCGGCCCATTTAGATGGCCCAATAACACCACCTGATGGACCAGAAATTGGGCCAGGGCATCCTAACTCCACAAAAAGCTCTCCATCCGCTAATGGCACATCGCAATCAACCTCCCTTTCTAACATAAGTGTCTCTACATAAAAAGTAGTAGGTCTAAAGGAAGGTACACTCTTATCACCCACTGGTATAAGCCTGACACCATTGGCCCCAATACCCAGGGTGTCCTCCACGAAAGACTCGAAGTCTGAACATGTATCCTCTTCAACTCAAACCTCTCCCCTAGAACATGTATCTCTCTCTATCCTGAATTATCCTTAGGTAAGTTGGACACTTCACCTTCGAAGAGGGCGTTTAAATCCCACGCGTCTTCATCCTCAGAGCAAAAAGATGAAGATTCTAACAATTCTGATAAAAATTCATCATCCTCTACTTCAGATAGGATCTCCCTAAGCCCAACGTGACCATCCTCAACTATATTGATGGTAAAGAATTGGCCAAGAATCTCAACCTGAACCACTTCATTCCATATACCAAATCTAGAAGTTTTCATCAGTAGCCTTGTTGCCTAAAAACTATCTCTGTTGTTCGTTTTTTAATCGACTTGGATGAATAAGCCAAAGGAGGAAACCAAACTTCTTAAGTTATTATTGTTCCAAGCGGAGCAAGGCAATCCATAGAGTTTCACCCACACCAGCCTATCACAGTCTACCTCCAATAGAGACCAATGTATAATATCCCTAAACCGAAACTTAAGAAAGTCACAAGCCTCAGAAATGAAATCTTCAATATCACCCCTGAAGAATCTTCCAACAAACATTTCGACACTCCCAAGGGGGTAGCTCTAATATGGAAGAACCCTTCTTCATTTAAAGGCCTTTGAAAGTTTATAACACTACCTCCTACCACACTTTCTCCTACCCTCATTTTCAGAAACTTATCCATAGAAATGGTATCTTGTTTAAGACAGATCACCTTATCATTCTCTTTATTCTTCCAAGATGACTTACGATCTTCACTCCTAACAACATTTGCATAAGATCTCAAGTTAGTCTTAAATCCCCCATTATACCTCAAGAACTCAGAATCTCTCGAAACTCTCTTAAAGCCCATTCCATTTACAGCAGGTTTTTTCTTTTCCAACGTGAATCTGGGTAAGTTCACGAAGATCTTTTTCTCCTCCAAAACAATACTCTCCAACTTACTTGCCAATAGGCGATGATCATGAACCTTCCTGAGTTTAGCAAATCTGAATCTTTTGCCTCGCTGATCTCTCCTAGCTGAGATGAAAACTTCAGATATAACCCCAAAGACTTTGAACTCCTTAAAAGGGTCCCTTGCACAAACTGACTCTGGAAACTCAATCATAAAGAAAGAAGTTGTGGGCTCCCTTTCCTTGGCACCTTTACCTCCGTTTTCTTTCCAAACGGAGAAGCCTCTAGAAAGACCTTTCCTTGCTCTCTTCCCAAGCTTCTCCCAATCCATGATACAAGAGAAAAACAGCTAAGAAAAACAGAGCCCGCGAACGCTCCTACCAAATCACAAATAGAACCAAGGCCCCTAACTCTATGGTTAGGAGTTTAAGCCGAAAATCCCACTGAGTATGTTAGGACATTGCAAGATTCACTTAGCTAAGTTCATGGATGAAGACGAAGAAAGAAAGGTAGGGATGAAAGATGAACAGATTCTAGAGAGAAGAGGGACGTTGTCTCTGTAACTTTTTTAATTACCCTAATTAAATGCATTATTCACCACCAATTTCCCCTTGCTTAGCTATGAAAAATGTACTTAGCTAAGAACTTGAAGAGACAAAAAGGACATGTTATATAAAATTCAGATAGACTTGGAAAGGCCTTGCCATTACTATAATAACAACTTTGCATTGCAATGTCTTCCTAACTATGTACCATTGAACTTCATGAGTGGTGGAAGTGAAAAAATATACACCAAAATTAACTTTCTCAATATCTAACTATCTTAACTTGTTAAACCTTGTAGTGAACCATAAGTTTAACAATGTATCTCCATATCAATCAAATTAATTTAATTATAATACTTGCTTTTCAAAAACAAAACAAAAAACACTTTAATTAAGGAAGGTAGAATCTCAACAAAACAAAAACAATAACAATCTAGTTAAAGCAATGAAAAGAAAGGCACCAATATACTCCATATATATAAATATTGTGATTGTGAGATATTAATTAGTGTAAAACATACCTCAAAAAAGGGTGGTCACAACGTAGGGTAATTGATACGAATAGCACCCACTTCTGGAACTGACCCTGAATTAAATTCAATAAATTCGTCCCACGATCTGTCCCCAAAACACAGTCAAGCATTAACTAACCCTCTCCAAATAGCACAACCACATGTTGAGTGATTCAAATTTACCAACACTATCCATTGCTTTGCTAAGCCCAAACAATTGTGTACTTTCATGGTCCAAATGTTTCAAACATCCAAATCAAGTTGCTAGCATAGTAAAATCATCCATTCTTACCATAACAATTTATAATTCAACCGTGCTTCAACATTACAACTATTGTTTAAATTAAAATAGGTCATTCTACCCAGGGACGGACCCATAAACTTTTAATAGTGGGGACAATATAAATAAATATTTTATCTTTTAAACAAAATTATCATATTTGAATTGTGCATTATTTAAAAAAATAATAATAATTGAGTTGGTTTTAATGATTAATTTAATATTATTTATCAATTTTTTTATTAATTATAATTAATAAAATACTTAAGTAAAGTAAGACTCAGTAATTAAAAATATCTTAAAAAATATACACTATATTGATATTTTAAAATATAAAAAATTTCATAGAGAATTTTATGATATTGATTGTTGAAAAAACTCTCAACAATTACATTTCTTAATAATATCAAATATATTTAATACAAAATGAGAATATAAATATAACACATAAGATACATTTTATTAATACAAATTTTATGAAAATATTGATAATACTTTTTCTATTTTAAACTTTTTTAAGTTTTACTATATAAAATCATATTTTATTATTATCATATAACTTAAATGAAACTAATGTTTAATTGACAAAAAAAAAGATGAAATCAATGTTTGAAAAAGATGTAGAGGATGATAACGTCTGAAGCTTGCATGTTTTTAGTTGGACACGCACGTATATAAATATATTACATGGGTTACTATTTTTGAAGATTGATCAAACTTGTTAAAATAAATCATTAATATATATAATACTCAATGGTTATATTCAATTGTTCAAAAGATAGTGGGGGCAACAGCCCACATATGGTTGAACTTGGGTCCGTCCCTGACTGTACCTATAATTTTATCAGTTCAATCAACATTTTTTATTCTTCTTATAATTATGATATCGGTGTGAAGTATGATTGTTAAAAAAAATCGTTGAATACCGAACTAAACTGAAGTTAAAATAATTGAATCGTTATGTTTGGTTAGAGAATCGAATCATATGAAGAAACAATTCTATAATATAACAAAATGACATATAAAATAAACCAAAATTGAAAATGAAAAATGCTAAAAACAAGTTAATTTTTTTTTTATTAAAAGATCATTCTAAAAATAATATAACGATTCGGTTCTTAAATAAATAATTCAGTTTAGGAAAAACTCTCTACTAATGATTTGATATAGTTTAGATTTCGAAACTAATATATCTAACTAATAATTTTAATTCAGCTCGATTCTGAATAAATTAAAATAAGTTTAATTCAATTCAGATAACTTTTTATTATAGTTCGGTTCAATTCGTTTTGATTTTCAAATTAAACTGTACTATGAACAGTGTTAGTGTAAAGTTTTGTGCAACCTATTTTGAACACTTTTTTTATGGGAACTTTTAAAACATTGCAAACTGCAACTAATCATGGTTTATAAGACAAACAAATCAAATTTATAGACATATGAATCAACATAAGTAGCAGTGTTGAATGAGAATATATTAGGTGAAATCATTTCAGGAAACTATATAAACAATGGGAAATGTGATTTGTACTTGAATCTAGAATTGAAACTAATGAAGTCATATACAATGCAGACATTAATATTATATGTAGTCAGAAGAAGTAATTTATAGACAAGAAAAATCAAAATTTTGTGTATCTGTTAGTTACATGAATGGAGTTAGAGTTAGGCTTGATCTTTATAACAAAATGCAACTGCCATGATGAAATTGACTAGTGCTAGGTACTTGCCTAGCTTTTAATAATAAGAAGCAAATTAAATAAGAAAAAGGGAAGATGGCCATAAACCTATAACAATGGCACGTCCATTGTTTCCTACTTCCAATCTTAATCAACATGCTCCCTAGCCAACTTATAAAGAGTGCTATTAACTCTTCTTCATTAAATATATACGTAGCTTCAATATACATCATTTAAAATAAATTAAACGTCACGATTTTAAAATTAATGTAATCAGATATTTCAGCTGTTTACAAAAAAAACAAAAAAATGAGATGAATTAACGAGGTTTAATCTTTTTTGAGAATTAAAGATGTAGTTATATTGTTACGATAAATATCCTAATTATTATAGACACAATTTCACTTCAAAAATTCAATATATCGAAATTTAGGGTGTCAGCGGACATTACCCACCTCCTAAGAATATAGAGGTAGGAAGGACATACGGACCTTGCAACCCTAATCACTGATAATGACGAAAAAATCTTGTTAATATCTATTTCCGCATAGAATCGGGATGGCAGATATGATAAAGAGACTAGGACTTTGATACATCCCTAATACAAATTACATGTGGGGTATGTTATAGGTGAGTTGTGATAAGGGTGCATGGCCCACATATAGAGGTGTTGTTGATATAAGTTAGGTTTTTATGTCCTACAGGTGTAAAGAATAGTTAGGCCTGCCTGGATGCAAAATGAATTACCATACATGCAAAACTTTTTTTTTTTTATTAAGAAAAAAAGTAAGGGGTTATAAGCCCATCACAAACTAACGATTGAAACCCATACCAACCAAACTCTGAGTATATGAAGGAGTTTCTCAATTTATTTTCTAAAATGCTGAGGATTTATCAGAAAAAAAATTCTTTTGGTAGTGTACTTTCTTTCAAAAACACATTATCGAAATGTCTTCATGTGTTCTTTTTCTTCAGATTCATTCTTAGTGACTTGATTTTATATTGATTACTTCATATCAATGTGGTTTTTTTTCTTTCTGTCAAATTAAATATATCAATAGAAATACAAATGTTTATTTGAATCGACTTATTTAAATTGCCTATTAGAAATACAAGTCATAGAACGGGTTGTACACTATGATAATAGCATATGTCTTGAGTTGTTGATTAAAATGTGTCCAAAAACTACTCCAGCCCTTTATATTAAACCTTGTTTATCACGGCATGAGATCTAGTCAATGTTCAATATATATATATATATATATATATATATATATATATATATATATTGATGTGTATTTAATTGTTTTTAACTCTATATCTATTATTTTTCCATTAAATTTTTTTTTATTTATTAATTTCACATGGATAAAAATATGACATTTTCAAAAATTGATCTTCTACTATCAATATTTTGCAGCATTCAAGCGATTAAATTATCAATAATTATTTGATCTTGATGTTGTGATATAATCCAACTATATGTAACATAAATACGAGTTAGTTAGTCTGTTATTAGCTAATTATTTACCACACAAGTAATTAACTACTTGTATATAAGTATATTAGTTGTTACTTTTATTTTAATACTATCAATAACTTTTGCATTCAATCCTCTCAATCTCAATCTCAATTATCATTTTCCTCTAAACCCAAGTGCAATTGTGCTTGCACTAATAAACTGGTATCCATAGCTCTTTGGTTTTGCGCATAGTTGATCATATTTCAGGGATTATGATTTGCATGTGTTGAAATGATAAATGGTAGCAATGAAATTCCCCATTCTATTCCAATTTTGATGGCAAGAATTGGATCTGATGGCATAAATAGATGATGTCTTTGTTTGGATTTCAAGAAACTCTTGAAATCGTCCTCAATGGTGTACCTGAGCTTGAACCACACGTGACTGAAGCTCAGAAGATGACATATAAAAATACAAAGAAAAGAAATTGTAAGGCTTCATTTTGCATCCAATCTGCAGTTGATGGAGCAAACTTTGATCGAATTTCTCATACTAAATCGGAAAAAGAAGCATGGAATATTCTTGTCAAGAAAAGTATATAGGCTACACAAGGCTCTTTGTGGCCTCAAATAGGGACCTAAGGTATATAATAAGAAAACTAACTCTTATCTAATGGAATTGGATTTCACCTAGTGTAAGTCTGAATATGATGTTTATGTGTAGGCCATGGCACAAGACATCACACTCATATGCATGTATGTTGATGACTTGCTAGTAACTGGCAATAACATCAACAATTTGGTGAAATTCAAGAAGTTGACGATGAAAGAATTTGAGATGTCAGACTTAGGTAACCGTCATATTTTTTAGGCATGGAATTTCTAATAACTGATCAAGGCATGGTGCTACACTAAAGAAAGCATGATAATGAGGTTCTCAATAAGTTCAAGATACTTTATTCAAACCTTACAACATCTCTTATTGAAGCAACCCTAAAACTTGAAAAGAATTAATGGTGATGAGGACAAGGTTGGGGAAACTTTGTTCAAACAAATAGTAGGTTCATTGAGATATGTGTGCAATATCAGGCCTGATATAGGCTTCTCTGTTGGTTTAGTGAGGAGATACATGGATGATCTTAAAGTCTCAAATATGAAAGCTGCAAGGCAAATATTGAGATACTTAAAAGAAATACTCAATTGTAGAATTCTTTTTCCACAAAGTTCATATGATAATGATGAAGTGATTACTTGCTACTCATATGTATATCGGTATGGAGACATTTTTGACAAGAGAATCACAATTGGTTACTTTTTTTAGATGATTGGTGCTCCAATTTTACAGTGTTCTAGAAAACAACATGTTGAGGCTCTCTGCTCATGTGAGGCATAATATATTGCATGATCTTATGCAGCTTGTCAAGCCATTTGGATCAAATCAGTGTTTGTTGAATTACCAATCCAAGTTAGAAAGACACTTGTTTTATAAATTGACAATAGGTCAATAATTAATCTTGCAAGGAATCCAGTTTTACATGATAGAAGCAAGTACCTCGGGGTTATGCTTCATTTCTTGAGGGAGCATGTGAATCAAGGACAATTTGATGTTAAGCATTGCTCAAGTGGATCTCAAATTACTGATATTCTCACAAAGGGATTGAAAATTGAGAGATTTTTAGCCCTTAGGAACAAGCTAGAAGTTATTCGATTTGATAGTTAACTTGGTTGATGTTAGTTAAAAAGCATATATTAGATTATAAGGGAGTGTGTTATGATATAATCCAATTATGTGTAGTAGAAGTACAAGTTGTTAAAATTATAAACTTGATTTGGGCCTAACATTATTATTTGTGTTTTGAATTGTTGGGCTTAAGTAATTTTGGGTAATGTTTCTAGAGAAATCTTGTAGTGTTTGAAGTGTCTAGATATTTCTCATGGTTGTAATATTTTCTAGAATGCTCTTTGAATCTCTAGAGTTGAGAACTCTCTAGAATTAGTGTGTCTAGAGTTCTCCTTAGAGTACTATAAATAGAGATGTAATCCAATACATCTGCATTAAGTAAAAATACAAAGTTCTCTCTTCCATAAAGAATTCTCCTACCTATCAAGTTTCTATTCAAACCTCTAATATTCTCACATATTTTCTCTAAAACACAAAATGTCTTATTTCCAACAAAGTTAGTTAGTTTTTTATTAACCGGTAGTATTAACTCGTTGTATATAAGTACATTAATTTGTAACTTTTGCTCCCTTTAATACAATCAATAACTTTTACACTAACTCCTCTCAATCACAATCTCAATTATCCTTTCCCCCTCAACTTAAGAGCATTTGTGCTTGCACAAACACTTATTACACAATTTTGAAAAATCAAATTTAACTTTTATTTTATAATTAAAAAATGCTATTTTAAACCACAACTGTGTGACCGGATGAATTCTGTGACAGCATTGAATCCATGTCACATTTTTATCCAAACTACTCATTTTAAACACTCCTTGCCCTATAAGTTTTTGCTGCATTCTTTATACTAATAAAACATTCAGCTTATCAAAGAAAACATAGAAACAAACAACATTCAAGTTACACTATGATTAAAAAAACTACAAAAATAGAAATGTATTACACATTAGAATGTAATTAAGAATGATCAGATTATGAGCCTTACCAAGAATATGCAATTCCAATTCAATTTGAAGATCACCAAAGACCATCCCATGACTCTAACAAGAATGAACTGTAAATCATATCAAACAAAGACATACCATGAAAATTAAACCAATCTTCAACACAAATTATATAAAACAGTATCATGCAAAAATAAATGAAACAGTGCAATGCAGAGAGAAACAACATACCGGCATATCAGAACAAATGATTAGAAAATCTGTGTCATTCTCCAAACAGTGAAATTCTGTACTCATTTTTACTTGAAACACAGAACATGTTGTGATAGAAGCACTTATTAAATAAGTTAGTATAAATTAAAGATAATAAATAATTAATTTCATAAAATTTACTGAAAAAACACTGCAAAAAGCACTTATAATAAATAATAATAATAATAATAATAATAATAATAATAATATAATTCTTGAGAAAAAGAATACTAGGGATATAGAGAGAATGATTACTACTTTAAACTAGAAGAGTCATATCATAATAATAAAAGCCTCGAGAGAGTAAGAATCAGAGAGTTGTTATTTGTTTCTTAGCATATAGTTGTTGAAGTACTGTACGATTCCTGCAAATTTTGGTTATTATATACAGAAAAAGTGTGTGATGCATTGATCTGTTAAGTTCTCAAGAAAAAGATATAATAGTCATTAATTATTTTTTCTCTGAAATTTGTACCTTTGACGGGTATACTATATATACGACAAATTATGCAGAAAATATTAATCTTCCATGTTTCATGATGTAGCCTGATTTTCCTTACATCCTCTACCTGCTCCTGCTATTCAAATCTATAATTAAGTACTTTTTTTTAAACGTATTTTTAACGATCTTTCAGTTAGAAAGTAAATTCAACCATAGCTAGCTATACAAAAATCATGTCTCCTTTGACATTAGCAAACCCCAAGTTTTACTCGATCTTTTGCAACTTTTTCATTTGATTCAATTCCTCTCATGAAAAATATTTAACACTTCTACAGTAACTGCACTAGCAATAATGCTTCAACAAAAAAATATATCTGCAAAACTAAAACTATTGGGCTTTGAAACAAATTTATAATACATAGTGCAATTCTACGGAGAATGTGTCTTTCAATTTGATGTGCCACCCCCTCCCTCCCCACCCCACCCCCCTTAAACATATACTTTTATTACGGAGTAAAATTCACATTTCATTTGTCATTTTTTGAACATTTTTACAAAATTTTCAGATTTTTTTATTCATCTACCGGATATTTACAAACAAGTCATATGTTTAGTTAAAATTATGTTTTTTTAATCGAGGATTTAATATCCATACCATATTTTTAGAAAAATTCATGCATTTTTATCACATTTTTGAAATGTAAGATAAAATCTCAAATATTACATGCATTTGTTTCGAAAATCTGATAACTAGCACACAATTTTATCAACATTTTTAAATGTATGGTAAAAATGCATACATGCGCATCAAATATTTTAAAATATTCGATAAAAAATATGTTAGTAACGATATTTTTCAAAATTCTCGATCACCAAATTAATTTTTGGATTTTTAAAATCTGGTAGTTTATAGGCTGAATTACCTACTGAGTCCTTTAACTTATTTAATTGTAACACTTTGATTTTTTTATGTTTTTTTTTTTCTTCAAATAGGTCTTTTATGTTACATAATTGTTGTACTGTAACCCTTTTAGAGTGCGTTTGATTTGCAAATTAAGAAGTACTGAACAAAACAGTACTAGAAAGTAAAGAACAGTACAAAACAATTTTTTTTTTCTGTATTATGTTTGATGATTAATGCACTGGACAACTTTTTTTAATATGGAGCTTGCAAGAACAATGCTTAGCGACTCAAATCTCCCTAAGTACTTTTGGGCGGATGCGGTTAGCACAGCTTGTTTCGTAAGCAACCATGTCAACATTCGACCAATTCTCAAGAAGACTCCGTATGAGTTGTTCAAGGGTAGGAAACCAAACATATCATTCTTTCACATTTTCGGATGCAAGTGTTTCATTCTCAACAATGACAAGGACAATCTCGGTAAGTTTGATGAGAAGTCCGCGAAGGTGTTTTCCTTGGTTACTCCCTCTCTAGTAAAGCTTTTAGAATATTTAATAAAAGAACTCTTACTATTGAAGAATCTATTCATGTTTCTTTTGATGAGACTTACCCCTCGAAAGAGGATAATATTATTGTTGTTGTTGTTGATGATGATGATATAGTAGATACGTAACAACAACAAAAGGAGATTTCAAAAGATCAACCAATACCACAAGAAGATGACTCACCAATCATTGAAGAACATCATGATCTACCGAAAGAATGGAGAACTCATAGAGATCACCTGATAGACAAAGTTATTGGTGATATTAGACAAGGCGTTGCAACTCGACTAAATCTCAATGATGCTTGTCTCAACATGGCTTTTGTATCTCAAATCGAACCAACCAAAGTCGATGAAGCCTTAGGCGATGATCAATGGATAATAGCGATACAATAAGAACTCAACCAATTCGAAAGGAATCAAGTTTGGAGTCTTGTACCAAGACCGGACAACAAACACATCATAGGAACAAGATGGGTGTTCAAAAACAAACTTGATGAGAATGGGATCATAGTTCGTAACACAGAAATATTAGTCGCACAAGGTTACAACCAAGATGAAGGAATTGATTTTGATGAAACGTTCGCTCAGGTAGCAAGGTTAGAAGCAATTAGATTATTAATTGCTTATGATTGTTCTATGAATTTTCAGTTGTTCCAGATGGATGTCAAAAGCGCTTTCCTGAATGGCTACATCAATGAAGAAGTCTATGTCAAACAACCTCCGGGTTTTGAAGACTTCAAGAATCCTTCACACGTTTACAAGTTGAAGAAAGCACTATATGGCTTAAAGTAAGCACCAAGGGCGTGGTATGACCGCCTCAACAACTTTCTATGTGAAAAGGGATTTGTAAAAGGAAAGATTGACAAGACTTTGTTTATAAAGAAGATCAAGGGTAACACCTTATTGTTTCAAGTCTATGTCGACGACATCATCTTAGGTTCAACGAACAAAGACCTTTGCGAAGAATTTTCACTTATGATGCAAGGAGAATTTGAGATGTCCATGATGGAAAAAATGAACTATTTTCTTGGACTACAAATCAAGCAAACAAAGGATGACATCTTCATCAACCAATCCAAGTATTGCAAGGAATTGTTGAAAAAATTCGATATGGATAGTTGCAAAGTGATGTCCACTCCAATTGGATCCGGAATGTACGTTGATCAAGATGAATCCGACATTTCAATAGATATCACAAAATATCGAGGTATGATTGGTTCATTACTACATTTGACAACAAGCCATCCCGACATTATGTTTAGTGTATGTTTGTATGCACGCTTTAAAGAAAATCCAAAGGAATCGCACCTCAATGCCGTGAAGAGGATTATGAAGTATCTCAAAGGAACAACGAACGCTGGACTATGGTATCCAAAAGGTAGTACATGTTCTTTGATTGGTTATTCTGACGCTGATTATGCAGGATGTAATACCGATAGAAAAAGCACAAGTGGTACTTGTCACATTCTCGGGAATGAACTAGTGTCGTGGGCATGCAAGAAGCAAGCATGTGTCGCACTTAGCACGGCCGAAGCGGAGTACATTGCAGCAGGCAGTTGTTGTGCACAGATATTATGGCTTAAGCAACAACTTCTTGATTATGGTGTAGATCTCGGTTGCATTTCTCTTCGATGCGACAACACAAGTGCCATCAACATCACAAAGAACCCGGTCATGCAAGGATAAAGCACATAGACATCCGACACCATTTCCTTCGAGATCACGTACTTAACGGAGATGTAGATATTACGTTCGTGGATACACACAATCAACTTGCCGACATATTCACTAAACCATTGTCTAAAGAACAATTCTTCAAGATTCGGCGAGAACTTGGTATTCTCGATGAATGTGACATCTAAACTATTCTTAAAATTGCTTATTATGTGATATAGTAGCTTAAAATATAATTATTTTCACTTTTGTGTCACAAAATGCTAGCACTCACATTTCTCCGTTTTTCGTTTATCTCATTTTCATATGCCCGAAAATAATCGGTTTCAAAATATTTTTTGATCGAAAGTTGTGTCATGATGTATGCTAACACTTTGTAAAATTTTTTAGTCAATTTTTCCCCCCTAGCCTAAAAATTGCTGCTGGATTTTAATTTTTTTTTGAAAAATTTAGCCCATTAACCGGTTAATAGATCGGTTAACCGGTTAACACATCCCAGACAGCAATTCTCAGGTTGCATTTTAGTACATATTTTTTTTTAAGTTTTATTTTCTTTTGTATTATGGTGTGTATGTGCTTGTCTTAAGATACATGGTACTTATCCCTTCCAAACACCTTATAACTCCACTCTTATCACTTTGACTCACCATTAAACCCCATTATTTCATCCTTCCAACTTTCAAATTCTTTCAATACCATTAAACTCCATTAAAACCCCACTTAACCAAAACCTTCTTTATAAACTCCTCTCACAAATTCACTCTCCACTATCAAAACCCCAAATCCAAAAATTTCCTACAAACCCTAGAAGCTTCATTTTTCTTCAATGGCTTCAAGAAAGGGAAAAGCTCCAGTGTCAGTACCAAGCTCAAGCAGTGAAGAAGAAGACATGCCCATGGAAACCACCAAAAAGAGAAGAATAGATTTTCGAGTCAGGGTTCGTCATCTACTCAAGGGTAAGTATGTCAACTACAATCCTTCATCACATTTAAGTTTCCAGCTCTGTTAGAGTATCAGGGAATGCTTGATTTTATCTCTGACAACGAAAACGTTTATCCGGATTTGGTTAAGTCGTTTATGAACCATTTGAACCTCAACTGTGATGATGATGAGAAACATCAACTCTTCGCTACAATGAGAAACTGTGAGATTAAGGAGGACTTAGGATCCCTTGCAGCTTCTCTGGTTATCCCGTACTCGGGCATTTTTCTTCGAAAAAGGGTAAATTATATGGAAGGAAAATGGGCTGATTATGATAAAATGGAATATTATTATGAGATTTGCAGGTTTCCTAAAGCAGTTGTGGTGTCAGATCAACGTACCTCTCGGGTACTTTGTTACGCGAAAACTTTATCTGTTGATGACCAGATGCTGCACTATGTTTTTTGCCATGTTTTGCTGCCAAAGGACTCCAACCTTTCTCAAATCAACAATTTAGAAATGCAGGTTTTGTTTGCTATCAAAAATAAGATTAAAGTGAATTGGCTTCCAACCATGATGTACCATCTTAAGCAACAACTCTCTCTCAAGACAAGGTTACCTTATGGTCGTCTCATATCAAGGATTTTGGAAATCACTGACATGTAAATTGGTCGAGAACCTTTCATTACCATGACTATAATCGCTAATGAAATCAACGGAGTTATCATCATCAAGAATACCAATATAGTTCAATGTAATGACGGGTCTTACAAGTATGACAACAAATCCTCTTCGTCCATTCCCACCATTCCGGAAAGTGGCATCACTAATGAGTTCCTTTACACTACCATGATGTCCAACCACCATGAAACAACCCTTGCCATCAAAAGCCTATGTAACCTAGTGTTAAGCTCCCGTAACATAACCGAGGAAGATGATGAGGATGCGGCCGGTAGTGAAGCGGAAGGAGAGGATAGTGAGAACTTGTCGGATGAGGACTAAATGACCATGTCTCTTATGTTTTATTGTCATGTTTCTTATGCATTTTAATTCTAGTTTATGTTGTTTATGTTTCAAACTAATTCCTAAGTTATTTAGGCAATTTTGATTTACTTTGTATTATGTTTTCGTATTATGTTCGTACTCTTTCCTGTTAATTAAAGTATGTTTTGTTTTCTTGTGTGTTCGCGCTTGAATGATTATATTGCTTATGTTTCCATAATGCTTGATTGCTTAAATATTTCAATAATTATACTTGTATGATTTGCTTTCATGAGTCTCTTCCTTTTTGCTAATGCCAAAGGGGGAGAAGACCTGTTTCTCTAATACCTCTCTATGCAGAATTGTTTTTGCTCTTACCTATGTTATTTAGGGGGAGTTGCTGAACTTAGGGGGAGGATCAATTTTAGAGAAACGTCGATCAAAGATTTCGCGCAATGTTGGTTGTCATCATCAAAAAGGGGGAGAATGTAGAAGCATGTTTCAACCTCAAGGATTTTGATGAAGACAACAAGCTTCCATTCACTTCATGTTTGCAAAAAGATAAGAGCTTTCAACATAATCAAGCAACAAGGACATGGTATTTCAAAGGCAATGACATTATGTGATCAAGCTTCATGTTCTCTTTCTTAAAGTTTCAAGATTTGGACACATTTGTTAAGGTATATCAAAATGTCTCTTTAGAATTGATATACAAGTGTTCAATTATCATATTGTATGTTAACATGATTTCATGCATTCAAACTTTAGGACATTTTTAGAACTGGTTTAACACTTTTAAAACAAAGTTTTTCTGCTGTTTTAATAGTGTTAACCGTTGGTTAACCGGTTAACGGCCCCAATTTTTGAATTCTTTGTTAACGTTTTAATTGCATTAACCGGTTAACCATTTGGTTAACCGGTTAACACTGTTCATTTTAGTGAAAATGGACCTCTTTTGATTCAAAATAATTTCAAATAATTATACCCTTTCATAATTTTTCATGAATAAAATTATACCTCTTTGAATGGGTGTTTTACCTATTATAAATTCTGAAAATTTTAAATTATATTTTACCTCCTAGAATTTTCAAAAATCATATCCAATCACTCTCACATAATTCAAAGTTTTGAAAAGTGTTCATACTTTATTCATATCATTTCATTTCGAACTTGAACATTTGTATACATTCTTGAGTGATCTCGATTCAGGAGAAGATATATCAAATAGATTCATACTTTAACCTTCATCTTACTCTATCAAAATTTGTAAAGATTTATTTCTTTGTTGACTTGTGTTCCAGGATTGTTGGACACAAGGGTTGTTGGTGTTTGCAAGAGGATTGTTCTTGCATACTCTTGTTTATAGTTGTTAGATAGTAGGCTTCACTAAGTTGGTGTGATAGGCTTGTACTTCTCTAAAACTATAGTGGAAAATCTCTTACGATTCGTAAGGGGAATGGAGTACCTTCAGATTGTGAAGGGAACCAGGATAAATCCCAGTGTCACTTTATTTTCCGCCTTTACCGTCTTTTCTAACTTAGAACCATAAAAAGGAATATTCAATAATCAAAAGAAAAAAACTGGAAAAATATCTAGTGCCTAATTTAACCCTCCCTTCTTAGGCCTATCTGATCTTACAAGGGACACTTCCTCCTATAGGGAATACTCATAGGCCTTTTGCGACAACTTTTATCATGCCTCCATATAATAGGGAACAACCCTTTGGAATGCCAACTTCGACAATGGCAAATTTGCATAATGCATCATCATTATATTCTGACTTCATGGTCAACATGTCCTCCCCATTACAAGGGTCAAGATCTGGTGGAAACATAGGTAGAATAAATCAACCCTCACCAGGATTCCAAACTTATACGCCAACAATTACAAATAGTTATGCGCAGATAATTAGACAACTAATGGACGAAAACAATCACGATATGGTCCAAATGTTGACACAACAAATGGGAACATTGTTTAATCATCTAATACAAAACACCACCCAAACAAATCAATTATTGGCAGTACAAATGACACACATTACTGATTTTTTTGGTGTCCCTCAAACTCGACAGAGAGAACAAATAGTTCAGGAAACCTAGGGTGGGTGTCAAAGAGGAACCTACAATAAATCAGAGGCCTTTAGACATTCCTTAGGAAAACCTTAGAAACCAAGAGGAAGTAGTCCAACAGCCCCATGTAGAAGTCTCTGTCCAACAAGAGCCTAGGAGGATATTAGTCCAAAGAGGCCAAGACGTTGATAATATAGTGCAACGAATTCGGTATAATAACTTGTCTGTCGAAAATAATTTAGCAGCCATGGTCGAAAGGATAATGGCACAAAATGGGGCAAATGTAGGATTGCAAAGGCCTAGTTATATTTCCCCATTATCTGAATATATTCTGCAACAGGAACTACCCCCAGGATGGAAAGTTCCTAAGTTCACCAAATTCTTAGGGGATACTAGTGAATCCACCATAGAACATGTAGCTTATTATCTGATCGAAGAGGGAGAAATAGCCCACAATGAGAATCTAAAAACGAAATATTTTCCAATTTCTTTAACAAAAAATGTGTTTACTTGGTTTACATCCTTGCCCGCATGATCAGTATATACATGGACTCAATTATAAAGCTTATTCCATGAACAATTCTATATGGGACAAACAAAAATAAGCCTGAACGAATTAGCGAGTGTCAAGAGGAAGTTCTCTGAACCAATAGATGATTATCTAAATAGGTTCAGGTTGCTAAAGGCAAAATGTTTCACTCAGGTGCCCGAACATGAGATAGTCGAAATGGCCGTAGGGGGCCTAGATTATTCTATAAGAAAGAAAGTTGACACTCAATATTTAAGAGATATGGCACAATTAGCAGATAGGGTGAGGCAAGTCAAAAGATTAAAAGTTGAAAAATTTAAAGCAAATAAAAATAAGAAAGAAAGGGTGGCCTATATAGGGGTATATGATAACACTGAATTTCACCGCGTTTCTGACTCCGATTTCGCATGCATTCTAAGTTTTTTTATTGCTATTTTGTTATGTTATTACTATGTTTTTCTTTGTTTTCAGGTTTTTAGTTTAATCGAAGCCTCGAGCGAGAAAAGGAACGGAAAAGGAGCTGAAAAGAGCAAAAATCAAGTAATTCAACATTTTGCACTTGTGCCACCCACTGTGGTTGGCGCCATGGGGTTAGCCGTGACGTGGACACGTCTCCACCTCCCCTCAACTGTCACGTTCCCCATGATCTCCACTACCTCTTTTCATTTTGCACTCATAGCAAGCGTCATGAGGGTGTGGCGGGCGCCACAAGGCAAAATGAAGTTCCCTCCCTTTTTCAAATGCAGGGGCATCCATGTCTTTTCATACTATCATCTTACCTATAAATAGGGCTTTAGTTTTTCGTTTTTCATCATCCATACTTAGAATTCTTAGGCATATATCAGTTGTAAAAGTAGTAACCGCTTCACATCGGAGTGTTGCTACAATCAAGTGATCGAGTCTGTATACGTCTGTGTGATCGAGTCTTGGAGCACTTTGGAAGGAAGTTAATCCTACCGCCATTTTAATTCCAGTTCGTATTTTACTTTCCACACTATTTACTTTTATTTAATTTCCGCACTGCTTTATTTTTATTTAATTTCCGCACTCACACTACTTTCATTTATTTCTCGCACTACTTATCTTTATTTCCGCACTGCCTTATTTTTATTTTACTTTCCCGCACTTGCACCTTACTTAATTTACTTTTCGCACTCGCACTAAATACCTTTTATGAAATATATTAAAATGAACTTTTACTTCACCATTCTAGCTAAGTTTATAAAGGTTAGAATGTAAGGATCATAATTGAACCGATAATCTGTACAATTGTTTGTAGAAACGCTTAAGGGATATTTTGACTTTCAATATAAGTTTTCATGTTCTTTAAAGTTCTGTTGGGTAAGATCGAAAGTCGTCCAATGCCTATTTAAACTTAATTGTTTTTAACTATTTCGAAAACAGCCAAAAGCTCTTTGTTTAGTTCATTAGGAGTTTTTAGATTAAAAAGAAAAGAGATTTTAAAACTATTTTCGAACACGTTAAGAAGTTTAGAGTTTGGTTCGTGAGAATCTCTTTTTGCTAGAAAATCCAGGTCAAAATACTTTTCAATTAGTTAAGATACTATATTTCTTAAAAATAGGTTTACTACTCTAACACAATGCGCGCCTTTTTATCCGTGACAATAGGAGGGTTTGATTAGGGAGTACAACTCAGTTCTGATTACACGAAAGCGACAATTCCCGTTAAATTAGTTCTTTTCAAAGTAGAAAACATTGCCCATAAGTAGTTCTATTAGCAAGTACTTAATTATCAATTGATTATGTGAATTGCATTCGAACCTGTCTTTATCAATTAATTTAAGTTTATTATTTTATTTATCATTGCGCACTCTTTAAAACCTTTATTTTCAATTGCCTTAGATACACACCATAACAACAGATAATGATAGATTGACATTTGGTCTTTGTGGATTCGACAATATTTTATATTACTCTGACGCGTTCGTACACTTGCGAAAAACACATATCATTATACCAAGATGATGATAATGATGTAAATAAATCAGTTACTTTCGATGAACAAGAAATTGACCTAGTAGAATAAAAATATGGCCCACCATACTCATGTAAAGTATTGGTTCCGTCGAATGGAAAGAACCTAGTTGAGTGAAAAGAATGAGAAATTTCCTAAGAGAACTTATACATTTGACGTCACAAAATGTGATGAAATCTTTGACTTATTAATTAAAGATGGTCAAATGATAATACCACCAGGCGATAAACTGCCTCCTGTGGAACAACAGAAAAAGAGAGGTTTTTGTAAGTACCATAACTTTTTGGGTCATAAAACATCTTAATGTTTCCTTTTCAGGGATCTCGTACAAAATGCTATCCATGATGGAAGCCTGAAGTTCGATGACAAGTCAAAGCAATAAATGCAGATTGACTCAAATCCTATGCAGACTGTCGAAGCCCATTATGCTTAGCCATCCATCGTTAACATGGTGGAGTAGAATAGGTTTCGGATGACAGTTTTGAAATGGTGGAAGCTACTGAAGGTTTCAACACTAACGTCAACATGGTAGAGATTGATGATAATCCCACAAACAATGACGAAGTCACTGATGATTTCATCGAATGAGACATGAAGGCTACTGAAGGCCTCAACAACCCAAGCAAAGTTGAAACCACTGAAGTTTACGGTAAAGCAAACAATGATGAAGTCACTGAAGATTCTGTCGAAGGAAACATGAAGGCTACTGAAGGCCTCGATACTACGAAAAACCAAGGGACTGTTGGAAATTATGCCAACACCAGAAAGGAGGCCATCAAAGGCGTAAATGTCGAAAAGAAAGCCATTGAGGGCCTCACTGTTGAAAACCAGTCTACTGAAGGCCATGATGCTGACCAAATGGAAAAGAGTGATGCTTTCAAATGCGTTAACATTGAGGTTGATGAAGATATTAACAAAGTTAAGGCAGAGACTATTGATGGTCTTGCGAAACAAGTTACATATGGAATCTTACACAGGACAAGGGAGGACCCCAAGAGGAAATTGAAAGAGTTCGACCTGACGAAGGAAATGGGTGAAACTAAGGAAAGACTTATTGAAAAAATGAACAAACTAAGTATTTTTGATGGGCAGACAACCAGCATCAACATGGTGGAAGCGTCCAAAAGAACCAACCACAAATGAAGGAGGAACACCGTCGAGAGGAATACCAAAGGTTGGCTTATCCCAAAGAAGATGAATGCTTAATCGAATTCATCCAGAAATGCCAAAAGAAGAAGGCTGAAGTCATGTTGTTCCCACGCTGCAGCGCCATTTTCGACAAAAAGGCAGCAAGTAACCTGGAGGTGATCGAAAATTCTAAGAGAAAAGGAAATTGGGGGACAATACTAGTTGTCAGAACAACAAGATATGATCCAAGGAGAAGTGACCATCACCAACAGAGGGTCGGAGGAAGAAACTATAACTCTTACAAACTAACCAATAAAGTTGCTAATGACAAATGGGTTCATCCAATTAGAGATGCCCAGGGACAAAAGAAATGGGGAAGCTTCGACATTCATAGGGGTCCTTCGGTGGCAGAAACAAGTGAAGCTGACAAATGTAAACCAAGACCCTACCCTTCCAAAAATTATAAAGGTAAGAACCCCATGTCAAGATCCTAGTGGAGGAGATTCCAGAGACAAAAGAGAGCGAAGAAAGAAGCTGTTGAAAAAGGCATGTTTGAGAAGGATGTTTCCAAAAGGAATGAAGTAGCATCTAGCAACAACATCCAGATGGGTAACAAGAAGGAGCCACCTAACAGTAACAATCACAACAGCAAGGTCAAACCAGTCAAGTCCAAGGAAAAAGTCCAGGAAGATGATTAGATGACTGATGATTTCCAATCTGACTCAGAAGCATCCTTTGATGTGGTCTGCAATGTGGTGTCGGTCCTCCCCAGAGACTATGATAGGGTCATGGAGGTTATAGACAAAAATAATGATATGGAGGATGAACAAATGGGACACAAGTTTGTTTGTTACTACATAATGAATAATGGTTGCGTTGAGGAACAAAATGATTTCTTCGAAAGGCCAGACGACTCCATGAAAGGACACATGAAGCCTTTATTTATAAAGGGAAAAGTGGAAAATATGGGAGTAAATAAAATAATGTTGGATGGTGGAGCTGCAGTGAACCCGATGCCCCACTTTATGCTGAAGAAAATTGGAAAGGATGATTCTGATGTAAAACCTCATAACATGGTGCTGTCAAATTATGAAGGAAAAGTAGGAACCACTATGGACGTCATCCAAGTGGAGCTGACAGTCAGAACCATAACAAGGCCGACAATGTTTATGGTTATTACTTCAAAGGCGAATTATAATTTGTTCTTGGGAAGAGAGTGGATCCATGGCGTGGGGGTTGTACCTTCGTCAATGCATCAATGTATAGCCATCTGGAAAACAGATGGCATTGTCGAAAATATCGAGGTTGATCAGAGTTACTTCATGACTGAAGTAAACCATGTGGACCGTCGAAGCTTCGACAAGAATCTAACTCATATACCTCCCTGCAACCTAGTGGAGTTCGACCTAAAGGCAACTGACAATGCCTACTGTTCAATGTACCTCCATCCAACATATAGTTGATGAATCTAACTTCATATCGGGGACTTCCCATATAGAGCCAACTAGTTGGGGAAGTGAGTTATGGCTTATATAGCCGAAAATTAACTCAAATCAGTTCTTGAAGCTGAAGTGAAATATATGGCTGTCGAAGCAAACCAAAATAATTCTAACAAACAATGTCCTCATAGGGACGTTGAAGAAGATTATGATAATATTCAGATGGACGAATGGCAACATCAAAAGCTTGACGCCAATTACGACGACGAACCTTTAGGGTTCGAAAAGGATCCAGTGTCGACTAATATGAAGATGGTGGCACAAGATCCATTAGAAGAAATAGATCTGGGACTGGGGGCAGAAAAAGGCCAACCTATGTAACACCCACTTATCCCAGTTAAATAAAATAACTATTTATTAAGAAAATCAGAGTTTTTATCAAAAGTGGAATGTTACCTTTTCAACAAAAATCAAGTTGACATATGTCTTTCTTAAAACAACGGAAAATATATCTTTTCATTCATCATACAACAATTTGCCAAATATTCACAACGTTCATCAAATCTCTTAATTTACAAGTTTCAACAAAATGTGATACGTAACTATTACTAACAAGAATAAATAAAAACAACAAAGATCCCTAACTCCCGTGTTACTATCAGAGCAACTCCAAAGACTCAACCAAGCAACTTGTACTCCGAGCATACTCAAGTACCTGAATCATCTATACTTCCGAAGAAGCACAGACACAACCAAACAACAAAGGGGTGATAAAACAATTCAATATTTTAACGGTGCATATAACATCTTAAAGGGTAATCTCACCTCTATTCATCAACACACATCACACATTATTCAATCAATCAAATGTTTTACACAATTCATGAACACATATCACATATCATATTTCTCATATTATTCATTCAATAAAATGCAAAGTGACTCCATGACACAATGCAAATGCGGTACCGACTTCAACAAATGTCCATCGATTCGGACCGGATGTATCGCTTACGCTCCTACTGAGTCACGATCATCCCCCACCTCTTGATTCATAATGAATCCAAATAATCAATTACGCTCCATCCGAGACATGATTATTCCACTAACATGCATATGAAAACTCTATTATGCATAGCAAAATACATGCATGAACATAATCATACATATCACGATCCTCCTGGTCCTCATAAATTATCACACATTTCATCACATGGGTCACACAAAAATCAGACAATATTCAATGCTCGTTATCAATATAATCCATATGGTTCATCATCTAAAGTTATACAAATCAACATAAGAACATATATCCTTACATACTACTTACCGGTTATCATATCCTATTAACTCTTCATTAATTTCATCCTAAACTATGCCTCATGTATTTGCCCAACACAACCCGATCCTCAAATCCTTCATTGGTTATCAACCGTTCCATCATATGGTTTGTACAATACACATAATACACATTTCCATAATCGATATGTTCCAATTGATCTATTAATAAAGTTATACAAATCAAATTAATGATATAAAACTCACGCACTAATTATCGGTTGTCAGGTCCTATAGTTACACATGGATGATATCCTCAATTCCTTAGACTAATGGTACGAATATTGACCCAGGAAACAGGACGAAACCGGCTTAAAATATCCATAATTTTCCAAAATCCGAGGCCTGAAACGCCCCCGTATCCCCTGACACGGCCTGTGTCACACGGCCTGCTACGCCAACATAAAAATCTCATTTTTCCAAATACAAAAGGGTGACACGGCCGCCCGTGTCGTGTGACAAGACACGTGTCACACCCTCTAAAGCCCAACTTTTCCAAAGTCCTCCCAATTCAACTTCCAGTGGCCTGTGTCAGGTGCCCTGCGCCCAAAATCGTTTTTCCGTAAAAATCACTTTTCTCGCACCAGTCCATACTTGTTCGAATTCCATTACTATTATCTCACTTTTATCACTCAAAACATTCCAATTATTATTCTCATACTTAGTTTATACTTCTAATTTCCCATTATCTTCTCATCCTAACATCACTAATCAAATTAGGAAAAATTCTAGGTTTCATCTCATCTTTCAATTTACATCATCATCAACAACAATAATCATACGACAGATTTCATACCACTCATATCATGCAATTCAACAAAAAATATTCCCAATACAAACAATCAACAATGTATTTTCATAAACATACCACAATTCTATCAAAATTGATCAAATCGCATAATCCTTAAGAGAGTAAGGAAGTCCCAACTACCCTTTAATGTTAGATCACCAATATAGAACCCTTTCTCCCCCTCACCTTAGATTCAATCGGTTCTTTGAACAATCTTGATCTTGGAGCTTTAGGTCTCTTGTTATTCTCTCCCTTTTCCTCTTTCTCCAGAGCCAACTTCTTCTTTCCACCAAAACACGATGAATGAACAAATGATTCCTTTTTCAATTCTCATAAAACCATACCAATTTACCACTTTTTCCCTTAGACCTCCAATTCTTATTATTTTATTTATTTAATAATAATATTCAAATAATACCACATTATCATTATATTATTATTTAAATAAACAATTCTTCACTTATAATTTCAAAAATACCACCCATATTCATAATAATCATTTTATTAAATAGTTTATGAAATCGGGGTGTTACAACCTACATAAGCGCCAAGATGGACCCACAGTTCAAAGTCGAAATAGTCCAGTTGCTGCAAGAATTCAAAGATTGTTTTGCATGGGATTACAACGAGATGCCTGGTTTAAACAGAAGTTTGGTCGAATTGAAGCTGCCAATAATGGAAGGAAAGAAACCAGTAAAGCAGGCTCGAAGACGCTTTGCACCATAAATTCTGTCAAAAATAAAAGAAGAGGTCGAAAGACTTCTGAAATGCAAATTCATCCGCACAACCAGGTATGTTGATTGGATTGCAAATATAGTTCTTGTAATTAAGAAAAATGGCAAACTAAGGGTATACATTGATTTTTGAGATTTAAATTCAACTACCCCAAAGGATGAATACCCTATGCCAGTAGCAGAAATGCTTATAGATTCGGCAGCAGGCCATGAGTATTTAAGCATGTTAGACAGATACTCTGGCTATAATCAAAATTTTATTACTGAAGAAGATGTTCCTAAAACCACATTTCAATGTCCTGGAGCAATAAGAACTTACAAATGGGTAGTAATGTCTTTCGGTTTAAAAAATGCAGGAGCAACTTATCAACGCGCTAGGAATTTGATTTTCCATGATTATATTGAAACTTTCATGCAAATCTATATTGACGATATAGTGATTAAGTCTGTTTCAGGAAAAAAATCATATAGACCATCTTCGAAAATCCTATGAAAGGATGAGGAAGTTTGGTTTAAAGATGAATCCCCTAAAATTTGCTTTTGGTGTGCAGACGGGTGATTTTTTAGGCTTTGTGGTCCACAAGAAGGTAATCAAAATAAATGAAAACAAAGCCAATGCCATAATGGAGGCGAAAGCGCCATCGGAAAAAAAGGTGTTGAAGTCTTTGCTAGGGAAAATCAACTTTCTCAGAAGGTTCATCTCCAACCTTAGTGGAAAAACACAAGCTTTCCCGCCTCTACTTCGACTGAAGAAGGAAGGCTTTGCATGGGAGTAAGAACAACAAGCTGCTTTCGAAAAGATTAAAGAATATTTGTCTAGGCCTCCAATTTTAATGTCTCCTTGTAGAAAAAGAAGTATGAGGTTATATATTTCGGCATCAGATAAGACACTAGGAAGTATGTTATGTCAAGAAGATGAAAATTTCATCGAAAGAGCCGTTTATTATCTCAGTAGAGTCTTAAACGATGCCAAAACTAGATATAGTGTTATAAAAAAATTATGTTTGTGTGTATATTTTTCTTTTATGAAATCAAAGCACTGTATAAAGCCAGTTGATGTGTATATTTCTTTTTATTTCGACGTAATAAAATACATGTTATCTAAATTTATCTTACATAGTCGAATTGGAAAATGGGCTCTGGCATTGACATAATATTCCTTAAAGTATTTTCCTTTAAAGACTGTTAAGGGACAAGTGGTTGTTGACTTCATAGCTGACCATTCCATAAATGAAAATGGGGTAAAATACGTCGAATTAGAACCATGGAAATTATATTTCGACGATTCCAGTCATAAAAATGGAACTGGTGTTGGAATATTAATCATTTCTCCTAACAAAATTCCAACAAAATTCAAGTACAAATTCGAAGGCTTGTGTTCGAACAACGAGGCAGAATACAAGGCATTGATTACTGGACTTGAAATCTTGTTGGAATTGGGGGAAACAAGAGTCAAAATAATGGGTGACTCTGAATTGGTGGTCAAGCAGCTAACTAAAGTATATAAGTGTGTAAAAGAAAATTTAATCATGTACTTTGTGATAGCTAATCGACTTCTTAAAAGATTCGACGATGTGGCCATCAGGTATATTCCCATAATGGAAAATCAAGAGGCAAATGATCTTGCCCAAATTGCATCTGGGTATAAAGTGTCGAAAGAGAATTTAGAAAAAGCTATTGAAGTTAGAGGGAGAGTCATATCTACCAAATTGTTTCCATCAGATTTTGAAACAATAAAGTTAGGATACAATGAAGAAGAAAATTTTGAGATATTCAATGTAGATGATTCAAGGGTGGAAGACTGGAGAAAACCCATCAAAGATTATCTACAAAACCCAAATCAGAAAGTCGAAAGAAAGGTAAAGTACAGAGCTTTAAGTTATGTACTTTTTGGAAATGAATTGTTCAAAAATACTACAGAAGGAGACTTGTTGAAATGCTTGGGCGAAGATAAAGCTTACATAGCTATGTTGAACATGCACAGTGGAGCTTATGGCGTGCATCAAACAGTACATAAAATGAAATGGTTATTGTTTCGACAAGGAATGTATTGGCCAACAATGTTGAAAGACTGTGTCAATTTTGCAAAAGGGTGTCAAGAATGCCAAGTGCATGCAGGAATGCCACATGTTCCTGCAAGTGAGTTACATTCGATTGTAAAGCCTTGGCCATTCAGAGGTTGGGATTTGGACTTAATTGGCGAAATTCGACTAACTTCTTCAAGAGGGAAGAAGTACATTCTGGTTGGGATAAATAATTTTACTAAGTGGATCGAAGCTATACCACTAGTAAATGTGGATCAAGAAATAGTTATAGAATTCATTCGACGACACATAATTTACAGGTTTGGGATTCCAGAAACAATAATAATAGATCAAGGATCCGTGTTCACTGAAAAGAATATGCAAACATTTGCAAAGGAAGTAAGATTTAAACTCCTTATTTCGACGCCTTACTACACTTAGGAGAACGGACAAGTCGAAGCATCTAATAAGGTTGTGATAAATTTGATCAAAAAACACGTGGGTAAAAAACCCAGAAATTGGCATAAAACTTTAGATGAAATTTTATGGGCTTTTTGAACGTCTCCTAAAGAAGCAACAAATTTTACTCCATTTAGGTTAACTTATGGGCATGATGCCGTCTTACCATTCGAAATTTACTTGCAGTCGATTCGAGTTCAGAGGCATCACAAAATCCCATCAGACATGTATTGGAGTATGATGATGGACGAATTGGTCGACTTATACGAAGAAAGGTTATGTGCGCTAGATTTGGTGAAAAGACAAAAAGAAAGAGTCAAAAGGTTTTATAATAAGAAAGTAAAGTTCAAAACTCTTTTTATTGGTGATTTTGGTTGGAAGGTAATTCTTCCTATGGATAGAAAAGATAGAGTAATGGGAAAATGGTCTCCTAACTGGGAGGGACCTTTCCAGGTTTTGAAAATCTTTTCGAATGGCGCATACGAAATTGAAGAAATATGGAAAGAAAAGAGAATTTTGAAGACAAATGGGAAGTATTTGAAAAATTACATACCAACATTGCAAGAAGTCAAAATAAACATAGATTAATTGAGCATAGCATAAAGTGATGATGTACATTGCCAAATAGTTGGCATTAATATCATTACAAACAAGTTTAAAAAGCTAACAAAAATAAACTATTTCTATTACAACTGAATGTTGGCAAAAGATTTCTTCAACTCATCAAACTTCTTCTTCTGAATATGAAGCCGACGATCACATAAGCTTCTATTAGTCGAAAGGCTTTCAATATCTTGAGTGAGTGTTTGAGCCCTTTCAGCGTGATGAACACTCACCTTTAGCTCCTTGTCAATCTCATTTTGCTTAGGTTGTTGAAGGGCTTCCTTGAGCATCTGCTCCTGGGAAATCTTCCTTTGGAGTATAGCTATCTGTTTCTCTCACTTTTGGATATTGTCGTTGCATTCGGCAATCTCTTTAGTGTAAGCTTCAGAAAGTTGTTGCAACTCTAAGACTTTGTTGGTCGAAGCGGCCGCAACATCCCATTCAGCAAGTTGAGTTTCAGATTTCTTGGAGATTTTTTTGAGAAGTCTTTGAGACGGTTCAAGTCTGCACTCACCAAGTCGATTAAGGTAGTCAGGTCCATCACAAGACTACTTACTTCAGCAGGAGATTCCAAGACATTCACTTGCTTCGGGATTTTCTTTAAGTCGAAGCAAACAATCAATTTTTCTTCCAAAACCTTAAACAAATCCAGATCAAATATTTTCGTCCTAATCTCAGGCATTGTGGCATCAAGAGAGTGCACACTAGAAGTAGCTCCAGAAGTGGTCGAAGCGCTCTAGGAAGAATCTTGAAAATTGTGACGATCACTGAGCACAAATTTTAAATATTCCAAAGGCTTCTGCACTTTGAGGCTCTCAGTTTCTTTACAAGAGAGACTAGTCAAACCAGTGGACAAAGAACCTCCTTTGGTTGGGTCAGAATGTGGTTGACTACTTTGTCCTTGAATTAACCCGACGACTGATCGTTTTGTTTTGTCATTTTCACCAGCAGTTTCTTCCTTTTTGTTATCCTCATCTTTGACCTCAATGTCAGCATTCAAATCGTCACTTTTTTTTGGCTGCATATGACTTAGGAGGAGGAGGAGGAGAATTATCATTAGAATATTGGGGAGTGTCATGAGATTGTTCCTTCTGTACAACTGACTCTTTTGTCGAATTCTTCGGAGAAGTGTGTGGTGGGCTGACAACTTTGTGAATAGGTTTACTCTTGGGCATTGGCATTTCTTCCTCTAAGGGGTTTCCTTCGACATCAACCTGAAAATGACTTCAAGTTATAAATCAAAAACAAAAATAATAAGAAGTAAATATAGGTGGTCAAAGCAAAGATTTACCTGAGGAATCTCAGTATTAAAACTGGAGTTCCCACTCTCTGCGTCCTTTACTTGAACCTTTACAGCTGGACTATTTGGGGGAGTGGCCTTGGTCGATTTGATTGTGGATTTTTGTGAAGAGGTCTTGGCAACTTTCTTCTTTTTTGGAGGTGGACTTTGTTCTGGAGATTCATCACAAGATTCTTCACTAGGAGTTTTTTCTTATTTTTTTTTTCCTTTTGGGGGAAGGTGGTGGTTTTCAACCTACCTGGAATAGAAAATAGAAAGTTGATTAGTTTCTGGAAGAATGGAAAAAACTAGTATAGAAAGAGAAGGTTATACATTTGTTACAATTTTCCCAACGTTACTTGGTGGATCTTCATCCATCTTTTTAGATGTACGTTTGACAACAACTTTCTTGGCAGGAATTTTTACGGCTAAGAACAAAGAAGAAAATCAGAGATGAGTATAAGAAGTATATAAAGCAAACTTAGGATGGCAAAATAAAGAAAAATATATTTCATTAAACACCTTTAAGAATGGTAGTTTCCATGCGAACATGTTCTATTTCAATATGAAGGTGTCCTCTGAAATCTTCCAAAGTGAACTTAGTTGGAACTACTCGCTCTGCAGGTTTTTTGTAATGTTGTCGAAGAAGTTTCATAGAATCCCCACAAACGAACCAATCTGGAAATGGAGGGATCAATGCCACACCGAAATCATCAAGAGGTAAAGGGGGAAACTTTGGTGGATAAATATTGAAAGCCAATTCATATTGTTATTCTGGACGAACATATGAAAGCAGTTTCAACTTTTCCAGTCTTTCTGTCAACTTATTTTTTAAAATTACTGCTACTTCGCTGATGGTTCGACTAAGTTCATCTGGCCTATAGATGGTTTCAAAATAATTTTGAAACTTTTGTATTTCTTTGATGTTTATTTCTTTACCTTTCTTGTTTCCGTCCTACACAAGAGCAAAAACAGTCGTGAGATGGGTGTTGAAAGCCTCTACGTCGAATAATTTGGTGAGGTAGTAATCCTTCCACCAAACATCAAATTCGTGGGCACAAAGGAAAGATGGTCGAAAGACCAATGGGAGAATTTCAAGAGAATTATCAACATATTTCTTCGACAATTCTTTGCTTTGTTCTTCAGTATGGTAGAAGTTATAGAATATAATGGAACCTTTTTTTGGGAAAAATGGATTTGGGTTTCAGTTGAACGAGTCCAAACTATCTAGCAACGAGGTTAGGTTGATAGACAATCAGTGAAAATTTTGTTTTGGTGACATTATGATGAGAAGTAAGAAGCCTAGGCGTCATAAATGATTCCCAAACATCGAGGAATTCATCTTTGTCTTTCTGCATCTCGAAAGGGAGTTGTTTGGTGAACCACTCAGGTCCAATTGTCCTGCTAGGAAAGGGTGCCATGGAGGAAGTGAAGTTGTACCTCTTGGCGAACATCATGACATAACTGGTAAAAGATTGTCAAAGACTTAGCCCTTTGTCAGTTGGTGTCAGCTACACTAATCTAGGCCATTCGACAGTTATATTCTTTACTTCTTCCTCATCTACTTCATTCTTGACAAGAATGGAGGCTTCAAAGGTGGAATTATACCATAGTTGCAAAAGCCAGAGTGGTTCTAATATGCTAAGATTTCCTTTATCTGTTACAGTCTTTAAAAAACCCACACTCTCACTCAAAGATTCATACAGATTTGCCAGAATCATCTCACTCAGACACAGTTTTGTCCCATTATGAAGTTGGTTGGCTATAGTAATTAAGCGTTTGGCCACTTGAATGGACCGAAAACAGAAAACAAATTTTGATAGCCATAAGGTTAGGAAAGATATGTGTTCTTTCTCAGAAACCTCATCAGTTTTCTTGTCATGGTAATGGGAAATGAAAACAGAGTATGAGGCTTTACTAGTGTTGAAATCTATGGAGTCATGGTTCAAGGTGGTGAGGTCGAAATCTACCCCTAAAGGACTGAGCCCAGAAATGGCAGCTATGTCGAAGAGGGTGGGAGTGACCATTCTGCAGGGAAGGTGGAAGTTGTTATAGGTGTTATCCCCAAAAAAAAAAGAGGAAAGCTAAGAGCATATTAGAACAATAGTTGGGTCCTACTTTCGACATTTGTATTAGATTGAAGATCCCTATTTCTTTCCAAAATAGTGCTTTAACTTTTTCAATCTTACCTAACTAAGCTAGATAATCTGAAAGATCTTTCGACTTAGGACAAGTCCTAAATATCCTAGCATTATTTAAATGACCTAGGTTTTATTTTGCATCAGTAGTCGAATCTTGGTCCTTAGGTTTTTCTGTAGTTTGTTCATTGGGTTTAAGCTTGACCCCACACCTATAGGTTTAAGGCGTTGATAAGAAGGAAAGAATTATTTCAGCCCATCTGGGTTAATATCTGGGTTAGGGAGAGGGCCTAACATAGAGTGACAAACACCAGAAACAAGAATAGGGATCAATACCTGAGATTTGTAGATACTTGCTTTTTCTTTCTCATTTGGAGGCTCATGAATGTATTGTTGATTTCCAATAATGTTTGGTCCATTTAATCTGTGCGCGTATGAAAGTTAAATTGAGCTCTTAGATTTCTTGCTGCTGGAAGGTTTGGATGAAGCCATTGTTGTTGAAGCAAAGATTTGTTGCAGTTGGAAAAATGACTTTGTTTAAAGGAGAAGAAGAAGAAAGCATAAAAAGCTTGAAGACGCTGGTGAATGAGTATTTGTAGAGAAATGTACTGAAACAATTGAGTTTTGGTTTTTGATCATGGACCACGTGGCAAAATTTTCATGGAGAGAGTAGGTTAGTGGCAGTTGAAACACCTATGACTTGCTAGCTTTTAGCGAATGATGGGGGTAGTGTCAGAAACGTGGGTTAGAGTTGACATTCTGAAAAAGTGTAATGATGGAGTTTTTTTTAGGGATTTGGAATATCAATTCTTGGAAATGATAAAAGTGATGAAGTCAATATGGCATCGAAATGACTCATCGACAACAAATGTTCTTTTCTCCAGAAGTAGTCGAAAAATCTTTGATGGGGGCAATTTGTAAATAGACATTTTTCGACGCCATAAGATAAAGCTCAAATTGATGTATTTCGACTAGGGAAGAAAGTTGAAGAACATGATTAGAAGACAATTTCGACGGAACTAGTTGATGATATTGTTTTCGACATTTCGACAAAACTAGTTGATGATATTGTTTTTGACATTTCGAAAGAACTAGTTGGTAATATTGTTTTCGACATTTTGACAGATTTAAAGAGATGCGTCATTTCGACGCAGAGGAAGACATTCAAAATTCAAAAGTTGATACGTTTGGCAGAAGGACGCGTGGAAGTGTTTGGTGAAAAGAGGACATGCCGAAGGCCAAGTGTCATAATTTTAGGAGTTGTCAGTTAGTTGCAGTTATGCTATTTGTATATAAATAGGTTAGTTCTTCTCAGAATGTGTGTGTGAAAATTCTTGTACAAAATTCCTATAAAGAATACTCGAAGTAACTATGTGTGAGAAAAGAGTTTTTATCTGAAAAATGTACGTGTGCAACACCGTTTTATTTTATTTTATCAAAGTTTAATAAAGTTCAAAAGTTCTTTACAATTCCTTTACATTTACAAGTTATTTACTTCTCTTCGCCAATTTACTTTATGCCTTGTTTCAATCTATTTCATTTAAGTTTTCGCTAGAGACTTCTACTCTTTTGTTAGTCAGATTATCCATATGCATAAAAGACTTAATAAAAGTGAAACCAAAGTTTGTTGAGAGATAAAAAGTTTGTAAAAAAGCACATGTGTCCTAGGATTTGTAAGGTTGATTATGCAAATAAACCAATTTTATTAAAATTGAAAATCAACAGTTGTTCGCCAAAATCAACCGCAAACATGATCATAGTTTTTTTTTTCTACGGATAAGAAATTTCTACTTTGAAAGTTGGAATATAAAAAGTTTCTTTTACTATTGACTTTGTTGGCTTTTAGCATCAAGTGTATAGTAAATGGTTACATTACCTTTTGTAACTTTAGGACTTCCTTTGTGCCAAATAAGTTCTTGATCCTCGAATCATGATCCTCAGATGTTAATCCTAGAATTTTAAATGATTTCCTCATATCTTACTTCAACTTTAAATAAAATTCAATAGTCATCTTAAGTTTAATCAACTTTAGTACTTTGTGACTTTTTATTACTTGGCCTCCAAGTATTTCCTTCTCCTTAGATCTTCATCCTCACCCATTGAGAAAAATCTTTCAACAAAAAATTTGTTATATTTATTTGTCACACTTAATACTTTAGGTTTTTTTAGAACACATGCTTGCTTTTCTTGTAATATGCTTAGAAATAAACTTGATAATAATTGCTTCATTCATCTTATTGATGATAAACTCAAATATACCTTATTTATTTTCACTCAAAATCACAACATTAAATAAAAATTAAGATGAAAACATAGAGAGTGTTTTTTAGATTCTAAACTTTAGTCTATAGACTCAAAGTTTTGAACAAAGGATATACTATTACCGTCATGTCAAGAAAGTCCTTAAGAGTCTTCCAAAGAATGGATACCAAAGTAAAATTCTATTGAAGAAGCAAATGATATAAATTACTTAGTTTTAAATACCTCATCTCACATAGTGTGATTGATCTGAATGAATATGAAGATTAGGAGAACAAAAATATATTGATTTAAAGTATAAAAGCACGAAGACGAAGGTTATACAAGCTAAAGAATCAGAGGATGAAGATCTTGCAGAAGCGTTAGAAGATGATGAATTTTCCTTCATATCCATAAATGTGCATCATCTGTATGCCAGAAGAAGAAAAAAATTCTAACAGGTAGTTTAAGTATTCCAAGGATCCAAGAGACAAGAAGGGAGCTGACATGAATATAATTTTATTATATGAATGGAAAGAGGATGAAAACTTTAGAGATGAAGATCCCAATCTAGATAAAGAGATTTTAAAAAATGAGAATAAATCCTTAAAAAATCAAGCATTTCAAATTTCTAAAATAAGTGTATATAAGTCATAAAAGCACGAGTTCATGGCTAACAACATAGATAAAAGCAATATGGCTTCTTAAAACTATAATGTAAGCTAAGAGTAATGCTAAGAAATGACTATAATATGTCTCTGGTTAAGACTCGTGATCATAAAGTTATTTGTTCTTATTGTATTATGAATATCAATTTAATCATCTAAATAAGTCTTAGTTAATCTCTCATTTTGGTTAGTTAAGCTTAATTAGTTTTATATTGGTTGTTAGTAAGAATCTCCATTCTCATTGGTTGGTTGTTTATTAAATATTGTAGCTTATCTCTTTACTAATCAATCAAGAGTTATCATTGTTTTCTTTTTCTTCTTCATTCTTCAGACATATGATATCATCTCTTTACTAATCAATAAGAAAAAATAGAAATTATAATTCAAAAGTAAGAGAGGTTATTTTTTATTCTTGTATACTTGTAATATTGTTTTAAAAGAGAAAGAATAATAACTATTTATAAACAATTCTTGTTGTTATCCTTGGTTAACCTAAACCCTAACTCTTGTGGGTTTCTGTCATACCCTAAATTTTGACCAAACATTTTTTTTATTAAAATCAATTTTAATATCTCTTATTTTCATTTAGTATTTTTAGTTTAGTTGTTTCTAACCATTTTTCATATTATTTATTTTTCATGAATATTATTTAAATTTTTCCAGCTACAAATAATATGTTCTTTTTAAGGTATTTTCGTTCAATTGAGCGTCGATCGTATACAAAATCAATAAACGGATAATATTTATAATCTAACTTTCACGCATCATTTTTTAATCTGTTTTATTTTTCGTGTACTTTTATCTTATATGCTCATTTTAATTTCAATCGTTTTTTGGTCATGTTTATGACGCGCAAAAAAAAAAATCAATTTCAAAATTTGTTAAAATGCTGTATTTTTTCTAAACATACATTTTATGTTGGTCATTTTGGTGTGTTCATTTTATTTTTTCGGAAACATTGATACTAGACAATTTTATCATCCGGTACTAATTTCAATTTCAATTTTGTTTAATATATATATATATATATATATATATATATATATATATATATATATATATATATATATATATATATATATATATATATATATATATATATATATATATATATATATATATATATATATATATATATATATATATATATATATATATATATATCAAATGTTTGATTTTTTTTATATATTACTTTGTTTTTTTACTATTATTATTATTATTTAATCTTAGCTTAATATCTAAGTTAGTTTAATTACTAAATTTTGGCATATGTCATCTTGATTACATCACATTGCTTGCATCATAAACTTGATCCCCAAGGCTTTGTTTCTTATAAAATTTGTTTCTTATGAGACATTTCACAAGTTTTTCATCATTCCATTTTAACAAATTCATCATTTTTATTTCATTTCATCATTTCACTTACACATTCATCATGAATTCATCATTTTCATTCTACTCTTATCATCTTTTATCCAATGATAAACTAACTTAAGAATCTCATAATTTACAAGAGATGCTCTTACATATTCATCATTGATTTTCCAAGTTTATCATAACAAACTATGATCAAGCAAGACATGGAAAACTTTGATAGGCTAACTACAAAATTCATCATTTCAAAATCATCATTCATTTCATCATTTGTAACAAACTTTCATGACTCATCTTTCTCTAGTCAATTGCCACAAAGAGAAAACAATTTCATCATTTCATCAATCATGAATATTCCTTATCAAAGTCATCATTTTTATTCACTTCCAATTAATCATGAATATTCGTTACACATGAATCATTTTCTTACACAAACAATCATTGTTGGTAACTAGAAACTCAAGATGGACTTCTCTTAGTTTCTTCCTAGTCTCATTTGGTTTCTTGATGCACAAGATTAAATTTTCCTATAAATAGAGTTTTGAGTTCTTCATAATTTTCACACCAAAGTCTTGTAGTGACAAGCACTCTTTCTCTTCCTCACTTAGCATTTCTCATATAGTTTTTTGTTTTTTGGTTATAACATAGTTATAGCATAGAAAGTAACATGTGGATATACACCAAGAACAACATAGTTCTTCACTTCTTTCTAATCTCACTCACATATATTATGTTGGATAAATTTCTAAAATATTAATGATTTAATTAATTTTATGAATTATTTGTTAAATTATAATTAACAAATATGGCAAAAATTTGCAACTACTTGAAATCAAACAAGAGACCTTATAGTGATTAGATGTGTGTTTATAAGGTGTCACCACTAGACTAACACAACCTTTCATGAAAAGGTTTGCTATTATTATATAGTGGTTCGTTGAAACATTATGTCTCCTCACCAATTGATACAAGTTTTTCTATAAATAGAGATACTTGTTAGGAATAAAATATACACAAAAATCATTTGTGTCAAGTGTCAAAAATTATATCTAAGTCATTCTTTTATTTTTCTAGTGCACAAGAATAAATGAGAGAACTTTATTTTGTAAAATATCTTTGATCGATATGCTTAATGTGAATGTGCAATTCATGTTATGGTTCCAAAGTATCCTGAAGGAGATTCGCCAGTTAACTCATTTGCATCCAATTTGTTTGAATTGGTGGGGGCGAATCGAACCTAAAGCTTAGAGTGAACACGCACTTTGGAATTTATTATGTGCAACTTTCATCGTATCGTCTTCATCATCATCTTCTGGTTCATATTTTGCAGCAGACCTCCAACAAAAGATCTAACATATTACTCACTATATTTTCTTTACAACTTTGTTTTCATATTTTCTTCACACACTTACTTCACATTTTTTTCTCTTATTCTTTACATACATACTACATATATACTACACAAACTTATTATTATTTTGTTTTAAAAAAATTGAAAATTATTATAAACTTATTTGTTTTAAATTGAAATTTATTTAGATTTCTTTGAATTGGGCTTAGCCCATTTTATTTTCACTAATTACACCCATAATTTACTTAACTTAACCTAATTTTAAAACCTTCATTATTTCCTAATTAAATTCTAAGTTTAAGTTAGGTTTTGTTTATTTTTAATTTTAGTTTAATTAAGTTTGGTTAGTGACTAAAATAAACTAAAATATTTTTAAGATATTAATTTAGTTTAATTAATTTGATTAAATGATTATTTTCATATTAATTAGTTTGTTAATTAATTCTATATGTATATCTTCATGAATTTATCTTAAAACATTTTTACTTATTATTTTCTCTTACAATGCCATGCTTATCGATCTTGATGTTTTTCCTAGATTAAATGCTTAATTTTCCCATGAAATTTTTCCATGGTGTATATCTCTGATTTTATCTGACGCGATGCTTTATCGTGTATAAGTTTATTTATTTCGCGATGTTTTTCCATGAATGCTTATATCTAACCACTTGATGAGATCGAGGACATTTCTATGCGATCTTTGGTTTTCTCTATTCGTTTCCCTGTACAAAATTCTTATACGATATAATGATGCTCATGGGATGCTTAAAGCTTTGTCAGGGACCTTGTGGATCGTTATCTCGCTCCTGGAAACTTAAGAAGAGGCATTGGACCTTGCTCCAATAGGTAAGTTTTCTTGAATTCATTATCCATGCTTTTATATTCACACGATGTTTTACCGTGTATGTTTTCTTTTCTGTAGTGGCCTTAGACCGAACTACGACGCTCTGATTCCTCAAGATCTCATTGAGGATACATAGACATAGGACTGTAAAGTCTTAGCGAGCAACCTTTTTATTTTTACACCATCTCCTTACATTCGACGTTCTTCCGAATATGCAACCTTTTCAATTTTTCTCCCATCTTCATGCGATCAATACCTTTTTTTATCTCTCTGACGTTCTTCCAGATATTTCAATCTTTTCTTTTCTTTTGTGTAATAGAATCCCACAAAAATTATCACTAATCTCTCTCCCCCTGGATGTTGGGCTTCTGCCTCCCAATGTAACTTCCAACATCATTCTTAAAAAATCATTTAAGAATATTAAACCATAGCAAAAGATAAATATATAAAACATCTGACGTTCTCCTGTCTCTCTCTTTAGTTTAGTTAAACTAGAACCCCATAGGATTACCATACAGTCTAGCCTCCTCTTGGGCATAAACAATATGGAATAAGAAAGGTAGTATTCTTTGTGAACCACTTCTTAGACTGTTTTAGGTTTTTCTGTTTACTCTTTTTTAGAAAGTTCTGATAACTCTATTTAAAGAGAAATTCAACTCCCCAGAGATACGATGTTTCCCGGAGAAACTTTTCTCTTGAGTTTCTCTTTCCCTCCTGACTGGACAATCCATATACATAAGACATCTTGTTTCCTCGGGAAACCTATTTTGGAACTGTACATCATTCCTCCTCTTGGGCAATATACAATAGAGTCTATCAGGCCTCCTAAAGGTTGAAACTACCTCATTCTTGGGCTTTATTCAAGTTGTCCCTCGGGCTTCCTAAAAGCATAGGATAAAAATCAATAGTATTCTCCTCTTGGGCTTTATACAATGACCCTTCAGGCTTATTAAAAGCATCATATCTCTTCTTTTTTCGACACTATCCCGGATATTCCTTCCCTTTGTTTTTGAAGCTTTCCTGGATATCTCTTCTCTTTTCATCCGATGTTTTCCCAGATATTCCTATATTGCTTATGATCTGACGCTTTCTCTGATATTCAAGATCTTCACTTTGCATCCAATGTTTTCCCAGATATTCATATCTTCATCTTCGTTCCGACGTTTTCTCAGATATTCATATTTCAACCTTCAAATATCATCATCTCCCAAAGGAGAAACTTTCCCAATTAATAAGTAAGCAATTTGAATTCCTAATTCTAACAAAATAACCTAAGGAGAATCCAAAACCATGTGGGTATCTGTCAATCAACAGTATGAAAATCAGGGTTAGTTTAAAATATCTTTCCCATTCCTTAAACAACATCACTAGGATAAAATATAGAAATCAGAAAGTAGCACAAATGCGATAATGATTAAAGGCCATGAAATTCCGCACTACATAAAAATGGCGCCGTCTGTGGGAAACCACTTTGTTTGGTAGAAACCTTAGACTTAGGATCATACTATATATATATATATATATATTGCTTTTATACCGCTTTTATATATTACTGTAAATATCATAGTTAGGTTTCCTCAAAATATTTAACTGCCTATGTAATGCCCTTGGGGATGTTTCTTAAAAAAATGAGAATGCAATTAATCTGCATCTGGGTGAGCTCGAGTGCACTCTAATGTAGGTAGGGCATACTTTAGATAGCTTGTAGGGAGTCTAATCCCGACTAGGTGAAACCTAAAAAGTCCCTGAATTAGTCTAGGTATCCGGTGTTAAATCGATGTTTATAGCGTAATCCGTGAAAACTCAGTGATTTCATATCAGATGCTCATAACACTGAGGATTTAGTAAACCTTTACCCCATGACCTTGACCTACGTGATCTACAGGTACAAAAATCTTAACCTTAGAAAATAAAACCTTGGGAATGGGTAGAGCCTTGACTTTATGACACCGAACCTTTGAACCCATGTTTTTCACATGTTTTTGTTTGCTACATCCATCCATTGCATTTACATCCCTTTAATATCTCATTCATACGTCTGGATCATCGTCAATTCATTCTAACCTTCTATCTTTCAGTCATATGTAAGTCGTCAAACTAATTCCTCATTGCCGATACGGGACTAGAGCTAATGTTAGGCACAGAATGTCAGAACAAGAAGTTCAAAACGTTGAGATCAAAATGGAAATTGAAGATCTGAATTCAAGTGTGACTAATTTGACGGGGATGCTTCAGGTCCTAATTGATATAGGGGAACCACCTCAAAGGACATTCATCCAAGAAATTACAAGTGCTGCTATTGAACCTCAGTCTGTCTAGATGCCACCATTGACATAGCCTAAATTTGGATTACCTCACAACTTCTCTCCACCACAAGTCACTACCACTCTGGTTCATCAAGCTTCAGGACCAGGACTCTAAGCTTCTATCTTCTCAGAATCCACACCCGTGGTACATACTACAAGAATTCCCTACGAATATACTAACTTTAATTTCAATGCTAGTGCTCAAAGTGAGGACAATGTGGATGTTGAACTTAAGGATGTCAATGAACATTATCAGACTTTGGAGAAGAGACTCAGGGCCATAGAGGGAAACAACTTCTTCAATATTGATGCAGACAACATGTGTCTTATGTCTAACCTCGTTATGCCTAATGAATTCAAGACTCTTAAGTTTGAAAAGTACAAAGGTGATTCCTGCCTAAGAGCTCATTTGGTTATGTACTCCTGGAAGATGTATTTCAACACCAACAATCATAATTTGCTCATCCACTACTTTAAGGACAACTTAAGTGGAGCTTCGCTCAAATGGTACATGAGCCTTGAACAAATCAATGTTCCTTGCTTTCAAGATCTCGACGATGCTTTTATGAATCAATACAAGTACAACATGAACATGACTCTAGACCGTCGTCAGCTCCAGAACATGTTTCAGAATGAGAAAGAATCTTTCAAAGAATGCGTTTAACGCTGGAGGGATTTAGCTTCTCAAGTCGACCATTCACTTGGAGAGAAAGAAATTTCTGGATTGGTCTTGGACACTTTGCCTTCATTATTTTGGAAAAGGGTGATTGGAAATGTCTCATCAAGGTTTACTGACTTAGTCACCATTGTCCAAAGACTCGAAGAAGGCATAAAGAGTGGGAAGGTATCTAAACCGAATAAATCTTCCAACACTGTAAAAAAATCCTATGGGAACTTCCAAAGGGAAATAGAAGATCATACTAATTTTGTCTGGACTGAGAACAAAATACCTTAGTACTGACCTCAACAGCCTCATATTGTTGTTGTCACTCCTCTGGTTACTGCTCGACCAATTCAAGCTCCTCAATGAGAAGTTGTGGGACAATACCAGGATCGCAATAGGACAAACTTTGATCTTATTCCTTTAACATACTCTGAGTTGTATCCAATATTGGTTCATAAAGTACATATTACTACTAGGATAAATGTAAACACCCCAAATTTTCCCTCACTCTTTCTCACACCATGGCTTGTGATCTTTCATTTTTGCATAAGCATAGGCATACCACCTCATATTGCATATTTGTTTCATCTGCATAGTTTCATCTCATCTGCATCTAGGGTTTGTGATCTGAGCAATCCAAGAAGTGATCTGAGTCATCCCAAAGGTCTTGAAGCTTTCCAAGAGGTTCCATGTGTGTTCCATGATCATAATATGCTCCTCAAAGTTCATAAAAGTCAAGAAATCACAAAGAATGGCAAAGGCATAGAGGCAAAGCTAGGGTTTTCCTGCACAAATGGCCTAAAATTAGGGTTTTGGTTTCAGAGGCCTTAATCCCAATTTTTTTGGTCATTCTTATTTCTAATGGTCTTAATATGTTATAAGGATCATGTGTACCAAGTTTGATCAAGAAATTCACTGTGGAAGTCATCTGATTGTTGGGTAACTTCTTGAGCAAGTAAAGTCAAAATCAGGGCATCTGAGGCCTCCATCAAGGGCACCAAAGGGTCATCATCATCATTTTGAGTCTCTATGATATTTATTTGATCTTAGAAGTGGTTGGAAGTTCACAAAGTTGAAGAATTTTGAGCCAAATGCAAACTTGCTATTTTTGGAAATGACTTGTAATGGAAACTTTCCATTTTGGGAAAGATTTTCAACCTATTCTTTCATGACTAAAAATGCTTCAAATGAAAAATTATTGGGCATGAAAGTTGTAGATTATGTCTTCCCATTTTCAAAAAGTACTAGAACATGTCTTGATTCATCCTAGAACTAAAGACATGGCCTTTCAAAGTTGGCAAAAATCCTATAATTTTCAAGTTCATGCCAAAGAGGATTTTTTGCAAATTCAAGTTTCAAGCCATTTCATGACCTCTAATTGATTTTCAAACATCATACAAACATAGTGCATTGCATTTGAACCAAAATTGTGCCTTGGATTGCAAGATTCATCAAGACATTTTCAAAAAAATTCTCAAAGAGGGAAAGTTGCAAAAACCTTGGAAACCTTCCATCCACTTGTG
The DNA here is from genome assembly GCA_963966055.1 of Lathyrus aphaca. Classification (NCBI taxonomy): domain Eukaryota; kingdom Viridiplantae; phylum Streptophyta; class Magnoliopsida; order Fabales; family Fabaceae; genus Lathyrus; species Lathyrus aphaca. The sequence continues at coordinate 50,263,872 of OZ014520.1, forward strand.
CCAGCTGCATAAAATCAATCCTATGGTCCTCCATGAATCAGGCTGAGGCCGGACACCCTTTGAAATAGCTCCTGCCATGGCCCATGCTTGAAGTACAAAGTTGTTGACTTTTTTATAACTTGCCCATACCAATCACACTAGGCCATACCAACTCTTATGATCACTCCTATTGGCTTATGAAAACCCTAAGGAACACATTACATACAACACATTGGCCTGAATCCTCCCACAACTCAGCTTTCACAAAATTTTCCAAAAACTTCAAGTCTTCGAAACTCTCAACACAACCATCAAACCTCACAACTCTTTGCACCAATCATCTCTACACCTCACAAGGAACACAAACCATCCATTAAAATGGCCTGAAAGCTCACAAAGCCAAGATACAATTTCTGGTGCAGCAGAACTGAATCATCAAAATCAGCCATTGCAAGCTTATTTCAAGCCTCATAGCATCCTCAGGAAGTCCATTAGAGTTGATTTGCACCAAAGAGAGGTCCAGAAAGCCCAGAATCAGAAATCTCAATCTCAGGTATACCTCAAGAACATTTTTCTCAGAGCTTTGATTTTAAGTTACAATATGATAGAGCTTGTTTCCCTGATCATTTTGCACTTTGAATTTTTGAAAATGATGGAGAAATGAGGATTTCACAAGCTTCTGAAATTTTGTCCAGATTTTTGTTCTTTTTCGATTATCATTGTTTGTGTGTTATAAATCATGTTTGAGGGATGATTTGAGTTCAGTGAGATTAGGGGATCATTTCTGGGCAACTAATTTGGGGTGGGGTGACCTGTAGAGCAACCTAGGGTTTTTGCCTCGCCAGAGAAGATGACCGGAGCTCCCCTCCGGTCACCTGAAAGTGATTAACCCTAATTAGGGTTTAGCAGCCCAGTTTGAATGTAGGCCCTTAGATGCGTGATTAGCTTAAGGTACGAACGACTCAGATTAGCTAATTAAGATTAATTCCTGATTAATTAATTTAATAAAAGTCATTTAACCAGATATGATCTGGACCCTCCATAAGCGCGCGTAGTCAACCTTTGTTTCTAACGTTTGAATCTCAACCCTTGGATCTGCATACTTTCATTTTAATCAATTTTTATTTCATTTTTATTCATTTATTTTGTACATTTTATTTAAAATATCAAAACTCATCAAAAAAATATGATCTTTTGCACTTATGATACAAATAATTTTTCTCAACCTGAAAATAATTTTTATTTTATTTTTTTGCATTTAAAAAGTATTTTTAAAATATTTAAATGTTATTTTTAATTAATTAATGGATTTTAATTAATTAAAAATGCATTTAGGTTTCTAAAAATCACCAAAAAATTCATGAACCATTCCAATACATTTAGAAACATTTTTAAACTCATCATACAAATTTCGTTTTAGGTTTGATCATAATTTCACAATTTTCTTTGAATTAGGGTTGTTAAAAATCATATTTTCAAACCCTAACTTGAAAAATTCATTTCTGCCTAACCATGATGAGTTTGAACTTGATTCTTTTTGAATTGTTTCAGATATTGCATATAGTTTCTAGGTTATTTATCTCATGATTTTATCTTGAATTTTCAATTTGATTTGTATTTCCCCTTTAGAAGCAAACAAAAACCCTAGCAAACTTAGAAATTTCACAACTTCCACTAGGTTAAGCTTCTGACTTTCTCCTTTGGAGTATGATCTTATATGGGATTAGGGTTTGTTTGAGCTTGATTTCAATTTTTTATCATGTTGATTACTTCTTGTTTGGTCATTTGCATCTCATACATTCATAAAACCCTAATTTCTCATGTTCATTTGCATTCATCTTTGCATATCATCATCATGTGAGCTTGCCATGACATTTCAAGCATTTGTATGACATCTTATACATCTTAAGACATGCTTCAACATTGCTTGATCATTTCTTCATTCATTTGCTATGCTTTGCATCCATTACATTTCATGAACATTCATGTGTTTTCATGCTTCTAAACATGCTTTCATTGCATCTCATCTTTGTATGACAATTCATATGCATCTTGTATGACTTTGCATCATCTCATATGCCATTTGCATTGCATAGACACTTATGAATTTGGTCTTTGCACCTTCATTTGTCTTATTTCTTTTCATTTCATTCCTTATGCATTCATACTAACATTTCAGGAACTTTTGGTAAGTTATCTGAGAGGTGGATTTGCCTTCACCTCCCACCTATTCGCATCTCTTCATATGCATTATTACTTGTCTTTGAAGTGAAATTGCTTCACTTATGTCTCTCTTTCTCCTTTCTTTTCTCCTAAGTTACTTATCTTCTTCAGGAAGTAAGTAACTTATTCTTCTTCTTCCTTCTCTTTTCATCCGCTTCTTCCATTGGTGGCCTTGAAGATCCTTTCTCTTAAGCCTAACAAACCATAGGATATACAAGCATGATAACTTTAGGGTTGTATATATTCTCTCCCTAGTATTTTACCTTTGAGTCTCCTTGAGTCTCTTTTCTCATCTCAATAATCAGAGGCTAAACTCTTAAAGCTTTAGGACTTTGGAATTAGGGTTATACCTGCATCCTTATCTTAGGATGGAGTGTATAACTTTAATCCTTAGTGTTAAACCTTTAATTTGTTTACACATCTTAATCCAAACACATTAATAATCACAAAGACTTTATCTTGTAACTTGGGCCTTACATTAGGGTTCTATCTCTTCCTTATGGTTAAAAGGGACTAACCCTATTGTTTAATGGACAAGTCCCCCTCAAGTTGTCTTACAAACCATAAAATCCACTTCTTAATCTCATCCCTTAATTAATATCCATTTAATAAAGGCTTGTTATATAATGAATTTAATCCCTAACCATGGATTAAGTTGAGGTATATTCCTCAGCTTAGGTGTTCTCATCTATCATCCTTCTATTAGGATGGTGTAATGAGTTCACTAATCTGTGATTCGAGATTAAACTCATTACTTTACACTAAAAAAAACCAAAAAACATCTTAATAATCACAAGTAGGTTAATGATCTTAATCCTACATCATCATGGTAATTAAGTTGAGATGCTTATCTCATACTTAAGTAGGCTCATTATCCCTAATCAGGGAGGATATAAGAGTTTACAAGCCCTTGATTTAGGCTTAAGCTCATAATCCTATGCAAAACACCAAAAACAATAAAAAAACTGAAAACACTAAAACAAACAATAATCGTCTCCTATGGGATTCTTTTCTCACCACACTCATTCATAAACGAGAACTTGCTTCTTCCGTCTAATGCAAGACAGTTAGCACTCGAGCCAGACGAGTCATACACTTGAGCATAGGCAAGTAAGCAGTTCACAGTCAATCTATTTTCAGTCTCTTTGAGTTGAACTACGGTGTTCTAACTTCCTCATTGCACGAGAGGATACATAGGCATAACTTAACTGTTATCGAACAAAAGTCTCTTTGTCATCCCCCTCTTTCAACATTCTTTTTAAGCCTCAGTTCCTGAGCTATTCACCTTTTGCACTGACACCTGTATTTTCTCCCCTTAGCTTTTGCACACAGATAGCACATACACTACCCCTTTTAAACACAATCTTGTAAGTGTGGATCCCGTCGAGTACGACGGACGATCTGGGTGCTAATACCTTCCTAGGTCGTAACCAACCCCCTTTCTCAGTTTCTCTGGTTCACAACCATCTTATCCATCTCTTTCCAAGTTTATGCAGCATTACCTTTCCTTCGGGATAAAAATGCCTAGCTGGCGACTCTATTCATTTCAACCTCATTTTCTCTTTCGCCGACCGTTCGCGTCTGCACCTTGGGACCTTAGTGTCTTTTCAGGGGAGCGACAATAACACATAGTCTTCCAAATCCACTTCCACCTGGATTCAGATTTGACCTCCATTGCGTATTCCATGAAGGAGTTGTAGGTCACGATTTGGAAATATGTTATCCATTAAAGGCTATAGTGTGTAACTTGATCAGGGACAAGATCCTCATCTTTAAAAAGATCAATCCTAATGTCCTAAGCAATCCTCTGCCAAAACATAAGAATTGAAGCTTCAAGCAATGTCGACTCAATTACTTCCCAAAAACATGACAACTCATCCTTGTGTTTGATTAGTCACTGACCTTGTTTCTTTCTGTCTTACATTTCCCTTGTTTGTATCATATTTATTTACTTTCAGACTTGTTTATCTTTAAATGGCATTTTTAATAAAATGAGCATGTACATTATTTTAATTCAAATCATATGTTTACCTTTATGCTTTCTCTTTCAAAAAATAATATACACCTCTTTTTCAAATTTTTGATTATGCAAATATTTGTGGGAGGATGATGAAAACGTAATACACATAATTATTATCGGTAATTCCTTCGAATAAACCTTGCTAACGATATAAGGCATTGTTTCAATTCCCAAACACTGGATATATAAGGAAGATAATCCCTTGTCAACCCCTTTGAGCCTTGAAGTAGGAGTTTCTTTTTATTACAAAACCCGCAATCTTAACCTAGGGCAGGGTAGTTTCTCAGTTTAATTTAGTTATGCATTGAATTACAAAAAGTTTCATGCAAGACACCTTTCAAAGAGCTTACAAGCATCAAAGATACTTTTCAAATGACGGTCGCAGATTAAGTAAGCAAATGTTGTGCAAGGGATCGTTAAGAAGTCCTTACTCAAAGAATGAGCCGAGTCCCTTTCAAGGAAAAATATAAGAAAGATGGGAATCTCATACATACAATAAGCACATGTCAAAGACATCTTTCAAATCAAAAGTCAATGACAGCCTGCCATAATCATCAAATCAAGCAATCGGTTTCTATATTAGAAAAAGCCCGCTAAGTCAAATCCTATTAAGGAGACTTAGGCAAAAACTGGGTATAAAATTCAAAAGAAATAGTTTAGGAAATATTTAGGGATTACACAAAAAAGAGAGTTCCTTAAATCCTCGATCCTCATAAAATCCACAAGGACGGAAATAACTCAATGTTGTAATGAAGTAGTAGTTATCGTATCAAGACTTCTGTACCATCCTTATCACTATCATCAGTACAATTTCAAAACCTTTTGGAACCTGAATGAAAAATCTAAGTTTAACTGAGTTTAGGACTGGAGAACATCACAAAGGGGGTGGATACAAATAAGCTTTGAGCATTTATCCTTTCTTTCATAAACTGTGAACCAAGCCACGATATAACCCTTAAAAGACCTAACATAAGCAAGGTTATTTTTGAAGTATACTATAGTAGGGTTACGTAAACTGACTCCAAAATCATTTTTTGCAAATCTTTTGTTTTGGTATAATACCTCTGTTTTACTTTTCATTTTAAAGGATTTTAAACCATTGTGTTTTAAACCAGCAATTCATATAGCTTTGCATTTTCTAAACAATGATTATGTTTTCAAAACATTTTACATGAAATTTACATTAAAATTTCCATGTTTAAATAAACACTTTTGATTGCAAACTAGCTTTCCTTTCAAGGAATTTTCAAAATGGTTTAGAAACTTGGTTAGTGATCTTATCAGAGGCAAGTTCTTTCTAGAGCCTGTTAAGAATCAGTTCAAGATTTGCCTAATGCAAGACCTTCTCAGGATTGGTTTATTCATAAAAAACTTTTAAGACTCATTACTAGGGCAAGTCTTCCGAGTACACAATCCTTTTCATTCAATTTGAGGCAACGACCAGTTCATCTACAATATTCAGCAAGTCTAGGGGCAAAGGAAATCCCCAAGCAACTCTTCAGCCTTCCTCTAAGGATTATGAACTTGATACATTTTACCAATGTGGTGAAGATACATTCAACAAAGCAACATCTTTAGTCCCGAAGCAAGTGGCAATGGTATCTGTGTTGTGGAATCAGTCTCCCAGTCTTGTCTCAACTCTCCAAAAGAGTATAAACTTGTTGATCTCCACTCTCCAAAAGAGTATAAACTTATTGATCTCCACTCCTCAAAGAGTCTAAACTTGTTGTCAGCTTTTTCATTTTCATTGCATACATTTAATCATACATTTAAACATTTTCCTATACTTTGCATTACAAGAGTGTTTTAATCCTCACTTGAATTCACCTGCGGTTGTGTTGTTATCAACATATTACCTTTCTACAAAGCCCAACTTACTGGCATCTTTACTTTTGTGTCTTATTTGGCGTTCTACCATATTTGATTGTCTCTATTCGATGTTCTTCTGAATATCTCTCTTTGTTCTGATGTTTTCCATATTTCTCTTTGCTTATCTGATGTTATTCTAGATATACCTTTGCTTATCCGACGTTCTTCCGGATATGTCTCTTTGTTTAGAAGTTCTTCCAAAACTCCCTTCATGTTCATCTGATGTTCTTCTAGATATTTGTCATCTATCCGATGTTCTTTCGGATATCTTTCTTTGTTCTGATGCTTTTCTAGAACTCTCTCTGTGTTAATCCGGTGTTCTTCCGAATATGTCTCATTTGATCTGATTGATTTTCCAAAACATTGTTCATGTCTATCTGATGATCTTCCGGATATGACTTTTCTCATCTGATGTTTTTCCAGATGTATCTTTCACTTTGATGTGCTTATCTGATGCTTTTCTAGATATATCCATCGTTCTGCCAATCTTTCAAAATTTGTTCACGTACATTTAATGCTTTTCTAAATGTCTCATATATACCTTCAAAGATATTTTAATACATTCAACGCTTTTCTGGATGTCATTAACATATCTTCAAGTTTAATCAGCAATTCAGTCAAATGCTTTGCCGGATGTCTTCTCAAAAATCTCGGAATTAATTCCCATCATATTCAAGGATTTTTTGGATGTACCCGATTTGTTTACCATATTTCCTTCGACGCTCTCCTGAATGTCTCTGACATTTTTCTGATTTCTCTAATGAATACTTATTTGCCAAATTTCATTCAATGCTCTTTTGAATGTCTCTGATGATCATCTTTGTTTATGTTCCAAAATTTCATTCAACATTCTCCTGAATATCTTTTACAATTGTTACTTCACTTTTTCAGAGCTGTTCAATGCATTTCTGAAAATCTCTGATGACAAAAACCTATTCACCAAGTGTGATATTTCTGTTACATCTAATGTTCTCCCAGATGTATGAATCTTTGTTCCAGGGTTTATCCCTCTCTTTCCAAGTCTCGTTGAATGCTCTTTGTTACCTCGACAGATTTCCACAATATCTTGTGCTCTCAGAAAATTTTTCCTTGCTAGTTTGTCTCCTGTGGGTATCATTCCCCACGGTGTTAAAAATTTCATTAATTACATATCAATACATCTGCTTCGCGATCAAAAATCTAGGTAATTGATATTTAATCATCTCTTACCTTGAATCTCTGAATGTCTGCATCATTCATATCTTAAGGTCAAAGAATATTAAATAGGGGCATCTGTCATACCCTAAATTTTGACCAGACATTTTTTATTATTAAAATCAATTTTAATATCTCTTATTTTCAATTAGTATTGAAATTCTGTGATCAGGTACGTGATGTCGAATGAGATGTTTAAACACTTGACAACTTGACCAAAACTTAAAGTGCAGGAAAATTAAACAACACAGGAAATTGTTAACCCAGTTCAGTACATAACCACACTTACATCTGGAGGCTACCAAGCCAGGAAGGAAATCCAATATAAGTAATATTAATTCTAGACTTAAACCACTCAGTTTAATCTTTCACTTAATATCTACCCAAGGCAATTTCTACCTAAGACACAACTTAGATATGAGTACCAACTCACTCCCCCTCAATCACACAGTGATGTGTTTACAAGTTTAATAAAATTGAAGTCATACTTCAAACAAAACAGCTTGATCTTACTTCACAGTTTCAATCAAGACACAAATACACTTTTGCTTAAAAGCTCATAAAGTGGTACACATAAAACAACCTGCTATTTAAAACACAAACACCCTATTTGATCTTCTTAATTTTGTACTCTATTCTGAGAGTTTCTGTTGCTTAAATAGGTGTTTGGATTTTGGGCTTTCTGTAGGTTTATCCAATCCTGATACGCATGCAGCCATCACCTTGAATTAGGGTTTGTTACTTCCTAGATTCTAGGTGATTCAGTTCTTCTGATTATACTGAAGTCATATAACAAAACTCCCTATAGATGCGCCTTCTTCTGTTTTATCCATTCATAATTAATTCCAGATATCTTCCCTTAACTTACTCAGTTCTGTTAGTCATTAATTAATTCTAGTAGCAGGTTTGAGATGTCACAACATCTGGTGTGACATCCTGAAAACTGAACTTACTTCATTTACTGATACAATGTCACAACATCTGGTGTGACATCCTGTAAACTGAACTTACTTCATTAACTGATACAATGTCCCAACATCTGGAGTGACATTCTGAATTAAGTTCATTTACTTATATTCTGTTTGATAATGTCACAACATCTGGTGTGACATCCTGAACTAAATTTAACACTTCTTGTTGGCCAAAAATTCTGCCAATTCAAAACATCTACAAACTCCCCCTTTGGCTAATTTTTGGCTAACATATTTTTCTGGTTTATCAGAGTGCAGCATAATTTCTTTTATCAGAGTACAGCAGTTCTTTTCTGTTGAGTCATGTGTGAGTTTACTCCCCCTCAAACCTACATGTGTTCAGACTTGTTGCAACATAAATTTTTCATTAAAATCACAGCTTTAGTTCAGAAGCAAACAGAAGTTTTTCATTAATCAGTAAGTTGCATCATACATTGTTGTTGTTGTTCAGTTCTCTTCTCCCCTTGTTAGACATAAATTGGGGCCAAAGTTTACAGAGAGAATTACAAAGTTCAAAATACAATGCTGAAGCAGACATTACATATTCCTCACATACATTTTTCACTCAGAATCTTCATATTCAGTGTCTTCCTCTTCTTCAGTTTCTTCATCAGAAGCAACAGATTTCTGAGCACTCTCTTCAATCTCCAGCCTTTGGATAATCTCCTCAAGCTTCTGCTTCCTGGCATCCAGCTCTTTACAGGTGTTCTTCAGCTCAGCAATCAAAGCAGCTTTGGAGATTGGAGACTTTGCCTTTGAAGTTCCAGCAGATGTCCCAGAGGGAGCTTCAACATCAGTTGCATGATGACTTAAGAACAACTTGTAGTGGAAGGCCAGGGGACTCTCTCTTTTGCAGATTGAATCCTTCTCAGTGAGGATACCTGGATACTGGCTAAGTATTATTCCACACAGCAGAGAAGGGAAGGCAATAGGCAGCTTTGTTGCAGATGATCCAGCATGCTTCAATGTCTGATCAAAAATATAAGCCCCAAAATCCAGCTTTGTTTGGGTTCCCACAACATATATAAACCTGCCCAATCCAGTTGCTATTGAGGAGGTATGGTTGGTAGGGACCCAGTTTGCAGTGCCAATCCTATGCAGCATTGCATACTTCCTTGTCAGCAAGCTAACAGAAAGCTTCCCCTTGACTGGCCAAGTCTTGACCTGATTAGCAGTGATGACCTTGCAAACCTGGTTATCAGTCTTCCCTAACTCATTAGGTCCATCAGATTCTCTTCCTAGATAATGGTTGATAACCCTAGGAGAGAATTCCACACATCTCCCTCTTACATATACCTTTCTGAAGTCAGCTGACTTCCCATCAGCACAGTCTTCTTGGAGGTTGACAATAAATTCCTTGACTAGCAGCTCATAGCAAGGAGAGATGTTTGATACTGTTTTAAATAAGCCAACAGAAGAAATGAGATCAATTACCTCAGTGCACTCAAGTGCATTGCTGCTCAGCTCTCTTTCAAGTGCTACCCTTCTTTGGTAGACAAACTTCCATCTGCTCACACTTGACACATAATGGAAAGAAATGTTGTCCAGAGGAGCTTCTGGAACAGCAGAGGAGGACCTTGAGGGTGCTGGTTTCTTCTTTGGTGGGGATGTTGGGACATCCTCTTCAACATCTGAATCTGGAGGGGTGACAACTTTCCTCTTCTGTGTATTCACCTTGCTCCATTGTTTGGTAGGACCAAAAGCAACTTTAGCTTTATCCTTCTTTGGTGTAGGTTGCTTCTTCTCAGGAGTTACATGTCCTGCAGTCTTCTTTTCCTTCCTAGTCCTAAGCCTTTTGGCTATGCTAGGGTTTACAGAAGCAATGATTTCTGTGTCAGAATCATGCTCTATGTTTACAACAGGAGGAGGTTGAGCAGTATCCTCTTCAGCAGGTGGAACAACAGAGGCTTGATCTTTAGTGGAGGCCTTGTGCTGGTCCTCAGATGTTTCATCATCACCATCAGTGGATGCCTTTTGTTGTTTCTCAGATGTTTCTTCAGCATCATTAGTGGAGGCATTTTGCTGATCCTCAGATGTTTCAACATCTATTGGGACATCCTGTTGAGCAGGAGTGTCCTCTTCAGCCTGATTTTGTTGTTTTTCTTGTGGAGCTGGCATGGTGTTCAGAGGGATAGAGATGCCACTCACAACTCTTTGCTCAGACAAAATCCTGTTCACCAGTTCCTTTATAGAGTCATCCACATATTCAGAGGCTTTTGGAGTGGTGTTTGAGGATGAAGGCATGCCTTTGGCTTTGCTGAACACAGGTTCCTTTGCCCTTCTCACAGTAGGGGTTCTTGGCTTTTGAGCAAGAGGAACACTTCCTCTGATTTCATCTATTGGAGTTGAATCCATAGGTACCACAGAGATGGGGGTTGCATGTACCACATCTTCTTAATTGAGGATTTCTTCAGAAAGGTTAGGGTTTTGATGTTGAGACATTTTCGAAAGTGGAGGATGAAGAGTTTAGGTTTGAATGATTTTGATGAGTTCAGAGAATCAGTTAGAGAATGCAATTCGTTTGGAGAGGATGATGAGAAGATGAATAGCTGAGAACGAGCTGATATTTTTATAAGTAGCCGTTACTTGGAGAAATTTTAGGAGTGGAATACCCAGAGTCCTTGACCAGACTGGTGTTGCCATCTGGTGATCATGCCACACAATGTCATATGACATGTTGGCACATCTCCATAACTGCTATATTTCACATAAACAAATTCCCAATTTACCCCTTAGGTTTTCAAATTGGGTAGCATCTAAAGATTTAGTAAATATATCAGCCAATTGCAGATTTGTAGCTACATGTTCCAATGAGATCACTTTCTCTTCCACAAGATCTCTGATGAAATGATGCCTGATATCAATATGCTTGGTCCTGCTATGTTGGATAGGATTCTTTGATATGTTAATAGCACTTAAGTTGTCACAGTACAATGTCATGACATCTTGTGGGACATTGTACTCTGTGAGCATTTGCTTCATCCAAACCAACTATGAACAACTGCTTCCAGCTGCAATATATTCAGCTTCAGCAGTAGATAAGGATACACAATTTTGTTTCTTACTGAACCAAGAAATCAAATTGTTTCCTAGAAAGAAGCATCCTCCTGATGTGCTTTTTCTGTCATCAACACTTCCAGCCCAATCAGCATCACAGAAGCCAGTGAGAATTGGCTTGCATCCATGAAAGTACATTATGCCATAGTCACAAGTACCATTGACATATTTCAGAATTCTCTTGACTTGGTTTAGATGACTAACTTTTGGATCAGCTTGATATCTTGCACATACACCTACTGCAAAGGCTATGTCTGGTCTGCTAGCAGTCAGATATAATAAGCTTCCAATCATACTTCTGTATAGGCTTTGATCTACATTCTCACCCTTGTCATCTTTAGTCAGCTTTAAATGTGTGGGGGCAGGAGTTCTTTTATGAGTAGCATTGTCCATCCCAAATTTCTTGACAATGTTCTTAGCATACTTGCTTTGGGAAATGAACATGGAATCCTCCATTTGCTTTATTTGCAATCCAAGGAAGTAGGTTAGTTCTCCTACTAGGCTCATCTCAAATTCAGATTCCATTTGAGTGACAAAATGTTTAACCATCCTGTCTGACATCCCACCAAAGACAATGTCATCTACATATATTTGAGCAATCATGACATTTCCTTCATCATCCTTCACAAACAAGGTTTTGTCTATTCCACCTTTCCTGTACCCTTGCTTGATAAGAAAAGTAGTCAGCCTTTCATACCATGCTCTTGGGGCTTGCTTCAGTCTATAAAGAGCCTTCCTTAGTTTGTACACATGGTTTGGACAGCTTGGATCAACAAATCCCTTAGGCTGCTCTACATATACCTCTTCATTAAGATATCCATTCAGAAAAACACTTTTCACATCCATTTGAAATAGCTTGAACTTCAGGATACAAGCTATTCCTAAAAGTAGTCTGATTGATTCAAGCCTTGCTACTGGTGCAAAGGTTTCATCAAAGTCTACTCCTTCAATTTGTGTGTATCCTTGAGCTACAAGTCTAGCTTTGTTCTTTGTAACAACTCCCTGCTCATTTGACTTGTTCTTATACACCCATTTAGTGCCAATCACATTTATGTCATCAGGTCTAGGAACAAGATCCCACACTTCATTCCTTGTGAATTGACCTAATTCTTCTTGCATTGCACAAATCCAGTACTCATCAGTAAGAGCTTACTTGATGTTTTTAGGTTCTATTTTTGAGACAAAACAAGAACCTGATATCACCTCTCTTGATCTAGTGCTTACACCTCTGTTGGGATCCCCAATTATCAAATCTTTGGGATGATCCTTATGAATTCTTATGGAGGGAGGTTTGCTGGATTGTTCTGTCCTTGCATCAGTTTGAGTGAAGTCAGAATGATCACTCTTTTCTTCAGCTTCAGTTTGATTGTCAGTAGATGTTCCAACATCTTCTGTAACATCTGCAGGGGCATCATCAATTATCACATTTATGGACTCCATGATAACCTTAGTTCTAGAGTTAAATACTCTATAGGCTCTGCTGTTTATAGAGTATCCAAGGAAAATCCCTTTATCACTTTTAGGATCCATTTTTCTTCTTTGCTCCCTATCAGCCAGAATATAACAATTACTTCCAAACACATGGAAGTACTTAACTGTGGGTTTTCTGCCCTTCCAGACTTCATAGATTGTGGACAAGGTTCCTTTCCTTAGAGTGACTCTATTATGAATGTAACAAGCTGTGTTCATAGCTTTAGCCCAGAAGTACAATGGTAACTTTTTAGCATGGATCATAGCTCTTGCTGATTCTTGGATAGTTCTGTTCTTCCTCTCAACAATCCCATTCTGTTGAGGGGTGATAGGTGAAGAGTATTCATGATTGATTCCTTCTGAAGAACAGAATTCTGAGAATTTTTGATTCTCAAACTCCTTTCCATGGTCACTTCTTATTCTGACCACACAGCTTGCTTTTTCTCTTTGTATTCTTTGGCATAAATCTTTGAATACATCAAATACATCAGACTTTTCTTTGATAAAATTTATCCATGTATACCTTGAAAAGTCATCAACCACCACATAGGCATACCTCTTACCACCAAGGCTCTCAACCTGCATAGGTCCCATAAGATCCATATGCAATAATTCCAAAACTTTGGAAGTTGTCAGATGTTGGAGCTTTGGATGGGACATCTTGGTTTGCTTGCCTATTTGACATTCACCACATATTTTGCCATCATCAATCTTCAGTTTAGGAATACCTCTCACAGCTTCCATAGATATGATTTTCTTTATTCCTCTGAAATGAAGATGACCCAGCCTTTGGTGCCATAGTTTCATTTCTTCTTCTTTGGCTAAAGAGCAAGTTGAAGTGAGACTGAAATCTTGAGGTTCCCACATATAACAGTTGTCTTTAGATCTGGCTCCTCTCATGACAACCTTCTGTTCTTTATTAGACACTATGCATTCAGTTTTGGTAAAGTTTACACTGTAACCTTGATCACATAATTGACTTATGCTGATCAAGTTAGCAGTCAATCCTTTTACTAGCAGCACATCATCTAGTCTTGGTACATCTGGACAGTCCAAGGTCCCAATTCCCTTGATTTCTCCTTTAGCTCCATCTCCAAATGTTACATATCTGGATGAATATGACTTTAAGTCTACTAGCAGATTCTTCAATCCAGTCATGTGTCTTGAACATCCACTATCAAAGTACCAGTCTTCTTTAGCTGATACTCTTAGAGATGTATGAGCTATATATGCAACACCCTTCTTTGACCATTTGTATTGAGGTTTTTGATATCTCGGCCCTGTGTAGTGTCCATTAGTAGAGCTCCAAGGTTGTTTGTTGAACTTGTTCTTGGGCATGTGGCTTTGATCAGCATGAAGACTAGCTTTAGGTACCCATACTTTCTTGATGGCCTCTGTCTTCTGCTTAGGGGTTTTCTGATACATCTGATTTGGATATCCATGCAACTTGTAGCAATGAGGTTTGATGTGTCCAAACCTTCCACAATGATGACATCTCCATCTTTGATACTTCTTCTTCATTATGTTCTTTTCATGATGTTGAGGCATCTGTTGGGACATCTTGTTTGACTGTATGGAATTTGAAGTAGTTTTGCTGATGCTAGCTTCAACCTTATGAACTTTGTTAAATCCCAGTCCACTTCTATCCCCTGAATGCTTATTGTTGTTGAGAATAACATCCAGTGTGTTTGAGCTACTGTTCAGCATTCTAACAGATTTGGACATATGCTCCAACTTGGAGTTGAGAAGGCTTACTTCACTTTTCAAGGTGTCAATGATCTCTAGATCACTTATTTTTTCATCCTTTAGTGCCTCAATCTGCTTCTTCTGCTTTATACTCTCCATGCATATTTCAGTGCTCCTTTTAACCAGTTCTCTGTATGATTTCTCAAGCTCTTCAAAAGTAAGCTCCCCATCATTGGATTCACTTTCAGATTCACATAATCCAGCTAGAGCAGTGATATGCTTAGCTGATTCTTCTTCTAAATCACATCCTGAGTCTTCATCAGACCAGGTTACAGAGAGACCTTTCTTCTGCCTTTTTAAATAGGTAGGACATTCATTTCTGATGTGTCCATATCCTTCACATCCATGACATTTAATCCCTTTTTCTTGATTGGTCTTTTCATCATAATTTGACCTTCTATTAGCATCATAAGGTCTTTTATTCTCAGAAGAGTTTGTGTATCTTCCACTTGGTCTGGACTTGTCTTCCATCTTTCTGAGAATCTTTTTGAATTGTCTTCCAAGCATAGCAATGGTTTCTGATAAATTTTCTTCAGGTTCTGCTTCATTTTCTTCTTCTTTATCAGTATTTGACAACAAGGCTATGCTTTTGTTCTTCTTTACAATTGTGTCATTCATTCCCATCTCAAATGTTTGAAGGGAACCAATGAGCTCTTCAACTTTCATTGTGCATATGTCTTGAGCTTCTTCTATTGCTGTGACCTTCATGTCAAATCTTTTTGGCAAAGATCTGAGAATCTTTCTTACAAGCTTTTCATCAGTCATCTTTTCTCCCAAAGCACCAGAAGTATTGGCTATTTCTAAGATGTTCATGTAGAACTCATGAATTGTTTCATCTTCCTTCATTCTCGAGTTTTCAAACTTGGTGGTGAGAAGTTGAAGTCTTGACATCTTCACCTTTGATGTTCCTTCATGAGTTGTTTTGAGAGTGTCCCAAACATCTTTGGCCAGCTCACAGTGATGCACAAGTCTGAAGATGTTCCTATCAATGCCATTGAATAAAGCATTTAAGGCCTTGGAGTTGCCAAGTGCTGAATCTTCTTCCTCCTTACTCCATTCTTCTTCAGGTTTCAACACTTTTGCTCCATCTTTGGTGTCTTGGACAGGGTGCTCCCATCCATTGTTGACTGCTTTCCAGGCCCTATTGTCAAGTGATCTTAAGAATTCTACCATTCTTGGCTTCCAGTAGTCATAATTAGATCCATCCAATATAGGTGGTCTGTTTACAGATCCTACATCTCTGTCCATGTTTCCAGAATTTGCAGTCCCTAGATCTCACCCAGTTAAACAGGCAGGGTGCCTGCTCTGATGCCAATTGAAATTCTGTGATCAGTGTCTCTCCCACCAAAATGAGGCTAAGTCAAATGGGGTACAGACGCGAACGGTCGGCGAAAGAGAGAGAGAACACACAACGGTGAACTCAGAAGACAAGAGTCGCCAGCTAGGCATTTTTATCCCGGAGGAAAGGTAATGTTGCATAAACCTAGAAAGATATGGATAAGACGGTCGCGAACCAGAGAGACTGAGAAAGGGGGTTGGTTACAACCTGGGAAGGTATTAGCACCCAGATTGTCCGCCGTACTCGACGAGATCCACGCTTAAAAGATTTGTGTTTTAAAGGGGTAGTGTCAGTGCAATTTGTGTATCAAGCTGGAAAGAATGCGAGTGTCAGTGTAAAAGAAATGTGAAGTGAGATATGTGAGGTGTCAGTGCAAGAAATGAATGAAGCTCAAGACTATGAGGCTAAAAGAATAATGCTGGAAGAGGGGGGAATATACAGAGACTTTTGTTCGATAACTGTTAAGTTATGCCTACGTATCCTCTCGTGCAATGAGGAAGTCAGAACACCGTAGTTCGACCCAAAGAGACTGAAAGATAAATTGACTTGTGAACTGCTTACTTGTCTATGCTCAAGTGTATGACCTGTCTGGCTCAGGTGCAAACTGTCTTGCATTAGACGGACGAAGCGATTTCTCGTTTGTGAGTGAAGGTGATGAGAAAAGAATCCCGGAGGAGACGATTACTGTTTGTTTTTTGAGTTTTCAGTCTTTTATTTCTTTTTGGAGTTTGTCATAGGAAAATGAGCTTAAGCCTAAACCAAGGGTTAGTAAACTCATCACATCCTCCCTCTGATTAGGGGTAATGAGAATACCTTAAGCATGAAGTAAGCACCTCATACTTAATCACCATGATGTAGAATTAAGATCATTAACTTACTTGTGATTATTTAGATGTTTTTGGTGTTTTTGTTTGGTGTTGAGTAATGAGTTTAAGCCATAACCAAGGATTTAATGGACTCATTACACCATCCTAATAGAAGGATAATAGATGAGAACATTTAAGCTGAGAAAGACTCCTCAACTTAATCCATGATTAGGGATTAAGCTCATGACAAAACAAAGCCTTTATTAGATGGATTTTAGTTAATGATAAGATGAATAAGTGATTTTTATGGTTTGTAAGACAGCTTGAGGGGGACTTGTCCATTAACACTAGGGTTAGTCCTTCTTAACCAATTAAGGAAGAATTAGAACCCTAATGCAAGGCCCAAGTTACAAGTTTGATGTATTGATGATTATTAAGTGAATTGATTAAAGGATTTAAACACATTAAGGGTTTAACAATTAGGATTAAAGTTATACACTCCATCCTAATAGAAGGATGCAGGCATAAGCTTAATCACAAAGCCTTAAAGCCTTTAGGGTTTAGTCCCTGATTATGAGGTGAGAGGAGAAGACTCAAAGATGACACAAAGGCAAAGCTAAATGGGGGACTAATCAAACCCTAATTATTATCATGCTTGGTTGTTCCTAGGGTTAATGAGGTTTGCAAGAAGATCTTCAGAGAAACCACCAGGAAGGAGGCAGATGAAAGGAGCAAGAAGCAAACAGAAGCAAAACAACTTGCTTCACTTAAGAAGACAAGTTGCTTGAAGGAAGAAATTAAGAGATGAACATGAATGAGCAAGCTCACTCTCATACACATACAAAATGCAGCAAAGAAAGTATGTAAGAGATGAAAAGAGATTGTGAGAAGTGAAGGCAAATTCACCTCTCAAACAACTTACCACCTGAAATGTTAGCACAAGAAAATGAAATGCAATGAGAATGAGATGCAATGCCATGATGCAAATCAAAACCAGAAGCAAGAACATGATGTTAATGATGCTAAGAGATTATGCAAACACATGACAAGAGATGAGAATGATCATACAAGCATAAGGATGCAAATGAGGCATGCTTTGAACCATGAAAGTTCATGAAATGTTTATGAAATGCAATGGACATATAACATGGCAGATGAAAGATGCAATGATCAAACATGATTCTAATATGTCCTAAGATGTATTATGAATCATGTGGATGCACAAGATGTCATGGCAAGTTGTTGGATGTAAGCAAATGAAAGAAGGATGCAAAGGAAGACACAAATTAGGGTTTATGATCAACACACAAAGCAAAATTCAAAATCAGAAGCAAATGACATGATAAGAAATTGAAAATGTAATCAAAGATACCCTAAACCTGTACAAGCTCACTGACTAAAGGAGGGGATCCAACTCTTAACCTAGTGCAAGTTATGAATTTCCTAAGATTACTAGAGTTTTAAGGTACCTCATCAAGAAAAACACCAAACAAATTGAAAATGCAAGATCAATTCAAACCAAATTTATCCTATAAACTACATGCCATGAAGGATGCAATGCAAGAAGAATAATCATCAAACTCTCAAGGGTTAGGCAGAATGAATTTTTCAAAGTTTGCACAAAAATATTGCCTTAAAATGAATTTAATTCCAAAGAAAATGATCAAAATGCATCAAGATCAAAAAAGAAATTTGGTTTGAGGGTTTGACAATGTTTCTAAATGTTTCTAAATGCAATGTGAATTTTTTGGTGATTTTTAAATACCTAAATGCATTTTTAATTAATTAATTTTCATTAATTAATTAAAAATAAACATTTAAATGATTTAAAAATAATTTTTAATGCAAAAAATGAAAATAAAAATATTTTTTGGTTTTAAAAATTAATGAAATCCTTGACAAAAATTTTCGTAATTTTTAAATGATTTTTGCTAATTTAAATAATTCGTATAAATAAAATGAAAAGAAAATGAAATAAAAATGAAAATAATGAAAAGTAATCCAGAAGAAAGGCCAGGATTTGATCTGGGTTTGAGGGGGTTGACTTGGCGCGCAATCCTACGGCCCAGGTTCAAACCTGGCTAATTCTTATTTAATAACTAATTAATCCTAGTTTAAGTTAATTAAATGCTGATTAGGGTTTAATGGGCCATCTGAGCCATTCACACGCGCGCGGGAAAGAGGATCCTAGGGACAGAATTCAAAGTTGCTAATTAATCACAATTAGGGAAAATGACATTCAGGTGACCGGAACAGTGGTTCCGGTCATCTTCTCCGGCGAGCATAAACCCTAGAATCTTCTACAGGTCACTAAACATGAAATTTCTTCCACCAAAACAAACCTCTCATCAATCTAAACCTAACCCCTCATCTCAAATCCATTTATTTTCACTCACAAGCCTGAATCGAAGCAAAACACAAAATACGGGCAAATGTTCAGAGATACCATACATGCTGGTTTCTTCACCATTTCAAAAAATAAACACATATTCATGATCAGGAGAAGACATAGCATCATAAAAGAACTTAAAAATCAGTTTCTGGGAAAAAAGTTCTTCATGTTACCTGAGATGAAGCTTCTCTGATTTTGAGCTTTCTGGCCTCAAGCTTTGTGCAATCCTTCTCCCTTGATCCTCCTGATGATGGAATGAAGCTTAGAATGCTTTGAGATTGGCTGGTTGTGACTGTTTGGTTCTGGTGTAGCAGAAATGAAGGTCTCTATGTGTGGTGATTCGTGCTGTTTCAGGGGGTGCTTCTTGTTCTATGAGTGATTTGTGATTTGTGGGTGAAGAAATTTCTGGATTTTGTTAAGTTTTGAGGGAGTTTCGAAGAGAACAAGTTTGTGCACCAATTTGTGAATCTGAGGTTGTGTGTGTTTTCAGGCCCCAATGCTTGCCCTTATCTCTCCCATATTGTTTGAATATAATATGTGGTAGGTTCTGAATGGCTGCAAAACACTATTACAAGAGTATGGGAGTTTTGGCCAAAAAGTCAAATATGTGTCCTTGAGAGTATGGGCCATGGCAGAGGAAATCTTAAGGCTTGTCCTGCCTCAGCTTGAGTCAAGGAAGACCCTAGGATCAAGACAGCTGTATGCATTGGATCACAAGTTTGAAGTGTTTTTGCAATTTGGCAACTTGTTGTATTTCATGATTTTTGGCCATGATCATGTGGTAAGTCTTGCTGAATTTTGGTGTGAGATGTCTCATGAGGTCATGGAAGTGTTTTGAGACCAGCTAGAGATCACACAATCCCTTTGAGAATCATTTTGCAAGAAATCCCGTTTTTGCATTTTATGGAAAATGGCTTATGATTACTTGAAACTTAAGGCATAGAAATGGGAAATTCCTTGGGCCAAACTGAATTTTAGGTCATGCATTGTGTTTGTATGATGATTAGAAGTCAAATTGAAATCACATAAAGGCTTGCCATGAGGATTTGCAAGTTTTCCATTTTGTGCAAAAGTGAAATTTCAATGATTTTATCCAACTTTGCAAGGCCATAACTTTTGATCCAAAATGAATTAGGATGAGTTCTTGCACTTTTTGAAAAGGGAATGATCCATTCTACAACTTTCATGACCAAAGTTTTCTCATTTGAAGCATTTTTGAATCAATTTGTGGAGGTTGAAAAACTTTCCCAAAATGGCAAGTTTCCATTACAAGTCACTTTCCCAAAAAGGCAACTTTGCAAATGGCTTGAAATTCTTCAATTTTGTGAACTTCTAACATCTTCTATGATCAAATAAAGATCATACACATTCAAAATGATGAAGAACACCCTTTGGTTGGGTCATTGGGGGCCTCAGATGCCCTGATTTTACACTGACTTGCTCAAGAAGTCAACTCTTGATCAGATGCCTTCCCTATGAAATTTCTTCATGAAACTTGCTATGCATGATCCTTATAACATATAGAGACCAATAGAAACAAGAATGACCAAAAAAATTGGGGTTATGGCCTCTGAAACCAAAACCCTAATTCTAGGTCATCTGTGCAGTTAAGCCTGGATCTGCTTCCATGCCCTTCTCAGTTCTTGTGATTATTTGACTTTCTTGACTTTGTGGGGACATAATATGATACTTGGACATACATGGACCCCTTTTAAGTGATTGATGACCTTTGGAGTGGCCCAAATGGCTCTTGGATGGCTCAGATCACAAACCCTAGCTGCAGATGAATTAGAATCAATGCAGTGAATAAAAAATGTGGTATGAGATGCTATGATTGAATTTATGCATATGAAGATATCACAAGCCATGGTGTGAATGGGTGAGGGCAAATTTGGGGTGTTTACAGCTTCCCCTATTCAAACATTAGTTAGCTGTGCAGGATGTAAGCAACGGCTTAACAGGCAAACAAGATAACTTGTGGTTGAATACCAAAAGACAGTCCAAAATTTGCAATCACAGAATGAAGAAGAAAAGGGATATAGATTGTAAATGAAATTAAAGTATAATTATAAAGTGTGGGTGACGGAGGACGACCGTCGAGCAGAGGACGACTGCTGGGGAAAGAGAAATGACGGGGACGGCCGACATGCTGGGGATATAAGAGATTATGATGGGGACGGCCATCAAGTAAAGCTATAAGACTCTCTGGGGGTTATAGGTAAATGAAATAAATGATGAGGTACGGTCATCAAAGGTGAAGGACGATCACCTAGCAGGGGACGACTGCTCTGTTGGGGATAAGATAAGGGACGGTCATCTAAGGTGAAGGACGATCACCTGGCAAGGTACGGTTGCCAAAAATATCACGACATAGGACGAATGTCGGACGAAAAGGTCAACGATGGGGACGGCCATCGGGTAAGCATGATGAAGGACGATCATCAAGAGGTGAAGGACGATCACCTAGCAGGGTACGGCTGCTCTCAGGGTTTATCATGACACAGGACGAATGTCAGATAACAAGATCAACGATGGGGACGGCCATCAGATAAAATGATGAAGGACGATCATCAGGAGGTGAAGGACGATCACCTAGCAGGGGACGGCTGCTGAAAGTATCACGACATAGGACGAATGTCGGATAGGAAGGGGTTCTAATGAATAGAGACTCCACTGGGGGTTGATGAAGGACGATCATCAAAAAGGTGAAGGACGATCACCTGGCAGGGTACGGCTGCCGCAGAGGTATCATAACATAGGACGAATGTCAGGTAGAAAGGAAATAGCTTAACAAGTCTTGTTGGGGACTTCGCTGGGGAAAAGTAAACACGGACGAGTGTTTACATCCAAGAAATGAAAGATATAAGTGTTTGGCACTGTGTATAGATTAAAGATGCGGACGAGCATCCTTAAGACTATGATACGGACGAGTATCGGGTAGAAACAAACACTTGACGCATGTTCAGAGATGATGATACGGACGAGTATCAACTAGTTAACAAAGAACACGGACGAGTGTTGATTCTGAGGGACTCTTCTGGGGAATAATAGACACAGACGAGTGTCTAAATTTAAGAAGACATAAGTGTTTGATGCGGTGTATAGATTAAAGATGTGGACGAGCATCCTTAAGACTGTGATACAGACGGGTACCAGGTAGAAACAAACGCTTGACGCATGTTCTGAGATGATGATACGGACGAGTACCAACTGGTTAACAAAGAACACAAACGAGTGTTGATTCTGAGGAAGATAAGTGGTGTATACAAGATACGGACGAGTACCTGTATGAGTAAAAAGTATGAGTAACAAGTATGAGTGAAACACAGACGAGTGTTTAACTTGCTGGGGAGTGCGACACAGACGAGTGTCGGAAAAAGTGTATTATAAACAAGTATGTGGTTTACCAAGTGTTTAGATAACTGTACTGGGGAAGATGACACGAACGGGTGTCAAGGAAGTTGTATATATATGTATCTGTGTTGTGAGTGCAAAGGGGACGCTTTGGCTTTCTGCTGGGGTATGACACGGACGGGTGTCAAGGAGTATCTGTAAGAGAAATGTCTTGGCTCTCTGTCGGGGAATTTTGGGGAGCATTCTGTATATCGTTGACGGATTGTCAGTATTCAGAGCATGGCTTATGATTATGCAATATGTTTGATTTTTGCCGTAATCTCCGTATTAGACGGAATGCTACACTCTGTGGGGAAAATATGATGCGAATGCTATGATTATGCAAAGAACGATCCGGGACTCGGATCCCGTTGCCAAAGAGATCTCTGGCTGATCTGCTTGAAGTGGACATCCCAGCTGGGGATAAGATCATTGGTAGACCTGATAAGATGTATCCGCATGGGGAAACAGATCACTGATAGACCCATCTCAGTAATGGGGGACCCAACTGGGGTTTGTAGAAGCTCCCGTCACTCTTGTTGTGAGATCTTCAGGCGTTGCCCTTCTGGATAAAGGCTGAAACTCTGCGGGGAGATAGTTCCCTGGTCGGCACTAGGCTGGGGAAGAAGAAAGATCACTGGAAGATCTTCCTAGAGATTTCTGTAGGGATCCTACTAAGGATGATACTTGACAACTCAGTTGGGGAGAAAACACCTCCGGTGCTACCCTGGAAGACGGACTGAATAGATAATGATTTGACAGCTTGCTAGGGAGAAGCTTTCATGCCCCACGTTGTGCTTTGAATACATGCAATCCTGTAAAGACAGAGGACGCACAAGTACCCCGAGGTATCCCTTACTGGATTCCATCATAGGAGTTTAGACACTCCTGGGAGTAAGTATATTTCCTGTAAGCACGTTTTTAGAAAGGAAACATCTGTATTCATGCAACCAAATATCTTAATGACATCGGACATTTTGCAAATAAAAGAGTACGAGACGAAATATGACTGAAAATTTGATTTTATTAATTTATGTGCCCTGAATTGGCAAGATACAGTCAAAGAAACGGATCCCCTGAAATGAGGAGATTGTTACAAATTGAGAAACAAAAAGATGCTGGCAATGTTGATGACGCTTCAAGGAGCTTCCCTTTTGCTATGACTCGTATGACATTTGACGTTCTTCTCGTCTTGCTTTCTGAAGAAGGCTGATTCTGAACGAAGCTTGAACCTTTCGAAGCTTACCAAGTTGTAAGTGATACAGATGAATTCAGAATGCAGTTGTTCGCTTATTCCCTTATTTTGCATGGATCGCCCTTTTGGGTTTTCAATCCATCGGGGTACCCTTTTTTGCCTGAGTCGTCCAATGCGGCTTTTCGACTCAGCGGGTGTACATTTATTTATTTATTTTCCCTTAGTTTTGCCCGAGTCTTTTATTCTGTTTTTGACTCGCCGGGATGCCCTGTTTTTGCCTGGACTTACATTCTGTTTTTAGGTCCAGCGGGTCTTTTTATGCGAAGTATTTTTTAACTGCATCTGAATTCACGGGGGACAGGAAGTCTTCACCATCCATAGTGCTGAGCATCAGTGCTCCACCAGAGAAAACTTTCTTTACTACGAATGGCCCTTCATAGTTCGGAGTCCACTTGCCCCTGTGGTCTGTATGAGGAGGGAGGAGTCTTTTCAGCACAAGATCTCCTACTTGGTACTCTCGGAGCCTGACTTTCTGATCGAAGGCTTTCTTCATTCTTTTCTGATACAGCTGCCCATGACAGATTGCAGCCAATCTCTTCTCTTCAATCAGATTCAGTTGTTCGTATCGGGATCGGACCCACTCTGCTTCGTTCAGCTTAACATCCATCAATACCCACAGAGAGGGTAGCTCAACTTCAACAGGTAGGACTGCCTCCATTCCATACACAAGCTGATATGGCGTTGCCCCAGTGGATGTTCTGATTGACATACGGTACCCATGCAAGGCAAATGGTAGCATCTCATACCAGTCTTTATAGGTAACTACCATCTTCTGCACAATCATCTTGATATTCTTGTTAGCTGCCTCAACAATGCCATTCATCTTTGGCCTGTAAGGAGAAGAATTGTGGTGTTGGATCTTGAAGTCCCGACACAGCTCTGCCATCATTTTGTTGTTCAAGTTGGAACCATTATCAGTAATGATTCGCTCGGGCACTCCATACCGACAGATGATGTCTCTTTTCAGAAATCGGGCTACCACTTGCCTTGTAACATTTGCATAGGAAGCTGCTTCAACCCATTTGGTAAAATAGTCAATGGCAACCAGGATGAATCTGTGGCCATTTGAAGAAGTCGGTTCAATCTTGCCAATCATATCAATTCCCCACATAGCAAAGGGCCAGGGTGAAGACATCACATTTAGAGGATTTGGAGGCACATGCACCTTATCCGCATAGATCTGGCATTTATGGCATTTTCTGGCATAGGCACAACAGTCTGCATCCATTGTAATCCAGTAATAGCCCGATCTTAGCAACTTTTTAGCCATAGCATGCCCTCCAGCATGGGTACCAAAGGATCCTTCGTGCACTTCGCGCATTAACAAGCCTGCTTCTGTTTTATCAATGCATCTGAGAAGTACCATATCAAAGTTTCTCTTATAGAGGGAACCATCAGCATTCAGGAAGAAACTACCAGCTAGCCTTCTTAATGTCTTCTTATCATTGGAAGATGCCCCAGGTGGGTATGTTTGATCCTCCAAGAAGCACTTAATATCATGGAACCAAGGCTTATCATCTTTAACAACATCTGCTGAGAATACGTACGCTGGTCTGTCGAGTCTGGATACTGAAATCCGAGGCACAAAGTTGGCAGCTTGAACTTTGATCATGGATGAAATGGTAGCCAAAGCATCTGCAAACTGATTCTCGTCCCGAGGGATTTACTCAAGCTTGACCATTGTGAAGAAAGTCAGTAACCTTCTTGTATAATCCCTGTAAGGTATCAGATGATCTTGGTGGATGTACCATTTACCGTTGGTTTGATTAATCACCAGAGCTGAATCTCCGAACACAATCAAAGTCTTGATCCTGAGGTCAATGGCTTCCTCAAGACCCATAATGCAAGCTTCGTATTCAGCTTCGTTGTTAGTGCAGTTGAAGGTGAGTTTTGCCGAGAATGGCATGTGAACCCCCTTAGGTGTAATGAGTACTGCACCAACACCACGACCATTCATGTTAATAGCCCCATCAAACATCATAGTCCATTCTTCTTCTGGGTCAGGCCCTTCAGTGTGAACAGGCTCTTCATGATCTTTTGCTTTTATGAACATGATGTCTTCATCAGGGAAGTCAAATCTCATAGGCTGGTAATCATCAATGGGTTGCTCAGCGAGATATTCAGACAATACACTGCCTTTGATGGCTTTCTGAGATGTGTACTGGATGTCATATTCTGTGAGGATCATTTGCCATCTTGCAACCCGTCCGGTAAGTGCTGGCTTCTCAAAAATGTACTTAACTGGATCCATCTTTGAGATCAATAAAGTAGTGTGGGTCAACATATACTGCCTTAGTCGGCGAGCAGCCCACGCTAAAGCACAGCAAGTTTTCTCAAGCAGTGAATAACGTTGTTCACAGTCGGTAAACTTTTTGCTTAGGTAGTAAATTGCATACTCTTTTCGACCAGACTCGTCATGCTGGCCCAGCACACACCCCATTGACACTTCTAATACTGTCAAGTACATTATTAGAGGTCTTCCTTCAACTGGAGGCATAAGGATTGGAGGCTCTTGCAAGTATTCCTTGATTTTGTCCAAAGCACTCTGGCAGTCTTCGTTCCACCTGACCGTTTGTTCTTTTCTTAACAATTTGAACAAGGGTTCACAGGTTGCTGTAAGATGAGATATGAACCTTGAAATGTAGTTCAATCTACCTAGAAAACCCCGAACTTCTTTTTCTGTTTTCGGTGCAGGCATTTCTTGAATGGCTTTGACTTTGTCAGGGTCAACTTCAATCCCTTTTTCACTTACAATAAATCCCAGCAGTTTACCGGATCGCACCCCGAATGTGCACTTGTTGGGGTTTAGTTTCAGTTGTTACTTTCTCAGATGCTTGAATAGCTTCAACAAATTTACCAGGTGGTCTTCTTCTGTGAGGGATTTGGCAATCATGTCATCCACATAACATTCAATTTCTTTATGGATCATGTCGTGGAATAATGTCACCATAGCCCGTTGATACATTGCACCAGCATTCTTCAGTCCGAATGGCATCACCTTATAACAGAATGTGCCCCAGGGTGTGATGAAAGTTGTCTTCTCCATGTCTTCAGGTGACATTTTGATCTGATTGTATCCTGAAAATCCGTCCATGAAGAAGAACACCGAGAACTGAGCCGTATTGTCGACCAATACATCAATGTGAGGTAATGGGAAGTCATCTTTCGGGCTGGCTCTGTTCAGATCCCGGTAGTCCACACACATCCTCACCTTGCCGTCTTTCTTAGGCACAGGTACAATATTAGCGACCCACGGCGGGTAACTAGTTACAGCAAGGAAACCGGCGTCCCACTGCTTTTGCACCTCTTCCTTTATCTTCATTGCCATATCTGGGCGAGTACGGCACAACTTCTGTTTTACCGGCGGACAATCTTCTTTCAAAGGTAGCTTGTGCATGACAATATCGGTGTCCAACCCTGGCATATCCTGATAAGACCAAGCAAACACATCCACATACTCCCGAAGCATATCAATCAGTTGTTCTTTCACTGAGTCTTGTAAGCAGGCCCCGATCTTAACCTCTTTCACTTCTTCTTCCGTACCAAGATTAACCGTTTCGACCTCCTCCTGATGAGGAGTGATAACCTTCTCCTCTTGCCTTAACAACCTGGCTAGCTCTTCAAGAAGCTCATAATCTTCTCCAACCCCTTCATCAGCTTGATTGATTGGATTGTCAAAGTCATACGAAGCCATGGCAGTGTCGTTGTCGGTGCAGTCTGAAAGGCACTCTCTGCAAGGGTTTAGATTGTTCATTTTAGTGATCGATTTTAATCTTGTTTTAGAAAAAGTGAAATGAAATTATCATTTTGGAAAACAATGCCATTTTATTTTTGTACAAAAAGAAAAATGAAAAACAGTGAGCGAGAAAGGAAAAGACTCATTTGCAAAAGATGTCCGATATTCATTGATTAATCCATTTGCAAAAAATTACAAGATGGCCCGATTACAAAATGAGTCTTGTCATCTTGGGCAAGAGGCAAGACTTGATGCATGCTTAAGATACATGAAATAATAATTACTCTGCAGGAGTAACCCTTATAATTTCCTGGGAAGACCAGTTAAGGACTTGGCTCCCCGGGATCCTTGGACGTATCCAGCTCTCCAGGTTGCGGTCGCTTTCCTCCTCGTCTTCCAAGTTGTTTACAACATCCGGGGTGAGCATTCCCCCGCTGACAAAACTGGGCTTCTTGGCAGCCTCTGATTGATCTTGTTGAGTTGGTCTGTAACCCAACCCAAATCTGTCTTCTTTCTTTTCCACGGGCAGCAGTTTGCCCCAGCCTTGGGCAGTTCCTTCTTCAACAACCTTCCGGGCTTGTTGATAAGACGTCATGGAGGTTCCCAGTACAACAGATGCTTCATTAATGTTCAGGGCCTCAAACCCTTGGCTCATAGTTTCATGGATTTCTCCATCCATTTCAATGTACTTATACGTAGCCAGATGGCTAACAAAGATGTCTTCTTCCCCACAGATGGTGATGATCTGGCCTGCCCACTCGAATTTTAGCTTCTGGTGAAGGGTAGACGTAACAGCGCCAGCGGCATGGATCCAAGGTCTACCCAACAAACAGCTGTAGGCCGGCTGAATGTCCATCACATAGAAGGTAATTTTAAAAGTCTGCGGGCCAATCATCACAGGCAGATCAATCTCCCCAAGCACTGATCTTTTAGAGCCATCAAATGCTCTCACCACCAAATTACTCGGACGCAGTGCCAAGCCATTATACTCCAGCTTCACTAAGGCTTTCTTTGGTAGAATATTGAGTGAGGACCCAGTGTCCACCAGTACATGAGATAGAACAGCACCTTTGCATTCCAAGGTGATATGTAAAGCCTTGTTGTGGTTGCGTCCCTCCATTGTTAAGTCAGCATTGGTAAAGCCCACTCCGTTCTAGAGGATTAACGGTAATCTCCTCTGGCACGTATGCTGCGTGCAGGACTTTCAATAATGCATTCCCGTGAGCTTCAGAACACATCAACAGTGATAATATGGAGATTTTTTAGGGAGTTTGGTGAAGCTGATCCACCACCTTGTAATCACTTCTCTTTATGATTCTTATAAACTCGTCTACATCTTGCTCAAAAGATGTCTTCTGAGTTTCTTTGACAGTTGGCTCTTCAAATACCACACTCTTTCCTTTTGCCTTGGCAGCAGCTTCTGCTTCAACATTAGGTCTTTGTACTTGTGAGGCAAAAAGGCGTCCGCTTCTGGTGAAGCCTCCGCCTCCCCCAACATTATCAATATGTGGAGAAGAGGTTGAAGAATCCAAAGTGATTTTCTCCCTGTTGCAGTAGAGATCAGAGCCATAATGCCAAGGTATGGCATTACTGCTTTCATATGGAACTGGTCCAGGCACCGTAATGGTGACTGGACTTACTGCAGCAGAGGAGGGCACTGAAATGGTGTGCGGGTCGTAGTAAATTGTAACTGGTGACCTGGCAGGAGGTGCCACTGTTTGTTGCTGAAAATTGTTGTTGACAGGAACATCTGATGGATCATAGTAAATGGTGACTGCGGAGACATTTTCATTAATTTTTGTTGGCGTTGTAGAAGGTTCTGTTGATAAAATGGATGCTGATGTTGTAGAAGAAATGGTTGTTGACATTTGATTTGTTGAAGTGATGGATGGAGCCATTGTTGATGATATTGATGAATCAGTCGGAATAATGGTTGTTGCTGTTGTAGAAGAATCAGAAATTGTTGTCAAAGGAATTGCTGGATTTGTAGGCGTCGTTGTTGAGATTTAAAGGATACCATCCTTGATAAGACCATCTATGTCGGTTCTCAAATTATCACACCCGTTGACTGCAATGTTGCAATACCCACAACCGAGCTCACACCCGGGAAACACCTGGCACTATAGAAGCTGAGCTTTAATTTCGACCAGAGGTGTTCGAATTTGTGCAACACTGGTGATCAGAGTAGACGGTTTTTCTTCCTCAATGGCATTAATCCTCGGCCCACCATGGTTAGGCATAGGATTTCTGTTGACATTTGGAGGCGGTGCAAAGTTGAGGGCCTTAGAGTCCACCAGATCCCGAACCTTCATTTGCAAAGCCCTACATTTCTCTGTATTGTGGCTAGGTGCATTAGAGTGAAAAGCATATCTGGCGTTGACATCGTAATTCTTAGGGAGATTAGAGGGATCTGGAGGTGCCAATGTCCTTAGCTCAACCAAGTTAAGCTTCAGGAGTTGTGGCAATAAGGCAGCATAAGGCATAGGGATAGGATCAATCACCCTATTTGCCTGTGACGGTCTTTGCTGGAAGGGTCTTTGTTGTTGATTGCTGTTATTGTTGTTGTATGTTCTCTGTGGCGGATACTGAACTTGCTGTTGGTAATGGGGTTGTTGTGGTTGTCGATATGCTAGTTGCTGAGGAATCGGAGTTGGAATAGTGACAGCTGCTATTGATCTGTGAACATACTGAGGTCTACCCCTGCTGGCATGGATGGCATTTGTCTCACCGGTCCTTCGAGGTCCCACAAAAGGCTTCCTGGGATTACTGGACGAACTTGCACCATTATCAGAAATTTTGCCCATTTTTAACAGACTTTCAATTCTTTCACCGGCTATAACCACGTCTGCGAAACTGGTGGAAGAAAAGGCAGCTAGCCTATCAATATATGTTCCTTGCAGGGTATTCATGAACATGTCGGCCATTTCTCTTTTCGACATGGGTGGCTGGACAGCAGCAGCAAGCTGTCTCCACCTTTGGGCATATTCCCTGAAGCTTTCCCTGGAGGATTGAGACATTCCCATTAGGAGGGTCCTGTTAGGAGCCATGTCTAGATTGTATTGGTATTGTATGATGAAAGCTTCAGCTAGGTCCTTCCAGCATCTAATAGTAGCTCTGGTCAAATGTGAATACCACTCCCTTGAAGCCCCAGTCAAACTGTCTTCAAAATAGAACATCCACAACTTTTCATCCATGGTATATGCTTTAAGTCTCCCCAGAAAAGACTGCAGGTGAGTTCGTGGACAAGAGGTTCCATTGTATTTCTCGAAGCACGGGGGTTTGAACTTGTGGGGAATTCTTACCCCGTCTACTAACCCCATATCCATGACATCAAAACCCAGGGAATTTTGAGACTCCAGAGATCTCAATTTCTCGGCAATTTCATCAAACCTCCTATCATAGACTTCATCACCAGCTCCCATGACAGTGAATTGCTCCTCTTGGGGGTCTTCTTGTAAGATTCTCCCCCCAGTAGTATTTCCTTGCACATTAGCCGGGATGTTGACTTCCGGATCTAGATGAGGTCCAAATACAGGTGGGTTAACATGAGGCTGACCCCTCTCATTGTTGCTTGTTCCTCCAGTCCCAGGATGAGGTTCCTCGGGGGTTTGTCTTTCTACCAATGCCCTCAACCTTTCCTGACTCTGGGCTAAGCCAGTCATTACTGTCATGAATTGGGCCATTTGGTTCCTCATCTCCACCCTTTCGTTAGCCATCTGGGTTCTGACCTCTGTCAGGTCTTGCTGTACCTGCTCCATTATAATACCCGGAAGATTGTTGCGAGTAGGATACCGATGTGCACGGTTGACGGGGAACACTCTTCTGCGAGCAATATTTCCTGAATCACAACAGAGTTAGAAACAAACAAAATAATAATAAAACCTACAAAACAAAACAAAAGTTAGTATGCAATGCAGTATGCTTATTTATTTTCCAAGGTATCCGGCTTGGCTCTTGGTTTTGACCTTTCCAGACCCCGAGGAAGATGCTTTGATGCTGCTCGAGAAAAGAAAACCCAAATGGAAACAAACTAACAAATATATTACAAATGATGCATAACACATAGTTTGTTTTTTACAACACATGCCCCTGAGGGGTCAAAATACAACATAAAAGAAAAATACATCAAATGGAAAGCAACAACAAACAAACAAAAAGTCAGACATCAAGTCCAAACTCATCCTCCTTAACCTCCTTCAGAAGTGCCTCAGTCACCGGACCAGCTGGATGCTCTGTAATAGTCCTGATGAGGAGGTTCCTGGTGGCAATAGCAGTGGTCAGCTTCTTGTGCCTGCCTTGGTCCTTGGACCTCTTCAAACCAGCCCTAAGCTTCAATTCTGAAATCTCCTTCTGGGCTGCCAGCAAAGCTTCCTGTTGTTTCTTTTCATTAGCCTCTAACTTCCCAATTCTAGTTTGAGTTCTCTTATCTTCTTGAGTACGAGCTTCAGTGATCCTGACCCACCTAGCCTGACTTTCCTGCAGATAGAGATCAGTCCTAGCCTTCTGAAGCTTGGCCTCTTTACAGGCATTCTTCAATATTTGCTCCCCAACTCTTGATTTCTTGATGTAGTCCTCTGCTTTCTCAATCTTGGCCAGATGCTCCACCCTAAGCTTCTCCAACCTCTCAATGTCTAGACGACCATCACTCCTCTCCCAGAGGGTCTTCTTCAGAGCCTGAGACAGATTCTCATTCCTTTCCTTCAGCTTCTCGAATTCTTCCAGGCTGACAGTGGCTGCTGGCTGCACTGTAGAAGGTCCAGGGGTGTCCTCAATGGTAAAGGGCATTTCAGTGATCTGAGCTCTAGCATGAGACCATTCATAATACTGAGCTGAAGCCACATTATTGCACCTCCCAAGAATGGCCATCCCTTTGGTCTGGATGTTGTCCCAAGCCCAGGATGCTTGCCTGACAACAACTAGATTAGGCTTTATCTCACAATACAGGGTCTCAGCTAGATCTTGCACTCTAGGAGGGTGTACTAAAGCATAGCCCAATTGTCTCTTAAACAACAGAGGATTGTAGTTGATGCAACCCTTCACTCCTACTAGAGGCACATTGGGGTACTGCCCACAGCTAGTGATTATGTCCTTGCCCTTGGTGCTCTGGGTGCACCATCTGATGTCATCTGAAGCCAAAGCAATAAGTCTCTTAGCCCAATTCTTCTGTTGGTGAGGATTCAGGAAGGCATCTGTCTTAGGTAAGTGTTTGAGTAGCCAGGTATGAAACAGAGGAGCACAGCATCTCACCAACTTCCCTATTTGCTTCTCATTTCTTTGATGAACAGAATAATAGAAATCCCCCAGCAATGTGGGTACTGGGTTCCTCAAAAGGAAGAGATGAATGGTATTCTTGCTGATAAACTTGGGCTCGTCTGCAAATAGTATAACCCCATATATACTAAGGGATAACAATGCACAAACTGCCCTTCATTCTCCCAAGGAGGCCTTCAGGATGGCCTGAGAAGTCAAGAAATCTAAGTGTAAGCCAGGGATCCCAGCTTTTGTTGTCATGTTTTGCTCAATCAAAATAGGCTCCAGGTACAGTGCTTTTGCCACTTCTCCATTGCTGGGAGAAATCATCTCTGGGTTGAAGGGGACACCACCCCTGACAGGTACTCCGATCAATGATGAGAACTCCTCCAGCAGAGGTCCTAACTGAAAGTTCTGGAATGTGAAGCATCTCAAAGGAGGGTCATAAAACTGTAGGCAGGTGTGGATCATACTCCTCTGAGAAGGGTCCAGGTCCATAACCATATCAAGGATACCTCCATAATGTTCTCTGAATAATGGGATGTGGTCTGGAGTGATAAGTGCCTGGACCTGTCTGATACCAGTCAGCACAGGCTCAAAGAAATGGTATGAAATGTTGCTCTTCCTGGGTGCAGACATGAGTGCTGATGAAGAGCTGAAGACAAATGCTGATAGGGATCAAGACTGATACTGGAGTTGGGCCACTGATAGGCTAGTGCTGGTGATGATGAAAATAGCTGAAGCAAATAACTGATGAACAGAGGTTTATGCAGATGAAGGGGTCAAAACCAAGCCAAATATGATGTGGATACCCTGAAAAACAAATAAACAAATGTTAAATGATGCAATGATGATGTATGCAAATGATATGCAAGGGTTTGTGATCAAGCTGGATCTGATTTATCTGTCTTTATATATAAGGTCCATGTATGTTCAAGAAGTCCAGATGGAGGTTGAGAAATCCAGTAACCAAGGTGGGGGACTCAAATAAAGAGTCACATGTCCAGGGTTAAATCACAAGAACTGTCCCAAAATGAGGTACTCTTAACAAAGTAACAGGGTATGATGTGGCCAAGGGTACCTGCAAACCTGCAAACAACCCAACCCCCTCATAGGTAGTGTTCTAAAACAAGGATCCTCAGACTTGGATCAGTTATGAGAAGTGTAAACACTTCTAACCCGGAGGTACAGTGTTTACAATAACCATAAAAGATCCTCCTCTAATTCACCTCAGTTTCTGAAGGTCATAATAAAGGTCATCCAGACTTAGCAGGCTTCCCAGATAGCCCTAGCACTACAGGAGATCTGTAGCACAGATTTCTCAAGAAGAAACCCACATCTGAACCGTGTTTCATATTCCCGCACCAGACCGAAATGGAATGGGAAAGAACATGAACCACTCTAGTCTAGGTGTCACTCAGGTCCCAGGTATAAGACCTTAAACTCTCAGTGAAACCCCACCCATCAAAACAACAAACCAGATCCAGCAAGATGACAGTATGACAGTATGATGTATAAAACTGTAAGGAAAGCAGTAAACAAAACTGTACATAGAGCAAAAATAAATACAAAACACATATAGCACATAACACCCCAGTAAACACAAATCAAACAAGCGCTAGGAGGAACCCACAAAAAGAACCAGAAGCCCTGGTTACAGTATAAGGGTCCCCAGCAGAGTCGCCAAGCTGTCGCTCCCACCAAAATGAGGCTAAGTCAAATGGGGTACAGACGCGAACGGTCGGTGAAAGAGAGAGAGAACACACAAGGGTGAACTCAGAAGACAAGAGTCGCCAACTAGGCATTTTTATCCCGGAGGAAAGGTAATGTTGCATAAACCTAGAAAGATATGGATAAGACGGTTGCGAACCAGAGAGACTGAGAAAGGGGGTTGGTTACAACCTGGGAAGGTATTAGCACCCAGATTGTCCGCCGTACTCGACGGGATCCACGCTTAAAAGA
This sequence comes from Lathyrus aphaca, assembly GCA_963966055.1. Classification (NCBI taxonomy): domain Eukaryota; kingdom Viridiplantae; phylum Streptophyta; class Magnoliopsida; order Fabales; family Fabaceae; genus Lathyrus; species Lathyrus aphaca. Next base: position 50,298,534 of record OZ014520.1, read on the forward strand.
TTTGTGTTTTAAAGGGGTAGTGTCAGTGCAATTTGTGTATCAAGCTGGAAAAATTGCGAGTGTCAGTGTAAACGAAATGTGAAGTGAGATATGTGAGGTGTCAGTGCAAGAAATGAATGAAGCTCAAGACTATGTGGCTAAAAGAATAATGCTGGAAGAGGGGGGAATATACAGAGACTTTTGTTCGATAACTGTTAAGTTATGCCTACGTATCCTCTCGTGCAATGAGGAAGTCAGAACACCGTAGTTCGACCCAAAGAGACTGAAAGATAAATTGACTTGTGAACTACTTACTTGTCTATGCTCAAGTGTATGACCTGTCTGTCTCAGGTGCAAACTGTCTTGCATTAGACGGACGAAGCGATTTCTCGTTTGTGAGTGAAGGTGATGAGAAAAGAATCCCGGAGGAGACGATTATTGTTTGTTTTTTGAGTTTTCAGTCTTTTATTTCTTTTTGGAGTTTGTCATAGGAAAATGAGCTTAAGCCTAAACCAAGGGTTAGTAAATTCATCACATCCTCCCTCTGATTAGGGGTAATGAGAATACCTTAAGCATGAAGTAAGCACCTCATACTTAATCACCATGATGTAGGATTAAGATCATTAACTTACTTGTGATTATTTAGATGTTTTTGGTGTTTTTGTTTGGTGTTGAGTAATGAGTTTAAGCCATAACCAAAGATTTAATGGACTCATTACACCATCCTAATAGAAGGATAATAGATGAGAACATTTAAGCTGAGAAAGACTCCTCAACTTAATCCATGATTAGGGATTAAGCTCATGACAAAACAAAGCCTTTATTAGATGGATTTTAGTTAATGATAAGATGAAGAAGTGATTTTTATGGTTTGTAAGACAGCTTGAGGGGGACTTGTCCATTAACACTAGGGTTAGTCCTTCTTAACCAATTAAGGAAGAATTAGAACCCTAATGCAAGGCCCAAGTTACAAGTTTGATGTCTTGATGATTATTAAGTGAATTGATTAAAGGATTTAAACACATTAAGGGTTTAACACTTAGGATTAAAGTTATACACTTCATCCTAATAGAAGGATGCAGGCATAAGCTTAATCACAAAGCCTTAAAGCCTTTAGGGTTTAGTCCCTGATTATGAGGTGAGAGGAGAAGACTCAAAGATGACACAAAGGCAAAGCTAAATGGGGGACTAATCAAACCCTAATTATTATCATGCTTGGTTGTTCCTAGGGTTAATGAGGTTTGCAATAAGATCTTCAGAGAAACCACCAGGAAGGAGGCAGATGAAAGGAGCAAGAAGCAAAGAGAAGCAAAACAACTTGCTTCACTTAAGAAGACAAGTTGCTTGAAGGAAGAAAGTAAGAGATGAACATGAATGAGCAAGCTCACTCTCATACACATACAAAATGCAGCAAAGAAAGTATGTAAGAGATGAAAAGAGATTGTGAGAAGTGAAGGCAAATTCACCTCTCAAACAACTTACCACCTGAAATGTTAGCACAAGAAAATGAAATGCAATGAGAATGAGATGCAATGCCATGATGCAAATCAAAACCAGAAGCAATAACATGATGTTAATGATGCTAAGAGATTATGCAAACACATGACAAGAGATGATAATGATCATACAAGCATAAGGATGCAAATGAGGCATGCTTTGAACCATGAAAGTTCATGAAATGTTTATGAAATGCAATGGACATATAACATGGCAGATGAAAGATGCAATGATCAAAAATGATTCTAATATGTCCTAAGATGTATTATGAATCATGTGGATGCACAAGATGTCATGGCAAGTTGTTGGATGCAAGCAAATGAAAGAAGGATGCAAAGGAAGACACAAATTAGGGTTTATGATCAACACACAAAGCAAAATTCAAAATCAGAAGCAAATGACATGATAAGAAATTGAAAATGTAATCAAAGATACCCTAAACCTATACAAGTTCACTGCCCAAAGGAGGGGATCCAACTCTTAACCTAGTGCAAGTTATGAATTTCCTAAGATTACTAGGGTTTTAAGGTACCTCATCAAGAAAAACACCAAACAAATTGAAAATTCAAGATCAATTCAAACCAAATTTATCCTATAAACTACATGCCATGAAGGATGCAATGCAAGAAGAATCATCATCAAAATCTCAATGGTTAGGCATAATGAATTTTTCAAAGTTTGCACAAAAATATTGCCTTAAAATGAATTTAATTCCAAAGAAAATGATCAAAATGCATCAAGATCAAAAAAGAAATTTGGTTTGAGGGTTTGACAATGTTTCTAAATGTTTCTAAATGCAATGTGAATTTTTTGGTGATTTTTAAATACCTAAATGCATTTTTAATTAATTAATTTTCATTAATTAATTAAAAATAAACATTTAAATGATTTAAAAATAATTTTTAATGCAAAAAATGAAAATAAAAATATTTTTGGGTTTTAAAAATTAATGAAATCCTTGACAAAAATTTTCGTAATTTTTAAATGATTTTTGCTAATTTAAATAATTCGTATAAATAAAATGAAAAGAAAATGAAATAAAAATGAAAATAATGAAAAGTAATCCAGAAGAAAGGCCAGGATTTGATCTGGGTTTGAGGGGGTTGACTTGGCGCGCAATCCTACGGCCCAGGTTCAAACCTGGCTAATTCTTATTTAATAATTAATTAATCCTAGTTTAAGTTAATTAAATGCTGATTAGGGTTTAATGGGCCATCTGAGCCATTCACACGCGCGCGGGAATGAGGATCCTAGGGACAGAATTCAAAGTTGCTAATTAATCACAATTAGGGCAAATGACATTCAGGTGACCGGAACAGTGGTTCCGGTCATCTTCTCCGGCGAGCATAAACCCTAGAATCTTCTACAGGTCACTAAACATGAAATTTCTTCCACCAAAACAAACCTCTCATCAATCTAAACCTAACCCCTCATCTCAAATCCATTTATTTTCACTCACAAGCCTGAATCGAAGCAAAACACAAAATACGGGCAAATGTTCAGAGATACCATACATGCTGGTTTCTTCACCATTTCAAAAAATAAACACATATTCATGATCAGGAGAAGACATAACATCATAAAAGAACTTAAAAATCAGTTTCTGGGAAAAACGTTCTTCATGTTACCTGAGATGAAGCTTCTCTGATTTTGAGCTTTCTCGCCTCAAGCTTTGTGCAATCCTTCTCCCTTGATCCTCCTGATGATGGAATGAAGCTTAGAATGCTTTGAGAGTGGCTGGTTGTGACTGTTTGGTTCTGGTGTAGCAGAAATGAAGGTCTCTATGTGTGGTGATTCATGCTGTTTCAGGGGGTACTTCTTGTTCTATGAGTGATTTGTGATTTGTGGGTGAAGAAATTTCTGGATTTTGTTAAGTTTTGAGGGAGTTTCGAAGAGAACAAGTTTGTGCACCAATTTGTGAATCTGAGGTTCTGTGTGTTTTCAGGCCCCAATGCTTGCCCTTATCTCTCCCATATCGTTTGAATATAATATGTGGTAGGTTCTAAATGGCTGCAAAACACTATTCCAAGAGTATGGGAGTTTTGGCCAAAAAGTCAAATATGTGTCCTTGAGAGTATGGGCCATGGCAGAGGAAATCTTAAGGCTTGTACTGCCTCAGCTTGAGTCAAGGAAAACCCTAGGATCAAGAGAAGACAGAGCTGTATGCATTGGATCACAAGTTTGAAGTGTTTTTGCAATTTGGAAACTTGTTGCATTTCATGATTTTTGGCCATGATCATGTGGTAAGTCTTGCTGAATTTTGGTGTGAGATGTCTCATGAGGTCATGGAAGTGTTTTGAGACCAGCTAGAGATCACACAATCCCTTTGAGAATCATTTTGCAAGAAATCCCGTTTTTGCATTTTATGGAAAATGGCTTATGATTACTTGAAACTTAAGGCATAGAAATGGGAAATTCCTTGGGCCAAACTGAATTTTAGGTCATGCATTGTGTTTGTATGATGATTAGAAGTCAAATTGAAATCACATAAAGGCTTGCCATGAGGATTTGCAAGTTTTCCATTTTGTGCAAAAGTGAAATTTCAATGATTTTATCCAACTTTGCAAGGCCATAACTTTTGATCCAAAATGAATTAGGATGAGTTCTTGCACTTTTTGAAAAGGGAATGATCCATTCTACAACTTTCATGACCAAAGTTTTCTCATTTGAAGCATTTTTGAATCAATTTGTGGAGGTTGAAAAACTTTCCCAAAATGGCAAGTTTCCATTACAAGTCACTTTCCCAAAAATGCAACTTTGCAAATGGCTTGAAATTCTTCAATTTTGTGAACTTCTAACATCTTATATGATCAAATAAAGATCATACACATTCAAAATGATGAAGAACACCCTTTGGTTGGGTCATTGGGGGCCTCAGATGCCCTGATTTTACACTGACTTGCTCAAGAAGTCAACTCTTGATCAGATGCCTTCCCTATGGAATTTCTTCATGAAACTTGATATGCATGATCCTTATAACATATAGAGACCAATAGAAACAAGAATGACCAAAAAAATTGGAGTTATGGCCTATGAAACCAAAACCCTAATTCTAGGTCATCTGTGCAGTTAAGCCTGGATCTGCTTCCATGCCCTTCTCAGTTCTTGTGATTCTTTGACTTTCTTGACTTTGTGGGGACATAATATGATACTTAGACATACATGGACCCCTTTGAAGTGATTGATGACCTTTGTAGTGGCTCAAATGGCTCTTGGATGGCTCAGATCACAAACCCTAGCTGCAAATGACTTAGAATCAATGCAGTGAATCAAAAATGTGGTATGAGATGCTATGATTGAATTTATGCATATGAAGATATCACAAGCCATGGTGTGAATGGGTGAGGGCAAATTTGGGGTGTTTACAATCAGGTACGTGATGTCGAATGAGATATTTAAACACTTGACAACTTGACCAAAACTTAAAGTGCAAGAAAATTAAACAACACAGGAAATTGTTAACCCAGTTCAGTGTATAACCACACTTACATCTGGAGGCTACCAAGCCAGGAAGGAAATCCAATATAAGTAATATTAATTCTAGACTTAAATCACTCAGTTTAATCTTTCACTTAATATCTACCCAAGGCAATTTCTACCTAAGACACAACTTAGATATGAGTACCAACTCACTCCCCCTCAATCACATAGTGATGTGTTTACAAGTTTAATAAAATTGAAGTCATACTTCAAACAAAACAACTTGATCTTACTTCACAGTTTCAATCAAGACACAAATACACTTTTGCTTAAAAGCTCATAAAGTGGTACACATAAAACAACCTGCTATTTAAAACACAAACACCCTATTTGATCTTCTTAATTTCGTACTCTATTCTGAGAGTTTCTGTTGCTTAAATAGGTGTTTGGATTTTGGGCTTTCTGTAGGTTTATCCAATCCTGATACGCATGCAGCCATCACCTTGAATTAGGGTTTGTTACTTCCTAGATTCTAGGTGATTCAGTTCTTCTGATTATACTGAAGTCATATAACAAAACTCCCTACAGATGCGCCTTCTTCTGTTTTATCCATTCATAATTAATTCCAGATATCTTCCCTTAACTTACTCAGTTCTGTTAGTCATTAATTAATTCTGGTAGCAGGTTTGAGATGTCACAACATCTGGTGTGACATCCTGAAAACTGAACTTACTTCATTTACTGATACAATGTCACAACATCTGGTGTGACATCCTGTAAACTGAACTTACTTCATTAACTGATACAATTTCCCAACATCTGGAGTGACATTCTGAATTAAGTTCATTTACTTATATTCTGTTTGATAATGTCACAACATCTGGTGTGACATCCTGAACTAAATTTAACACTTCTTGTTGGTCAAAAATTCTGCCAATTCAAAACATCTACAAGTATTTTAATTTTAGTTGTTTCTAACCATTTTTCAGTTTTTAGTTATTATTATCATATTATTTATTTTTCTTGAATATTATTTCAATTTTTTGAGCTAGAAATAACATGTTCTTTTTCAGGTATTTTGGTACAATTAAGCATCGATTGTATACAAAATCAATAAACGAAAAATATTTTTAATCAAACTTTCAGGTATCATTTTTTAATCTGTTTTTCGCGTACTTTTATCCTGTATGCTCATTTTTAATTTTCAGCCATTTTTTTAATCATGTTTTGACCCGTCTGAGCCCTTTTAACGCAAAAAATAATCAATTCCAAAATTTGATAAAATGTTATATTTTTTGCTGATTATTTTGGTGTGTTCATTTTATTTTTTCGGACAATTTTATCGTCCGATACTAATTTCAATTTCAATTTTGCTTTATATATATTATTTGTATCATATGTTTGATTTCTTATTTTTTATATAACTTACTATTATTATTATTATTATTATAATTATTATTATTATTATTTAATCTTAGCTTAATATCTAAGTTAAGTTAATTACTAAGTTTTGACATATGTCATCTTGATTAGATCACTTTGCTTGCATCATAAACTTGATCTTCAAGACTTTGTTTTTTATAAAAATTTGTTTCATATGAGACATTTTCACATATTTTTCATCATTCCATTTTAACAAATTCATCATTTTTATTTCATTTCATCATTTCACTTACACATTCATCATGAATTCATCATTTCTATTCTATTCCTATCATCTTCTATACAATGATAAACTAACTTAAAAATCTCATAATTTACAAGAGCATATGCTCTCACAGATTCATCATTCATTTTCCAAGTTTATCAAAACAAACTATGATCAAGCAAGACATGGAAGGCTTTGATAGACATCTTTTTGAATTCATCATTCATTTGTAACAAAATTTTATGACTCATCTTTCTCTATCCAATTGCCACAAAAAGAAAGAAATTTCATCATTTCATCAATCATGAATATTCCTTATCAAAGTCATCATTTTTATTCTCTTCCAATTAATCATGAATATTCCTTTCACATGAATCATTTTCTTACAAAAACAATCATTATTGGTAACTAGAAACTCAAGATTGAATTCTCTTAGTTTCTTCCTAGTCTCATTTGGTTCCCTGTGCACAAGATTAAATTGTCCTATAAATAGAGCTTTGAGCTCTTCACAATTTTCACACCAAAGTCTTGTATGGGCAATCACTCTTTCTCTTCCTCACTTAGCAATTCTCATATATGCTATGGTGCCTAGAGCAAGGTCGCAGGAGGTGTATCACCGGTCGAGATGTAGTTTTCAATGAAGCTGAGATGGATTTCTAGAAAACTGATGATGTTGTCGAAGATCTGGAATAGGGAGAAATTCCTATTGAGGTGGAGCATAGTGATACTGAATTGCATGACCCAGATAAAGTTGAAGAAGAAGCCGAAGTTGTTGTCGAAGATAAAGAGACTGATAATGACTACCTGCTGGCAAGAGACAAGCTGAGAAGAGTCATTAAGCCACCTTAGAGACTTAGTTATGCAGATCTTATAGCTTATGCCTTAATCTCTGCAAGTGAGGTTCTAGACGAAGAATCTAGAGACTATAAGGAAGTTATGAGGAGTTGAAATAAAACTGAATGGATGAAGGCCATGGATGATGAGATGAAATCTCTCATGATAACAACACATAGGAACTGATCGAAAAACCTGCTGGAGCCAGGTTAGTCAATTGTAAATAGATTTTCAAAGTTAAGGAATGAATCAAATGAGTAGCGTCGAAGAGATACAAGGCAAGGTTGGTTGCATGGGGGTTTCACTCAGAAAGAAGGTGTCGACTTCAATGATATGTTCTCTCCTGTTGTGAAGCACATGTCCATTCGAATGATGCTTTCCATGGTGGCAAAATTTGACCTTGAACTGGAATAGATTGATGTGAAGATTACATTCTTGTATGGCGATCTTGATGAAACAATCCCGATGAGGCAACCTGAAGGGTATGCCGAAGAGGGAAAGAAGAGTATATCTGCAAACTGAAGAGATCTTTATATGGTATGAAACAATATCCTCAACATTGGAATAGGAGATTCGACAAGTTCATCACAAGCGTAAGTTTCAACAGAAGTTAGTGCGACCACTGTGTTTACTTCCAATTTTGATCGGGTAATTCCTTTGTAATTTTGTTCCTTTATGAAGATGATATTCTAATAGCAAGTTGTCATACCCCAAATTTTTCCAACTTACATAATTACTTTCATTTGTTTGTATTTACTAATCATTATACAAAATTGAAAAAAAAAGATATGTGCTCGTTACTATTATCTCCTTGATTAGTTAAGCTTAGGTATTGCAGGGATGACTCAAGTATCAAGAGATAAGTAGAATTTGACCTAATCTGGGTCAAGTGAGAGGGCGTTACGCCAAAAATAGTTTTTCACAGTGCAACAAATACAATGCTTTTAGGATAAACGCTCTTATATGTTTTAAAAAAAGTCGCTCAGAAAAGTGCTTATAAAGGGTCACCTTAGAAAACACTTTTAGAAAGTGCTGCTAAAGGCCTTATGTTGGCCACATCTTTGGAAGTGCTTTCTAGAAAGTACTACTAAAGGATCCACCTTAGAAAGAGCTTTCTAAAAGCGCTCTTATAGGTAGCCCTTAAGAAAGCGCTTTTGAAAAACCGCACTCTAAGGTCAATTATTAATTAAAATATTATTATTTCATTAATTTAAAATATTTTAAAGAATTTTTTTTTTATTTTGTTTCAAAACATTTTAAATGAATTTTTTTCATCAATTTCTTCAAACATAAATTTTCACATCATCATACAAATAACATATGACTTTTCATTCATACATTCAAAATATCATTTTCATGAAAATAACAAAAAAAATATTATTATTTGATTAATTTTAAATATTTTAAAGAAATTCTTTTTTATTTTTTTTCAAAATATTTTAAATAAATTAGTTTCATCAATTTCTTCAAACAAAGAAATTCTTACATCATCATACAAATAAAATATGACTTTTCATTCATACATTCAAAATATTATTTTCACAAAAATAACAAAAAATATTATTATTTGATTAATTTTAAAAATTTTAACGAAATTCTTTTTATTTTGTTTCAAAAAATTTTAAATAAATTATTTTCATCAATTTCTTCAAACAAAGAAATTCTTACATCATCATACAAATAACATATGACTTTTCATTCAAACATTCAAAATATTATTTTTCACAAAAATAACAAAAATATATTATTATTTGATTAATTTTTAAATATTTTAAAGAAATTCTTTTTATTTTGTTTCAAAACATTTTAAATAAATAATTTTCATCAATTTCTTCAAACAAAGAAATTTTCACATCATCATACAAATAACACATATGACTTTTCATTCATACATTAAAAATATTATTTTCCAAATATAATAAAAAATATTATTATTTGATTAATTTTAAATATTTTAAAGAAATTCTTTTTATTTTGTATCAAAACATTTGAAATAAATTATTTTCATCAATTTCTTCAAATAAAGAAATTTTCATATCATACAAATATCCAATGACTTTTCATTCATACATTCAAAATATTATTTTCACAAAAATAACTAAAAATATTATTATTTAAAATTAATCAAATAAAAATATTTTTTTTGTTATTTTTGTGAAAATAATATGTTGAATGTATGAATGAATTATGTGAAAAAATTATTCAAAAATGATTTATTTTGAGTTTTTAAATAATTAATTGAAAAATAATATTAAAAAATATTAAAAATAATAATATTCTTTTCAGGTACCCTATATATATATATATATATATATATATATATATATATATATATATATATATATATATATATATATATATATATATATATATATATATATATATATATATATATATATATATATATATATATATATATATATATATATATATATATATATATATATATATATATATATATATATGCAAGTTGCTATGCTACATCAGTAGTCAAAACAAAGGAGTTTATGGCTTGTTGTTTATGAAATATTTGTTAGTATAGTTAGTACCTTGGTTTTTTATGTTAATACTTTTATAATTGAAGTGCATTCTATACCAGATCACCATAGCAACATGTTTTCAATTTTGGTAATGTCAAAAGTAAAAATAAAGATGATAAATCAGCTAGCTTTATATACAATTTTATTAGTCTAGAAATATATTGTATTGCATGTGAATGGTTTAAAGAGCAATTACATTGTTAAGAATCAGGTCCCTCATATGCCTCTAGTATGAGATCCCTTTATATTTTGTTTTCTAAAAAAGGTATATTATATCTCATCCTTTGAAGTTATGAAAATTGTTTTGTTTGTGTTTAGGACAGTGTTGTAACATTCATGTTTTGTTTCACTTTGATTGCCACAACTTGTATCCTATCCTAAAGTGTGATACAATTTGGTACAATTAAAAAATTCAGTTTTGACATTAGTTTGTGATGGTTCTTGAATTAGTTTATGCAGGGTCGGCCCTAAGGGTAGGCCACCAAGGCTACCGCCTAGGGCCTCATATTTTTATTTAATTTTTATATGATTTTAACTAATTGTTTTTTTAAATAATTTTGTAAATCATATTATATATTAATTAAATAATATTTTATTTGTTTCAAAATAATATTGATGATACTTTTACACAGTTAAAAAAATATAATAAATAAAAAAAGAAAGAATAATAATTTTACTAAATTATTTTTATTGTCGGTATATTCAAATTATTGTTAAACAATAATAGAGAAATCATAAATTATGAGTATTAATTAGATGATATATTAAAAGATAAAATATAAAATTGTATTGAAAATTAAACACGACATTTATTTTGAAATAAAATATTTTTCCAAATGTGACACTTATTTTGGAAAGAATAGATTAACATCTATTTAGAGTATATGATAATATAAATCATATAAATGTATTGTTTAATTTGTTGATTTTAAATTATATATACATATATTAAAGTTTTGAGTTCTTTAATATAATAGAAGACTTGTTATCAATTTTTTTTTAAAAATGTTGGTATTGTTTTTCAATTATGTTTTTTTTTAAATAATGAAAAGAATGTTTAGATGAGTTAATTTTATTATCAATTGAAATAAAATACTAAATAAATTGATTATAATAATTTAACGATTCTACATCATAAAATAATTTAATTATAATAATTTTAAAAAGAAATATTTATTATATTAAAAATATTTATTTTTAAATTTCGCCTTAGGCCTCGAAAAGTGTTGGGTCGACCCTGAGTTTATGTTAAAGGTGAAAATGGATTGAGTACTATGAACTTGGCTATGTGTTTGAAGTGAGCAATGAGTCTTAATATTTGTTTAGACATTTAATTACCCAAATACTTTGGTTAAGTAATAGTTATAAATAGATTATGGATTTTTATATTTGTCATTTAATTTTTGTATATAGATTGTGGTAGTTGTCATGTTATATATAGCTTATATCATTCGATGGTTCATATATTATGAATTTTTATGTTTGTCATTTAATTTTTATTTTGTTTTCTTTCTTACAGGTCAAATGGCTAGTAACCAGGAAGACACACACGAGACACATGATACAAATAAAGCTCAGAATGAAGCTTCGAATGTAGAAAGTGAAATTAAACGAGGAATAACAATTATAAAGTCAATCATTTGTGCTAGAGACAAAAGGGTCAAATTTCATGTACATTGGAGTGATGAGAACCAACTAATTGAGCCTAACGGTTCAATATTGTCGTCATACATTGGTTCACTTATCAGCCAACACATTCCAATTACTAGTGATAACTTGAGGAATCCATTGTTGAAAGCTAGTAAAGATAAGATATGGACTGAGATACATGTACTTACCAAACATGATTGATGTGTTATTATATTTTTTTTTACGATTAAGTCATTAATTTAGTTATACTAACACACTTTATGTTTATATGTGTATATTTCTTTGTAGAGGTCATTTAATATTGATAAAAGCCAGAAAAGTATTATCTTCAAATGGCCGGAAAAAGACACAGAGGGTTTCAAGACTTATTATCAAACAAATATCTGAGGGATGAGGAAAAAAAATTTGTGGAACCATAACTTCCACACTTGTATGCGGATTAGACTTTTGTAGCCAAACAGAAAACCGAAAAATTAACTGTAATATTATCTTTTCATGTCTATTAATTGTATTATATACTTGTTGCATTAGTTTGTTATGATATGACTTAAACTTGTTTATCCAGGATATGAGTGCCATTAATCGCCAAAGAGCATCAAAACTTGTGTATCCATACAGAAAAAGGGCGTTTGGGATATGCACGCTTACACCAACAAATGGTAACTATATATAAATGATATGATCTTATTAATTGTCTCAATATGTTATAATTGACGATCTTATTATTTGTCTCATTGTGTAGTTAGAAGAGGAGAAAATTGAAGAAACATCTCTTTCGGAACATGTTTTGTGGAAGGTTGCTCGTGTGGGTAAGAATGAAGTTGTTAGTGAAGATGTTCAACATGTTTATGACGAATGTGTAAGTATAACATTATGTCTTTAAGTTAATCAAATTTTATTAATTTTTAATCCCACTAATAATTTTTGATTTGTCAATGAATTTCAGGAGACTCTGTCTAAATTCTTAACCACCGGTGAGGAGGATTGCATGGCCATTCTTAGTCGAGTACTAAATGTTCCTGAATATTCTGACCGGATGATGGGTAAAAGATTTGGTGTGACTCCATCTTCCTTGTATAAGCAACCAAAGAGAAAAAATTCCTACAACTAAGAAGTCATGCAATTATTGGAGCAAACAAAGAGGAAAAACCCCTAATTCAAAAGTGAGAGAGGTTATTCGTTATTCCTATATATTTGTAATATTGTTTTAAGAGAAATGAAAGAATAACAATTTATAATCAATCTTTGTTGCTATCTTTGGCTACCCTAAACCCTAACCCTTGTAAATTTCTTGACTAATCAAGGAACCAATTATACTTTATTTCTAAAATATATGATTCACAACAGAATAAATAAACTATGCGTCATGATGTTGTTTTCAATCAAAAGTCATCTAAGACTAAAATATGGTTTTGTCCTCTTTACTAGAATAGTGAGAAACAACATTGACCTTGAAAATCGGAGGTGAAATTTCTCATATCAGTGAACGAAGAACAATGTTGTGACCTTGGCAATTGGGACATGCTAACTTGAGATTAACTTCAAAATCTAATATCTAATATAAAGTATCAATCAATATCCATAGGATGTTCTTTGTAAAACTTTGTTAAAAAGAAAACTGTTTGAAAAAAATCATTCTAAAAAGCATTCTTAGGCCCAAGTATCACACGATTTTTCCTTCTCAAAAATCTATAAGAATTGTGAAAATAAAGTGATGAAATGCTCTTAAAATTTCAAATTATAGATTCATTTATATTGCATGCGTGATTAAATTTTTTTTTATCCACAATATTTTTCAAATCTAATTAATAGTTTTTCATAGATTTATTTGATCGAATTAAAATTTCAAAAGAAAATAACAAGAGACCAGAAAATAATATACATAGCATCCAATTTGTGTCAAATAATAAAAGCTTTCGATTTATTTTGAAGAATGTGATTATATTTAGATGTGTCATGATTTCACATGATTGTTAAACAGCATGATTTTTTTTTTTTGGCATATATATTATTAGCATTACTTATCAAATCTCTGCCTACTTTGTGACTTTGGTTGGCACAATGCAAACATTTCTCTGGCCTTTGTTATAAAGAATCAATTGTAAATACGATAACAACTTCAAATGCTAGTGTCAGCACTAAAATTTGGTTAATTAATATTGTTGTCACAAACTGTAAAAAGAGAAATTCAAACCAAAAAATAGTGTGGTCCTAAACATGTTATATAGTAATAAGCTATATGAGAAAAAAGGTAAATACAAAAAGCAAAAGTCTAACAAAATGGTTTGCAGAAGCACCAAGAAATTAAAGTTATAGGAAGCCAATGATCTTTTTCTGCATATATAGAATGTTAAGTCTCTATCAAAACTCGAAAGTATGAAATCCCTTTGAAATGGTTTCACACCAGCAAGATAAGTTGACACTTTGCAGTTATTAAAAAAAAAATAGATTATGGGGTTTTGTTTGGTCAACAATATGTGAGATGAATGGTGAAATTGACCTTAAATTGATTATTTTTACTCGACCCTCCTTCTTCAACATGATTCTTGTATATAAATGTCACACATCCAAGTTGATTGCAGAGCGGATGCATTTCTTGCCTGCGAACACGATATGACATAAGGGTCCTCTAAACTCTTTCAGTTATCCATATAAATGTCACACACCCAAGCTGATTGCACAGCGGATGCATTTCTTGTCTGTGAACACGATCCCTTCAAGTATGACATACACAAAATAAATTGAAGAAGAGATTCAACAACAACAAAACGTACTCGCACTAATACTAGAACACCTTGGAAAAGGCCCAGGTGGAGGGTTGATGTTAAGAAGGATCAATATCCAAGTGATCCAACAACACCTCTTCAAATCCATTGAAAGGCAACATGAAGCTCACCTTGTTGAAGAGACACTCATAGAAAGGGACATAGTACATATCAAAAGTGCGGCAAATGCTCTTGTCGATATTAATGTGTGAAGCAGGCTAATCAGAAGAAGGGTCTACCTCTATTTGAGCCTTCTCCACATTCTCTATATTGTAAAAAGAATAAGGCATACCCACTAACTCAGGATGCATCCAATGGTAGAACCTAGCATCTAACAGTGACAATAATTTTGTGTAACCCTATGTTACCATTTCTTCCCAATTGTTACCTAAAAGATAACACCAATAAAAAATCGTGTGATCATTCCTAAAGTTAAGGCGGTCCTTAATTTCTATATTAGTAGGGTCCTGGCCATACTCCACCTAAAAGTGTTGGCGTAAAAGAAGGGCCTTCGCTCATCTCAGGCCTTATGATCCCACCCAGTTCATTGTAGACTTGGAGGGAGGAGGCGTGGCAGGAAATGGATTCCATATAATATGGATTACGGAAGTTTCCATATCCATCCTTTCGGAAGATACAAGAGGAGTGTCTCCCTATTTAACGGAACCTCCTTCAGACCTAAAACTATCACTCAATGCAATAAAATTGGGGTTTGACCCATGGATTTCTAGAGGTTTAGCATATGGGATGTCAGGATTCTTTTAATGATACTCGAGAATACAACCCCTCATCAACTTTGTTTATGTTCTCATGCACACCTTCTAAGTTAGCCATGGTATATACTAAAAGGGGAAATAAAAAAATCGAAAGAAAAAGGGTCGATGAATGGTACTTAAGCAAGATGATGAAATGAAGAAACTAGTTATAAAAATAAAAGCTTGACATGCTAACAGGAAAGGAAGATAACAAGAAACACGAGTCTCTAAGATATTGAAGATGAAGAATAAAAGGGTCACAAGAATGCAACGTTTAAGTATGTGACAGAAAGAAAAATTGTTTGAAATTTCAAATCAAATCTTATATAATAAAAAAGATAAACAAAGCAATGTTGCATAACGAAGGTAGAGGAAAGGTGAAATAATAATGTTCAAGATGATACCTAAAAAAATACAATAGCACTTGAGTGTACTCGAGCTTCCTAGATAAAAGTGTCATGCCTTAACCTAATAAGAAAGTGTTAGATCTTGTGTTGGGGATCTGTTATTAAAACTTAACAAGAAGAAGATGAAAACAATATGATTAAAGTTACACAAAATAAATTCTAAATCGTGTGTTTACACTAAACTTTATGTTCGATTCGTTCCCACCAATTTAGACAAATTGTATGCAAATGGCAATATGGCAAATAAGGGCATAGAAAGCACTTTTTTTTTTTACCTTAGAGAGCGCTTTAAAGCGCTGTTAAAGGTTGCGCTGTGTTAGGTAAAGACAACTTTTTTTAAAAATAGAAAGTGCTTTAAAAGGTCCGCCCATAGAGAGCGCTTTTAAAGGAAAAACGCTTTCTTAGGTAGGCCTTATAAAGCGCTTTTTATTTAAAAAGCGCTCTCTAAGGTATTCCCATTAGACAGCGCTTTAAAAGCGCTTTCTATTGTATACTTTTAAAATCTTAATAATTATTTTTACATTACTTTAGAGAGCGCTTTTATGAAGAAAAAATACGCTTTCTTTGGTCCCTCTTTAGACAGCGCTTTTGAAAAGAGCTCTTTAAAGGCTACCTGTAATTTTTATTTTATTTTTTCTATAACTTTAGAGTGCGCTTTTATGAGAAAGTGCTTTCTATTGTGGACCTTAGAGAGCGCTTTTAAGAGAGAGCGCTCTCTAAAGTGTACCTGATTTTTTCAAAAATCTCATTTCTTCCATTTTTATACGCAGAATCTGTATATACTTTTTTTAGGTAGACACATCAATATTCTCAATATTCTCAATTCATTTCAAACCTGTATAAACCATTCCAAACCATTTCATCATTTACATATAAGCCAATTCATTTCTATCAATTCCAAACCAATATAAACAATCTCAATATTCTCAGTATTTATCATCGTAAATCACAATATAAACATTTACATACCACAAGTCATGTACATACCAGAATATAAACTGTTGGAAGCACAAATGAGTAAGGATTGATTGTCGAACCATAGAGATTGTTTTATGATATTTATGTTGTTCTACAATTTCTTAAGTTTTAGACTTAATGGTAACAAAAGGGGTTTTAGTGTTTGTATCGAAAATAGACTTGTTCATTCAAATAAATTCTAAGAGTTAAAAGTATTGGTTTGTAAAAGATTCTTAAAAAGCATATGTCAAAGTTAGGGTTTGATAGGTTTATTTGCATATATAGTTTTGATCAAAAGATAAACTCATTTCAACAATGAACACATTCACAATATCCTCTCATAATATTTATTTCTAACACAAAATATGAGCTTTACCATTTTGATACATTGATGATTTTTCACTCAATCTATCAAAATGGTAACATTTAGGTTCAATACAAAGTGAACTCCAAAGTCTATAACTATTTCTAGCTTATGTTATTTGGGTGATGAAAACTAGGTCAAATGTTGGCCATATATTTCAATCATGAAGCAACACAAAATGGTTTGTCATAAAAATCAAAGCTTTCATTATATATTCATCATCAAGAGTTTATACAAAATGATCAAGGCCTATACATACAAAATAGAAGCTATCTACCTTCTAACCTTGACATACTATGTGTTTAGCTCTCCATTTCCATGGAAGCTTCCAACAAAAGATGAAGATGAAGAAGGTGGAGCATTAATGACAATCTATTGACTTTGAATGCACCCAATCTTCTTAGAACAAGGTGAAAAAGTATTTAAGGTATATTTAGGTCTAATGTCAAAAGTTACATCCCAAGAAAATTGTGAAACAAATGCTTATAAAGAAGCTGAAATCGCAAGTCTCGCTGAGCGAGAATTCATTAAAATCCATAGCTCGCTGAGCGGCAAAAAGCCTCGCTGAGCGAAAATATCTCTTGAAACTTTGTTGGGAGCTCTCTGAGCGAGCTTGAAGCGAGCAAGAATCCTTCAATTTCTTCCAAAACTTCCCAAAGAAGGTCATGATGAAATTTGCTCCATATTTCCACAATGTAAGCGAAAATTACAAAAACGAAAGTTAAATAAATGATGCTTTAAAAATGCTAAAACTAAACTATGAATAAGTATAAGAAACAAAAGGGAAAAAGCATTAGAGATCAAAATAACCCTTGAAAAGTGCCAAAAAATCTACTAAATAATAACACTAATATTAACTTATCAACTCTCCCCAACTTGCTTCTTTGTTTATCCTCAAACAAAGGTAAATTCTTTTAAAATAAACGAGCACAAACTAAACAAGTGAAACACACCAAACAAGATGGTTCAAACTGAAGGGTTTGCTTACGAGTAACGACCGACTTCTCAAAGAACTACAACATAATCATGAACTAATTTCTAAACACAAATGACAAGCTATCAACAAATGCAACAAAATGTTCATAAGAGAATCACCTAAATACTTAACTAAGCCAAGCATCAATATCAAAAAGGGACAAATCACTCTCATTTGTAATATTGCTAACATCCGGAACAATTCATGCAAGTATCTTCAAATTCACAAGGAAACATAAAGGAAACCAATAAAAGGGCTTTTCAATGTTATAATGAGGCAAGGGTTACAAAGAAAGGGATATATTTTTAAGGCCAATGATTCAAAAATGGGTTCAAAGGTTTTTGAAAAACAAAGAACACGCCAAAATCATAACAACCAAAATTTTTTGGGTCCCCCTAACTTCTCCTATACACATTTTTTCTTCTTCTCTTTTTCTTTTTCCTCTAATTTTTTTATATGTGGTGCCCCTATTCAAGAGTTTTCCTCATAATCGAATGAATATTTTCTTTCATTTTCATGCAACTCTAACAACGAGTGCAATTAAATTCTCAATTCATTCATTCATCAATTTTTTTTTCTATCTTTTCACAAGAGGCACCAATATCATCCATATAATTTTCCACCAACAACTCTCCCTAACTTTAAATGACACTATAAAATTGGACAATGTTCTTCTCAAAAAGTGTTCAAGCAAGGGTGTGAAAGTGTAAACAAAAAAAACAACAAACTAGAATGAATCACAATTAATTTTTCTTTTCAACACGACAATGATTACCAAAAGATGATAATTCGTCATTTTTACTGACAATTGTGATTCATTCTAGTTGTATGAAGGCTCAAAGTCGGCTAACAAATTCTCGCACTACTCACCGGTGACTAAAGTCTAAAGGAATGGATGATTTTTCTCAATTTCAAGCAATGCCTAGATCATTTCCAAGTTTCCAAAATTAACCAAAAAATGCACGATACACGCATGAATCGAACGAGTTCGCAATAATTACAACCACACTAAAATTTGTGAACAATGGAAGTCGCTCACTATGTGGTTTTGTCCTAATTGATTCTCAAATAAACATTTATGCAAAGTGAAGTAAACTATAAATTTTTAAAAAGAAAGTAGTTCATAAACATGTTATTTTCTAAAAGGTGCGAACAGAGTACCTTTCTAGCGCAACTTACGGAATTTCATCATCACCATCCAAGAAAGGTGAAGCTACATGCTTAGATCACAAAAATGCACTCGCTTCCTTCAAAAATCCACCTTAAAGATAAGATAAACACAAAAAATTTGTACACCAAGTAATAATAACAATGCATCCGCCCGGATGTTAACTAAGACAACAATTTTAAAATCAAAATGCATCCGCCCGGATGTTCATTAATCCAAAATGTTAAAGTACACAATCTGCTCGGATGGGAAACAAATTCAAACCAACAAATAAAACAAGACACATCCTCTTGGATGGTCAAATATTCAAAATAAAAAGTAATAACACATCCGCTCGGATGTTCAGAATTCAAAATATCTCAACATAAAGGAAATAACATAAAAGAAAGAAAAACACTAAAACAACATAAATTGGTTCATCAATTCGTCCAGTAGACATCACTCAAAGGAACTCGAGCTTTCATCATCATCATCATCAACTGCATCTTCGGCACCAGCACCTGCACCCATATCTGTATCTGCACCTGCACCCCCGAAGACGATGGCATGTCCCCAGGCCATGCAGAATAAGCCCTGAAGTCATTCGTACTCCGCAGAGAATGCCCCGCCTGAGTCTCCCTGATCATCAGCTGAAGCTGAAGCATGCTCTCATAGATGAAGTCCAAAGAGCGGTGGTGAGAAGCATGCATTGCCATGTTGGCGGCAGCATCAAAGCCCAAACTGAGCGGAGGAGCTAGAGAAATCGGAGGTGGGTGAAGTGGTGGCTCACAGAAGGTGCGGCAATACTCATCATCAAATTTTTTTTCAACCTCACATTTCCATGGGAAGGAAGAACTACACCCGCTTTTCTGCATAAAGCCATAACCAAGCCCGGATGAGAAATGGAACATGAAGCACGGGAACCGAATTCAGTTCCACTAGTAGCCACTCTCATAAGCTCCTTATAATTGAGGCAAGATCCACCACTTTGTTCTTCAGAATGCAAAAAATCAGAGCAGCCACATCAAGTGTAACATCTGAAACATGGCTCTGAGGAATAAGGTTATGCAACACAATGGTCATTATCACCCTAGCCCGACTGTTCAGAGAGCTCCTCTTGAAGCGCACAGGAACTCCAGTAGCACTAACATCATAAGTTTGATCCCGGGTACAAATGTGCTCCTTTATGAACTCAACATCCAAAGTTTTTCTTTTCTTCATCCTAACAAAATCACAAAGACCGTCCTGTGGCAACTGAACATTGCTGCCCAAATATTCATTAAGGCTAGCCTCCGAAAAGTCAATGTGTTTTCCTCTTACCCAGGTCTTATACTCAAAATCAGTTCCCTCAAGACCGGTCGGAAGGGCGTTTGCGAAAAACTCCCTTACGATCTCTAAGTGATACATCGGATGCGGCTCGCAAAGTCTCACATAATTCCCTTCATCCATAATGCGCTGGACAAACCTATACTCCCCCTCCAGATTCAAATCCACAATCCTATTCGGCCAAACATTCCTTCGCTCAAGAACCAAATAATGCTCATGATGAGCGGGTGTCAGGAATCGGCTGCGTTCAAAGGTTTGAGTAGGAGGTGGCCTCGCAGAAGAGCTTCCAATACGTCCTCGTTTTGAACGGTTTGACATCTGAAACAAAATAATAAACACACCAAAAGATCGAAACATAAGTGATCTGATCAAATTAGCCGATAAAAACAAGAATAAAAATTACCTAAATTAATAATAAAACATAAGGAACAACCCCATAAAGTTTAAGCAAATTCTGGAAAGGGGAGAAATTATGCACAAAACATGTCTCGCTCAGCGAAAAACGATCTGGAAAACTCACTCAGCAAGCTCTGCAAAATGAAGAACTCTCTCCTCTCAGTAGGGATAATTCCTTACTTAAAAACTAATCCAACAACTCATATTTAACACAACAGAGGCTAAATAATTCCTAAAACCTAACCACAACAATTAATTCCTCAACATTTACTCATAATTTCAAAATATTTGCCCTAAAACAGAAATTTCTTAAACCAAAACCCCATTTTCAATCTAAACAACAAAGAATAACAAACTTGTGATATTGGGATAAGAATTTACTTAGGGAAAATGATTTCTAGAGGAATTAAAACTTACAAAACTCAAAACTACAAAATTAAAGAACAACAATGAAGAAAATGGTTACCTTGATGTTTGAGGTTGCATAAAGTTGAAGCTTTGAAGCACACAAATGAGAATTAGCAAGAGTATGGGAAGAACAAAGAAGAAGTTTGAAAAACCTTTGAGTTTTTATGAAAAAGGGAGCAAAAGAGGTAACCCTAATTCAATCCCTGCTCTTACTCATTCTGACTGGACCGGGTCCACCTTAATGGGCCCAGTTCAGTCAAATTTGTTTTTAAAAAAATTCGCAACCCTTGCTCAGCAAGCTGGAGCTCACTGAGCGAGCTTCATTCTACAAAACCTCGCTCAGCGAGTGAAGGAAATCAACAAACACATCCAACAGCAATGTAACACCACAAATAACTTCTAAAATACGCCTACAACACATTTTCAACATAAAAAGTAGTAAAAACTTACAAAATTGGGGTGCCTCCCAACGAGCGCTTGTTTAACGTCGGATAAGCTCGACGGTCCATAATGATCAACGATCATCGAAGATTTTCTTTCTCGGTC
This sequence comes from Lathyrus aphaca, assembly GCA_963966055.1. NCBI lineage: Eukaryota > Viridiplantae > Streptophyta > Magnoliopsida > Fabales > Fabaceae > Lathyrus > Lathyrus aphaca. The sequence goes on from OZ014520.1 coordinate 50,320,149, forward strand.
GAAATTACCTCCAAGGTAGATTTTAAGGCGTTGGCCGTTAACGGTCCAACTATCCTTCTTTTCCAAATCCTCGATCACTATAGAACCATACTTTTTAACCTCTTTCACACGAAACGGTCCCGACCACTTACTTTTCAATTTTTCGGGAAAAAGCTTCAACCGGGAGTTGAAAAGAAATACAAGTTGACCCTCTTCAAACTCTTTAATCTTGATCTTCTTGTCATGGTATTTATTTGTTTTTTCTTTGTAGACCCAACTTGAATGGTAAGCCGCTTCTCTCATCTCTTCCAATTCACTCAATTGAACTTTTCTTTTCGTTCCGGACTCGGTAGGATCGAAATTAAGAAACTTCAAAGCCCATAGAGCTTTGTGCTCCATTTCAACCGGTAAATGGCTTGTTTTCCATAAACCATTTGGAATGGAGTTAAGCCTATCAGAGCTTTGTATGCAGTGCGATAACCCACAAAGCTTTGTCCAATTTTTGAGACCAATCCTTTCGCGATCCCGAAACAGTTTTTTTTTAAATCCTTTTCACTTCTCGATTCGACACTTCGGCTTGCTTGTTTGATTATTGGTGGTAGGGAGTTGCTACTTTGTGCGATACACCGTAATGTTTCAAAATGTTTTCTAACGGTGCATTACAAAAGTGCGACCCTCCATCACTAATCAGCACACGAGGCGTGCCAAAACGGGAAAAAATGTTTTTCTTTAAGAACTTAATCACCGTTTTGCGATCTGCCTTCGGTGAAGCAATCGCTCCCACCCACTTAGAGACATAGTCCACAGCAACCAAAATGTATTCATTGGTAAAAGATGGTGGAAATGGGCCGACAAAATCAATGCCCCAACAATAAAAAAACTCAAACTCATGAATATTTTGGAGGGGAATTTCGTCCCGCTTGCCTATTCCACCGGACCCTTGGCACTCATCACAACTCCTCGCATGGAGGTTGACATCCTTGAAAATTGTCGACAAATAAAATCCCGATTGGAGGATTTTTGTGGCCGTTCTCGGTACGTTAAAGTGCCCTTCATATGGAGAATTACGACAATGCCAAAGTATATTGTTAGCCTCATCGCTAGTCACACACCTCCTCAACAAATTATCCCTACAAACCTTGAAAAGATACATTTCATCCCATACATAGTATTGGGCATCCACCAAGAATTTCCTCTTTTGGTTCCAAGTTAGTTCTTCGGGTATCCAACTTGTTGCCTTACGATTAGCAAAATCGGCAAACCAATGCCTAACTTGCACCATATACAATTTTTCATCCGGAAATTCTTCTCGGATCTCATTTTCCTTCTTGGTTATGTCCATATTGACTAGCCGCAACAAGTGATCTGCCACCAAATTTTCCGATCCCTTCTTGTCGCTCCCCGGACTTTCGTCCCGGTGCAAACGCAAACTGTCGGCGATGTTCGAGGTTGAGGTTGAATAGAGTCACCAGCTAGGCATTTTTATCCCGAAGGAAAGGTAATGCTGCATAAACCTAGGAGGATATGTATAAGACGATTGCAAACCAAAGAGACTGAGTAAGGGGGTAGGTTACGACCTGGGAAGGTATTAGCACCCAGATCGTCCGTCGTACTCGACGGGATCCACGCTTACCTGATTGTGTTTTAAAGGGGGTAAATTGTATGTTTATCGATGAATAAAAGCTAGAATGTACAGAGTGTTAGTGCAAAAAGAAGTATGAATTCAAATTAGGCTTAAGAAAAGAAAAGTTGGAAGGAGAGAGGGGGAAGACCTGGGGACTTTTGTTCGATAACTGTTAAGTTATGCCTACGTATCCTCTCGTGCAATGAGGAAGTTAGAACACCGTAGTTCGACTCAAAGAGACTTAGATGCTTTTGTGAACTACTTGCTTGTCTATGCTCAAGTGTATGACTTGTTTGGCTCGAGTGCTAACTGTCTTGCATTAGATGGAAGAAGCAAGTTCTTGTTTTTGAATGAGTGTGATGAGAAAAGAATCCCGGAGAAGACGCTTATTGTTTGTTTTTGTGCTTTGTGTTTTTTATTGTTTTTGGTGTTTTACATAGGGAAATGAGCTTAAGCCTTAATCAAGGGTTTGTAAACTCATTATATCACCCCTGATTAGGGATAATGAGCCTACTTAAGTATGAGATGAAGATCTAAACTTAATTACCATGATGACATAGGATTAAGATCATCAACCTATTGGTAATTATTAAGTGTGTTTGGATTTTTGTTTACTGTTAAGTAATGAGTTTAATCTCCAATCAAAGATTAGTGAACTCATTACACCATCCTAAGAGAATGATGATATATGAGAACACTTAAGCTGAGGAAGATACCTCAACTTAATCCATGGTTAGGGATTAAATTCATTATATTAAAAGCCTTTATTAAGTGGATTTTAATTAAACAACTTAAAGGTTTAACACTAATTATTAAAGTTATACACTCCATCCTAAGATAAGGATACAGGCATAACCCTAATTCAGAGTCTTAAAACTTTAACTGTTTAGCCTTGATTATGAGATGAGAAGCAGAGACTCAAGGAGACTCAAAGGTAAAAACTAGGGGGGACTATGTACAACCCTAAAGTTATAATGCTTGGATATTCCTATGGTTTGTGAGGCTTAGAAAAGATCTTCAGAAAGTCTTCAGATGGCCACCAAGGAAGAAGAAGCAGATGAAAAGAGGAGAGAAAGGAGAATAGGTTACTTACTTCCTGAAGAAGTTAAGTAACCTAAGAGAAAGAAAGGGAGCAAGAGAGAGAACAAGTGAGTCAAACTCATTTCAAAGACATGTAAAGATGAAAATGAAGAGATAAGAAGAGATTGGATATGGATGCACATCCACATCCTAAACAACTTACCAAATGCACCTGAAATGGTTAGTTTAAAAACAAGATATGTACAAACTCAAAAGCACAAGCAAATCACATGATAAAAAATTTAAATTGCATCCAAAAGAACCCTAAGCACTCATGAGAATACCATCCAAAGGGGGGGAGTCTAAAGGTTTACCAAATTCAAGTTATGATTTACCTAAGATCGGCTAGGGTTTTGGACACTTTTCAATGAGGAAGGCAAATTAATTTGAAAATGCAAGATAAAAATGAGACAAAAATATATTTAGAAACTAGAGGTAAATTGTGAAAAAATGCAAAAAGAACCATATGCAAACTCATCTGGGTTTGAGAGATATGAATTTTTGAAGTTAGGGTTGAAAAATAGGAATTTTGGAAACCCTAATTCAATGAAAATTTCCAAAGTATGATCAAAACCAAAACGAAATTTGTGATATGAGTTTGTAAATGTTTCTAAATGTTAAAGAAACCTCTCTGATTTTTTTGGTGATTTTTAAATACTTTAAAGTATTTTTAATTAATTAAATGGAATTAATTAATTAAAATATACAATTAAATATTTAAAAATGCATTTTTTAATGAAAAATAAAATTATTTTTTTTTGGTTTCTGAAAATTAATTTAATTGGTGACAAAAATTTCCAGAATTTTTAAATCATTTTTGCTATTTTTTGTGATTTTATGAAAAGAAAACAAAATAAAAATAAATTAAATTAAAGAAAAAGGAAAAGTAATTCAAATGGGTGGTCCAGATTGGTTTGGGGGAAGATCAACGCGCCAGGATGGAAGTCAAGTTGACCAGAGGTATGCAGATCCTAAGGCTAGCATTTAAATGGAAAACGCGCGCAGAAATCAAGGGCTGGGATTGCATCTGGATTTTTAATTGTTTTATAATTAAATTAAACAAGATTAATGCTAATGCGTGCATCTAGGCCGTCCAACACTAACCCTAATCAAGATCTAAGGGACATGATTCAAACTGGGGATTAAACCACAGCTTAGCCCTAATCTTTTTCAGGCGACCGGAGGTAAGCTCCGATCGTCTTCTCCGGTGAACCAAAATGCCAGAATCAACTACAAGGTACTAAACTCCAATTTTCTTGCCCAGAAACACTCTCCTAACATCATACATCACTAATCAACAAACAAAATTCATTTATCATACATCATTAAGATGAATCGAAGCAAACAAATTTCTAGGTCAAACTTCCAGATCATCATGAAATGTTCAATTCTAACTCATTTTCAAAACTAATTATATCAGCATGATCAGGGAAGCATGTAGATTCATTCTATAACATAAAATCACACTTCTGAAAAAATGTTCTTGAAGGTTAACTGAGATGAAGAGCTTCAAAATGCAGCTTTCTAGGCCCTCCTCTTGTGTAATCCAACCTCCTTTGACCTCTTGAGCCTATTGGGATGCTTGAAATGAGCTTGCAGTGGCTATTTTGTGAGTTTTGAAACTGAAGTTGCAGAAATCGTGTTTTTGTGTGGTGTGTATTTGGCTATGGTGATGGTGGGAATTGTTCCTAAGGTTATATGGAGTTTATTGGTGAAAGAATTTGTGGTTTTTGCTGGCTAGATTGAGAGATTCGATAGCATGAAGTTTTTGAGGATTTTCTTGATTCTGAACTTGTGTCCTCTTTCCAATCATGAAGGCTCTCTATTTATAGCCATGAGGGTTTGTAGGAGCCATACCATTGGTTAGTAGAGTTGGTTTGGCACTGTGTGATTGGTATGGGAGAAAATGCAAAAAAGTCAAATTCTTTGTACTTGAGGTATGGGCCATTGCAGCAAGGGATTCTGAGCATAGATTGCCTCAGCATGGTTCAAGGATGTCCCTTGGATTGATGAAATGCAGATGCAATGCTTGGATGAAGTGTTTGACATGTTTATGCATATTGGCCATTTTGGAATTTCTTATGAATCAAGCCATGAAAATGCCAAATCTTTGGGCCAATTCTGATCATTTGAAGTTGTATTGACATGTTGTGAAGTAATTGTGCACATTAGAGGTCATTTAGAAGCTTTAAAATGCTAATATGCAAAATCCCTCTTTGACATGAACTTTGAATTTATGTGATTTTTGCCAACTTTGCAAGGCCATAACTTGAGTTCTAGGATGAATTAGAATGAGTTCTTGTACTTTTTTGAAAATTGGAGGATCCAATCTACAACTTTCATGTTTGAAGAAATTTCATTTGAAACCTTTTTGATCAAGAAAGAGGAGGTTGAAAATCTTTCCCAAAATAGAAAGTTTACATTACAAGTCATTCCCATTTTTGGTAAGTTTTGGATTAGCTTATTTTTCTTCAACTTTGTGAACTTCCAAGCATTCCAATGATTAAATAAAGATCATAGGACCTCAAATTGATGATGATGACCCTTTGGAACCCTTGTTGGGGGCCTCAGATGCCCATAATCTGACTTTTCTTGCTCAAGAAGTTACCATTTGATCAGATGACTTCCACATTGAATTTTTCCATGAAATTTGATACACAAGCTCCTTATAACATATATGGACCAATAGAATCAAGAATGGCCAAAAAAATTTGAGTGTAAGGGCCTCAAACCCAAAACCCTAATTTTTGGTCATTTGTGTAGGAGCTCCTAACCAGCCTGGGTGGCTCTACAGTCTCTTGTGATCTTTTGACTTTCAAGAACCCTTGGGGGTATAAAATGGCCATAGAACACTCATTGATCCTCTTTACATTCTTTAAGACCTTGGAGATTGCTCAGAATAATTATTGGATTCATCTGATCACAAACCCTAGATGCAGCTATGCAGATGAATTGCTGAAGGATGGATATGCAATGTGAAAATGTGATGATAGGCTATGCAATGATGATAATCATAAGTCAAGATGTGATAAAAGTGAGAGGGCACATTTGGGGTGTTTACACTTCTTATCTTTTATTTCTAAATCAAATTCTTGAAGAAGGAGGATCCATTGGATAAGCCTTTGCTTAGAATCCGGTTTGGTGAGCAGAAACTTTATGGCGGCATGGTTGGTGTAAACAACAACCTTTGAACCGATCAAGTATGAACGAAATTTTTCAAGCACATACACTATCGCTAGCAATTCTTTTTCAGTTGTGGCATAATTCACTTGTGCTTCATTAAGCACTTTGCTAGTGTAGTGTATAGCATGGAAAATGTTTTCTTTTCTTTGCCCAAGTACCACTCCAATAGCATAATCACTAGCATCACACATAAGTTCAAAATCACAAGTCCAATTAGGTGCTATGATTATTGGAGCGGTAACTAGGTTTTCTTTAAAAGTTTGGAATGATAAAAGACAAGGTTCGTTAAAGAGAAATACCTGGTCTTTGTTCAACAAATTGCTAAGTGGCTTGGCAACTTTAGCAAAGTCTTTGATAAATCTCCTATAGAACCCCGCATGACCCAAAAATCTCTATATTCCTTTCACATTTGTTGGAGGTGGCAACTTTGAGATAACTTCCACCTTTGCCTTGTCTACCTCTAAACCTCTCGAAGACACCTTATGTCCAAGCACAATTCCTTCTTTCACCATAAAATGGCATTTTTCCCAATTTAGGACCAAGTTCGTCTTCACACACCTCTCTAGCACTTCTTCTAAATTTCTCAAGCACAAATCAAATGATGCTCTAAACACTGAAATATCATCCATAAAAACCTCCATTGTCTTTTCAATCAAATCAGAGAAGAATGCTTGTACACACCGTTGGAAAGTTGTCAGCGCATTACACAACCCAAAGGGCATTTTCCTATATGCAAAAATTCCAAACGGACACGTGAATGCCGTCTTCTCGTAGTCCGCCGGGTCAACCGCAATTTGGTTGTAGCCCGAATACCCATCCAAAAAACAATAGTACTCTTTCCCGGATAACCTCTCAAGCATTTGATCCAAGAACGGTAGTGGGAAATGATCTTTTCTAGTAGCCGTGTTCAAACTCCTATAATCTATACGCATCCTCCATCTCGTCACAAATTTTATCGGTATGAGCTCATTCTTTTCATTTCTAACAACGGTTATGCCTCCTTTCTTTGGTACTACATGAACGGGACTCACCCGAGGGCTATCCGAAATCGGGTAAATCATCTTCGCATCAAGTAGCTTTACTACCTCCTTCCTAACCACCTATTTCATTGTTGGATTTAACTGGCGTTGAGATTGTGCCACCACTTTGAAATCATCTTCCATAAGGATCTTGTGCATACAATAAGATGGACTTATTCCCTTTAAATCGGAAAGAACCCACCCCAAAAACTCTTGATTTTTCTTGAGCACCTCTACCAAACGAGATTCTTCATAGGAAGACAATTCATTGCTAATAATCACCGGTTTTCTTCCATTATCATCCAAGAAGGCATATTTTAGGTTCGAAGGTAGCACCTTCAATTCAAATTCAACTTTATCATCATTTTTCTCTCTTGTCAATTCTTTAATGGCCACCTCCCAAGGTTGTAACTCCTTTAAAACTTCCAATTCCTTAAAACACTCTTCAAGCTCACTTTCTTCTTCACTGGTGAGTGTGTTAACTCCTTCACTTAAGGCTAGCTCTAATGGAGTGTCCACATGAATATGTGTTGCGACCTCCAAAATAGCCATATCAGAAGCATCAATTCGAAAGTTATCATGTTTTTCTTTTGAATGATTCATTGCTTCAAACAAGTTGAAAGTAACTTCTTCATTTAACACCCTCACTTTCATGAGACCATCATCCACATAAATCATCATACGGGCCGTTTTCATGAATGGTCGGCCAAGAATAAAAGGAGCGTCATCATCCTCCTCCATATCAATAACAATAAAATCAACCGGAAAGAAAATTTTGTCCACTTTTACCAAAACATCTCTAGCTACCCCAATTGGGTGAGTGGTGCACTATAACAAAAATCACATTTAACAGCGCACCTTAGACAACGCTTATGTGACAAAATGCTGCTATAAGTTAAAAAAAAATAAAACACGGAAACTGTTCACAAAATATCTTAAAATACGCTGTCTAAGGTGCCCTTTAGACAGCGCTTTCTCAAAGCGCTTTTAAAGGTATATCTTAGACAACTTTTTTGATAAAGTGCTTTATAAGGTCTTAAAATTAAAAAAAATAAGAAAATCAAAAGCATTGTCTAAGGTCAACCTTAGACAACACTTTTAAAAAGCGCTTTTAGATGTCACCCTTAAACAGCGCTTTCTCAAAAGCGCTGTCTAAGGTCTAATTAAAATAAAATATTAGACTCAGTTTCTATTTTCGCTCTTTCTGTTCTTTCAGTTTCCCTCCAGCGAACGCGATAAACCAAAACAACATAACCTCCATAAACAGCAGAATCGATCATTGAAGAAGTGTTTATTTGAAGAATCGAACGCCGCGAACAGACATTTGGGAGTTGACTGAGTTTTTGGTTTCTAGTGTTCTTCCCCTTTTGCGGTATGTTCTTCGTTTCTAGCTTTTTTTGACTTGTGTTTGAAGAATCTTTTATTTTTGTTGACTGAGTTTAGTGTTTGAAGTTGTTAGAACCCTTTGTTGTAGTTGACATTGTTGTTGACATTGTCTACATTGTTGTTGACATTGTTATAACTTATCGAAACTGAGTTTTGACTCATTAGTCATGTCGAAGTTGTTTTGATTCATTCTAGCTTTTTTTGTAGAAACTAAGTTTATAAGTTGAGTTTAGAACCCTTTTTGTAGAAACTGGGTTTTGACTCATAAGGTACATTCTTAGAACCCTTTGTTGTAGTTGACATTGTTGTTGACATTGTTGACATTGTTATAACTTATATTGTTTTAAGCTCTTGTATATAGTTGACATTATTAGTTTAAGCTCTTTTTAACTTATATTGGTTGAAATTATATTAGTTTGAAATTATATAGTTGATATTGTTGTTGACATTGTTATTGACATTGTTATAACTTATATTGGTTGAAATTATATTGGTTTGAAATTATATAGTTGATATTGTTAACTTATAACTTACTTTTGTTAACTTATATTGTTATAACTTATATAGTTGATCCCTTTTTTGTTATAACTTAGATATGACCACTAATGACATATATACACATTATTAACAATTTCATTTTATTATTGGTTTTATGGCATTTCCCATTGTCAGCTATATTTATCGTCACCATATTATCGGATGGTTGGCAAGGGAAAAGTGCATAACAATAGCGGAGAATTACTTCATATTAGAGAGCTCGCTACTGGATGTTTGAAAGTCTCGGTTGATATTACAGTTGAGCCAAATGCATTACTACCATATCCTGACGATGTTTCGGATGCAACAACGGTGGAACAAGCATTAGGTTCGTTTGTTGCATGGCTGACAAGCCTCATTAGCGTAGGATATGAGGTATGCCTAAAACCATTATGAACCTTTGTTAACCTTAATGTGTAGATTCAAAGTTTTTACGCACATTTTACGTACATTTTTTACTTGGTTATGTTAATTAGACTCCAACAGGATCCAAATCAAAAGATAAGGCTATTCCGCGGCATACCGAGTCCGTTGTTTCAAAAAAACAGGTACATTACAATTATATGACATATATGCATGGAAGATGTTAAATTCTTAATTTTATACTTCATCTAACTATTTATATGATATGTAGCTTCATGATAAGGAGATTAGCAATGTCTCCACACAACAAAAAAAGGTTGGTGCTAAGAAGACCGCGGCTAGGAAAAGACCTACCTCCAAGTATAGGTCATGCCTTCGGACGTTTCTAGAGATGATAGATATTCCGACTGGAGATGTTCTTTTTATACACATGGAGATAGGTATTTTTGGCTTTGAATACGAACAATTAATTGGTAATGAAGAATTTATGCAAGTTTTGGGTCGTGAAGAAATATGCGTCAATGTTGTCAATACATACGTGAGGTAAATCCGGTCTACTTTGTTATATTAATTGTACAACTTATTTACTTTATGTTTCAAATGAATAGTCTAATGTTAATGATGTTTTTATTTAAGGTTTTTGTATGACAAAGTGATGCGACCAAATGTTTTGGAAGAAAGATTTGGATTCTTAGCACCCGCGTCTGTCAACTTAGCTTTAATCGTAAGTAGACCAGACGACGTGATGGTGTACGTTCTCAACCTCTTCATGGCCAACAAAGATGCGGAGAAGTTGTTCTTTATACCGTTTAATATCGGGTTAGATTTTCATTCTAAATTCATCTATTATAGTTATTTTATATTTTGACGTCGTGTAGAAAATTTACATCTAACATTTGTTTAATCATACAATGGACATTGGTTGTTGCTCACAATCAATCGTATCAGAGAAATTGTTTATTATCTTGACTCGTTAGGAAATGATTGGACAACATACCCAGATATGAAGAACACAATTGACACGTAAGTGAGATTGTTCTAAATATTCTTGTGTGTATTTATTAATTTATGTGAATTGTTCTAATTATTCATTTATATTTTATTAGCATCATAAAATCTTTTCGAGCCCAAAGAGATATTCAAACATCAAAGAGGAGCGCCAACAACATTACATGGATAAAAGTGGCGGTATATTATTAATTATCACATTTTTTATTATATTAGTGATGATACTTGATAAAACTTAGGATTTATCCATATTTTCTCTTCATCTGTAGTGTCCTCAGTAACGTAATCAAATAGATTGCAGATATTTCATGTTGAGGTTTATGAGAGATACTCTTTCTTTGGACCGATTAGAGATTTCCACCGATGTATGTATTTCTAACTTATGAGTTATTTTAATATTTAAACATATCTCTCATATAATTAAATAGTTAAACATATCTCATATATTATTATGTAGTACTTTGATGAATTCAAGTGTGCATATTATTCAAAAGATCAAGTGGACGAAATCAAAGAGGAATGGTGTCAATACATTATAGAGCTCAGTGTTTTATCAGGTATAATATTGTACTCTTAATTTAATTAATGAGAATTAAATATGTGTAACATTGTAACTATAATATTGTATTCTTTTATTAATTGAATTACAATCTTTGTGTTGTTTCAGAACCTACGTAGATTTGAAGTAATGCTTTGGTTGAATAAGTAATATGTAATTATAATATGTACATTTGTAGAAAAATGTAATGATTTGTAATTATAATTTTGGTGCATAAATTGGTATATATATTGGTATATTTAATAGGCTAAATTGGTTTGAATTGGTATATATATTGGTTTGATATTTCTCTCCAAATTGTGATATTTGTCTGGAAAAAAATTGGTTAGAAACAGATCAAAATTCTGGTTGAAAAACCTGGTAAAAAAAGTGGTTTGAAAAATTTATATTAAAATTTTCGTATACCTTAGACAGCGTTTTGTCGCTCCCGGGATTTACATCCTCGTACAAACGCGAAAGTGGCGCGGAAAAGGTAGAGTCGTTAGCCATGCATTTTTATCCCGAAGGAACGGGAAAGGTAATGCTGCACAAACCTTAGGAAGAAGGAAAGGACAAGGTCCTGCGAACCAAAGATCTGGGTTCGGGAGTCGGTTATGACCTGGGAAGGTATTAGCACCCCAGACCGTCCGCCGTACCCGACGGGATCCACGCTTGTTAGTCTGTTTCAAAGGGTGAGAAATAAGATGTTGTTGAACGAAAGAATCTGCTAACTAGAATGGAAATGAAATGAGAAAGGAATTGGAAAAGAAAAGGGAAATAAAGGATAGGAAATGTAGGGAAATAAAGAATGTGCTCGAACGGGCCCTACCCCGCAGCCTACGTACCTCATCAGGAAAATGAGGATCAGAGTCGACGTAGTTCGCCTAACTAAGGCGGGAACTAATTATTTGTGTTTTTTATAGATGGAACTGCGTATGTCTATGCTCAGGTGTTGCAGGCTCGTCTGGTATGAGTACGTTTACCGTCTTGCATGCGAGACAAGTCGTCGGGAGTTCGCATTGTGAATGAAGGAGATGAGAAAGAGAAGTTCCCGCAGGATAGTCGCTAATTGTTTGTTTTTGTCTTTTATGAGAAATGTTTTGAATTTGTTTGTGAATATTCTCATACTAAGACCTATCCATCCTGGTAAATACTTACACCTCGCCCCGAAATAGGACGCGTATAAGTACTCTGCAACAAAGTCTCATGGTGTATAAGAACATTCAACCTTTATTAGGTATTTTATTATTTTCTTCATGAGGTGAGAAAGAAAGACTCAAGTTGAACAAAGGGAAAAAATTAAGGGACTAAGACTCAACCCTAATTTAGTTGTTATATTCAAAAAGTGATCCTAATGGTTTGTGAGGTTTTTCTATTCCTAAGGAAGAAAGGAAAATAAGAAAAGAAACTAGAACTCAACTTACTTCCTAGGGAAGTTAAGTTGGTTCTAAGAAATGGGGGAAGCCTATACAAGTGAAAACACATATCAATACAAAGAACATAAAAATAAGGGGAAGAAATAATATCTCAAAATGTGTATTAAAGCATAAAACAAAAATAAGGCCAAACCCCTCATATAAGCACAACTTGCACGATTTCTATGCCTAAGTCCTAAAACTAAAGGATCTTACTTAATATTAACATTCTTTAATCAGTAGCTGAACTATACTAAGTCATCCTAATATTCTAAGATCAAGCCTAATTAAACTAAGTCCTAGTGCACCATAAAATCCTAAGCTAAACTATATGGATTTACAATGTAAAAATGGACTAAAACCAATGCACTAAAAAATAGTAAAGTTCCTGGAAAAAATATGAAATTAAATTCCTAAAGTCTCTAACCTGAACCTACTATTGTGTTAAAAAATATCCTAAAAATACATAACCTAACTATGTCAAATGGTCACTTAAATCTACCTAAGATTCAACCACCAATTTACACAAACTAAGCTACCAAAACAGTGGGTAAAATGACCTAAAAAATATAACAAAAATTATTTCAGGTTCTATTATTAGTCCTATAATTATAACAAAAAGAATGGGACAAATATTATATAGGAAGTGAGAGAAATAAAATGTACAAAATAAAGTGTACATGAAAGAAATCAATATAAAACTAATTAAATAGAAAATTGAAATTAAATTGAAAAATACCAAAATTCAGAAAGTAAAAATGTAGAAAATTTCTAAAATGAATTAGGAACCTACTGTAATTTTTATGGAATTTTATCACGAGTTATTCTATTTTTTAAGGATTAAAATTGAACTATATACAAAACAGAAATTACAAAAAAAAAACAAAGAAAAAAGCAGGGAAGGTGCATTTAGCAGTTCTTATCAGTTAAAAGCTAATGGGCTTGGACAAAAGGGGTGTGAATAGCGAAATGCATAAGGCCCATTTGCACAGGAATTGAGGGTGCATATGGAGAATCTTCAGTCAACTCCATTGACTCCACAACAAACGTTCGATCATGAGTCTCCCCATAGTAATCTCATCAAGTGCTCACAAACGCATGCTTATGAAATGCTATAGTGTACCGTCCACACATTATCAACTGCTGGCACCACCTACCGGACGGTGACAAGTGTCACCGCCGGTGTGGTTGGAGAATCTAAAAAATCTACTCTTATCTCTTGGAATTGTGAACGATGATTTTATTTGGTAATTGCTACACTTTATTGTTCTTAATTCTTCTTTTATTTCCATGATATTCTCTTAATCTCCTATTATTAACATTAATTTAATAATTAAAGAAAACAATTAACATTATAGTACAAAACTAAACTGAATGGACGAAAGAACTATCAAACCACAACCAAACCCTAAGTCATCTTCCTCCCCTCTTCACCGCCGTCAACTTCATCATCACCCCCTCCGTCTTCTTCTTCTTTCCGCCATCACCTTCACCTTTTAAGCCCAACTCTTCATCAATAACCTACATCTCAACCGGATCCTAAACTAACTTTTACCTCAATCGAAATCGAAACAACACAAAGCCTAATCTTCTTCTTCTCCGACCTCAAACCACACTAAATCTAACGCCGCCAAGAGTACACAAAGGAGCCATCAACACTCGCCACGATTCTAAGGCCAACACCCTAACCTCTTGTTCAGAACCACAAGCTTAACAGTGCTCAAACACGAATGGCAAACAAAAAGCGAGTGCGACCTCTTATACCTCAAAGATTCGAACGTGTACCTTGGACTGAAGCCTCGACGACGATGACGTGAAATGTCAGCAAAGAAAAAGACTTTGTTGCTTCGAAGTTGTCGCGATTCGGAAGATTATCTGTATCGATTCACTCCGCGACCTCCTCTTCTCGGATCCGTGCGAGTTGTCTTTGTGGTGTCGATGCGGTGGCGGTGAATGCAGGTATAGGACTTTGAGTTGTTCCTCCCCTTTCTCTTTTCTTGCGATTTTGAAATCAATCCTAATCGATCCTCGTCGCGCTCTGTTATTGCTTGAACAAACTCTATTGAATTTGCGTTATTGAATTTGCTGCAGGTTTCATGGAATCCTTCTTGAATTATCACCTTTGTTGAAAGCGAGATGAAGATGGATGAAGAAAGGTCATAGGATGAGATCTTTAATTGGCGATTGACGAGAGCTTGGTTGAAGTTGAAGAATAACAGGTTTGAAGGAATAATGAAGAAGAGTGGTGAATGATTGATTGAGGGAAGAATAAGAATCGAAGAAGTTGTGAGATGAGAGATGAATGAAGTGAAGTTTTGAAGAAGAAGCTTGAGGGAAGAAGAAGATTCTGATTTATAGAAGTGAAGATCAAAGCTTGTGTAGAACTTTCAGGTGAACTTTCTAGAAGAAATCGGTTATGAAAGTTTGTTATTTTTCAGTTATGAGATTTTCGAATGAATTTCGATTCTGTTATGAGTTTTTTTCTTCCTCCTGTGACTGAAACCGAATTTATTATTTTTGTTATGTTTGTTAGAGATTGATTGAAGAGGAGCTGAGGTGTGAAGATAAGGATCGTTCGAGATTGAAGGTTTTACGGCTTTTTCGATTGAAAGTGGAGAGTGATTGGAGAAGTGGAACATAATCAAGATTAATTGAATTTGGTTTCCATTGATTTGGTTACGATGCGAGTAGAATTTGTTATTTTCGGAGAGAATCAGTATCTAGCGGATACATTACTGAATTTGTTTTATTCTTATCCTTCTATTTCAATTGTGGGTCTGGATTTATTGATTTTCGATTGTAGGTTGTGAATCCTTGAAGAGTGATGAGGAAGGTCGAAGAAAATGGTGTCGAAGATTGGTTGAAGAATGACGTGAAGATGAAGACCAAGAATGCCCTGTAGAGTTTTGTTGTGTTTTTTTGTTAAGTTATTTGATGCAGAATTTATGTTCTTTTTTCCTAACTGAATTGAGAGGGTGAATGGTTCAAGAGTCTAAAGACCAAAGAGGAGCCCTTGGTGATTGAAGAAGGAGTCTATTAAATCAAGTTCCAAAAATTTGTTAGAGTGTGAAATGAATGTAACTAATTTTTTCCTTGTATTATCTCCTGTGAATTTTCTGTTATAATTTCCCTTGCTGGAGAATTTTTCTCTATATTTGTTATCAGCTTGCATAACTGATCTATAATTGCCTTTCCTCCCATGAAAATTAATGAGCTTCCAAAACTTGTTATGGAATGGCCTTCCATCTATTAATCCATAACAATCCCTCTTTTGTTGATATGATTAGTGAGCCTATGCTTCCAATAGAATATCTATCCAAACGGTATAAGGAACCGGCAAGAATTCCACCCAATGAACACGAACAAATGGACATGATATTAAAAGAAAAAAAATACTTTGGATATGGTTAGCAATTTGGCTTTAGGTGGAACAAAAAGATTTGGTTTAATAGATTTTAAAGCATTGAATAATGAGATGAAATTGGGATATGGTTTGCAAATTAAAAATGGTTAATAGAATGACATGCCTTAATGAATTAATGGATTAACAAAAAAAAGAAATTTTTGGAAGTTGAGTTTAAATGAGGTAATACTTGCTTTAGACGCGGTCTACCGACATTTTTTTGAAGTGGACATATGTGGATTTGGACTTAGATCTGAAAATAATGGATGACTAGAAAAAGATGGACTCATGACTTATAAACGTACACTCCCAAACTTAATATCCAAACCACATCAAATTTACATTTAGTGCACACTTGTAATCCATCAATCCTTAACTTCAATCTCTAATTTCTCTATCTTGTAAGCAATGAATAATTGATGTGACCGCAACATCCTGACTACCATAGGAATTCACACTAGGATCTCTTATATCCTAAATACTTCTTACACAAATGCATATTGATCTTCAATGCCCTACATCTCAAGCGATGATAAAATCTTTGGACAAGTAAAATTTATTGACGACAAACTTTACACTAAAAATCTCTTGAGTGTCCCATGATTAGGAAAACCCTAGCTCCCTGATGAGAAGAATAAACTTGAGATCTTACGAAGAGCCAAAACTCTTATTCAAAGAAAATTTGATTAAACACCTCAATAATGGGTTAGATGCACCAATGAATATTCCCTAGAAGAAAACTCCTTGGAGAACCCTTAACCAGGGAAATAAACCCTAACCAAGTTGGAAGAGCATATGAGGTTGGTGTTGTTAATAGCCACATAACCAAAACTCAGAATCCACCAGATAAATAGGGATAAGGTACGCAACCCTAATTTTATATGGCCTTGATCACATGCCTTAAGAGCCAATGCAATGCATGATTGAATATTATGACCTAGTGGAAAATGCGGATGAATGCGAACGTAAGCCAGATAATGGTAATAAATATGAGGGAAAATTTTAAGGTATTACAGCTGCCCATATTCAATCATCTACAAGCTTGAACGAATAATTGCAACAGCTTTTAGACGTTCAAGGTATGGAGTGATTGAATACTCGAATTAAACCTGGAAATTTGAACTCTGTGGACGAGGGAAGTGTCATCTGCTTTTTATTTTTTTTTTAAGTTTTCTGTTTCGACCTCTGAATAGGCAGCGGGAATAGAGCAAGGTGGAATAGGATCGTTGTACATAACGATAACCTGCGATGTGACTGCTGAGCGAATCAAGCCACAGAATAGGGGCATGTTGGCGAAACAGGGCTTAAAAACGAGACCATTATACAAAACGGAACTCGATGATGTAACTGATGAGCGAATCAAGCCACAGAAAGGGAGCCTGTTGGCAAAATAGGACTTAAACGACGCGACTGCTGAGAAAATCAAGCCACGGGAAGGGGGCCTGTTGGCGAAACAGGGCTTAATGACGCGACTTCTGAGAGAATCAAGCCACAGAAAGGGGGTCTGTTGGCGAAACAGGGCTTAACGACGCGACTGCTGAGCGAATCAAGCCACGGAAAGGGAGCCTGTTGGCAAAACAGGGCTTAACAACGCGACTGTTCAGCGAATCAAGCCACGGAAAGGGAGCCTGTTGGCGAAACAGGGCTTAACAACGCGACTGCTGAGTGAATCAAGCCACAGAAAGGGAGCCTGTTGGCGAAACAGGGCTTAAAAACGAGACCATTGTTCAAAACAGAACTCAAAGTGACTGTTGAGCAAATCAAGTCACGAAATAGGAGCCTGTTGGTGAAACATGGCTAAATGACGTGACTGCTGAGCGAATCAAGCCACGGAAAGGGAGCCTGTTGGAGAAACAGGGCTTAACGACGCGACTGCTGAGCAAATCAAGCCACAGAAAAGACGACAAACATTGACTTGGAAAGACAAAGGTTCCTGGAAAATGGTATAAGTATCTTTTGTGGGGATTATTTCAGGTTGAAGAAATATTATAGGTCGTATGTAATATACCTCAAAACCGGCCCATGCTGGCATGCATATGTTTGAATTTATGGCGTAATGCTCCATGATGATGGAAATGCTATGCTTTGGAGGATGCAAATGCAATGATGATTATGTGTATGTAAATGCAAAGGGATCTCCTTGCAAGGAGACTGCAAGTATCCCAGATGGCTTGACTGGGGAGAACTGATGATCACTGCATTGATCCGGTTAATCCTTGTGAGGAGAAAACAACCTCGCAGGGAATGTTGCTAATGATACGCCGGCTCTGAACTGCCGTCACTTCCAAAAATAAATTGGACTTTGAGATTGGAGAGCCAAGACCCTGCTGGAGATAAACTCTTTTTGAACTCGGATAGGGAAGTGAAGACCTCCTAATTTGGCTGGGGAGCCAGATGTATGGCACTGTTGAGGAAGCAACCTGTTGGGGGGGAAAGACACTCCTTGCACTGTTGGGGATTTCCCATGTATTGAATGAAAACATCTTCTTAGGGAGGACAAACATCTTTTGTCATTATTGTTGGGGAAGAAATTCAACTTCACTTCTACTGGGGACAACAGGAGACACACGGGAGGACACTTGTTCTGGTTCGAGTACTGTCGAAATATTCCTCCTGGAAATATGCTTTAGCTCTGCTAGCAACACATGTACCTACACCTGCGTAAACACAACTGATAGTGCCTGCAACATGGAGAGTTAGTTTGGACCCGTATTCCCCAGGCTTATAGTATGAATCATCATCCTGGCCACTTAACACCCTTTTTAGGGTTGTATTAGATGTTTTTGTCGTCCTGCATGAGTTAGAAAGCATTCAAATGTTCGTAACACAATATAAATCACAATTTGCTGGACGTTTGTTTTTGCAATCAAACAATGTTAGGTGAAAAACAAAAACAAAAGCAACTAGTCACAAGTTGACTGAAATTGAATTTTATTGATTTGGAACATGGCCATGAATAGGCATTACATCAGGAAGCAATTCCCTGGAAAGAGGAAATAGCCAAAAAGGAAAACAAACTATCCTATTGGCAATGTGAAAAATGGATCTCATCAAGTTTCGACCCGGCTATGACTTGTTTGTCTTCAAAACCTTCTACTTGCTCTGCCCCTGAGAAAGGTGATTGGACTGGTCTTCAACCCTTAGAATAACCTTAGTTGTAGATGGATTATGGACTTCGTAGATCGCAGTCGTTCGTGTTAGTCCCTCTTTTGCGTGGATCGCCCTTTCGGGTTTTCAATCCACCGGGATACCCATTTTTGCCTGAGCTGTCCGATGTGGCTTTTCAACTCAGCGGGTGTACATTTTTTTCAATATTTCCCTAATTTTTGCCCGAGCCTTTTATTCTGTTTTTGGCTCGCCGGGATGCCCGTTTTGCCTGGATCTTTATTCTGTTTTTATCCAACGGTGTCGCTCCCCCGAAAAGACACCTGATCAGTAGGGTACAGACGCGAACGGTCGGCGAAGAGAGAAGATGAAATGAAGATGAACTGAATAGAGTCGCTAGCTAGGCATTTTTATCCCGAAGGAAAGGTAATGCTGTATAAACCTAAGAAAAGATGGATAAGATGGTTGTGAACCAGAGAAACTGAGAAAGGGGGTTAGTTACAACCTGGGGAGGTATTATCACCCAGATTGTCCGCCGTACTCGACGGGATCCACGCTTAAAAGATTGTGTTTAAAGGGGTAGTGTATGTGCTATCTGTGTACAAAAGCAGGAAAGGAAATATACAAGTGTCAGTACAAAAAAAGGGTGAATGCTCAGGAACTGAGGCTTTTAAAGAATGCTGAAAGAGGGGGAAGACACGGGGATTTTTGTTCGATAACAGTTAAGTTATGCCTATGTATATTCTCGTGCAATGAGGAAGTCATAACACCGTAGTTCGACTCAAAGAGACTGAAAGATAAATTGACTGTGAACTGCTTGCTTGCCTATGCTCAAGTGTAAGACTCGTCTGGCTCGAGTGCTAACTATCTTGCATTAGACGGAAGAAGCAAGTTCTCGCTTGTGAATGAGGGTGATGAGAAAAGAATCCCTGAGGAGACGATTATTGTTTTTTTTTGTGTTTTCAGATTTGTTATTGTTTTTGGTGTTTTTGCATAAGTTAATGAGCTTAAGCCTAAATCAAGGGCTTGCAAACTCATTATATCCTCCCTGATTAGGGATAATGAGCCTACTTAAGTATGAGATAAGCATCTCAACTTAATTACCATGATGATGTAGGATTAAGGTCATTAACCTATTTGTGATTAATTAGATGTTTTTGGGTTTTTGTTTAGTGTTAAGTAATGAGTTTAATCTCTAATTACAGATTAGTGAACTCATTACACCATCCTAATAGAAGGATAATAGATGAAAACACTTAAGCTGAGGAAGATACCTCAACTTAATCCATGGTTAGGGATTAAATTCATTATATAACAAGCCTTTATTAAATGGATTTTAATTAAGATATGAGATTAAGAAATGGATTTTATAGTTTGTAAGACAACTTGAGGGGGATTTGTCCATTAAACACTAGGGTTAGTCCTTCTTAACCATAAAGGAAGAATTAGAACCCTAATGTAAGGCCCAAGTTAGAAGATGAAGTCTTAGTGATTATTAAGATGATTTGATTAAGTGGTTTAAACAAATTAAAGGTTTAAAACTTAGGATTAAAGTTATACACTCCATCCTAATAGAAGGATACATGCATAACCCTAATTCCAAAGTTCTAAAACTTTAAGAGTTTAGTCTCTGATTATTGAGATAAGAAGAGAAACTCAAGGAGACTCAAAGGTAAAAACTAAGGGGGGACTAACCACAACCCTAAAGTTATCATGCTTGGTTATCCTATGGTTTGTGAGGCTCAAGAGAAGTCTTCAAGATGGCCACCAAGGAAGAAGCAGATGAAAAGAGAAGAAAGGAGGATTAGGTTACTTACTTCATTTAAGAAGATAAGTAAACCTAAGAGAAAGAAAAGAAAGGAAGAGGCATAAGTGAATGAAATTCACTTGAAACACAAGTATAATGTACAAAATTAAGAGAGAAAGAGAAGTTAGATGTGGATGCACATCCACACCTTAAACAACTTACCATAAGCCCCTGAAATGTTAGTTGAACACTTAAAGAAAGAAATGAAATGCAAATGCAACAAGCAAAGGTACTAATACTAAATTCATAAGTGCATATGTAATGCAAATGAGTTATGAGATATGCAAAGTCACACATGATGCATATGTATGATCATACAAGAGATGGATGCAAATGAAGGCAAGTTAGAAGCTTGAAAACACATGTATGTTCATGAAATTTTATGAATGCAAAACATACCAAATGGATGAAGAAATGATCAAACATGATTCTAACATGTCCTAGGATGTCTAAGATGACATGTGAATGCAAGAAATGTCATGGCAAGTTCATGTATGGATGCATATGCAAGATGAATGCAAATGAACATGTAAAATTAGGGTTTTATGGAAGTATGAGATGCACATGACCAAAACAGAAGCAATGCACAAGATAAAAAAATGAAAATACACTCAAAGGGACCCTAAACCTATACTAGGTTACCATCCAAAGGGGAAGGTCAGAAACTAAACCTAGAAGAAGTTATGGATTTTCTAAGTTTGCTAGGGTTTTTTTGGGTGATATTCAATGTAAAATGCCAAACAATTTGAAAATGCAAGGTAAAAATGAAACAAAATGTTTTTGGATGCTAGAAGACATTCATAGAACAATGCAAAAAGAACCATTCACAAACTCAACTTAGGTTTAGGGTTATGAATTTTTGAAGCTAGGGTTAGAAAAATGAACTTTTTAAGAACCCTAATCCATTGAAAAATCTCAAAGTATGGTCAAAACCAAATAGAAATTTGTAAGGTGAGTTTGTAAATGTTTCTAAATGTCTAAGAATGCTCTCTGATTTTGTTTGGTGGTTTTTAAATACCCAAATGTATTTTTAATTAATTAAAATGAATTAATTAATTAAATAAAACGTTTAAATGATTTAAAAATACTTTTTTAATGCAAAAAATAAAAATAAAAATATTTTTGGTTTCTGAAAATTAATAAAAGTCTTGACAAAAATTTTCAGATTTTTTAAATCATTTTTACTATTTTTAATAAATGTACAAAATAAAATAGGAAATAAATAAAAGAAAATAACAAAGTATGCAGATCCAGTGGTTCAGATTGGAAGTCAAGGGATCTAAGGGCGCAGGGGAAAAGTCAACTTGACCTGAGGTATGCAATATCTAAGGCTGACGTTCAAACTGGGAAACGCGCGCAAGATGGATGGCTAGGATCTAATCTGGCTAATTAATTTTGTTTAATTTTAATTAATCCTGATTAGGGCTAAATAAGGCAATCTTGGTCGTTCAAACACGCGCGCAAACTCACATCCAAAGGCTCACATTCAAACTTCACTAATTACACTGATTAACCCTAACAACTTTCAGATGACCAGAACAATGGTTCCGGTCATCTTCTCCGACGAACCAAAACCTCAAATCTCTCCCTAGGTCTCTAAAACTCAATCTCTCTGCCCAGAATCAAACCCCAAACATCATACCACAAGAATCATCAACCAAAACACATTTATTTCATGTATTTAGGCTGAATTGAAGCAAATCAGGTTTAGGTCAAAAAGTTTCAGAGAACTCATACATGCTTAATACTCAATCATTTTGCAAAATAAACACACCAGGATCATCAGCACATCATGAAGATTCATCTAAGAACTTAAAAAGACATTTCTGGAAAAAATGTTCTTGAGGTATACCTGAGATGAAGCTTTGCTATCTGGAGCTTTCTGACCATCTCCTTGGTGCTTTTCCACTCCAATGAACCCCTTGGTGCTTCTGGCAAGCTTGAAACAAGTTTATGTAGGTTGTTTTATGAGTTTCAGTTCAGAGGAAGCTGAAATCGTGTTTTGGTTAGAGGGTGTTTCAGGCCAATGTGAGGGGTGGGAAATGATCCTGGGGTTATATGGAGATGATTGGTGAAAGAGTTTTGGATTTTGGTTGGCTGAGTTGAGAGATTCGAAGAGATAAAGTTTTGAGGGGATTTTGTGTAATCTGAGCTATGGAGAGTTTCAAGCCTTTGCGTTATGTTCTTTATGATCCATAAGGTTAGTATAAGGAAGTGTGATTGGTCAGAGGAGTTGGTGTGGCTCACTTTGATTGGTATGGTGTGAAATGCAAAAAGTCAACATTGGTTGTACCTTAGGCATGGGCGCGGGTCAGAGCTGGATTTGGGCATGTCTGGCCTCAGCTGAGATCAAGGAAAGCTTATGGATCAGATTTGATGAGCTGGAACACATGGAGCTAGGGTTTCTATGAGTTTTTCATATTTTCCTTCTTTGATGTTTCTTGTGATTCAAGCCATGAAACCTTCCAATTCTTGGTCCAATTCTGATGCTTTGAAGTTGTTTGATCATGTTATGGCATATTTGTACACATTTGAAGTCATTAGAATGTTGGAACATGCCATTTTGCAAAATCCCTCTTTGACATGTGTAAAAACCCCAAATTTTCCCTCACTAAGTTCACACCATGGCTTATGATCTTTTCATTTGCATAAGTTCAATCATATCATCTCATATTGCATTTTTGCTTCACTGCATTGGTTCAAAGTCATCTGCATCTAGGGTTTGTAATCTGAGCAATCCATGAGCCATCTGGGCCACTCCAAAGGTCTTAAATCATCTCAAGAGGGTCCATGTATTTTCAAACATCATATTATATCCTCACAAGATCAAGAAATTCAAAAAATTACAAGAACTGAGAAAGGCATGGAAGCAGAGCCAGGTTTAACTGCACAGATGACCTAAAATTAGGGTTTTGGTTTCAGAGGCCATAACTCCAATTTTTTGGGTCATTCTTGTTTCTATTTGTTTCTATATGTTATGAGGATCCTACACACCAATTTTCATGAAGAAATTCAATGGGGAAGGCATCTGATCATTAGATGACTTCTTGAGCAAGTCAGTGCAAAATCAGGGCATCTGAGGCCCCCAATCATCCAACCAAAGGGGCTTCTCCATCATTTTGGGTGTATATGATCTTTATTTGATCTTAGAAGAGGTTAGAAGTTCACAAAATTGAAGAATTTCAAGCCATTTGCAAAGTTGCCATTTTGGGAAAGTAACTTGTAATGCAAAATTGCCATTTTGGGAAAGTTTTTCAACTTCCTTTTTCTTAATCAAAAGTGCTTTAAATGAAAAATTCTTGGTCATGAGAGTTGTATATTGGATCATTCCCTTTTCAAAAAGTACAAGAACTTGACCTAATTCATCATAGAACTCAAGTTATGGCTTTGCAAAGTTTGGAAAAATCACAAAATTTCACTTGAGCACCAAAGAGGGAAACTTGCAAAAACTCATACCAAGGCAATTTGTGACCTCTAATTGATTTCTAAGCATTACACAAACATCATACATGACATAAAATCCAGAATTGCCCAAAGATTTCTCAAGTTTCATGCCTTGATCATTAAGATTTCTCAAAGGGGCCAAAACCTTCATAATTTGCAAAATCACCCACAAACTTCATTCAACTTGCTGCCTTGCCTCAAAACTGATCCCATGGACCTCCCTAAAGCCAGCTACACAGGACACCCCATTGTCTTTGGCCTGCCATGTGCCCATACCTCAAGTACACCAACTCTTGACTTTATGCATTTTGCCCCATACCAATCAATATAGGCCACCACCCACCCTCTGGCCTATCACAGCTTATTATATGGATCAAAACCAAGAAAAAACACATAACATTGCAGCCTAACACTTGAGAATCCTCAGCATTGCCAAAAACTCTCAAATCTGCAAAACTCTTCGAAACTCAGCACACAAGCTTCAAACCTCAAAACAAATTCCATGGAATAACTCACCATGACTCTCTGATCATCTTCCAACCATCACTTTGCCCTGAAACACCCTGAATCAAAAACACGATTTTCACATTTCTTGAACTGAGTTTCAGCCAACGTCACTTAGAGGCCATATAAACTCCAACCAAGCATCACAAACTCTTCAGAAGGATCAGTGGAGTTGATTTGAAGCAAAGAACTGGCCAGAAAGTACCAAAGGTGACAACTCAAGTTCAGGTGAGCTCAAGAACCTTTTTTCCAGAACTCCCATTTTAAGTTTCTAAATGATCCCTTATGCTTCACTGATCACCATGATATGATTTGTTTTGAAAATGAGTGAAAAATGGCCATGTATGCTTGTTCTGAAATTTTGCCCGTGAAACTTGATTGCTTCGATTCTTGTTGTTGATGTAATATAAATGGATTTTGTGCCTGGATTCTTATTTATTGTTGCTCATTGATCATTTCTGGAGAGTTTGAGGGCTTGGGGTTGCGTATTGATAGAGATTGAATGAGAGGCTGGCCGGAGAAGATGACCGGAACACTGTTCCGGTCACCTGAAAGTAATTAGGGCTCAGATTAGGGTTTTAATCATAATTAGCGTAGTTTGAATTCTAGCCCTTGGATTGCGTGCGAGGTCAATTCCCTCCCTTTTTCATTTGAACCTGGACCACTAGATCAGCATACTTCCATTAATTCTCAATTTAATTTTCATTTTAATTGCATTTCTTCATCATTTTATTAAAAATAGCAAAACACTTTCAAAACTTTTTATCTTTTGCATTTCCCTTTCAAATATTTTTCTCATTCTGAAAATAATTTTTATTTTATTTTTTGCATAAAATTCGTATTTTTAAAATATTTAAATGTTTATTTTAATTAATTAATGAGAATTAATTAATTAAAATACCATTTAAGTTTATAAAAATCACCAAAAAAATCACATTGCATCTTGATACATTTAGAAACATTATCAAACCCTTCACACAAATTTCTTTTTGGTTCTTGACCTATTTTGACATTTTTCTTTGGAGTTAGGGTTCTTGAAAATCAATATTCTTATCCTAACTTAGAAAAATTCTCTCTGCCTAACCATGAAGAGTTTGATGATGGTTCTTTTTGAATTGCATCCCTCATGTCATGTAGTTTCTAGGATAAAATGGGCATGAATTTATCTTTCATTTTTTATTTGTTTTGCATTTTTCATTATGAGGTATCTTAAAACCCTAGCAAACTTAGGAAAATCATAAGTCCTTTAGGGTTTAGCTTCTGACCTTCACCTTTGGACAGTGAACTCATATGGGTCTAGGGTACCTTTGATTCCATTTTAAATTTTTTATCATGTCATTTGCTTCTGATTTTGAATTTTGCATTGCATCTTGTACATAAACCCTAATTTTTGTCTTCATTTGCATTCATTCTTCATATGCTTGCATACATGAACTTACCATGACATTTTGTGCATCCACATGACATATAGGACATCTTAGGACATATTGAAATCATGTTTGATCATTGCTTCATCCATTTTCCATGTTATGCATCCATTGCATTTCATAAGCTTTCATGTGCTTTCATGCTTCCTACATGCTTCACTTGCATTCCCATCTCTTGTATGATCATCCATATCTCTTGGTATGCTTTTGCATCAACCCATAGCATCATTTGCATCATGATATTCTTCTGACTTTGGCTTTCATCTTTGCACTTCATCTCATTTTCATTTTATTTCATCTCTTGTTGCTAACTTTTCAGGTGCTAAGTGTTTGAGAAGTGAATTTGCCTTCACTTCTCATAACCTCTTCTCATCCCTTTTATGCATCTTTGCTGCATTATATTTGTGAATTAGAGTGAGATTGTTCACTCATGTTCCCTCCTCACTTTCTTTCTTCAAGCAACTTGTCTTCTTAAGTGAAGCAAGTTGTCTTGCTGCTTCTTGCTTCTCTTCTTTCATCCTGCTTCTTCCTTGGTGGCTTTTTCTCTTGAAGATCATCTTGCAAGCCTCACAAACCCTAGGAATACCCAATCATGATCACAATTAGGGTTTGATTAGTCCCCCCATTAGTTTTACCTTTGTGTCATCTTTGAGTCTCCTCTTCTCATCTCTTAATCAAGGACTAAACCTTAAAGGCTTTAAGGCTTTGTGATTAAGCTTATGCCTGCATCCTTCTATTAGGATGGAGTGTATAACTTTAATCCTAAGTGTTAAACCCTTAATGTGTTTAAACCCTTTAATCAATCCACTTAATAATCACTAAGACATCAAGCTTGTAACTTGGGCCTTGCATTAGGGTTCTATTTCTTCCTTAATTGGTTAAGAAGGACTAACCCTAGTGTTAATGGACAAGTCCCCCTCAAGTTGTCTTACAAACCCTAAAATCCACTTTTTAATCTTACCATTAACTAAAATCCATTTAATAAAGGTCATGTTTTGTCATGAGGTTAATCCCTAATCATGGATTAAGTTGAGGAGCCTTTCTCAGCTTAAATGTTCTCATCTATTATCCTTCTATTAGGATGGTGTAATGGGTCCATTAAATCTTTGATTATGGCTTAAACTCATTACTTAGCACTAAACAAAAATACCAAAAACATCTAAATAAATTCAAGTAGGTTAATGATCTTAATCCTACATCATGGTGATTAAGTGTGAGGTGTTTACTTCATACTTAAGGTATTCTTATTACCCCTAATCAGAGGGAAGATGTGATGAGTTTACTAACCCTTGGTTTAGGCTTAAGCTCATTTTCTTATGACAAATTCAAAAAGCAATAAAAGATTGAAAACACAAAAACAAACAATAATCGTCTCCTCCGGGATTCTTTTCTCATCATCTTCACTCACAAATGAGAACTCGCTTCTTCCGTCTAATGCAAGACAGTTAGCACCTGAGCCAGACAGGTCATACACTTGAGCATAGATAAGCAAGCAATTCATCAGTCAATTTATCTTTCAGTCTCTTTGAGTCGAACTACGGTGTTCTGACTTCCTCATTGCACGAGAGGATACGTAGGCATAACTTAATCGTTATCAAACAAAAGTCTCTGTATATTCCCCCTTCTTCCAGCATTATTCTTTAAGCCTCATGGTCTTGAGCATTCCGTTCCTTTCTTACACTGACACTTCTTTTATTTCACTTCACATTTCTTTTGCACTGACACTTGCATTCTTTTCCAGCTTTTGCACACAGAATAACACTGACACTACCCCTTTAAAACACAGACTTTCAAGCGTGGATCCCGTCGAGTACGGCGGACAATCTGAGTGCTAATACCTTCCCAGGTTGTAACCAACCCCCTTTCTCAGTTTCTCTGGTTCGCGACCGTCTTATCCATATTTTCTTAGGTTTATGCAGCATTAAATTTCCTTCGGGATAAAAATGCCTAGCTGGCGACTCTTTTCATTTCTTCTCTCCTTTCGCCGACCGTTCGCATCTGTACCCCTCTTGGCCCTGTGTCATTTGGTGGGAGCGACAGCTTGGCGACTCTGCTGGGGACCCTTATATTGCAACCAGGGCTTCTGGTTCTTTTTGGGGGTTCCTCCTAGCGCTTGTTTTATTTGTGTTTACTGGGGTGTTATGTGTTATGTGTGTTTATTTATTTTGCTCTATTTACTGCTTTATGTACGGCTTTATTTATTGCTTTCTTTACAGTTTTGCATATTTCATATTGTCATTTGCTGGATCTGGTTTGTTGTTTTGGTGGGTGGGGTTCCATTGAGAGTTTAAGATCCTATACCTGGGACCTGAGTGACACCTAGGCTAGAGTGGTTCATGTTCTTTCCCATTCCATTTCGGTCTGGTGCGGGAAAATGAAACACGGTTCAGATGTGGGTTTCTTCTTGAGAACTCTGTGCTACAGATTTCGTGTAGTGCTAGGGCTATCTGGGAAGCCTGCTAAGTCTGGATGACCTTTATTATGACCTTCAGAAACTGAGGTGAATTAGAGGAGGATATTTTATGGTTATTGTAAAGACTGTACCTCCGGGTTAGAAGTGTTTACACTTCTCATAACTGATCCAAGTCTGAGGATCTTTGTTCTAGAACACTACATGTGAGGGGGTTGGGCTGTTTACAGGTTTGCAGGAACCCTTGGCCACATCATACCTTGTTACTGTTTTGTTTAAGAATACCTCACTTTGGACTGTTCTTGTGATTAACCCTGGACATGTGACTCTTTATTTGAGTCCCCCACCCTGGTTACTGGATTTCTGAACCTCCATCTGGACTTTTGAACATACATGGGCCTTATATCAAGACAGACAATCAGATCCAGCTTGATCACAAACCCTTGCATATCATTTGCATATTTCATCATTTGCATCATTTGACATTTGTTTACTTGCTTTTCAGGGTATCCATTTCATTGTATCTTGGTTTTGGTTTTGACCCCTTCTTCAGCATAGACCTCTGCTTCGGCTGTCTTCATCAGTTATTAGCTTAAGTTATCCCCATCATCACCAGCATCAGTCTGTCAGTGGTTCACCTTCAGCATCAGTCTGTGATTTTCATCAACATTTGTCTTCAGCTTCTTCAGCAGCACTCATGGCTACTCCCAGGAAGAGCAATATATCCTACCACTTTTTTGAGCCTGTGTTGACTGGTATCAGGAAGGTCCAGTCACTTATCACACCTGACCACATCCCATTGTTCAGAGAGCACTATGGAGGTATCTTGGACATGGTTATGGACCTTGACCCATCTCAGAGGAGCATGATCCACACATGCTTGCAGTTTTATGACCCACCACTGAGATGTTTCACATTTCCAGACTTCCAGTTAGGGCCTCTGCTTGAAGAGTTTTCTTTATTGATTGGAGTACCTATCGGAGGTGGAATCCCCTTCAACCCAGAGATGACTGCTCCCAGAAATGAAGAAATAGCAAGGGCATTGTACTTGGAGCCTGCCCTTATTGAGCAAGGTATGACAACAAAAGCTGGGATTCCTGGTTTGCATTTGGACTTCTTGATTTCTCAGGCCATCCTGAAGGTTTCATTGGGAGAGTGGAGAGCAGTCTATGCACTGTTAGCCCTCAGCATATATGGGGCTATACTGTTTGCAGATGAGCCTAAATTTGTCAGCAAGAATGCCATCCATTTGTTTCTTCTGAAGAACCCAGTACCCACATTGCTAGGAGACTTTTATTACTCCATTCACCAGAGGAATGAGAAACAAAGGGGGAAGTTGGTAAGATGTTGTGCTCCTTTGTTTTACACCTGGCTGCTCAGACACCTACCTAAGTCAGATGCCTTCTTGAACCCACATCAGTAGAAGAATTGGGCCAAGAGGTTCATTGCCTTGACTTCAGATGATATTAGATGGTGCACCCAGAGCACCAAGGGCAAGGACATTATCACCAATTGTAGACAATACCCTAATGTGCCTCTGATAGGAGTAAAGGGTTGCATCAACTACAACCCCTTACTGTTTAAGAGACAGTTGGGCTATGCCTTGGTTCACCCTCCCAAGGGACATGATTTAGTTGAGACCCTATATTGTGAAGTGCAACCTAATTCAGCTGTTGTCAGGAAAGCATCCTGGGCTTGGGGCAACATCCAGACAAAAGGGATAGCTATCCTTGGAAAATGTAACAATGTTGCTTCAGCTCAATATTTAGACTGGTCATGTACTAGAGCTCAGATTACCAGAATGCCTTTCACCTTGGAAGACATGCCTGGGCCATCCACAGTACAACCTGCAGCAACAGTTAGCCTGGAGGAATTTGAAAAGTTGAAGGAAAGGAATGAGAACTTATCTCAAGCCTTGAAGAAGACTCTTTGGGAAAGAAGTGATGGTCGTCTGGATATTGAGAGATTGGAGAAGATCAGGGTTAAGCATCTTGCCAAAATTGAGAAGATAGAGGATTACATAAGGAAAGCAAGGGCTGGGGAACAGATATTGAAGAATGCCTGTAAGGAGGCCAAAATTCAGAAAGCTAGGGCTGAGCACTATCTGCAAGAGAGTCAGGCTAGGTGGGTCAGGATCACTGAAGCCCGTACACAAGAAGACCAGAAGACTCAGGCCAAGATTGAACAGCTAGAGGCCAGTGAGAAGAAGCAACAGGAAGCTTTGTTGGCAGCCCAGAGGGAGATTTCAGAGTTGAAGCTCAGAGCAGGATTGAAGAGATCAAAGGACCAGAACAAGCATAAGAAGCTGACCACTGCCATTGCTACCAGGAACCTCCTCATTAGGACCATTACAGAGCACCCAGCTGGTCCAGTGACTGAGGCCCTCCTGAAGGAGGTCAGAGAAGATGAGTTTGGACTGGATGTCTGATCCTTTGCTTGTTTTTTGTTTCCATTTGATGTACTTTTCTTTAGTTGTATTTTGACCCTTCAAGGGCATGTATTGAAAAACAAACTATGTACTGCTCTTCATTTGTAATATATTTTAGTTTGTTTTCATTTTGGGCTTTTCTCTCAACAACATCAAACATCTTCCTCGAGGTTTGGAAAGGTCAAAACCAAGAACCAAACCGGATACCTTGGAAAACAAATAAGCATACTGCATTGCATACTAACTTTGTTTTTGCTTTGTAGGTTTTGTTATTATTATTGTTTCTAACTTTGTTGTGATCTCAGGAAACATTGCTCGTCGCCGAGTGTTCCCTGTCAACCGCGCGCACCGGTACCCAACTCGTAACAACCTTCCCAGCATTCAAATGGAACAAGTACAGCAGGACCTGTCTGAGGTCAGAAACCAGATGGCCAATGAGAGAGTAGAGATGAGAAATCAGATGTCTCAATTTATGGCAGTAATGACTGGCTTAGCCCAAAGTCAAGAAAGGTTAAGAGAGCTGGTAGAAAGACAAACTCCTGAGGAGCCTCATCTTGGAACAGGAGGAACTAGCAACAATGAACGGGGCCAGCCTCGTATTGACCCACCAGTGTATGGACCTCATCTGGATCCAGAGGTTAACATCCCGAGGAATGTTCAAGGTAATACTGCTGGGGGCAGAATCCTGCAGGAGGATCCCCAGGAAGAACAGTTCACTGTCATAGGAGCTGGGGATGAGGTATATGACAGGAGATTGGACGAGATTGCCGAGAAGTTAAGATCCTTGGAATCCCAGAATTCTTTGGGCTTCGATGTAATGGACATGGGCCTTGTAGATGGGGTGAGAATTCCCCACAAATTCAAACCCCCATGCTTTGAAAAGTACAATGGTACCTCCTGTCCTCGCACTCATCTGCAGTCTTTCTTGGGAAGGCTCAAAGCTTATACTATGGATGAAAAGTTGTGGATGTTCTACTTTGAGGACAGTCTGACTGGAGCTTCGAGAGAATGGTATTCACATTTGTCTAGGGCCACCATAAGATGTTGGAAGGATTTGGCCGAAGCTTTCATCAGGCAATATCAGTACAACCTGGACATGGCTCCCAATAGAACTCTTCTAATGGGCATGTCTCAATCATCTAGAGAGAGCTTCCGGGAGTATGCTCAAATATGGAGACAGCTTGCTGCTGCTGTCCAACCACCCATGTCAGAGAGGGAAATGGCTGACATGTTCATGAATACATTGCAAGGGACTTATATTGATAGGCTGGCTGCTTTCTCCTCTACCAGTTTTGCAGATGTGGTCATAGCTGGTGAGAGAATTGAGAGCCTATTGAAAATGGGCAAAATCTCCGACAATGGTGCAAGTTCCTCCAGCAATCCCAGAAAACCTTTTGCAGGGCCCCGAAGGGCAGTGAAACTAATTCTATTCATGCAAGCCGGGGCAGGCCCCAGTATTCTCACAGGTCAATAGCAGCTGTTACCATCCTAGCTCTGATTCCTCAACAACCATTGTATCCTCAACAACAACAACCACAGTATCAACAACAAGTTCATTATCCGCAACAAAGGTCGTATAACAACAACAACGGTAATCAACAACAGCGTCCCTTCCAACAAAGGCCATCTCAAGCCAACAGGGTAATTGACCCAATTCCAATGCCGTATGTTGCACTCTTGCCACAACTCCTGAAGCTCAACTTAGTTGAGTTAAGGACATTGGCACCTCCATATCCTCTTAACCTACCAAAGAATTATGATGTCAATGCCAGGTGTGCATTCCACTCAAACGCACCGGGGCATAATACTGAAAAATGCAGGGCCTTACAGATGAAAGTCCAGGATTTGGTGGACTCAAAAGCTCTCAATTTTGCACCTCCTCCAAACGTCACAAGAAATCCAATGCCTAGTCACAATGGGCCAAGGATTAATGCTGTTGAGGAGGACAAACCATCCACTTTAATCAACAGTGTTGCACAAATCCGAACACCTTTGGTCGAAATCAAAGCTCAGCTGTTAGAGTGCCAAGTGTTCCCCGAGTGTGAGGTCGGCTGCGGATATTGCAATATTGCCGTTAATGGATGTGAGAGGCTGAGAGATGGCATAGATGGCCTCATTATAGAGGGCATTCTACAGATTACAACAACAGCGACTACAACTCCAACAATTCCTTCATCAACAATCACAGATACTCCTACAACGTCAACAACCATTGTTCCAACAGATTCTACTACAACTCCAACAATCACTCAATCAATCACTTCAACGGATACAAGTTCAGTCACAATTCCTTCTACAACGACAACACCCATTATTCCATCAGTTCCTGCTACAACTTCAACACCCGTTCAGTTAACAGTACCGTTTACAACATCAGCAATAGTTAATGAAAGTGTCTCAGCGGTTACGATATACTACGATCCCGCAAATATTCCTTCCAACAACTCACAGCAAATTACTACTCATGTCAGAGCACCAGTTACCATATATTATGATCCACACACCATTGTGGTCCCCTCTACAGCTGCTATCAGTCCGGTTACTATCACAGTACCTGGGCCAGTTCCTTACGAAAGTAGTAATGCCATCCCTTGGCATTATAGCTCAGATCTATACTGCGAGGGGCAGAAAATCACTTTAGAGTCATCAACTTCTTCACCTCAAATAGACAATGTGGGGGGAGGCGGAGGTTTCACTAGAAGCGGACATCTCTTTGCCTCGCAAATTCCAAGACCCATTGCTGAAGCAGAGGCTGCTGCTAAGGCAAAAGGGAAGAACATGGTGCAAGAAGAACCAGTTGCTAAAGAAACTTTGAAAACTCCTTTTGATCAAGAGGTTGATGAATTCATGCGGATAATCAAAAATAGCGATTATAAGGTGGTGGACCAGCTTCACCAGACACCTTCCAAGATCTCCATCTATCATTGCTAATGTGCTCCGAGGCTCATCGGAACGCACTATTAAAGGTCCTGCACGCAGCTTATGTGCCGGAGGAGATTACTGTCAATCAGTTAGAGGCTGTGGTTGGAAATGTTAACGCTAGTCACGGACTAGGATTTACCAACACTGATCTGACAACGGAAGGTCGCAATCACAACAAGGCTTTGCACATTACCTTGGAGTGTAAGGGTGCAGTTCTTTCTCACGTACTAGTAGACACAGGGTCATCCCTCAATGTCCTGCCCAAGAAAGCCCTTATGAAGATGGAGCATGATGGACTGGCATTGCGCCCAAGCAACTTGGTAGTGAGAGCCTTTGACGGTTCTAAGAGATCAGTTATGGGAGAGATAGAGTTGCCTATAATGATTGGCCCACAGGTTTTCAAAATGACCTTCTTTGTGATGGATATACAGCCTGCCTACAGCTGTCTATTGGGTAGACCATGGATACACACCGTTGGCGCCGTGACGTCAACCCTTCACCAGAAGTTAAAATTCGAGTAGGAGGGCCAAGTCATTACCATTTGTGGGGAGGATGATATCTTCGTTAGCCAGCTGGCTACTTTCAAATACATTGAAATGGATGGGGAGATACATGAAACCATGAGTCAAGGGTTTGAGGCCCTCAATATTAATGAGGCATCTTCTGTGCTGGGGACTTCCATCACCTCATATTAACAAGCCCGGAAGGTTGTTGAGGAGGGTACGGCTCAAGGTTGAGGCAAGCTGCTGCCAATCGAGAAGAAAGAAGACCGATTCGGGTTGGGTTACAGACCAACTCGACAAGATAAACAAGAGGCTGCAAAGGAGCCCAAGTTTTTCAGTGGGGTATGTTCACCCCAAATGCTGTGAATAGCTTGGAAGATGAGTCAGAAGATGAGTGCAACCTGGAGAGCTGATACGTCCAAGGATCCCGGGGAACCGTGTCTCAAACTGGTCTTCCCAGGAAATTATAAGAGTTACTTCGGCAGAGTAATTATTATTTCCTGTCTTTTAAGCATACATCAAGTCTTGCATCTTTCCCAAGATGTCAGAGCTCATTTTGTAATCGGGCCATCTTGTATTTTGTGCAAACGATCAATTAATGAATATCAGGACATCTTTTGCAAATGAGTCTTTTCTTTTCCGCTCACTGTTTTTCATTTTTTGTACAAAAATAAAATGGTAATGTTTTTCAAAATAATAACTTCATTTTCACTTTTTCTAAATAAGATAAAACGGATCACTAAAATGAACAAATTTAAACCCTTGCAGAGAATGCCCTCCAGACTGCACCGACAATAACACCGTTATGACTTCGTGTGACTTTGACAATCCAATTAATCAAGCTGATGAAGAGGTTGAAGAAGATTATGAGCTACCTGAAGAACTAGCCAGGTTGTTGAGACAGGAGGAGAAGGTTATCACCCCTCATTAGGAGGAGGTTGAAACGGTTAATCTTGGTACAGAAGAAGACCTAAAAGAAGTTAAGATCGGGGCCCGTCTGCAAGATTCAGTGAAAGAACAACTTATTGACATGCTTCGGGAGTATGTGGATGTTTTTGCTTGGTCTTATCAGGATATGCCAGGGTTGGACACCGACATTGCTATGCACAAGTTGCCTCTAAAAGAAGACTATCCGCCAGTAAAACAGAAGTTGCGCCGTACTCGCCCAGATATGGCCATGAAGATAAAAGAAGAGGTACAAAAACAGTGGGACGCTGGTTTCCTTGATGTGACTAGCTATCCGCCATGGGTTGCTAACATTGTACCTGTGCCTAAGAAGGGTGGCAAAGTGAGGATGTGTGTGGATTACCGGGACCTGAACAGAGCCAGCCCGAAAGATGACTTCCCCTTACCTCACATTGATGTATTGGTGGACAATACGGCTCGGTTCTCGGTGTTCTCCTTCATGAATGGATTTTCAGGATATAATCAGATCAAGATGTCACCTGAATACATGGAGAAGACAACTTTCATCACACCCTGGGGCACATTCTGTTATAAGGTGATGTCGTTCGGACTGAAGAATACTGGTGCCACTTATCAACGGGCTATGGTAACATTATTCCATGACATGATCCATAAAAAAATTGAATGTTATGTGGATGACATGATTGCCAAGTCCCTCACAGAAGAAGACCACCTGGTGAACTTGTTGAAGTTATTCAAGCGTCTGAGGAAGTACCAATTGAAGCTGAACCCCAACAAATGCACATTCGGGGTGCGATCCGGTAAGCTGCTGGGATTTATTGTAAGTGAGAAAGGGATTGAAGTTGACCCTGATAAAGTTAAAGCCATTCAGGAAATGCCTGCACCAAAGACTGAAAAGGAATTTCGGGGGTTCTTGGGTAGATTGAACTACATTTCACGGTTCATATCTCACCTTACAGCAACCTGTGAACCTTTGTTCAAGTTGTTAAGGAAAGAACAAACGGTCAGGTGGAATGAAGACTGCCAAAGGGATTTTGATAAAATCAAGGAATACTTACAAGAGCCTTTAGTCCTTATGCCTCCAGTTGAAGGAAGACCTCTAATAATGTACTTGACAGTATTAGATGAATCAATGGGGTGTGTGTTGGGCCAGCATGAAGAGTCTGGTCGAAAAGAGTATGCAATTTACTACCTAAGCAAAAAGTTTACCGACTGTGAACAAAGTTATTCACTGCTCTAGAAAACTTGTTATGCTTTAGTGTGGGCTGCTCGCCGACTAAGGCAGTATATGTTGACCCACACTACCTTATTGATTTCAAAGATGGACCCAGTTAAGTACATATTTGAGAATCCAGCACTTACCGGACGGGTTGCAAGATGGCAAATGATTCTCACAGAATATGACATTCAATACACATCCCAAAAAGCCATCAAAGGCAGTGTATTGTCTTATTATCTTGCTAAGCAACCCATTGATGATTACAGCCTATGAGATTTGACTTCCCTAATGAAGACATCATGTTCATAAAAGCAAAAGATCACGAAGAGCCTATTCACACTGAAGGGCCTGTGACCCGGAAGAAGAATGGACTATGATGTTTGATGGGGCTGTTAATATGAATGGTCGTGGTGTTGGTGCAGTACTCATTACACCTAAGGGAGTTCACATGCCTTTCTCGGCAAAACTCACCTTCAACTGCACTAACAACGAAGCTGAATACGAAGCTTATATCATGGGTCTTGAGGAAGCCATTGACCTCAGGATCAATACTTTAACCGTGTTCGGAGATTCGGCTCTAGTAATTAATCAAACCAACGGCAAATGGTATACTCACCAGGAGCATCTGATACCTTATCGGGACTATACGAGGAGATTACTTACATTCTTCACCATAGTCAAGCTTGAGTATGTCCCTCGAGATGAAAATCAGTTCGTAGATGCTCTGGCTACCATTTCTTCCATGATCAAAGTTCAAGCTGCCAACTTTGTACCTCGGATTTCAGTGTCCGGACTTGACAGACCAGCATATGTATTCTCTGCAGACCTTGCTAAGGATGATAAGCCTTGGTTCCACGACATCAAATGCTTCTTGGAGGATCAAACATACCCACCTGGGGCATCATCCAATGACAAGAAGACATTGAGAAGGCTGGCTGGTAGTTTCTTCCTGAATGCTGATGGTTCCTTATACAAGAGGAACTTTGATATGGTACTTCTCAGATGTGTTGATAAGATAGAAGCAGACTTGTTGATGCACGAGGTGCACGAAGGATCCTTTGGTACCCATGCTGGAGGGCATGCTATGGCTAAAACGTTGTTAAGATCAGGCTACTACTGGATCACAATGGATGCAAACCGTTGTGCTTATGCCAGGAAATGTCATAAATGCCAGATTTATGCAGATAAAGTGCATGTTCCTCCGAATCCTCTGAATGTGATGTGTTCACCTTGGCCCTTTGCCATGTGGGGCATTGACATGATTGGAAAGATTGAGCCGACTTCTTCTAATGGCCACAGGTTCATCCTGGTAGCCATTGACTATTTTACCAAGTGGGTTGAAGCAACTTCATATGTGAACGTCACCAGGCAAGTGGTAGCCAGATTCCTAAAGAGAGACATCATCTGTCGGTATGGAGTGCCCGAGCGAATCATTACTGACAATGGTTCCAAATTAAACAACAAAATGATGGCAGAATTATGCCGGGACTTCAAGATCCAACACCAAAATTCTTCTCCTTACAGGCCAAAGATGAATGGCGCTGTAGAGGTAGCTAACAAGAATATCAAGAAGATTGTGCAAAAGATGGTGGTCACCTACAAAGACTGGCATGAAATGCTACCATTTTCCTTGCATGGGTACCGTACCTCAATCAGAACATCCACTGGGGCAACACCGTATCAACTCGTGTATGGTATGGAGGCAGTCCTACCTGTTGAAGTTGAATTACCTTCCCTGCGGGTACTAATGGATGTCAAACTGAATGAAGCAGAATGGGTCCAATCCCGATACGAACAACTGAGTCTGATTGAAGAGAAAAGATTGGCTGCAATTTGTCATGGGCAGTTGTATCAAAAAAGAATGAAGAAAGCCTTCGATCAGAAAGTCAGGCTTCGAGAATACCAAGTAGGGGATCTTGTGCTGAAAAGACTCCTCCCTCCTCATACAGACCACAGGGGCAAGGGGACTCCGAATTACGACGGTCCGTTCATAGTAAAGAAAGTTTTCTCGGGTGGAGCACTGATGCTCAGTACTATGGATGGTGAAAACTTCCCGTCCCCTGTGAATTCAGATGCAGTTAAAAAATACTTCGCATAAAATGACCCGCTGGACATAAAAACAGAATGTAAGTCCAGGCAAAAATAGGGCATCCCAGCGAGTCAAAAACAGAATAAAAGACTCGGGCAAAAATAAGGGAAAATAAATAAAAAAATGTACACCCGCTGAGTTAAAAAGCCGCATTGGACAGCTCAGGCAAAAATGGGTATCCCGGTGGATTGAAAACCTGAAAAGGCGATCCACGCAAAATAAGGGAATAAGCGAACAACTGCATTCTGAATTCGTATGTATCACCCATAACATGGCAAGCTTCGAAAGGTTCAGGCATCAGTCATAATCAACCTTCTTCAAAAGCAAGATGAGAAGAACGTCAATGTCATACAAGTCATAGCAAAAAGGGGAGCGCACTGAAGCGTCATCAACATTGCCAACACTTTACTTTTCTCAATTTGTAACAATCTCCTCATTTCAGGGGATTTATTTCCCTGACTGTACTTGCCAACTCAGGGCACACAAATTAATAAAATCAGATCTTCAGTCACATTTTTGCCTCGTACATTTTATCTTTATTTGCAAAAATGTCATGTGTCCTTAATATAATGGTTGCATAAATATAGATGCGTCTTTTTTAAATTACATGCTTGCAGGAAATATATTTTTTACTCCCGGGAGTGTCTAAGTTCTTGTGACGGAATCCAGTAAGGGATACCTCGGGAGACTTGTATGTTTCTTTGTCATGACAGAATTGCAGGTATTCAAAGCGCAATAGGGGGCATGAAAGCTTCTCCCCATCAGAACAACATCAGAAGGGGCGCATTCTCCCGGCTAAGTCCATCATCCTCAACAGGGCCTCTACAAAAAGAACCACTAGGAAGGCCGTTCAGTGATCATTCCTCCCCAGCCGAGTATTAGACAGGGAGCCATCTCCCCGCAGAGTCTCAGCCTCTATCCAGAAGAGCAATGTTTGAAGATCTCACAACAAAGTGACGGAAGCTTCCGCAGATCCCAGCTGGGCTTCTCATTACCAAGATAGGTCTGTCAGTGACTTATTTCCCCGAGCAGAATCATATATCAAATCTATCAATGATCTCATGCCCAACTAGGATACTCTTTCAAAGCAGATCAGTCAGAAATCTTCATAGCAACGGGATCCGAATCCCGGATCGGTATCTTTTGCATAATCATAGCATTCGCATCATATTTTCCCCCAAAGCGTAGCATACCGTTTAATACGGAGCATTACGGCAAAAATCAAACATATTGCATAATCACAAGCCATGTTTTGAATCAGGCACCTGTGAATATTGACACACCATCAACATTATACAAGAATACCTCTCAAAACTCCCCAGCAGAATGCCAAGGCATCTTCTTTGCAAATACATGCTCCTGTTGACACCCGTTTGTTTCATCATTCCCTAGTAAAGTCGCCAGAACATCCACAACAAACAGATGCTTACGCATAACGGATACTTCTCGACACTCGTCTGTGTCATATCCCTAGCAAAAAGCCAAAGCGTCCCCTTGGCACTCACAAATACCTGTTTACACACTCTCCTGACACCCGCCCGTGGCACCAACACAGTTGCCAAAACACTTGTTTATAGTACACTTATTTCAACACCCGTCCGTGTCACACTCTCCTCAACAAGATGAACACTCATTTGTGTCTCGCTCATGCTTGTTTTACTCATACAGATACTCGTCCGTATCTTGTATACACACTTAATTCCCCTCAGGGTCGACACTCGTCCGTGTTTTTTGTTAATCGGTTGGTACTCGTCCATACCATCATCTCCGAACGTGCATCAACGTTTGTTTCTACCGATACTCGTCTGTATCATAGTCTTAGGAATGCTCGTCCGCGTCCTTAATCTATACACAGTGTCAAACACTTGTACCTTTTTCTTTCTTGAATCTAGACGCTCGTCTGTTTCTACCATTCCCCAGAAGAGTCCCCGGCAAATCCCAATAAATTATTCCCTTTCTATCTGACATTCGTCCTATGTCATGATACTTCTGGCAGCCGTACCCTGCCAGGTGATCGTCCTTCACCCTTTTGATGATCGTCCTTCATCACTCTTATTCGATGGTTATCCCCGTCGTTGATTCTGTTATCTGACATTCGTCCTATGTCATGGTAAACCCCGAGAGCAGTCGTACCCTGCTAGGTGATCGTCCTTTACCTCTTAATGATCGTCCTTCATCATGTTTATCCGATGGTCGTCCCCGTCGTCGACCTTTTCTATCCGGCATTCGTCCTATGTCGTGATACTTTTGGCAACCGTACCTTGCCAGGTGATCGTCCTTCACTTTAGATGACCGTCCCTCATCTTTCTCCCCAACAGAGCAGCCGTCCCTTGCTAGGTGATCGTCCTTCACCTTTGATGACTGTACCTCATCATTTATTTCATTTATACGTTACAAACTTGATGGTCGTCCCCATCATTTCCTTTATGTTAATCCCCAGAGAACCTTGTTACTTTCCTTGATGGTCGTCCCCATCAAGATCTCTTTATTTCCCCAGCATGTCGGTCGTCCCCGTCATTGCTTCACCCCCAACAATCGTCCTCTGCTCGAAGGTCGTCCTCCGTCGCCCGCACTTTATAAGCAAAAGTGCTTTAAATGAAAAATTCTTGGTCATGAGAGTTGTATATTGGATCATTCCCTTTTCAAAAAGTACAAGAACTTGACCTAATTCATCATAGAACTCAAGTTATGGCTTTGCAAAGTTTGGAAAAATCACAAAATTTCACTTGAGCACCAAAGAGGGAAACTTGCAAAAACTCATACCAAGGCAATTTGTGACCTCTAATTGATTTCTAAGCATTACACAAACATCATACATGACATAAAATCCAGAATTGCCCAAAGATTTCTTAAGTTTCATGCCTTGATCATTAAGATTTCTCAAAGGGGCCAAAACCTTCATAATTTGCAAAATCACCCACAAACTTCATTCAACTTGCTGCCTTGCCTCAAAACTGATCCCATGGACCTCCCTAAAGCCAGCTGCGCATGACACCCCATTGTCCTTGGCCTGCCATGTGCCCATACCTCAAGTACACCAACTCTTGAATTTATGCATTTTGCCCCATACCAATCAACATAGGCCACCACCCACCCTCTGACCTATCACAGCTTATTATGTGGATCAAAACCAAGCAAAAACACATAACATTGCAGCCTAACACTTGAGAATCCTCAGCATTGCCAAAAACTCTCAAACCTACAAAACTCTTCGAAACTCAGCACACAAGCTTCAAACCTCAAAACAAATTACATGAAACAACTCACCATGACTCTCTGATCATCTTCCAACCATCACTTTGCCCTGAAACACCCTGAATCAAAATCATGATTTTCACATTTCTTGAACTGAGTTTCAGCCAACATCACTTAGAGGCCATATAAACTCCAACCAAGCATCACAAACTCTTCAGAAGGATCAGTGGAGTTGATTTGAAGCAAAGAACTGGCCAGAAAGTACCAAAGGTGAAAGCTCAAGTTCAGGTTAGCTCAAGAACTTTTTTTTCCAGAACTCCCATTTTAAGTTTCTAAATGATCCCTTATGCTTCACTGATCACCATGATATGATTTGTTTTGAAAATGAGTGAAAAATGGCCATGTATGCTTGATCTGAAATTTTGCCCGTGAAACTTGATTGCTTCGATTCTTGTTGTTGATGTAATATAAATGGATTTCGTGCCTGGATTCTTATTTATTGTTTCTCATTGATCATTTCTGGAGAGTTTGAGGGCTTGGGGTTGCGTATTAAGAGAGATTGAATGAGAGGCTGGCCGAAGAAGATGACCGGAACACTGTTCCGGTCACCTGAAAGTAATTAGGGCTCAGATTAGGGTTTTAATCATAATTAGCGTAGTTTGAATTCTAGCCCTTGGATTGCACGCGAGGTCAATTCCCTCCCTTTTTCATTTGAACCCGGACCACTAGATCAGCATACTTCCATTAATTCTCAATTTAATTTTCCTTTTAATTGCATTTCTTCATCATTTTATTAAAAATAGCAAAACACTTTCAAAACTTTTTATCTTTTGCATTTCCCTTTCAAATATTTTTCTCATTCTGAAAATAATTTTTATTTTATTTTTTGCATAAAATTCGTATTTTTAAAATATTTAAATGTTTATTTTAATTAATTAATGAGAATTAATTAATTAAAATACCATTTAAGTTTCTAAAAATCACCAAAAAAATCACATTGCATCTTGATACATTTAGA
The DNA here is from genome assembly GCA_963966055.1 of Lathyrus aphaca. Lineage (NCBI taxonomy): Eukaryota > Viridiplantae > Streptophyta > Magnoliopsida > Fabales > Fabaceae > Lathyrus > Lathyrus aphaca. Next base: position 50,362,682 of record OZ014520.1, read on the forward strand.
AACATTATCAAACCCTTCACACAAATTTCTTTTTGGTTCTTGACCTATTTTGACATTTTTCTTTGGATTTAGGGTTCTTGAAAATCAATATTTTTATCCTAACTTAGAAAAATTCTCTCTGCCTAACCATGAAGAGTTTGATGATGGTTCTTTTTGAATTGCATCCCTCATGTCATGTAGTTTCTAGGATAAAATGGGCATGAATTTATCTTTCATTTTTTATTTGTTTTGCATTTTTCATTATGAGGTATCTTAAAACCCTAGCAAACTTAGGAAAATCATAAGTCCTTTAGGGTTTAGCTTCTGACCTTCCCCTTTGGACAGTGAACTCATATGGGTCTAGGGTACCTTTGATTCCATTTTCAATTTTTTATCATGTCATTTGCTTCTGATTTTGAATTTTGCATTGCATCTTGTACATAAACCCTAATTTTTGTCTTCATTTGCATTCATTCTTCATATGCTTGCATACATGAACTTACCATGACATTTTGTGCATCCACATGACATATAGAACATATTAGGACATATTGAAACCATGTTTGATCATTGCTTCATCCATTTGCCATGTTATGCATCCATTGCATTTCATAAGCTTTAATGTGCTTTCATGCTTCCTACATGCTTCACTTGCATTCCCATCTCTTGTATGATCATCCACATCTCTTGGTATGCTTTTTCATCATCCCATAGCATCATTTGCATCATGATATGCTTCTGACTTTGGCTTTCATCTTTGCACTTCATCTCATTTTCATTTTATTTCATCTCTTGTTGCTAACTTTCCAGGTGCTAAGTGTTTGAGAAGTGAATTTGCCTTCACTTCTCATCACCTCTTCTCATCCCTTTTATGCATCTTTGCTGCATTATATTTGTGAATTAGAGTGATATTTTTCACTCATGTTCCCTCCTCACTTTCTTTCTTCAAGCAACTTGTCTTCTTAAGTGAAGCAAGTTGTCTTGCTGCTTCTTGCTTCTCTTCTTTCATCCTGCTTCTTCCTTGGTGGCTTTTTCTCTTGAAGATCATCTTGCAAGCCTCACAAACCCTAGGAATACCCAATCATGATCACAATTAGGGTTTGATTAGTCCCCCCATTAGTTTTACCTTTGTGTCATCTTTGAGTCTCCTCTTCTCATCTCTTAATCAAGGACTAAACCTTAAAGGCTTTAAGGCTTTGTGATTAAGCTTATGCCTGCATCCTTCTATTAGGATGGAGTGTATAACTTTAATCCTAAGTGTTAAACCCTTAATGTGTTTAAACCCTTTAATCAATCCACTTAATAATCACTAAGACATCAAGCTTGTAACTTGGGCCTTGCATTAGGGTTCTATTTCTTCCTTAATTGGTTAAGAAGGACTAACCCTAGTGTTAATGGACAAGTCCCCCTCAAGTTGTCTTACAAACCCTAAAATCCACTTATTAATCTTACCATTAACTAAAATCCATTTAATAAAGGTCATGTTTTGTCATGAGGTTAATCCCTAATCATGGATTAAGTTGAGGAGCCTTTCTTAGCTTAAATGTTCTCATCTATTATCCTTCTATTAGGATGGTGTAATGGGTCCATTAAATCTTTGATTATGGCTTAAACTCATTACTTAGAACTAAACAAAAATACCAAAAACATCTAAATAAATTCAAGTAGGTTAATGATCTTAATCCTACATCATGGTGATTAAGTGTGAGGTGTTTACTTCATACTTAAGGTATTCTTATTACCCCTAATCAGAGGGAAGATGTGATGAGTTTACTAACCCTTGGTTTAGGCTTAAGCTCATTTTCTTATGACAAATTCAAAAAGCAATAAAAGATTGAAAACACAAAAACAAACAATAATCGTCTCCTCCGGGATTCTTTTCTCATCATCTTCACTCACAAACGAGAACTCGCTTCTTCCGTCTAATGCAAGTTAGTTACACTTCTTTTATTTCACTTCACATTTCTTTTGCACTGACACTTGCATTCTTTTCCAGCTTTTGCACACAGAATAGCACTGACACTACCCCTTTAAAACACACTCTTTCAAGCGTGGATCCCGTCGAGTACGGCGGACAATCTGGGTGCTAATACCTTCCTTGGTTGTAACCAACCCCCTTTCTCAGTTTCTCTTGTTCGCGACCGTCTTATCCATCTTTTCTTAGGTTTATGCAGCATTGCCTTTCCTTCGGGATAAAAATGCCTAGCTGGCGACTCTTTTCATTTCTTCTCTCCTTTCGCCGACCGTTCGCATCTGTACCCCTCTTGGCCCTGTGTCATTTAGTGGGAGCGACAACATGAAACTTGAAATTTTAGGATTTTTGCCAACTTTGAAAGGCCATATCTTGAGTTCTAGGATGAATCAAGACATGTTCTTGTACTTTTTGAAAAGGTAAAGACCTAATATACAACTTTCATGACCAAGAATTTTTCATTTGAAGCATTTTTGGTTGAGAAAAAGGAGGTTGAAAAACTTTCCCAAAATGGAAAGTTTCCATTACAAGTCATTTCCATTTTTGGCAACTTTGCAAATGGCTCAAAATTCTTCAATATTGTGAACTTAAAACCTCTTCTAAGATCAAATAAAGATCATATAACTTCAATTTTATGAAAATGCCCCTTTGGTTCCATTGTTGGGGGCCTCAGATGCCCTAATTTTGACTTAACTTGCTCAAGAAGTTACCCAGTGAACAAATGACTTCCACAATGAATTTCTTCATCAAACTTGGTACACATGATCCTTATAACATCTTAAGAACATTAGAAACAATAATGGCCCAAAAATTTGGAGTTAAGGCCTCTGAAACCAAAGCCCTAATTTTGGTCATATGTGTAGTGAAAACCCTAACTCTGCTTCCATGCCTAGCCAGTTCTTGTGATTTCTTGACTTCTATGAACTTTGAGGGATATAATATGATGGTAGAACACACATGGACCCTCTTGGAATGCTTTAAGACCTTTTGGGGTGGCTCAGATGGATCCTTGGATTGCTCAGATCACAAACCCTAGATGCAGATTGAACTTGAACTATGCAGTGAAACAAAAATGCAATATGAGATGGTATGCTTATGCTTATGCAAACATGAAAGATCATAATCCATGGTGTGATAAAGAGTGAGGGAAAATTTGGGGTGTTTACAAGCGGGTCTTTTTACACTAAGTATTTTCTTACTACGTCTGCGTTGACAGGGGAATGGAAGTCTTCTCCATCCATGGTTGTTAGCATCAAGGCTCCGCCTGAAAAAACCTTTTTAACCACGAATGGTCCTTCATAATTGGGTGTCCATTTGCCCCTGTGATCGTTAAGAGGAGGAAGAATCCTTTTCAGCACTAGGTCACCTGGTATGTACCTTTGAGGCTGTATCTTCTTGTCGAAAGCCTGTTTCATGCGCCATTGATACAACTGTCCATGGCATACAGCTGTTAGGTGTTTCTCTTCAATGAGGCTCAGATGATTATGTCTGGACCGGAGCCACTCAGCTTCATCTAGCTTAATGTCCATCATTAACCTCAACAAGGGAATCTCCACATTAATTGGTAGGACTGCCTTCATACCATATACCAATGAGAACGGGGTTGCCCTGGTCGAGGTACGTACTGACGTTCGGTACCCATGTAGCGCGAATGGTAGCATCTCATGCCAGTCTTTGTATGTCACAACCATCTTCTGCATGATCTTCTTGATGTTCTTGTTGGCTGCCTCGACGGTGCCATTCATCTTTGGGCGATACGGAGAAGAGTTTTGATGCTCTATTTTGAAATCCCGACACAAGTCAGTCATCATCTTGTTGTTGAGGCTAGAACCATTATCAATAATGATTCTTTCAGGAATTCCATACCGGCAAATGATGTCTCTTTTGATAAACTAGGCTACCATTTGTTTAGTAACGTTGGCATAAGACGCCGCTTCGACCCACTTCGTGAAATAGTCTATAGCAACCAGGATGAAGCGGTGACCATTGGAAGTTGTTGGCTCAATCTTTCCAATCATATCAATGCCCCACATGGCGAACGACCAAGGTGAAGACATGACACTCAAGGGATTTGGAGGTACATGGACCTTATCAGCATAAATTTGGCACTTTTGACATTTACGGGAATATTTACAGCAATTGTATTCCATGGTGATCCAATAATATCATGATCTCAACAGTTTCTTTGCCATAGCATGTCCTCCAGAATGGGTACCAAAGGAGCCTTCATGAACCTCTTGCATCAACAAGTATGCTTCGTGTCTATCCACGCATCTGAGCAGAACCATGTCGAAGTTTCTCTTATATAGCACATCATATTGATTCAAGAAGAATCCACTTGCTAGCCTTCTGAGAGTTTTCTTATCTTTATTGGACGCCCCAATCGGGTACTCTTGAGTCTTCAAGAATTTCTTGATATCATGATACCAAGGTTTGTTATCTTCACCACTATTAACTACAAAGACATAGGCAGGTCTTTCGAGACAAGAGACCATGATTCGAGGCACAAAATTCTCTTGACAAACTTTAATCATAGATGACAAAGTTGCTAGAGCATCAGCAAACTGATTTTCGTCTCGGGGAATATAACTCAACTTGACCTTGGTGAAGAAGGTTAGCAACCTCCTGGTATAATCCCTGTAAGGAACCAAGTGAGGTTGATGAACTAACCATTTGCCATTGACTTGGTTCACCACCAGAGCAGAATCTCCGAAGATCTCGAGGTTCTTGATTCGCGAATTGATTGCCTCTTCAACCCCCATGATGCAAGCTTCATACTCTGCCTCATTGTTAGTGCATTCGAAAGTCAACCGAGCAGCTAAAGGCATATGAACACCCTCTGTTAAGGTAATGACAACACCTATTCTGCTTCCGTTCATGTTCACAGCTCCGTCAAACATCAACTTCCATTTGGATTCAGGGTCTGGCCCCTCCTCCAGAAGTGGTTCTTCATAGTCTTTCAACTTGAGGAACATGATGTCCTCATCCGGAAACTCGAATTTCATGGGTTGATAATCGTCAATTGCCTACTGAGCCAGGTATTCTGACAATACACTCCCTTTGATTTCCTTTTGCAAAGTGTAATGGATATCATATTCCGTTAGAATCATCTTCCATCGGGCTACCCTCCCTATTAGAGCCGGCTTCTCAAAGATATACTTTATAGGATCCATCTTGGAAATTAGGAGAGTGGTGTGAGTCAGCATGTACTGTCTTAGTCGGAGAGCAGCCCATGCCAAAGCGCAGCAAGTTTTCTCGAGTAGTGAGTAGCGTGTCTCACAATCGGTAAACTTTTTGCTAAGGTAATAAATGGCATGCTCTTTTTGACCAGACTCGTCTTGCTGACCCAACACACATCCCATGGATCCTTCAAGCACAGTAAGGTACATGATCAAGGTTCTCCCTGGCACTGGAGGCATGAGAATCGGAGGTTCTAGCAGGTATTCCTTGATTCGATCAAAGGCTTGTTGGCAGTCTTCATTCCACTTGATAGCCTGATTCTTCCTCAGAAGTTTGAAGATAGGCTCACACGTAGCCGTTAGATGCGAGATAAACCGTGCAATGTAGTTTAGTCTCCCTAAGAAACCACGTACTTGTTTTTCACTCTTTGGCTCAGGCATCTCTTGGATGGCTTTTACTTTGGCCGGATCAACCTCAATTCCCCACTCACTAACGATGAAACCCAGTAGCTTGCCGGTACGTACCCCAAAAGTGCATTTGTTCGGATTCAACCTCAATCTGAACTTCCAGAGTCTGTCAAACAACTTTTCTAGATTGACCAAGTGCTCTTCTTCTCTTTGGGATTTTGCTATCATATCATCAACATAGACCTCAATCTCATGATGGATCATGTCGTGAAATAGCGTCACCATTGCTCGTTGGTAAGTGGCTCCAACATTCTTAATACCAAACGGCATGACCTTGTAACAGAAGGTGCCCCAAGGTGTGATGAAGGTAGTCTTTTCCATATCATCGGGAGACATCTTAATTTGGTTATAACCTGAAAACCCGTCCATGAAAGAGAACACAGAAAACTGAGCAGTATTATTAATAAGCACGTCTATGTGAGGCAGGGGTGTCATCTTTAGGGCTGGCCCGGTTTAAGTCCCTGTAATCTACACACATCCTGACTTTACCGTCTTTTTTAGGGACCGGTACAATATTATCAACCCATGAAGGGTAACTTGTCATAGCCAAGACACCAACATCAAATTGCTTCTATACTTCCTCTTTGATCTTGATTGCCATATCAGGGTGTATGCACTTCAACTTTTGCTTCACTGGTGGGCAGTCTTCTCTCAAAGGCAGCTTGTATACCACAATGTCAGTGTCTAAACCAGGCATGTCTTGATAGGACCAAGCGAAGACATCAACATATTCTCGAAGCATGGCAAGCAGACGAGTCTTGATAGATTCCTCTAATGCAGCCCTGATCTTAACTTCTTTCTTGTCTTCTTCGGTACCCAAGTTTATCACTTCAATGGCCTCTTCATGCGGCTGAAACATCTTTTCCTCCTGTTTTAGTAATTTGGCAAACTCTTCAGGTAGTTTGCAATCTTCTTCACCTTCCTCATCGGCTTGGTAAATCGGATTGTCAAAGTGATACTTAGCCATAGCAGGGTCGTCATTGATAAAATCCAGTGAAGAGCACCTGCATGAATGATGATTCATTCAGGGCTTTAGAAAGAGTTTGAGAAAATGAGAAACATTTCCACTTTTAAAACTTTTCTTTCTTTTTGAAAACAAAAGCAAGCAAAAAAAATGAAAGACAAGGAACAACATGGATGAATACAAAATGTCAGCTTTATTAATGATTATGGTAGTGTGTTAGGAACAAAGGAACCCTTACAATGAGCTACTATGCCCCGAGCAAGGCATAGTGCTTGAATACAGGAAAAGAAAATACAAAAATCATTACTCTTCAAAGGAAGTGACTGAAATGAGCCTTTCAGATGACCAATTGTTGAGCTGAGTCTCTGGAGCACAGGGTCTGATCCATTCGTCCAAGTCATAATCACTACCAACAGTTTCATCTTGCACTGCACCGATACACCCATAGTCAACCCATCCTGCACGTGTGAAGGTAATCGGGCTTTGACGACCTCTGGCGCTCTGTTCAGATGATGACTGCCCAGGCCGGTAGCCAACACCAAACATATCCTTCTTTTCTGATACTTCCACTGGATTTCCCGGCCTTCTCGCATTCCTAACTCCACCACCTTCAGAGCCTGTTTGTAAGATGCTATGGAGACCCATTTCTTTGATTCTTCGTAAGACGCTGCTGATAAAGATGCTAATTCAGTCTTCAAGGGCTCGAAAGCTTGACACAGAGTCTCAACTATATCACCGTCCATCTCTACATATTTAAATGAAGCTAGATGACTGATGAAGAGATCCTCCTCTCCACAGACCGTTACAATTTTCCCTTCCCAGATGAATTTCAATTTCTGATGAAGCATGGACGATACTGCCCCTGCCGAATGTATCTAGGGCCTCCCCAGTAAACAACTATATTCAGGTTGTATGTCCATTACATAGAATGTGGCATTGAAGATTTGTGGACCTACTTTGATTGGCAAGTCCACTTCCCCAAACACTGATCTTCTCGATCCATCAAACGCTCGAACCACCAGGTCACTGGGCTTCAGAATAACTCCGTCATAATCAAACTTCATTAATGCCTTCTTGGGAAGAACATTCAGTGATGATCCGGTATCCACCAATACATGAGATAACTTTGCACCTTTACACTCCAAAGAAATATGTAGTGCCCGATTGTGAGCACGACCCTCAGATGTTAGATCCATGTCAATAAAACCCAATCCATGACTGGCGTTGACATTGGATACCACAATTTCTAATTGGTTCACCGAGATATCCTGAGGTACATAGGCTTTGTTAAGGATGTTCAAGAGAGCTTTCATGTGAGAGTCAGAACACATTAATAGAGATAAGATAGAGATCTTTAACGAAGTCAGTTGCAAATGGTCCACGATCTTATAATCTCTCTTTTTTATGATTCTCTAAAATTCTTCAGCTTCTTTGTCAAATTTAATGTCTGGGTCAGCCACAGGTGTGGGCTCATTAGCAGTTACTGGTTGCTTCCCTCTAACCTTAGATTGAGCTTATGCAGTATCTCTGGGTGGTATTACATTGTTCCTTAGCGTCTTCGGCGCAAACAACCTTCCACTCCTAGTAAAACCTCCTACTCCCACATTCTCTAATTGAGCTGGAGATATACTAGGTGTGGCCAAATCTTGCTTCTGGCCGTTGCAATACACTTCACCTATGTAATACCATGGGATGGCCCTATCACTCTGGTACATCACTGGCCATGTAGTAGTGATAGTTATTGGTGCTACTCTGGCCTAAGGAGGAACTTGGGATGGATCATAGAAAATGGTCACCGTAGAAACTTCTTTTTCTTTTGCAACCTTGTCAAACTGTAGGACCCCTTCATCAATCATGCTTTGTATCCCCTTTTTCAACTGCTCACAACCATGGGGAACTTCAGCACACTCTGGACAATCATTTTCACAACCTGGAAAGATACCCTTCTGTGCCAAGCAAGCTTTGACAGCACTCAACGAAGTTTGCAGGTCATTGACATCACACACCAAATTCAGATTCTCTCTGTCATCAATTTCCCCAACTGTACCCCTATGAGGAGGCATGTGGTTTTGTATCACACTCAGAGTGGGAGCGAAATTAATTTCTTTGGAATCTAACAAGTCTTAGAACGCATACTTCAGGGCTTTGCGGTTTTCTGTGGTATGTCTGGGGGCTCCAGAATGGAATTCGCATCGGGAATTTTTATCATAACCTTCAGGGAGTTGCCTCAGCTTCAGAGGTTGTAAAGTTCTGAGCTGGACCATTTGGAGCTGGAGAGGATTCTTCAAGAGCTGTGAGTAAGACATAGGTGGAGTTTCAAAATGCCTTTCTCTGGTCTTCTGAGAATAATAGGGATGGGGAGCCCTCTGATGTTGATAACCCAGTTGGCATTGTCGTTACGGTTGTTGAACTTGTTGTTGATTAGGTTGAGCTTAGATAGTGACAGGAGCCACTTGCTGATAAACACATCTATTACCTCCGCTTCTCTGTGCATACACTGCCCCATTCTCTCCTTCCCTCCTCTTCATGAAAGGTTTCTTGACACCGGAAGCTGAAGCACCACCATTCTGGATCTTTCCCTGTTTAATCCAACTCTCTATCCTCTCGTCAATCAAGATAATATCTGAAAACCCGCTTGAAGAACACCCAACCAACCTTTCCATGAAATTCCCAGGAAGGGTGTCCAGGAAAAGGTCTACCATTTCTCTTTCTAGCAATGGTGGTTGCACCTTGTGTTGCACCCCAAAATTTGCCCTCACAATACAAGACTTTGTGTGCTAAGAAGGTTCACAAGGTTCACAAGACCTTTCATGAGGTTCATGAAGTTTACAAGACACTTTATGAGGTTCACAAGGTTCGCAAGACCTTTCATGAGGTTCATGAAGTTTACAAGACACTTTATGAGGTTCACAAAGTTCACAAGACACTTTATGAGGTTCACAAGTTTCACAAGACATCTTATGAGGTTCACAAGGTTCACAAAGTTCATCATTGGTCAGAAGATTTGACAATTCCCTCAGGCAAGGCATTCTCCTAAGCAGTGCATCCAAAACTAGGGTTTTGACTTTAATCAGGCTAAATGGATTTCCAAGACTTCAAGTGAGTTTCATAACATCTTATATGTGTTCAAGAATCCCCATGACAAATTTCAGAACTTTTCTCAAAGGTTTGCTCAGTCAGATGATCAGATAAGTCAAAATCAGTCAAAGTAGTTAAAAAGTCAAACAGAGGTCAACTGTGGTCAAACCAAAGTCAAACTTCATGATTTTTTGCCAACATCAAGTATATGAAGTAAAATTCATCATTTGATCAAGGGTTGTTCATGATTCATCAAGGAGATTTCAGATCATCAAGAATCAAGGGTTTCTAAATTAGGGTTTCCTCAGGAAAAGTCAACTGAACTTTGACCAGCCATAACTTTCACATGCTTCATCACCAATTTTCCATCCAAAGCTCATTTTGAAGGAAATTGAATTCTCTACAACTTTTTGTCTCGCAAGCCAAGCTCAAAAATGCTTCATTTGGAAGGTATGAGCTAAGACATTATAGGTCCTTTTGAAAGTCAACAAAAAGTCAACAACTTCAAAAGGGCATAACTTGAGAATGGTAAATGATATGGACATTAAACCAATGGGGTTGGTTAGAGGACTCTTCAAGATTTCCAAAAAGTCCAAGAACACCCTCATAGCATTAAAATTTAAGGATATGTGACCTTGCAAAGTTGGGAAATTTTTGGGTGGTTTATAAAGGAAATAGGGTCTTAGAACCAAATTTTTCTAAATGGGCTGAACTTTTGGTGACCCAAAGTGATACATGACATCATGCACGAAATTTATTTAATATTTTCATAATTTTATTTTATTTAATTTATTTATTATGATTTTTATATTAAAAAATCATTTTAAATTTAAATAAAATATCAAATGTGAAAATTTAAAATATATTTCTCTTCTAGAAAGTCATAAATATAATTTGGATTGAATTGATACAACATTGATGAAGATTGGCTTGAAATAGAAAGGTCTTATTCAAGAATATTTGATTTTTTAAGCTTTAATCTTTTTCAATCTCCAAAATCCAAAAAGTCCATGCAATGATCAAATCTCTTGACCTAATTTGATTCTACTACAAGTATACAACATAACCCAATCACAAAGACACGAATTCCCTGCCTCAAAGAGTAAGTTCATACATCAAAAAAAATCACAAAAATTCAAATTCGGATTCCAAGTTACAGCCACTTTCAAGGCAATTTGAAGGTTGCAACTTATTACTGGATGTTCATAGAGTGATTTTGGATCATAACATTGCATCTTCATGACCTAAATTGCATAAACCGAATCATGGCTTCAAGTTTATTTTTCAAATTTCGATTTCATTGATTGACTGAATTTAAATTGTTTTTGATTGCTGGATGATGTTTGTAATGACCCCTGGATTGATTCTGGGTAGTTTAATTGAGTTTTTCGTGCAGGTATCATGATTCACCATGGCTAGGGTTTCGGCCAAGCAATTAGGGTTTTACTTTAAACCTAATATAAATGAATTCTAAGGACATAGAACAGTCATGTGAACTCTGGGGATCATAATGCACCAATTAATTTTAAGAAATTTCACTGTTTTGATGGTAATCCAATTTCGTAGGTTTCTGTTTTGAAAAATTCGCAGGAAACCTCATAGGTAAAATCGCAGCAAAAAACGCAGGTCTGGAGGAAGAAGAAGAAGCCAGCGCGCGCGTTTTAGAATTCAAATATTACTCATAATATTTTTAGAATTGTTTGTGGTTTTGTTTCACAGTTGCAGTGTTAGCTCAGTGGTAATGGACGCGCGCGTATTGCTTGAGGGCCTTGGTTCGAATCCTGGGCTCAGCAACTTTTTCTTGTTTTTCCATTTAATTAACAGGCTTAATATATTATGCAATGTTGTGAATGGTACATCAGTTGCGCCCTCCCGACTGGAATGGTAAGTGTGTTTGTGTATTGCGTAAAGGTCCTGGGTTCGAATCCCCCCCAGGCCTTTTGTGTTATTTGCTTTGTTTTTTTTATGATTGTTCAGGATAAACAACAAAACCTGATGGTGTCTATTCTCTATCACACGCGCGTGCATGGCCCAGTGGTGAAAGTGTTGGTCCTGAAGGTTGGAAGCTTAGGGACTGGGTTCAAATCCCAGCCCAGGCAGGTTTTGGTTTTTCATTCTTTTCTTTTGATTTTTGTTATTTAATTAATTTCTATTTAAACAAATTCAAATAATAAAATAAATAGGATGTTTATATTATTTTAGAATTCATTCTTTATAATTTTAATCTTATAGGAAAAATTATTTATTTTTGTAAATTATTAATATTATAAAATTTTGTATAATAATTTAATTAATCCTAATTTATTTTTATAAAAAAAGCATATAAACCCTAAATATTTTTAAAACCTAATTTTCACAAACCCTAATTTTCCTTTACCTAAAATTTAATTCTATTATAACTTTTGATTTATTATTTATAAACTTTAATCATGTACATATTTCTATAATCTGTTTATAATTTAATTATATTATATAAATATGCTTAAAATAATTAAAATTCTTAATTTAATTTTGTAAATATAATAATATGATTATTCAATATGTATATATTTTATAATTTGTTTATGATTTAATTCTTGTATGTAATTCTTTAATATATGCTTAAAAATAATTAAAATTTGTTAATTTAATATAATTTATTTTCATAATATGTTTATAATTAACCTAATTTTTATAATTTTGTACATAATTTAAAATTTTATGATAATTGGTATATAATTGTTTATATTTTCTTCTTAATCTTAAAAAATAATTGTTTATATAAAAAATAGATCTTTTAATTATTATGCTAATATTCTTATTTATTTTTAATGCTCTTTATTTTATTATGATATTTGTTTTGTTACTAACCCCATTTATATTTTGTGATTTATTATTATTATTACTAACCCAATTATATTATTATTATTATTTTGCTTATTTATTTAATTTGCTTTAATTATTATTATTATTATGTAATTGTTTCCTTTATGTAATATTGTAATAGTAATATTTAATATTTATTTTATGCTATGGTTAGTAAAATAGGGAGTGAAATATGTTTGTATTTAAAATTAATTTAGATCACTAATTTAAAGATAAATATTTAAATTGTACACTCACACACATAAGTCGATCTTTGATCGCCATCTCACTTCCTTAAGGATACCTCTCAAGTTGCCTAATCAAAAGGTCAAGTAGGGTGTATAAAGCAAAGTCCCTCATTTCACATCATCTAGTCCCTTAAACAGATAAAAAGATCAAGTCCCTTCGAATGTTGCCTTCGTAATGATCTTGTCCCTTTCGAATAAAGATGATAAGTCCCTTCGAATTGCTTATACACCCCACAGTTGCCTAAATAACAGATGTCCCTTCACTTGTCCCATACATCCAAGGTAATGACTACCTATTCCTTAATAATAGGGATATTCTTACCATTTAAAGGATTCAAGAACAGAAAAGACTTAAACTTAGGGTAGGTTCCTCTTAGATACTTGCTCACTTTTCAAAAACATTTCAAACACTTCACACATTTTAAACAATTTTCAAAACAAAGGTTTTTTACGCATCCGTACATGGATCATTATAAAACTCTTAAGAAAATTTCTATTCACACACTTCACATTTCAAAAACATTTTAAAGTGAGCTAAGTAACTAAGAGCCCATGGATAACCATGGATGTAAAGGGTGCTAACACCTTCCCTTTACATAACCTACCCCCCGGACCCAAAAATCCTTTAAAAGGTATTTCCTGTTCTTTTATGCCTTTCCTTTGGATAAAATAAAAGTCGGTGGCGACTCTTGCTATCCGCAACATAACTAAAGTCAGTTCTCCCACCGTGTTACAGAACTGGCGACTCTGCTGGGGATTTAATAAAAGAGGGGTACCCTTAGGAATTAGATCACTTTAAATTGTTTGCCTTGTTTGCTTTATACTTATCTGTTGGGTGCTCTTGTGTGTGAAAGATCCTAACCCGGATCTAGTGTACCTTAGGTAAATGGCAATAGACCAAGGAAACTGTACGGCGTATACCGATATGGTTGATCTGGTGGTCATAGTTAGTGTGACTTCTTGGTTGGTGCTTATGTTCCTTAAGTCAAGTTGAGGATAATATGAGGCTGCCATACGTTGTCAATACACTAACTAACTTTTAGAACCCTAGTTATCCCATCTTGGCCCTTAGAAAAGTAGTGAGATAACCGGCTTTGGTGAAGACTGAAGTTGGTTGATACTCGATGCTACGCTCATTGAGATTCTAAACTTGGAGGGTTTTGGTTGGCAAGTAAGTTGCCTACTGAACAACCACCCTTGTGAAGGATCAATGATATTGAGATCCCTTAGAACCTGGTTACTTTATAGGACAGGATGAACCATCTAAACTTCAGGGGAGGGTACTTACCTTTGAACCTCATGCAAGCCTTTAAACCTAGGGCTATTGTGTGACTTGTTTGTGTGTGCCACATGTTTGTGATTGAGCATAACATCATGACATCATCATGCATCATAAGCATAGCATTTTCACTAACCATTTCAAGGACCAAAGGATTTATCTTTGTTCTTTGTTGCAGGTCATGGCTTCTGCTCGTAGAAACACTATCAGGATCAACTTTGTAGGCATACCTCCTAAGCTTAAAGAGTTGGTTTCTCAAGTGTCTGATAACTCCCGGTTCATCAAGAGACATGGTCACCTGTTGGATCTGGTCACTTCAGGGTTCAATGAGGACATGATGAGTGTTCTGTTTCAGTTCTTTGATCCTAAACACCATTGCTTCACATTCCCCGACAATCAGTTGGTTCCAACAATGGAAGAGTTCTCTAAACTTCTGGGTATACCTGTTCTTGATCAGAAACCATTCACAGGCTTGGAAAAGGAGCATAAACCTGAGGTTATTGCTGCAGCTCTACATCTGAAGAAGTCTGACATTGTTCTAGAAACGAGAAGCGGAGTTAAAGGTATTCTTGCTAAGGTGTTGATAGAGAAGGCTCAAATGTTCTTGAAAGTCATGAGCTATGATGCTTTTGAGAAGATCTTAGCCTTGTTGATTTATGGCTTAGTATTGTTCCCCAATCCAGATCAGTTCATAGACGTTCATGCCATCAATATATTTCTGAGTCACAACCCAGTGCCTACATTGCTTGGAGACATCCTGCATTCTCTTCATACTCGTACTACAAGGGCACGAGGAACTTTGATGTGCTGCATACCTTTGCTATCTAGGTGGTTTATTTCTCACCTTCCTCGCTCAGTAATGAAGAATGAACAAGGGTTCAGGTGGTCCAAAAGGATCATGTCACTCTCGCATTCAGATATTCATTGGTGCTCCAGATCTATGGAGAATGTCACTATCATTGACCGTTGTGGGGAGTTTCCTAATGTGCCACTTCTAGGCATAAGAGGAGGCATTACTTACAACCCTTCCTTAGCTTTACGACAGTTTGGTTACGCTCGGAGTGATGGTCCACATGACATGTTGATTCAGGGTATTGTGTTTGACTACGACAACGATCTGCAAGGTTACCGTCAGAGATTCATACGAGCATGGGGGAAAGTGAACAAGGTTGACAGCAAGACTCTGGATCCTAAGTACACTATTCCTATGGAAGCTTATCTCAGATGGGTGCGATCTCGTGCTCAGACTCTCATGATGCCATATCCAGCTATCCTGCCAGTTACCATGGAACCTGTTGCTGAAGGAGATACTTCTTATACCATCTTTCACCCAGACATGCCTACTGACATGGAAGACTTACAGAGATCTTGGATCCAGTTGAAGGAGCAAAGGGATACTTTCGAGGCTCATTACAAAGCAAGCCAAGAAAGAATCCTGGAACTAACAAAGCAACTTCACGAGGAACGGAATCTCAACTCATACCTCAACACAAAGAGGAAACGTCCATGGGAGACTTACAACCCCATCTCTTGTATTTATTGTATTTCATTTTCTGTAAGCCCAAGAGGCAAAACAAATTTATTACTAATAAAAGTTTACCTTCTTGTTTGTTTAAACAAATTTAAATCTTGCGGTCCTTGAAAACATTGCATACGCATTAATACATCATATCATTGCATCACAGGTTTATTGTGCACAGGTTTCTTATATTCTCGCTGTTTATTTCAGCAATGGCTCTTGAGCAAACAGTTAAGGATCTCCAGGCACAAAATGCACAGTTCCAAGAGCTGATCCTGAACTTGTCCAAGGGGCAAGATGAATTGAAGACACTGCTGGCCAAGAAGACTAAGAAGACTAGAAGGTCAGGAGGCCTAATCAACATGGGAAGAAGGTTCAGAGGTCCTGTCAAGACCAAGGAACAAGTTGAAGACTATGAGTCTGAAGAGTCTGATAAAGAGGGAGGCAGTCTCCACAATACAATGGGGGACTCTGATTCTGAGGCTAACTACTATCATGAGCCTAATGAGGACAAGTTCAAGATGCTGGTGGATAGGATGGATGCTATGGAATTACAGAAATCTTCCGGGCTGGATTTTGAAGACCTGAGTTTGATATCTAGGGTAGTTATACCCATTGGTTTCAAGGTTCCTACTTTTGTTGTTTATGATGGTGTCTCTTGTCCCAAGCTGCATCTAAGGTCTTATGTCCGGAGAATCCAACCCCATACTGCTGATAAGAAGTTGTGGATCCATTTCTTCCAAGAGAGCTTATCTGGAGCTCAACTGGAATGGTACTACCAGTTGGAAAGTGTCAACATCCGGGATTGGAATGATCTTGCTGAAGCCTTCTATAAGCAGTATCAATACAATGCTGATTTAGCCCCTACTCGCATGCAACTTCAGAGCATGTCTATGGGTGCTAAAGAGAGTTTCAAGGAGTATGCTCAGAAGTGGAGAGACTTGGCTGGAAGAGTGCAACCACCTCTGACTGACAGGGAGTTAGTTGATATGTTCATGTGTACGTTGAATGGTCCTTTTTACAGTCATCTCATTGGAAGCTCATCATCTGGCTTCACTGAGTTGATAATAACAGGAGAGCGTGTAGAAAGTGGTATCAGGAGTGGCAAGATTCAAGTGGGTGCTTCTTCATCAGGTGCTGCAAAAAAGCCTCCTAGCGGGAAGAAAGAGTCAAATGTTGTTTATGGTCAACCTGATCGTAATAGAAGGCATCAGTCTGTGAGTGCAGTTCATATCTCCAATCCAACTCCTACAACACCAGAGCAGCCATAGGGAAATCAACAGAGGGCTAGAAGGCAGTTCACTAAGATCAACATGTCAATGGCCCAAGCATTGCAACACTTGTTGAAGGCTGAACTTATCACTCTGAAAGATGCTCCTCAGAATCCTAATGTTACCTCTCCCAGGTACAATCCTAATGCACGATGTGCATATCATTTGAATTGTCAGGGACATGATACCAATAGTTGCTGGGTACTGAAGAACAAAATTCAAGATATGATTGATGCTGGAGAGATTGAGTTTGACCCTCCGGGTACTCCAAATGTGATTACTGCTCCCATGCCAAATCATGAGAAGACTGTCAATGCCATTGATGAAGATTCACATATTTCCTCAGTTGCAGAGTTGACTACACCATTGTCTGTTATCAAGAAGAAGCTAGTACAAGCTGGGTTCTTTCCAGGTTGTCGTGAAGATTGTTTATATTGTACCTATAAGCCGAATAGCTGCTGGAGGTTGAGAGATGGAATTCAACGTCTCATGAATAACTATACCATAGTGTTTGAGAGGACACCACCTTCTGTAGAGAGTATGGTTGATCATATAACTAAGCGTGCGAAGGTTGAAGAGGTGGATATGGTTGATAAAGTGCCGGTGAGGATTACTTCTAAGGGACCTGTCAAAATCACTCATAAGGGACCAATTAAGATTACTGCTGAAGGCCCTGTGAAGATTGTTGCTGAAGCTAGAGTGGCTCCTATGGTCATTACCACTTCTGGTCCTATTCCGTATACTTCTGACAAAGTTGTGCCTTGGCATTATGGGTCTGATGTTTATATCCATGGTGTTAAGCAGGAACCCTTAGCTGATATGCATGTTGATGTTGATAACATTGCTGGATCTAGTAAGATCACACGAAGCGGAAGAGTTTTCTCTCCTCCAGTTACTTCCAAGAATGCAGTTACTCCAGCCGCCACCTCCACCACTGATGCTCGGGGCAAAGGTCCTGTTATTGAACCTATACCTACTGATATGCCAGCTGCTGATGATCTCTCTAAGCAGATGGAAGAAGTATTGAAAATCATTCGCAAGAGTGATTATGACATTGTTGATCAGTTGGGGCATACTCCCTCCAAGATTTCTATGTTGTCTTTGTTGTTATGTTCTGAGGCTCATGCCAAGGCCTTGATTAAGTTTCTGAAGACTGCTCATGTACCCAATGAAATTTCTGTTGACCAGTTTGAAAATTGTGTTGCACATTTGACCTATGATAATGGGTTAGGTTTCTCCGACGCTGATTTAACTCCGGCCAAGAGGGATCATAACAGGGCTCTACATATCTCCATTGAATGCAGGGGCACTACCCTGTCACATGTATTGATAGACAATGGTTCCTCTCTGAATGTGTTGCCCAAAGAAGTCCTGAATAAGCTTAGTCCTGAAGATGTTGTGTTGAAGCCCAGTAATATAATGGTGAAGGCTTTTGATGGTTCGAGAAGGGTGGTGCATGGAGAAATTGATCTCCCAATCAAAGTTGGTTCTCAGGTTTTCAATGCTACCTTTTATGTCATGGATATTCGTCCGTCATATTCTTGTTTGCTTGGGCGTCCCTGGATCCATGGGGCAGGTGCTGTAACTTCCACTTTACATCAAAAGCTAAGATATCTGGTAGAAGGAAAGGTTGTTACTGTCTATGGGGAGGAAGGATATGTTGTTAGCCATGTGAACACCTTTAAGTATCTTGAAGTGGAAGGTGAATATGTTGAAACTCCGTGTCAGACATTTGAAGTGGTTCCTTGGATTGTTAATGATTATGAAGCTCCTCCTGTTGTCAAGAAAGTTCCTGTAGTCACCAGAGTACCTCCTACAATGGCTTCCCTTAAAGATGCTAGAGCTGTGGTGGATGAAGTTGGTTGTACTATTTGGGGTCAGCTTCCTGATATTCCGTACAAGTCTGACAAATTTGGTTTGGGTTTCACTGCAGAGTCCCAGAAGGTTGTTCGTCGTGCTCGTGCTGTTCGTATCACCAATCAGGGGATTATGAAGAACCAGATCAATGATGTGGGTGACTATGATGAAGACTACAATTTGGATGCTTGGATTTTTCCTACTGTGGGTGTTGGGCTCAATAACTGGAAGGCTGAAGATGTTATTCATATCTCCTTTAGTCAGGAGTAAATACTATTACTGTGTTGTTACTTTTAAGTTTGTAATTTCTTGAACAATTAAAACTCTCAAGCCTCGTGCCTTACCCGGGGCACAATGGTATGCTTGTTACGGGATGTCATTTCATTTGCATACTTCATTCAATAAAAATCAGTGGACGTTTCGTTTTCGTAAATATTGTGTTCCTTGTCTTTCTTTTCTTTTATTTTTGTTTTATCAGCTATGTGTTCTTACACACACCCACATCACTAAAATGCAGATCCTCATCCACTCTGGATCCTGTTGATAACAGTTCTACTATTGCCAATTATAATTTCGAGAATCCGATCTATCAAGCTGAAGACGGAAATGAGGACGATTGTGAAGTACCTGTAGAGCTTGCTAGGTTGTTACAACAAGAAGAGAAAGCTATACAGCCACATGAAGAGCCAATCGAAGTTGTGAATTTGGGAACTGAAGAAAACAGGAAAGAGGTCAAGATAGGGGCTGAATTAGAGGATAGTGTCAAGAGCAGATTGATTCAAATGTTACGTGACTATGTGGAGATCTTTGCTTGGTCTTATGAAGATATGCCAGTGTTGGATACAGACATTGTGGTTCACCGTTTACCAGTAAAAGAAGATTGTCGTCCAAAGAAACAGAAGGTTCGTTGTATGCGTCCTGAAATGTCAGAGAAGATCAAAGCAGAGGTAATGAAACAGTTTGATGCAGGGTTCTTAGCTGTGACTTCTTATCCTCAGTGGGTTGCAAATGTTGTGTTGGTACCCAAAAAGATGGTAAGGTATGTATGTGTGTAGACTACAGGGATTTGAACAAGGCCAGCCCCAAAGATGACTTTCCACTTCCTCATATTGATGTTCTAGTAGACAACACTGCTCAGCATAAGGTATTCTCTTTTATGGATGGTTTCTCTGGTTATAATCAGATCAAGATGGCACCTGAAGATATGGAAAAGACAACATTTGTTACACAATGGGGCACCTTTTGCTATAAGGTGATGCCATTTGGTTTGAAGAATGCAGGGGCAACATATCAGCGTGCTATGGTGGCTTTGTTTCATGATATGATACATCATGAGATAGAGGTATATGTGGATGATATGATAGCCAGGTCCCAGAATGAAGAACAACATCTTGATCATTTGCATAAGTTGTTTGAGAGGTTGAAGAAATACAAGTTGAGATTGAACCCAAACAAGTGTACTTTTGGAGTTAGATCTGGCAAGCTCCTGGGTTTCATTGTCAGTGGAAAAGGTATTGAAGTGGATCCTGCAAAAGTGAAAGCTATACGAGAGATGCCAGCTCCACGTACTGAGAAGGAAGTTAGAGGTTTCTTGGGACGATTGAATTATATTGCAAGATTTATTTCCCAATTAACTGCCACCTGTGAGCCAATCTTCAAGTTGTTGAAGAAAGATCAGGTGATGGAATGGAATGATGAGTGCCAGACTGCCTTTGATGAAATCAAGAAATATCTGCTAGAACCTCCAATTTTGATGCCACCAGTTGATGGAAGACCCTTGATTATGTACTTAACAGTGTTAGATAACTCAATGGGGTGTGTCTTGGGGCAACATGACGAGTCTGGTCGAAAAGAGCAGGCAATATACTACCTTAGCAAAAAGTTTACCGACTGTGAAACAAGATACTCACTGCTCGAGAAAACTTGTTGCGCTTTGGCATGGGCTGCTCGCCGACTAAGACAGTGCATGTTGACTCATACTACCTTATTGATTTCGAAGATGGATCCAATCAAGTACATATTCGAGAAACCTGCTCTCTCCAGAAGAATAGTGAGATGGCAAATGATATTGACAGAATATGATATACAGTATACTACTCAGAAGGCCATTAAAGGAAGTGTTGTGGCTGATCATTTGGCTCATCAAGAAGTGGATGATTATCAGTCAATGAGTTTTGAGTTCCCTGATGAAGATATTATGATTATTACCAAAGAACCTGGACAATATGACGGACCTGAACAAGGATCCCGATGGACTATGGTTTTTGATGGTGCTTCCAATGCACTTGGTAATGGTGTTGGTGTTGTGATCAGTTCCCCTGAAGGTTGTCATACCCCGATTACTGCCAGACTTTGTTTCTATTGTACCAATAACATGGCTGAGTATGAGGCATGTATCCTGGGTATCAAAGCTTCCATTGATATGAAGATTCAATTCCTAGACGTGTATGGAGATTCAGCCCTGGTAGTAAGTCAGATCAAAGGAGATTGGGATACCAAACATGATAACCTCATTCCTTACAGAGAGCATGTGTTGTCTTTGATCCCACATTTCAAAGAGATTACCTTTGGACATATTCCATGGAGAGAGAATCAGTTGGCAGATGCCTTGGCCACCATGGCATCTATGTTTGAGATCAGCTGGTATGATGAGGCTCCCAAGATTACCATTGATAGATTTGAGAAGCCTGCATACTGCAATGAGATTGACACTGAAGAAGCAGAAGAGAAGCCTTGGTTTTATGAAGTGAAAAGATATCTTGAAGCTCAGGAGTTCCCTGAAGGGGCATCTGTCAAAGATAGGAAATTTCTGAGAAGGTTTTCTGCTAAGTTCTTTTTGAGTAATGGAATTTTGTACAAGCGCAATCATGATTCAACTATGCTTCGTTGTATGGATAAGAAGGAAGCTATAGAGATTATGGAAGAAATGCATGATGGGATCTTTGGCACTCATTCTAGTGGACATACCATGGCAAAGAAGATATTGAGAGCAGGTTACTATTGGTCTACCATGGAAGCTGATTGCTATCAACACTCCAGAACATGTCACAAGTGTCAAATCTATGCTGATAAAGTGCATATACCTCCATCACCATTGAATGTGTTGACTGCTCCTTGGCCTTTTGCCATGTGGGGCATTGATATGATTGGTGAGATCAAGCCTACTGCTTCTAATGGGCATCGTTTCATCCTGGTGGCTATTGATTACTGCACGAAGTGGGTGGAGGCAGCTTCATTCGCATCTATTACCAAGAATGTTGTGGCTCGATTCATTAAGAATAATCTCATATGTAGGTATGGCATCCCTGAAAGGATTATTACTGACAATGGCTCTAATCTGAACAACACTATGATTACTGATCTCTGCACGCAGTTCAAGATTAAGCATCACAACTCTTCTCCGTATCGTCCGAAGATGAATGGGGCAGTTGAAGCTGCTAATAAGAACATTAAGAAGATTATACAGAAGATGACTGTGACTTACAAGGATTGGCATGAGATGTTACCATTTGCTCTTCATGGTTATCGTACCACAATACGTACTTCAACAGGGGCAACCCCATTCTCCTTAGTCTATGGCATGGAAGCAGTTCTGCCCATTGAAGTTCAGATTCCCTCCTTAAGAATTATGAAGAATGCAGGTTCAGATGAAGATGAGTGGATTCAGACTCGACTTGACCAGATAAATTTGATTGATGAGAAGAGGCTAGCAACAGTTTGTCATGGCCAGATGTACCAGAAACGAATGATCAAAGCGTTTAACAAGAAGGTTAAGCCAACGGTATATCAGGTTGGTGATTTGGTAATCAAGCGTATCATATTACCACAGGGTGATCCTAGGGGCAAGTGGACTCCTACATATGAAGGACCATTTGTGGTCAAAACAGTATTCTCAGGAGGTGCCATGATACTTACTACTATGGATGGTGAAGATTTCCCACAGCCTGTAAACACAGACATAGTTAAAAAATACAACGCATAAAAAGAGACCCGTTAGGTTGACTGGCCTAGGAAAAAATAAGGGCATCCCGGCGAACCAAAAGGGTTCAGGCAAAAATTAGGGATATATATAAAAAATGTACACCCGGCAAGTCGAAAACCTGAAAAGGCGGCTTGGGCAAAAAAGGGTATCCCGGTGGATTGAAAACCTGAAAGGGCAATCCAGGCAAATGTTAGGGATTAAAGCGTATGACTATGTCTCGTTTGGATCACCCATGAAACTACAACCAGTTGTGTTACTTACTCAAGTTTGAACAGATAAAGCTCAATCCAATCATCTCCGTCTCGACAGCAGAAGATGAGATACTTGAAGATAATGGCAATAGTAGAATTGAAACTCAATAGGATTATTTCTCACATAGCTGATTTTCTTTGTTTTGTAAAACTTTATGACAAATTCCTCTTACTAGGATTTCTGTCTCCTTGTACAAACCTACTTATGCATAGGTCACTTTTTGATATAAATAAAATTCCATCTTTGAGTCCTGATTTACTTTTACCCTATTTACATAAGCGAAACGTCCATTGATTGTGTTTGAATGTATGTATGCTTTTGAATATGATTGATGTTTACCAGAAATGCATGTATGCTTAATATGATTGATGTTTACCAGAAATGCATGAAAATGCAGTAATAGTATTTACTAAGGACGAACGAGGGAAGGAATTCAACGAAGCTTCGCCGGTTCATCCCCACAAGATAGCTACAAAACCCCCAGTAGGGCAAATCCACCTTCATAAATACTTCAAGTCATATCTCCCCTGGAATTTATATCCATCTCTTTTATCCTCATACGGATAGTCGGGAATTTACTCTTCCAATAGGAGTACGACGAACGAAGACAGGAGGTTATGGTTACCTTACTATCGAACGAAGACGGGAGGTTATATATACTATATTATCAAAACAAGACGGGAACGAGTTCCTCATATTCTCCAGCAACAAATCGGGATTTATTTTCCCTGGCCAGCAGTTGTTATACGAAGATATCCAGACGCTCCAGGCTGCATGATCCATTCATACATCATTTACATCATATCATACATATCCATAAATACATAATACATTACTTAGGTGCATCATATTATACATGCATACATAATGCATAAACTAATATTATCATACAAAATGTTATAATCTTGTTTTTCAGATTAATTCTCCAGCAGACAAACTTCATCAACAACTTGTGACTATTGGGTCGTTGTTTATCTTCCCAAAAGTTATCATTTCCTCAGGACGTTGTTTATCCTCCTGAAAGCTTCTTATACCTCAGGACGTTGTTTATCCTCCTGAAAGCATACCATTTCCTCAGGACGTTGTTTATCCTCCTGAAAGCTATCATTTCCTTGGGACGTGGTTTATCCTCCTGAAAGCATCTCATGACTTTGGGCCGTTGTTTATCTTCCCAAAGGTTACATCATTATACCTCAGGACGTTGTTTATCCTCCTGTAGGCTACCATTTCCTCAGGACGTTGTTTATCCTCCTGAAAGCTTCTTATACCTCAGGACGTTGTTTATCCTCCTGAAAGCATATCATGACCTTGGGCCGTTGTTTATCTTCCCAAAGGTTACATCATTATACCTCAGGACGTTGTTTATCCTCCTGAAAGCATATCATGACCTTGGGCCGTTGTTTATCCTCCCAAAGGTTACCTCATTATTATGGGACGTTGTTTATCTTCCCAGAAAGTTATATCTTCATATCTTGGACTGCTTTATCCTCCAAGAGATGTATTTGAAGAACTTTTCTCCAAGTGGCATCTTTAAGCCCACTCAAGCATATTCAACTAGTCATCAGTATCACTCTACGCACCGGTGAGTGCAAATTTTTGGGCTTTTGTGTTCAATCCCCTTCAACCTTCCAGGTCACGACTGGCAAATATACCAATCTAACCCCTCAGGTTTCAGAAAATTGAAAAGGGGCAGCTGTTGCACCCCAAAATTTGCCCTCACAATACAAGACTTTGTGTGCTAAGAAGGTTCACAAGGTTCACAAGACCTTTCATGAGGTTCATGAAGTTTACAAGACACTTTATGAGGTTCACAAGGTTCACAAGACCTTTCATGAGGTTCATGAAGTTTACAAGACACTTTATGAGGTTCACAAAGTTCACAAGACACTTTATGAGGTTCACAAGGTTCACAAGACATCTTATGAGGTTCACAAGGTTCACAAAGTTCATCATTGGTCAAAAGATTTGACAATTCCCTCAGGCAAGGCATTCTCCTAAGCAGTGCATCCAAAACTAGGGTTTTGACTTTAATCAGGCTAAATGGATTTCCAAGACTTCAAGTGAGTTTCATAACATCTTATATGTGTTCAAGAATCCCCATGACAAATTTCAGAACTTTTCTCAAAGGTTTGCTCAGTCAGATGATCAGATAAGTCAAAATCAATCAAAGCAGTTAAAAAGTCAAACAGAGGTCAACTGTGGTCAAACCAAAGTCAAACTTCATGATTTTTTGCCAACATCAATTATATGAAGTAAAATTCATCATTTGATCAAGGGTTGATCATGATTCATCAAGGAGATTTCAGATCATCAAGAATCAAGGGTTTCTAAATTAGGGTTTCCTCAGGAAAAGTCAACTAAACTTTGACCAGCCATAACTTTCACATGCTTCATCACCAATTTTCCATACAAAGCTCATTTTGAAGGAAATTGAATTCTCTACAACTTTGTGTCTCACAAGCCAAGCTCAAAAATGCTTCATTTGGAAGGTATGAGCTAAGACATTATAGGTCCTTTTGAAAGTCAACAACTTCAAAAGGGCATAACTTGAGAATGGTAAATTATATGGACATGAAACCAATGGGGTTGGTTATAGGACTCTTCAAGCTTTCCAAAAAGTCCAAGAACACCCTTATAGCATTAAAATTGAAGGATATGTGACCTTGCAAAGTTGGGAAATTTTTGGGTGGTTTATAAAGGAAATAGGGTCTTAGAACCAAATTTTTCTAAATGGGCTGAACTTTTGGTGACCCAAAGTGATACATGACATCATGCACGAAATTTATTTAATATTTTCATAATTTTATTTTATTTTATTTATTTATTATGATTTTTATATTAAAAAATCATTTTAAATTTAAATAAAATATCAAATGTGAAAATTTAAAATATATTTCTCTTCTAGAAGGTCATAAATATAATTTGGATTGAATTGATACAACATTGATGAAGATTGGCTTGAAATAGAAAGGTCTTATTCAAGAATATTTGATTTTTTAAGCTTTAATCTTTTTCAATCTCCAAAATCCATAAAGTCCATGCAATGATCAAATCTCTTGACCTAATTTGATTCTACTATAAGTATACAACATAACCCAATCACAAAGACACGAATTCCCTGCCTCAAAGAGTAAGTTCATACATCAAAAAAAATCACAAAAATTCAAATTCGGATTCCAAGTTACAGCCACTTTCAAGGCAATTTGAAGGTTGCAACTTATTACTGGATGTTCATAGAGTGATTTTGGATCATAACATTGCATCTTCATGACCTAAATTGCATAAACCGAATCATGGCTTCAAGCTTATTTTTCAAATTTCGATTTCATTGATTGACTGAATTTAAATTGTTTTTGATTGCTGGATGATGTTTGTAATGACCCCTGGATTGATTCTGGGTAGTTTAATTGAGTTTTTCGTGCAGGTATCATGATTCACCATGGCTAGGGTTTCGGCCAAGCAATTAGGGTTTTACTTTAAACCTAATATAAATGAATTCTAAGGACATAGAACAATCATGTGAACTCTGGGGATCATAATGCACCAATTAATTTTAAGAAATTTCACTGTTTTGATGGTAATCCAATTTCGTAGGTTTCTGTTTTGAAAAATTCGCAGGAAACCTCATAGGTAAAATCGCAGCAAAAAACGCAGGTCTGGAGGAAGAAGAAGAAGCCAGCGCGCGCGTTTTAGAATTCAAATATTACTCATAATATTTTTAGAATTGTTTGTGGTTTTGTTTCACAGTTGCAGTGTTAGCTCAATGGTAATGGACGCGCGCGTATTGCTTGAGGGCCTTGGTTCGAATCCTGGGCTCAGCAACTTTTTCTTGTTTTTCCGTTTAATTAACAGGCTTAATATATTATGCAATGTTGTGAATGGTACATCAGTTGCGCCCTCCCGGCTGGAATGGTAAGTGTGTTTGTGTATTGCGTAAAGGTCCTGGGTTCGAATCCCCCCCAGGCCTTTTGTGTTATTTGCTTTGTTTTTTTTATGATTGTTCAGGATAAACAACAAAACCTGATGGTGTCTATTCTCTATCACACGCGCGCGCATGGCCCAGTGGTGAAAGTGTTGGTCCTGAAGGTTGGAAGCTTAGGGACTGGGTTCAAATCCCAGCCCAGACAGGTTTTGGTTTTTCATTCTTTTCTTTTGATTCTTGTTATTTAATTAATTTCTATTTAAACAAATTCAAATAATAAAATAAATAGGATGTTTATATTATTTTAGAATTCATTCTTTTTAATTTTAATCTTATAGGAAAAATTATTTATTTTTGTAAATTATTAATATTATAAAATTTTGTATAATAATTTAATTAATCCTAATTTATTTTTAAAAAAAAGCATATAAACCCTAAATATTTTTAAAACCTAATTTTCACAAACCCTAATTTTCCTTTACCTAAAATTTAATTCTATTATAACTTTTGATTTATTATTTATAAACTTTAATCATGTACATATTTCTATAATTTGTTTATAATTTAATTATTGTATATAAATATGCTTAAAATAATTAAAATTCTTAATTTAATTTTGTAAATATAATAATATGATTATTCAATATGTATATATTTTATAATTTGTTTATGATTTAATTCTTGTATGTAATTCTTTAATATATGCTTAAAAATAATTAAAATTTGTTAATTTAATATAATTTATTTTCATAATATGTTTATAATTAACCTAATTTTTATAATTTTGTACATAATTTAAAATTTTATGATAATTGGTATATAATTGTTTATATTTTCTTCTTAATCTTAAAAAATAATTGTTTATATAAAAAATTGATCTTTTAATTATTATGCTAATATTCTTATTTATTTTTAATGCTCTTTATTTTATTATGATATTTGTTTTGTTACTAACCCCATTTATATTTTGTGATTTATTATTATTATTACTAACCCAATTATATTATTATTATTATTTTGCTTATTTATTTAATTTGCTTTAATTATTATTATTATGTAATTGTTTCCTTTATGTAATATTGTAATAGTAATATTTAATATTTATTTTATGCTAAGGTTACTAAAATAGGGAGTGAAATATGTTTGTATTTAAAATTAATTTAGATCACTAATTTAAAGATAAATATTTAAATTGTACACTCACACACGTAAGTCGATCTTTGATCGCCATCTCACTTCCTTAAGGATACCTCTCAAGTTGCCTAATCAAAAGGTCAAGTAGGGTGTATAAAGCAAAGTCCCTCATTTCACATCATCTAGTCCCTTAAACGGATAAAAAGATCAAGTCCCTTCGAATGTTGC
Organism: Lathyrus aphaca; assembly: GCA_963966055.1. Lineage (NCBI taxonomy): Eukaryota > Viridiplantae > Streptophyta > Magnoliopsida > Fabales > Fabaceae > Lathyrus > Lathyrus aphaca. Next base: position 50,390,858 of record OZ014520.1, read on the forward strand.
CTTCGTAATGATCTTGTCCCTTTCGAATAAAGATGATAAGTCCCTTCGAATTGCTTATACACCCCACAGTTGCCTAAATAACAGATGTCCCTTCACTTGTCCCATACATCCAAGGTAATGACTACCTATTCCTTAATAATAGGGATAGTCTTACCATTTAAAGGATTCAAGAACAGAAAAGACTTAAACTTAGGGTAGGTTCCTCTTAGATACTTGCTCACTTTTCAAAAACATTTCAAACACTTCACACATTTTAAACAATTTTCAAAACAAAGGTTTTTTACGCATCCGTACATGGATCATTATAAAACTCTTAAGAAAATTTCTATTCACACACTTCATATTTCAAAAACATTTTAAAGTGAGCTAAGTAACTAAGAGCCCATGGATAACCATGGATGTAAAGGGTGCTAACACCTTCCCTTTACATAACCTACCCCCCGGACCCAAAAATCCTTTAAAAGGTCTTTCCTGTTCTTTTATGCCTTTCCTTTGGATAAAATAAAAGTCGGTGGCGACTCTTGCTATCCGCAACATAACTAAAGTCAGTTCTCCCACCGTGTTACACCTTGGCTGTCACTTCACGCTGTCGTACCTCGAAAAATACGACCCCTCGCGAACGCGGTCGCGGCTGGGCTGTCTTGAGAGTCGCCACCTAATTTTATTTATTCCCGAAGAGGGAAATGGTAAATATAGATAAAACCACCAAGAAGGGATAAAACAAGGTCATCGCAAACCATTGTCGGGGTTCGGAAGTCGGTTATGTAGGAGGAAGGTATTAGCACCTCTTACATCCATCGTACTCGATGGGAACCATCTAGATTGTCATGCGCGAAGGGATGTCTATACTTATGATTACTTGTTGAACTAAAGGGTTTATTGATCCTAGGGGCTCGGCAAGGGTTGAGATCCTCGTGCCTACGTATTCCCTTGTGCAATGGGAAAGTCAGAGCTTCGTAGTTCGGCCTGATACAGGTGATGGTTGTTGATTTTATTACCTTTCTTCGATGAAAGGATTTAAGAGTCCATTTGCAACTAAAGACTATGGATAGTTTATCTCGCCCAACAAGACGAGTGTCCTGCGTCGAAATAATCGGAGCGAGTAACGAAAGCTCGTTATCCCCCTTTCTATCGCTTAAGGCTCGTGGCGTGCAATTTTCCTCGTATTTATTGAAGTGTTTTGTTTCCTAAGACCGCTTGATGTTGGATCAAGGGTTTGGATCTAAGAAGTAACATTTTGGTTTTTTTGAAGTTTAAGGTGAATGCAAGTGGAAGTTTATTTGTTGGTTTGTTAGCGAGGCACAATGCGCTCGGCTCGCAAGGTTGAGAAAATAAGCTAAAGACTAGCTATGGAAAACAAGCGCAATGCGTTGATTTGTTAAGTTAGAAAATGTTGCTAAAAGTGTAAGGTGAAAAGTTCGTGCAGATGGCGATCGAGGAACGATCGACTTACGTGTGTGTATGAAGTGAAGTGCATATGGATGTTTATTTGGCGTTGGACCAAAGATTTCGTTTATCTTTGAAACGACTAATCTTAATGTGCGTTCGTTTTTTACTTAGCAATTTATCGTCAAAAATGCAAAAAGTAATCACACAAATAAGCATTGTATCATGTCACAAGCGAATAGAAATCGAGCATACGCAAAACTCATATCACACACATAATCGAGCAAAGGTGAAAAAAAATTAATCCAATTAAGTAGAAATATCTAATTAAATTAATTATCAAATTAATTAATCTAACTAAATAAAACTCTTAACTAAATTAATCTATGAAAATGTTTTTTTTAGATTTTTTTGAAATATTCAAATGTGAAATTAATCACAAGAAAGTAGAGAAATTAAAATTTGAAAAGAAAGTTAAGAAAATGTTTTTTCTATTTTTTTATGAAGGTTTAAAGAGAATTAATTAATTAATTAAACGAAATGAACATATTTAATAAAATTAATTAATAAATTAATTAACTAGATTAAATAAAAATATTTAAAATAACTAATTAACAAAAATGTTTTTCTGTTTTTTTTTAGATTTTTATAAAAGAAAATCAAATAGAAATAAATAGAATTGGGTTGGTTTTGTGGTAAATGAATGTGCAGACAGCAAAAAGAACAAAGCCCAGACAAGAGAGAGGCCCACGAAATAGGATTCATGGTAGCTCAGTCAACTGAAGTTGACTATCAGAAAGAAATCTGGTTCGCACGATCAGCACAGGGTCAACATGTTGACCCCATCAACGGATACAAGAGAAGACCACGATAGGGAAATCCAGGAAGAATATATGGGATTTTAGAGGACTAGACCACCTGAGTTTGTCTACCTGTGACAAGTGTCCAAGGGTGAGACACTTGTCATCAGCCGCCTCAACCACCCAACCAACAGCAACGAGAGAAAAAAAACAAATAAACAACGATGGAAATGCAGAAACAAATTTCAAACAAAAATAAAACTCTTAGATTCTCTCATCACGCATCTCTCTCTCCATATGCCTCTCTTTCTAAACCCTTCCCTGTTTCTTCTTCATATATACTCATCAGAAGAACAAGAACACCCTAAACTAAATGTTTCAATGTTGCCGGAATCAAAGCAAATCACGGTGAACTCAAACCAAAATCAAACTTTGTGTCAACAATCTAACCCCAAACGCAAAACCTAATCCCCAAATCAAGAAACCAAAACCCAAATGTTCATCGACGAAACGAAACAGAAATATCAGATACAACATCATGGTCAAGCGAACAGAGCATTAAAGGCGATTATCAAGCAATGAGTGAGTTAAACAAGTTAAAGTAGAGGGAATCAAGAATTTACCGACGGCGGAAAACGCAGACAAACAGGTATTTGCTTTTTTCTTGCCGGCGTTCTCCTCTTCACTCTTTTCGTTCCTCTGAGTACCGTGCTTTTGTGTTGTCGTTATTCGTCACGGAATGTTACGAACGGCTTAGCTCTAACCAAATATAGAGCTTCAATTTGAGGCTCTAAATGGTTCTAGGAAGAGAGCTCTGAGTATTGGTTTTGGATAAAGGATTTTTCACGTAGAATTTTCCAATAGGAATTTTTCGTATGCTAGGGTTTTTTCAGGTGTTCTCTTGCTAATGATTGCTCCTCTTTTTATAGGTGAATCTGGGAGCTCGCTCATATGCGTGATAAAATCCGTTTTGGAGTGAGAATAGTGAGCTGTGGAAATCAATTCGTTAGGATTGTACGAAGATTTTGCTTGCTGTCAATATCTTGTGGGACAACTTAGGGTGAGTCATCCTCTTTGTTTTTGTCTGTAGTGTAAAACAACTTCTAGAAAGCTTGTGGCGTGTACTGATATTTGAGAAATTTACCACTGTGAAAAAGTTATGACTTGTTTACTTTCACAATCACAACTTTTGAGCTGTTTGCTTTCAATGAAATACAAAATTTTTGGACAACCTTCTGATACTTCTTGTACTGATGAATTGATTATCTAATGTCAATCTTCTTACATCTTGTTATTCTTATTTCTTGCATATTGTACTAATCATCCATATTTGTTTTTTCTTTTATGTGATGCGAGACACTTCGTAAGAGTGTTTTGGAACGAAATTGGCACAAAACTATGAAGAGAAGGAAACTCAGCGGCAGGTCGCGCATATTTGTATCGAAAGTCTAACCATTTCTACCACCATATTTTTGTATAGCTCTTATTCCTTGCATTTGAGTTGTATGCTAACACTTGGGCTCCACTTTCCATGTAGTGAACAAACTTGACGTTAGGGTAATTGTCTTAGCCTGGCAGGGGGTTTGCAACTGGTCCTTGGTAAGCATCCTTGTACCTAACCCTATAACTACCTTGATTCCTTGTTGTGTGCACAAACTGATTTCATCTTGTTTTTGCCAAAAATTATGATGTATGCCATTGATTCTTTATTGTTATATTCTTCATTGGTTATGGAAACTTTGTTTACCTTTGAACATTGCTTCTCATTCTCAATTTTCTGGATGTCCTGGTTCATGTGCTTTTTCAGAATCCTGCGTGATTCTGGAATGTTTCTTTTATTTCTCTTTTGGACTCTGCATAAATACTTCCTCGCTTGGGTTCATCTTATATTCATTTGTCATAATGATTTTTGATAAGCTCCTCTTGTATATTCACTGAGCTTGGAACAAAACTTTGGTGTGAAGATTGACTATTATTGATGGATGTCTGTGAATCTTATTTCTGTATTTGCCTTAAAGACATGTCTGCATTATTGCCTGATGTTGTTCATTGCTTTTTGACAGGTTGAGATTTTGGAGCAAGAACTTTGATTGTTTGCGGACTTTCCAATCGCCAAAGGTGGTCATCGGTGCCCAAGCAGCACTTGTTGCGGCTGATTACTGAAAGTTCAACATTAGGGCCTGTGTGTGCTCGCAGGATGCTTCAAGAATACGCTTTCTGCACTTCTTATTTCTATCTCAGCAGGAATCTACTGTGGTGGAGCGAGCTTTTTGCGTCAATAGATTTGGGATGCATACTTGGAGGTAAGTCGTTTTTTCATTTTATTGCTTTTTTTGTTTTGGGTGGTACTTGGTTGTGTGATTTTTAGTTACTGCGATTCAAGGAAAATTGAAATATACAGTATTGTCATTCGATTATTAGAAATCCTCTGAAAAATTCTTTAACCTGTCTTGCTTTCATGTCCATATGAGCACTTTGGTTTCTACTACTAAGAGCTTCTCATTTTCAATTCATTTCTTACTGCTGCAAAATTCTGGATACCACTTGTATGTTATGGTTGTTTATACTTTGAAGTCAGCATGCTTAAACCTTGTATGCCTCTTGCGAATTTTATATATTTGGATCCATGTTTTGTAGGTGTGGACTTCGTCTTTGGTTGGATGTCGCATGAGGAAACGCAGGAAGGCTGACCGGATAGCAGTCCTAGCAGCAGGAAAGCTGGCTGGATAACTGTCTTGACAGCAGGAAAGCTGGCTGGATAACTGTCCTGGCACTGATTTGAGATGTTACTGAAAACATTCATTGGCATAGAAGCTGGCCTATCGTATCCCAAGGACGTCATCGAAGGGTTTGATGGGTAGAATGACAACCTGATTCGGGAGCTTAATGATGATGAAGTCTTTCAATATCATGTTGCTAAATCGAAGCAAATAGGTTGGAAATTAGCGTGACAGGAACGAATCATAAGAACTTAGCACTGATGCGACAAACCAAGTGAATCATGAGGCAATGGGAAGGTTCGAGATATGCTGGAATTGCTGCTGATCGTTAATGATCCATGGGTAAAATTCGAAATCCTACTTGTATCTGAACCTTTTTTAGTGCTCATGATGAATCGATATGGCCTTCCTGTTTGTGCAGTTCAAGGAACCATTTATTCGAATTCCATCGCCATTTAATTCTTTGCTAAATTTTCTGCTCTTATTCTTGTAGGTGTGAAGCATGGCTTGAAGAAACAACATGGACGTGATGATGGAACTTGTACTACAGGTAGCAGATCTCCATCAATAGAGGATATGAATCTTCTTATCCATTTCCTTCCTGCGCCTTGTTTATTGATGTTGATATGGTGCATCCGATACGAGAAGCCTTCCAATCTGAGGAATACCAACCGAACTGCTCCCAGAGCTGGTGAATATTGGTTGATACAGTGCATCTGCCACGGGAAGCCTTGAAAGTTGCTAGAGTTGAAAGTTAGAATTTTGCTTGAAAATCTTTCTTTTGTTATATCTCTGTAACTTAACTCTATGTAATCTATGTAATCAAAAATTAATGTTAAACCTTATTATATGCCAACATTCATTGAGTTATTATGAGATGATTGTGAATGTAAGCATGAAATGGCTTTATATGCCCATGCATTCTTCGAAGGTTTCCTCTCAAAGTTTGGCTCAGGACACAAATTGGCACTTTTATCCACAAGGCCCAGCATTAAAGTACATTTGCAATGGATTCAAGTATGGCTTGACATTTCTACGCATAGCCTCCAATCAAACTAAGGCTTAAGCAAAAACTAAAGACATCATGTTGCCACTGAACTTGAAGAAACAAAGACCAACTCAACATAACAGCTTAGGGTCCACCACATGTTATCTTAATACCTTGCGATCCTTAACAACACCTTTCCTTAAGCAATCCTTTAGAAATGGTTAATGACCTTTCCCCCCAATGGGATCCTATTTTCTTAATTGCGGGCTTGAAATTTGGACCATAATTTTGGCATTAACCAAATGATGGTAATCTCTTAAAATCCAAGGAAAATCAAAGGATGAAATAAGGCCCAAATTAAAACTTAAGTTAACTCCACACATAATTTTTGACTTAAGAATCATTATTCGGCTAAAGCACATTTATGCATCCCTCTTGAACTTCCCTCTCCATTTTGAGTTATGGCAACCTATTCCTCCAAACAGACTTCAATGCCTCCAAAAACGAAGGATCAAGACTGCTGAACGTGAATTACAATGCCAGTGAGTTTTGACAACAAGAATAGATGGAAGATACATCACTTTTTTGAAATTTTAATAATGGTTAGTAAAAATATATGGGTAGGACAAATTTGGGGTATGACACACGCCACCTCTGTGCGTAATCTTTGAAGCTCTCCAAACATTTCTGTGTCAGACTCTGGAACTGAGTGTGACTGGGCGCCATGTCAATGTTATACTGATATTGTTTAAGAAAAGCTTCTCCCAACTCTTTCCAGCTTCTTACAGAGCTTCTCTCCAACTTCATATACCATTCCAAGGATCCTCCGGAGAGACTATCCTAGAAATAGTACATCCAGAGCTTCTCGTCCCTAGTATGGGTAGCAATCTTAAGGTAAAAGGCCTGCAGATGAGTTTTAGGGCAGGAATTACCGTTATACTTGTCAAAAGTAGGTGGCCTGAACTTGTGAGGCATGACCACCCCAGGGACTAGGCCCGTGTCAGATACATCTACCCCAAGAGTGTCTCTACACTCAAGGGCTTTGACCTACTCAACTAGCAGCAAAAAGTCTTGAAAATTTCCTTCCACACCAAATCCCATATCATTGTTAAAGGAAGGAAACTGATCCTCTTGTCGGTCTTGCACATGGATGAAGGTTGTTGTGCCAGGCTCTGGTACTAGAGATCCACCTGTTCCATTGTTGGTGTTGGGAGGTTTCACTTGAACCCCTGGAGTGACTATAGGAGGGTCAGTCTGAGGAGGGTTGAGCCCCTGTATGGAATTCCTTAACTCCTACTGTCCTTGGGACATTCCTTGCATCATAACCATGAATTCCCCCATCCTGGTGTGGAATTCATTGAGCTCAATTTGCATAGTATCCATGATAGTCCTTTAGTTGTTATGGGTCGCATACCAATGAGGAATATTTTGTCTGAGGTGACGAGTCTTGGCTGCTCTCGCAATCTTTACCTGAAGAATAGATAAGTTAAGTAACCTAGAGAAACCTGCAAGAGAAAGAAAATGCAAATGATATGTATGCAATGCAATGTTGTGTTCCTTTTATCCTCAAGGTTTTTCCTTTCCCGTTCTGGTATTAGGAGAATAATATTTGGAAGAAGACCCATATGATGTTCAGATAATGTGACGGCCATGGAGAATTGGTGCTTATTACCCTGTGTCAGTGCAGAAGATAACAAACGAGAGATTCAAAGCAAGTCAATCACATAAACTGAAGTTTGAAACAACAACGTCCCCGAAGGGTGCCAATTAAAAGAAAAGCAAAGTACATCAATAAAAAGGAATCCCACAACAAGCTTGTGGGTAATCATGGTACAAAAGCATGAAGCTAAACCCTAGGGAGTTCTAAGTCCTGCAACCTCCAGCTAAGGCGCTTGACATTTTGGAACAACTGAGCTATATCCGGATGAATGGACTCTTGGATCAAAGGAAGCATGCAACTCTTCAATCTGCTGCAGGAATGCCTTCTCATTTTCTTTGCTCGGACCCGGCTCGGTCTTTGACTTCTTTACATCATCTCGAAGCTTCAGCTCTTCAACTTCTTTCTGGACATCTTCAGCTATTTTTTTACTCTTTGCCATCTGATGAAGTTAATCTCTCTATTGCTCTTGGGCTTTCTGAACCAACTCTCCTTACTCGACCAGGGCATCCTGAAGGTTTTTGATCTTCCACTCGAATTCAGCCTCTACCTCTTTTTGCTTCTTCTGGTGATCGCTTCACTTCTCTTGCCAAAGTGTGATAGCTTTATTAGCTTCATCCAATTCTTTCTTATCTTTCCAGCACTGAATCGCCTTGTGGATCTCAGCCAATCCTCTTTTCTTAAAGTATAGTTCTCTTTCTTCAAAGTCATTCTGCTTAAGCTGGACTATCTCTTCCGCTCGGAGAGCTCTCTCTTCTAACTACTGGTTCTGAATCATCAATTTCTGACAAGAGTTATGAGCCTCCTGATTCTCAACTCTAAGTTGCTTGACCAAAGCTTCCAATTTTTGGTAATCCTAAAAAGGCACGGTAGTAGGTGGTGGCAATGGTGCAGAGAAAGGGATTAGAGTTACTTGAGCTTTCTCTTTTACCCAAGCTTCAAATTCAGGGAACATTTGATTATTACTCTTGCCCAGGCGTTCTATACCCTTTTTGTTAATCAATTTCCAAGCACCTGCAGCTTCTCGAACCAAGGGGGGATTGGCCTTCACGGGGAAATAGAAAGTCTGAGTCAGCTCCGAATCTTTGGGCACATTCTTAAGTGCGTATCCCAATTGTCTTCTTAGAAGTATGGGGTTGTAGTTGATGCCCCCGGCTACTCCTAAGAGGGGAACATTAGGATACCCTCCACAGCTGGAGATGAACTCTTTCCCTTTTAGCCTTAAGGTAAACCATCTAATATCCTTGGCAGTCAACGTGCTTAGCTTTTGCAACCAGATTACCTTGGGATCATTGAATACTCAAGTAATGGGGATGTGTCTCATAAACCATGTGTAGAATAACGGGGCACAACACCTAACCAGGCCACCTTGTCTCTTCTCGTTCTTATAGTGTACTGAATAATACAAATCTCCCAGGAGAGTAGGTACGGGATTTTTCATCACGAAAAAATGAATGGCATTCATATCCACAAACTTCTCCATGTCAGCAAACAAGATTATCCCATATACAGATAATGCCAGGATGGCGCAAACTGAATCCCACTGTTTTTCCACGGCAAGTTCTTCAGCCCTTCTGACCAGAAACTCTAAAGGAAAACCAAGCACTCATGCCTTGGTGGCATCCAGATTAGCAGATATCTATGATGAGCTAAAATAAAGAGCTTTAGCGATGTCAGAATGGGTCGGTCTTGTCATCTCTGAATTGAAGGGAACTTGATCTTTGAGAGGCACTCCCAAAATCTCAACATACTCTTCGAGCAATGGACCTAACTGGAAGGCAGGAAATGTGAAGCATCAGAGTCTAGGGTCATAATATTGTAGCAAGGTATGGATGGCACTCCTTTGTGAACTATCCAGGTTGAACACCAGGTCCAGAATATCCCCATATCTCTCTTTGAAATATCCCAAATGACACGGGGTAATAAGAGACACCATCTATTTGAGCAAATCCACCTTAGTGTCAAAACATTTGTAGAACACATTCTTCTTTCTGACATCTTCCATCTTTGAAGCAAGGATACGACCAGAAACCGGGAGTAGTATGAACCCTGAGAATAAAAAGAACACAAATGATTAATGATGTTATGATGCTTATGCAAGGAGAGGCATGTGATCAGTGAAGTGTCTGTGATGTGCCAATCATATAATCAGGTGTCGGTGCAAGGTCACAATGTCAACATATCACAATAACAATGCCTCTGATCCGGGATCCATATCTCATAACCAAAGTATAAGAGAACCAGATCACAAAACTGAACCACTAGAAAAATGGGTATGTTGAAGGTCTTAGGGTAACTGCAAACCTGTAAACCCCTCCCAATCTCACGAGTGTGCTACTCGGGTCAAACATCACGGACTCTCAAAGCCGAATAGTAATAATACGTTCACCATTTCTGAGAAATGGCTCATAACCAAATCAGGGAATCGGTTTGGCATTATGTACTACTCAGGGAGGTCTCAGCTGAGTCCGGAAAAATAAGCATCCCTCATAAGTCCCCAGCTTCAAGAACTGAATCGAGAAACAATAGTACATTCATCCCGAAGGGTACAATATTATCGTCATACGAATAGTTTGCTTTAACTAGATTCCTATGAGAGAACCAGACCATCCTATGTGAGTTCCCAATGGACCCTCGGATGCGAGTGGGTTTGCCAACAAATATGGTTTGCCACTGTCATCACTGGAGAGGGGTGTTCCCATTAAGATCCTCGAAGATCGGTCACCAGATGTACATAACTATCAAGGTCGTACCTTGAAGTGGGGTAATCCCCACATAGAATAGTTCCAAGATGGTCACAATCTGGGTATGGAGCACATCGCCACTCATCATGGTGAGATACCATGGAAGTACAATGTCTGTCCACGCTAATCCTATAGTGCACTCAAGCCGGGTATTTGGCTTATCTCAAAGTAACTCCCATCTTGCTGAAAAAATGAAAACCAACACAGCCAGAAAATCTAGTATAATATGATGCATGGAAAATAAATACTGAAAGCAGTAAATAAATGTTGTAAAGTAAAGCTGTAAAGTAAAACTGTAAATGAAAACATTAAAGCTAAACTAAAGCACACAACAGCAAACAGATAAACACCAAAAGAAACAAAACCAAACAGGCGCTAGGAGTGACTTTACAAGGGAAACCAGAGATTCTGGGTTCGATCCCCAGCAGAGTCGCCATCTGTCGCTCCCGGGATTTTCATCCTAGTACAAACACGAAAGTGGCGCGGAAAAGGTAGAATCACCAGCCATGCATTTTTATCCCGAAGGAACAGGAAAGGTAATGCTGCACAAACCTGAGGAAGAAGGAAATGACAAGGTCCTGCGAACCAAAGATCTGGTTTCGGGAGTCAGTTACAAGCTAGGAAGGTATTAGCACCCCAGACCGTCCGTCGTACCCGACGGGATCCACGTTTGTTAGTCTCTTTCAAAGGGTGAGAAATAAGATGTTGTTGAACGAAAGAATCCTCTAACTGGAATGGAAATGAAATGAGAAAGGAATTGGAAAATAAAAGGGAAAGAAAGTATGGGAAATGTAGGGAAAATAAAGAATGTGCTCGAATGAGCCCTACCCCGCTGCCTACGTACCTCATCAAGAAAATGAGGATCAGAGTCGACGTAGTTCGCCTAACTAAGGCAGGAACTATTTGTGTTTTTTATAGCTGGAACTGCGTATGCCTATGCTCAGGTGTTGCAGGCTTGTCTGGTACGAGTGCGTTTACCGTCTTGCATATGAGACAAGTCGTCGCGAGTTCGTGTTATGAATGAATGAGATGAGAAAGAGAAGTTCCCGCAGGATAGTCACGTATTGTTTGTTTTTGTCTTTTATGAGAAATGTTTTGAATTTGTTTGTGAAAATTCTCATACTAATACCTATCCATCTTGGTAAATACTTACACCTCGCCCCGAAACAGGACGCGTATAAGTACCCTACAACAAAGTCTCATGGCGTATAAGAACATTAAACCTTTATTAGGTATTTTATTATTTTCTTCATGAGGTGAGAAATAAAGACTCAAGTTGAACAAAGGGAAAAAACTAAGGGACTAAGACTCAACCCTAATTTAGTTGTTATATTCAAAAAGTGATCCTAATGGTTTGTGAGGTTTTTCTATTCCTAAGGAAGAAAAGAAAATAAGAAAAGAAACTAGAACTCAACTTACTTCCTAGGGAAGTTAAGTTGGTTCTAAGAAATGGGGGAAGCCTATACAAGTGAAAACACATATCAAGGCAAAGAACATAAAAATAAGGGGAAGAAATAATAGCTCAAAATGCGTATTAAAGCATAAAACAAAAATAAGGTCAAACCCCTCATATAAGCACAACTTGCACGATTTCTATGCCTAAGTCCTAAAACTAAAGGATCTTACTTAATATCAACATTCTAAAATCAGTAGCTACTGTACTAAGTCATCCTAATATTCTAAGATCATGCCTAATTAAACTAAGTCCTAATGCACCATAAAATCCTAAGCTAAAGTATATGGATTTACAATGTAAAAATGGACTAAAACCAATGCACTAAAAAAGAGTAAAGTTCCTGGAAAAAATAAGAAATTAAATTCCTAAGGTCTCTAACCTGAACCTACTATTGTGTTAAAAATCTCCTAAAAATTCATAACCTAACTATGTCAAATGGTCACTTAAATCTACCTAAGATTCAACCACCAATTTACACAAACTAAGCTATCAAAACAGTGGATAAAATGACCTAAAAAATATAACAAAAATATTCCATGTTCTATTATTAGTCCTCTAATTATAGCAAAACGAATGGGACAAAAATCATACAGGAAGTGGGAGAAATAAAATGTACAAAATAAAGTATTCATGAAAGAAATCAATATAAAACTAATTAAATGGAAAAACGAAATTAAATTGAAAAATACCAAAATTCAGAAAGTAAAAATGTATAAAATTTCTAAAATGAATTAGGAACCTACTGTAATATTTATGGAATTTTATCACAAGTTTTTCTATTTTTTAAGGATTAAAATTGAACTATATACAAAACAGAAATTAAAAAAAAAAACAAAGAAAAAGGCAGGGGAGGTGCATTTAGCAGTTCTTATAAGTTAAAAGCTAACTATTTCCATGATATTCTCTTAATCTCCTATTATTAACATTAATTTAATAATTAAAGAAAACAATTAATATTATAGTACAAAACTAAACTGAATGGACAAAAGAACTATCAAACCACAACCAAACCCTAAGTCCTCTTCATCCCCTCTTCGCTGTCGTCAACTTCATCATCACCCCCTCCGTCTTCTTCTTCTTTCCACCATCACCTTCACCTTCTGAGCCTAACTTTTCATCAACAACCTACATCTCAACCGGATCCTAAACTAACTCTTACCTCAATCGAAATCGAAACAACACAAAGCCTAATATTCTTCTTCTCCGACCTCAAACCACACCAAATATAACGCCGCCAAGAGTACACGAAGGAGCCGTCAACACTCGCCACGATTCTAAGGCCAACACCCTAACCTCTTATTCAGAACCACAAGCTTAACAATGCTCAAACACGAACGACAAATAAAATGCGAGTGCGACCTCTTATACCTCAAAGATTCAAACGTGTACCTTGGATTGAAGCCTCGACGACGATGACGCGAAATGTCAGCAAAGAAAAAGACTTTGTTGCTTCGAAGTTGTCGTGATTCAGAAGCTTATCCGTATCGATTCACTGTGCGACCTCCTCTTCTCGGATTCGTGCAAGTTGTCGTTGTGGTGTCGATGCGGTGGCGGTGAATGGAGGTATGAGACTTTGAGTTGTTCCTCCCATTTTTCTTTTCTTGCGATTCTGAAATCAATCCTAATCAATCATCATCGCGCTCTGTTATTTCTTGAACAAACTCTATTGAATTTGCGTTATTGAATTTGTTGCAGATTTCATGGAATCATTCTTGAATTCTAAGCTTTGTTGAAAGCGTGATGAAGATGGATGAAGAAAGGTCATAGGAGGTTCAAGAACGGAGGTGGATGAGAGCTTGAATTGGCGATTGATGAGAGCTTGGTTAAAGTTGAAGAATAACAGGTTTGAAGGAATAATGAAGAAGAGTGGTGAATGATTGATTGAGGGAAGAAGAAGAATCGAAGAATTTGTGAGAAGAGAGATGAATGAAGTGAAGTTGTGAAGAAGAATCTTGAGGGAAGAAGAAGATTCTGATTTATAGAAGTGAAGATCAAAGCTTGTGTAGAACTTTCAGGTGAACTTTCTAGAAGAAATTGGTTATGCAAGTTTGTTATTTTTCAGTTATGAGTTTTTTGAATGAATTTCGATTTTGTTATGAGTGTTTTTCTTCCTCCTGTGACTGAAACCGAATTTATTATTTTTGTTATGTTTGTTAGAGATTGACTGAAGAGGAGCTGAGAGTGAAGATAAGGATCGTTCGAGATTGAAGGTTTTACGGATTTTTCGATTGAAAGTAGAGAGTGATTAGAGAGGTGGAACATAATGAAGAGTAGCTGAATTTGGTTTCCATTGATTTGGTTACGATGCGAGTAGAATTTGTTGTTTTCGGCGAGAATCAGTATCTAGCGGATACGTTACTGAATTTGTTTTCTTCATATCCTTCTGTTTCAATTGTGGGTCTGAATTTATTGATTTTCTATTGTAGGTTGTGAATCCTTGAAGTGTGATGAGGAAGGTCGGAGAAAATGGTGTCGAAAATTGGTTGAAGAATGACGTGAAGATGAAGACCAAGAATGTCCTGTAGAGTTTTGCTGCGTTTTTTGTTAAGTTATTTGATGCAGAATTTCTGTTCTTTTTTCCTGACTGAATTGAGAGGGTGAATGGTTCAAGAGTCTAAAGACCAAAGAGGGGCCCTTGGTGATTGAAGAAGGAGTCTATTTAATCAAGTTCCAAAAATTTGTTAGAGTGTGAAGTGAATGTAACTGATTTTTTCCTTGTATTATCTCCTGTGAATTTTCTGTTGTAATTTCCCTTGCTGGAGATTTTTTCTCTATTTTTGTTATCAGCTTGCATAACTGATCTATAATTGCCTTTCCTCCCAGGAAAATTAATGAGCTTCCAAAACTTGTTGTGGAATGGCCTTCCATCTATCAATCCAGAACAATCCTTCTTTTGTTGATACGATTAGTGAGCCTATGCTTCCAGTAGAATATCTATCCAAACGGTATAAGGAACCGATAAGGATGCCACCCAATGAACATGAACAAATGGACATGATATTAAAAGCAAAAAAAATACTTTGGATATGGTTAGCAATTTGGCTTTAGATAGAACAAAAAGATTTGGTTTAATAGATTTTAAAGCATTGAATAATGAGATGAAATTGGGATATGGTTTGCAAATGAAAAATGGTTAATATAATGACATGCCTTAATGAATTAATGGATTAACAAAAAAAATGAAATTTTTGGAAGTTGAGTTTAAATGTGGTAAAACCGGCTTTAGGCGCGGTCTACCGAGATTTTTTTGAAGTGGACATATGTGGATTTGAACTTAGTTCTGAAAATAATGGATGACTAGAAAAAGATGGACTCATGACTTAGAAACCTACACTCCCAAACTTAATATCCAAACCACATCAAATTTACATTTAGTGCACACTTGTACTCCATCAATCCTTAACTTCAATCTCCAATTTCTCTATCTTGTAAGCAATGAATAATTGATATGATCGTAACATCCTGATTACCATAGGAATTCACACTAGGATCTCTTATATCCTGAATACTTCTTACACAAATGCATATTGATCTTCAATGCCCTACATCTCAAGCGATGATAAAATCACTGGACAAATAAAATTTATTGACGACAAACTTCGCACTAAAAATCTCTTGAGTGTCCCATGATTAGGAAAACCCTAGCTCCCTTATGAGAAGAATAGGCTTGAGATGTTACGAAGAGCCAAAACTCTTATTCAAAGCAAATCTGATTAAACACCTCAATAATGGGTTAGATGCACCAGTGAATATTCCCTACAAGTAAAAACTCCTTGGAGAACCCTTAACCAGGGAAATAAACCCTAACTGAGATGGAAGTGCATAGGAGGCTGGTGTTGTTAATAGCCACATAACCAAAACTCAGAATCCACCCGATAGATAGGGATAGGGTACGCAACCCTAATTTTATATGGCCTTGATCACATGCCTTAGGATCCAATGCAATGCATGATTGAATATTATGACCTAGTGGAAAATGCGGATGAATGCGAACGTAAGCCAGATAGTGGTAATAAATATGAGGGCAAATTTTGAGGTATTACACTCATCTTCACTCATCTTGAATGAATACAAAGCTTGCTTATGGTAGAGTCGATTCACCAACGATTTGGTCATGTACAAACCTTCAAGTTTCAACCATAACCCTGATGTCGTCGTCTTCTTTGATACTTGTCGAAGAACCTTATCACCAAGGCTCAACAATATTGCGATGTGTGTTTTCTCAATCATGACCTTTTTTCAACTGCCGTTAACGCAACATTCATGGTCGTCTCTCCCTTCAACGCTTCCAAACAATCCTGCTGAACAAGTAGGATTTTCATATTCAAGCGCCACAGACTGAAGTCGTCACACCGATGATCTTTTCAATCTCATACTTTGTTGAAGGCATCTTCTCCACGCTCACCGCACCAATTTGTTGTGAATTGGATACCTTAGAAACAAAGTATAATAGGTTTCTTTGTGATCAGTTAGGAAACCCACAAGGGTTAGGGTTTAGGGTTACCAAAGATAACAACAATGATTGGTTATAAACTGCTATTCTTTTCTTTCTCTTTTGACAAGATTACAAGTATACAAGAATAACAAATAAGCTCTCTCACTATTGAATTAGGGTTTTATCTTCCTATTTTTCCTTATGCAAAATATGAGAGACTAGTATGCTATTTATAATAAAACTAACATACTAACCTAATGGTTTTTTTTAATAATTACCCATTACAAACTAACTTAGGGTACAAACATAAAAAAGAAATAGTGTTATATATCATGTTAACATTGCCACTCCATGCTCCTATTCTATACTTATCAATAAAGAAACTGGACCAACATATAAAGAAATAGTGTTATATATCATGCTTTGTATCACTGAGCTGATAAAAGAAATATTGTCTTTCCTAAATGAAACCTTTTGGTTTTTAAACACCTTGAAATGCATGATTTTGGCCAAACTATTGGCTAATATTTTGGGAGCTTGAATTTGAAGTTGGCAAGGGCTATGGATCTAAAGTTTTCCCTAGAGTCGGCATAAGTTGTCTCGGAAATATGCACAATAATGTTGGCATTGAAGATAGGAAGCATCCACCCTATCTTGAACCACCATTGTCACAATTTAGAGTTAATTTTGAATTCATCTCTTTTTCCTTGTCTATGGTGTAATGAGTAACCTAGTTCTAATCTCAACCTATATAACCCAATGTTGTACAACTTCTTGAGTATCAAACAATTGATCGTTGAGAATACATCAGTTGTATGAACAAACAAACACTATTTGCCACATAACACATGTATCTCTATATCTACTACACGACAACAACACAGAAACAACATTAGAAACAAAAATAGAAAACATGCGACCATGATACAAGTTTTCTTGTACGATTACCAGTAAACTTCTCTCAAGTTTTCTTGTTTTAAAGAAGGTAGAAAACTTACTCTAAGTTCATCCACAATATTCTTTGAATCTAACAATATCTCGATAATAGTTTTTAATTGATTTATTTGATAGAATTAAAATTTCAAAAAAAAACTAATTTATTATGAAGAAAGTGACTCTTAACAAACTGCTAATTAGATGTGTCATGATTTCACATGATTATTAAACAGCATGAAATTTTTTTGTCATATTATTAATATGACTTATCAATTCTCTGCCAACTTTGTGACTTTGTTTGGCACAATGCAAACATTTCTCTGAGCTTCGTTATAAACAATCATTTGTAAATATGGAGTAACAACTTCAAATGCTGGTGTCAGCACAAGAACATGGTTCATTATTATGATTATGTCACAAACTGTAAAAAGAGAGAATTTCAGACCAAAACAAAGTGTGGTCCTAAACATGTTATATAGTAATAATCATAAACTATATGAGTATAGAGGTAAGTACAAAAAAGCAAAAGTCTAACAAAATGGTTTGCAGAAGCACCAAGAAATTAAAGTCATAAGAAGCCAATGATCCTTTTCTGCTCATACAGAATGCTAAGTCTCTATCAAATCTCCAAAATACAAAATCTCGTTGAAATGGTTTCCTACCAGCAAGACCAATTGACACTTGGCAGGTATAAACAACAGATTATGCAGTTTTGTTTATTGTGAACTTTGATTTCTACACAGATGGTCTTGGTGCTTCGCTTTTCAATTTTGATATTAATAGTTTTACTAGAAAAGACATCGTCTCTCCTAAAGCACATGTTTGATGAGTTCCCTTTTTAATAAAAGTGTTCAGGGTACGAATGTAAAGTTTGACATGACCTCAAGACAGAAAATAATTTTTAGTTGTTTGTAAGCTGCACATGCTCAGGACATTCTCCTTACTAGTCCTATTGATGGGTTAGGCTAATATATGTCACTGCGGATTACTATACTATCATGAGATACCGCCTTATGATTCCCATATTTTTCATTGATGAAGTTCACTCTGTTTATCTCAAGACGTGTTTGAATAACATTTGGGGAACACTTGATTCATTGTAAGGAGTTTCCAGACTTTAAATACCGGCGTGATTCAATGTATAGAATTCTAATGTCAATTTGTTTCTTAAAATATAAATCACCAATCCAGCTTAACACGGTAACCAATTCCAACAAAACATTATGTTTACCTAATAAATCGCTATCAATTGAATCAACGATAAACTACACTAGAATTGAAATTGAAATATATATATATATATATATATATATATATATATATATATATATATATATATATATATATATATATATATATATATATATATATATATATATATAAATACAACGAAATTAAATACAAGAATAAGAAAACGAAATGATACCGAGATTTAGAGTGTTTCGGTGTTCGTCCTCGTAGTGCCTACGTGCACTCTTCAATGGTTTCCCATTGAAACTTGCATAATTCCTTGTTATTTAACAAATATTTACAAGAAGAGTCATGTAATCACCAATCCACAATACAGTTGAGAAAAATAAATTTTTTTATCTGGATCTTGACTTGTAGATAGGGTAATGTCAAACTTTTCTACGTAATATTTACTTGAATTACACTTTTTGAATCTTCCAATATCACCAATCTGCTCCAAGTTTTCGTATGTAGAAATCAGCCCCTTGATCCTTCTAATTCATTAAGCGATGAATTGTCCGAAGATTTGAGAAGAACTCTGCATTATTTGTAGTTTTCCACTCGGTCACTACCAAAATTGTCATAATCAAGATTTTACCTTGACTCGTTTTAGTTAGGTAAAATCGAAACTTAAAATCAAAATGTAAAATCATAGAGTTTACCTCATGTTAAAATAATATTAAATTTAAATTTAAATAAGAAGAATAATCAAATTTAAATAATAAATTTAAACTAAAATCAAATCAACTTCTATTAAGTTAGTTTATTAAAATAATAAAAATAACAAAACATTGACAATCACTTAGATTACAAACCATAGTAGCATTCAAAGACAAAGAATAACAAATCTAGCAACAATGCAACAAACATAATAACCAACCAAGGTTACATACAATCACATCATAACATAGTAACATAACATTGTTTTATTTTTTATTTGTGAAGAAGGCTCATTTTTTAGATACTTACATATCAAAGAATAAAACTCACATAATATTGTCGTTGAAGTTTCGGTTCGGTGTCGTACAAGTGAAATGACATTAGGGTTCAAAAGTTTTTAATATTCGTTGATCTAGTAAATGAAAAGTCAAATTTCTAATGAAAAAAGAGGTTAAAGTGAATAAAATAATAAAATTGGAGAAGTTTTATTGGGCTAGGCTTTTTAAAATTTAAAGAAAAAAAGAAGGTAAAATCAAGTAATCCAAAGATTTTACACGATTTTATAGATTTCAGAGAGATTTAAATCGTGTAAAATCGCTTCAGTATACGATTTTACATAAAAATGATTTTACCCACGATTTAACACCAAATGCCAACCTAGAAACGTAAAATCTAAGAGTTTAGGTTTTAAATTGTGATTTTAACAACCTTGGTCACTACTAAGGCAATTTTGGAGAGAAGAACATACTTCTTTTCAATGGAATTTGTCATTGTCGTTGACAATCACCTCAATCTTGCAAACAATCTGAAAAACTCAACCAAATCTCCAAAAACAATTGGTTTCAAGGACGTGCCTCCTTCAGTCAATTATAAATCTCTCGTTATCAAGATTTGAATCAAATTGATGTTGAAGATGCAAGAATTTTCTTGCAAGACTTTGGCTTTCAAAATAGAGAAATTAATTTTTGTACTAAATCATAATGTTTAATATGATAAGATGTTATAAAAATATTATGAAAAAAAGATTTATATTTGCTTGAGATTAAGCACTCAAAATGGTTGAAAAAAGTCAATTAGATTTGAATCAAGAGCAATTCAAGATTTGAATCAAATGAACAAGTGAAATGGAATAAAAGAAAAACATAATTTTGAACATTTTTAAGTTGATTAAAATCATGAGGAAAATATGATTTGAATCAAGGACCTCGTGATTCGAATCATATGCAAAAAAAATGATTTGAATCAAATGCAACAGACCCAACTGGAAAATGCTGAAAAACTGTGTGATTCTAATCATGTACAAGATTTTACTTAAAACAAATCAATCACAGGTGACCAGTAAGAAATTGATTCAAATCATGTGTAAAAAATTATTCTAATCAAATGGTTAGAAAATATTAGTTTTGCCTATGTACAATTTGATTTGAATCAGAAAGTGTGTTTGATTTCCATGATTTGAGTCAAACACATAAAATCTCAAATTTTCAAATTTTTAAAAGCACTTTAAGATTTTCCTTTGTATCCAACTAAAAAACATAAAAGTTTTTATTCCACTTATTCACGCAATTGACCAAAAATATCATAATCAATATCAAACCTAACCAATGGTTTATGCATATTAAAAACAAATCTTCAAACTTGATTTAGAGGCATGAAATCATGAAGGAGATTCAATAATCGAAATTAAATAAAAAATAAAAATGATAAGACAGACAACAAAATAAATGGTTTAAGTTGTTCCCCTTAATGAATTAGAGACATGCAACTATAGCAACTCAAACTGATAGTGAGCCATATGTACACAGAGATGAAGTTTTCCCTAGAGTTCCTAATGACCTTACCTTGCTCACCCAGTATGTCGATCATGTGGCATTTAATTTTAATGACAGTGAGAGGTATAAATATTTTATTTTAAGTTGTTTTTATTTATTAATGATTAATTGAAACTAATTGGTGGTTTATACATTAATTATTACAGGACCTCGAACCATTGAAAATGCCTATGGGGAAAAGTTAAATAAAATCTATGATTTTTGGATGTTAGATGAGGTCATGCAGATTGTTGATGATGTCGGCTTACTTCAGTTGATGGATTGTTTGCTCATCGTGCTCGACTTTCCAGTATTGTTTGATTTTGTTGAGAGATGGCATATGGAGACATTCTTCTTTCATATTTCATTTAGTTAATTGATGATTATCATGGATGATTTCTTTAGCATTTTCCATATTCTTCTTATAGGTAACTTATTCACTACTCATATCATTAACCAGAATCTTGAATGTATTACTACTGAGCAGTACCTCGGTGGTTACAACGGGGACGATCATTGAGGAGTTCAGGACTCATAGTGGTGATTACTTATGTCTCTATTTGCTCCATGATACATATCATACACTGGTACAACACTCTATGTATGAGACGACCGCTAGGGTATACATATTGCATCTTGTAGAATGATCAATCTTAATATATTAGTCTCATGTATACGTTAATCCCAAATACATATATCTATTTTTCGAGTTTGAGCATCTTGATTGGGCATAGAGTGTGCTTCTTTGACCATAATATATACTTCCCTTTGAGGGGAAATTATATTTGAGACAAGGGAGTTTTTCGGTTATATGAGTTTATTTCATGTATGCCTATTTATTATATTTTATTTATTTGGTTCTTATTTATCGAAGAAATTTCATAGATGTAGTTTCTTCTTCTTGTGTAGTGTTGGATATACGAGAATTTCTCTTCCATTTTTTCCGGGTGTGATCGTGGTCCTATATGTGAGTGATATCTACAATCTTAATCGGGTTTTGAATGATGTCAAACGGGATTTCGCAAAATGTTAAACAAGGTAGTTAGTTTATCATTTTTGTATATTGGACGGTGTTTCCCCACATTTAGAAGTTCACTTTCCTCCCTTAGCCTTAGGATGCATAAAATTAGTCCTTAAAAATTTTAGAAAGGTCTTAGGATTGTCATAAACTTGGAAAATCATGTTTGTGTGTCAAACCCACTACATAGATTGACCTATACGACTACATGGCGACATATGGAAGCATTTTCTTCAGTACATGCTGGCACATAGAAGTTACAGGTCGACTCTTACACTCCAAGAATGAAGCATGTAGCTTCTGCCCACAGGCTGCATTTTAAGTCGCCTCATAGGACAACGAGAAGACCTTAATAGGTCGGCCTATTAACTTTACAATCCGACCTATGCAAGTTAAATTTCCAAATTTCTTTTTTCTTCCTATTTTTCTTGCATCCTTTTTACCTTTGTCCACACACACACACACACACACACACACACACACACACACATATATATATATATATATATATATATATATATATATATATATATATATATATATATATATATATATATATATATATATATATATATATATATATATATATATATATATATATATATATATACTCATACATGCACTGTAAGTTATAAGAGTGCGCCTAAGAGGGGGGGGTGAATTAGGTAGTCGACAATTCTTTGATCGTGTTTCCGGTTGTTGATTATTTTTCGTTAAGTGCTGAAAAATAAAGTGCTGAAAGTAAAATGAACACCGGAAATTTATAGTGGTTCCCTTCACACTTCGAAGGTACTCCACTCCTCTTTCGACTCGAAAGAGATTTCACTATAGTTAGAATTATTGTACAGCTTATGCTTACTATCTACACTATAGGTAATCAAGTGAATGAAGAACAATCCTCTTCAAACACACACTTGTTTCCAACAAACTTGGACAACAAGGTAAAACAAAAAAATAATTCTTGATAATGAGATTTTGTCTTGAAAGAATGTTGATATCAATCTTGATAATTGATCTTCCTCTTCAAATGAAACAATTCTCAACAATGTATACAAGTGTTCAAAGAATGATATGAAACTTACAATAATTTTCAATGAAAATTAAGTGCAGAAAGTTTCACTTAAAAAAGATATGAAAACACTTGAAAATGTTGAAAGAATAAAATATTTATAAAAATGAATTGTTAATGAAGAAGGTGTGGGTTTATTTAAAAAATGCAGAATTTATAGTGTGTAAAACACCCTTTCAAAAGAGTATTGTATCATGAAAAGATGCCATGATCCAATGAAAGATTATCATGAAAAGTGCTGATGAAAAAATAAAGTATTTTTCAAATTTCTACAGTAGGAATCGGTTCCCACATGGGACAACCCGGTTCCTGCTGAACGTTATAAAAAAAATTTGAATTTTTAACAAAGGGGAACCGGTTCCCAGAGGGGGACAACCCGGTTCCTAGTCTTAAAAACAGAATCACGTTCTTTTCAGGAAAGTGGAACCCGGTTCCCACATGGGGAGGAACCGGTTCCTGCAGCCAAAAAACAGAATTTCAAGTTTAAACACACAATGATATTTTTATGCTTTTTATGAGAAAATCTTGAACACTTATATGCATGATTAAGGAATTGAAACATATACCTTGAGAATTATTTCAGTCCATAAGATCTTCAATAATTCTTCAATATTCAACACTTTTTGCACATCCTTTTTGATAGATGGATCATCATGTTGTCTTCATCAAAATCATTTGTTTGAGAAGCTTGCTATTACATTCTCCCCCTTTTTGATGATGACAACCAAAACTTGGAATGTTGTTTTTGCAAGACTCCCCCTATGTTGATGACTCCCCCTAAGTCCATAATTTGCTTGAATTATTGGAGTGAGTTTATTTGACAAGTATTAAAGGCCTGCAAAACAAATGGAGCAAAACAACATACACCAAATCTTCTCCCCCTTTGTTATTATCAAAAAGGATGGGGAAAAGATGAAATAAAGAAATTCATAGCATATCGTTAAAGCGAACAAGTTTTAAACTTAAAACATGAAATTCCACTTAGTTGAAAACATTAAAATAGGACATAAGCCTAAACATCACAAACATAGAAAACTGAACAAGAAACTAAACGAAACTAGAACATATAATTAAACTAAACATTTTCATTCAAACAATTAACTAAATAAATAAAGCATATTGAAATAAATAAATAAATTTTTAGAGAGGTGTACCTTGATTCAAGATAAAAAAATTAATTAAACATCACCTTCATCTAAAATTCCAAGCTCTCTTCGAATTTTGTAGAAAGGTTCTTTTGCAAGAGGCTTGGTGAAGATATCCGCAAGTTGGTTATGAGTATCCACAAAAGTTACTTCGACATCTCCTTTAAGTACATGATCCCGGAGAAAGTGATGACGAATGTCAATATGTTTGGTTCGAGAATGCATGACGGGATTCTTCGTGATGTTGATTGCACTTGTGTTATCGCACCGGAGAGGAATGCAACCAAGATCAATTCCGTAGTCACTTAGTTGTTGCTTTATCCAAAGATTTTGTGCACAACAACTTCCTGCCGCTATGTACTCTGCTTCGGCTGTACTAGGAGCAACGCACGCTTGTTTTTTGCAAGACCACGAAACTAGAGCATTTCCGAGGATGTGACATGTTCCACTTGTGCTTTTTCTATCAGTTTTACATCCTGCATAATCTGCGTCAGAATAACCAATTAAAGTGCAGCTACTACCTTTAGGATACCATAGACCAACATTTGTCGTTCCCTTGAGATACTTCATGATTCGTTTGACCGCCGTGAAATGTGACTCCTTAGGGTTTGCTTGAAAGCGAGCACACAAACAAACACTGAACATAATGTCAGGACGGCTTGCCGTCAAATATAATAATGAACCAATCATACCTCGATATTTTGTGATATCAACCGATGTTCCCATTTCATCTTGATCAACGTAGGTACCGGAGCCCATTGGTGTAGACATTGCTTTACAACTATCCATATCAAATCTTTTCAAGAGTTCCTTGCAATATTTGGATTGATTTATGAAGATTCCGTCCTTTTGTTGCTTGATTTGAAGTCCAAGAAAGTAATTCATCTTTCCCATCATCGATATTTCAAATTCGCCTTGCATCATTGAAGCAAACTCTTCACATAGTTGATTGTTGGTTGAGCCAAAGATAATATCGTCCACGTACACTTGAACAAGTAAGGTATCATTCTTTGTTCGTTTAATAAACAAAGTCTTATCTACCTTGCCTTTTTCAAAACCTTTTTCGCATAGAAAATTACTTAGACGATCGTACCATGCCCTTGGTGCTTGTTTTAGACCATAGAGTGCTTTCTTCAACTTGTATACATGTGAAGGGTGCTTGAAGTCTTCAAAACCCGGAGGTTGTTTGACGTAGACTTCTTCGTTGATATATCCATTAAGGAAGGCGCTTTTAACGTCCATTTGAAAAAGCTGAAAATTCATTGAACAAGCGTAAGCAAGCAATAAGCGTATAGCCTCTAACCTTGCAACCGGAGCGAAGGTTTCTTCAAAATCAATGCCTTCTTCTTGATTGTAGCCTTGTGCCACCAATCTTGCTTTGTTGCGAACTATGATTCCATTTTCATCAAGTTTGTTCTTGAACACCCATCTTGTACCAATGATGTGCTTGTTACTTGGTCTTGGAACAAGTTCCCAAACTTGATTTCTTTCAAATTGATTCAATTCTTCTTGCATCGCAAGTATCCATTGGTCGTCATTCAAGGCTTCATTGATTTTAGAAGGTTCAATTTGTGAAACAAATGCCATGTTCAAGCAAGCATCTTTGAGATTCAATCTTGTTGCTACACCTTGACTTATGTCTCCGATAACTTTGTCAATAGGATGATCTCTATGTGTTCTCCATTCTTTGGGAAGATCATTGTTGATTGACTCTTGTTGAGTTGATTCATCATGATGTTCTTCTTGTTTTTCTTCTAGATTTCCAATGAGGTCTTTAGAAGCATCTTCTTTAGGAACTTCTACAATTTCATCATCATCATCACACAAAACAATATCCTCTTTCGAGGGGTTAGATTCATCAAATTTAACATGCATAGATTCTTCTATAGTTAGAGTTCTTTTATTGTAAATTCTAAAAGCTTTACTAGAGAGAGAGTAGCCGAGAAAAATACCTTCATCGGATTTTTCGTCAAACTTACCAATGTTGTCTTTGTCGTTGTTGAGAACAAAGCACTTACACCCGAATATGTGAAAGAAGGAGATATTTGGTTTTCTTCCTTTGAAGAGTTCATAAGGGGTTTTCTTGAGAATAGGCCGAATATTAACACGGTTACTTACAAAACATGCCGTGCTTACCGCATCCGCCCAAAAATACTTAGGAAGATTTGAATCACTTAGCATTGTCCTTGCAAGTTCTATCAAAGACCTATTCTTCCTTTCTACGACACCATTTTGTTGTGGAGTTCTTGGTGCGGAGAAGTTGTGTGAGATTCCATGTTCTTCACAAAAATCTTCGAAAGAAGCATTTTGGAATTCTCCACCATGGTCGCTTCGAATGGAGATAATTGTAAGAGACTTCTCATTTTGAATTTGCTTGGCATACTTCTTGAATGCTTTGAAAGCATCACTTTTCTGCACTAAAAACAATGTCCAAGTATATCTAGAGAAATCATCAACGATAACTAATGCATAAACATTACCTCCGAAGCTTTTTGTTCTCGATGGACCAAAAAGATCCATGTGCAACAATTGTAGTGGTCTTGAAGTAGACACCACATTCTTGGAAATGAAAGTTGATTTAGTTTGCTTTCCTTTTTGGCAAGCACCACACAACCTATCTTTGATGAATTTGATCTTTGGCAATCCAATGACTAAGTCATGCTTGATCAATTTATTCAAATGCTCCATATGAATATGAGCAAATCTCTTATGCCATAACCATGATTCATTGTTGTTTGCCAAGAGACACCTAACATTCAAAGACAAGTTATCTAAAGAAATTTGAAAAATATTATTAACCCTTTTACCTTTAAGCATAACCTCATGAGTAACCTCATTTTCAATCAAGCATTCATCTTTAGTGAAGTTGACTTTGAAACCTCGGTCACACAATTGGCTAATGCTAAGAAGACTATGCTTTAGACCTTCCACATATAGGACATCTTCTATAGTTGTTGAAGGCGGTGAACCAATGATGCCTATGCCAAGGATTCTTCCTTTATTGTTGTCACCATAAGTAACATATCCTTTGGCCTTAAGCGTTAGATGTGAAAATTTGCTTAGGTCACCCGTCATATGCCTCGAACACCCACTATCAAGATACCATTGACTTGAGGAGGTCTTCAAGCATACCTACAAAACAAATTAAGTTTTGTTAGGTACCCAAACAGCTTTGGGTCCTTCATAGTTAGCACCTTTCTTGATCCACACATAATGCCCACTTGGAACACTAAAATTTCTTACATAGCAAGCATTAGGTGTATGGCCAATAATACCACAATAAAAACAAGTAGGTTCAAAATTGCTTCTATATCTAGGAGGATAAGATTTCTTCTTAGAAAAGGATTTATTCTTATTATTTCTTTTCTTTCTAGCATATTGATGAACTACTTTATGCTTGTCACTTTCTTTCATAGGATTTTGTTCTTTAGCTTTCACAAAGATGGTCTTGTTTGAAGTTGGTTTTGAGAATTTTGAGTAACCAAGACCACTTTTATCATTTGAATATCTTTGATTGCTAAGAACATTTTCCAATCCAATTTGTCCTTTTTCATATCTCTCTAGAACTCTTTTTAATTGGACTATTTGAAAAGAGAGTGACTCACATTTAGTGCATACAAAATTCTGTTTTTGTTCACTAATCAATTTTTCTTTTTCAAGCTTAAAACCATTTTCTATTTTCTCAATATTTTCTTCTAATGTTGAGATTTGTTTCTTTTGAGATGAAATGGTTTTGTACAGAATTTTGCACTCACTTAAAAGTTCATCAATTGCTCCTTGAGTGTCATTATCAAAAATTGAAAAGTTATTACTACTAACCTCATCGTCTTCATTGTCGGAATGATGTGATGCCATCAATGCTAGATTTGCGCTTTGATCACTATCGGAGTCCGATGAAGAACTTATTTCGTTGTCATCCCAAGCAATGTAGGCTTTCTTTTTGAAATCCTTCTTTCCTTTGTTGTCATGGTTCTTTGCGAGTTTAGAACATTCCGGTCTAATGTGGCCTTTCTTTCCACATTCATAGCATGTAATATCTTCGTTAGATGTTGATGTTTCCTTTTCTTTGTTCTTTGAGAACTTCTTTCTTCTTGTGTAACTAGAGTTTCCATTGTTATTTTTTGCACCAAAAAATTTTCCTAGTCTTTTTACAAGAAGCATAAAATTTTCGTCATCTTCCGGATTGTCTTCTTTCTTTGCAACTTTGGAATCAACTTTTAAAGCAATGCTCTTGGATTTCTTTTCTTGGTTCTCATGTTTCTCCAATAGTCCAAGTTCCGTCTCATATTCTTGAAGCTTTCCGAATAAAGTAGCGGATGTCATTGTTGCTAAGCTTTTCTTTTCGGAGATCGCCGTCACTTTGGGTTGCCATTCTCTTGTTAAAGACCTAAGCACTTTAAGATTAAGTTCATCATTTGATAGTGTCTTACCAAGTGCTTTCAAGTGATTTGTCAAATGCACGAATCTTTTCTGCAAGTCGAGGATTGATTCTCCCGGTTGCATTCGGAATAATTCGTACTCTTGACTTAGCGTATTCAACCTAGATCTTTTTACTTCAGCCGTTCCTTCGTGAGTTTCTACAAGAGTGTCCCATATTTCTTTTGCCGTTGTACATGTTGAGACGCGGAAGAATTCATCCATTCCAAGTGCACTTTGTAAGATGTTGATAGCCTTTTTGTCATAAAGAACTTTTTTCTTATCATCATCATCCCATGACACTTGTGGCTTAGATGAACTAGCACCATTGACAACTGTTATAGGAATGAAAGGACCATTTAGAACAGCCTCCCATATATCACTTCCTTGTGCTTCTAAGTGTGCCTTCATACGGAGTTTCCAAAAGTCGAAATATTGACCGGAAAATAATGGAGGCTTGTTGCTACTACCACCATCTTTGAAAACACGATCATTGTTTGCGGAAGCCATCTGAATCTATAGGAACAAGTTACCTAGAACTTGCTCTGATGCCAACTGTAAGTTATAAGAGTGCGCCTAAGAGGGGGGGGGTGAATTAGGTAGTCGACAATTCTTTGATCGTGTTTCCGGTTGTTGATTATTTTTCGTTAAGTGCTGAAAAATAAAGTGCTGAAAGTAAAATGAACACCGGAAATTTATAGTGGTTCCCTTCACACTTCGAAGGTACTCCACTCCTCTTTCGACTCGAAAGAGATTTCACTATAGTTAGAATTATTGTACAGCTTATGCTTACTATCTACACTATAGGTAATCAAGTGAATGAAGAACAATCCTCTTCAAACACACACTTGTTTCCAACAAACTTGGACAACAAGGTAAAACAAAAAAATAATTCTTGATAATGAGATTTTGTCTTGAAAGAATGTTGATATCAATCTTGATAATTGATCTTCCTCTTCAAATGAAACAATTCTCAACAATGTATACAAGTGTTCAAAGAATGATATGAAACTTACAATAATTTTCAATGAAAATTAAGTGCAGAAAGTTTCACTTAAAAAAGATATGAAAACACTTGAAAATGTTGAAAGAATAAAATATTTATAAAAATGAATTGTTAATGAAGAAGGTGTGGGTTTATTTAAAAAATGCAGAATTTATAGTGTGTAAAACACCCTTTCAAAAGAGTATTGTATCATGAAAAGATGCCATGATCCAATGAAAGATTATCATGAAAAGTGCTGATGAAAAAATAAAGTATTTTTCAAATTTCTACAGTAGGAATCGGTTCCCACATGGGACAACCCGGTTCCTGCTGAACGTTATAAAAAAAATTTGAATTTTTAACAAAGGGGAACCGGTTCCCAGAGGGGGACAACCCGGTTCCTAGTCTTAAAAACAGAATCACGTTCTTTTCAGGAAAGTGGAACCCGGTTCCCACATGGGGAGGAACCGGTTCCTGCAGCCAAAAAACAGAATTTCAAGTTTAAACACACAATGATATTTTTATGCTTTTTATGAGAAAATCTTGAACACTTATATGCATGATTAAGGAATTGAAACATATACCTTGAGAATTATTTCAGTCCATAAGATCTTCAATAATTCTTCAATATTCAACACTTTTTGCACATCCTTTTTGATAGATGGATCATCATGTTGTCTTCATCAAAATCATTTGTTTGAGAAGCTTGCTATTACATGCACCTCGTTATTTTAAGGGTTTTTCTTATAGTAAAAAACTTAACGAAACAAGATTACAAAGTTGCTTATCATCTTCAACCTCTCTTCTATGCATACACATAATTGAACTATACATAACCATTTTTCAATTGGGTGACCATCTAAATTAGGGTTGATAACGTCCAATTAAGTTTGGTGTAATCAAGAATATTGGGTTGGGAACTTTATGTGTTTCAAATAAGAAATCCAAGGTGGGGTTTTCCTTCAAGATCGGGTTTGATTTGAAGGTTTTGGACAAGATCACGTCAACACAGATTCGACCGAGTAAAGGCCTTGGGACAAGGTGGTTCCTTGTTAGGGAGTAGCACGAGACGGTGAATTGTGTTCGGGAATCTTGGGTTTCAACAATTTACGAGCCTAGTACAATCGGTGGATTGAAAACACATTATTAGTCACTTGATCAAGGTTTCGGAGGTGGAAAAATCAACACAAAACAATAAGGTTTTTAGGGTTTGCATTCTATAACTTATAAATGCGCCTAAGAGGGGGTGAATTAGGTTTATCAAAATTTCTTCGAAGTTTTTTTTACCGATTCTTGATTTTTCATTTCCTTATGAATTGTTAAGTGCTGAAAAATAAAATGCAGAAAGTAAAAGAGACACGGTGGTTTATCCTGGTCCCCCTCACAATCGGATAGTATGATTGCTCTGCAAGTGCATGGATCTATCGAAGTAATATAAAAGATTGTAGAACCACAGAGACCAATGTCAAACTATTGTAATCTATCGTTGAGGTGCAAAGCTAAGGCTATGATTATAAGGAAATGAACAAGAATGTAAACGCTACTTACTAAAGGTTTGGAAATAAGGATAAAACGATCCTGAAATATGATTTTCGCGTACCTAATGGACTTGTAGAAAAAGGATACTAACTATGACTACACGCCTATTCCGTAGAATATACCGACTTAAAGGCTCAGTCTCACACTCTCGTGTTATTGACTAAAGTCATATCTCTCAATCCCAAGATTTTTCTCTCGCTTTCCCGGTAACTGAGAAACACTATTTGAAAGCCAATAGCATCCTAATTAACATCTAAAGTGCTCTCGCTGTATTTAGACATGATGCCTAACTTCTACTATTTTGTTCACTCCTCACGCTCTCGCGGATCTCGACTTAAACCTTTATATGCTTCTCACTCTCATGAAAAAGCAATGTTAAATAACCTTTCACTCTCGTGACAAAACTACTTAAATTAAGCATATAAATTATAACCAAAATGACATACAATTATGAGTTCGAACCTAACAATTTCTACGGAGTCCCGCCGGTTGCGATGTTCTCATACGACGGACTCAAAATATATTTAAGTAGATATGTAATTATACATAAACAAACTAAACAAGATAAACATAATTAAGGACAGTATGCTTGAACAATTATAGAATACGATAACAATATAGAATACGATAACAATACAGAATACGATGTCAATAATAATAAAGTAATAAATAAAGAACCTGTAAAATGCGGTAAATGGAATTGAACTCAAATAATAAAATTGTAGCAAGATTTGTATTGATACTTGAAGTGATACAGCAATACAAGGAAATAGAAAATACAAAGTTGCAGCAATTCCTCAGTATGAGTAATTGCTGCTTTGGACGGTATATTTATGCTTAATTCTAAAATAAGATTCGGCAGCACTTCCGCATAGTTTTCGGATGATAAATGCAGTCCTAGAGGTCTCTATTTATAAAATAATTTGGCTCCAAGAAGTCCTCGAACAATTTGAATTCAAACTAAAGCAAAACTACCAAACTGTTGCTGAAAAACCGCTCCTGCGTATAATGGCGATCACCGTATGAAAATGGCGAACGCCGTTTGTTCAAAACGTGATTTCCCTCCTTTTTTGAGTAATGGTGAACGCCATTCCTCAAGGAAAAGCAAATGGCGAAAGCCATTTGGCTAGAGGAGACAGAATCATCATTATTCTACATTTTCTTCATTCTTTAGCTCAGATTTCGCTCCTTTTTCCAAACTTGCCGATTAAACACTTGTTAAGATAAAACAAAGTGAAACATAAGCAAATCAAAGAAAATAACATGAAAGACTCGATTAAACGATACTAAAAATGCGCGTAATGAATCGGAAAATACGATACGAATTCGAGTTATCAAACTCCCCCACACTTAGACATTTGCTTGTCCTCAAGCAAACTCCCCACTAGGTAAACAGTTAAGTGCATCATTCAACTCTTAGGCACGACAAAACCAAATGGTAAGTCACTCGAATGCTAGTCTAATGTTAAGTGGATAGGTACTAAATAGTGAAACTAAGGATACCGTAATGACACAAATCCACCTAAAGCAGACAAAGATTTCCCTCCTATGCATAATCAACCTGAATCATGACATTATACTTCGACCTACTGTTAACCATTCTATTTCGCTTCTTTTTCATTCTTGCACAGTCACATTAAGCTCATTATCCTTTTTCTTACATGGTAATCGAACATGTTAGTGTTTGATCTCTTATTCATAAAATTTGTCTTTTCTTTTTCTCTTTGCTTTTCCTTTTTTTTTGCTTATGAATTTCAAGATTCTACTCCTTTGGGCTAAATGGTCGGGTGAGGACCACCTAACTTAGTAAGAACAGGTCTTTGATTCACATTTTTATATGAAAGCACATAAACATAACTTTGAGATCAACACATATTTTCATCAGTTCGTTACTTAATTCGCATCTAAGGATGGTGATGACTGCTAAGATAAACTAATCAAGAAGCTACATAGAACTTTATAACATGGTCTCGGCATAATGTCTATCTAAACTAACATCACATAATTGGAGACTCTAGGGTGTAAAAACGGTACCGATATTTTCAAAAACTTTCCCAAGTCCACCCTAACATATCCTAAGCAAAATAAAGTAACTTATTTGGTGTCATGCCAATGAATCAGAACGAAATTTTTAAAATGGGGCCAAGTTTCAGGGAATTTTCAAACAACGAAAAAGTAAAGTAAAAATTTGACTCATTGGCACATATGACTCAATAAAGAAACAAACTGAAACTAAAAAGCGATAAATTGAAAGAGGTAAAGTTCCTTCCCCGCACTTAAACCAAACATTGTCCTCAATGTTTTGATAAAAGGTGGAAAAGGAATTATAGAACCTGTATGAATTTCATTGCATGCCAAATCTTCTTTGATCTTCTCTTATTGTCCATGTCTTCGTTGGTCACTTCTACTACGGCGGTGGGCGCTTTGAGATACCTTCATTCGTTGAATTTTCTTTCTTCTGAAACAAACCATAATGTTGCCCATTTCCGGAGGAAGTACCTGCAAAAGGGTTAGAAAAATATAGTGCGATATCAGTGTCACCACCAACAGCGACATTCACATGAATGTCTGTGGGCACCTAGAAGAAGCTGAGATGAGACAAGCAATACATTTCTTTATTTCCTGCAAACACAAACAATAAAATTAAAACATTAAATTAAACGTTTGTGGGGTGCCTCCCACGCAGCTCTTTATTTAACGTTAATAGCTCAACGACTAATAATTTTTTGTTTCCATGGCCACTTATCAAGCCATCTCACATATCCCTCACCTTTTTCTTTTCTTCCATCTGTGGGGTGGTTCATTATTTTGAATTTGTGGTGGTGGTTATGGATCTATCCTAAGTATTAGCTTTTCAAGTTTTGGCTTACTTATTTCATCCACCATCTCAAAGTCTAACCTTACCCTCTTAACAATAATGATATCCCTAGTTTCTTGCTCCTCTAATTTTCTCTTTTTATGTTGGATCTCAAACAAGGGTACATTGGTGCAGATATTTTCCAATATATCCATATTTGTTTTGGATTGGGAGTCTACAAACCTATGCGGGAAAGGAATCGGTGGGGTATAGGTATGAGAAACAACATGTACTTTCTTCTCTACCTCTTCGACGACCTCCTTTTTGGGTGGTGTCAGCATATTTTTCTCGATCTCTACTCCTTTCTCATCATAACTCCCCTTAATTGGAATAGTATGGGCTTGTCTAACATGATGTACAAGTCTAATCATGAGGCTATTTTCACAAACAAAAATAATCAAAACACTTCTCTAAAAGACAAACAACAAACCACACATCCTTTCCTGCGGGAATTCTTCTCTCATCTCATTCACTCAGAATGCGAACTTGCGGCGACTTGTCTCATTTGCAAGACGGTAAACACATTCGTTCAAGGCGAGCCTGCAACACCTGAGCATAGACATAAGCAGTTCA
Organism: Lathyrus aphaca; assembly: GCA_963966055.1. Classification (NCBI taxonomy): domain Eukaryota; kingdom Viridiplantae; phylum Streptophyta; class Magnoliopsida; order Fabales; family Fabaceae; genus Lathyrus; species Lathyrus aphaca. The sequence goes on from OZ014520.1 coordinate 50,425,283, forward strand.
AATCATAAAAAACACAAACAAATAGTTCCCGCCTTAGTTAGGCGAACTACGTCGACTCTGATCCTCATATTCCCGATGAGGTACGTAGGCAACGGGGTAGGGCCCATTCGAGAACATTCTTTATTTTCCCTACATTTCCCCATTCTTTCTTCTTGTTATCTTTTTTTTAGTTCTTTCTCTCATTACAGTTCCAGTTAGCGGTTCTTTTGTTCAGCAGTATCTTATTTCTCACCCTTTGAAGCAGACAAACAAGCGTGGATCCCATCGGGTACGACGGACGATCTGGGGTGCTAATATCTTCCCAGGTCGTAACCGACTCCTAAACCCAGATCTTTTGTTCGCAGGACCTTTTCCTTTCCTTTTCTCTTCGGTTTGTGCAGCATTACCTTTCCCATTCATTCGGGATAAAAATGCATGGCTGGCGACTCTACCTTTTTCGCGCCACTTTCGCGTTTGTACTAGGATGAAAATCTCGGGAGCGACAGTTAGTCCCTTTCTTGACTCATAGATAATGGCCTTGAGCAACACTAAAATTTCTTACATAACATGCATTTGGAGTATGTCCTTTTATACCATAATAAAAACAAGTGGGCTCAAAGTTACTTTTAAATCTAGGGGGATAAGACTTCTTCTTACTATATCTTTTCTTTTTAGAATGTTGATGAACCACTTTAGGCTTGTCAACATTCTCTTTAGGAATTTGTTCTTTAGCCTTTACAAAGATGGTCTTATTAGAAGTTGGTTTAGAAAATTTTGAGTAACCAAGACCACTCTTATCATTCAAGTATCTTTGATGACTAAGAATATATTCCAATCCAATTTGTCCTTTTTCATATCTTTCTAGGACTCTTTTTAATTAAATAATTTGGAATGAAAGTGACTCACATTTTGTGCAAACAAAATTCTATTTTTTATCACTAATTAATTTTTCTTTTTCATCTTTGAAATCATTTTCCATTGTCTCAATTTTTTCTTCTAAAATTAAGATTTGTTTCTTTTGTGATGAAATAGTTTTGTACAAAATTTTGCATTCACTTAAGAGTTCATCAATTGCTCTTTGTGCATCATTATCATAAATTAAAAAATTACTACTAACCTCATCGTCTTCATCGTGGGAATGATGTGAGGCCATTAATGCTAGATTTGCACTTTGATCACTATCTGAGTCCGATGAAGAGCTTATTTCATTATCATCCCAAGTGATATAGGCCTTCTTTTTGTGATCCTTTATCCCTTTATTGTCACGGTTCTTTGAGAGTTTAGGACAGTCCGGTTTGATTTGGCCTTACTTTCCACATTCATAGCATTTAATATCTTAAGTGGATGTTGATGTTTCTTTCTCCTTGTTCTTTGAAATTTTCTTCCTTCTAATATAGCTAGAATTTCTAATATTATTCTTTGCACCAAAATATTTTCCTAATCTTTTTACAAGAAGCATAAATTTTTTGTCTTCATATGGATTGTCTTCTTTCTCAACTTCTTTGGAATCAACCTATAATGCAATGTTTTTATATTTCTTTTCGTGAATCTCATGCTTTTCCAATCGCCCAAGTTCTGTCTCATATTCTTGAAGTTTTCCGAATAAAGTAGATGATGTCATCATGGATAGACTTTTCTTTTCGAATATTGTCGTCACTTTGGGTTGCCATTCTCTGGACAAAGATCTAAGCACTTTAAGATTAAGTTCATCGTTAGTTAGTGTGTTACCAAGTTCCTTGAAATGATTTGTCAAGTGCACAAATCTTTTCTGCAAATCAAGGGTTGATTCTACTGGCAGAATTCTGAATAATTCATATTCTTGACTTAACGTATTTAATCTAGATCTTTTAACTTCGGTGGTTCCTTCACGAGTTTCTACTAAAGTATCCCAAATTTTTTTGGTCGTTGTACAAGTTGAGACGCGAAAGAATTCATCCATGCCTAGTGCTCTTTGTAGAAGATTTATTGCCTTTTTGTCATAGAGAACCTTCTTTTTATCATCATCATCCCATGAACCTTGAGGCTTTGTTGAACTAATTTCATTGACAACTGTTGTAGGAACAAAAGGAGCATTTTGGATAGCCTCCCATATATTACTTCCTTGTTCTTCTAAATGAGCCTTCATGCGTATTTTCCTGAAGTCAAAGTATTCACCACATAACAATGGGGGCTTGCTGCTACTACCACCGTGTCTAAACACAAGATTGTTATTTGCGGAATCATATTGAATCGATTAGGAACAGGTTACTTAACACCTACTCTGATGCCAATTGTAACTTATAAATGCACCTAATAGGGGGTGAATTAGGTTTATCAAAATTTCTTCGAAGTTTTTTTACCGATTCTTGATTTTTCCTTTCCTTATGACTTGTTAAGTGCTGAAAGATAAAATGCGGAAAGTAAAAGAGATACGATGGTTTATCCTGGTTCCCCTCACAATCTGAGAGTACATCCAGTCTCATTTCCAAATAAAAAGAAATTTTCATTATCTTTTAGAAACCTAGAACAAGACACACCTAGTCTTTTCTAATTCTAACCACCAAGAACAAACCTCTTGGATATTACAAATTTTAAAGTCCGAACGAGATTCACTTTCTCACACACGAACCTCTTGTATCCACAAACCGGAAACAAGGTAAGTCTTACTAACTTATCTCTAACAATACTAAAGATAAATAGTAATCAAAGAGAATAAATACTGAATTTTGTATAAGTGTAGGAAGATGAAAGCTTGAATTTTTTATCAATATGAATATTGATCTTCTCCTTGTTTGAAACAAATATCACTCAAATACAATATGCAAGTGTTCTTAAATGTATGAGATGAAATAATAATATATGTGAAAGTTTATGAAAATTTTCTCTCAAGACAAGTTTGAAATGAACACTTAAAGAGTTTTTGATAATGAAGAATTTGAGTAAATTTTTTATTATGAAAATTATTGGAGGCGTGTTGTAAAAATTTGATGTAAAGGGTTTATATAATGTACAACATACCACTTCAAAAATGTATCAAGATAATGAACCATTGTCATGCTTTAAAAGATATGAAATATGAATTTTTTTCATGAAAAAATGCATCATTTTGCATGCAGGTATAGTGTTAATCGGTTAACACATGTGTTAACCAGTTAACACCCCTTAACGTAACCTTAGAATTCAAAAATGAGCTTGATTAACCGGTTAACCAATCCGTTAACTAGTTAATGCTGAAGGTTTTTGTGAAAAATTAATTTAAAGAATGTTAAACATATGGCAATGATTCTTATTGATCCTATCAAGTATATTATGCATGAGATGAATTTTAGAACACTGCATAAATATTTTGACCAATATTTGTTATACCTTTTGAAATTCCAAGAAGCTTTATCAATTCTTTAATGTTGTTTGAAGCTTGATTATTTGATAGTCTTCAAACTTTGTGTAATGCTATAACACTTGACTTGAAGCTTTAATTCAAACTGCTTTCTTCTTTTTTGAAAATATACATTGGAGTTATGTCTTTGTTTGTCTTCATCAAAACAATTGAAGGAAGCTTTCTTCTACACATTCTCCATCTCTTGTATGAACATTTTGGCGAAGAAAAGGTTAATTGCAAGTATCTCAATTCAATTTTGGGTTGAGGGAAGATGTACCCATAGTGAGGCCGATTGGGGAACTGCCTAAACAAATCTTTGTCTCTCTCTGTTTACTTCTTTATTGCTTTTATTGTTATTTTCGCAATTTATCGAGTTCACCATTGTTTGATCATTTCGATTGAAAATTGTTTTTCGATTATAATCTAAAAGGGTTGTTGTTTATATAATCATAATCCTTTTTATTGTGATTGGATTTTAACATAAAAAGAAGTTAAATTTCCAATAGATATCGATTGCACACCAAGTGTTCAATAAATTGTTAGTGCTTGTTTTAATTATGTTTTGGCTTATTGGATACACAAGTTACGAATAACGTTGCATTTTATTGATTTGTAGCTTGATCATTGTTGAACATTTACGTTCATTATCATTTCGTTTGATTTGGGATACATATATATTTATTTTTAATACATATATTGCTTTTCGATTCTGGTAGTTTTTTCGCTGCGCTACTTTTTAAAAACATATTTTAAGGCAAACTTTTTGGATGTGAAATTGTGATCTATTCACCCCCCCCCCCCTCTAGATCGAAACCTATATAACAAGTGATATCAAGAGTTCTAGTTCATTCTGTGCTTAAGATACATTACTTATAATAATGGCTTTCCGACCTAAGGGTGCATACGATAGAGCACCAATTTTCACTAGAGAAAATTATGGCTATTGGAAAGCACTTATGCGTATACATGTCAACTTTGTTGATAAAGGTATTTGGGATGCTATCCAAAATGGTCCAAAATAAATAATTATGACCAATGAGGAAGGTGTCACATTACCTAAATCAGAAGCATGATAGGATGCTAATGATTGGAAATTGTGCTCACATGATTGAAAAGCGAAAAACATTCTCATTTCCGCTTTGGGAGTTGATGAGTTTTATCGTGTTTCTCATTGTGAGATCGCCAAAGATATGTGGGGTGCATTAGAGATTGCCCATAAGGGTACTAATGATATCAAACAAGCTAGGATTAACACGTTGAATCAAGAGTTTGAGATGTTCCATATTGATCATGGTGAAAACATTGCGGATATGCGGAAAAGGTTCTCATATCTTATAAATCGATTGAATGCACTTCATAATCCTGTGTCCAATGAACTTTCTACTAACAAAATTCTAAGATGTTTTAGTAGGAATTGGCAACCAAAGGTCACCTCTATTAAAGAAAAAAATGATCTTAATATGCTTGATCCTATATATTTTTTTGGTAAATTGGAAGAGCACAAGCAAAAGCTTACAAACTTGACAAAATACAAAAAGGAACGGGACAAGAGAAAGAATGAAAAAATGAATTAAAGACAAAGAAAAAGGAAAGAAGTCCATTGCTCTAAATACTTCTACCGAAAGTCCCTCTCAAGATGAGCAAAAGGAAAGTGAATCTAAAGGTGACAACGATTCCAATGAAGATATGGGACTGTTCATAAAGCGAGTAAATAAATACATGTCAAAACATGGTGACAAGTATCCCAAAAAATACCATGATAAATCAATAAGGTTATCAAGTTCCTCTAAAGAAGAAGATGAGAGCAAAAAAGGGAATACGAGAAGTGCGTGTTACAACTGTGGTAAACTCGGTCACTATAAGTCGGAGTGTCCCAAGATTAAGAATGACAAAGGTTGTCACAAGTCTTCTAGAAAATCTAGAAGAGCTTATGCCGGTTGGGAGAGCAAAAGTGATTCGTCAAGCGGTGATAGTTCTATCGCAAGTGAAGAGTCAGTCAAGCTTTGCTATATGGCAAACAAAGGAAAGAAAAAGGTTGTAAGTCACTCTAAACCTCAAGCTTCTCATGATTTAGCCTTCTCACAACTTCAAAGGTCTTTTGAGAATCTAAAGACAAACCATAAATTCTTTCAAGAGATTGGCTTCAAACAAGAAAATTATATCTCATTTGGAAGCTAAGATTACAGAAAATGATAAGTGTATGGAAGCACTAAGAAAATCTATGTCGGATATTCTAGAAGATCAAAATAAGGATCCTAGATCCTTGTAGAATTTCAGTTGGGGAACATGTCACATTTGGCAAAAGGATTCTGGGACTCTTAAAGCTAAATTTGAATAGGCTTTACAACTCAAGGTTACTTTTTTCTATAGATACTTCCAAGTATGACTTACCATCTCACAATCTGTATAGGAGGTATAATTACGTTAAAAAGAAACCAAATAGCAAAAGGTTATCTTCAAATTTGTATTGTCATTATTGTTGTAACAAGGGACATACTATTTCAAAGTGTAAAGTTAGGAAACTTTTTGTTCCTAATAGTGATTGTCAATGGATGCCTAAGTGCAACCAAGGTTTTACTAACCTTCAAGGACCCAATGAAGATTGGGTACCTATCACAACTTGTTAATCATGCAGAAAAAGTGTCTTAAATCTAATGGAGAGAGTATGGGATCTCATTTGGGGAGCATAAAGGCACAACATGGTTACATGTCCTTATTGTTTTAATTTATGTGACTACCAAGGAGAATTGTGTTTCCAATCGGGTTAACTCTTAAGTGGTAAAAATATGTGAATGATTATTAATATGTTATCTGAGAAGTGTCAGAAAAGTATTTTTTTTTAATTTTGTATATTATCTTTGACTAGACTTACTTAAGACATCAAGCTAGGAGTGATCAACCTAAAATGATGAAACATGAGAAGAAGCAAGATCATCATCAAAATTGAACAATATGAAATGTCCAGCTGCATTGGACAATTATTTTCTAAATATTGGAAGTAATCCCAATAATCATCAAATGATGTTCTTGGATACATTACTGATCTCACTTTCAAAAGTTTGTACAAGAAGAAAAGTGGTAAGAACGTTTTGGCTTATTTTGTGTTTTGTGTCACGTATTGCATTCATTGCAACTTTCGTTAGAAAGTTCTTCGTGGAGTGCTTGTGCATTCTTCGTCTTGTGTACGGTGAGGTAATATCGTTTCAACCTTATTTCTTGTTATGTACATAAGTGTTTCTTTTACCTTTTTATGTCATAAGGATATATGATGAACTATGTGTGATGTTTGTGATATGTGCTTACTTCCAAAAATATCAAATTTGATTATTGTATGTTGTATTTTACTTGTCTATAATAGTTATACATTAATGTCGTCATGATTCATCTTATCCTGAACTAAGTCATGCTAGGCATGATTACATGTTACATAATTCAAACAAATAAATCATCAAACGTTATTACATGCATGAGTCTATCTTGAATCTTCTTTTTAGTCTACAAGGTTCATTTGTAGTGTAAGTCTATAGGTCGACACAAAAATAAGATAGGTCGGCCTATGTCATATGAATTAATTGTCTATATTGATCACTACAGTATAGATTGACTTGACCTCGTATAGACTAATCTATGCGAACCAAAAATTCCAATTTTCAATTAACTCAACAATATTGGTTGGCACATGCTATCATATAGGTCGACCTATGTCAGTCAGTGAACGAATTATGACTCTTTTGACCATAGTTTTTCACATTATTGCATTCATTGTTGATTCCTAAATATATGTCTCTTATATGCAAATTGATGATCAATTATTCAAGATTTCAATTAACTAATATAGTAAGTATATTTGAGTTTTCTTCACATTCCATAATGAACACTAACCTGAAGTAGTTATAATATTATCATATCACATTTGTGTACAATTACCACTTTTATGAAACATTTAAAAAAAATTGAGTGAAGTAATTATTGTGGAAGGTGTCCAACTAGTTTACCTTCCTATAGAACTATAACTGAACTAATGATTTAGCATTAGTCCTTTTCTACAATTGTTAATGTTTCAACTTTTCTTAGGGATCCTAAATATACACACACCAAAAAAATACAGGTAATAAGGTAAAGTAGCTAAGGTCCATCTAGTCAAAAGTAAACAACAGCAATTGAAAGGTATGTAAATAGCATCTTGAAAGAAGAGAGGGCCCTGTTGTATTAAAACTTCCAACAATTTTCCCGCCAAACTTGCATGCCTCTTTTGGTTTTGTCAAATACTCAAACATGACTTTAAGAGTGTGCAAGACGGGACTATCGTACAGAGTCTAAAATTTGTCACAATCAAACCATGACTAAACATTGCCTTATAAAATATTGTTTCAGTTAAATATGATTAAACAAGATTTCAGTTAAATTATGATTAAACAAGATCTATAAGATTTATATTTGTTTTATCATGGTTAAATTGTGGTTAGCTTATACAAATGCTCCAAAAACTTGACAAGTAAAAACTTGACAAGTCTATTACAATAGTGCTTTACTATTTGATTTTGATGTCAAAACCAACTCCAAAAACTTGACACGTCCATTACAATAGTGCTTTACTATTTGATTTTGATGTCAAAACTAACTTTATCAGTAAAAGAAATTATCATGCAGATTGAGGGCACAGACAAAGAACTCAGCACAAGAGAGTTTCTGGAATCAATTATGAACTTCAATATCTTTTTTTACTGTGGCAGCAATCACTATACATCAAAACTCTCATTCTCTTTACATTACATTAAATAAAGTTAGTGCCCAAATGATTATTCTGACAATCTTCCACCTTCATTCAGTCATCATAAATATTCCCTAAAATCAATTAAAAAAATCTTGAATGAAAAAGAATCTTCTGTTCAACTACCTGCACAATAAAAAAAAACTCTGATCATTAGTAAGCATGTACTATCTATTGTTGTTAATTAAAAGTAAACATGAACTATAGCATTAATAATTTAATATTTAGTAACAACAATGTAGTAGTAGTACCTAATGATTGATAAAATGGAAACTTTGAGTGTTTGTTAATTTGGTATCAAGATAATGTGTTGTATTGATCATGTGTTAGGGAAAGCACCAAAACTAGAGATTGTAAACTGAAAAAAGATAAAGTGGAGGCAAAATTAGACAAAGAAATGAGGCAAAAGCAGAACAAAGAAAAAAAAAAAGCATGAAAGAGAGAAGAAAAAACTAACCTTTTTCGGTATGTGTGGGAAATGGGTTGTCCCTATCTATCTCCCTCCATTGAAAGAAATTCTTCAAAGTAAAAATCCCTATTGGTAAATGGGGACCATTTTGCTGAAACAGTAACAGGCGCATGTAAGATTTCTAATTCAAGTAAAAAAGAATAATTGTAATGACAATAAGAAAAGAACAAAAGGATTTCAGAGTAGAAGAAAATGAGATATAGACTTCTCATACTATACTTTAAACATAGTTTGTTTATGTTGGCTTTCATGTTTTCAGGTTCATCAAATGAATTCACATATCTAATAATGCATGATACACAACTATGGTCAGAGAACGACTTAAGTAAGTGCTTGTAGCACAAGCATTTATCAAATAAGTGTTCATGTATAAGCTATCACAATCAAAAAAAATAAAATAAAGTCAAACTATTTTTATATAAGCTATCTTGTAGAGTTTGTAGTAATAAGTTGAAAACAGCTTATGGACGTGTCATAAGTTGTTTTCATGACCTCTTCCGAACGTTCTCAGAAGTGTTTATATTAGTAGATAGGCTTAAATAAGTCAATTTAAAGAGGATAATTAAGGGCAAAGATCATGTTTGAATATTCTTTATGTTGTATGTTTTGATTGCATGATCCAATATTCCATTCTATTGTGTTCAATTCTATGTAAACCAGTTACAGCATCAGAATTTCGTACTTTTGGTCTAACCATCAATATCATAAGGAAACATTTGGGCCCCCTTTTTGGGGAGGGTCAAGTTTTCCTAGGGTTCTGCGCATATTCTTTTATTTTTCTACTTGGATGTTGTATTTGAATGAGTTTATATAAAGAAAAAGAAGAAAAAAAAACAAACTCTAAGAGGCTTAAGTTCCACTATCTTACAAGCATGATTATGAGAGTGTGTAAGGAATAGATAAAGTACTTGATTATGGATGGACACGTTTCTTGTTCAGCCTTCCATATCTTTAGAAAAAGTTTAGCTCGGTATATCCCCCGGAATATGGCATAAGTTCATCCACCTCAATTCTGGAACTAGAACAACTCATACTTTTCTTTAATTTTCCATGAGTTGACTCAACCTCGGCCCAAAATATGCCATAAACTGGTCTATGGTCTGAAAATCTTGATTCCCCGCGAACATAAGATAACTGATGGAGACCTTCTCCATACCATAAAATTCGGTCACACCTATGAAACAAAAAATATTCATGTCAGCATAAGTTGTAACCATTTGTCCAAACTATATCATATATCATGAAACACTTCATTTTGTAAAATCTATTTTTTCCATGGTACACAATTGACTTCTAGCATTTATAGTGGATTTCTTCTAAATTCATATTAAGTTATGTGATAATCTTGTTAAGAGCTCAACATTTTATCAATAAGGTCTGAAAATGTGTATATGAGTCGCTTTTGTAGAGTTGAATTAAGCTTAATCCAAATTCTAAGAAATCTTACCATGCAGGTGTTCTCCTTTTCTCCTTGGGGTGCATATCGTCTCCCGAGTATCTATCTGAATTAGTTGAATACTTGTATGTTGGAGGAAAATATATCTTCCCTTCGTTCCATCCCACAAACGCACGACCTCTTTTTTGCTCTATTCTCAACTGTCATGTGTGTCAATAGTTAAGGCTTGTTAAGTTTGTTACACAATAATACATTGGAGGAAAACAATAAACATGGGATAATTGATGAGATTAAAAGAGACATACTTGATCATTTTCTAACAATGCTCTCCAATTTTGCATCTCAACAAGTGCCTTCGCAGAACGGTAGGAGAGAGCGATCCGATAATTCAAATCTCCAAGCCATATAATTCGACTACATTAATGAATTTAAAATGAGAATAAGCAAATGAGAAGAAAAGACAATAAAAAATTAAATCATTCTAAGCAAGTAATTATTCAATAGGTGATTTACAGGAGCTTAAGTAAGCATTAGTTATTCATTCTTACTCATGCTCGAGGATTGTCTGAGGAGATTTCTCGTTGTCCACGCCATGAACACGAGGAAACCTAGTCTTTTTAAGAATTTCCAATACGTCAGAGTTTCTTCTTAGTTCATCACCCTCTTTCTGTCCTGAGGTTAAATGACTACATATAAAGCAAAAGCTTGTTTCATGCACAGACATACTAATTGAGATGGATCCCTGCAAATCCAACCAAAATAACTCTCATTTAAGCCAATCATCACACAAGTGACCATCATTTTCTCAGTAAATTTATTAATCAAAAGAAAAAACAAGAGTCGGGATTGTCCGAGTCATAACAAGCTAAACTCACCTTATTTCCGAGATAACCCATCAATCCTCTGCCAACACACGATACTTTCATGTTTCGAACATGATCTTTGAGTTCGCCTTTTACCCATACGGTAAGGTAAATTCCCACCATTTGTTTACTTGCAACAAGGCAGTACCTTGAATGTCCCGGCATGCTATATCCATCTTCATTTGAGGCAGATCCACCATTAGTTGACATTGGTGAAAATAAGACTGTACTCGGTGAATCCACAAGGCCATTATCATCATCAGACGAACCCCATCTTGAATAATCACTCGGTCTCGAATAGTCACTTGCCCTTGAATAGTCACTAGGCCTATAACCCCATCTTAAACTAGGATCAAAGTCGCTAGGCCTGTTACCGAAAATTACACGGTCGCATACACTGTATCTTCGATCTACTTGCGGCTGAACATTTGAAGGATCATTGTCCATTCCCCAACCACTTGAAGCCGTCTGGAACGATCGTCTGTGGAAGAAAGACGAATTCTTCTGCCTAGCTGATCCCTCGAAATCTGCATTCAGCTCTACAACTGGCTGAGGAATTGGAGATGGTGTATAACATCCACCACTTCCACTTGTTCCCGGAAGATTGTTTAAAGTCTTTCTGATAAGAGCCAGCCATTTTTTGGCAGGGCCATTGTCCTCTGCCCCTAGGATATTACCGGCATTCAATGGAACTACCTCTTGAAATCTGTAAGAAACAGGTAAAATAGAAAAATATATCATAGGTAAAACAATTAAGCCTTACATATTCATTTATTTTGTAATTTGTAGAGATTGACTCAAAGCAAAATTCGAGATAATTATCAAGACTAAAAACATATTTAACCGAAAAGTAAATGTGAACTTCGATTGAAGACTATATAAACCGACAAGCAACAATTCTTACCCAAGAACATAAATGTCAGCTGGTGGCGAAGAATGAAGCCAATCATCTACATTCAAATTACTTGGTGGTGATCTTCCAGCTACATTCCATGTAGCTACAAAAATGCTGCTCAATATTCACACAATTCATGAGAAACAGAACAAAACCTTAATTTTTTCATGCCAAAAAATGTAAAATTGGAGAAGTAGTATACCTATAGTTCTGGACATCGATAATTCGAGGATGATCGAGATTCATTCTTCCTCGCCTAACCTGACTGCTGTTCCTACTAAACTTCTCTGTTCATAGAAATGCAAAAATGTCAGCATTTAAATGATACTATTACTATCAAGAACTTCAAAAGACCATCATAGTTCAAGAAATGGTTTAGACTGATTCTTTTAACCTGTTTTGCTCTTTTTGATTGTGCATGGCTCTCTCTCAGAGAAGCTATTCCTGCTTCCATATTCAACCTCACTTCCTGCAAAAGTAAAAACAGTGTTACAACTTACAACCTTCAATTCACCAAATGAAACATCAATAATAACTGATTTCATTTCAAATTCTTGAAACTGATCACTATTACAAAGCCAAATTTGAAGAAAAACAAAACCACCAACCTCCACAAACAACATCATCATCTCGACAATCTTCACATTTGCTCTTGATATTAAAAAACTTCCTCACCATTTTCTTCGACCACGAGAGCTATTTCATCAAACACCATACATACACAAAATCAACACCTCATAAAAACATTGAATCTCATTTCCATAACCAAATAACAACAATAATTAACAAAAACCTTAGTTTTCTTTGAACTTTCATCTCCCATTTTGACACCTCCACTTCATACACACCTCCCAAACCAGTTACTAATATTTTCAGCAAAGAAACAAGAACAAGTTCATTTGCAACTAGAGAGAGAAAGAACAGGAGTTGATGAAAAATGCATGGAAGTGAGAAGAGAATCTGAAGTAATAAGTAGAAGAAGACAATGCAGTAAGGTTAGAGATAGAAAGAGAAAGCAAAGCAATCTCGTAGTTCTATGTAACAAGAATAGAAAACAAAGTAACGAATTTGAACAGAAAAAAGTGCAGTAAAAGAGAACATATATAAGAGGTTATGAGAAAAAGGGCAACGGGCAGTTGGTTTAGCTTTATGGTTAGTGTGTGAAATGAGACGGGCAGTTGAACAAAGGCTGACCGTAGTCAGCAAAGTGGAGAGAGTTGTTGTTGTTTGGTTTTATTGTGAAGTGTGAAGTGAGATCTAGTAGAGTTCTGTAGCTGAATTTTGTCTACTGTAGTTCAACATTTTGGGTCTTGGAAATAAAGTAAAAGTTGTTAAAGAGGAAAATAAAGATAAAGGTCTTGTGTATATAATTATAAGAATAATGTTAAAAAAAATTATTGTTTTGTTGGACATGGAATGGAATGTTTGGAAGAGAAGCATATTGTTTGTCTATTGCCAATATAAGTTGATTAAGCTGATAAGGTTTTTTGGGTAAATAGTGAAATCTAAATCAATATTTTATGAATAGGAACAAAATGTAACATACAATGCCTTATCTCACTTTTAGGTATTAAATGAATCTAAATCAAAAACTAGAAAATTGTCTTTTCTTTAGATTTGCCATCTTGTGAGTAGTATTTTATATGCATCAATGTGACGTTTGATTCCATAGATTGATCATAGGCATGGTTCCATTGAATGTAGGGTGAGTTACTTTGAGGCTCTTCTGACCTATCCTTCAATTCATGTCTTTAAAAACAATAGCAACTTACCCAATTTTGTGGTGTTTGGATTGGTCATGCAGCTCATGTTTCCCTTCACTCACTGCTTTTAACTGTTAATAGAAGGCTAGAAGCTACCATCAACATGTCTTTTGTGTTGCTATTATGTTAAATATTGTGTAGCATATAGACTTTGGTGTTAAAGTTTTGTTTTTGTTATTATATTATTTTGTTTTTGTTTTGTTTTTTTAGTTAGTCTCATGCGCCGTCCATACTTCCTTTGAATTTGTAGATTGCTCAATAATACTATATGCTTCTTGGAAAGAATGTCACAATTTCCAAAACAAAACTACCTTTTGGGTTTTGGGTTTGGCTGGCTCCCAAGTTTGAACTCTTCCTTTCTTTTCTTTGACTAAAGGGTTAGGACTAATAATTTCCTTATCATAATTGATTTTCCATTGATCTAATCCTCATGGTAAGAATTTTAACTTCGAAATATATTCTCTTTTCTTTTTTAAAGTCATTTTTTATATTTTACATATCAAAGTAATAATAATTTTTTATTTTCAATATTACCATTTTTTCTTATAATATTATTAATTATTTTTTATCTTATTTTAGTAATTGCTATATGTGCAAATAACATATTTATAATTAATATTTTTTTTAGCCGGTCGAAGGTTCTGTATGAATAAGATTTATATATCTAGTCCAATCAAAAATATTTAATGTATGTAATCCAATGTGTCAACGTTAGAAACCAATTCAGTTTTCTAAGACATTTGTCTTTAAAACTGTTTCGTTTTCCAAAGTTTATTGACAATCATTTAATGAGAAATTGTTAAGTATCCAAAGAGCATATTTGTTTAACCAAATAAATTTTAATTGGATACCTCTGAACTTATGAAACCTTCTCACTTCAGAAGACTCACTCGTTCAGAACCAAAACAAATCTCAGAGTCTCATTTTACCATTCTGAGAGATTGGCATTTTGAGATAATCATCAGATGCATTTTGGACTTACTTCCATTTTCAAATTCTTCAGAATGAAAACGAATATATCTTCAACAGGGGTTTTGTAAAAGATATCAGCCCATTGGTGGTCTGTATCAATAAATTTTATATCTAAAACACCATTTTGAACATAGTCACATATAAAATGATGTCTTTTCTCAATATGTTTAGCTCTAGAATGCAAAATGCAATTATTAGATAAACAAATGGCAATAGTATTATCATAGGGTATAGGAATGTTACTCTCATAAATCTGGAAATCTTCTAGCTTGCTTTTCATCCGGAGCATCTGAGTGCTGCATCCAGAAGCTGTAATGTATTCAACTTCTACAGTTGATATTGATATTCTTGATTTCCTTTTGTTGAACCACGAGATTAGATTAGCTCCCAGAAAGTGACAACTTCCAGAAGTGCTTTACCTCTCAAGTATATCTCCAGCATAGTCAGGATTACAATAGCCTACTAGCTTGTAATCTTTAGATTTTATATAACACAAGCCAAGGTTAATAATACCTTTCATATACCTGAAGATCCTTTTAATAACAGTTAAGTGGAACTCTCTAGGATCTGATTGGAAGCGAGCACATGAGCAGACATTAAACAAAATGTCAGGTCTATAAAGAGTCAGGTATATGAGAAAGACAATTATACCTTTGTATAGCTTCTGTTCTACCTTAGCACTTACCTCATCCTTCTCAAAGATACATGTAGGATGTATGGGAGTCTTAGACATCTTGCTGACATGTCAAACTTCTTAAGAAGTTCTTTGGTGTACTTTCTCTGATGGGTGTACGTTCCTTCTAGACTTTGATTGATCTGAATCCCCAGAAATAACTTTAATTCTCCATTAGACTCGTCTCAAACTCTATTTGCATAAACTTAGAAAATTCCTTGCACAAAGTTGCATTAGCAAAACCAAATATGATATCATAAACATAAATTTGAACAATAAGAATATCATTTTTGAATGACTTACAAAAGAGAGTTGTATCAACATTCCCTTTGGTGAAATCATTTTCTAATTGAAAGTTGCTTAGTCTTTCATACCATGCTTTAAGAGCTTGTTTCAGACCATATAATTATGTATTAAGTTTGAAAATGAAATCTGGGTTTTTAGGATTTTCGAATCCATGGGGTTGGTGTACATACACTTCTTCAGTAATGTAATCATTCAAAAATGCACTTTTAGCATCCATCCGATATAAGATGATGTTATGATTAACAGTAAAGAAAATTAAGAGACGGATAGACTCTAACCTGGAAATTGGTGCAAAGGTTTTTATATAGTCAATCTTTTCTTGTTGATTATAACCTTGTGCTACCAGTCGATCTTTTTTCTTACTAACTCTCCTTGTTCTTTCAGCTTGTTTCTGAACACCCATTTAGTTCCAATAACATGAGTTCCTTTGGGTCTTAGAACCAGATTCCACACGTCATTTCTGGAGAATTGATTGGGTTCCTCTTGCATAGCCAAAATCCAATATGTGCCTTGAAGTGATTCATCAATTGATGTAGGCTCTATCGGAGACACCAGACCTAGAAAGGTTTCTTCAAAAGGATTGAATGAGGATCTAGTTCTCACTAGGGGTAGAAATGGGCTAGGTCGAGCTAGGCTTTACCAAGTCTGAGCCTGTAACACCCAAAATATTCCCCATGAAATTTCAATTTTAAAATTAGAGTAGTTAAAATATAAAAATAAATTTGAGTGTTACATTTACTGCCAAAACATGGCTCAACTGATACGTAATACAAATATTATACTTGCAACGGTAATCTCAAAAGAAAACATTAAAATAAAGGTTCAATAACAATATATTTTTCTTAAAAAAATAAATAAGAAAATGTCAATTATCGTCCCCGACACCCAAAAGTAAGTATCAGAGCCGACTTCTCTAACGTGAAGTGCACCGACTTCACCGACAATAGACTCTATTATTCCTGATCACCTGCACATTACCAACATAGGGTAACATTCAAACAGAAGGGGTGAGATACTTACACCAACAAAAGGGAAAAATAATACAAATAAAAGCTAAGTATCATCAAGTATTCACCACTTCTCACCGATCAACAAATTAAACACTCATGTCGAAACACATAACAATATTATGCATACAAACAACAATCAATGCAAATGAGACTCCATCAGACACAATGCATGTGGTACCATTTAACGATCCCTGTTTCATGATCCAGTTCCCGTCAGAACTCTCGACCCCTATTTCATGGTCCAGTATGATCCATATTTCATGATCACACCCACGATCCCTATTTCATGGTCCCGTAAGATCCCTATTTCATGATCGCACCAGCAACGATTCCCTTTGAAATTTTGATGGATATTGTTACCTTACCTTGGTACACCATCCAAACCTATGAACATGCCATGCATCATCAATGACAATATGCAATGTCTACAACATCTACCTCATGCAACAACATCAACAACAACTACAACAACAAATAACAGCATCAACAACATGTAACAACAACTCTGACAACATATAACAACAACTACATCATGTAACATCAACGACAACAACAACACATAATAACATCAATGCACGTATATACATGTTAAGTTATGTTTCTACAATGTTACTTTCAACATCCTGCAAAACAAGCACATAACCTCTCAATACATGCCCCTAACGTTACTACGTCAACTCAAATCCATTAGGGTATAAAATAAAGAGTTTTATAGAATTTTTCAGAATAAAAATAATTTATTTTTCACTCTAGGTCTCGCTAAGCCACCTCTCGCTCGCTAAGCGCGCGAGTTTCTACCTAGAAGGGTCAAAATTTTCCAAACGCTCGCTAAGCGAGAAACACGTTTTCTGCAGAATTTCCTCTACGAACTTAGCCTAATTCTTATGTGATTTCTCCTTTCTAAAACCCTTCTTAATGCCAGAAAACACAGAAAATCATTCATTCTTCCTGCAATTAATCATCTAAGTTAAATAGTTTCAATGATTTCAACCATTCTTAATCGTTTTATCATACTTTTCATCAAATTTTCCTCCATCATCATGGATTCCTACTTAACAATCCTATGCTAAATACTCATATTATAATATCCTTAGGAGATGAAAGAAATTCCACCCTTACCTTAATTCGAGAACAATTTCTCTCCCTAGCCAGAATTCTCCTCTTCTAGCTCTTGCCCTAGCTCCTTCTTTCTCCCTCTGTTCAAACTTTTTCAGTTCACGATCAGTTTCTACGAACTGACTTCCCTTTTTTCTAAATTCCCAACATAACCCTTAGACCCCTAATAAGAATTTCCTATCTTGCCCTCATTATTCCCTCATCTAATTACCAACTTATCCTTTCCTTTCATATTCCCTTATTTATTCAATATAATATAAATTATTTAAATTTATATTAATTAAAATAATATCATCCCTCCCTCCACATACCACCAACTTCACAATTCACGCAACACACACAAAATTTCCAATTATTTAAATTAAATAATTAAATAAATAAACCGGGGTGTTACAACTCTCCCCCATTTAGAATATTTGTATCCTCGAAAACTTACTTGATACGAATAAACTCGGATATGACTCTCTCATCTTACTCTCCAATTCCCAAGTCATGTTCCCACCAGCAGCTCCTCCCCATACCACCTTTACGAGAACAATTTATTTGCCTCTCAACTGTTTTACCTCGCGATCCTCGATAAGTTATGGTAGTGCTTCAACCGTAAGATTATCTCTTACCTCAATTTCATACATCGATCGGTATCACATGTGACGGATATGGAACATACTTCTGAAGCTGTGAAACATGGAATACATCATGAAATTTTGATAATCACGGTGGCAACGCCATTCTATAAGCAACAGGTCCAACTCTTGCAGAAATCGGGTATAGACCAATAAATCGAGGAGTAAGCTTTCTCGATTTCAAAGCTCACCAAACACCGGTCACCGGAGTAACCCTCAAAAACACATGGTCTCCTTCTTGATATTCAAGATCTTTCCTCCTCTTGTCGTGATAACTCTTCTGCCTGTTCTGTGAAGTTCTCATCTTATCTCGAATCAACTTCATCATCTCATTAGTCTACTGCACGATACCAGGTCCAAGTGCAACACTCTCGCCAGACTCATGCCAACATAAAGGTGTTCGACATATTCAACCATAAAGTGCTTCAAAAGGAGCCATCTGATACTGGAATGATAATTTTTATTATAATTAAACTCGGTCAACGACAAGTGACTATCCCAAGCACCTCCTTGTTCAAGCATACAAGCCCTCAACAAATCTTCCAAAGATTGTGTAGTCCTCTTTGTCTACCCATCAGTCTGTGGATGATAAGTTGAACTCAACTTTAACTTCGAACCTAATGCTTCTTGCAAGCTCTCCCAAAATCTATAAGTAAATCTCTGATCTCTATCCGACATAATACTCAAAGGAATCCTATGTAACTTCACAATCGCATTGACATATATCTCTTCAAATTTGTGCAAGGAAAAAGTAATACCAATCAGAATAAAATGTGTTGACTTCGTCAATCTATCAACAATTACCCAAATAACATCATGCCCTCTCGGAGTATTGGGTAACCCATAACGAAATCCATCGAGATGTTGTCCCATTTCCACTCTAGAATATCCAACGGTTGCATCAAACTAGTAGGTTTATGGTGTTCTACTTTCGACTTTTGACAAGTCAAACAAGCATAAATAAACAAAGCCACATCACGCTTCATCCTAGGCTACCAAAATATCTTTTTCAAGTCTTGATACATCTTTGTAGCTCCCAGGTGAATACTCATACTAATTCTATGTCCCTCTTCAAGAATCATTCTCTTTAATTTGAGGTCATCAAGAATACAAATAAGCTCCTGAAACCTTAGTACTCCATGTTCATCGAATCAGAATTCATTACCTCCATCTTGTTCATCACTGACCATCAAGTCCACCAATTTCATATCTGATTTCTGACTCTCCCGTATACGATCAAGAAAGTCATTGTTATCCTTCAACATTCCTAACATTACACTATGAGGTGTTCGCTCGCAACCCAAACACATATCTCGAAACTGTTCGATCAATTCCAATTCTCTAGCCATCATGATCGACATATGCAATGTCTTCGGACTTAGCATCAACCACAACATTGGCTTTACCGGGATGATAAGTCAAACTAAAATCATAGTCCTTCAAGAATTCCAACCAACGTCTCTGCTTCATATTTAACTCTTTCTAGTCAAAAAGATACTTCAAATCATGGGTAGGATAATTCCTCTCATGAATTCTCAATTTTCGTGAAACATGCACCACCACTTGACCGTCTTGCTTTAACGATCCACCCAAACCCATCAGAGAAGCATCACAAGAAACCACAAATGGTTCATCTGGTTTAGGTAAAGTTAAAAATGGGGTGGTAGTCAACTTCTTCTTTAGATCGATGAAACTATGTTCACACGGGGTGCCCCACACAAATTCCTTATCCTTATAAGTTAATTGAGTCAATGGAAGTGTCAACTTCAAAAAACCTTCAATGAATCTTCGATAATAACCAGCTAACCCCAAAAAGCTTCTAATTTTCGTCACCGACATCGGAGTCTCCCACTATAGAACTGCATCTATCTTGGATGGATCCACAATAATCCCTTCTCCCGAAATTACATGGCCAAGAAAACTCACTTCTTTCAACCAAAACTCGCACTTCGATAGCTTAACATACAACTTCTTCTCTTTCAACACTTGTAACACAATCCACATATGTTCAACGTGCTCTTCTTCCGACTTAGAGTAAACCAGAATATCATCTATAAAGACAACAACAAACTGATCCAAATAATCATGGAAAATCTGATTCATATATTCCATGAATACTCCAGGCACATTAGTAACTCCAAATGTTATCATTAC
Organism: Lathyrus aphaca; assembly: GCA_963966055.1. Lineage (NCBI taxonomy): Eukaryota > Viridiplantae > Streptophyta > Magnoliopsida > Fabales > Fabaceae > Lathyrus > Lathyrus aphaca. The sequence continues at coordinate 50,445,631 of OZ014520.1, forward strand.
ATATTCATAGTGTTCATACCGAGTCCTAGAAGTTATTTTCTGCACATCTTCATCTTTTACTCTTATCTGATGATAACTCGCTCGCAGATCAATCTTGCTAAACACATGAGCACCTACCAACTGATCCATCAGGTCATCTATCCTTGGAAGGGGTACTTGTTCTTAATTGTCACTTTATTTAGCTGTCTGTAATCAATACACAATCTCATACTACCTTCTTTCTTTTTCACTAATAATACTGGAGCTCCCCAAGGCGACACACTCGGCCTCACAAACTTCTTTTTCTAACAGTTCCTCTAATTGTTTCTTCAATTCATATAACTCATGAACCAACATATGATATGCTTCCATCGAAATAGATCTAGTTTCGAGCACAAGATCAATACTTAATTCCACCTCCCTCTCTGGCGAAACATCCATAATGTCATCTAGAAATACTTTTGGAAATTCTCTTACCACTAGCAATTCGCCAATTGCTATTTCATTTTCCACCGATAGAGATTCAAATAATGCCAATACTTAAGCTTCTTCATTCAAAAAGTTCTTTTAACTCTCTAGCAGATAGATAACCAGCTTCTTTTTCCTCTTCATCAGGAGTGAGAAATCGAACTGACTTGCTGAAACAATTAATGTGAACATGAATGAATTCCAACCAGTTCAATCCCAGAATCACATTTAAACCTCCCAACGGCAAACATATTAGATCCATACCCAAATCCTTACCATATATTGATAGGGGGCAGTTCTAACAAACTAGAGAAGTAGTTAACGTTCCATCAACAAATGTCTCGATAACCATTTCTCCTTTCATAGGGGAAACAACAAGACCTAGTCTTCTCACGCAGTTAATAGAAATAAAGCAATGTGCAGCGCCTGTATCAACCATAACAATCAAAAGCGTATTATTAATATAGCAAGTACCTCTTATCAGTCGATCCTCACTGGAAGTCTGTGTTCCTGTCAAAGTAAACACCTTTCCTCTAGTTGCGGCTTTATTTGGTTTCAGACAATGAGTACTGGTATGACCTTGCTCTCCATAGTTGTAGCAAGTCACCGGATTAGTCTTGCACTATGCAATCAAATGTTCAGGTTGGCCATATTTGAAACACTTTTTCACGTCACTCGTACACTCACTTATACGATAACCCAGTTCACCACACCTATAACATTTCAGAGAAGCAGGGGCACCTCCCCCACTTGGCTTCTTACTTTTAGAATGCTTTTGCTTACATTTATCAGCTGGAGCTGCATAAGGCTTCCCATGATGCATTTTTTGCTTTCCTGTTCTCTCAGCCAAACTCTTAAAGTGATCTAATCGAGCCTTGTTATCTTCTTCAAAGATTTTACATCAATAAACTAAATCCGAGAATCTTCTGATCCTTTGATAACCAATTTCCTGCTTGATCTTAAGCCTCAAACCATTCTCAAATTTAACATACTTCGAGAACTCAGCAGTCGCTTCGCTATAATGTGGATAGGACTTTTCCAGGTCAGAAAAATTGGCAGCATACTCTGTAACCGACATACTCCCTTGCTTCAATTCCAGGAACTCAATTTCTTCCTTTCCTCGAACATCTTTAGGAAAGTATTTCCTCAAGAATTCCCTTCTAAACATAGTCCAGGCAATTACCTCACCAGACGCTTCCAACCTTTGACGAGGGCCAACCCACCAGTTATCAGCTTCTCCCACTAACTTGTGAGCACCCAATTGCACTTTTCGGCTTTCAAAACATTCCATCACTTGGAAGATCCTCTCGATCTCCTTAAGCCACTCTTATGCTCAATTAGGGTCATACTTTCCCTTGAACGTAGGTGGATCATTCTTCCGGAACTTATCGTTCTCACAATCCCTAACATGCATTAGATTCTGCACAACTTGAGTTATAGCCTGCATAGCGGCGGCAAGTGCAGCATCATTCCTCCCAGTCATTCTAAATTTTCCATGCAACAACAACCAAAACAACGATTAAGAAATCTACAACAACACTCAACAACGAATCAACAACTCAACTACTTAGTCGGACGGACCGACCTGCTCTGATACCACTTTGTAACACCCAAAATATTCCCCACAAAATTTCAATTTAAAATTAGAGTAGTTAAAATATAAAAATAAATTCGAGTGTTACATTCACTGCCAAAATACGGCTCAACTGATACGTAATATGAATATTATACATGCAGCGGTAATCTCAAAACAAAAAACATAAAAATAAAGGTTCAATAACAACATATTTTTCTTTTAAAAAATAAATAAGAAAATGTCAATTATCGTCCCCGACACCCAAAGTACGTATCAGAGCCGACTCCTCTAACATGAAGTGCACCGACTTCACCGACAATGGACTCTACTAATACAAATAAAATATTAAATATAATATAAATTATTTAAATTCATATAAATTAAAATGATATCATCCTTCCCTCCACATACCACCAACTTCACAATTCACGCAACACACAAAAATTTCCAATTATTTAAATTAAATAATTAAATAAATAAACCGGGGCGTTAGAAAGCCTACCTTGTTAAAAAAATAAAAGTCTAAGTCTGGCCTATGGCCTATTAGAGGCTTATTTTTCAGCTTGAATCTGACCTTTTCGAAAGCGTGATTAGCCTATTAGCCTAGTTAAAAAGCATATATCATTTGAACATATGTAAATAAGAAATTTAACTAATGTTTAAATATACAAAAGAATCAAAAATACAATGAGACTAAATATTTGTTTACATAAACTTACATAGAAGCATATGTTTTATGAGAATATTGTTTTAGGAGAATTTGTGAAAATAACTTATGAATTATTAATAAAGTTTTTTCAACTAATTTTTACAAGTTCTTCAAGATAACTAAACTTTACTTTTGTATTTTAATATAAAATACATAATACGATATAATAAATTATATATTTATTTATATTTATTAAATTAGGCCGACGTAATAGGATTAAAAGGCTTTATTTATGACTTCTGGCCTGGCCCATTTAGGCCTTTTCTACTTTAAAAAAAATCTGGTTTGGCCTTGGCCTATGTAGGCTAGGTCGTAGGCCCTTGTTAGTTGGTCTGGCCTAGTCCCACCCTTAAGTTCTCATAAGTTCAGTCTTATCTCCCATAATCAATTCTTCATGATGTGATGATTTCTATATGTTCCTTCTCAGAGGAGTTTGAGCATCAACAACTTCTGGTTGAGGAGCTTCAGAGTCTTTGGCTTCAGCTTCTTTGGCTTCTAAAATCTTTCCTTCAGAACCTGAATAAGTAATTTCCAAATATGCAAATTTCTCAACCATCTTTGAATTTATAGATTTAAGCTTATCATCAAATCTGACATAGATTGATTCCTCAACAATCTATGTCTTAGTGTTATATAATTTATAGCCTTTTGAGTGTTCTGAGTACACTAACATGATGCAATTATGTGTCTTAGAATCAAACTTGCCAAGATTCTCTTTAATGTTCAACATAAAACAATAACATCCAAAAGGATGAAAATAAGAAATTTTAGGTTTCATGTTCCTCCATAATTCATAAGGAGTCTTACTCATAATAGGTATTATAGATATCTTGTTCTGAATATAACATTTTGTATTATATGTCTCTGCCTAAAAGTGTTTAGCCATATTAGTCTCGTTGATAGTGGTCCTTGCCATTTCTTGCAAAGTCATATTCTTCCTCTCTAAAACACCATTTTGTTGTGGATTTCTAGGGTAGGAGAAATCATAGGAAATTCCATTGTCATCAAAGATTTTCTCAAAATCTTTGTTTTTGAGTTCACCAACATGGTCATTATGACTTTTACAATTCTATGATCCTTCTCATTTTGCACTTGGGAGCCGAAGGTAGAAAATATAGAATGTGACTCATCCTTGTGTCTTAGAAATTTCACCCATTTCCATCTATTGTAGTCATCAACAATGACTAGTCCATACTTCTTAACATTGATAAAAGCAGTTTTCATTGGTCCAAACAAGTCAATGTGAAGAAGCTCCAATGGTGTGGAGGTTGAAACAACATGCTTAAATTTGAAAGAGGTTTTTAAGAACTTGACTTTATAACATGCTTCATAAAGAGCATATGAAGCAAACTTTAGATTTAGCAAGCCTCTAACTAAATTGAGCTTGTTAAGCTGAGAAATCCTTATCATGCTAACATGACCCAATCGTTTATGTAATTTCCATTACTCTTCATTAACAGATATAAGACATTTAAGATTCTAATTTTTTAGGTTAGAAAGTTTGATTTATAAATGTTGTTCTTCCTCTTTCCATTGAAAATAATTGATCCCTCCTTTTGAATGACAACTTTACAGGACTTTTGATTGAAGATGATGTCATAACCATTGTTGTTAGTACTGTAGTTGTGGTTGTTGACATTAATTTTGGTAAAACTAACTTGACAACAATATGTTCGACAAGATGTTCTAACATACTGAAGAACATGTTCTATAAAAAGTTTTGCAAGGTGTCAGATAAGAAGTGTTGACATGGTTGCTCAGACATTAGTACACGTGTGGTTATAATACTTAACAGATGTTGAGCCAGATGTTAAACATCTTCAATTGTTGTCGCTCCCACCTGATGACACCTAAGGTCAGAAGGGGTACAGACGCGAACGGTCGGCGAAAGGAGAGGAAATGAATAGAGTCGCCAGCTAGGCATTTTTATCCCAGAGGAAAGGTAATGTTGCATAGACCTAGGAAAAGATGGATAAGACGGTTGCGAACCAGAGAAATTGAGAAAGGGGGTTGGTTACAACCTGGGAAGGTATTAGCACCCAGATTGTCCGTCGTACTCGACGGGATCCACGCTTAAAAGATTTGTGTTTTAAAGGGGTAGTGTCAGTGCTATTTGTGTATCAAAGCTGGAAAGAATGCAAGTTTCAGTGTAAAAAGGATGTGAAGTGTATAAGAGAAGTGTCAGTGTAAGAACAGGAGTATGAAGCTCAAGACTATGAGGCTTAAAGAATGATACTGGAAGGAGGGGGAATATACAGAGACTTTTGTTCGATAACTGTTAAGTTATGCCTACGTATCCTCTCGTGCAATGAGGAAGTCAGAACGCCGTAGTTCGACTCAACGAGACTGAAAGATAAATTGACTTGTGAACTGCCTGCTTGCCTATGCTCAAGTGTATGACCTGTCTGGCTCAGGTGCAAACTGTCTTGCATTAGACGGAAGAAGCAAGTTCCCGTTTGTGAGTGAATGAGGTGAGAAAAGAATCTCGGAGGAGACGATTATTGTTTGTTTTTGTGTTTTTAATCTTTTATGGCTTTTTGGAGTTTGTCATAAGAAAATGAGCTTAAGCCTAAACCCAAGATTAGTAAACTCATCACATCCTCCCTCTGATTAGGGGTAATGAGAATACCTTAAGTATGAAGTAAGCACCTCACACTTAATTACCATGATGTAGGATTAAGATCATTAACCTACTTGCAATTATTTAGATGTTTTTGGTGTTTTTGTTTAGTGTTAAGTAATGAGTTTAAGCCATAATCAAGGATTTAATGGACCCATTACACCATCCTAATAGAAGGATAATAGATGAGAACATTTAAGCTGAGAAAGACTCCTCAACTTAATCCATGATTAGGGATTAACCTCATGACAAAACAAAGCCTTTATTAAGTGGAATTTAGTTAATGATAAGATTAAGAAGTGGATTTTATGTTTTGTAAGACAACTTAGGAGGACTTGTCCATTAACACTAGGGTTAGTCCTTCTTAACCAATTTAAGGAAGAATTAGAACCCTAATGCAAGGCCCAAGTTACAAGCTTGATGTCTTGATGATTATTAAGTGGATTGATTAAAGGATTTAAACACATTAAGGGTTTAACACTTAGGATTAAAGTTATACACTCCATCCTAATAGAAGGATGCAGGCATAAGCTTAATCACAAAGCCTTAAAGCCTTTAGGGTTTAGTCCCTGATTATGAGATGAGAAAAGAAGACTCAAAGATGACACAAAGGTAAAAGCTAAATGGGGGACTAATCAAACCCTAATTATTGTCATGCTTGGTTATTCCTAGGGTTAATGAGGTTTGCAAGAAGATCTTCAGAGAAACCACCAGGAAGGAAGCAGATGAAAGGAGCAAGAAGCAAAGAGAAGCAAAACAACTTGCTTCACTTAAGAAGTCAAGTTGCTTGAAGAAAGAAAGTAAGTAGAGAGCATGAATGAGCAAGCTCAATCCAATACACAAGACAAAATGCATCAAAGATGCAAGAGAGATGAGAAGAGATTGTGAGAAGTGAAGGCAAATTCACTTCTCAAAACAACTTACCACCTGAAAAGTTAGCCAAAAGGAATGAAATGCAATGCAAATGTGATGAAATGTCATGATGCAAAACAAAGTCAGAAGCAATTACATGATGTTAATGATGCTAAGAGATGATACAAAGATGAGGCAAGACATGGGAATGACCAAACAAGCATAAGGATGCAAATGAGGTATGCTTTGAACCATGAAAGTACATGAAAAGTTATGAGATGCAATGGACATATAACATGGCAAATGAAAGATGCAATGATCAAACATGATTCTAATATGTCCTAAGATGTATTATGAATCATGTGAATGCACAAAATGTCATGGCAAGTCATTGGATGCAAGCAAATGAGAAATGGATGCAAAGGAAGGCACAAATTAGGGTTACATGCATCATGCAAAGCAAAAATCCAAAACCAGAAGCAAATGACATGATAAAAATTTGAAAATGCAATCAAAGATACCCTAAACCTATACAAGCTCACTGCCCAAAGGAGAGGATCCAACTCTTAACCTAGTGAAAGTTATGAATTTCCTAAGATTGCTAGGGTTTTGGGGTACCTCATCAAGAAAAATGCTAAACAAAATGAAAATGCAAGATCAAATCAAACCAAATTTATCCTATAAACTACATGCTATGAAGATTGCAATGCAAGAAGAATCATCATCCAACTCTCAATGGTTAGGCAGAATGAAATTTTTAAAGTTTGAAACAAAATATTGCCTAAAAATGAATTTAATTCCAATGAAAATGATCAAAAGGCATCAAGAACAAAAAAGAAATTTGGTTTGAGAGTTGGATAATGTTTCTAAATGTTTCTAAATGCAATGTGAATTTTTTTGTGATTTTTAAATACCTAAATGCATTTTTAATTAATTAATTTTCATTAACCAATTAAAAATAAACATTTAAATGATTTAAAAATGATTTTTAATGCAAAAAATAAAAATAAAAATATTTTTGGGTTTTAAAAATTAATGAAATCTTTGACAAAAATTTTCATAATTTTTAAATGATTTTAGCTATTTTTAATAATTCGTGTAAAATAAATATGAAACAAATAAAATTAAAATGAATTTAAATGGAAAAAGGGAAAGTCAAACAATCTGAAGGCTGAGATTCAAATTCACAGAGGCGGGAGTTGACCTGGCGCGCAAACGAACGGCTCACATTCAAACCTACGTAATTATGATTAAGCCCTAATCAGAAGCCCTAATGACTTTCAGATGACCGGAACAATGTTCCGGTCATCTTCTTCGGCAAGCTGTTCATGCTATCTCACTCCCTACGCATCAACACTTCACCAAAATCTCCAGATTCAATCCTTAAACATCACTAAACCTAAACCCCACCCCAAAAATCATTTATTTTCACTGAAACAGAAGAATCAAACCAAAACTCATTTCACGGGCAAAGTTTCAGAACAAGCATACATGGCCATTTTTCATTCATTTTCAAAATAAATCACATCATGATAATCAGTGAAGCATGAGGAAGCATTTAGAAGCTAAAAAAGAGAGTTCTGGAAAAATAAATGCCATGGCTACCTGAGCTTGAGCTTTTGAAACAGGGACTTTCTGGCCAGCTCTTTGCTTCAAACAAGCTCCAATGATCCTCCTCAGAAGCTTTTGACACTTAGCTGGAGTTTATATGACCTCTAGAAGAAGTTTGCAGGAGCTCAGGTCAAGGGAGTGTTGAAATCGTGTTTTTGATTATGGTGGTTTCAGGGACAAGTGAGGGGTGGGAAATGATCAGTGGGTCATGGTGAGTTGAATGGTGGAAGAATTTTTAGGTTTTTGTTGCTGAGTTGAGAGATTCGATAGAAAATGCAAAGGGAGGGATTTTTGTGTATGCTGCCTTGTGTGTGTGTTCAGGCTCCAAGAGGTTATGAAATGACTTGCTTGAAGTGTGTTTGTAAAGTCTTGATTGGTCAGAATAGTTGGTGTGGCACTGTGGGATTGGTATGGGGTTTTTTGCAAAAAGTCAAGTCTAGGTGTAAGAGAGGTATGGGCTATGGCAGTGAAGGTACAAAGCATGGCTTGGCTGCAGCTTGAATCAGGTAGAACCATGGAAATGGATTAGAGGCAATGCAGCAAGTGGATTAGGGTTTGTGAGATGTTTTGCAACTTTGTCCAACTTTGGCCCTTTTGGAAATTCATGAAGTTCAAGGCACCAAAATGCATAATTCTTGGGCCAATTCTGATTTTTAGAAGTCACATGAGCATGTTGTGAAGATTTTGTGCACATTTGAAGTCCTTAGAATGCTTGATCATACCATTTTGCAAAATGCCTCTTTGGTACAAAAACTTGAAATTATGTGATTTTTCCCAACTTTGACAAGCCATAACTTTTGATCCAAAATGAATTAGAACAAGTTCTTGTACTTTTTGAAAAGGGAATGATCCATTCTACAACTTTCATGACCAAAGTTTTCCCATTTGAGGCATTTTTGAATCAATTAGAAAGGGTTGAAAAACTTTCCCAAAATAGCAATTTTCCATTACAAGTCATTTCCCCAAAATGGCAACTTTGCAAATGGCTTGAAATTCTTCAATTTTGTGAACTTCTAACATCTTCTATGATCAAATAAAGATCATACACACTTGATGCGTGTTTTTCGCAAGTGTACGAATCACGTCAAAGTAATATAAAAGATTATCGAATCCACAGAGACCAAGTGTCAATCTATCAAACCTGTTGTTATGGTGTGTATCTAAGGCAACTATTTTTAAGGGTTTTAATAAGGGTGCAATGGTAAATAAAATTATAATTTTAAATAATAAATAAAGACAGGCTCGAATGTAATTCACGTAATCAATGATAATCCAGTACTTGTTAGTGGAACTACTTATGGGCAGTGTTTTCTTCTTTGAAAAGAACTAATTTAACAGGAACTGTCGCTTTCGCGTATTCAGAACCGAGTTGTACTCTCTAATCAACCCCTCCTATTGTCACGGATAAAAAGGTGCGTACTGCGTTAGAGTAGTAAACCTATTTTTAAGAAATATAGTATCTTAACTAAGTTGAAAAGTATTTTAACCTGGACTTCTTAGCAAAAAGAGGTTCTTGTGAACCAGAGTTTAAACTTCCTAACGCGTCCGAAAATCGTTTTAAAATCTCTTTTCTTTTTAATCTAAAATCTCCTAATGAACTATACAAAGCGCTTTTGGCTGTTTTTGAAATAGTTAAAAACAATTATTTGAATTGAAAGATAAAATAGCCCTTAGGTGTTTCCACGAACAATTATACTGATTACTGGTTTAATTACGATCCTTACATTCTAACCTTTATGGAATTAGTTAGACATGATAAAGTAAATATTCTTTTTATAGTTTTTCATAAAAGTAATTTAAAGCGAGTGCGGAAAGTAAACGAAGTAAATGTGCGAGTGCAGGAAATAAACAACGTAAATGTGCGAGTGCAGGAAATAAACAACGTAAATGTGCGAGTGCAGGAAATAAACAACGTAAATGTGCGAGTGCAGGAAATAACCAACGTAAATGTGCGAGTGCGGGAAATAAACAAAATAAAAGCGAGGCAGAAATAAATAAAAGTAAAGTACGAACTTGAATTAAAATGGCGGCAGGATTAACTTCCTCCAGAGTGCTCCAAAACTCGAACCACAGACAGATTACAGACTCGATCACTCGATTGCAGAGGCACCCCGATGTGGAATGGCAACTGCTTTATAACTGATATATGCCTAGAGAATTCTAATTCTGGATGAAGAAAAACGAAAATCTAAGGTCCTATTTATAGGAGAAACTGAAAGCATGAAATGACCGGGACGCCCCTCCACTAAAAAGTGGAGGTTATGAAATTTTGCCTTGTGGCGCCCGCCACAAGGTCATGGCGCCCGCCATGGTCCCTACAGGGGATGATGGAGTGGGGAACGTGGGTCCTGGAGGTTGAGGAGTGGTCTTGAGACGTGGCCACGTCATGGCTAACCCCATGGCGCCCGCCACGGTGGGTGCCGCAAGTGCAAAACGCTGAATTTCTAGGTTTTCGTCCGTTTTCACTCCTTTTTCGCTCCTTTTCCCGATTCCAGCTCCGATTATTATAAAAACCTGAAAACATAAGAAAACAAAGCAATAACAAAGCAAAACAACAATAAAAGCTAAGAATGCATGCGAAATCGGAGTCAGAAATACGGTGAATTTTAGTGTGATCAAATTCTCCCACACTTAAACCTTTGCTTGTCCTCAAGCAAACATTAAAGCTTAAGAAAATATGGTGTCAACACGTGTCTTTGGGCTAAAGGGATTCTAAGTTCAAGTCAGGATGCAGTGACAGATACTAACTAAGTGAACCAAGGGTACCATAGTAACACAAACACAAACTTCAATCCTATATTAACCACTCCATATCATCCCACGATACCTAGGCCTATCTTCTCATCTTTTTGTGTCCTTTTCATTCAGGCGCAATCACATTAAGCCCGTTATCCGTACATGCTTCATAGTAGAGTGACCGGTTAGTGATTCTGATCCATAACATAAGGTTTCTGGCACATAAGCATGTGTAAACCTGTTTTTATTTCGCCTAAATGTAGCTGCGGGGGATCGGATCGTAATCCGCCCTACCAAGTTCAGTGCCAGATACCTCTGAACCAACTAACAATAGGTGACTTGTAATTTTTTCTTTTTTTGTGGCAAATATTTTTTTTCTTCTCTTTTTTCGGTTTAAATGACTTTGTGAGGGTCACCTATACCAGAGTTTGCCTTTTTTTTTTTTTTTTTATTAGCACTGGATCATTCACTTATGTTCATCGGTCCCCTACGTAGAGCATGCTTAGGCCGGAGCTGACCGCTAAGATAAACTACTTAGGACAATTTTTAAAATGATAGTAAAGGCCAAGGTGGTGGGGTTTAGGAGTGATTCCTATATTCAAGAGGTCTATGGTGCTAAAATGGTTCTGATGTTTCAAAAAGTTGACCTAAGTCACCACATCCTAATCTAAACCTGTCTCAAAGCCCAAAAAACATGTGAAACAACATTATTTTCTTTTTAAAATTTTTCTGGTAAGGCTAAGGAAATGGGAAAAAATGAAGATGAACTAAAAAGACACTATACTGGTGACTCGTCAGACTCATGCATTATCTAAGAAAATTAAATTACTGAAAAGGGAAATAACTGAAAGGAAATAATTAACTAAAAAGGAAATAACGGAAAGCAATAAAATCCCCTCCCACACTTAAATCGAACATTGTCCCCAATGTTTCGAAATAAGATAAGGGGGGTAACCTGGAAAAGACTACTGAGGAGGGGCACTGGTGCCTTCGCCGTCCTGATGTGATGGTCTGGAACGACGGGATCTACTACGATGCTGGTCCCTCCGGTCGAGTCGTGCTGATAAAGCAGCCTGAGCACTCCGGACCTCTCGAAGGTTACCCAAGATGGAACCCTGAGTAGCCTCTACAAGCTGGTAGTGTCGGCTGTTGAACTCTCTCTGACGGTTCTGCTCCAATGAGATATCGTTCAAGGTACGGCAGACGTTGCTATAAGCACGATCCGAAACCAATCGCGATTGTTGCATGAAGCTCATGTTGTCCGTCAGCTGCTGTGAAATAGTAGAGAGAAGGCCATCACGCCTTTCCTCTCTAGCTGTCATATCACGCCTTGGATAGCGTTTTCTTCTTCTTTTCAAGGCTTGAGGCTTGCATATTTTTTTGTGAAGACAAAAATGAAAATATTTTTGTCTTATATTTTTTTCTTTGCACGACAAAAATAAAATAATTAAAAATCAAAAAAGAAAAAGAAAAATTAGTGCATAATATGTATATATATAAGGAATTCAAAGTGCATGAAAATATAAAAGCTGCAATAAAGTAAAATATATGTCTGGAAATGCGATAAATAAAATACTAGGGTAGTGTTGTCAGGGTAGAATGAGTCATGTGGTAGGCGTCTTTTCCTGGCTTGATCCACGAATCTCAGCTATCTCCCTCCGAAGCTCTTCAATTGCCTGATGTAGAGCATCGGCCTCTGAGGCATGAGTGAGATCAGAAACCTGCATCTGTAGCTCTAAGTCTGCCACTTCCTGCTTGAGCAGGGCAGTCTCCTTACGGAGCTCATAAATCTGTGTTTGTAGGTCAGGTGGCTGCAGAGACATATTGTTAGACATAACAGTGATTTGGGGAGTAAGAGGTGTAGGAGTGTACTCAGCGGCGGGAGGCGATTTCGGCTCTTCGACAGTCTCTCCATAACCCTCTAGAGCATAACTCCAATTTTCAGGATCATGGACACTGGTCATCAGCTGATCTGGTAATGTAAAGTAGTGTATCGCTTCGCCGTCGATCAGCAATCTAAACATGTTGGGCTCAAAAGAAGCCCTCCTCATCAGTCCTCTATCAAGACAAAAATCAATATCCAGGGTGGTGTAGCAGCAGAAGGTCCTGAGGTGCAATAACTTGCGAGACAAACCCAATGCAGTAGCTATCTGTGTAACAATCCCACCGACATGGATGATGCCCACGGATGATCTGGCAACACTAGCTAAGCCCTTTAACAAAAAGTTGCCACAAGCAACAGGGCGAGACTGAGTCGCACAAAACAGTAGGAAAATCTCCTCTTCACTTAGCAGTGTCTCTGTATCTGGAAAACCTAGGAAAGAATGTGCTAGAATCATCTGGAAGTACCTCAATGCAGGGTTGTGGATTACCTGAGAAAACTGGGTAGAAGGGTCTTGGCTCCCTCCGCCTGATATTTTAGTCCAAAACTTTTCCACTTCTCTGCTCATAAAATACCCCATCGGTGTATCTGGAATAGCATCAGGAGTAGTCTGGAAACCTAGCAAATCACCAAACTCTCTGTGAGAGAATGAGTAGTCAATCCCGAACAACCTGAAAACAGCGAGTCCATCGGGTCCAGCCCAAGGGTCATAATGAAACGAGCTGAGGAACTCAAGAGTCAAGTTCCTATAAGTGTTGTTCCTGTAGTCAAACTGTTCCCACTGGAGTTGATGGCATAAAAATCTGACGCTTGGCTCTATCCCCAAGGCATCCATGCAGTCATGGTCAGGGTACCTGGTAGGAGCCATAGGGCGTCTCATGTGAACATAGTAACGCTCTCTCTGTGCATCATCTCTAAAGGCCACGTGCATGTCATCAGGGTTCTGCATCCTGTACAAGGTTAGCAAACAAGTCCTGAAAGCACATAAAACATTCAATTGTTAGTCCTGACATAAAAATAAAATAAACAAATTAAAATAAAGTAAAAATAAATAAAAAGTACATAAATAAGAAAACCATGGGTTGCCTCTCATGCAGCGCTTGTTTAACGTCATTAGCTCGACGACCGATTTTTAAACATCATACGGAGGATTTGGTGGATCACTCAGAGTATGAATGGAGTATGTTGTTGGGATGTCACCTCCTTCGTAGAGCTTCAACCTCTGTCCATTGACGATGAATGGTTTACATGTTTGGTTCTTGATTTCGATAACACCAGATCTTAGAATCTTAGATACTTCGAAAGGGCCAGTCCATCTCGAACGAAGCTTCCTTGGAAAAAGTCGTAACCTAGAATCGAACAAGATAACAGGATCGCCTATTTTGAGGTCTTTTCTTATGATTCTTTTGTCATGTCAAGCTTTTGTTCTTTCTTTGTATATGATGGCATTTTCGTAGGCAGATTGTCTGAGCTCTTCTAATTTGTGGATGTCAAGGATACGTTTCTCACCAGCAGTCAAGTAATCCAAATTCAAAGTTTTGATGGCCCAATAGGCCTTATGCTCCAATTCAAAAGGTAAGTGACATGATTTTCCATAGACCAGTTGATAAGGGGTTGTTCCTATAGGAGTTTTGAAAGCGGTTCTATAGGCCCATAATGCTTCTTGAAGTTTCTGTGACCAATCCTTTCTAGATATAGAGACAGTCTTCTCGAGGATTTGTTTTATCTCCCTATTAGATACTTCCACTTGTCCATTGGTCTGTGGGTGGTATGGTGTTGCTACTCTATGCTTAACTCCATACTTGCTTAAAAGTTTATCAAATATTCTCGATATGAAGTGTGATCCTCCATCACTTATGACTAAACGGGGGGTTCCAAACCTGGGAAATATATAATTCTTGAATAATTTGATGACTACTCTGGTGTCGTTTGTGGGTGCAGCGATAGCTTCAATCCATTTAGACACGTAGTCAACTGCTACTAAGATGTACTGATTTCCAAAAGATGGTGGGAACGGTCCCATAAAGTCTATACCCCATACGTCGAAGAGTTCTACTTCTTGGATATTTCTTAACGGCATTTCATTACGTCTTGAAATATTTCCTGTGCGTTGGCATCTATCACACTTGACAATGAAAGCATGGACATCACGCCACATAGTAGGCCAGAATAGGCCAGCTTGAAGAATCTTGGCGTAGGTCTTAGATGTGCTTGCATGTCCACCATAGGGTGCAGAGTGACAATGCTCAATTATATTATTTACCTCTTCTTCTGGAACACAACGGCGGAAAATGCCATCTTTACCTCTCTTGAAAAGAAACGGTTCGTCCCAATAGAAGTTTCTCACATCACTATAGAACTTCTTCTTCCGGTGGTAGTTTAGATCAGGGGGTATGATGTCAGCGGCTAGGTAATTAACAAAGTCTGCATACCAAGGTATATCACTTATGGCTAAGGATTTTTGAAAATACTCATGAGGGTCTGGGTTATCATCTTCAATGGTTTCTAGTTGGGCTATCAGTCTATCATAGGCAAAATCGTCATTTATGGGAACTGGATCAGGTTTCAGGTATTCTAGCCTAGATAGGTGATCAGCTACCACATTATCAGTGCCTTTCTTATCACGGATATCCAAATCAAACTCTTGCAGTAATAGAATCCATCGAAGTAACCTAGGCTTGGCATCCTTTTTGCTTAGTAAGTAACGAATGGCAGCATGGTCGGTGTAAACTATAATCTTGGCTCCTACTAGATAAGATCTAAATTTGTCTATTGCAAAAACTACAGCTAGGAGCTCTTTTTCGGTTGTTGCGTAGTTGAGCTGTGCAGCGTCTAGGGTTCTACTGGCATAATAAATCACATGTAACTTCTTATCTTTTCTTTGACCTAGAACGGCTCCAACAGCGTAATCACTGGCGTCACACATTATCTCAAACGGTTCTGACCAATCAGGGGGTTTCATTATAGGTGCTGAAATCAGAGCTTGCTTCAGAAGATTAAATGCTTCAGTACATTTTTCATCGAAGATAAATTCAGCATCTTTCATCAAAAGACCAGTTAAGGGTTTTGTTATTTTGGAGAAATCCTTGATAAAACGTCGGTAAAATCCGGCATGTCCAAGAAAACTTCTTATCTCCCTGATAGTCTTCGGCGGTTTTAGATTCTCTATGACTTCTATTTTTGCTTTATCTACCTCTATACCTTTTTCGGAAACTATATGTCCTAAAACAATCCCTTCGGTGACCATGAAATGACATTTCTCCCAATTTAGCACAAGGTTTACCTCCACACATCTCTCCAGGATTTTCTCAAGGTTGACAAGACAATTTTTGAAATCTGATCCACAAACTGAGAAATCGTCCATAAATACTTCCATAATTCCATCTAAATAATCAGCAAAGATAGACATCATGCAGCGTTGGAAAGTTGCAGGAGCATTACAAAGTCCAAAAGGCATTCTTCTATAGGCAAAAGTTCCAACTGGGCATGTAAAGGTAGTTTTTTCTTGATCTTCGGGGTGAATAGGTATTTGGAAGAATCCGGAATATCCATCTAAGTAACAAAAGTAAGAGTGTCTGGCTAGGCGCTCCAACATTTGGTCTATGAATGGTAATGGGAAATGGTCCTTCCTAGTTGCTTTATTTAATTTTCTATAATCTATGCACATACGCCAACCTCCATCGGTTCTTTTTGCTACAGGTTCGCCCTTCTCGTTTTGCACGACTGTGATGCCTCCCTTTTTAGGTACTACATGCACAGGACTCACCCATTTACTGTCTGAGATCTGATATATTATACCTGCCTCTAGTAACTTAAGAACTTCAGTCTTAACTACAGTACTCATTATAGGATTTATTCTACGTTGGTGTTCTCTGGAAGGTTTTGAATCTTCTTCAAGCAAAATCCGATGCATGCATACGGATGGGCTTATTCCTTTTAGATCAAAGATCTTATATCCTAAGGCTGAGGGGTACCTACGTAAAACTTCTAATAATTGATCGGTTTCTTCTTGATTTAAGGTAGCACTGACTATAACTGGACGATTCATATCTTCATCGAGAAATTCATATCTCAGGTTTTTAGGCAGTTCCTTAAGTTTTACGGTCGGTTTCATAGGGCAAGGCATAGGATCTGGGGTAAGAGATAAACATTCGTGAAGGTTATCATCAATGTAGGGTGTTTTATAATTGTCATCTTCCAAAATGAGGGTTGATGGCAATTTTATAGATTCAGTTTCTTCTTCTTGTTCTAATTCCCTAATGCATTCTTCGATGATATCTAAGGCATAACAGGAATCTCCTATCACAGGTGCCATAAGAAATTTTGACAATATAAATTCTATCTTCTCTTCACCTACCTCAAAAGTTAGTTTTCCTTTTTTAACATCTATTACGGCTCCAGCAGTCGATAAGAACGGTCTACCTAGGAGTATCGGTATGTCGTCATCTTCTTTAATGTCCATGACAACAAAATCAGTAGGTATAAACAACTGACCTACCCTAACAGGGACGTCTTCAAGTATGCCTATAGGGTATTTAACGGATCTATCGGCTAATTGAAGTGACATCTTAGTAGGTTGTAATTCTCCTAAGTTTAATCTCTCACAAACTGCTAAAGGCATTAAGCTCACACTAGCTCCTAGGTCTAGAAAAGCTTTTTCGATGACATGATTCCCCAAAATACAAGGAATGGAAAAATTTCCGGGATCTTTATCTTTCTTTGCTAACCTATCTTCGGAAATAAAATTACATTCCACGGGTTTCGGATCTTCAAGTCTACGTTTATTTGTAAGTATGTCTTTGAGAAACTTAGCATAAGAAGGTATTTGGGTGATGGCTTCTGTAAAGGGGATTTCTACGTGAAGTTTTTCTATAACCTTAACGAATTTTTGATATTGATTATCGATTTGGGTTTTCTTTAATCTTTGAGGGTAAGGTATTGGTGGTTTATATGGCGGTGGTGGTACATAGGTTTTATTTTTAGGTTCTTCTCCTTTTTCTTGACTTTCCGGGGTTTCAGGCTTCTCTGGTTCCTTCTCCTCACTCCTCTCAGAAGTTTCGGGCTCACTTAATCTAGGGTTCAAAGGTTCCTTATAAGCGGTTCCACTTCGTAGAGTAATGGCATTAGCTTGCCCTTTCGGGTTTTGTTGAGGTTGTCCAGGGAACTGTCCTCCAGATGTAGTCTGTGGGGCTTGGTTTAACGCTACCTGAGAGATCTGGGTTTCAAGCATCTTATTATGAGTAATGATTTGATCAACCTTGGTTCCTAACTGGGTAATTAGTTCGTTAACATGGACGCTTTGGTTCATGAACTCTTTGTTCTTCTGTTTTTGAGCAACGATGAAATCTTTTACAATTTCCTCAAAGCTCGGGTTTGGTGGCACAGGTTGCATAGGTTGATTTGTTCTAGGGGCTTGGTAACCTTGTTGTCTCGGAGGTGCGGTATTTTGGATAGGGTTATTATTTTTGTAGGAGAAGTTTGGGTGATTCCTCCATCCAGGGTTATATGTGTTTGAAAATGGGTTCCCTTGGGTATAGTTCACTTGCTCGGTGTTGGTTTCATTCAACAGATTGCATTCGGCGGATTGGTGTCCTTGCGTTCCACATATCTCACAATTCGGCGAAACTGCGGCTACAGTATTCGGAGTTGTACACATATGTTCGACTCTTAGGGCCAACGCGTCCATTTTAGCCTGCATCATGTCTATAGAGCTTAGCTCATGTATTCCTCCTTGGGCTTCCTTCTTTTCCACTGTCGCTCGTTCTACTCCCCATGATTGATGGTTTTGGGCCATATCCTCGATAAGGGCACTAGCTTCAGGGTAAGGTTTGTTCATCAGTGCGCCACCAGCGGCAGCGTCGATGGTCATTTTAGTGTTATAATGAAGTCCATTATAGAAGGTTTGGATGATTAGCCAATTCTCTAAGCCATGGTGTGGGCATGCTCTTAATAGTTCTTTATATCTCTCCCAGGCTTCGAACAACGACTCTCCTTGGTGTTGGGTAAATCTAGTTATTAGGTTTCGAAGAAGAGCGGTCTTACTCGGGGGAAAATATCTAGCAAGGAAAACTTTTCTAAGGTCATCCCAAGTTGTTATTGAATTGGGTGGAAGGGAATCTAACCATGATAGAGCTTTATCTCTGAGGGAAAAGGGAAATAATCTTAAGCGTATTGCCTCAGGAGAAGCTCCATTGGTTTTAAAGGTGTCTGCTAACTGAAGAAAGTTTTTTAAATGTTGGTTTGGGTTATCAGTAGCGAGACCTGCGAATTGTCTCTGTTGCACTAATTGCAGCAGGGATGGTTTAAGTTCAAAATTATTGTCTGGGATAGCGGGGTTTACTATACTGGAACTAGGTTCCTCGTTTGATGGTTGGGCGAAGTCCTTAAGAGGTCTTCGGTTTTGTTCTTCGGCCATAGCTATCCTATTCCTATGGAAAAATAAACGTGCGCGAGCGTAACGTTCAGGTTCAGCTAGAGGGTCTACTAAACTTCCGGCACTGCGAGTCTTTCGCATTGACCGGTGGGTAACAACCTTAGTCTAAACGGTATAACTACAGGGTAATGAAATTTGACGATATTGGTCCCCGGCAACGGCGCCAAAAACTTGATGCGTGTTTTTCGCAAGTGTACGAATCACGTCAAAGTAATATAAAAGATTATCGAATCCACAGAGACCAAGTGTCAATCTATCAAACCTGTTGTTATGGTGTGTATCTAAGGCAACTATTTTTAAGGGTTTTAATAAGGGTGCAATGGTAAATAAAATTATAATTTTAAATAATAAATAAAGACAGGCTCGAATGTAATTCACGTAATCAATGATAATCCAGTACTTGTTAGTGGAACTACTTATGGGCAGTGTTTTCTTCTTTGAAAAGAACTAATTTAACAGGAACTGTCGCTTTCGCGTATTCAGAACCGAGTTGTACTCTCTAATCAACCCCTCCTATTGTCACGGATAAAAAGGTGCGTACTGCGTTAGAGTAGTAAACCTATTTTTAAGAAATATAGTATCTTAACTAAGTTGAAAAGTATTTTAACCTGGACTTCTTAGCAAAAAGAGGTTCTTGCGAACCAGAGTTTAAACTTCCTAACGCGTCCGAAAATCGTTTTAAAATCTCTTTTCTTTTTAATCTAAAATCTCCTAATGAACTATACAAAGCGCTTTTGGCTGTTTTTGAAATAGTTAAAAACAATTATTTGAATTGAAAGATAAAATAGCCCTTAGGTGTTTCCACGAACAATTATACTGATTACTGGTTTAATTACGATCCTTACATTCTAACCTTTATGGAATTAGTTAGACATGATAAAGTAAATATTCTTTTTATAGTTTTTCATAAAAGTAATTTAAAGCGAGTGCGGAAAGTAAACGAAGTAAATGTGCGAGTGCAGGAAATAAACAACGTAAATGTGCGAGTGCAGGAAATAAACAACGTAAATGTGCGAGTGCAGGAAATAAACAACGTAAATGTGCGAGTGCAGGAAATAAACAACGTAAATGTGCGAGTGCGGGAAATAAACAAAATAAAAGCGAGGCAGAAATAAATAAAAGTAAAGTACGAACTTGAATTAAAATGGCGGCAGGATTAACTTCCTCCAGAGTGCTCCAAAACTCGAACCACAGACAGATTACAGACTCGATCACTCGATTGCAGAGGCACCCCGATGTGGAATGGCAACTGCTTTATAACTGATATATGCCTAGAGAATTCTAATTCTGGATGAAGAAAAACGAAAATCTAAGGTCCTATTTATAGGAGAAACTGAAAGCATGAAATGACCGGGACGCCCCTCCACTAAAAAGTGGAGGTTATGAAATTTTGCCTTGTGGCGCCCGCCACAAGGTCATGGCGCCCGCCATGGTCCCTACAGGGGATGATGGAGTGGGGAACGTGGGTCCTGGAGGTTGAGGAGTGGTCTTGAGACGTGGCCACGTCATGGCTAACCCCATGGCGCCCGCCACGGTGGGTGCCGCAAGTGCAAAACGCTGAATTTCTAGGTTTTCGTCCGTTTTCACTCCTTTTTCGCTCCTTTTCCCGATTCCAGCTCCGATTATTATAAAAACCTGAAAACATAAGAAAACAAAGCAATAACAAAGCAAAACAACAATAAAAGCTAAGAATGCATGCGAAATCGGAGTCAGAAATACGGTGAATTTTAGTGTGATCAACACTCAAAATGATGAAGAACACCCTTTGGTTGGGTCATTGGGGGCCTCAGATGCCCTGATTTTACACTGACTTGCTCAAGAAGTCAACTCTTGATCAGATGCCTTCCCCATGGAATTTCTTCATGAAAATTGATATGCATGATCCCTATGACATATAGAGAACAATAGAAACAAGAATGACCAGAAAATTTGGAGTTATGGCCTCTGAAACCAAAACCCTAATTCTAGGTCATCTGTGCAGTTAAACCTGGCTCTGCTTCCATGCCTTTCTCAGTTCTTGTGATCCTTTGACTTTCTTGACTTTGTGGGGATATAATATGATGCTTGAACATACATGGACTCCTTTGAAGTGATTGATGACCTTTGGAGTGGCTCAAATAGCTCTTGGATTGCTCAGATCACAAACCCTAGGTGCAGATGACTTAGAAGCAATGCAGTGAAACAAAAATGCAATATGAGATGCTATGATTGAAACTTATGCATATGAGAAGATCACAAGACATGGTGTGAATGGGTGAGGGCAAAGTTGGGGTGTTTACAACTATCATGACAGTATTACTGTCATGTGTTACAGATAGATGTCGAAGACAAACGTCATGACATATTGGTCTGGTACAACAGGTGTTACTTTTATGTGTTAATGAAAGATGTCGAAGACGGATGTCTTGACATCTTTGTCTGGGACAACAGGTTCTTCTATTTTATATCTCTTGACATATTTTATTTGATTTTATGAGTATCTTTTGGATACACCTCATTATTCTGCGCAGGTCAAGGAGATTTATTAGGAACAAGTCCAAATATAATTGGTTTTCTTAAAAAAAAGATCTTGGATACTTTTTAGGAAACTAAAGATTTAAAAGTTTCTATTTTTTTGGAGAATATCTTGCAGAATATGTGGGATCATAATTGTTGCATTTTTGAAGCCCAAATCCAGGCTGATTTTTGATGATAAAGGGAATGAATTTAACCTAATCAACGTGTGCAGAATAGAATATTGTGAAGCATTGTGCTTTTGAGTGTTAGGGTTTGTATTATTTGTGAGCTACTCTTTTATCATTCTGATATTAGGGTTGAACTATTTTTGAGTTGTAATTTGTTAATCATCTATAAGATTTGAAGCAGTGATGGTTATGTGTTCTTGAAGTGTCTCTTTTATTCTTGTACTTTGTGAGATTATTACTGTGTGTGCTTAAGGGGGAGTGAGAGGTGCCTCTTATCTAAGAGTTCTTATATAAAAGTTTCATTGGGTAGTGATTAAGTAAGGAGTGTAAACTGAGTGGTTTAACTCTAAATTGATACTACTAATAGAGGATTTCTTTCCTGGTTTGGTAGCCTCCAGACGTAGGTGTGATTGCACCGAACTAGGTTAACAATTCCTTGTGTTCATTTATTTTATGCAACTATATTTGTATTAATGTCATTGTGTTAAGTGCAGAGATCAGTTGTTCCGACATCTCATAGGACATTTGTAATCTGCTATACCAGAATTTCAATTAGTATCAGAGCAGGCATCCTGCTCTATTTTTGGGTGAGACCTAGGGATGATACTTTTTGGTACAATGGACATGGAACTAGGGTTTGTCAACAGACCGCCTATTTCGGATGGCACTAATTATGATACCTGGAAAGCGCATATGGTGACTTTTCTAAATATTATTGATAGAAAAAGCTGGAAAACAATTATCAAAGGTTGGAAACACCCTGTTGTGAAGGACAAAGATGGAAAGGATACAGCAGAATTGAAGCTAAAAGAGGATTGGTCTAAGGAAGAAGATGATCTTGCTCTTGGAAACTCTAGGGCCTTGAATGTCTTATTTAA
This sequence comes from Lathyrus aphaca, assembly GCA_963966055.1. Classification (NCBI taxonomy): domain Eukaryota; kingdom Viridiplantae; phylum Streptophyta; class Magnoliopsida; order Fabales; family Fabaceae; genus Lathyrus; species Lathyrus aphaca. The sequence continues at coordinate 50,468,059 of OZ014520.1, forward strand.
TGGAAACAAGAACACCTTCAAATTGATAAACAATTGTATTGTTGTTAAAGATGCATGGAGATCTTGAAGAATGCTCATAAACGAACCTCTAGGATGAAGATGTCAAGACTTCAACTTCTTACCACCAAGTTTGAGAACTTAAAGATGAAGGAGGATGAGCGCATTCACAATTTTCACATGAATATTCTTGATATTTCCATTACATCTAATGCCTTGGAAGAGAAGATGTTAGAGGAGAAGCTGGTTAGAAAGATTCTCAGGTCATTGCTAAGAAGTTTGACATGAAGGTCACAACTATTGAAGAAGCTCAAGACATAAGCAACATGAAGGTGGAGGAGCTTGTTGGGTCACTTCAAACTTTTGAATTGGCTATCAGTGAAAGATCTGAAAAGAAGAACAAGAGCTTAGCTTTTATCTCCAACACTAATAATAAAGAGGTTCAATGTGACACAGAGACTTATGGAGGAATTTATAATGAAATTGTGCTTCTTGGGAGGCAAGTCAATAAGGTGCTAAAGTGTATGGATAGGAAGTCAAAAACAGATGTTGCAAACATGTCATTCAACATTAGGAAGAACAATAACTTTTAGAGAGAAGCAAGAGTATAGGAGAAACACAATCAAGAAAAAGCTCTCACTTGCAGATGTGATTCTGATGAAGGATCTGGTGATGGAGAACTTACTTTTGATGAACTTGCAGCTTCATATAAAGAGTTATGCCTCAGAAGTGAAGAAGTGTGTCAACTAGAAGAGGATCAAAAGAAGGTCATTTCTCAACTTCAGGCTGAAAAAGTTAAATATTTGGCTGTCATCTCTGATTTGAAGGAGGAAGTTGTATTGCTCAACTTAATACTTGACAATATGACTGAATCTGTAAGAATGCTTGATAATAGTTCTGATGTGCTGGATGAAATTCTTCAAACTGGGAAGAATGATGGAGATGTTACAGGTCTGGGTTATGATAATCAAGATGTGAAGAAGAAAGGAAAAGTTCCTGCAATGAAGTTTGTTCAACCTAAAGGAAAACAAGAATAAAAGATGTCAAGTCAAAAGTCCCAACATCAGAAAAGACATCATTGTGGAAGCAAGACCCAACAGTGGAAATATCATTATTGTAGAAGGTTTGATCACATAAAACCCTAGTGTTACGAACTGTATGGTTATCCAAAATAGTCAACACAACCTAGGAATAATCATGGTATGATTAAAACTAGAAAGGTGTGGAGACCTAAGGTTGTTGAAAGTGAGAAGTATTTGTCTGAAGACAAAGAGGAAAGTGTTGGTTAAAAGAACCATCAATCTATAAAGATGGTCAATGTTGATGATCTGAATACTGATGGTGTGGCTTCTGTTAATAATAAAAGTAAGGAAGCATTCTCTAGTGAATCATAGTATGATGTTGAACATAATTTCCAGAATTTCATTCCTCTAGTAAAGAAGCAAGATGCAGCTGGGAAACAAATTGTTGCTTCTTTTAGTGCCTTTTCTACTCATGGTGATTGGATGAGTTCTGCTGCATATTTACTTACTTTTGGTTGATTACCATTAATACATAGTTGCTTGGTTTGTTATATTATGGCTAAAAGGGGGAGATGTAAGTATTAATAGTGTCCTTTGTTCGTTTCCTTAAGGGGGAGAGTTCCTGCTATTAAGGGGGAGTTATTTATTTTAACTATTTGATGCAGAATAAGATCTTTGTGAAAAAGGTTGTCATGTTTTCTTCTAATGACTTGATGTTAGCCTCTGATATGGAAGAAATTTTATTTGGTTAGTTTTAGCGAACATATGCCAAAGGGGGAGATTGTTAGCTCTGCAGTTGTGGTTGTTGACATTAATTTGGTAAAACTAACCTGACAACAACATCTTGGACAAGATGTTCTAACATACTAAAGAACATGTTCTATAGCAGGTTTTGTAAGGTGTCAGATAAGAAATGATGACATGGTTGCTCAGACATTAGTACACATGTGGTTATAATAATTAGTAGATGTTGATCCATATGTTGAAACATTTTCAACCGTCATGACAATATTACTTTCATATGTTACAGACAGATGTCGAACACATAGTCATGACATCTTGGTCTGGTACAACAGGTGTTGTTGTTATGTGTTGCAGAAAGATGTCGAAGTCGGATGTCATGATATCTTTGTCTATTACAACATGTGTTGCTATTTTATATCTCTTGACATATTTGATTTTATTTGATAAGTATCTTTTGGATACACCTCATCATTATGTGCAGGCCAGAGAGATTTATTAGGAACAAGTCCAGATTTAATTGGTTTTCTTAAAAAATATATCTTGGAGACTTTTTAGGAAACTAAAGATTTAAAAGTTTTTATTTTCTTGGAGAATATCTTGCAGATTCTGTGGGATCAGAATTTCTATGTTTTTGAAGCCTAAATCCAGTTTTATTTATGGTGATAAAGGCGATGAAGTTAACATAATCAACGTGTGCAGAATAGAATATTGTGAAGCATTGTGCTTTTGAGTGTTAGGGTTTGTATTATTTGTGATCCACTCTTTCATCATTCTGATATTAGTGTCGGATTGTTTTTAAGTTGCAATTTGTTAATCATCTATGAACTTTGAAGTAGTGATGGTTATGTGTTCTTGAAGTGTGTCTTCTATTCATGTACTTTGTAAGATTATCATTGTGTGTGATTGAGGGGGAGTGAGAGGTGTCTCTTATCTAAGAGTTCTTAGATAGAAGTTTTATTGGGTAGTGATTAAATTTGGAGTGTAAACTGAGTAGTTTAACTCTAAATTGATACTAATAATAGTGAATTTCCTTCCTGGCTTGGTAGCCTCCATACATAGGTGTGATTGCACTGAACTGGGTTAATAATTCCTTGTGTTCATTTATTTTCTATAACTATTTTTGTGTTCATGTTATTGTGTTAAGTGCATAGATCAGTTGTTCCTACATCTCATAGGACATTTGTAATCTGCTATACCAGAATTTCAATCGTTACTTAATTGACTTATGGATAGAAGGTTATGCATTAGTCATTCAACAAGAAGAGCATTATTAATGGAAATGGGAGTATCATTACCAAATGTTCTGGAGCCAATGATATTCACTTTTTGATGACCTCTGAAACCGATAATGCCTTTAGGCTTAAGTTCCAGGCTTTGGAACATATGCCTTCTCCCCGTCATGTGTCGTGAGTGTTGCACCCCCAAATTTGCCCTCCTCAAGACAATAATTTGTGTACTAAGAGGTTCACAAGGTTCACAAGACATCTCATGAGGTTCATGAGGTTCACAAGGTTCACAAGATTCACAATTAGTCAGAAAGTTTGACAATTCCCTCAGACAATGCATCCTCCTAAGCAAGGCATCCTAAACTAGGGTTTTGACTTTCATCGGGCTAAATGGACTTCCAAGACTTCAAGTTAGATTCATAGCATCTTATATGTGTTCAAGTATCCCCATGTCAAGTTTCAAGACTTTCCCAAAAGGTTTGTTCAGTCAGATGATCAGATAGGCTAAAATCAGTCAAAGTAGTAAAAAAGTCAAACTGAGGTCAACTGTGGTCAAACCAAAGTCAAACTTCATGATTTTTTGCCAACATCAAGTATATGAAGTAAAATTCATCATTTGAGCAAGGGTTGATCATGATTCATCAAGGAGATTTCAGATCATCAAGAATCAGGAGTTTCTAAATTAAGGTTTTCACAGGAAAAGTCAACTGAACTTTGACCAGCCATAACTTTCACATGCTTCATCAAAATTTTTCCATCCAAATATCATTTTGAAGTAAATTGAATTATCTACAACTTTGTGTCTCACAAGCCAAGCCCAAAAATGCTTCATTTGGAAGGTATAAGCTAAGACATTATAGGTCCTTTTAAAAGTCAACAAAAAGTCAACAACTTCCAAAGAGCATAACTTGAGAATGGTAAAAGATATGGACATGAGACCAAAGAGGTTGGTTAGAGGACTCTTTAAGCTTTCCAAAATGTCCAAGAACACCTTCATAGCATTAAAATTGAAGGATTTGTGCCCTTGCAAAGTTGGGAAATGTTTGAGAGGTTTATGAAGCAAATGGGGTTTTAAAACCATAATTCTTCAAATGGGCTTACTTTTTTGTGATCCAATTAGTTACATGACATCATGCACGAAATTAAATTGATTTATTCATTATTTTATTTATTTTATTTTTATTTATTATGATTTTTTATGTTAAAAATCATTTTAAATTCAAATAAAATATAAAATAATGGATAGTTAAATTGATTTGGTTTCTAGAAGGTCATAAATTATATTTGGACTTGATTGATACAAAAATAATGAGGATCATTCTAAAATAGCAAGGCTAGATCAAGATATTTCAAAATTTAAGAGCTTATCTTTTTCAATCTCCCAAGGATCAAATATCCACAAAATTGTTAAAGATTTTGACCTAATTCATTCACCCATATATAAACAACACAAGGACAAGCACAATGGACGAATTCAGAGCCTCGTGCACCTCATTTAAACTTCACAAAAATCACTCAAAAATCAAATTCGGTTTCTTCATTACAAAGCATTTTAAGGTATTTTAAGGACATAGGAAGGATCCTTGGACATCATTGATCATGTATCAATACTCATATGCATCCCAAACCTCATGAATGGCCCAAACCGAATCAAACTTCTAACATTTTTATGAATTTTTCGTTCTTATATATTTATGTAATATAAATTGAATTTGATCATTGTTTTGTGTTTGTGATAAGCTGGTGATTGTTTCTGGACAAATTAATTTGAGTTTTGGTACAGGTTTGAAGAATAGCCATTGTTAGGGTTTTCGGCTTTCATTTAGGGTTTAACCATTTAGCCCAAATAAATGATTTCTAAAGACGTAGAAGAATCGTACACATCATTAGGAATACAATGGCATCCTTAATTTCATGAAATTTTGTTGTTTTAATGAAGTTTGAGAATCGCAGGTGGTGTTCGCAAGAATAATCGCAGGAAAATTCATAGATAAATTCGCAGGAAAACCTGCGAATCCAAGGTTGAAGATGAAGATCTTCGCGCACTTCAGATTTTTAAAATTTGATTTATATATTTATTGTATTAGTTGTATTTGTTTTCACAGGATGTTAAGTGGCCTAGTGGTTGGTACGCGCATGAAAGAAGCCAAGGACAGAGGTTTGAACCCGTCCTCAGTTATTTTTTTGGTGAAAATTCCATTTTATTTGCAGGTTTAAAATATAATAATCAGTATCCATCCATTATTCACAGCACGCACGCAGCCCAGTGGTAGCCTGGTGCGTCCAGAGGGTGGCAAAGCCTAGGGCGTGGGTTCAATCCCTGCCCCAGGTAATTTTTTAATTCTTGTTTTGTTTAATTGTTTTATTAATTATTTTATTGTTAATCAAATATAATCATGTTAATATATATGTTTAAATAATTCTAGGAAAATAATATGTAAATATTTTATATTTTCTAAAAAAATCCCTAAATTATTTTCTAAATTCTAAACCTATTTTTTTTAATTTGAATTGAAATATGTATATTTATTTAATAATTAAATTAGTAATGTAAAATTAAGTTATAAATCCTAATATTTTTTATATATAAAACCTTAGCCCTAATTTATTTTCTAAATTCTAAAAAACCCTAATTATCTTAAACCCTAATATTTTTATATATAATTCTAACCCTAATTTCTAACAAACCTAATTTCTTTTAAAACTTTAATTTCTCATTTTAATTATTTTTGTTTAATTATACTTAATAAATATTTCTAAATCATGTTTATTTTTGTAAATAAATTAGTATATAATTATAATTATTATTTTATTCTCATCTCAAAATTCTTTAAAAATTGTTTATTTAAATCTAAAAATATTTAATTGATTTCTATATTGTATATTATTGTGCTAACCTCTTTTCTCTTATAATTATTTTTATTACTAATATTTTATTTATTTATTATTATTATTATTATTTAAATTGTTCTTGTTATAATGTAACTGTACAAGCCATGTAATAGTCATAGTATTTTGTTGTTTATCTATTTATAAATATATTGCTATGGTTAGTAAAATAGGGAGTGATAACATGTTTGCTTTTTTTAAAATTAATTTAGATCACTAATTATAAGATAAATATTTGAATTTGTACACGCACACACGTAAGTCGATCTTTGATCGCCATCTCACTTCTTAAGGATATCCCTCATGTTGCCTAAACAAAAAGGTCAAGTAAGGTGTCTAAAAGCAAAGTCCCTTATCCTAAAATATCATCAAGTCCCTTTACGATTATAAGATCAAGTCCCTTCGAATGTTGCCTTTGTAAATGATCTTGTCCCTTTCGAATAAAAGATGATAAGTCCCTTCGAATTGCAAAGACACCTTACAGTTGTCTAATCACAGATGACCCTTCATATGTCCCATACAACATCCAAGGTAATGACTACCTATTCCTTAATAATAGGGATAGTCTTACCATTGAAAGAACATTTAAGAACAGAAAAGATTCAAATTAGGGTAGGTTCATCTTAAGTACTTGCTCACTTTACATCAAATTACTTCATTACACTTCACATTTTTTAAACAATTTTCAAAACAAAGTCTTTATATATATCCGTACAAGGATCATTATAAAGTACTTAAGAAAATTTTTAATCACACACTACACTTCTCAAAACAGTTTAAAGTGAGCTAAGTAACTAAGAGCCCATGGATAACCATGGATGTAAAGGGTGCTAACACCTTCCCTTTACATAACCTACCCCCCGAACCCAAAAATCTTTTAAGGTCTTTCCTGTTCTTTTATGCCCTTTCCTTTGGATAAAATAAAAGTCGGTGGCGACACTTGCTATCCGCAACATATGACTAAAAGTCAGTTCTCCCACCGTGTTACAGAACTGGCGACTCTGCTGGGGATTTAATTAAAGAGGGGTACCCTTAGGAATTAGATCACTTTAAAATTGTTTGCCTTGTTTGCTTTATACTTATCTGCTGGGTGCTCTTATGTGTGAGAGATCCTAACCCGGATCTAGTGTACCTTAGGTAAATGGCAATAGACCAAGGAAACTGTACGGCGTATACCGATATGGTTGATCTGGTGGCCATAGTTAGTGTGACTTCTTGGTTGGTGCTTATGTTCCTTAAGTCAAGTTGAGGATAATATGAGGCTGCCATATGTTGTCAATGCACTAACTAACTTTTAGAACCCTAGTTATCCCATCTTGGCCTTTAGAAAGTAGTGAGATAACCGGCTTTGGTGAAGACTGAAGTTGGTTGATACTCGATGCTACACTCATTGAGATTCTAAACTTGGAGGGTTTTGGTTGGCAAGTAAGTTGCCTACTGAACAACCACCCTTGTGAAGGATCAATGATATTGAGATCCCTTAGAACTTGGTTACTTTATAGGACAGGATGAACCAACTAACTTCAGGGGAGGGTACTTACCTTTAAACCTCATGCAAGCCTTCAAACCTAGGGCTATTGTGTGACTTGTTTGTGTGTGCCACATGTTTGTGATTGAGCATAACATCATGATATCATGCATCATAAGCATAGCATTTTCACTAACCATTTCAAGGACCAAAGGATTTATCTTTGTTCTTTGTTGCAGGTCATGGCTTCTTCTCGTAATATCCGGATCAACTTTGTAGGAATACCTCTTAAGCTTAAAGAGTTGGTCTCTCAAGTTTCTAAAAACTCCCAGTTCATCAAGAGACATGGTCATCTATTGGATTTAGTTACTTCAGGGTTCAATGAAGACATGATGAGTGTTTTGTTTCAGTTCTTTGATCCTAAGCACCATTGCTTCACATTCCCTGACTATCAGCTGGTTCCTACAATGGAGGAGTTCTCTAAACTTCTGGGTATACCTATCCTTGATCAGAAACCATTCACAGGCTTGGAAAAAGAGCCTAAACTTGAAGTCATTGCTGCAGCTCTACATCTGAAGAAATCAGACATTGTCCTAGAAACGAGGAGTGGAGTTAAGGGAATTCTTGCTAAGGTGTTGATAGAGAAGGCTCAAGTGTTCTTGAAGGCTATGAGCTATGATGCTTTTGAGGAGATTTTAGCCTTGTTGATTTATGGCTTAGTATTGTTCCCCAATCCAGGTCAGTTCATAGACGTTCACGCCATCAACATATTTCTGAGTCACAATCCAGTGCCTACATTACTTGGAGACATTCTGCATTCTCTTCATACCCGTACTACGAAGGCACGAGGAACTCTGATGTGCTGCATACCTCTCCTGTCTAGGTGGTTTATTTCTCACCTTCCTCGATCAGTGATGAAGAATGAACAAGGGTTCAGGTGGTCCAAGAGGATTATGTCACTCTCTCATTCAGATATTCATTGGTGCTCTCGATCTATGGAGAATGTTACTATCATTGACCGTTGTGGGGAGTTTCCTAATGTGCCACTCCTTGGCATAAGAGGAGGCATTACCTACAATCCTTCCTTAGCTTTACGTCAGTTTGGTTACGCTCGGAGTGATGCTCCTCATGATATGTTGATTCAGGGTATTGTGTTTGACTACGACAACGATCTGCAAGGTTATCGTCAAAGGTTTATACGAGCATGGGTAAAAGTGAACAAGGCTGACAGCAAGACTCTGGAGCCTAAGTACACTATTCCTATGGAACCTTATCTCAGATGGGTGCGATCTCGTGCTCAGACTCTAATGATGCCATATCCTGCCATTCTGCCAGTTACCAGGGAGCCTGTTGCTGAAGGAGATACTTCTTATATCATTCTTCATCCAGACATGCCCACTGACATGGAAGAGTTACAGAGGTCCTGGATCCAGTTGAAGGAGCAAAGGGATACTTTTGAGACTCATTACAAAGCAAGTCAAGAAAGAATCCTGGAGCTGACAAAGCAACTTCACGAGGAGCGGAATCTCAACTCATACCTCAACACAAAGAGGAAACGTCCATGGGAGACTTAAAACCCCATCTTTTGTGTTCATTTCTTTTTTTATTGTAAGCCCAAGGGGAAAACAAGTTTATTACTAATAAAAGTTTACTTTTTTGGTTGTTTAAACAAATTTAAATCCTACGGTCCTTGAAAACATTGCATACGCATTTATACACCATATCATTGCATCACAGGTTTCTTATGTACAGGTATCTTATCTTCTCGCTGTTTATTTCAGCAGAAATGGCTCTTGAACAAACAGTCAAAGATCTCCAGGCACAGAATGCACAATTCCAGGAGTTGATCCTGAACTTGTCCAAGGGACAGGATGAATTGAAGACACTGCTGGCCAAGAAGACTAAGAAGACTAGAAGGTCAGGAGGCCTTATCAATATGGGAAGAAGGTTCAGAGGTCCTGTCAAGACCAAGGAACAAGTTGAAGATTATGAGTCTGAAGAGTCTGAGAAAGAGGGAGGCAGTCTCCATAATACTATGGGGGATACTGATTCTGAAGCAAATTACTATCATGATCCTAATGAAGATAAGTTTAAGATGCTGGTGGATAGAATGGATGCTATGGAATTGCAAAAGTCTTATGGGCTGGATTTTGAAGATCTGAGTTTGATATATGGAGTGGTTATACCCATTGGTTTCAAGGTCCCTGCATTTGTAGTATATGATGGTGTTTCGTGTCCCAAGTTGCATCTGAGGTCCTATGTCCGGAGGATCCAACCCCATACTGCTGATAAGAAGTTATGGATCCATTTCTTCCAAGAGAGCTTGTCTGGAGCTTAATTGGAATGGTACTATCAGTTGGAGAGTGTCAACATCCGTGATTGGAATGATCTTGCTGAGGCCTTCTATAGGCAATATCAATACAATGCTGATCTAGCACCAACTCGCATGCAACTCCAAAGCATGTCTATGGGTGCTAAGGAGAATTTCAAAGAGTATGCCCAGAAGTGGAGAGACTTGGCTGGTAGAGTAAAACCTCCTCTAACTGACAAGGAGTTAGTGGATATGTTCATGAGTACGCTGAATGGTCCTTTTTATAGTCATCTCATTGGAAGCTCATCATCTGGTTTCACTGAGCTGATAATGACGGGAGAGCGTGTGGAAAGTGGCATAAGAAGTGGCAAGATACAGGTGGGTGCCTCTTCATCAAATACTGCAAAGAAGCCCCCTAGTGGGAAGAAAGAGTCAAATGTTGTTTATGGCCAACCTGGTCGTAATAGGAGTCACCAATCTGTGAGTGTCGTTCACATCTCCAATCCTACTCCTGCAGCACCAGAGCCACCACAGGGCAATCAGCAGAGGCCTAGAAGATAGTTCACCAAGATTCACATGTCACTGGCCCAAGCCTTGCAACACTTGTTGAAAGGAGAGCTCATTACTTTGAAGGACCCTCCTCAGAACCCTAATGTTACCTCTCCTAGGTACAATCCTAATGCACGGTGTGCATATCATTCTAATTGTCAGGGACATGATACCAACAATTGCTGGATATTGAAGAACAAGATTCAAGATATGATTGATGCTGGAGAGATTGAGTTTGACCCTCCTAGTACTCCAAATGTGATTACTGCTCCCATGCCTAATCATGAAAAGACTGTTAATGCCATTGATGAAGTTTCACATATTTCCTCGGTTGCAGATGTGACTACCCCATTATCTATTATTAAGAAGAAGTTGGTACAAGTTGGGTTCTTTCCAGGTTGTAATGAAAATTGTTTCTATTATGCTTATAAACCAGATAGCTGCTGGAAGTTGAAGGACGGTATTCAACGCCTCATGGACAATTACACCATATTGTTTGAGAGGACACCTTCTGTGGAGAGTATGGTTGAACATATAACTCAAGGTGCGAAGGTTGAAGAGGTGGATATGGTTGATAAAGTGTCGGTGAGGATTACTTCCAAGGGCCCTGTCAAAATCACTCATAAGGGTCCAATTAAGATTATTGCTAAAGGCCCCGTGAGGATAGTTGCTGAAGCTAGAGTGGCTCCTATGATTATTACCACTCCTGGTCCTATTCCGTATACTTCTGATAAAGCTGTACCTTGGCATTATGGTTCCGATGTTTATATCCATGGTGTTAAACAAGAACCCTTAGCTGATACACCCGTTGCTGATGAAAACCTTGATGTTGATAATATTGCTGGATCTAGTAAGATCACAAGAAGTGGAAGAATTTTCTCTCCTCCGGCTACCTCCAAGAATACAGTTACTCCAACTACTACTTCCACTGCTGATGCTCGGGGCAAAGGTCCTGTTATTGAACCTGTGCAAGCTGAGGCACCAACTTCAGATGATCTTTCTAAGCAGATGGAAGAAGTACTAAAGATCATTCACAAGAATGATTATGATATTGTTGATCAATTGGGGCATACTCCCTCCAAGATTTCCATGTTGTCTTTGTTGCTGTGTTCTGAGGCTCATGCCAAAGCCTTGATTAAATTCTTGAAGACTGCTCATGTACCAAATGAGATTTCTGTGGATCAGTTTGAAAACTGTGTTGCACACCTGACCTATGATAATGGGTTAGGCTTTTCTGATGCTGATTTGACTCCTGCCAAGAGGGATCATAACAGGGCTTTACATATCTCTATTGAATGTAGGGGCACTACCCTGTCACATGTGTTAATAGACAATGGTTCTTCACTGAATGTGCTTCCCAAAGAGGTTCTGAACAAGCTTAGTCCTGAAGATGCTGTATTGAGACCGAGTAATATAGTGGTGAAGGCCTTCGATGGCTCAAGAAGAGTGGTGCATGGAGAAATAGATCTCCCAATCAAAGTAGGTTCTCAGGTCTTCAATTCAACCTTCTATGTAATGGATATTCGTCCTTCATACTCTTGTTTGCTTGGGCGCCCCTGGATCCATGGGGCAGGTGCCGTGACCTCCACCTTACATCAGAAGCTGAGATACCCAGTAAAGGGAAAGGTTGTCACTATTTACGGAGAAGAATAATATATAGTCAGTCATGTGAATACTTTCAAGTATCTGGAAGTGGAAGGTGAATATGTTGAGACCTCGTGCCAGACATTTGAAGTAGTTCCTTGGGTTGTTCCTAATGCTGAAGCTCCTCCTGTTGTCAAAAGAGTTCATGTGGTCACCAGAGTACCTCCAACAATGGCCTCCCTCAAAGATGCTAGAGCTGTGGTTGAAGAAGGTGGTTGTACTATTTGGGGTCAACTTCCTGACATTCCTTACAAGTCTGACAAGTTTGGTTTGGGTTTCACTGCAGAGTCCCAGAAGGCTGTTCGTCGTGCTCGTGCTGTTCGTATCACCAATCAAGGGATTATGAAAGATCAGATCAATGTTGTGGGTGACCATGTGTAACACGGTGGGAGAACTGACTTTAGTTATGTTGCGGATAGCAAGAGTCGCCACCGACTTTTATTTTATCCAAAGGAAAGGCATAAAAGAACAGGAAAGACCTTTTAAAAGATTTTTGGGTCCGGGGGGTAGGTTATGTAAAGGGAAGGTGTTAGCACCCTTTACATCCATGGTTATCCATGGGCTCTTAGTTACTTAGCTCACTTTAAAATGTTTTTTTGAAAATGTGAAGTGTGTGAACAGAAATTTTCATAAGAGTTTGATAATGATCCATGTACGGATGCGTAAAAAACTTGTGTTTGAAAATTGTTTGAAATTGTGAAATGTTTGAGAAGTTTTTTGAATAGTGAGCAAGTAACTATGAGGAACCTACCCTAAAGTTTAAGTCTTTCTGTTCTTGAATCCTTTAAATGGTAAGACTATCCCTATTATTAAGGAATAGGTAGTCATTACCTTGGATGTGTGGGACAAGTAAAGGGACATCTGTTTAATGAAGGCAACTGTAGGGTGTATTAAGCAATTTTGGAGGGACTGTCATCATTATTCGAAAGGGACAAGATCATTATGAAGGCAACCATTAAGGGACTTGATCTTTTATTGTTAAGGGACTAGATGACTTTACTTTGAGGGACTTTTGCTTTATACACCCTACTTGACCTTTTGATTAGGCAACAATGAGAGGTAACCCTAGAAAGTGAGATGGCGATCAAAGATCGACTTACGTGTGTGAGTGTTCAATTTTAAATATTTATCTTTTAAATTAAGTGATCTAAATTAATTTTAAATAACATACATGTTTACACTCCCTATTTTTACTAACCATGGCATAAAATAAATAATTTAAACATTACAAAATATTACATCCAGGAGCAATTACAATAATAATAATAAAACAATTGAAATAAATAAGCAAAATATTAAATAATAATAATAATTGGGTTAGTGAAAATAATAATAATAACAATAATACTAAATTAAATGGGTTAGTAATAATCATATAAACATAATTAATAATAATAATAATGAAATAAGCAAAAATATTAAAATAATTAAAAGATCAAATTTTTATATGAACAATTATTTAAGATTAATAAGAAAAAATATGAACAATTATATTAATTATAAAGTTTTAAGTTATTTGTAAATTATATAGAAAGATAAGTTAATGATAAACATATTATAGAAATAAATATAATTACAAAATTAATTTAACAATTTTTTAATTATTCCTAAGCATATATGCAAAATTAAAATATAAACAACTTAGGTCATATTTAAAAAATAGGATTAATTATGATTATATTTACAAATTTAAGGATTATAATAAAATTTTATTTACTAATTAAAATATAAGCAAGAATTACAATTAGGGTTTTTTAGAAATTATTATGATTAAATTAGGGTTTGTAGAAAAATATATTTTTAGGGTTTATAAAAAAATAAATTGAGTTTTATATACAAAATATCAAATATTAATCTAATTATTATATACATATTTTTTAATTTTTAATATATGATAATAAACTAGGTTTAGAATTAAAACAAATTACAAAATATTTACATGTTATTTTAATTATATTTAATTAATATTAATATAACAAACATATTAAATGAAACAAAAAAAATTGGAACTTACCTGGCTGGGAATTGAACCCAGGACACCTTGCTTGCCAATACCCAGGCCTACAACACATACCACCAGGCCAGCGCGCGCAGGTGAAAGAAGAGTGAGTCAAATTGGTTTTGTTCCTTAAACCTAAAAATCAGAAAAAAAGAAAGAAAAGCAAAAGGCCTGGGGGAATCGAACCCAGGACCTTACAAGCAAACACACAAGTACGTTACCATTCCAGCTGGGTGAGCGAACCTGCTTATGAAACAACTACAATTCATAATATATTACATCTAATGAATAAAAGAAAAAAAAAACGTAAAAACTTGTCACAGCCAGGATTCGAACCCCTGCCATTCAACAACACACGCGCCTGCTTCACCACTGGGACAAGCATCAGCTTGTGATATTAAACAGAAACAAAACATAAAAATATTAAAATCAAAATTCAAATTCCAGAAACGCGCGCGTAGGGATCATCTTCTTCATCAGGCCCTGCAACTTTTGCTGCGAATTTCCCTACAACATTTCCTGCGAAATTTAAATTGCAGCAAACCTTATGAAACTCAATCATTAACAAAACAGTAAAGTTTCACAAAATTGAAACCATCATTGAATTCCAGACATCATTTGCAATCATCCTATGTCCTTAGAAATTATTTATATTGGCTCAATCGTTGAACCCTAATTTGGCCGAAGAAACCCTAATAATGGCGTCTAAGCATTCGTGCATCAAAACTCCAATTCACCTGCCCAGAAATCATCCTTATGCAATAACAAACCAGATTATAAGCACAAAAACAGTTTATAATGAACAAATTATTGAAATCGAAAAATGAAGAAAACAAGAACATTGTTCATTCGGTTTATGCAATTCATGAGGTTTTTGATGCAAATAATGATTGGTAATGATTCAGTGATGTCCAGGGATCACTCTTATGTCCTTCAAATACCTTCAAATGCCTTGGAAGATTGAAACCGAATTTGAAGTTTTGAGAGGTTTTTTGAAATTGTGAAACTTACACTTGAGGCCAGAATTTCGTGGCTTGTGATTAGGGTTGTCTCAAGTACTTATAGAGTGATCAATTTAGGTCAAAAAATTTGGTCATTGTGTGAGAGATTTGATTGGAAAAGATTCAAAGAGATTATGCCTTAAAAATCAAATATCTTTGTATGAACACCTTCTATTTTAGGCAAATCAACATGATCTTCTTTTCACTTCAATACCAATCACTTTTATGATTTTCTAGAAGCTCAATCATATTTAAATCTTTGACTTTTATATTTTATTTTAATTTAAAATGATTTTTAATGAATTAAATCAAAATAAATAAAAATAAAATGATAAAAAATCTGATTTTTGTTGACTTGGGTCGTGCATGAGGTTATAGTATGGATTGGGTCATCATATGGCAAGCCCATTTGGAAGAAATTGGTTTTAGACCTCCATTTTCTTCATAAACCAACCAAAAATTTCCCAACTTTGCAAGGGCACATATCCTTCAATTTTAATGCTATGAAGGTGTTCTTGGATATTTTAGAAAGCTTGAAGAGTCCTCTAACCAACCCCACTGGTTTCATGTCCATATCATTTATCATTCTCAAGTTATGCCCTTTTGAAGTTGTTGACTTTTTGTTGACTTTCAAAAGGACCTGTAATGTCTTAGCTCATACCTTCCAAATGAAGCATTTTTGGGCTTGGCTTGTGAGACACAAAGTTGTAGAGAATTCAATTTCCTTCAAAATGAGCTTTGGATGGATACTTGGTGATGAAGAATGTGAAAGTTATGGCTGGTCAAAGTTCAGTTGACTTTTACTGAGGAAACCCTAATTTAGAAACTCCTGATTCTTGATGATCTGAAATTTCCTTGATGAATCATGATCAACCCTTGATCAAATTATGAATTTTACTTCATATACTTGATGTTGGCACAAAATCATGAAGTTTGACTTTGGTTTGACCACAGTTGACCTCAGTTTGACTTTTTAACTGCTTTGACTGATTTTGACTTATCTGATCATCTGACTGAGCAAACTTTTGAGAAAAGTCTTGAAACTTGTCATGGGGGTTCTTAAACACATATAAGATGTTATGAAGCTCACTTGAAGTCTTGAAAGTTCATTTAGCCTGATTAAAGTCAAAACCCTAGTTTTGGATACACTGCTTAGGAGGTGCATTGTATGAGGGAATTGTCAACTCTTCTGACCAATTGTGAAATTTGTGAACCTTGTGAACCATCATAAAATGTCTTGTGAACCTCATGGGAGGTATTGTGAACCTTGTGAACCTCATAAAGTGACTTGTAGACTTCATGAACCTCATGAAAGGTCTTGTAAACATTGTGAATCTTGTGAACCTTGTGAACCTTGTGAACCTCATAAAGTGACTTGTAGACTTCATGAACCTCATGAAAGGTCTTGTAAGCATTGTGAATCTTGTGAACCTTGTGAACCTTCTTAGCACACAAAGTCTTGTATTGTGAGGGCAAATTTTGGGGTGCAACAGCTGCCCCTGTTCAATTTTCTTAAACCTGAGGGGTTAGATTGGTATATTTTCCAGTCGTGACCTGGAAGGTTGAAGGGGATTGAACACAAAAGCCCAAAAATTTGCACTCACCGGTGCGTAAACGGATATTGATGGTTGGCTGTATATGCTTGAGTGGGCTTAAAGATGCCACTTGGAGAAAAGTTCTTCAGATACGTTTCTTGGAGGATAAAGCAGTCCAAAATATGAAGATATAATGATAGCTTTCAGGAGGATAAAGCAGTCCTGAGGTAGTAATATGCTTTCAGGAGGATAAAGCAGTCCTGAGGGAGTGATATACTTTCAAGAGGATACAACAGTCCTGAGGTAATAGTATGCTTTCAGGAGGATAAAGCAGTCCTGAGGGAGTGATATACTTTCAAGAGGATACAGCAGTCCTGAGGTAATAGTATGCTTTCAGGAGGATAACAACGTCCCGAGGAGATATGCTTTCAGAAAGATAAACAACGTTCTGAGGTAGGGATGATAGCTTTCAGGAAGATAAATAACGTCCCGAGGAGATAATATGCTTTCAGGAGGATAAAAACGTCCTGAGGAAGTGGTAACCTTTGGGAAGATAACAACGGCCCAAAGTAATAATATGCTTTCAGGAGGATAACAACGTCCTGAGGAAGTGATGATATGCTTTTAGAAAGATGAACAACGTTCTGAGGTATGAATAAGCTTTCAGGAGGATAAAGCAGTCCTGAGGGGATAATAACCTTTGGGAAGGTAACAACGGCCCAAAGTAATAATATGCTTTCAGGAGGATAACAATGTCCTGAGGAAGTGGTAACCTTTGGGAAGATAACAACGGCCCAAAGTAATAATATGCTTTCAGGAGGATAACAACGTCCTGAGGAAGTGATGATATGCTTTCAGAAAGATGAACAACATTCTGAGGTATGAATAAGCTTTCAGGAGGATAAAGCAGTCCTGAGGGGATAATAACCTTTGGGAAGGTAACAACGGCCCAAAGTAATAATATGCTTTCAGGAGGATAACAACGTCCTGAGGAAGTGGTAACCTTTGGGAAGATAACAACGGCCCAAAGTAATAATATGCTTTCAGGAGGATAACAACGTCCTGAGGAAGTGATGATATTCTTTCAGAAAGATGAACAACGTTCTGAGGTATGAATAAGCTTTCAGGAGGATAAAGCAGTCCTGAGGGGATAATAACCTTTGGGAAGGTAACAACGGCCCAAAGTAATAATATGCTTTCAGGAGGATAACAACGTCCTGAGGAAGTGATGAGATGCTTTCAGAAAGATGAACAATGTTCTGAGGTATGAATAAGCTTTCAGGAGGATAAAGCAGTCCTGAGGGATTGATAGCTTTCAGGAGGATAACAACGTCCTGAGGAGGTAATATGCTTTCAGAAAGATGAACAACGTTCTGAGGTATAAGAAACTTTCAGGAGGATAAAGCAGTCCTGATAGTCACAAGTTGTTGATGAAGTCTGTCTGCTGGAGAATTAACCTGAAAACAAGGTAGCATTCTATATGGTAGTATTAGTTTATGTATTATGTATGCATGTATAATATGATGCACTTAAGTAATGCATTATGTATCTATGGATATGTATGTTAAGGTATGATGTAAATGATGTATGTATGATATGATGCTGCTGGAAGCGTCTGGATATCTTCGTATAACAACTGCTGGCCAGGGAAAATAAATCCCAGTTTGTTGCTGAAGAATATGAGGAACTCGTTCCTGTCTTGTTTGATAATAGAGTGTATATAACCTCCCGTCTGCTAGGGATATCAAAGTATATATAACCTCCCGTCTGCTGGGGATAGTAAGGTATACATAACCTTTGTCTTCGTTTGATAGTAGGATAGATATAACATCCCGTCTTCGTTCGTCGTACCCTTATTGGAAAGTAAATTCCCGAATATCCGTATGAGGATAAAAGAGATGGATATAAATTCCAGGGGAGATGTGACTTTATGAAGATGGATTTGTCCTACTGAGGGTTTTGTAACTGTCTTGTAGAGATGAATCGGCAAAGCTTTGTTGAAATCCTTCCCTTGTTCGTCCTTAGTAAATACTATTACTGAATTTTCATGCATTTCTGGTAAACATCAATCATATTAAGCATACATGCATTTCTGATAAACATCAATCATATTCAAAAGCATACATACATTCAAACACAACCAATGGACGTTTCGCTTATGTAAATAGGGTAAAAGTAAATCTGGATTCAAAAATGGAATTTTATTTATATCAAAGAGTGACCCATACATGGGTAAGTTTGTACAAGGAGACATAAACCTTAGTAAGAGGATTTTGTCATAAAATTTTACAAAACAAAGAAAATCAGCTATGTGGGAAATAATCCTATTGAGTTTCAATTCTATTATTGCCATTATTTTCAAGTATTGTAAACACCCCAAATTTTCCCTCACCCATTCACACCATGGCTTGTGATCATTTCATATGCATAAACTCAATCATACCATCTCATATCACATTTTTGATTCACTGCATAGGTTCTAAGTCATCTGCATCTAGGGTTTGTGATCTGAGCAATCCAAGAGCTTCTTGGACCACTCCAAAGGTCAACAATCACTTCAAAGAGGTCCATGTATGTTCAAGCATCATATTATATCCTCTCAAAGTCAAGGATGTCAAAGAATCACAAGAACTGAGAATGGCATGGAGGCAGAGCCAGGTTTGACTACACAGATGACCTAAAATTAGGGTTTTGGTTTCAGAAGCCATAACTCCAATTTTTTTGGTCATTCTTGTTTCTATGGGTCTCTATATGGTATAGGGAGTATGAAAATCAATTTTCATGAAGAAATTCCATGGGGAAGTCATCTGATCAAGAGTTGACTTTTCAAGCAAGTCAGTGCAAAATCAGGGCATCTGAGGCCCCCAATGACCCAACCAAAGGGCATTCTTCATCATTTTGATTGTATATGATCTTTATTTGATCATGGAAGATGTTAGAAGTTCAAAAAATTCAAGAATTTCAAGTTTTTGCAAAGTTGACTTTTTGGGCAAGTTTGACTTTTAATGAAATTGCCATTTTAGGCAACTTTTTCAACCCTTACTTTTTGATTCAAAAAAGCTTCAAATGAAAAAACTTTGGTCATGAAAATTGTAGAATGGATCATTCCCTTTTAAAAAAGTACAAGAACATGACCTAATTCATTTTGGATCAAAAGTTATGGCTTGTCAAAGTTGGCAAAAATCACTAAATTTCAAGTCATGCACCAAAGAGGCAAAGTTGCAAATTCACTTCTCAAGGCAAATTAAGTCATCAAATGCATTTCTAAACTTCACAACATGATCATGCAAGTCCTAAAAGTCATATTGCACCCAAAGAATCACATGTTTTATGGCCCATGGATCAAGATATTTCATAAAGAACCAAAGGCAAGGCAAGTTGCAAAACTCATCATAGCTTCTCATCCACTTGCTGGCTAGCTTGCTGATCAATCCTAGGCCTTTCCTCACATCATGCTGCGCAGGACATGCCTTTTGTACTTAGCTAGCAAGTAGCCCATGCCCTCCTTACACAACTTTGACATTTTGGCAAAAGCACCCATACCAATCAATAAAGCACATGTCACTTCATCTGACCAATGGCAATTGTTTATACTAATCAAATGCAAGCCAAACCAAACAAGAGCCAAGCCTGAAGCAACACACAACTCAGCATTCTCATTCCCCCCCCCCCTTGGGCAAGAGCTTTCGAAACTCATCACACAAGTCACAAACACACAAACTAACTTCACAGATCAACTCAATACATCCTCCTGGTCACAAAGCACCTATCACCATTGCCTTAAACTCCCAGAATCACAAATACGATTCTCACCTCACCTTGAGCAGAACCACTGCCATCTTCCAAACCAGCCATTGCAAACTTCAAACAAACATTGCAAGCTTCTTAGGGGGATCATTGGAGTGCATTTGAGCCAAAGAAACAGCCAGAAAGCTCCTGAATCGAAAGCTTCAGTTCAGGTAGTCAACTCAAAACATTTTTCCAGAAGCATGTTTTTAAGTTCTTAATAGCTTCTATGCACTCCCCTGATCATGAATATGTGATTATTTTTGAAAATGGTTGAGAAACCAGGATGTATGCAATGTCTGAAACTTTTGCCCTAAAAACTGTTTGGCTTCGATTCGTTTGATTGAAGAAGAATAAATGAGATTTGAGTGGGGGTTTTGATTCAGTGGGATGTGGGGATGATTTCTGGGCTTTTAGTTTTTGTTTTAGTGAAGTTTTGAGGATTTTGGAGATTTTCAGGTGGGGTTCCCACCGGAGAAGACGACCGGAGGTCTTCTCCGGCCACCTGAAAATAATTAGGGCTAATCCCTGTGTTTAATGAAGTTTGAATATTGCCCCTTGGATGTGTTGACTCGCGCGCATTTGGACGCCCAAGATCACTCTATTTTGCCCTAATCATAGTTGACTTTATTAATCTGGATTAATTAATTCATAAATAGGAATTAACTCAGTTTGACTGTCAGCCTTTAGATTGCGCGCGCAGTCAACTTTTTATTTCCCAGATTCAATCCTGGCTCTCCATTGCGTTTACTTTTCATTTTCTTCAATTTTAATTCATTTATTTTGTATTTCTTTTCTCCATTTATTTTAAAATAGCAAAATCATTTTAAAAATTCTGAAATTTTTTGTACAAACTTTTATTTAATTTCAGAAACCAAAAACATTTTTATTTTTATTTTTTGCATTAAAAAACATTTTTAAATCATTTAAAAGTTTATTTTTAATTAATTAATGAGAATTAATTAATTAAAAATACTTTTAAGTATTTAAAAATCACCAAAAAATTCATGAAACCTTCATAATCATTTAGAAACATTGTCCAACCCTCAAACCAAATTTCTTTTTTGATCTTGATGTCTTTTGAGAATTTTTCATGGAAATAAAATCATTTCAAGGCATTATTTTGATCCAAACTTCAAAAAATCATTTCTGCCTAACCATTGAGAGTTGGACCTTGATTCTTTTTGCATTGCATTTTGTTTAGCATGTAGTTTGTGAGATTAAATTGGCATGATTTGATCTTTCATTTTCAATTTGTTTGGCATTTTTCTTGTTAAGGTACCCTAAAACCCTAGAAAACTTAGGAAATTCATAACCCTAATTAGGTTAAGAGTTGAGACCTCTCCTTTGGGCAGTGAGATAGTATAGGTTTAGGGTTCCTTTGAGTGCATTTTCAATTTTTTATCTTGATGTTTGCTTCTGATTTTGGTTTTTGTTTGATGCATTGATCATAAACCCTAATTTGGGCTTCCTTTTGCATTCATCTTGCATTTGTATTCATACCTTGACTTGCCATGACATTTTATGCATCCATTTGATTCATTGAACATCTTAAGACATATTAGAAGCATGTTTGATCATTGCATCTTGCATTTGCCATGTTGTATGTCATTTGCATTTCATAACTTTTCATGTATGATCATGGTTCTAAGCTTGCTCCATTTGCGTCCATTTGTTTGTATGACCATTATCATGTCTTAATTCATGTTTGCATCATCTCATAGCATCATTATCATCTCATATATGCTTCTGGTCTTGATTTGCATCATGCCATTTCATTCCATTTTGCATTGCATTGCATTCCTTTCACTAACTTTTCAGGTGGTAAGTAACTCTGAGAAGTGAATTTGCCTTCACTTATCACAATTTCTTTTCATCTCTTTCATGCATCCTTGCTGCATTTTGTTATGTGTTTGGGATTGAGCTTGATCTTTCTTCTTCTTCTTACTTTCTTTCTTCAAGTGACTTGTCTTCTTAAATGAAGCAAGTTACTTTGCTTCTCCTGATCCTTTCATCTGCTTCCTGGTGGTTCCATTGAAGATCTTTCTTGTAAACCTCACAAACCTTAGGAACAACCAAGCATGACAATGATTAGGGTTTTGATTAGTCTCCCCACTTAGTTTTACCTTTGTGTCTCTTTGAGTCTTCTCTTCTCACCTCATAATCAGGGACTAAACCTTAAAGGCTTTAAGGCTTTGTGATTAAGCTTATGCCTGCATCCTTCTATTAGGATGGAGTGTATAACTTTAATCCTAAGTGTTAAACCCTTAATGTGTTTAAATCCTTTAATCAATTCATCTCATAATCATCAAGACATCAAGCTTGTAACTTGGGCCTTGCATTAGGGTTCTAATTCTTCCTTAAATGGTTGAGAAGGACTAACCCTAGTGTTAATGGACAAGTCCCTCTCAAGTTGTCTTACAAATCCTAAAAAATCACTTCATCATCTTACCATTAATTAAAATCCACTTAATAAAGGCTTTGTTTTGTCATGATTTTAATCCCTAATCATGGATTAAGTTGAGGAGCTTTCCTCAAGCTTAAACATTCTCATCTATTATCCTTCTATTAGGATGGTGTAATGAGTCTGTTTAATCCTTGATTATGGATTAATCTCATTACTTAACACTAAACAAAAACAACAAAAACATCTAAATAACCACAAGTAGGTTAATGATCTTAATCCTACATCAAAAGGTGATTAAGTGTGAGAAGCTGACTTCACACTTAAGGTATTCTCATTACCCCTAATCAAAGGGAGGATGTGATGAGTTTACTAAATCCATTGGTTTAGGCTTAAGCTCATTAACTTATGACAAATTCAAAAAACAATAAAAGACTGAAAGCACAAAAACAAACAATAATCGTCTCCTTCGGGATTCTCTTCTCATCTCATTCACTCATAAACGAGAACTTGCTTCCTCCGTCTAATGCAAGACAGTTTGCATCTGTGCCAGACAGATCATACACTTGAGCATAGACTAGCAAGCAGTTCACAAGTCAATTCACCTTTCAGTCTCTTTGGGTCGAACTACGGTGTTCTGACTTCCTCATTTCACGAGAGGATACGTAGGCATAACTTAACAGTTATCGAACAAAAGTCTCTGTATATTCCCCCTCTTTCCAGCTTTACACTTCAAGCCTCATGATCTTGAGCATCTCACTTTCATTCTTACACTGACACTGTATATATCACATTTCACTTCTCATACACTGACACCTGTACATCTTTCTTCCAGCTCTTTTTACACACAAATAGCACTGACACTACCCCTTTAAAACACAAATCTTTTAAGCGTGGATCCCGTCGAGTACGGCGGACAATCTGGGTGCTAATACCTTCCCAGGTTGTAACCAACCCCCTTTCTCAGTCTCTCTGGTTCGCAACCGTCTTATCCATATCTTTCTAGGTCTATGCAGCATTACCTTTCCTCTGGGATAAAAATGCCTAGCTGGCGACTCTTTCATTCCCTGTAAGTTCACTCCTGTGTGTTCTCACATCCTCCTTTCGCCGACCGTTCGCGTCTGTACCTTATTTGAGCCAGTCTCATCTTTTGGGAGCGACAAGTATCTCATCTTCTGCTGTTGAGACGGAAACGATTGGATTGAGCTTTATCTGTTCAAACTTGAGTAAGTAGCACAACTGACTGCAGTTTTATGGGTGATCCAAACGAGACATAGTCATACGCTTTAATCCCTAACTTTTGCCTGGATTGCCCTTTCAGGTTTTCAATCCACCGGGATACCCTTTTTTGCCCAAGCCGCCTTTTCAGGTTTTCGACTTGCCGGGTGTACATCTTTTATATATATCCCTAATTTTTTCCCAAACCCTTTTGGTTTGCCGGGATGCCCTTATTTTTGCCTAGGCCTGTCAACCTAGCGGGTCTCTTTTCATGCGTAGTATTTTTTAACTATGTCTGCGTTTACAGGCTGTGGGAAGTCTTCACCATCCATAGTAGTAAGTATCATGGCACCTCCTGAAAACACTGTCTTGACTACAAATGGTCCTTCGTATGTTGGAGTCCACTTTCCCCTTGGATCACCCTGTGGTAATATGATACGCTTGATTACCAAGTCACCAGCCTGATATATCTTTGGCTTAACCTTCTTATTAAAAGCTTTGATCATTCGTTTCTGGTACATCTGGCCATGACAAACTGCTGCTAACCTCTTCTCATCAATCAAATTTATCTGGTCAAGTCGAGTCTGAATCCACTCATCTTCATCCAAGCCTGCATCCTTCATAATTCTTAAGGAGGGAATCTGAACTTCAATGGGCAGAACTGCTTCCATACCATAGACCAAGGAGAATGGGGTTGCCCCTGTTGAAGTACGTATTGTGGTACGATAACCATGAAGAGCAAATGGTAACATCTCATGCCAATCTTTGTAAGTAACAGTCATCTTCTGTATAATCTTCTTAATATTCTTATTAGCAGCTTCAACTGCCCCATTCATCTTCGGACGATACGGAGAAGAGTTGTGATGCTTAATCTTGAACTGTGTGCAGAGATCAGTAATCATAGTGTTGTTCAGATTAGAGCCATTGTCAGTAATAATCCTTTCAGGGATGCCATACCTACATATGAGATTATTCTTAATGAATCGAGCCACAACATTCTTAGTAACAGATGCAAACGAAGCTGCCTCTACCCACTTCGTGAAGTAATCAATAGCAACCAGGATGAAACGATGTCCATTAGAAGCAGTAGGTTTGATCTCACCAATCATATCAATGCCCCACATGGCAAAGGGCCAAGGAGCAGTCAACACATTCAATGGTGATGGAGGTATATGGACTTTATCAGCATAAATTTGACACTTGTGACATGTCCTGGAGTGTTGATAGCAATCAGCTTCCATAGTAGACCAATAGTAACCTGCTCTCAATATCTTCTTTGCCATGGTATGTCCACTAGAATGAGTGCCAAAGATCCAATCATGCATATCTTCCATAATCTCAGTTGCTTCTTTCTTATCCACACAACGAAGCATAGTTGAATCATGATTGCGCTTGTACAAAATGCCATTACTCAAAAAGAACTTAGCAGAAAACCTTCTCAGAAACTTTTTGTCTTTGACAGATGCCCCTTCAGGTAACTCCTGAACTTCAAGATATCTTTTCACTTCATAGAACCAAGGCTTCTCCTCTGCCCCTTCAGTGTCAATCTTATTGCAGTATGCAGGCTTCTCAAATCTATCAATAGTAATCTTGGGAGCTTCATCATCCCAACTGATCTCAAACATGGATGCCATGGTGGCTAAAGCATCTGCCAACTGATTCTCTCTTCGTGGAATATGTCCAAAGGTAATCTCTTTGAAATGTGGGATCAAAGACAACACATACTCTCTGTAAGGAATGAGATTATCATGCTTGGTATCCCAATCTCCTTTAATCTGACTTACTACCAGGGCTGAATCTCCATACACATCAAGGAACTGAATCTTCATATCAATAGCAGCTTTAATACCCAGGATACATGCCTCGTACTCATCCATGTTATTGGTGCAATAGAAACAAAGTCTGGTAGTAATTGGGGTATGACAACCTTCAGGGGAGCTAATCACAACACCAACACCATTACCAAGTGCATTAGAGGCACCATCAAAAACCATAGTCCATCGGGATCCTTGTTCAGGTCCATCATATTGTCCAGGTTCTTTGGTAATAATTATAATGTCTTCATCAGGGAACTC
This sequence comes from Lathyrus aphaca, assembly GCA_963966055.1. Lineage (NCBI taxonomy): Eukaryota > Viridiplantae > Streptophyta > Magnoliopsida > Fabales > Fabaceae > Lathyrus > Lathyrus aphaca. The sequence continues at coordinate 50,493,927 of OZ014520.1, forward strand.
AAAATTCATTGACTGATAATCATCCACTGCTTGATGAGCCAAATGATCAGCAACAACACTTCCTTTGATGGCCTTCTGAGTAGTGTATTGTATGTCATATTCTGTCAAGATCATTTGCCATCTTGCAATTCTTCCGGAGAGAGCAGGTTTCTCAAATATGTACTTGATTGGATCCATCTTCGAAATCAACAAGGTCGTATGGGTCAACATATACTGTCTTAGTCGGCGAGCAGCCCATGCCAAAGCGCAGCAAGTTTTCTCGAGCAGTGAGTATCTTGTTTCACAGTCGGTAAACTTTTTGCTAAGGTAGTATATTGCCTGCTCTTTTCGACCAGACTCGTCATGTTGCCCCAATACACACCCCATTGAGTTGTCTAACACTATTAAGTACATAATCAAGGGTCTTCCATCAACTGGTGGCATCAAAATTGGTGGTTCTAGCAGGTATCTCTTGATTTCATCAAAGGCAGTCTGGCACTCGTCATTCCATTCCATCACCTGATCTTTCTTCAACAACTTGAAGATTGGCTCACAGATGGCAGTTAATTAGGAAATAAATCTTGCAATGTAATTCAATCGTCCCAAGAAACCTCTGACCTCCTTCTCAGTACGAGGAGCTGGCATCTCTCGTATAGCTTTCACTTTTGCAGGATCCACCTCAATACCTTTTCCACTGACTATGAAACCCAGGAGTTTACCAGACCTAACTCCAAAAGTACACTTGTTTGGGTTCAATCTCAACTTGTATTTCTTCAACCTCTCAAACAACTTGTGCAGATGATCAAGATGTTGCTCTTCATTCTGGGACCTGGCTATCATATCATCCACGTATACCTCAATCTCATGATGAATCATATCATGAAACAAAGCCACCATAGCACGCTAATATGTTGCCCCTGCATTCTTCAAACCAAATGGCATCACCTTATAACAAAAGGTGCCCCACTGTGTAACAAATGTTGTCTTCTCCATATCTTCAGGTGCCATCTTGATTTGATTGTAACCAGAGAAACCATCCATAAAAGAGAATACCTTATGTTGGGCAGTGTTGTCTACCAGAACATCAATATGTGGAAGTGGAAAATCATCTTTGGGGCTAGCTTTGTTCAAATCTCTGTAGTCCACACACATACGTACCTTACCATCTTTCTTAGGAACTGGTACCACATTTGCAACCCACTGAGGATAAGAAGTCACTGCTAAGAACCCTGCATTGAACTGTTTCATTACCTCTGCTTTGATCTTTTCTGACATCTCAGGACGCATACGACGAACCTTCTGTTTCTTTGGACGACAATCTTCTTTTACTGGTAAACAGTGAACTACAATGTTTGTATCCAACCCTGGCATATCTTCATAAGACCAAGCAAAGATCTCCACATAGTCACGTAGCATCTGAATCAACCTGTTCTTGACACTGTCCTCTAAATCAGCCCCTATCTTGACTTCTTTCCTGTTTTCTTCAGTTCCCAGATTCACAACTTCGTCTGGCTCTTCATGTGGCTGTATAGCTTTCTCTTCTTGTTGCAACAACCTAGCAAGCTCTACAGGTACTTCACAATCGTCCTCATTTCCGTCTTCAGTTTGATAGATCGGATTCTCGAAATTATAATTGGCAATAGTAGAACTGTTATCAACAGGATCCAGAGTGGATGAGGATCTGCATTTTAGTGATGTGGGTGTGTGTAAGAACACATAGCTGATAAAGCAAAAAATAAAAAATAAAAGAAAGACAAGGAACACAATATTTACGAAAACAAAATGTCCACTGATTTTTATTGAATGAAGTATGCAAATGAAATGACAGCCCGTAACAAGCACACCATTGTGCCCCGGGTAAGGCACAAGGCTTGAAAGTTCAATTGTTCAAGAAATTACAAACTTAAAAGCAACAACACAGTAATAGTATTTACTCCTGACTAAAGGAGATAGGAATAACATCTTCAGCTTTCCAATTGTTGAGTCCAACACCCACAGTAGGAAAGATCCAAGCATCCAGATTGTAGTCTTCATCATAGTCTCCCACAACATTGATCTGATCTTTCATAACCCCTTGATTGGTGATACGAACAGCACGAGCACGACGAACAGCCTTCTGGGACTCTGCAGTGAAACCCAAACCAAACTTGTCAGACTTGTATGGGATATCAGGAAGCTGACCCCAAATAGTACAACCACCTTCATCCACTACAGCTCTAGCATCTTTGAGGGAGGCCATTGCCATTGTTGGAGGTACTCTGGTGACCACAGGAACTTTCTTGGCAACCGGAGGAGCTACATAATCATTAAAAATCCAAGGAACCACTTCAAATGTCTGACACGGAGTTTCAACGTATTCACCTTCCACTTCCAGATACTTGAAGGTATTCACATGGCTGACAAAGTATTCTTCCTCTCCATAGACAGTAACAACTTTTCCTTCCACCAGATATCTTAGCTTCTGATGTAATGTAGAGGTACAGCACCTGCCCCATGGATCCAGGGACGACCAAGCAGACAAGAGTACGAAGGACGAATATCCATCACATAAAATGTAGCATTAAAAATCTGAGAACCAACTTTGATTGGGAGATCAATTTCTCCATGCACCACTCTTCTCGAACCATCAAAAGCCTTCACCATTATACTACTGGGCTTCAGCACAGCATCTTCAGGACTCAGCTTATTCAGGACTTCTTTGGGCAACACATTCAGAGAAGAACCATTGTCTATCAATACATGTGACAGGGTAGTGCCCCTGCATTCAATTGAGATATGCAGGGCCCTGTTATGATCCTTCTTGGCAGGAGTCAAATCAGCATCAGAGAACCCTAACCCATTATCATAAGTCAGGTGGGCAACACAATTCTCAAACTGGTCAACAGAAATGGCATTGGGTACATGAGCAGTCTTCAGAAACTTGATCAAAGCTTTTGCATGAGCTTCAGAACATAACAACAAAGACAACATAGAAATCTTGGAGGGAGTATGCCCCAACTGATCAACAATGTCATAATCACTCTTGCGAATGATTTTCAATACTTCTTCCATCTGCTTAGCAAGATCATCAGCAGCTGGCACATCAGTAGGTATAGGTTCAATAACAGGACCCTTGCCCCAAGCATCAGTGGTGGAAGTAGCAGCAGGAGTAACTGCATTCTTGGAAGTCACTGGAGGAGAGAAGACTCTTCCACTTCGTGTGATCTTACTAGATCCAGCAATATTGTCAACATCAACAGGCACATCAGCTAAGGGTTCTTGCTTAACACCATGGATATAAACATCAGACCCATAATGCCAAGGCACAGCTTTATCAGACGTATACGGAATAGGACCAGGAGTAGTAATGACCATAGGAGCCACTCTGGCTTCAGCAATAATCTTCACAGGTCCTTCAGCAGTAATCTTAATTGGACCCTTATGAGTAATTTTAACAGGTCCCTTTGAAGTGATCCTTACCGGTACTTTATCAACCATGTCAACCTCTTCAATCTTCCTACCTTGGGTAATATGATCTACCATACTCTCTACAGACGATGGAGTCCTCTCAAACACTATAGTATATTTATCCATGAGACGTTGAATTCCATCTCTCAATCTCCAGCAACTATCCGGCTTATAAGTACAATACAAACAATCTTCACGACAACCTGGAAAGAACCCAGCTTGTACTAACTTCTTCTTGATAACAGACAATGGTGTGGTCAATTCTGCAACTGAATAGATATGTAAATCTTCATCAATAGCATTGACAGTCTTCTCGTGATTTGGCATGGGAGCAGTAATCACATTTGGGGTACCCGGAGGGTCAAACTCAATCTCTCCAGCATCAATCATATCTTGGATTTTGTTCTTCAAGACCCAGCAGTTATTAGTATCGTGTCCCTGACAGTTTGAATGGTATGCACACCGTGCATTGGGGTTGTACCTGGGAGAGGTAACATTAGGATTCTGAGGAGCCTCTTTCAAAGTAATAAGTTCAGCCTTCAACAAGTGCTGCAATGCCTGAGCCATTGACATGTTGATCTTCGTGAACTGTCTTCTAGCCCTCTGTTGGTTGCCCTGTGGTTGCTCTGTTGTTGCAGGAGTTGGATTTGAAATATGAACTGCACTAACAGACTGATGCCTTCTGTTACGATCAGGTTGACCATAAACAGCATTGGATTCTTTCTTTCCAGTGGGAGGCTTCTTTGCAGCACCTGATGAAGACGTACCCACTTGGATCTTGCCATTCTTTATACCATTTTCTACTCGCTCTCCTGTCATTATCAACTCAGTGAAGCCAGATGATGAGCTTCCAATGAGATGACTGTAAAACGGACCATTCAGCGTACACATGAACATATCAACCAGCTCCCTGTCAGTTAAAGGGGGTTGAACTCTCCCAGCTAAATCTCTCCACTTCTGAGCATACTCTTTAAAACTTTCTTTGGCACCCATTGACATGCTCTGAAGCTGCATGCGAGTGGGGGCTAAGTCAGCATTGTATTGATACTGCTTATAGAAAGCTTCAGCAAGATCATTCCAGTCCCTGATGTTGACACTCTCCAACTGATAATACCACTCCAGCTGAGCTCCAAATAAGCTCTCTTGAAAAAAATGGATCCATAATTTCTTATCAGCAGTGTGAGGTTGAATTCTTCTGACATAAGACCTTAGATGCAGCTTGGGACAAGAGACCCCATCATAAACAACAAAGGTAGGAACCTTGAAACCAATGGGTATGACTACCCCAGATATCAGACTCAAATCCTCAAAATCCAGCCCAAATGACTTCTGCAACTCCATAGCATCCATTCTATCCACCAACATCTTGAATTTGTCTTCGTTAGGATCATGGTAGTAATTAGCCTCAGAATCAGAGTCCCCCATAGTATTGTGGAGACTGCCTCCCTCTTTTTCAGATTCCTCGGATTCATAGTCTTCAACTGGTTCTTTGGTCTTGGCAAGACCTTTGAACCTTCTTCCCATGTTGATCAAACCAGCTGACCTTCTAGTCTTCTTAGTCTTCTTGGCCAGCAGTGCCTTCAACTCGTCCTGCCCCTTGGACAGGTTCAGGATCAGCTCTTGGAACTGTGCATTTTGTGCCTGGAGATCCTTAACTGATTGTTCAAGAGCCATTGCTGAAATAAACAACGAGAAGATGAGAAACTTGTGCACAATTATAAACCTGTGATGCAATGAAATGATATGTGAATGCATATGCAATGTTTTCAAGGACCGCAGGATTTAAATTTGCTTAGACAAACAAGAAGGTAAACTTTTATTAGTAATAAATTTGTTTTGCCTTTTAGGCTTACAGAAAATGAAATGAAATAAGTACAAAAGATGGGGTTTTAAGTCTCCCATGGACGTTTCCTCTTTGTGTTGAGGTATGAGTTGAGGTTCCATTCTTCATGAAGTTCCTTTGTTAGTTCTAGGACTCTTTCTTGGCTTGCTTTGTAATGAGCCTCGAAAGTATCCCTTTGCTCCTTCAGTTGGATCCATGATCTCTGCAAGTCTTCCATATCAGTAGGCATGTCTGGGTGAAGGATGGTATAAGCTGTGTCTCCTTCAGCAACAGGTTCCATGGTAACTGGTAGGACGGCAGGATATGGTATCATGAGAGTCTGAGCACGAGATCGCACCCATCTGAGATAAGCTTCCATAGGAATAGTGTACTTAGGCTCCAGTGTCTTGTTGTCAACCCTGTTTACTTTTCCCCAGGCTCGTATGAATCTCTGACGGTAACCTTGAAGATCGTTGTCGTAATCAAACACGATGCCCTGAATCAACATGTCATGAGGACCATCACTCCGAGCGTAACTAAACTGTCGTAAAGCTAGAGAGGGGTTGTAGGTAATGCCTCCTCTTATGCCTAGAAGTGGCACATTAGGAAACTCCCCACAACGGTCAATGATAGTGACATTCTCCATAGATCTGGAGCACCAATGAATATCTGAATGCGAGAGTGACATGATCCTTTTGGACCACCTGAACCCTTGCTCATTCTTCATTACTGAGCGAGGAAGGTGAGAAATAAACCACCTAGAAAGAAGAGGTATGCAACACATCAGAGTTCCTCTTACTTTTGTAGTACGGGTGTGAAGAGAATGTAAGATGTCTCCAAGTAATGTAGGTACTGGATTGTGACTCAGGAATATGTTGATGGCATGAACGTCTATGAACTGATCTGGATTGGGGAACAATACTAAACCATATATCAGCAAGGCTAAGATCTCCTCAAAAGCATCATAACTCATGGCCTTCAAGAACACTTGAGCTTTATCCATTAATACCTTAGCAAGAATACCCTTGACTCCGCTTCTCGTTTCTAGAACAATGTCAGACTTCTTCAGATGTAGAGCTGCAGCAATAACCTCTGGTTTAAGTTCCTTCTCCAAGCCTGTGAAGGGTCTTTGATCAAGAACAGGTATACCTAGAAGTTTAGAGAACTCTTCCATTGTAGGAACCAGCTGATAGTCGGGGAATGTAAAACAATGGTGCTTAGGTTCAAAGAACTGAAACAGAACACTCATCATGTCTTCATTGAACCCTGAAGTGACTAGATCCAATAGGTGACCATGTCTCTTGATGAACTGGGAATGATCAGACACTTGAGAAACTAACTCTTTAAGCTTGGCAGGTATCTCTACAAAGTTGACCCTGATAGTGTTTCTACGAGCAGAAGCCATAACCTGCAACAAAGATAAATCCTTTGGTCCTTGAAATGGTTAGAGAAAATGCTATGCTTATGATGCATGATGATGTCATGATGTTATGTTCAATCACAAACATGTGGCACACACAAACAAGTCACACCATAGCCCTAGGTTTAAAGGCTTGCATGAGGTTTAAGGTAAGTACCCTCCCCTGAAGTTAGATGGTTCATCCTGTCCTACAAAAGTAACCAGGTTCTAAGGGATCTCAATATCATTGATCCTTCACAAGGGTGGTTGTTCAGTAGGCAACTTACTTGCCAACCAAAACCCTCCAAGTTTAAGATCTCAATGAGCGTAGTATCGAGTGTCAACCAACTTCAGTCTGCACCAAAGCCGGTTACCTCACTACTTTCTAAAGGCCAAGATGGGATAACTAGGGCTCTAAAAGTTAGTTAGTGCATTGACAACATATGGCAGCCTCATATTATCCTCAACTTGACTTAAGGAACATAAGCACCAACCAAGAAGTCACACTAACTATGGCCACCAGATCAACCATATCGATATACGTCGTACAATTTCCTTGGTCTATTGCCATTTACCTAAGGTACACTAGATCCGGGTTAGGACCTTTCACACATAAGAGCACCCCAACAAGATAATATAAAGCAAACAAGGCAAACAATTTAAAGTGATCTTAATTCCTAAGGGTACCCCTCTTAAATTTAAATCCCCAGCAGAGTCGCCAGTTCTGTAACACGGTGGGAGAACTGACTTTAGTTATGTTGCGGATAGCAAGAGTCGCCACCGACTTTTATTTTATCCAAAGGAAAGGCATAAAAGAACAGGAAAGACCTTTTTAAAAGATTTTTGGGTCCGGGGGGTAGGTTATGTAAAGGGAAGGTGTTATCACCCTTTACATCCATGGTTATCCATGGGCTCTTAGTTACTTAGCTCACTTTAAAATGTTTTTGAAAATGTGAAGTGTGTGAATATAAATTTTCATAAGAGTTTGATAATGATCCATGTACGGATGCGTAAAAAACTTGTGTTTGAAAATAGTTTGAAATTTGTGAAGTGTTTGAAATTGTTTTGAAGTAGTGAGCAAGTAACTATGAGGAACCTACCCTAAAGTTTAAGTCTTTCTGTTCTTTATCCTTTAAATGGTAAGACGATCCCTATTATTAAGGAATAGGTAGTCATTACCTTGGATGTGAGGGACATATGAGGGACATATGAGGGACATCTGTTTTAATGAAGGCAACTGTAGGGTGTATTAAGCATTTTGGAGGGACTGTCATCATTATTCGAATGGGACAAGATCATATTGAAAGGCAACCATTAAGGGACTTGATCCTTGATTATGAAGGGACTAGATGACTTTTCTTTTAAGGGACTTTGCTTTATACACCCTACTTGACCTTTTTGAATAGGCAACATTGAGAGGCAACCCTAGAAAGTGAGATGGCGATCAAAGATCGACTTACGTGTGTGAGTGTTTAATTTTGTATTTATCTTATAATTTAAATGACCTAAATTCAATTTTTAAATATAATACATGTTTACACTCCCTATTTTACTAACCATAGCATGAAAATTAAATAATTTAAATATTACAAAAAATTACACCAAGGAGCATTTACATAATAATAAAGCAATTTAAATAAATAGCAAAAATAAATAAATAAGCAAAATATAAATATTAAATAAATAAGCAATAATAATTATAATAGGGGTTAGTAATAATAATTAAAAATAAATAAGGTTAGTGAAATAATAATAAGCATAATTAAAAAAAAATGGATTAGTAATAAGCATGATTAGTAATAATAATAAACAAAATAAAATTTTAATGGCTTAATAGAAAAATAAGAACAATTATATTAATTAATCATAAAATTTAAAATTATAAACAAATTAAATAAATTATGAACATATTATGAGAAATTATCAAATTTGCAATTTTAGAAATTATTTACATATATAATTAATTATAAACAATGATATAATATTTATATATTAAAATGGGATTAATTATAATTTAATTATATTAAATAAAATATATACATAATTTAAAAAAATGTGATCATACAATTATATTTACAAATTTAAAAATTATAATAAAATTTTATTCACTAATTAAAATATAAACAAGAATTAGGTTTTCTAAAAAAATATTTTTAGGGTTTATAAGTTTATAAAATAAAATTAGGGTTTTTAATTGTTTAGAAAAAATAAATTATCTAATATAAGTTAATTATACAAAATTATTATTTACATACAAAAAGATGAACTTTAAATAATTTCACTAATAAAGTTTATTTGAAAAAAAAAATTTTAAGTTATAGAAAAAAAGAAATAGCCTAAACATATTTTTATGATTTTTAATTCATTTAATCATAATATAAATAAATAAAATAGAAAAAACAGAAAAAAGTAGAAAAAAGAACTTACCTGGCTGGGGTTTGAACCCATGACATCCTGCCTGCCAGCAACAACAACAACCACCAGGCTACCATGCGCACAGGCAATGAAAGAGAGAGTGAAATTGATTTTATGCGTTCATCCTAAAAAATCAGAAAAAAGGAAAACAAGCAAAAGGCCTGGGGGATTCGAACCCAGGACCTTACACACAAACACACAAGTACATGACCAATCCTGTTGGGTGAGCGCATCTGATAATATATGCATTATCAATCATTATATTTTAAGTTTAACATTTAAAAGGGAAAAATATGAAAAAAAAACGCTGCAGCCAGGACTCGAACCAAGGTCCTCACACAATACACACGTACCCTTTACCATCAGACCACTGCTGCATTTGTGAAATAAGTTAACATCAATATAATAAAATATTAAAACAATATTTAAATTTCAGAATGCGCGCCAAGCCCACTTCATCTTCTTCATGATACCTGCGAAACTTCATGCCACTTTTCCTGCGAATTTTCATGCAAGTTCTTCAATGTTCACACCCTGCGAAAATCAACCACCAACAAAACAGTACAAGTTCATGAAACTGAAGACACCATTGAGTTCCTTATGGTTCCCTCAATCGATCTATGTTATTAGAATTCATTTACATTGCCTAAACTGTAAAACCCTAATTCGGCCATTCAAACCCTAACAATGGTGAAGTACGATTGAGGGTACCAAGCTTCAAGGTAATTGTCCAGAAACATTCCTATCATCATCACAAACATCAAACAATCATTAAATTTCATTTAAATCAAGTAAACATATGGAATCGAAAAAATCACATTTAAGAACAAAGTTTGGCTCGGGTTATGCAATTCATGAGGCTTTTGATGCAAATGGTGATTGATAATGATTCAGTGATGTCCAATAGTCATGGCTATGTTCTCAAAATACCTTCAAATGCTTTGGAATGTCAAAACCGAATTTGAGTTTTTTGCTTGAATTTTGAAAAGTGAAACTTACTCTTGAGGCTGTGTAAATTCGTGGCTTGTGATTGTAATGTGTTAAGTACTTATAGGAGAATGTATTAGGTCAGAAAAATTGATCACTTGTGTGGGAAGTTTGATCTAAAAAGATTCAAAAAGATGGCCTTTTAAAAATCAAATATCTTGCATAAACTCTTGCTATTTTGGTATGATCCTCATTACTCTTGTATCAATCAAGTTTAAATGTGATTTAAAACTTTCTAGAAGCAAAATTAAAATTAATTTTCATTATTTTATATTTTATTTGAATTTAAAATGACTTTTTAATATAAAAATCATAATAAATAAAAAAAAATAAAATAAAATTATGAATAAATTAATTTAATTTCGTGCAAGATGTTTTGAGGTGGATTGGGTCATTATTTAGCAAGCCCATTTGGAAAAAATTGGTTTTAGACCTCCTTTTTCTTCATAAACCAACCCAAAATTTCCCAAATTTGCAAGGGCACATATCCTTCAATTTTAATGCTATGAGGGTGTTATTGGACATTTTGGAAATCTTGAAGAGTCCTCTAACCAACCCCACTGGTTTCATGTCCATATCATTTACCAATCTCAAGTTATGCCCTTTTGAAGTTGTTGACTTTTTGTTGACTTTCAAAAGGACCTATAATGTCTTAGCTCATACCTTCCAAATGAAGCATTTTTGGGCTTGGCTTGTGAGACACAAAGTTGTAGAGAATTCAATTTCCTTCAAAATGAGCTTTGGATGGAGACTTGGTGATGAAGTATGTGAAAGTTATGGCTGGTCAAAGTTCAGTTGACTTTTACTAAGGAAACCCTAATTTAGAAACTCCTGATTCTTGATGATCTGAAATCTCCTTGAAGAATCATGATCAACCCTTGATCAAATGATGAATTTTACTTCATATACTTGATGTTGGCAAAAAATCATGAAGTTTGACTTTGGTTTGACCACAGTTGACCTCAGTTTGACTTTTTAACTGCTTTGACTGATTTTGACTTATCTGATCATCTGACTGAGCAAACTTTTGAGAAAAGTTTGAAACTTGTCATGGGGGTTCTTACACACATATAGGATGTTATGAAGCTCACTTGAAGTCTTGGAAGTTCATTTAGCCTGATTAAAGTCAAAACCCTAGTTTTGGATGCACTGCTTAGGAGGTGCATTGTCTGAGGGAATTGTCAACTCTTCTGACTATTTGTGAACTTTGTGAACCTTGTGAACCATCATAAAATGTCTTGTAAACCTCATGGGAGGTATTGTGAACCTTGTGAACCTTGTGAACCTCATAAAGTGACTTGTAGACTTCATGAACCTCATGAAAGGTTTTGTAAGCATTGTGAATCTTGTGAACCTTGTGAACCTCATAAAGTAGCTTGTAGACTTCATGAACCTCATGAAAGGTCTTGTAAACATTGTGAAGCTTGTGAACCTTATGAACCTTCTTAGCACACAAAGTCTTGTATTGTGAGGGCAAATTTTGGGGTGCAACAGCTGTTACTTACAAGGATTGGCATGAGATGTTACCATTTGCTCTTCATGGTTATCGTACTACAATACGTACTTCAACATGGGCAACCCCATTCTCCCTAGTCTATGGTATGGAAGCAGTTCTGCCTATTGAAGTTCAGATCCCTTACTTAAGAATCATGAAGGATGCAGGCTTGGATGAAGATGAGTGGATTCAGACTCGACTTGACCAGATAAATTTGATTGATGAGAAAAGGTTAGCAGCTGTTTGTCATGGCCAGATGTACCAGAAACGGATGATCAAAGCTTTTAATAAGAAGGTTAAGCCAAAGGTATATCAGGCTGATGACTTGGTAATCAAGCGTATCATATTACCACAGGGTGATCCTAGGGACAAATGGACTCTTACATATGAAGGACCATTTGTGGTCAAAACAGTATTCTCAGGAGGTGCCATGATGCTTACTACTATGGATGGTGAAGACTTCCCGTAGCCTGTAAACGCAGACATAGTTAAAAAATACTACGCATAAAAAGAGACCTGCTAGGTTGACTGGCCTAGGCAAAAATAAGGGCATCCTGGCAAACCAAAAGGGTTCGGGCCAAAATTAGGGATATATATATATATAAAAATGTACACCCGGCAAGTCAAAAACCTGAAAAGGCGGCTTGGGCAAAAAAGGGTATCCTGGTGGAGTGAAAACCTGAAAGGGAAATCCAGGCAAAAGTTAGGGATTAAAGCGTATGACTATGTCTCGTTTGGATCACCCATGTAAACTCCAACCAGTTGTGCTACTTAATTCAAGCTCGAACAGATAAATTTCAATCCAATCATTTCCGTCTCAACAGCAGAAGATGAGATACTTGAAGATAATGGCAATAGTAGAATTGAAACTCAATAGGATTATTTCCCACATAGCTGATTTTCTTTGTTTTGTAAAAAATTTATGACGAATTCCTCTTACTAGGATTTCTGTCTCCTTGTACAAACTTGCCTATGTATAGGTCACTTTGTGATATAAATAAAATTTCATCTTTGAATCCAGATTTACTTTTACCCTATTTACATAAGCGAAACGTCCATTGGTTGTGTTTGAATGTATGTATGCTTTTGAATATGATTGATGTTTACCAGAAATGCATAAAAATACAGTAATAGTATTTACTAAGGACCAACGGGGGAAGGAGTTCAACGCAGCTTCGCCGGTTCATCCCCACAAGATAACTACAAATCCCCAGCACAACAAATCTTCAAGTTACATCTCCCCTTGAATTTATGTCCATCTCTTTTATCCTCAGTCGGGATACTCAGGAACTTATTCCTTCAATAGAAGTACGACGAACGAAGACGGGAGGTTATAAATACTATACTATCAAACAAGACGGGAACAAGTTCCTCATATTCTTCAGCAACGAATCGGGATTTATTTTCCCTAGCCAGCAGTTGTTATACGAAGATATCCAGACGCTTCAGGCTGCATGATTCATACATACATCATTTACATCATACCATATCATATCCATAAATACATAATACATTACTTAGGTGCATCATACTATGCATGCATACATATTGCATAAACTAACATTCTCCTTGCAGGATGGTGATATGCAGGTAAAACAATATCAACAATTCACAACAGATCATAAATGATCCACACATTACTCAAGATGTCCTCGGAGAGTAGGCAAACGGTCTGTAAGAAGATCCATTCACTAATCCAGGATATTTCTAGAAGATTTCATCTATCTGGTCTTGAATAGCAGGCAAACAGTCTATACAAAGATCCATTCCCTGGTTCAAGATATTTTTCAGAAGAACTAATCCTAACATTCTTTTGACCCTTGAATAGCAGGCAAACGGTCTATACAAAGATCCATTCCCTGGTTCAATATATTTTTCAGAAGAACTAATCCTGACGTTCTTTTGACCTTGGAGAGTAGGCAAACGGTCTATACAAAGATTCATTCCCTAATCCAAGATATTTCCAGAAGAGATAATCATCACGAAGATTTATTTCTGGTGGTCCATTCAACAATTCAAACTATGTTGCATAAACGATTCAGAGACGGCCTATACAAAGACCCAGTACTGATATCCAGTATCAACATAAAGACATCATCACATCCTGATATTTTAGATGGCATCTCTAAGCCCATCTCCAGTTCTTCCAAGTGGCATATTTAATCCAACTTAAGCATATACAACTAATCATCAGTGTTACTCTACGCACCGGCTAGTGAAAATTTTTGGGCTTTTGTGTTCAATCCCCTTCAACCTTCCAGGTCACGACTGGCACATATACCAATCTAACCCCTCAGGTTTCAGAAAATTGAACAGGGGCAGCTGTTGCACCCCAAAATTTGCCCTCCACAAGACAATACTTTGTGTAATAAGAGGTTCACAAGGTTCAGAAGACATCTCATGAGGTTCACAAGGTTCACAAGATTCACAATTAGTCAGAAAGTTTGACAATTCCCTCAGACAATGCATCCTCCTAAGCAAGGCATCCTAAATTAGGATTTTGACTTTCATCAGGCTAAATGGACTTCCAAGACTTCAAGTGAGCTTCATAGCATCTTATATGTGTTCAAGTATCCCCATTTCAAGTTTCAAGACTTTCCCAAAAGGTTTGCTCAGTCAGATGATCAGATAGGCTAAAATCAGTCAAAGCAGTAAAAAAGTCAAACTGAGGTCAACTGTGGTCAAAACAAAGTCAAACTTCATGGTTTTTTGCCAACATCAAGTATATGAAGTAAAATTCATCATTTGATCAAGGGTTGATCATGATTCATCAAGGAGATTTCAGATCATCAAGAATCAGGAGTTTCTAAATTAGGGTTTTCATAGGAAAAGTCAACTGAACTTTGACCAGCCACAACTTTCACATGCTTCATCAAAAAATTTCCATCCAAAGATCATTTTGAAGGAAATTGAATTCTCTACAACTTTGTGTCTCACAAGCCAAGCCCAAAAATGCTTCATTTGGAAGGTATAAGCTAAGACATTATAGGTCCTTTTAAAAGTCAACAAAAAGTCAACAACTTCCAAAGAGCATAACTTGAGAATGGTAAAAGATATGGACATGAGACCAAAGAGGTTGGTTAGAGGACTCTTTAAGCTTTCCAAAATGTCGAAGAACACCTTCATAGCATTAAAATTGAAGGATTTGTGCCCTTGCAAAGTTGGGAAATGTTTGAGAGGTTTATGAAGCAAATGGGGTTTTAAAACCATAATTCTTCAAATGGCTTACTTTTTTGCGATCCAATTAGTTCCATGACATCATGCACGAAATTAAATTGATTTATTCATTATTTTATTTATTTTATTTTTATTTATTATGATTTTTTATGTTAAAAATCATTTTAAATTCAAATAAAATATAAAATAATGGATAGTTAAATTGATTTGGTTTCTAGAAGGTCATAAATTATATTTGGACTTTATTGATACAAAAATAATGAGGATCATTCTAAAATAGCAAGGCTAGATCAAGATATTTCAAAATTTAAGAGCTTATCTTTTTCAATCTCCCAAGGATCAAATATCCACAAAATTGTTAAAGATTTTGACCTAATTCATTCACCCATATATAAACAACACAAGGAAAGCACTATGGACGAATTCAAAGCCTCTTGCACCTCATTCAAACTTCACAAAAATCACTCAAAAATCAAATTCGGTTTCTTCATTACAAAGCATTTTAAGGTATTTTAAGGACATAGGAAGGATCCTTGGACATCACTGATCATGTATCAATACTCATATGCATCCCAAACCTCATGAATGGCCCAAACCGAATCAAACTTCTAACACTTTTATGAATTTTTCGTTCTTATATACTTATGTAATATAAATTGAATTTGATCATTGTTTTGTGTTTGTGATAAGCTGGTGATTGTTTCTGGACAAATTAATTTGAGTTTTGGTACAGGTTTGAAGAATAGCCATTGTTAGGGTTTTCGGCTTTCATTTAGGGTTTAACCATTTAGCCCAAATAAATGATTTCTAAAGACGTAGAAGAATCGTACACATCATTAGGAATACAATGGCATCCTTAATTTCATGAAATTTTGTTGTTTGAATGAAGTTTGAGAATCGCAGGTGGTGTTCGCAAGAATAATCGCAGGAAAATTCATAGATAAATTCGCAGGAAAACCTGCGAATCCAAGGTTGAAGATGAAGATCTTCGCGCGCTTCAGATTTTTAAAATTTGATTTATATATTTATTGTATTAGTTGTATTTGTTTTCACAGGATGTTAAGTGGCCTAGTGGTTGGTACGCGCACGAAAGAAGCCAAGGACAGGGGTTCGAACCCGTCCTCAGTTATTTTTTTGGTGATAATTCCATTTTATTTGCAGGTTTAAAATATAATAATCAGTATCCATCCATTATTCACAGCACGCGCGCAGCCCAGTGGTAGCCTGGTGCGTCCAAAGGGTGGCAAAGCCTAGGGCGTGGGTTCAATCCCTGCCCCAGGTAATTTTTTAATTCTTGTTTTGTTTAATTGTTTTATTAATTATTTTATTGTTAATAAAATATAATCATGTTAATATATATGTTTAAATAATTCTAGTAAAATAATATGTAAATATTTTATATTTTCTAAAAAAATCCCTAAATTATTTTCTAAATTCTAAACCTATTTTTTTTATTTGAATTGAAATATGTATATTTATTTAATAATTAAATTAGTAATGTAAAATTAAGTTATAAATCCTAATATTTTTTATATATAAAACCCTAGCCCTAATTTATTTTCTAAATTCTAAAAAACCCTAATATTTTTATATATAATTCTAACCCTAATTTCTAACAAACCTAATTTCTTTTAAAACTTTAATTTCTCATTTTAATTATTTTTGTTTAATTATAATTAATAAATATTTCTAAATCATGTTTATTTTTGTAAATAAATTAGTATATAATAATAATTATTATTTTATTCTCATCTCAAAATTCTTTAAAAATTGTTTATTTAAATCTAAAAATATTTAATTGATTTCTATATTGTATATTATTGTGCTAACCTCTTTTCTCTTATAATTATTTTTATTACTAATCTTTTATTTATTTATTATTATTATTTAAATTGTTCTTATTATAATGTAACTGTACAAGCCATGTAATAGTCATAGTATTTTGTTGTTTATCTATTTATAAATATATTGCTATGGTTAGTAAAATAGGGAGTGATAACATGTTTGCTTTTTTTAAAATTAATTTAGATCACTAATTATAAGATAAATATTTGAATTTGTACACGCACACACGTAAGTCGATCTTTGATCGCCATCTCACTTCTTAAGGATATCCCTCATGTTGCCTAAACTTAAAGGTCAAGTGAGGTGTCTAAAAGCAAAGTCCCTTATCCTAAAATATCATCAAGTCCCTTTACGATTATAAGATCAAGTCCCTTCGAATGTTGCCTTCGTAAATGATCTTGTCCCTTTCGAATAAAAGATGATAAGTCCCTTCAAATTGCAAACACACCTTACAGTTGCCTAATCACAGTTGACCATTCATATGTCCCATACAACATCCAAGGTAATGACTACCTATTCCTTAATAATAGGGATAGTCTTACCATTGAAAGAACATTTAAGAACAGAAAAGATTCAAATTAGGGTTGGTTCCTCTTAAGTACTTGCTCACTTTACATCAAATTACTTCATTACACTTCACATTTTTTAAACAATTTTCAAAAAAAAGTCTTTATATATATCCGTACAAGGATCATTATAAAGTACTTAAGAAAATTTTTAATCACACACTACACTTCTCAAAACAGTTTAAAGTGAGCTAAGTAACTAAGAGCCCATGGATAACCATGGATGTAAAGGGTGCTAACACCTTCCCTTTACATAACCTACCCCCTGAACCCAAAAATCTTTTAAGGTCTTTCATGTTCTTTTATGCCCTTTCCTTTGGATAAAATAAAATTCGGTGGCGACTCTTGCTATCCGCAACATATGACTAAAAGTTAGTTCTCCCACCGTGTTACAGTGAGCATATAGAGTCCAAGTACCATGAGCGGTGTCTTAACTCCACTGCCAAGGATATCTGCAACATATATTATCTTGTCTTTAGGTACTCACATCTTTCTGGGTCCTTTAGGGTTAGTCTTCTTAGAGTTTTCATAACTTTAGGTTTCTGTACATGATATTTATACATGAATACATGAGTAGAACGGGCATGAGATTTTTCTGTAGCCTTAGGTTTTGCAACAACTTTACATTTAGGTGTAGCATCTTTTATTTCCTAGATGGAACAAAATGAGATTCAAGAGTAATATACTTGTCATCTTTCTCAGAATCATATTTGTCATCAAAACCATAACAAATACCATTTTTCATGTTCCTACTGATGCCAGAAATCATGGAAGCCATTAAGCTTCTATTCAGACTTCTAGCAATAAATTTTTGGAAATAATATCATATGCTCAAGTAACTAAACATATAAATATTTTTTTGAAACTTCTTGGTAATTAGGCTTGATATTTATTCCAATTAAGTACCATCATCAGAGGATCAAAACCCAACTTTTATATCTTCATCTTTAACCGCTTTTGTATACTTGCTTGATTCAAAGATTGCATTGAGGTTGTATACAAAATTATCCTTTGGATTTCCCTTTAAGTTGGCATTATCAATATGTCATCAAAAAGCCCACTGACAAGAAATCATGATAACTTTGATCACTTGTCTTTAATACCATGCAAAACATGTTTGCATATTCCCCCCCCCCCCCAATCTCTCTGGATCTTTGGCCGCTCAGATGAATCATCTGGTGAGGAACGTGGCAAGAAAGAACCAAGCTTTAATTGCTACTCAGAAGGGATTGAAGTCTCTACACCTTTACAACGCTTCTCTAACTCAGAGTCTGGTTGAATGTGAGGTCGTCAGTGTTGGGACAGTTTCACAATCTTTTGAGAATGCTTTGCATCAATTGGAGTAATTTAATTATCTTGTATTTATCTTGATGGAATATATTCGATCTAATCAAATGCTCAAGGAATGAAAGATTTTATCTTTCACCTCTAATGTTGTCTCTGAACCATGTTGGATTCATAATATTATTTTGGAGCTCAATTTTCCTATCCCTCATGTCACTTTTGTGTATTATGATAATGTCAGCTCATTTATCTATCTGGACGCCCTGTGTAGCATCAACATACCAAGCATATTGAGATGGACATTCATTTTGTTTGATAAAATGTAACTCATGGTGGACAGACACGCATTCTTCACGTTCCCTCTAGACACCAGATTGCATACATGCTCACCAAAGGGCTTCCTCTCATTCTCTTTGATGACTTTTGAACCAGTCTGAATGTCCGTGAACCTGTTGAAATTCTGATTTTTTGCATTTCAGTTATGGTAATCGATTACAGGATTTGGCGTAATCGATTGCCACGTTGATTTTTGGCTAGGATTTGCAAACATAGGCACGTAATCAATTATGGCATTTAGCATAATTGATTACGAAGGAATTTTTCTAGTTTTTGTTGTGCTTCAATTTTAGCTTACTAAATAAGTTGTTTTGTAATATCCTTGTTAGAAGGACTTGTTTTGTATATAGACCATTGTAATGCTCCCAATGTTTGTTAATTCCAATTTACTCACACTCGATATCTCTCTCTCTAATCTCTCTCAATTCTCATCTTCATCTTCTCTAATTGACCTTTCTCCATTAATTGACCAAATTATTTTTGTGTATGTTCTAACATTTGGTATCAAGAGCACGATTCTGATCCAAATCCGCTGCAATAATGAGTACCATTTCCAATTATCAAATCCCCGACAACCTTCTGATTCTTGATTCGAAGAATTATGACAAGTGGTCCAATTAAAGGAAAGTGTTTGGGTATCAAGAAGTTCTTGAGGTGATCAAAAATGGTGTCACACCACTCGAGGCAGAAACTACAGATGCTCAGAAGGTTGCACTCAAGGAAGAAATGAAGAAAGATTACAAGAAAATCTTCTTGATTCATTCTTGCATCGACAGTGATAACTTTGAACAACTTGGAGATTGCAATTCAGCGAAGCAAGCTTGGGAGATCCTAGAGAAGGCTTATGCAGGGGTTGTTAAGGCAAAGGTGGTGAGGTTACAAACTCACAAACGGCAGTTCAAGTTAACTCAAATGGAAGAAAAGGAAACGATCAACGATCATGTGATACGCATTATACATTTGGTGAATCAAATCAAGGCATATGGAGAAACCGTTTCGGAGCAGAATATTATGTCAAAGATCTTGCATTCTTTAAAGTCAAGATTCAACAATATTGTGGTTGTTATCGAAAAGTCGAAGAATCTTACAAAGTTGAGCAAAGATGAGCTTCAAAGCTCTCTTGAGGCTCATGAACAAAGAATGTATGAGAGAGTACTTGACAAAGCGAAAGTGAAGATTGCTTTGCAAGCGCGGTTCAACGAGAAAGCTAGAAGATCGAAAGAGAAAATGTTTTCGAAAGGGAAACATAATTTTTCAGAATTCGGGTGGAAGTGATCCATAAAATTTGAAGAATTCGATGACACAAGGGGGTGAGAGAAGCTCCAGCAAGTATGGTGATCAAAAAATCCTAGAGGCGGAAAACCAAGGGATAAATCCAAAGTTCAGTGTTGGAAGTGTAAAATGCTTGGACATTTTCAAAGTGAAAATGGGGAAAAACAGGGGGATTCCCAAGGAGATGAGGCCAAGTTTGCGAGGCAAGAGGTAGATAATGAAAATAATCTCTTAGTTATGATCACAAAGGTGAATTATGGAATTAATGAAGTGCTGGACAACAGAAACATCAGCTGCAAGTTACGGAACAGCAGGTGCAACAGTGTGAAAAATGCTGCAGAAACACGTCCAGAGAAAAACGTAATGATCACGGTTAAAAATGGAGTTCAAGGCAGCAATGAGTGGTACTTGGATTCTGGGAATTCAATGCATATGAGGGGAAGAAAGGATTGGTTTATGCAAATCAATCAAGTCTCGAAAAGTAGAGTAAAATTCGTGGATGATACAAATCATGCGACTGAAGGTGTCGGTGATGTCTTGATCAAGAAGAAGAATGATGGACATTATATGATCAAGGATGTTTTGTTTATTCTGGGTATTAAGTGTAATATCTTGAGTATTGGCCAATTAATTTAGAGGGATTGCAAAATTTGCTTGGAAGACAGAGTTTTACGCGTTATGGGTGCTAACAGAGTGTTAATCCTCAAAGCACTTATGGCTTCCAATAGGAATTTCAAAGTTGAAAGTGATGGAGCATGGAAGCTTAGCTACAGCAGAAAGTCAAGAAGAGTGGTTATGGAATTACCGTCTTGGACATCTCAATTTACAGGATCTTGATGCGTTACAAAGGAATGGTATGGTTACCTGGCTGGCATACATCAATATTCCAGCTGAGATATGTGAAGAGTGTGTACAAGGGAAGATGCACAAAAGGAGTTTTATCAAGGATGTGGGTCATAGGACCAAGGTTCATTTTGAGATGGTGTACTCCGACGTGTGCGGACCAATGCAAGTCGAGTCGTATGGTGGTAATAGGTACTTTGTCACATTTAACGATGATTTTAGTAGGAAATTGTGGATTTACCATATCAAGAGGAAGGATGAGGTATTCGATGTTTTCAAGAAGTTTCAGTCCATGGTAGAGAGGCAATGCAGTCACAAGCTCAAAATTCTCAAAACGGATGGTGGATGTGAGTATACCTCAAATGCGTTTGGGAATTATTGTGATGAAGAGGGTGTAGTGCATGAGGTTGTTCCACCTTATACACCACAACAAAATGGTACTGTCGAGAGGAAAAATCGTTCGATAACAAACATGGTTCGAAGTATGTTGAAGGGTAAAGACTTGCCGAAGGAACTATGGGGTGAAGTCGTTTCAACAGTTGCATATTTGTTGAATAGATTCCCTACAAATAAGCTTGATAGAGTAACTCCATAAGAGGTATGGTATGTAATTAAACCAAGCTTTAATCATTTGAAGATTTTCGGTTTGATATTGTTTTGACACGTTCCGGGACAGCTTCGCAAGAAGTTGGATAACAAAGGTGAGATGATGTTGCACATTGGTTATCATCCCACTGGAGATTATAAGTTGTTTGATGTTGCAAACAAGAGGATTGTAATAAGTCGAGATGTTGCAGTCAACGAGCTACGAAAATTTTACAGCAGCAAATTTTTTGCTGGTGCAAGTGTTATAATCGATTACACTAAAAGTTGTAATTGATTACCAAGTGAAATTTTGGATTATGCAGGTTTTGGAACTGGTGTAGCAGAAGGCGTAATTGATTATGCAGATCCTGTAATCGATTACAGCCACGAAATTCCCAATTTTCAACCTGCTAGAAGTGCATAACAATATCAGATTCGAACCTAAATGGAGAAAACAATAGATGGCCAACAAGGCAAAGAGGTTTTCCTCAAAGACTCCAAGATTGTGAAGTATTCTAGGATAACAAAATCAATTATGATGGTGATTTCAAAATGGATTTGTGCAATGAAGGAGGAGCTGGAATCTATTTAGAAGAATGGTACTTAGGATTTGGTTGATCTAATGCTTGTAAATAAGCCACTAGGTGTGCGATGGGTCTATAAAGTGAAGGCAAATCCCAAAGGCGGGGTGATCAAGCATAAGGCTTGATTGGTAGCAAAGGAATTTTTGCAACGTGAAGGTATAGACTTTGAGGAAGTGTTTGCACATGTGGCTAGGCTTGAAAACATCTGATTGGTTGTTGCAATTACAAACAACAACAATTGGAAGTGTTTCAAATGGATGTCAAATATGTTTTTTTGAATGGTCCACTTGATGAAGAGGTTTATTTTGAGCATCCCCCCAAATTTATAGTGAAAAACCAAGAAATGAAGTATTGCAAATTGCATAAAGCATTATATGGTTTGAAACAAGCTCCAAGAGCTTGGAACAAAGACATTGATGGCTTTCTTGTTGACATTGGTTTCAAACGGTGTGTGTCCGAACATGGTGTTTATGTGAGATCGGATACGAATGATGCTATGATCATCCTTTGCTTATATGTGGATGATTTGTTGATTATCGACATTTGTGAGAAGAGCATATCAAAGTTCAAAAGTGAGCTTATGGTTGAGTTTGAGATGACAGATCTTGGCATAATGATGTATTTCCTAGGAATAAAGTTCCGAAATTTAAAAATGGGACTACTCATGCATCAAAGGAGATATGCTCTTGAGATCTTGAAGAAGTGTGGAATGGAGCATTGTAATGCTGCCATTACACCATGTGAAGAAAGACTACAGTTGTCTAAAAGTGAAGATGAGCAAGATGTGGATCCAACTCAATATAGGGAGTTGATTGGATCATTGCAGTATTTGTGCAATACGCGACAAAACTTAGCATTTAGTGTTGGTATTTCTACTAGTTCATGGAGAGAACAAATGTAACATCCCACTCTCTCATTTTAGAAAATAATAAAATAAACACAAAAAATCAGAGTTTTCATCAAAAGTAGAATGCCACATCGTCAAAAATAACAACAAAACTCCTTTATTAAAACAACGGAAACCATTAGTTATTCAACTCATGACAATTTGCCAACACCAATAAAATTCACCAATATCTCATGGTGTACAGTTTTTTTCAAACAAATAAACAATACATAACAAAATAAGGTAATTAAGTAAAACATTAAAATTATCCCCAAGTCCCATGTTACGTATCAGAGCGACTCCTAAGACTCGACCAAGGCAACACGTAATCCATGCACACTCAAGTACCTGGATTATCTGAACTTCCTACGAAGCACATACACAACAACAAACATCAAAGGAGTGAGGACAACATTCAATAATTAACGGTGCATAATACATATGGAGGAATAGTATCTCACACAATCAACATAAACAACACATATTCACAACAATAATTATCAACATGACCTTGATTCAACAAACATCAATATGAAATGTGACTCAACAATGATACAATGCATGTGGTACCAAATCACCATGGTTCATTCAATAGAACCCGATTAATAAAAGAATATGGATAAGTCACATACACCCATCTGACGATGATTTATCTCCAACACTCTCCACAATGGAGTTCAGATGAATCACATACACCCATCCGACAATGATTCATATCCACCAATAATACCTCAATGTATGCATGGCAATAACTATGCACACAATATGAATTATGGTATCAGATACGTGATGTTGAAGGCGATATCACGACATTACTATCTGAGTATTAACAAGATAAAAGAAGTATAAAGAAAAGTAGTAAAAACATAGTGGATTGCTAACCTAGTTCAGTGCAAGCACACCTACTTTGGGGGCTACCATGCTAAGAAGGAAATCCATTATTAGTAGAACAATTCAAAGCCAAAACAGTCCCGATTTACAACTTCTCACTTGAACCTACCTAGTGCAACTTCTACCTAGAAATCAACATTTATATATGAGAAATCGCCATCTCACTTCCCCTCAATTACACACTGTGATAATCAACCAATTCTTTCAAAGAAAACAGAAGATCACTCTTCCAAAACGCAACAACTTGTTCTTGCTTAAAAGCTTTGATCAAGAACAAACACTCATGCTTAAAAGCTTAGAGTGGACATGATTACAACTCAAAAATCAGTCCAATACAAACATCTAGGTGATGTATGAATGGCTCACAAATAAAACACACGCACAAAGAAAAACCCTAACACTCAAAAGCATTTTGCTTTACACAATACAAAATATTATGTCTAGAGTAATTAGGTTAAACATACAATAATATAGTATTTAGAATGGGCCTGGATCTGATTAGAAATTTTTCCTCAAAAAGATCACATGAATCAAGCAAGAAAAGTTCTTCAATAATCTCCAAACACTAAAGCATAGCAACTTCTGTTTTTTACAGCAACACTCCCTTGATTTTCACACATCCTGGAGCAAATCAAAATACCAAATACCAGATAAAAATATACAAAAATTAAATCAAAACTTTTTGTATTTAGAAAGTTCCAGAAATGTCAAGACAGTTGTTACAACATCTGATCTGACATCACAAAAGCACTGCACACCAGAAGATCTTCAAGCATGACAAGGACATCTTACAAGATATCAAGACAAATGTAATGTTTTTCAACATATGCAGCCAAATCAAGAACCTTCAATTTACCCCTTTGGCAAATTATGGCTAAAAACATTATCAGCACCAGACAACCAGAAGAAACCAACCATCAGAGATCAAAGCAACAGAAACAACATTCTAGTTACAAATAATGAAACACTTGGTAACACAACACTTAATCAGAACAACAACCTTCCTTATCCACTCAACTAGACATACCAACAGAAGAAATAATGTAGATTTAGCTAACTCTCCCCCTTTTTAGCCATAATATGACAACCACACCAACAACTTCTCCCCCATAACACAGGATAGTAATCAACAAACAGAGAGAGGGAGATAGAGAGAGAGAGACCACACCAGTTTCCCATATCAGCATTGGAAGCAACATCACCAGTCTTCATATCAGCAGCTTTCTCTCCAGGGATAATGTTCTCAACATCATCTTCAATATTATAGTCTGAGACATTATCAGACCCAACAACATTCTTCAAATTATTCTTAGTAAGATAAACAAAAACAACAAATTTGTCTTTCCTTGTCTTGATCTTTATGTCACCATCAGGATTCACACTTTTGATCCATCCATCATTAACAGATACAAAATAATATACTTGTAGTAGGAGAACTGAAAAATCTTGACTAGTTTTCCCACACAGCTTTAATTGCTATAGATCCTCATTGATGCAAATCCCTAACTTACCTCTCAGGATTTCAAACTGATTAGCATCCAAAGCTTTAGTAAAAATGTCAGCTAGTTGTAAATCAGTGGCTACATGTTCTAAAGCAACAATATTTTCTTCAACCAGTTCTCTGATGAAATGATGATGAATATCAATATGCTTGGTTCTTCTATGTTGAATAGGATTCTTGGAAATGTTGATAGCACTCAAATTGTCACAGTACAATGTCATGACATCTTTTGAGACATTGTATTTTGTCAGCATTTGCTTCATCGAAACCAACTGAGAACAACTGCTTCCAACTGTTATGTATTCAACCTCAGCTAAGGAAAGAGAAACAAAATTTTGCTTCTTACTGAATCGAGATATCAGATTGTTTCCCATAAAGAAGCATCATCTAGATGTGCTTTTTCTATCATCAACATATCCTACCCAATCAGCATCACAATAACCACTTAGCTCATAATTAGAACCATGAGAGTATAACATACCATAATCACATGTACCATTGACATACTTCAAGATTCTTTTCACTTGGTTGATGTGACTCACTTTAGGATCAACTTGATACCTATCACAAACACCTACAACAAATGCAATGTCAAGCATGCTTGTTGTGAGATATAATAAGCTTCCAATCATACTTCTATAGAGACTTTGATCCATATTCACATATTTTTCATCTTTAGAAAACTTCATATGAGTAGGAGCAGTTGTCCTTTTGTGACTAGAATTCTCCATTCCAAACTTCTTAACTATATTCTTGGCATTTTTACTCTAAGATATGAATATAGAGTCTTCCATCTGCTTGACTTGAAGACCAAGAAATAAGTTAATTCACAAACTAGGCTCATCTCAAATTCAGACTGCATCTGTTTAGCAAAATGTTGAACCATCTCCTCAGACATCCCACCAAACTTAATATCTTCAAATAAATTTGAGCAATCATGAGCTTCTTTCCTTATTCTTTCACAAAGAGAGTCTGGTCTATGCTACATTTTCTGTATCCATGTTCAACAAGAAATTTAGTAAGTCTCTCATACCCAGCTCTTGGAGCTTGTTTTAATCCATATAGAAATTTCCTTAGCTTATAGACATGATTAGGTAAATTAGGATTAATGAATCATCTGGGTTGTTCCACATAGACTTCCTCATTCAATTAACCATTCAAGAAGGCACTCTTGACATCCAATTGATATAGTTTGAATATCAAGATGCACGTAACTCCAAGAAGTAATCTAATAGATTCAAGTCTAGAAACGGGAGCAAAGGTCTCATCAAAGTCAATTCCCTCAAGTTGAGTGTATCCATGAGCAACCAGTCTTTCCTTATTCCTTGTGACAACTCCCTGTTCATCAGATTTGTTCTTGTACACCCACTTGATACCTATAACATTTGATCCTTCAGGACTTGGGACAAGATCCCAAACTTCATTCCTCTTGAATTGATCTAATTCCTCTTGCATAAATTTGATCCAGAATTCATCAATTAATGCTTCTTTAACATTATTCTATCTTTGACACAAAACAAGAGTTAGAGATCATCTCCCTTGATCTTGTAGTAACTCCTTTATCCATTTATCCTATGATGAGGTCTTTAGGATGATCTTTCTGAATTCTGATAGAGGGACCTTTGTTGGTCTAACTATCTCCAGGCTCAAAACTAGAGGGTTATTCATCAATACCTCTATCTTCAGTTTCTACTGAAGTTGTATTCTGGAATGTTTCAACATCATCCAGGACATCAACTTCTTTGTTCAAGTCTTTATCATCAACAATAATATTGATAGGCTCCATCATTACTTTAGTTCTAGAGTTGTAGACTCTATAAGATCTGTTGTTGGTAAAGTGTCCTAGAAATATTCCTTCATCACTCTTTGGATCTAACTTTCTTCTTTGTTCATGATCTGATAGGATGTAGAATTTGCTTCCAAAGAAATGGAAGTATTTCACAATATGTTTTCTTCCTTTCCATAATCCATATAGAGTAGCTGAAGTACCTTTCCTCATGGTGACTCTGTTGTGAATGTAGCATGCAGTATTCATTGCTTCAACCCAGAAATGATAAGGTAATTGTTTTGCATGTATCATAGCTCTATCAAATTCCTGTATAGTAATGTTCTTACATTCTACAATCCCATTTTGTTGAGGAGTAATGGGAGATGAGAATTCATGACTAATTCCTTCAGAGGAAAAAAATTAAGCAAACTTGGCATTCTCAAATTCCTTCCCATGATCACTTCTGATTCTAATAACATTGCTTTCCTCCTTTCTTTGTAGTTTTTGACAGATATCTCTGAAAACTTCAAAAGCTTCTGACTTTTCTCTGATGAAATTTATCCAAGTGTATCTTGAATAATCATCCACTAGAACATAAGCATATTTCTTTCCACCAAGACTTTCTACCTGCATAGGTCCCATCAAATCCGTGTGAAGAAGCTCTAAGACTCTTGAGGTGGTAAGATGTTGAATCTTCTGATGTGACATCTTAGTCTGCTTTCCTACTTGGCATTCTCCATAAACGTTTCCTTCTTCAATCTTGAGCTTAGGAATCCCTCTGACAGCTTTCATGGATATGATTCTCTCCATGCCTTTCAGATGCAAGTGTCCAAGTTTTTAATGCTAGAGTTTAACTTCATCTTCTTTGACAAGCAATAGGAGACATAACTTGATTCATGAGATGCCCATAGATAACAGTTGTCCTTAGATCGGACTTCATTCATGATTAATTCTCCTTTCCCACCTGTAACAATACATTCAGATTTGGAGAAATTGACTTTCAGTCCTTGGTCACATAGTTGACTAATGCTAATTAGATTGGCAGTCAACCATTTTACAAGTAGCACATTGTCAAATCTAGGCACTCCTGGGCAGTCCAGTTGTCCAATTCCCTTGATTTCACCAGTTGTCCAAAAATAGTAGCACGAGGTCTCATATTCACCAACAGATTAGTGACTCCTGTCATATATCTTGAACATCCATTGTCAAAATACTAGTTGTTGACACTCTAAGAGAGGTATGAGTTATCAAGTTGTTGGTACCAATCTTAGGAATCCATTGCTTTCTGACCTTATGCATGTTTTGAATTAGAACACATTGAGGGACAAGCTTAAGATATCCATAGAGTTTGAAACAATAGTGCTTCAAGTGACCAAACTTTCCACAATAATAACACATCCATCTATGGGAATTTCCTGTTATGTAGGCAATATGTCTTCTTTTATGATGTTGAGATACCTGATGCAATATCTTTGGTTTGAACTCAGAGGAAGCAAGATTTGAGATAGGTTATTTTATTTTGTATAAACCCTAGACCAATCACATCTCCAGATAACTTCCCAATTTGCAGAATCTCATCTAAATTCTCTGAACTATTATTCAGCATTTTTGACATACTTGGTCATTTGATTAAGTTGGGATTTTAGTAATGTTACCTCATTTTCCAACTTTGAGATGGTTTCCAAGTGCTCTTCCTTTTCATTCTCCAATTGTGATATGATTTTCTTCTGTTCTTATCCTTGGTGGAAGACTTCTTCATTTTTGAGACATAATTCTCTATAGAAAGTAGCTAGCTCACCATATGTGACTTCATCATCACTGAAATCAAAATAATATCTCTCAGTTAGAGCAGTTGCATTCTTTGCAAATTCTTCTTCAGCTTCACTTTCAGTATCTTCATCTGACCAAGCCACAATAAGACCTTTTTTATGATTCTTGAGATGTGTGGAGCATTCAGATCTGATATGCCCATAACCTTCACATACATAGCACTGAACTCCTTTTCCTTGAGAAGAGTTATCTTCAGCCATTGTCTTTCTACCATAATCATTTGACCTATTAATGTTAGATGAGTTATTCTTGACATTTGGTCTTGACTTCCTATCCATCTTTTGCATTACTTTGTTGAATTGTCTCCTAAGAAGAACTATAGAACTAAATAGACCTTCCTCGGTATTCAAATTACAATCTTCTACTCCATCTTCAGTGTTGGAAGAGAAGGCAATATTTTTGTTTTTCTTGTCAGATTTGTCACTTATGCCAATCTCAAAAGTTTGAAGAGATCCAATAAGTTCATCTAATCTCATCATGCTAATGTCATGAGCTTCTTCTATGGCTGTGACCTTCATGTCAAATCTCTTAGGTAGAGATCTGAGAGCTTTTCTCACCAACTTTTCTTCAGACATTGGTTCTCCAAGAGCACTTGAAGCATTAGCTATTTCGAGGATATTCATATGAAAATCATAAATACTTTCATCATCTTTCATCCTTAAGTTTTCAAATTTTGTGGTGAGCAGCTGAAGTCATGACATCTTGACTTTGGAGGTACCTTCGTGAGTAATTTTGAGAATATCCCAAGCATCTTTGGCAACAATGCAAGTATTGATCAATCCGACGGTGTTTTTGTCAATTCCATTGAATATGGCATTCAATGCTTTAGAATTTCCTAAAGCAAGATCATCTTCTTCTTTAGACCAATCCTTTTCTGGCTTCAACTCTACAGTATCATTCCCATCTCTGTCCTTAACAATAGGATGTTCCATCCTTTCATAACAACTTTCCAAACCTTGTTATCCAAAGACTTCAAGAAGGCAACCATCCTTGGCTTCTAGTAATCATAATTAGTTCCATCCAGAATGGGTGGTTTGTTCACAAACCCCACCTCCTAGTGCATTGTACCAGAAAGTAACTTCCCTGGATCTCACCCAGATACAGAGCAAGATTCCTGCTCTGATACCAATTCAAATTCTGGTATCAGATACGTGATGTCGAAGGCGATGTCACGACATTAATATCTGAGTATTAACAAGATAAAAGCAATATAAAGAAAAACATTAAAAATACAATGGATTGTTAACCATGTTCGGTGCAAACATACCTACTTTGGGGGCTACCAAGATAGGAAGGAAATCCACTATTAGTAGAACGATTCAAAGCCTAAACAGTCCCAGTTTACAACTTCTCACTTGAAGTTACCCAGTGCAACTTCTACCTAGAAATCAACATATATATATATATATATATATATATATATATATATATATATATATATATATATATATATATATATATATATATATATATATATATATATATATATATATATATATATGAGAAATCACCATCTCACTCCCCCTTAATCACACACTGTGATAATCAACCAATTTTTTCAAAGAAAACAGAAGATCACTCTTCCAAAACACAATACCTTGATCTTGCTTAAAATATTTGATCAAGAACAAACACTCATGCTTAAAATCTTATAGTGGACAAAATTACAACTCAAAAATTAATCCAATTCAAACATCTAGGTGATGTATGAATGCCTCACAAATGAAACACACGCACAAAGAAAAACCCTAACACTCAAAATCACTTTGCTTTACATAATACATAATATTTCGCCTAGAGTAATTAGGTTAAACATCCAATAATATAGTATTATGAATGGGCACGAATCTGATCAGAAACTTCCTCAAAAAGATCATATGAATCAAGCAAGAAAAGATCTTCAATAATCTCCAAAAACTATCACATAACGACTTCTGTTTTTTACAGTAACACTCCCTTGATTTTCACACATCCTGAATCGAAAGACCAAATACTTGCTAAAAATATACATAAATTAAATCAAAACTTTATGTATTTAGAAAGTTCTAGAACTGTCAATATAAATGTTACAACATCTGATCTGACATGACAAAAGCACTGCACAAAAGAAGATCTTCAAGCATGTCAAGCACATCTTACAAGACATCAAGACAAATGATAATGTTTTTCAACATATGCAGCCAAACCAAAAACCTTCACAATACATGTATAAACAACTGATTATACACTGCACAATCCTTCTGATCACATATGCAACATGAATTCACATAATCACCAAAAGTAACTCACACGGCTTAATTAATTAATCGTCTAATTAATCCATCTAAGTTTCGTTATTAATTACTTTCCATCATCAATCCTCGATTAAATAAGTCCTAACGTTTACTTCAACGTTACAAACTAACATAATTTCCATTAGACACGAAATCGGGATAAAACATGAAAGACACCAATATTTGCACCACACCTTTGGTCATACGCGTAATGCACAAGGGTATACGCGTATTTCCAACTGCCTCGCCCCCAAGACCTACGCCATACTATGCGTACCACCACTATGCCCAACCTCATACGCGTATGGAAAGCCCCTTACACGTATGGGCATAGTCATTTTACCCTTTAAATTCCCCTCAATAGAACTCGATACGCGTATCACTCCTCCCATACGCGTATTTCCCAGACACCCTACGCGTATCCTACGTATTTGGGTAGATGGTCGTGTCACCAAAACTCCTCTTACGCGTATTACTACCTATTATATGTAATGGTGTATTGGTAGGCCCTGCCTTACGTGTATGGCCTCACTTATACGCGTAAGAGCAGAATACCTCATAAATTATATTTTCTCTCCTCAGTCAGATTCTATCCACGTTGGGACTCACTTCTACACATCTATTTTGTCCTAAAATCGTTCTACATTGATTTTATGACCTATAATTCCTTCTTAATACAATCTTTCGTTATTCCATCAAGATTATTCCTACAGATTTTTGGATTTCATCACTCAGCATCTACAACAACATCAGATCTGTATATACCACAGATTATACATAACAACAACAACAAATCATACACTAAATC
The DNA here is from genome assembly GCA_963966055.1 of Lathyrus aphaca. Taxonomy (NCBI): domain Eukaryota; kingdom Viridiplantae; phylum Streptophyta; class Magnoliopsida; order Fabales; family Fabaceae; genus Lathyrus; species Lathyrus aphaca. The sequence continues at coordinate 50,525,920 of OZ014520.1, forward strand.
AATTCATCCATATCGATTTCACAACAACAGTCCAACACAACATCACAATCATCAAACAAAATAATACACATAAAATCCTACGAGGGAAAAGACTTCTCACTACCCTTTTCATGCATAAACACCTATTATTAACCATTCTCCCTCTTACCACGAATTCGGATGAAGATTCCTGTGAAAATTGATGAGAAACCCTTGTCCTAGCCTTGTTCTCCCTCTCTAGTTCTTGTTCTCTTTTTACGTGAAACTGACAATTATCCCCTAAACTCTCACTAAACTCAACTTAATTACTAAATTCCTTATTACCCTCTTACTAAGTTAATATTAAATTTTAATAAAAATAAATACCAATAATGTTACTAATAATAATAATAATAAAATAATATTAATAATAATAGTAAGAATAATATTAATTGGACCACATTATTATTACTACACACCTCACCAATACTATCGACACCTCAAGTGTCCCACTAAGGACTCTACACCAATACGTTTAAACACACCTTAAACAAGGTCAACATTCACCAATAATACACGACGACTAAATAAATTAAAAATGGGGTGTTACAACTCTCCCCTACTTAAAATATTTTCCTCCTCGAAAAATGTACCTGAGTAGAAAAGTTCCGGATACGACTCTCGCATCCGGCTTTCTAGCTCCCAGGTCACACTTCCTCCAACAGCTCCTCCCCAAGCTACTATTACCAAATAAATTTCTTTACCTCTTAGTTGCTTCATCTTGCGATCCTCGATCCTTATCAGCATCACTTCCATAGTAAGATTGTCTCTAACTTGCACCTCATCCTTCTGAATAACATGAGATGAATCAGACACATACTTTTGAAGTTGTGACACATCAAACAGATCATGCAAGTTCGAAAGCTCTGGAGGTAACGCCACTCTATATGCAACGGTACCAACTTTCTGCAAAATTTGATACGGTCCAATGAACTTAGGATCCAGTTTCTTAGATTTCAATTCACGTCTAACACCTGTCATTGGGTTGACTCGTAGAAACACATGGTCACCCTTACTGAATTCTAGTTTTTTTATCCGATTATCATGATAACTCTTCTGTCTACTCTGAGATGCTTTCATCTTCTCACAGATCATCTGAATCATTTTTGTAGTCTGTTTCACAATCTCAGCTTCAAACACAACATTTTCACCTGTTTCATACCAACACATAGGTGTTCTACACCTCCTACCATACAAAGCTTCAAACGATTCCATTCCAATACTATAATGGTAGTTGTTGTTGTATGTGAACTCTATCAATGGAAAATGAGTATCCCATGCACCACCTTGTTCCAACATGCAAGTTCTCAACAAATCTTACAATTACTGAATAGTTCTCTCCGACTGACCGTCCGTCTGCAGATGATAAGCCAAACTCAACTTCAACTTAGAACCCAAAGCCTCCTGCAAACTTCTCCATAATTCTGAAGTGATCCTCGGATCTCTATCTGACACTATACTTAAAGGAACACCATACAACTTCAAAATTATTCTGATATAAATCTCCGCCAACTTTTTCAACGGAAAACTCATGTCAATAGGTATAAAATGTGCGGATTTTGTAAGCCGGTCCACAACTACCCAAATATAATCAAATCCTATCTCCGTATTCGGAAAACTAGTAACAAAGTCCATAACAATACTATCCCATTTCCATTCTGGAACCTCCAACGATTGCACCATCCACGGAAGTTTCCGATGCTCCACTTTTGACTTTTGACATGTCAAACAAGCATAAACAAATTGAGCTATGTCTCTTTTCATACCAAACCACTAAAACATTTTTTTTTCAAATCTTGATACATTTTCGTAGCTCTCGGATAAATACTCAAACTACTCCAATGACTTTCTTCTAAAGTCGCCTTCTTCAATTCCACATTGCCCGGTACACAAATTTTGCCCCGGAATCTCAGCACGTCAAAATTATCCAGTTTGAAATCACCATCAAGATCATTTCCTCCTGTAGGCATCAAATCTACTAGCTTCACATCAAGCCTCTAGTTCTGGTTAATCACATCTAGAAAGTCATTGTTCACCTTTAGCATTCCATGCCTAACACTCTCAAGTGTCGTCTCACAAACCCTACTCAAATCTCGAAATTGTTCAATTAATTCCATTTCTTTCACCATTAACACCGACATATGAATTGACTTCTGACTTAAAGCATCTTCTACTACATTAGCCTTGCTTGGATGATAGATCAAATTAAAATCATAGTCTTTCAAAAATTCTAACCATCTTCTTTGCCTCATATTCAGTTCCTTCTGGTCAAATAAATACGTCAAACTATTATGATCACTAAATACTTCAAATTTCAATCCATACAAATAGAGCCTCCAAATTTTTCAATACAAAAACCACTGCAGCTAATTCAAGATCATGAGTAGGATAATTCCTTCCATGTACCCTCAATTGTCTTGAAGAATACACCAACACTTTACCATCTTGCATTAACACTCCACCTAAGCCCATTTTAGAAGCATCACAATACACACAGACTTGGAAAAACCAACATTGGTGCTATAGTCAATTTCTTTTTCAGCTCTTCAAAACTTTCCTCACACACCTCATCCCAAATAAAATTTTGGCTCTTTTTAGTCAATTGATTCAATGGCAACACCAAATTAGAAAACCATCAATAAATCTTCTATGATAACCTGCTAAACCCAAGAAGCTTCTAACCTCTGTTACTATCTTCGGAGGTTCCCACTATAACATTGCACTTACTTTAGATGGGTCAACAACTATACCATCACCAGAAATAACATGCCCCAAGAAACTCACATTCTTTAGCCAAAATTCATGCTTTGATAACTTTGCAAACAACTTGTTATCCTTCAATACTTGCAATGCAATCCTCAAATGTTCTTTGTAATCTTATTCAGTCTGAGAATAAATCAAGATATATCAATAAATACCACAATGAACTGATCCAGATAAGAATGAAAGATACAGTTCATATACTCCATGAACACACCTGGCGCATTAGAAACTCCGAAAGGAATCACAACATATTCATAATGTCCATAACGAGTCCTAAATGCGATCTTCTGAATATCATCTTCCTTCACTTGAATTTGATGGTAACCTGACCTCAAATCAATCTTACTAAATATACGAGCCTCAACTAGCTGATCTATTAAGTCATCAATCCTAGGAAGTGGATACTTATTCTTAATGGCCACTTTGTTCAACTGACGGTAATCAATACACAAACACATTCTATCATCCTTCTTTTTCACCAATAACATTGGAGCTCCCCACAGCGACACACTTGGCCTAATTAAATTTTTATCAAGCAATTCTCCAATCTAAGATTTTAATATTGTCAACTCTAATGAAAACATCATGTACGATGCCATAGAAATAGGTCTCGTTCCAAGAACAAGATCAATAGTAAATTCAACTTCTCTTGTCAGAGGTAATTCCGTAATATCGTCAGGAAATTCATTCACTACTAGAGACTCGCTAAATGATGTTTTGCTTTCAACATATAAAGATGTAAACACTGCAAACATCTTAGCCTCATCCTCCAACAATTTCCTCAACTCTTTAGTAGATAAGGAATCTGCCAACGCTTCCTCTTCATGAGTGAGGAACAAACAATTCTTCCTAAAGCAGTCAATATAGACCTGATTGAATTCCAATTAGTTCATTCCCAAAATATCCAGATTACTGAGTGGCAAAAAAAACTCAAGTACACTCTGAAATCTCTATAAAAATGGTCAATAGACACTTCAAGCACACTAATGAGGTAACCACAGAACCAATAGGTGGAGTTTCAATGGTCATCCTCCAATCTAAAGTAGATGGCACAATTCCTAATCTCTTCACACAATCCACATAAATAAACGAGTGGGTCGCACTTGTATCAATGATAGCAATAAAGGGAGTATCATTAATAAAACAAGTACCTCTGATGAAAGGTTCCTCATTAGTGGATTGGGACCCCACCAAGACGAACACCTTTCCACTAGCTTGATACTTCTTCGGCTTCTGACAACTTGTAGCGATATGACCATGTTCGCCATAGTTGAAACAAGTAAGCATAGTGGCTCTGCAATCTGCCACTACATGTCTTGTTCTTCCACACTTGAAGAACTTCTTCACTTCATTCTGACAGGTATTAGCACGATGACCCGTGCTCCCACATTTGAAGCATTTCGTAGGATTGGGATTTACCCTTCCCCCAATTGGCTTCTTGTCTACGACAACTTTCTGTTTCCCATTATCGGCCGGAGCACTATAAGGAATACCCCCAAACCTCTACTTACCCTTTCGGTTACTCACAACTTTGTATTGAGAAATCCGAGAGATGTTATCATTATCATAGATTCTCTTCTGCTTACCAGTTCTGGATAATTTCTGATTTTCTGAAAAGCAATTACCTGTTTGATCTCGGGACGTAACCCGTTCTCAAACTTCAGACACTTTGAAGTTATAACTTATTCAGTATTATAGTGAGCACAATATGGCACCAACTCCTCAAACCGAGTAGCATATTCAGCCACAGTCATCCTACCCTGCTTCAGCTCTAAAAATTCCACCTCTCTTGCACTGCGAATATCTTCTGGAAAACATTTCTCCAGAAATTCAGCTCGAAACACTGTCCAAGTAATACCAGTATCTACAGCTTCCAACCTCTAGCGACTATTGTCCCACTAGACTTCAGCTTCACCTTCCAGCATATGAGTGCCAAAGCTAACCTTTTGAGCATCGCATCACGCCATGGTCTTGAAGATTTTCTCAACAGCCTTCAGCCATTTATGTGCAGCCTCGAAATCAAGAATACCTCCCTCATACGTAGGGGGTTTGTTGCTTTGAAACTGGTCCAAGTCACGAAACTGTGCATTTCCAACAAATGGATCTATGTTCTCTACAACCTGTGTCATAGCTTCTATAGCAGCAGCAAGAGCAACATCATTCCTTCCTGCTATACTGATCCACAAACACACATGGTTAGAACACACCAATAACTCCTATTCTAAGGACTGAATCAACTACTAAATCTGGCCGGTTGGACCGACCGACTCTGATGCCATTTGTAACACCCCACTTTCCCATTTTAGAAAATAAAAAATTAAACACACAAAATCAGAGTTTTCATCAAAAGTGGAATGCCACGTCGTTAAAAATAACAACAAAACTCCTTTATTAAAACAGCGGAAAACATTAGTTATTCAACTCATGGCAATTTTCCGACACCAATAAAATTCACAAACATCTCATATTCTAAAAAAATTTCAAACAAATAAATGATACGTAACAAAATAAGGTAATTAAGTAAAACATCATAATTATCCCCAAGTCTCGTGTTACGTATCAGAGCGACTCCTAAGACTAGACCAAGGCAACACGTAGTCCATGCACACTCAAGTACCTGAATCATCTGTACTTCCAAGGAAGCACAAACAGAACAACAAACAAGAAAGGGGTGAGAACTACAATCAATAAGTAATGGTGCATAATACATATGAAGGAGTAGTATCTCACACAATCAACATAAACAACACATATCCACAATAATAATTATGAACATAACCCATGATTCAACAAACATCAATATGTAATGTGACTCAACAATGACACAATGCGTGTGGTACCAAATCACCATGGTTCATTCAATCGAACCTGATTCATAAAAGAATCTGGATAAATCACATACACCCATCCGACGATGATTTATCTCCAACATTCTCCACAATGGAGTTCGGATGAATCACATACGCCCATCCGGAAATGATTCATCTCCACCAATAATACCTCAATGTATGCATGGCAATGACTATGCATACAATACATGTATAAACAACTGGTTATACATCTGCATGATCCTTCCAATCACATATGCAACATAAATTCACATAATCACCAAAAGCACCTCACACGACTTAATTAATTAATCGTCTAATTAATCCACCTAAGTTTCGTTATTAATTACATTCCATCACCAATCCTCGATTAAATAAGTCCTAATGTTTACTTCAACGTTTCAGACTAACATAATTTCCATCAGACACGAAATCGGGACAGAACATGAAAGACACCAATATTTGCACCACACCTCTGGTCATACACGTAATGCATAAAGGCATATGTGTATTGCAAGTTGTCTCGCCCTCAGGACCTATGCCTTGCTATGCGTACTACCACTACACCCTAGCCTCATACTCGTATGGACAACCCCTTACGCATATGGGCAAATCCCTTTTTCCCTTGAAATTCCCCTCAACATAACTCAATACGCGTATCACTCCTCCCATATGCGTATTGCCCAGACACCCTACGCGTATCCTATGTATTTGGGAAGGTGTCCATGTCACCAAGGCTTATCTTACGTGTATTACTACCCATTATACGTAATGGCATATTAGCATGCCCTGCCTTACGCGTAAGGCCTCACTTATACGTGTAAGAGCAAAATACCTCAGAAATTATATTTTCTCTCCTCAGTCCAATTCTGTCCACTTTGGGCCTCACTTCTACACATCTATTTTATCCTAAAATTGATCTACATTGATTTTATGACCTATAATTCATTCTTAATACATTCTTTCGTTATTCCATCAAGATTATTCCTACAGATTTCTGGATTTCATCACTCAACATCTACAACAACAACAAATCATACATTAAATCAATTAATTCATATTGATTTCACAACAACAGTTCAACACAACATCAGAATCATCAAATAAAATAATACACATAAAATCCTACGAGGGAAATGACTCCTCACTGCCTTTTTCATGCATAAACACCTATTATTAACCATTCTCCCCTTACCTCGAATTGGATGAAGATTCGTGCGAAAATTGATGAAAAACCTTGCCCTAGCCTTGTTCTTCCTCTCTAGTACGGATAGTTGTCCCCTAAACTCTAACTAAACTCAACTTAATTACTAAATTCCTTATTACCCTCTAACTAAGTCAAAATAATTTTTAATAAAAAGAAATAACAATAATAATAATAATAATATTAAAATAATATTAATAATTATAGTAAGAATAATATTAATTGGGCCACATTATTATTACTACACACCTCACCAATACTATTGACACCTCAAGTATAACCGTCCCAATAAGGACTCTACACCAATACGTTCAAACACACCTTAAACAAGGTCAACATTCACCAATAATACACGACGATTAAATAAATTAAAAATGGGGTGTTACACCAAAGGTAGCTCACTTGGCAGCAATTAAGAGAATCCTTTGTTATGTTAAAGGGACTATTGGCTGCAGAATTCTCTTTCCCGTATCGGATACAGGAAAAAAATACAATTTACTTGGTTTCACCAATTACAATTGGTGTAGTGATAAGGATGATAGAAATTCAACGACTGTATACATCTTTATGTTTGGTAGGACACCAATCTCTTGGTGTTCAAAGAAGGAACCAGTGGTAGCACTCTCGTCTTGTGAGGCCAAGTACAGTGTGGTTTCGTTGTGTGCGTGTCAAGCGATGTGGCTTATGAATCTATTAAAGGAGTTAGGTAGCAATGAGGGTGAAGCTACTACACTTTTGGTGGATAATGTTTCTGCTATTAACTTTGTGAAGAATTTGTTTGCACACAGAATGAGCAAGCATATATAGATGCGTGTTTTATTATTTGAGGGAGCTAGTGAGTGAAGGCAAGTTACGATTGGGATATTATCGGAGCAAAGACCAAGTAGCATATTTGTTGAACAAAGAGGTGAGAAATGAGGTGTTCAAGAGGTAGAGAAAAAGCTTGAACATGCTGGACTTGGAGCAACTGAAATGAGGTGGTGTGTTGAAATTCTGATTTTCTGCATTTCAGTTGTGGTAATCGATTACATGATTTGGCGTAATCGATCACCACATTAATTTTTGACCAGGATTTGCAAACACGGGCTCGTAATCGATTACGACATTTAGCGTAATCGATTACGACATTTAGCGTAATCGATTAGAAGACAATTTTCTATTTATTTTTTACTTCCTTTTCAGTTTATTAAATAAACTGTTTTATAATATCCTTGTTTCAAAGACTTGTTTTATATATAAATCCTTGTAATACTCCTAATATTTGTTAATGTCAATTTACTCACACTCAACATATATATAAGGGTTTATATATAACCGTTGTAATTCATCAAATTATTTTTGAGTATGTTATAACAAAACCTCTCGCTTCCACTGCAGGAATGTGATAAAATATAATATTTTATTATTAATAATTTGTCATAATTAATTTCTTATAATTATTTGATTAAATGTTACGCATTGAATTCTAATTATTTTTAAGATTATTTTCGTCTTCACTTCCACTACGTGATTTTCAAAACAAAACAAAAAAAGTCAACCAAATTCATCATTAAAAAGAAAAATAACTGTGAAAAACCTATTTAATACCAATACTAAACATTTGAATACTGATATTTGTCCTGATTACCACATACGACGAAAGACACTTAATGAGTATATCCAAATTCTTTTTTAGAAGAATCATATTTTCAATTTCCGAAACACCATATGGTTAGTTAATACTAGTACATACTTATCATGACTAACAGATTAAAATTTTACTAATTTTTTTCTACAATCTTTAAAGATCTTATTTATATTTATATTTATACATGTATTGAAATCTTTCAAAAACAATTGAGAAAGCTCTTCAAGGGACATTGAAGCTATAGTCCCACCATCAAACCTCTTTACTCTTGCCCTAATTAATGTGTCTTGAGTATCTTTTTAGTCAAAGTTATTATTGTGATATTGAGGAAATGCATTGAGTTGACGGCGCAATACTGATATTGGAGCTATTTTATTATTGCCATAAGAAAAACTAAACAAAATATATAATTCATGTCCACCACCTTTTAAGTTTTGTATAAAAAGAAACATATTGCATTTCAAAGTAGTTCGATAAGGTTCTACTAAATTAGTAATGAGTCGAATTGCCTTTAAAAGTTTCATGGATAGTGTATATATATATATATATTCAAAATCAACTTACTCCATAATCATAGTTTTAAATTAGATTAAATCTAATGATTATAAGTATAAATGTTAATTTTAACCACTAATTGTGTGTGTGTGTGTGTGTGTGTGTGTGTGTGTGTTAACAAGTTATAACTAAAAAATGGTTAAATACACTTTAAGGTGCATGTTGTTAAAATAGACCTTCATAAAAATAAGTGGGTCTAAGTTAGCAAATCATATATATATATATATATATATATATATATATATATATATATATATATATATATATATATATATATATATATATATATATATATATATATATATATATATATGGTATATTGAAGAAAAATTAGACCTACTTTTAGATAAAATCCTAAGATACTTAATTATCTCAAAAATAAAGTAAGGTTACTAAGAAGAAACAATTTCTAACATAATTACCTAAACACATTATACTAAAGGGTGCATTATATCACAAGAGACGGAAACAAATGTGACAAAGACTCTGTAAAATATTGGAAGAATTCAAATGAGACCGTAATCATCCAAAATCTAAAAAGTTTGATCCACAGAGGAATCATATCTCTAAAAAGTTTCTAAGAGAATATAATAAATTTGAAAGGAGCTCAACTCTTTCAAATGAGCGATAGGACCTTATCAATCTCAAATTTGACATTATGATATAAATTTGGGCGTAAGGGAGAAAAATAAATCATTTTAACCTAATACAAACCTTATAAGATTGATATTCTTTATGGTAGTTAGACTTATTTCTTTTAAGCTATTTTTGTTTATCTTAAAGATAAATATATACTAATTAATATCTTCTTCACATTTAATGTTTGAGTATATAAAAAACAATTGTTTATAGGAATGTGTTCAAAACTAAACTGGATACACCAATTTAACCATTTACAAGAATCAGACTCTCAACCAGTACATTTGACATACAAACCAGTCTACACTAAAATCGAGAAAATCACCAAAGAATCAAATATAAAATAAGAAAATTGACAGTTCACCATATATTCTAGGTTATATCAAATTCTAATTTTAGTAAAAAACAAATTTTGAAAAGATATATACCATGTGCCATTTGTCACACACCAACATGAAATGAAATCAAGTGGAAATCCACAACTTAACAATACAAAGTTATTGTTTATATATAAAGACCATTTTATTATGCATCATGAAATGAAATCAAGTGGAAATCCACAACTTAACAATATATATAAAGACCATTTTATTATGCATCTTACTTGTAACTCTCAATATGAGATATATAATAACTAAAACTACAACTAAAATCATCATAACCTTGTAGAGAAACATGTTTTTTTAAGTGGTTATTTTTGTAACATTTTTTCAAAAAAACTCACACTTCAAATTTAATTTATTTTATATAAGATACACCTGAATTTTTATTTCTTCTACTGTATACAGTTGATAAAGTTGCATGATAAAAGCTAATTTGTTCCTTTACTAGTGTAGAGTTTGTTCCAAGGTGGAGATTTATGGTATTTGGATCGAACTCTAGATTCGACAATGTTAGTTTCATGGTTCGACAATAGTCGAAGATGTGCATGTTGTAGTCAAAGTATGTTCTTGCTTGTAGAATTATGTTAGCTAGTTGTTTAGGTTAGCATGTTGAATTAGGTCAGTCTATTACTAATTGTTTAGTATGTTATTTGAAAGTTAGAGTTGAATTTTCTTATAAATAACATACTAGCTGTCATTTCTCCATCAATCCCTGACTATTATAGTGGAGAAAGTGTGGTTGAGATTTAATAGTAAACATTCTCCATAAATCACTTTGAATTGTTCTTTATCTTCTCTTTTAACTTTTCCTTTACTGTGTGATTTTCTTGTTAATCAAGAAACTGGTCAGACTCAGTTTTCTTAGATATCATTTCATAAAAGAAAAATAATAATAATGTAAGAAAATCAAGAAAACATAAAATGTTAGATCGAACGGCAACACAACACGAGTTCAACAAAATGACAAATAAATGCAATATATATATATATATATATATATATATATATATATATATATATATATATATATTTCTTAGAGGACCACCAGAAAAAACTCCTAGCAAAGTCACCCTAAGTTCCATCAAAATTGATGTCAAGCTTGAAAAGATAAATTCATTTTGAAATTTTTAAAAGGACCATACCATTGAATGACAGACTAAAGAAAAATTAGACCTAATTTTAGACAAAGTCCCAAAAGACTTAATTACCTTGAAAAATGAAGTAAGGTTACTATATTAAAGGGTTGTGTCACATCACAAGAGATATAATTTGGATCTGTAATCATAATAAAGGTATCACTTGGATCTGTAATCATCCAAAATCTAAAAATATTGATCATCGCAGGGATCATATCTCTAAAATGTTTCTAGGAGAAAATAATAAACTTGAAAGGAAATCAACTCTTTTGAATATGCAAGAGGACCTTATCAATCTTGAACTTAACATTGTGATATAAATTTGGGTGTAAGGGAAAGAAATAAATAACTTTAACATAATACTAACCTTATAAGATTGATGTGTTTTAAATGGTATTTAGACTTATCTCTGTTAAGCTAAATTATTTTTCTTACCACAAAGATAAATCTATACTAATATCTTCTTCACATTTAATGTTTGAGTATGTTGAAAACAATTACTTACAATAATGTGCTAAAAACTAAATTGGATAGACAAATTTAGCCATTTACAAGAATCAGACTATCAACCAGTATATTTGACATATAAAACAGTATACACTAAAATCGGGAAAATCACCAAAGAATAAGATATATGCCATATGTCATTTGTCACACACCAACATAAAATGAGATCAGTGGAAGTGCAAAAGTTAACAATATAAAGGTTCTTGTTTATATATAAAGACAATTTTAGTATGTATCTTAGCTGTAACTCTCAATGTGAGATATATAATAACAAAAATTACAACTAAAATCAACATAAATTTGTAGAGAAACATATTTTTTTATGTGGTTATTTTTGTAACAATCTTTCAAATAAACTCACACTTCAATTTTATTTTATTTTAGAAAAGATACAACTTAATTTATATTTCTTCCACTATATGTGGTTGATAAAGTTACATGATGAAAGCTAGTTTGTTCCCTTGTTAGTATAGAGTTTGTTCAAGGTGGAAATTTGTGGTATTTGGATCAAACTCTAGCCTCGACAAAGTTAGTTTCATGGTTCGACAATAGTCAAAGACGTGCATGTTGTAGCCGAAGTCTATTCTTGCATGAAGAATTATGTTAGCTTGTTGTTTGAGTTAGCATGTTGAATTGTGTCAGTCTGTCGAGCCAATTGTTTAGTATGTTAGTTGAAAGATAGGGGTTGGTTTTCTTATAAATAACATGCTAGTTTTGACTTCTCCATCAATCCCTGATAATCTTATTTAAGTGGAGAAAGTGGTGTGACTGATATCTAACTATAAACATTGTACCATAATGTGTAATTGAATCAAGAATCCGATATTTAACCACTTTGAATTGTTCTTTATCTTCTCATACCTTTTCCTTTACTGTCTGGTTTTCTTGTTAATCAAGAAACTGACATACTCTATTTTCTTGGACATCATTTCACAAAAGAAAAATTATAATAATAATGTAAAAAAATCAAGAAAACATAAAAAGTTAAGTCGAATGACAACACAACCGAGTTCATCAAAAGGACAAAGAAATGCAAAAAAAAAAAGTTTTAGAGGACTACCAGAAAAAACTCATAGCAAAGTTATCCAAAATTCCATCAATGTTGATGTTAAGTATGAAAAGATAAATTCATTGTGAAATTTTTAAAAGGACCATACCATTGAATGTCAGACTAAAGAAAAATTAGACCTAATTTTAGATGAAATCCAAAAAATAAAACTTAATTACCTTGAAATGTGAAGTAAGGTTACTAAGAAGAACCAATTTCCAACATAGCCACCTAAACACACTATACTAAAGGGTTGTGTCACATCACAAGAGACGAAAAGATGAGACGAAAACTCTATAAAATATTGGAACAACACAAAAGACATATCATTTGGATCCGTAATCATCCACAATCTAAAAAGATCGGCCCTCATCGAGATCCTATCTCATAAAATCTTCTAGGATAAAATAATAAATTTGAAAGGAGCCCAACACTTTCAAATGAGCAGGAGGACCTTATCAACCTTGAATTTGATATTATGATATAAATTTGGGCGTGAGGAAAAAAAATAAATCACTTAAACATAATACAAATCTTATAAGATTGATGTTATTATCGTGGTACTTAGACTTTTCTCTGTTAAGCTATTTTTATAAGATTGATGTTATTATCGTGGTACTAGACTTATCTCTATTAAGCTATTTTTTTAACCTTAAAACCAAATATATGCTAATATCCTCTTCACATTTAATGATTGAGTAAGATGAAAACAATTGTTTATAGCAATGTGCTCAAAACTAAATTGGATAAACATTTTTAACCATTTACAATAATAGACTCTCAACAAGTACATTTGACATATAAACTAATCTACATTAAAATTGGAAAAATCACCAAAGAATCATATATAAACAAAAAAAAAAACAGACGGTTCATAAGATATTCTAGGTTATATATATATATATATATATATATATATATATATATATATATATATATATATATATATATATATATATATATATATATACACGCGCGCCATTTGTCACACACCAACATGAAATGAATTCAAGTGGAAGTGGAAGTTAGCAATACAAAGGTTATTATTAATATATAGTAATAATTAAAACTCCAACTAAAATCAACATAACTTTCTAGAGAAACACGTTTTTTATGTGGTTATTTTTGTAACATTTTTTTAAATAAACTCACACTTTAAATTTACTTTATTTTATATAAGATACGCATTAATTTTTATTTTTATAATAATAATAATAATAATAATTATTATTATTATTATTAGAATAACATCAATATTGAACCAAGAGCAATACAAGTGAGAGAAACACCACATATTCTTCAAAAACGATAATATGATAGGTGTATGAATTCTATCATTTATAAATGCTTAACTATCCATATTTCCGATCAATGTGGGACTCCAACTCACACTTGATATACTATATCAACATTACTCCTCAAGTGGGAGTCCACAATGCATTTCATTAAGTTTAAACTCTTTTGTCCACATACATCTGTACCCATGACCATGTGAGATATTTTTTATACAAGTAAGCCAATTCATTTCTCGAACCAAAGGCTAATGATATCATTTGTTAAGAGATGTTTTTCACTAGGAGGCATTGATTATTGTGAGACTTCCTTTTTTGAGCAACACCATTCTGAAAAACATACAACATATTCATCCAAAACCTTAAAGTAATAAATGGGTGGATTCTCTCACATTCTCCACAATTTTAAACAATGTTAAGTTGAAGTTCACACCAACATTTTTTCTTAAAAATGTTTATACTCTCTTTCTAAAATTAATTTATAAAGTTTCTCTACAAATATATAATTTGTCACCGTATAAAAATTAATCTCTAACTTTTAATTGTGTAAAATTATAATTTTTTATTTAAATATGCTTATTATATATAATATTATATATAATATTTTATTATTATCAGTTGAACATTGGTCGGATTCTGGTTGAACTTTTGAATTTGTAACCCTAAATTAAATCGGTTTAATATTGTTTCATTTTTTATTATCTTGGTTTATTGTATATGAAATTCTGGTATGACAGATCCCAGATGTTCTACAGTATGTCGAGACATCTGGTCTGATAGAAACAATAAGGCAATGCATATAACAATAATAGTACTGAAAAGCATTAACAACACACAAGAATTGTTAACCCAGTTCGATGACTCACATCTACATATGGAGGCTACCAAGGGAGGAAGGAAATCCACTATCAGTAGTATCAATTCAGAGTTAAACCACTGAGTTTACACTATTCACTTAATCCCTACCCAATGAAACTTCTACCTAAGAGTTCTCCACTCCTAGTATATAAGCATTCCCACCCACTTCCCTTCAGTCACTCATCATGACAATTACAATTAACAAGATCGAACTAGAAGACATACTTCCATGACAATACCGAGGCATGACACACATGACTAAGAACAATACTTAGAGTTGCTTAACAACTTCCTCCAAGAACAATACCCACTCTTGCTTAAAAGCTTCGAGGAGAACAATGACCAACTCACAATCCAGGTGGTTCACACATATCAACTCTCCTAGAGAGTGGTTCACAAACAAAAACCCTAACGCATACATCTTTTCTATTCACAACTTGTTTTTGTGATTGCTTGTTATTTTAGGTCTAGCAAATCCTTATTTATAGACTCTTGTAGTATGAGCTTGGACTCTTCAAATTAGATCCAATCTTCACATATTAAATTAGCTGCAAGATCTTCTCCATAAAAATAGAAACAAATCTCTAAATAGTATATAAGAAAATCTCCAAGATCTTTTAATAAAGTCTAATTTAAATCTGCACTTTATTCTTAATAAATCTCCTTGACCTGCTCATAATGATGCATCATATCCAAAATATTCTCATCAAATAAAATAATATATGTCAAGAGATATAAAATAGCAGCGCCTGCTGTATCAGACAAATATGTCATGACATTGACTTCGACATATGTTCTAAGAAACACATAACAACAAGAACTGTTGTACCATACCAAGATATCATGACATCTGTCTTCGACATCTGTCTATAACACATGACAGTAATATTATCATGACAGTTGAATATGTTTCAACATCTTGCTCATCATCTGCTAAGTATTATAACCACTTATGTGCTGATGTCTGAGCAACCATGTCAGGACATCTTACCCAACGTCTTACTGTAAACTTGTTTTAGCCAAGATGCAGCCAATCAAAGACCTGACAGTATATGAGGATGTCATAATTGTTTTAAAATAATTTATATTTTATTAAGATTAATCATAATTGGAATTTGAAAAATTAATTTGTATCTATAAATAATATTAAATTTATTGTTTACTTTACTTTAACATAAATATATTTTAATATAAAATAAATAAAAGTAATATAATATATTAGTATATAAAATTATATATATTTTTTAATTTTTTTAAATATTAAATAATACATATTAAAATATAAATGCAACCCTCCAAAATCCTTTAAAAATTAACTTATAAAGAAACCTTTAGTGTATGAGTGTGTCACAAACATAAATGTTTATCATAAAAGGATATCAATAAACTAGTTATGAAATATTTAATAGTTAAATTAAGATTCACATGATAGATTGTAAATTAGTTTTTTGTGCAATTGCAATCTTTCAAGTTGGATAAAACCATAATATGTGACAAAATTTTCAAGGTTGAATTCAAACCCATGATATTTGATTAAGCAAAGAGATCTTTTATCATCTAAGTACACTTGAATTATATTTTTATCATATCATCATAGTACTCTTGAATTATATTATAATAATTTATTATGAATTATAATTGAGACAATAATATAAATTAATAATTTAAATAAAAAGATACATTTTATATGAAAGAAAAATATATGCTTGTAAATTGAGAGTGATATCTATAATTTAATTTGCAAATTTTAGTGACTGTAAAATAGTTTTTTGTTTTATTTTGTTTTGATTCTGATGCCTTTTTAGTAATTATTTTTTATTAGATGTTTAATTTTTAGTCTTTAACAAATATATTTATTTTTAGTGTTAAATAAAATTAAAAGTTTAATTGTAGTTATTATTAAATAAAATTTTCAATAGATGTATAAAATTTATGTCTAATTTGTCAAACAACTTTAATTATGTGATGAATAAAAGGTTAAAAGTGTTAGTTGTTATATTAACTTAATTGTTTTCTAATTAATTATTTTAACTTATATTAATGGTATTGTGAAAGTTTATTTAATTTTGTCATTAATATCAGTTGAAATATGAGTGTTCTTCTTTTAGGTATTATTAACTTTAATTTTATCATACTCTTTTGTCACTATTATTAAAAAAATGAGTAGACTATAAATCACTTTAAAAAAATACGATATTTTCATATATGAGACATCAAGAAAATTGTTTGTTGTTTTAGTTTATTATTCAATATTATATAAAAGTTATAGCAATAAAGTATCTAGACACGATAAAAGATTTTTGTATACTCTATTATATTTTAATATTAACTCATAGTAATTTATCTTTAAAAATCATGTAAGAACTAATTTAAGATTAAAAGCATTTACTCTTATTGTTATAATTTTAGGAAAACAAAAAATATTTTAATTTGTTTGGATTTCCACATCTCTTTCATTTTTTAAATTTGAAAGAATAACTTTAGTTTAAGTAATTGTTATTTTGTTAAAATATTTTGTTCAAAATGAATATAAAATTCTAAATAATTTTTAAAATAAGATAAATTGTTAATGAGTTAAATTCCGAATAAATCTTCAATATTCAAGAAAATCATACATATTTTATATTATTTTTTAAGGTTTTCAATGTAATTTTAAAATTAAATGTTAAAATCAACAACCAACTTCTCATGTATTATTTATTGTAAATAAAATGATAAAAAATAGTATACCATTTAATTTTTTAAATCGAGGGAAAGTAAACTTATTTTAAAGACACGGTGTATTGAATTTTTCTTTTATTAAAGTTAGTAATTATTGAATGATAAATATAAATATTGTTTTATAAAATTTATGAAAATAATATATTTATCTAAGTTAATAATTAATTTTTAGATTAATATATTTTGACTATAACTAATTTAAAAAATTTATGAAAATAATGTAGTTATCTAAATTAGTAATTAATTGTAAGGTAATATGTTTTCAACTATAACTATTTTGAAATAAAAAAGTGTTAATTATTTTTTTATGAATTTAAAAAAACAATTTTTTTTTAATTTTAGTGTTTAGATTGACACGTTAAATTAAATTTAAAATTTAGAGAAATATACATGGTTGGTGCAATATTGTCTTGTTAGACCATTTTGTTCAAAATAACATTTTAATATTAGACCATTATTGAACTATTAAATGATGTGACATAGATGAATTAAAAGTGTCCGGCTCTTAATAGATTGAACTTATGTCACTAATTTAAATAGTTTTTAATGAAATATAGTATAAATTTGTATTATAATATAATTTATTTATTTTTTTAAAATTGTAAAAAGTCTATCCTTTGACCAATTTTAGAGGTTTGTATTAGATTGACCTTTATTTATTTATTTAGATTTAAATTTAAAAGGATACACAATAATATAAAATATCAGCAGCTTCATAAATAAGCTAGCTCCTTAAAAAATGTCACACCCCTAAAACATGATTAAGAAAAAATTGAAGGTATATGCACTCCTTCAATTATAGCAACATGTATTTTTTTATTTTTTAAATTAAAAACAGTCAAAAAGATAATTATAATGAAGAAGAGTATTAAGTATTCAATATCATGGAAGCACTGAAATTTTGTTCAAATAAAGCACAGGTATGGGGTCAAGGATAACAAGGCTCCCCACCACTGACTTTGAATTTAGATAAAGGTCTAATCAAATTTAAAAAAAGTAATTGTTTTAAGGAAATGTTATTATCAAATATTAGTCTTCTTAGCTTCATAATATTTATAGTTACTAAGATTATGAATTAAGCTCTACAATATTTTATTTTATTTATAGTTTATAAATTCATACGACAATAAAATAAAATAAATAAAAAAATTATTTAATAATGATCTTTTCATCATGAATTTATAATTTATTTTATTAGGTTATAGTTTATTTTTTAAACTATTTAAAATAACATTTTAACTTATAATTTATAATTTATCGTTTTTTCTTCTATTTGTATCCTTATTATTTTAATTAAATTTTTTTACTACTCTTTATAATTTATTTTAATTTAACTGAAATAATTATATATTAAATATTTTTTATGTCATTTTAATTTATCAACTAATTAAACTGTTAATTTTATCAAATACTTAAATTAGTTTATCATCTATAAGTCATCAACAATCAATTATAAATCATAAATTATTTGTCATCAGTTATTAATCATAAACGATAAAGTATCGACAAATTTATTAGTCAACCAGTATTTTTACAATCAATTGAAGGTTTTGTAATCATCATATCATATTGTTATTTTATTGATATATCACATGAAATCCTTGATAATGGTATTGTAGAGAAATTAGTTAGAGGAATTCCATATTCCTCTACTTTAGCTTTATGTGGGAATTTTATAACGTGGTTAGGTTAGGTCTATGCATCGTTGAATGTGGGTTTTATGGAATGATTCATGAGACAATAAGAGAGAAAGAGGGGTCCATTAAATGTTCCAAATAAACTCAAGAATAGTTGCAACAACAAGTATAGAGAATTAGGCCATATTTAGTAATTGGTCCTACATTTTAGAATATGCTAAGTCTTCGTCTCAAATTCTTCCACCTGGTTTATATAATAGACTAGAGATTAAACAACCTAGAAGACGCAACAACATCTTCATCAAACATTCAATGAGGTTATGATGATTATAAGGTATATTCGGGTTGTGTCATTCAATGGAAAAGAGGTAGCCAAAGTTAGTGATATATTGATTTTAATTTTAGTTGAAAAAGAACACCAAGAATATCTGTTTGTTTCTTGCTTTTGCTTTATGTCTCCTAGATATCCATCTTATAAAATACGAAATAACAACATATGTTGTTGGTAGGGACGAATCTAGGGAGGAGCTGTGAGTTTGTTTTTGGCCTCTCTCCAAGAGCTATCATTATGTTATGTATTTGCTCATTATTTTTATTATTATTTTTTAATTTAATTAAATAGTAAAGATATAATTTTATACTACAGTATTTAAATTTCTTGAGTAAGAATTTTACAGTATATTATAATCATTTTCGATTTAGAAAAATTAATCTCACCCGTTGCATATAAAGAATATTTAGGAAATATATCTCGGCTGCTCCCAACATAAAATTGGATTTCTTATTAAGAGTTCCTTTTTACTCTCCTGCATTTTTCGATGATCTTTTTTTTTTCTTCTGGGTTTTCACGTATGACTCTTGTCATACCCTAGTTTTGTAAATAGATTTTTAATTTATTTAGTATGATTTATTTCTATATTTTAGCCACATACATTTTATTTCAAAATAAATGTGATTGTTTCTTTTAATAAGAAAGGTAATGTGCATGTGTACTCATGTATTTTTTCCATCAATTTTATAACTCCATAAAAGATAAAACAAAAAGAATGCATTTTAATTCATTCTAATCGTAGTAATCCATTCTATTTATCATTTCATAATCATAATCATACATTACAAAGCAAAAAAGTCAACAAAAGCAAAGAATTTTGGCACAAAATGACTAAAATTGATCACACTTGTTTTACCTAACTAATCGTGCATACATCATCACAATTCAGATATTTTCATTTCAATTTCAAATTCATTTCAAATTTCACTAAATTACATTCAATTTTTTTTATCACACTTTGTACATTTTTACATAATCCATAAACTAACTTTTAACATAATTTCTAAACCTATACATCAAGATCTCTCTATCAACAAAACACACAACAACCATTGTTACTAGCTAAAATCCTGCAACAAATTCATCTTCCTAATTCAAGTTTCTTCATCTTGAAGAAACTTTAAAAACTTGAACAAAACCTTAAAACTTGCTCAATATCTACTCTCGTCTGTTTGTTCTTCATCCAATGTTATTACACATCCAAACACTTGCCAAAAACATCCCAATCACCTTTCAAAATTCAAATTCAACTTGGATACAAATTTTGGAATTTTTTGATCAATTCGAGGTAATTTTGGTTGGAAGAGGAAAAACATATCACAAGGAGTCCAAATCTGCAAAGAAAAGTGAAAAACAAGCTTCCTTGGAGCTAGATTGGAGCATTAATGGAATCTAGAATTGATGACCAGGAAACTTATCAGCATGCATTGTGTTCTTAAGCTATTTGCTTCAGGTAAGCCCTGATTCTTGCCAATTGTTTGATTTCTTTGCACATTTCGCTTTATTCGCACATTGAGCATTGAATCATACCACACGGAATTGAGTGGACCTAGAAATTTAGGGTTCTTAAGCACATTATGCTCGTGAACATTCATGAGCTCCAACCCAGATTTCTTTAAAACAACCAGTTACAAGCAGAAATTGATCCATAAATGATTATCAGGCAGTTATACACTTGTATCATCGTTTGATTTCAACTAGAAACATGTTATATGTTCAGATCGAAGCATTTTAGTTTCACTTTTAAAACTTTTTTATTCAGGCAATTTTAGTGTTATTAATATTGTTTGATTAATGAATCACGTGTGTATCAAGTAGTAGATCAATTCTACATATTTTTTATTCTATTTCATGCGTAATTTGGATTGAACGAATTGTTGTTCTTGAGGTTATGTTTATGCCTTTGGAATAAAGGAGGGAGGAGATTGAAATATCTCGATCCTATCTTGGACATCTGATGCCTCTTTTGATCATTTTGTTATTTTTTGTTTTCCTTAAATTTTTTTCCACACATCAATTAGTCATTGGTTGATCTAGACTTCCTTGTGAATGAGGTCTTTTACAGGATCCCCATGAGTGACTATCGCATCTCGAAAAATACGATCCTTCGTAATCTTGCGATTTTTTTTCCTAATAGTGTCTCCACCAAACTTTATTTATTACAAAGAAGGAAAGATAAAATATCGATAAAACTTGTAAAAAGAAAGAAAATGGTCATCCAACCAAATTCGAGTTCGGAAGTCGATTACACAAGGGAAAGGTATTAGCACCCCTCACATTCGTTGTACTCAACGGGAACTTCTTAGTTAAATTTGTGATTAAATGTTAGCCAATATCATTTGTTTTTTTCCAATGATAAAGAGTGCAAAAGGAAAAGAAAATGGGTCGCAAAAAAGTTTTTATTAGGAGCTTGATGAGATTGCGGGTCTCGCTCCTACGTATCCTCGAGTACAATGAGGAACTCATAACTTCTTAGTTAGTGGAAATGCTTGTTGGTTTGTTTTATTGAACATGTTTTTAGATTGTATTCTAACAGTTAAACATTGGCTTGTTTGATCGCGGTGGATACTGAAGCGCTAGTTTGTATTCCCATTAGAATTGACTAAACAATTTTCTTTTGCAAAAAGGTGTTTGATCGCATGGGGCGAGTAATTAGGTTTAATTGGTTTCGATCGCACGTGGGCGAGAAAAGATATATGTGTTTAGTGGTTTAGGCAGAAGACGAATATTCGAACAAGGAGCTTTACAACAGTGTTCAAATAATCGGAGACTGAGGAAGGTCTAAACCCAATCATTCATTTTTCTTCTAAATTATTGTGAAAAATGTGTGGTGAATTATAGGTCAAGGTTCGTTAACGAAATACAATTATTCATACAGGGAGCCCTACAATAGTGTCCAAATAATCGAAGACTAATGAAGGTCTAAATCCAATCAGTCTTTTTTCATCTATAGGAAAATCAAACTTAATTCTAATAATTAAAGTGTTTTAGAATGGAAGAGAAATGTTCACACATATAACTCTAAAGCATTGCCCAAACAATTGAGAAAAGAGAAAATCTGCACCCATATTTGCTTTTTCGTCCATGTTATTGGAAAAAAAAAGCGTTTGATCGAACGTTTTAATTTGATTATGAAAAAAAATTAGCATTATGTTTTAATTGAGGAAAGGATTTGGATTTACGTTAAACAAAATTATAATCAAGGGAAAACAAGTTTGGAAAATTCACTTGGCGTTGGATCAATAATTTTGATGTGTTTGAAAATACTCCCTTAACTATTTATCTATATTTATTATTATTATTATCTATTTATTTAATTAATTGTAACAATAAAATAAATAAATAAATAAAAACCAATAATAATAAAAAAAATAAAGGGGTTTTGAAAATCCACTTGGCATTGGACCAAATATTTGTACACTTATAAAATATATTTAACATTGATATAATCATTCATTTAATTTTCAATTTAAACAAATAAACCAATAGTAATAAATATAAGTCTAAATGAGCAAAAATGGCAAAGATGAGTGCATGAGTATGAATGGCATGGTAATTAAACAATAAGATATAACTAATCAACTAAACATGATTTAAATTAATTACTTATAATAATATTAATAATAATAATAATAATAATAATAATAATAATAATAATAATAATAATAATAATATTAATAATAATAATAATAATAATAATAATAATAATAATAATAATAATAATAATAATAATAATAAAAGATAAAAAGAAAATATGAAAAAAAATAAATGGGATGAAAGAGAAATAAAGAAGATATCAGTTTAGCAAGCAAAATAAAAATAATATAACAAAAAATTACCCAATGTCTAACTTAAGCGAACAAAAGAAATATAGTAAAAAGAAAGAAAGTAAAATGGGAGTGAGAAAAGTAAAATGGATCTAATTATAAGCCCAATAGTGCTAGTCACACAGCACCATGTGGCACGCTCAACATGCATCATAAAAAAAAGAGAAATGAATGACTATGATTAATTCTGAGTTTCTTCAAGAACAATAACAACATTCTGAGTTTCATTAAATTAAGCAAATGAATAATAAAAATTCAACTATTCGATCTCACGAATATCATGGAAAACTCAAAATTAAAAAATAAGTCACAAAAAAAGAAAGAAAATTAAATCACATTAAATCATTTTTGTTCAAGGATGTTTACAAACACTTTAAACTCTTGATTTTGAATCAATGAAGTTTCCATGCTTAAGATACTAATCAAGTGTATAAACATAATGTAAAGAAATTTAAATAAACAAAAATTAATTCACATTTAATCACTTTTGTTCATGGAGGTTCAATAACACTTTTCAACTCTTGATTTAAAATCAATTGAGTTTTCATGAAAAATGGTGAAGATTAATGTACTAAATAAACGAAACAAGAATAAAAATGCAATACAATTAAATAGATGACAAGCATAAGATCCTACCTAAAATAAAATTCATTAAAGAAAGAAAGGAATGACTTTAAGAAAAATAAAGAGAGTTTTGCCTTAATTTTTGTGAATGATTGGTGATATATTTGTGAATAGGGGTGAAAATAGGCTAAATTAGGCTAGGCTTTATAAGGCATGAGTCTGACCTACGATAAACTTAAAAGGCCTGAGTCTGGCCTATGGCATATTATAGGCTCTCTTTTTTGTCCTGTCCTGACCTTTTTAAAAGTATGGTCTGACCTGAAAACTTATTTACAAACCTTTTTTTTATTAAGGTTCTCAATTATTTCATATTACTTAAGAAGCTTTATAGACTGACCTATATATGCATATATAAGCCGACTTATTTAGTATTTATTCTAATATATGCATATATAGGTCAATATATGTATCTTTTTTTCTAATATATATATATATATAAGTCAGTCTATAAGGCTTCATAGGACTTTTTAATAACCTAAGTCTGACCTATTTAATTAAATAGGCTTTTAAAAAAAACATAAACCTGACATTTTTATTAAAAAAGTCTGGTCTGACCGGACGTTAAGTAGCTCAGGCTATAGACCCTTGTGGTTTCAGGTTTCGGGCGCGAGTTTCACACTACCCAAACCTGCACCTACATTCGAACTCAAACTCAATCAACCCGGGTTCAGGTGCGGGTGGGTCCTGCAGGTTTGGGTTTGCCTGTCATCCCTAGTTGGTTGAGGCATATATCTTTCCCTCATGCAGCTGATTGGCAAGAGTAAAATACATTTTTGCCACTTTAAGGGATCTACAACAAAATATGCATCTAGATAACCACAATGCAAGAAACATAATATGTTCCTCAACAGTGACTTTAGTGGTACCAGTAGCATGGTATTCTTCGATGTAACTACTGAATCTGGCATGATTATTGTCGAAATAGATTATGTCGTCATCATTCTCGTTATGGTTTTGTTCATTTTGCATACATTTATTTATTTGATCATGCATTTTGGTCATTTATCGACATTTACATATCGTAACAAATTTAGGCCAAAGGTTCGATAATAATGGGTGTAATCAGGTCAAGTGGATTCTCAAGGAAGATATTATTTGGTAATTATTCGGGTTTATTTCTCATATTACCTGTGATGTACATCATCTATTTATTTGAGATTCATGGTTAGTTTGGAGAGTTGAATAATTGCCACTTAATTCAGAGGTTTGCTTGAATTCAAAGAAAATGACAAAATTGGAATAAAAAGAAGATTTCATTCATTTACCGGAAATTCATGGTTCGATACATATTTCTTGAGTTCAAATCAAAAGTATAGATTACAAGGAAAGAGAGTGAAAAATTACATCTTTTTGGTACAATTGACTTCTTGGTCAAAAGTTGACTTTTGGTTAGCTATCGAATATCGACTCGGTTTTGACTCCTGAATTTTCCTAGACATATTCTACAAGCATTTGATCAAGGTATTCATCATGATTCATCACAAATGGTTTATGTCATGATTATGTCAAATGATAATTTTCAACAAATTTTATCTCCTATCAAGTTTCACTTCTATGATTTGTTCAACACTTTCCAACATTGTTTCAAGCCCAAAAAATTCAGAATTTCATCCATGAGTTTACACATTCGAAAAGTGCTTATTTTCAACACGAAACCATTTTCCAAAAGCACTTCAAATCATGGGATGATTTACTAAAAGTTCAAGCCAAAAATGGTAGAAAAATCAAGTCAAAAGTATTCAAATTCAAGTTAATTACCAGTGACTATTTGCCTTACATCCTAACTTAATAATTTTGCTAAACTCAAACATCATTGGTCTCTAACTACCTCATTTCTCGCAGTCATCCAATTACTCAATCAACCCTTAACTACCATAACTTCCAAACTAACACAAAACTTCTAAACAAACACAAATTTCAACTTCCATTTTCAATCCAATTTTCATTTAATCCTAACTATTCTTAACAATTAATCCAAAGGTCAAAATCAGTGATCCGCAACTAAAGATTCAATTAATTTCTAACCCTTGATAAACTCATTACTTGAATCACAATCCTGTTGGATTTATTAATTCAGCGTCACCCTTAGGGATTCGATGGGCTTAACATCCCAACCCATGGCGCTTAATAGGCGCAGCCCCTTGAAAGACTCTATACTATAAGGAAATAAAGTTGCGCCTTCACTAACAGCAATTGCTTTTAGTGCAGTGGTAAGCGCTTGATCCTACAAGTGGTATCAGAGCCAGGTCATGGGTTCGAATCCCCCCGGCTGACACTGGGGGGAGATTGTTGGATTTATTAATTCAGCGTCACCCTTAGGGATTCGATGGGCTTAACATCCCAACCCATGGCGCTTAATAGGCGCAGCCCCTTGAAAGACTCTATACTATAAGGAAATAAAGTTGCGCCTTCACTAACAGCAATTGCTTTTAGTGCAGTGGTAAGCGCTTGATCCTACAAATCCAAGGATGATTATTCATTTATAAAGTCTATATAAACATGTCATTTCTCACAATTTTGGGAGCTAGCTAACCTAATTAACCTAACTTAAAAAAATTCACAATAGCCATTATTTTTCACCATTTTTTCTTTTCAATTTCTCTCTAAATTCATCTTCTCTCTCACCCTCGCCAAAATTCATCTTCATCACTATTTAGAACTTCATATTGAAATTCTAAAATGGTGAAACTTAGCTACAATCCAATTTCAACAAATCATCAATCAACGATTCAAACATTATCCCCAATAATCATCATCTAAAATTTATCAAGATGTATATGGTTCCAAATCTTGGATTGGGGTTTTTTCCGCAATGGAACCCCATCAGTTGTCTCGCTTTCTTTCTTGTATGAAATTTGTTTCTAGTAAAAAAAAAAGTTTATCAAGATTCATCAACAATCAGCATCTAAGGTTCATCAATTCAAGCTTATTCATCAATATTCTACATTCATGATTCATCTTCTACATTCATTCATCATCAAAAATAATTATCAAGGTTAAAAGTTAATTGGATAAAATGAACGTATTCTTGAAATTTTTCGTATTTCTCTTCGACACTTCGATTTGCAACACCAACCAGAACAAACCTCTGTTTTGTTAAAACTCATTTATCTCTTTCACATTTTTCCATAAATTATTGGTGTTTTCTAATTGATTAATTTAAGCTACTGTTTTGGAATGACTTATTAGATAAAAACTTATTTTGGCATGAAACACATAAACTTGAAAATAGTGATATTTTAATTCCTAACTATTAATAACATATAATATATCATTAGAAGCGATTTTTCGTCATGATTTTGAATATGTCATTACTTTTTCACAAACCAATATAACGAATAAGAATCGATCGATTCTTTATACACTTTGTTCTTCATCTTTTCCCCGATTCTTCAAAATTCATGACTCACTTGCAAAATTCAGTCACATATTTGAATTCCATGTAAAAAATAGAGTTCGATGATATATAATTTACATATTATTTTTTATTTATTTATTGATTTTTAGTAGATCGAAATTCAAGAATGTATGAGAATCTATAATATAGTAATTCCAGTTGTTCTGGATAAACCCATCTTACCCTTACTAATTAATCTGCCATGTCACTAAAATGGGGTCATTTTGTGTCTAATTTCAACTTTATCCAACCAAATGAAGAGTTAATTGAATTCAAACTGCTCTAATTGCAAGAGTTACACCTGCTTGTGCCTAAAAAGTAACCAAAACACACATTTTGCAACCACACTGTCCTTTTCCGTACAACTCCCATTTGCCTTTTCGATACAATAATCGAGAATGTGCTTGCTGCAATTAGACATGGAGGCGGGTTGAGAAATATGTAAATTATCAGGGGTATTTGCAGGCCAAAACCAACCAAATGCAATTTTAATCTGTCTCAGTTCAATCTTAACTTCTGGTTTGAGGTACTAATGCACTACTAAACTGCAAATGTAGTCCGATCTGAACCATAAAAATACAATGGATTCAATCTGAACCATAAAAAGCTCAAACCTGCAACTGAAAAGCTCATTGAAAAAATGGACTCACTTGTGAAAAGTACAATTTGCTGCAAAATCTGTACATACCGCACATAAACCAACAAAAAACCTATTTCCCTCTCTCACAGCTACCAACGAAAAACCTGCTCAAAATTTGAAATTCAAATCTCAAATTTTTATCACACTTTCTCCTTCTCTAATCTCTATCATCTTTTCTCTCAACACTTCTTTCTCTTCTTCTTCCTTCTTTCGTCTTCCTCTTCTCACAACAACAGATCCTTACTCACTAACTCCTTCATGTTCTCGCTTTCTTATATGAAAACTCTCTTTTTTCTATTGATTTTGAAAATGAGAGAGAGGGGATATTGTGAAAACATATGCACAACTGCAACTTTTTGTTTGTCAGGTTTTTTTATGAGACTGGGTGTTAGTGTATCAGATTTTGTATTAGTGTTATTGATCAAGATTATTTGTTGTTGTTGTGTTATTTTGACTGATGTTTGTTGTCATTTGTATGCAGATTGGACCAAGTGATGCTCCGACAGGTATGCGATGCTCTTTGTACATCTCTTGTGATTTAAATGTCATGTTGAACAAACTGGTTGATAGATCTGTCAATGTCACTGATTTATTTTAGCTTTAGCTAGGTTGGGGGATCACTAAATCACTGGTTATTTAGGCAAATAGGGTATTAGATCACTGAATCACTGGTTTTCTATTCATATTGTTCAAGAAACCTAGGCCTGATAGTAGATATTTTTCAATATGGGGTTCATCTTGCTATTATGGCGGTACAGGATTTGGTGGCAGACGAAATTTATGGAATAAGATATGTATTTCAGGTTGGAAGAGCCTTTAACAATGTAGTAAGAGATAAGAATAAGCTGGTTGGAAATCGAGATCTTGTGCAACAAAAAGTTGAAACAACTGATCTTAAAACTGAAAAGGTGAATGATGTTGTAATTGAATGGCTAAAACAAATGTAACATACTGATACAGGAGGTGGAGAATCCCAAAATAAAACCAAGACCAAGATCATGGTGTGAATATTGGCAACATATTATGAGCATGGTTGCACCAAGATCCCATTCCATTGGTGCGGGTGTATATCAAGTTTTCAATCTTTTAGTGAAGGCTAAAACACCTTATTCTGTAGCAACTGCCAAGGAAGATCTTTTAGTAATAGCTTATGGCACAAGTTCAGCTACCAGTGAGAGTGTGCCTTCTTCTGTTGAAGAGAATACCAATGGTTCTACACAGGTGTCTGCTTGTGCTTCAGCTGATGGACCTGTTACTCAAAAAGGGTGCTTCAAAATTAGGCATTGGGGTTGTAACTTCAAGGACTGGGCTGCAAGGAATGGATAGAATTGAATCTGCAAGTTGCAGTACATATTGTGGCAGATTGTGATGCACATGGGCACTAAAATAACAACAGATGATAATGCTTCAACTGATGCAATGGATGTCTTCCGCAACCCCGGGTAAGTATATAAACACATAAGGTTATATATAATTATTGTTACTTGGTTCGTTTATTACTCGATTGCCTCTTTGCAGTCAGTAATTGAGGGTCATTGCAGGAAATAATGATTCCCAAATTCAATGAGTCTTTTACTCACTGGTAACTTCGGAATTGCGGTTACGTTGCAAACCTTTATATCGGGAAAAGTGTGGCTGATACAACTTATATTCAAATAATTGTTACCTTTTGTGTTTACTTTAAGAACTTGATACTCAACTTAGTTTTGAAAGTTCCCTTAATAAGTAGTGTATTTATTGTATCCATGTTGTGTATGAATGATGTTAAAATACACTTTAGTATGGATGTGTCTATCTCTAACAATGCTGGAAACTCCGGTATTTGCTTATCTTTGACTGCAAGTGATTAAACACGATAAACACGGTAAAGTTTCCCTCTATAACCATTGGCTGCACATTTCAAACAATGCCAGGTATTGAATTAGAAGTAGCATTATATGCATCCATAGGTGGCCTAAAATTCTTTGGACTTGGCAGTAGCCTTCTGAAGCACAGATCTGTTTAGATTAAGTTTTAGAAAATATGTACTCTTAAGTTTTAACTAAACTTTATGGAAATGTCAACAACTTAGCTTTATGAAAACTGATATTAAGGACCAAGTTAAGAAATATGTAATCTTAAGCCTTATTATTATTATTATTATTATTATTATTATTATTATTATTATTATTATTATTATTATTATTACTGTTGTGGATTGTTTGTTTCCATGTGTGTGTGACAGACTGATAAGGCTTCAAAGCAAGATGAATCTATTGAATACCTTCAACAACTTAAGCTCCAAGTACAGGTTTGAATCTCTTTTTATTTACAACTATTGTTGTTTCTGTTATTATTACTACTATTATTGAATAGGATTAGTATGAAATGGAGTTTTGCTTATGATTAATGAAAAACCATCAGTGTAAGGAAATTAGGCCGAATTCCCTTTAGCACGGGTTTAGAAAAGGACTTCTCAAAGAGGAGACCAGGTAAATGCAATTTAAAAGGAAACCTTATTGATTTGTGTGTCATCCTTGCACTTATGCATAGGTCGTGTTAATCTTCACTATGATGTTCGTAAAATATTTTAGATGTTTCAACTTTCGTCGTAAATTTTCACTTCATGTGAATTCATAATTTGAGTTGTAAGCAAGATCTGTCTGATAATAATTGTGGCTCTTGCTTGCAAAGCATTTTCCAAATAAGTAAATTCTGGAAAGAGCTTACGTTCCATCTAAATAAGTTGGAGGGTGTCGCTCCCGGGATTTTCATCCTAGTACAAATGCGAAAGTGGCGCGGAAAGGTTAGAGTCGCCAGCCAGACATTTTTATCCCGAATGAATGGGAAAGGTAATGTTGCACAAACCTGAGGAAGAAGGAAAGGACAAGGCCTTGCGAACCAAAGATCTGAGTTCGGGAGTCGGTTACGAATTGAGAAGGTATTAGCACCCCAATCCGTCCGTCGTACCCAACGGGATCCACGCTTGCTTGCTTTGTTTCAAAGGGTGAGAAATAAGATGCTGCTGAATAAAACCGCTAACTGGATTGGGAATGAGAAATGAGAAAAGAACTGAAATAAGAAAATGGAAAGAAAGGGGGAAATGCAGGGAAAATAAAGAATGTGCTCGAACGGGCCCTACCCCGCTGCCTACGTACCTCATCGGGATAATGAGGATCAGAGTCGACGTAGTTCGCCTAACTAAGGCGGGAACTATTTGTTTGTGTTTTTTTACAGCTGGAACTGCGTATGTCTATGCTCAGGTGTTGCAGGCTCGTCTGGTACGAGTGCGTTTACCGTCTTGCAAATGAGACAAGTCGCCGCGAGTTCGCGTTGTGAGTGGATGAGATGGGAAGAGAAGTTCCCGCAGGATAGTCGCTTGTTATTTGTTTTTGTCTTTTAAAAGAGAAGTATTTTGAATTTGTTTGTGAACGGTCTTGTACTAAGACCTATCCATCGCGGGAAGTATTTACACCTCGCCCCGAAACAGGACGCGTATAAACACTCCGCAACAAAGTCTCGTGTCGTACAAGATTGTTCGGTTTTTATTAAGTATTTTATTGCTTTTCTTTTGAGATGAGAAAGAATGACTCAAATTGCAAAAGGCAAAAATCTAAGGGACTAAGACTCAATCCTAATTTTGTTTATTTATTTACAAGTGGCTCTATGGTTTGTGAGGTTTCTAAGCCTAATGGAAACTTAAAAAACTACTAGAATTCAACTTACTTCTTAATGAAGTTAAGTTGATTCTAAGAACAATGGGGAAACCTATACAAGTTATAAAATCAAGATAAAGCAAAACAATGAAATTGAATTAAGAAATAAATTCTAAACAAATGCACTTAGAGGCATGAATTAAAAAAAAAAGTCTATTTTTATTTATTCTACTTCTACATGGAAATGAAATTTCAAGCCTAAGTACTAAATCTAAATCAAACCTAATGCTCATCTAAAAAAATGAATTTTAACTAGCCTAAGTCTAAATTATTCTATGACTAAATCTAACCTAGACTATTATTATTTTTTGAATTATTTCTAACTATGATTAACTAATGGGATTTATGCATAACTAGGCCTAAAACTAATATTCTAAAAAATATTAAAACCTCTAGAAAAATTATGACAATTAAACTATAGGGTCTTATCACCATCTAAAATATTATATTAAGAGGGATTCTAAAAAATCTTATTTTTTCTATGCCTAACAATTATTTAATTTCAGCTAAGATTAACCATTATTTCCTAAGGATTACTCCACTAAAACCTAAGATAAAAGGTCCTAAAAATTCCATAAAAAATATCCTAAGAACTATTATGAGTCCTCTAATTACAGAAAAAAGAATGGCTCAAAAAAGTTGCTGGAAGTTACTTAAATAAAATGAACAAAATCCAGCATAATTAAAAGAAGTCCAATAAAAGCTAATTACAAGAAAATTCAGAATTAAGTTAAAAATAATGCCAAATTCAGAAAATAAAAGTGTCACAAATTTCTAAATTGATTTATTTAACTACTGGAATTTTTGGGGAATTTTCTAATAATTTTTACTATTTTATTGGATTTAATTTGAAACTATAATTAAAACTAAAATTAAATCTAAAAAGAAAATTGGAGGGGGTGAAAAGAGTAAGTTTTTACAGTGCTTTTCTAATGGGCTTTAAAAATGGTGGTGCTGATAGCAATGGGCTAAGACCCAAAACGCAGGAGAGTGAGGGGAGTGCTGGAAGTGATTTTTTTAGCTTGTTTTGTTAATGGGCTTGAAACGGGGGGTGTTAGTAGAACAATCATAAGGCCCATGCGCAGGCAGGTCTAGGAGAGGTGAGAAGAATAACCTTTTTCTGTTGTTTTCTACATGGGCCCTAAAAATGGGTGTGGATATCAAAAAATCCTAGGCCCAGTTCGTAAAAAGCCCAGGGGGTACCAAAATCAATTTTTTATGCTGTTTATTTAAAGAGCTTATGAGAGGAGGTGAGAATAGAAAAAGAATCGATCCAATTCAGAAATCAAAGAGATTAATGGGGATTAATTGTTTTTGATAACACTCTTTTAATGTCAATTACCCTGATTTAATTCAAGATTAATACCAAAATTAATTTATAATCAAACTATAATATACAAAATAACATAACAATCAAAACATGTTCAAACTTTCATCTTCCCCAAATCTGCCTCACACAAACCCTAGCCTCTCTTTCTTCTTCCCCAGGCCGCCGCCGCACCCTTCTCACCTTTCCCCTTTCTT
The DNA here is from genome assembly GCA_963966055.1 of Lathyrus aphaca. Taxonomy (NCBI): domain Eukaryota; kingdom Viridiplantae; phylum Streptophyta; class Magnoliopsida; order Fabales; family Fabaceae; genus Lathyrus; species Lathyrus aphaca. The sequence continues at coordinate 50,559,174 of OZ014520.1, forward strand.
CCGATCAACCTAAAACCGTCATCATCTTCTTCTCTTCTCCGCCACTCACCCTGCTTCTTCCTTTTTCGCCGCGGCCTCTTCCAATCTCAATCGGCTTCAACGTCGTCCAAACTCTCCGCCGCCGTCAAGACCTCCTACTACCTTCAAAGCCTAAACCTAAACCTAATTGTTGTCGCCGCTTAAACCTTGCCCGAAATCCTCCTCGACACACCTCCGTGAACAAAGCTCACTAAATCCCCTGCCAATCCTAGATCTGCCATCAATTATATCCCTATTCTACTCTACACTAAAGTGAAGCAAGCAGCAACAAGCATATAAATTCCGAGCAATGACAAATATCACCTAAATGATATGTCGAAGGAGCGTACCTGTCAATCGAGGTTACGAACAAAGAGCTCACAGTGACATTCGCTTCACGTATCACCTTGAAATCTCCTTCCTCCTTCTGCGGATCCGCCCTGCCGAAGTTGATGATGTTAATGATAATGCTCTGTGAGTCTTATTCGACGAAGAAGCTGAAACAGATCGGCGAACTGTTGCAGCGTGAAGAGACAGCAGCTTTGGTTCGGTATCGAGATTTCCGCTTCTTTTTGTTTCGGTTATGACTTCTTCTAATCCCTTCTTCTCAATGATTCACAGTGTTGATTGAGTTGTCATATTAAATTTGTGCGAGGGTGAGGATTACAATGCTGTGAATTCTCGAGTCTGCTTCTGAATTGTCAAATGGCAGCTTTGTTCAGGTACAAACTTCGTCGCGTCTGTATCATTCTTCTCTTTCAATTTTGTTCTCGAGTCTCCACTGCGTAAATTTCAGGTTGCTATCTTGATTCTGAGTTGCTGTTAAACTCTTTGTGTAGGTTAAATTCGATATCTCTCGGAGATGTCGACGATGATGATGCAGACTGCTTGATGATCATGTGCAGGAGAAAATCATGGAAGGTGAAGAATGGAAGGGTGACGATTGATGGTGAAGTTGGATAGAATGATGAAGAAGTTGAGATTGAAAAGAAAAATGGGAGAGGAAGAAGAGAGGGTCATCAAGGAAAGAAGAGTGGAAAAGAAAGAAAAAATGGTAGAGAGAAACAATGGTGAAGTGTGTATGAAGATTGTCGAAGAAGAAAATTGAATGAGGAGCTGTTTGATTTATAGCAAATGCCTTGAGGATGGTTCTAGAAGTTTCAGGTAATAAAATCAGTTTCAATTCTGTTATTTTTGTTAGAATTCAGTTAGGACAGCTTTATGAATTCTGTTAGTGAATTGGTTAGAAGGAAAAAAAACAATTAGAATCAATTATAATTCTGCCATACTTTCTTTTCATTTTCTAATTCGAATTTGTGACACCATTTTTCTTCTGAACTTTTTCCTGATAAAAAGTAATCAATCCCCTGTTTATGTGGTGAGCCTCCTATTGATTTTCCTTCTATTCTTTGAACTTTATTTTTTTTCTTGCAGTGATGTTCATGGTATGAGGAAGTTTGGTTGAGAGCTGAAGAGAATTTGGAAAAAGCTTTAGAGTTGGGAAGGTTGCCACTGCGAGAGTCTCATCATGGTGACTTTAGAAGATGAATTTTCCCTGCTAATAGTTCAGATTATGGAAAAAGATCCAGCCCCTTTTTCTCCCTACTGCATAATGATACGAAGTTGCATCGAAACTGATGAGAAGTCTTCCTTTTTGTGACAGTTATAACGAGTCTCATATTGTGGTTATCGAAGCAAGTTGATGAGAAAAAATGTGACCAGCCTTGCTCAGCGAGCATTTGTATGAAGGTGACCATCCCGTAACTCTTTTTCTTTTTGTTAATTCCCAATTCTGCCTCTTCTCGCATTGTAATGCTATGCTCTTAACACTGTTCTTTGTATCACCTTATGTCTCTAGTAAATGCTCTCATAAGTGCCATGTAACTAATCGACACAACATTCTTGTTTGTATTTCAGATGAAAAGGCTTGCTACGGGCTATGAAGGAAAAGAAACCTATGTTGTCTTTGAGATTAGAGAAATTTCCGTCCGTGGAATAAGGCTTGAATTCTTTAAAGTTTCGGTGCTTTTGTGAGAGGTGAAAAGAATGATCTCGCACTTCAAAGTTGTAATAGTTATTTATGTAAATAAGACCTGATGTAGTTTTAAATATCACTCAAAACACATTGGCTTTGGATGTTTGGATTGTAAATAGAACAATACATTCGTGCAAGAATCATATTCAAGACTCTTTTCTCTCTCTCTTTTGTTTGAACTATTCATTATAATACATCTGTGGCACGAACAAAATGAATAATATGACCTCACACACAGAGAGTCACGAAAAACAACCCTAATGTCCTCTTGATTTTTTTGCTTAGATTTATGACTCCAATGAACAATCTCACATCATCATGTGCACCCTTAATCTAAAGAAAAAACCAACCTTAATTTAATGAATTCAAACCTTCCCAAAACGATTTACCAAGGCTTCTTTCAAACGAATACCACCAAGCTCGTATGAATAAAAAGAAACGCATATAGCATCCAAACAAGATTTCTTCCATTTTACATGATAATGCGCTCTAAATCTCGACATTAAACCAAATATTAATGGTTCTATACGGATATTGGATAGCATAATTATGGTGTCGAAAGACGTAGAGATGAAGTTTGAAAATCAAATGAAGGAGAAGCCTTGAGATATGGATTCATAATTGATCAAAATTTTATGTAACCTTGATTTGGATGTTGCGTTAACTTTGTAAACATGGGCAGTTGTAGTTCCACAAATGGTACCTTGGAATTTCAAATGAATTTGAGACCTTATAGGCCACAAGTAAACTTCCACCTCTCTTTTGCTCTCATAAAATCTGAATTAGACTGCAACAAGAACACTTCATTTACACCTTGATGCCAAATGTCCTTATTTCCTCGTAATTCACCCATTCAATAGATAGTAGCCTCAAAGCATTCGCTTTGAGGAAACCTTGAAGATGAATATGCCATCAAGGCAACCAATATGTCCAAGAAAACCCTCGCCAGGAAATCCTAATACCATGACTTTCACTGAAGCTCTTGTAACTTAGTAAGACGCCCGTAGTAATAAGGACCCATTGTTGGTCTCAACCTTGAGAGTGATGGCCAGAGAAACCACTAATGAACTGGGAGATTCGAGCCACAAAAGAAAAACTGATCCCATGCCTTAGGATTTCATGAAAATGCATGGTTGTGATATTATGATCTAATGGAAGAATGCAAATGATACGTGAAGCATAAGCCAGTTGAGGTAATAAGAATGAGGGCAAATTTTGAGGTATTACAGCTGCCCCTATTCAATCATCTGCAACCCTGAACGAATAATTGCAACGGCTTTTAGACGTTCAAGGTATGGAGTGATTGAATACTCGAATAAAACCTGAAAATTTGCACACTGAAGGCAACAGAAATGCCAACTGCCCATTTATTTATTTATGTATTTTTTGATTTTGACCTCTGAATAGGCAGCGAAAATAGAACCAGGTGGAATAGAATCAATGCAATCACTGCGACTGCTGAACGAACCGAAACCACAAGGAGGGTGCCTGTTGGCGAAACAGGACTTAACGCAACATCAACCGATTTACGACTCAAATAATATCAACCAATCTAACACGGAGATGGTATCAACCGATCCACCCCGGAAACGTGAGAATGTAATATCATCCGATTTACAACTCGAAGAGAAATGATATCAACCGATTCATAACTCAAATATGATCAACCGATCTAACACGGAAATGGTATCAACCGATCCACCCCGGAAACGCGAGAATGTAATATCATCCGATTTACAACTCGAAGAGAAATGATATCAACCGATTCATAACTCAAATAAGATCAACCGATCTACACGGAAATGGTATCAACCGATCCATCCCGGAAACACGAGAATGTAATATCATCCGATTTACAACTCGAAGAGAAATGATATCAACCGATTCATAACTCAAATAAGATCAACCGATCTAACACGGAGATGGTATCAACCGATCCACCCCGGAAACGCGAGAATGTAATATCATCCGATTTACAACTCGAAGAGAAATGATATCAACCGATTCACGACTCAAATAAGATCAACCGATCTAACATGGAGATGGTATCAACCGATCCATAACCAAGAAAAACAGGATCATTGTACTTAAATGATAACCCGAGACGCGACCGTTGTACTTAAACGGAGACGCGAAAAAATGAGACTGTTGTACTGAAACAAGACTCAAAGACGAGACCATTGTACTTAAATGGAGACTCGAAAGGAACAGGATCGTTGTACTTAAACGAGAGCCCAAGACGCGGCCATTGTACTGAAACGGAGACACGAAGAAATGAGACTGTTGTACTGAAACAAGACTCAAAGACGAGACCATTGTACTTAAATGGAGACTCGAAAGGAACGGGATCATTGTACTTAAACGAGAGCCCAAGACGCGACCATTATACTGAAACGGAGACGCGAAGAAATGAGACTGTTGTACTGAAACAAGACTCAATTGGGGATAACAACAAGACGTGGTAGAAGTAACCACCCTGGGAAAACGAAGTTGCATTCTGTGGGGAATACTTCAATTTGATTGGAGATGTAACAGGTCTTATGTAATATACCTCAAAACTGGCCCATGCTGGTATGCATATGTTTGGATTTATGGCGCAATGCTCCATAATGATGGAAATGCTACGCTTTGGAGGATGAAAATGTAATGTTGATTACTGGATGCAAATGCAAAGGGGTCTCTTGATGGGGAGATAATAGATATCCCAGATGGCTTGACTGGGAGGTACTGATGATCACTGCATTGATCTGATTGATCTTTGTGAGAAGAAGACAACTTTGCGGGGAAGGCTGTCAATGATACACCGGCTCTGAACTGCCGCCATTGCCAAAAATAAATTGGACTTTGAGATTGGAGAGCCAAGACCCTGCTGGAGATGGACTCTTCTTGAACTCTGACGGGGAAGTGAGGACCTTCCTGACTTGGCTGAGAACCCAAGGTATGATACTGCTGAGGAAGCAATTGCTGGGGAGGCAAGACACTCCTTATACTGCTGAAAATTGCCCCTGTTTGAAGGGAAACTCCTGCTTGGGGATAACACCCACCTTCTGCTACCTTGCTGGGAGAAATTTCGACTTCCACATTACTGGGGATGACGGGTGATATCAATGATAAAGCTTCCTGCTAAAGATAAAAGCTCAAGCTGCCACTTGCTGGGGATAAGAGATAAATCCTCTCGTGTTGGGAATGAGAGATGTAAGGCGTTTCATGCTGGGGATGAGAGACGCTGATACCCTTCTGATCAAGAAGTAACTTTCTCTTTGCCACACAGCTGGAGAAGGGATTGTCTAATGAGACTAGCTAAGACATTTTGATCAATGAAGCTTGCTGATGAAATAACTCTTGAAGTACTGTGCTGACAATGGCTTTGCCCCTAGCCCCGGGTTGATAGGTTGTCAACTAATCATGAGTGAACAATGGTTCTTTACAATCTTCAACTCTCCTTCTACTAGGATCTATCAAAAGATAATGTCTCAAGAGGATTTTACAGAAAACTGGCATACGAGATGCCTCAGTGTCTTCAAACTCTTGGAGAGATTCGTCGGATCTCGAAATAACTGCCCCAGACTGCATGGTTTGTGCAAGAATTTGCCTCGCAAGGATTCATGAAGAACCTCATATCACTGTGAGATATTCTGCCCCAGTATATTGATCTCCGGATAGGTTCTTTTGATAAACCGTCTTCGGGAGAGAATAACTTCTAGTGCTCTTGGGGTGGCCTGCCCCAGTACGAGCCTTGAAGTGATCACCTCTGAATGACTGTGCTTTGAAGAAAACACCCAGATCCATTGTTCTTTGAGAGATTGGATCTCGAAGTAATTGCCCCAGTTTGGCTAAAATTTGAATGCATGCATCAGACTAATGGCTTTTTGAGAGATTTGAATCTCGAAGTGATTGCCCCGGCTTGGCTGAACTTTGAAGAGATTGCTCGACATGACTTCCCCAGATTAGTTGGCTCTTACCACAACTGTTGGAAAAGTCCCTACTCAATGGAGTTTTCTTGAAAAGTGCACCTCAACAGATTGTCCTTCGGAAGTTTCAGACTTCTCAACTTGGCAAGATTAAGCTCCTGGACTGAGATTCCATACATGGACTTTTATGATGCCAAACAAATGTATGCAAGCAGAAAAGGTTTATTTTAAGAATGAAAATTCTAATGCAACACACATATTAATCTTGAAGTTTTACTGAAAAAGATGTCGCAAACCTTTGTGAGTGAATCATTGGTTAAGATACGACATTGATTTTTGATGAATAGAAAGCATGCACATGCAACACCAACAAAGATCTTTCAACACCACTCATAGGAGTCAGGAACGCGGTCTTGTGGTAGTACGCTCTTGAAATAACCCTATTTCAGTTAGGACTTTTGAGGGTTGTATCGTGGCCTGGTTCACGGTTACAAAAACAAAGGATATAGGCTCGAAATTTATTTGTGCCCACCCATCTTCGTGATGTTCTTCATTCCTATTTTCAGCTAGCTTTCACAAGCGCTCACCTCTCAAAAAAAAGGTTTTGTGATGGTTGAGGAACCAATTACACTAACGGTTTAAGCACCAATTAGGTTGTCATTTGGAGTCAGCCACCCCTATTTCTTTTGTATCTGTATAACACGACTTTGTTCTTGTTCAAGGATCTTTCTTGTGTAATCCTTTACGTCTTTTGATTTTGCATTATTTTTCTTATCCCTAACTTTTGTCTGGACTGATTCTTGTGAATCTTTGATTGTGAAGTCCAGCGGGATGCCCTATTTTTTGCCTAAGTCGCTTGTTTTCAAGTTTCGACTTAGCGGGCTTTCTCATTCATTTTTTTTAATTCTTCTTTTTTGAACAAATCGTGTGACACTGTTTGTCTTGATTGCTTTGAAAGTGTCGTGACTGTCTCACTTCTTGGTTGAGGAAGGATAACCTTTGTGGTTTCCGGTCTCTGGACCTCTTGATTGGGATAACCATTGTGGTTCCTGGTCATTGGACCTCTCGATTTGGTACAACGAAAGGTAATGAATCCTCAGATTTGCACTCCTTTTCGAAATTTGAACGCTCAGTCAAACTAACTGACGCCTACCATGCCCCTAGGTTTAGTGCAAGGGTTTTTTCATGCAAAAAGAAACTCCTACTTCAAGGCTCAAATGGGTTGGCGAGGGTCTATCTCCCTTATATCTCCGGTGTTTAGGATTTGAAACAATGCCTGCACATCGTCAACAAGGTCTTTCTCAAAAGCACACAATTAGAGATTTTTGCGTTGTCATTTCGTCATCCTCCCTCATAGAGTTTAAGCACGACAGTTGGTGTTGCAATGCACAAACACAAAATCATGAGTGAATACGGATGGATTACTTCAAGAAAAACATGTGCATTTTATTATGGTTAACATTCAAAAACAAATAAATTTCATACAAGTAAACAAATGTTTAGCATATAAAAGAAACTACAAATGGAAATGCAGTAAAGAAACTGAATATAGCCGTAGTTGAGGAGCCTTGGCTCCGTCTGGACCCGTCAGTCTTGGATACTTTCAGCGATCAACAACTCTTTCACGGACTTGTAGTCTTAAATTCGCAGTGGTATAATTACCCACGACAATTATACCTCTTCTTCTAGTTGTTCTGACTCCGACACGAGACATCTGAAGAGGGAAGTGAAGCCGAGGAGTAAAGTTTCCCCATAAGGTTGCTCGGAAAGACCTGACGATCTTCTGCCTACGTATCTCCATTGACCCGAGACCAATGAAGAATCAGAGCGACGTAGTTCCCCTCAATAGGGATGAAACTGCACTGCAAAGACGCACCATTACCAAAACAAGAGTATCTGAATTACTTCTGGCTTCAAAACTTTGAATCAAAGAAAGTGTCATCTCTCTCATATGTTCGGTGCGAAGTTGATAGCTTTCGAGTCGATTAAGTCCTGCACTGTGTGGTGAAAAGCTTTACATCCATCAATATGATGCCCTGGCGCCCCAGAATGAAAATCACAGTTGACATTGGCATCCCATCCCTCCGGTAGTGGAAAAGGAGGTGGAGACAGCTTGCAAAGCCCAACCAACTTCAATTGAAGCAAATGTTGGAGAAGATCAGTGTAAGACATTGGCAAAGGGTCAAAAAATCTTTCTCTCCTTTGTTGCTGACCCTGTTGAGGATTATGCTGACGACGATTTTGCTGTCATGAACGCGTGGCACTTGGGATGATCATAGATGCCGTATGGTAACGTGAACCTTGATTTCTCTTCTTTCGCTGGACACAAACTGCCCCTGCTTCTTCGTACTGCTTCTTTTGCTCATTGGACAACAACTTCTTAGTTCCAGAAGTGGAGGCACCATTGACCTGAATCTTTCCTCGCTTCATCCAATTTTCAATTCTTTCACCAGTCAAGACGATATCAGAAAAACCATTAGCTGAACAGCTTGCCAAACGTTCAATGAAGTGCCCCGGGAGGGTATCCATGAATAGGTCTACCATTTCTCTCTCCTGTAATGATGGTTGTACTCTGGCTGCGACCTCGCGCCATCTCTGTGCGTACTCCTTAAAGCTCTCGGAGTTCTTTTGTGACATGCTCTGAAGCTGGGTTCGGTTGGGAGCCATGTCAATATTATACTGGTACTGCTTGAGAAAGGCTTCCCCAAGTTCCTTCCAATTACGGACATAGTTCTTTTCCAGCTTTATGTACCATTCTAACGAACCCCCGGAAAGGCTGTCTTGGAAGTGGTACATCCAAAGTTTCTCATCTTTCGTATGTGCAGCGATTTTGCGATGGAAGGCCTGCAAGTGCATTTTCGGGCAAGATCTACCACTGTACTTGTCGAAAACGGGAGGTCTGAACTTTGGAGGGATCACCAACCCTGAAACCAGTCCCATATCAGCAACATCAATGCCAAGGGTGTCTTTGCATTCTAAAGCCTTTACCTTCTCGGTTAGCATCTGAAAGTCCTGGTTATTGGCCCCAGAACCAAATCCCACATCTTCATTGAGAAAAGTAAATCGATCCTCCTGCCGGTCTGCTACATGAACAGGAATTGGACCAATGCCTTCAGGGATAGGAGGCCTATTATCCGTAGATGGGATGACTGTGTTGATCGGATTGCCTTCGGCGTCCAAGGTAACCATTGGAGGATCAACCTGTGGACGATTAAGCCTCAGCATGGCGGTTCTCATCTCTTGTTGCCCTTGCACTATACTCTGCATTGCTACCATGAACTCTCCCATCCGAGTGCGAAACTCGTTCAACTCGGTTTGTACTGTATTCATGATTTGACTCGGGTAGCGTACTGGTACGGCCGATACTTCCCCTGAAATGGTCAAATAAATTAGGAAATCCAGATAACTCGTTAGTATGCAAAAATGATATGCGTGAAAATGCCATGTCACTGATCCCACTTCATTCAGATCAGGGGACAGATACCCACGGAGTGCCACATCATAAGATAAACTCTGTGAGTGTGCAGGGAGAAAGTGCTGTGTATCGGGAATTCAAAATAAAATTGCCAGGATAGAAAAGTTGCAACAATGGTACCGACACACTTCCATAAAGCAAAGAATACACCAACATGCGAAACCTTATACAATTATTTGCCAACAATACTGAAATACAGGAAAATGTCGCAATCCACAACAGAAAAACAAAAGATTCCTTCAACAGCTCTGAAGGTAATCTAGAAACACAATAAAGCAAAATACATGTATCAAAGAAATCTACATCTCCTGATTTGAGCTTCGTGCAGTCTGCATGGCCAGCTGGATCAAAGGCTTCAGCTCCTGAGGTACCCTTCTGGTGTAATGATCCCTGAATCAATTAGATATTGGACATTTTGCTTGAAGGCTTTGCACTCATCGATGGTATGTCCAAATGTTCCAGAGTGGAACTCACATCTGAAATCCATATTGTAATCTGGGGGAATGGGGTAGGGTATTGGCAAGGCATTCCCTGGCTGAATCAAAGAATTCTCGAGCAAACGGGCAAACACTTGACTAGGAGTAAACACTTCTTCAACCTGCTTGAACTTGAGTCTCCCCTGTTGTTGATAATTCTGATGATGAGATGAATTCGAACACCTAGAGTTCTTCTGCACTTTCTTCTTTATGTCGGATCGGTGAATGGGTAAAGGTGCCTGGCACGATGTCTTCAAAACCCAGATCGGAGGCACACACCCCTGATTGGGGATAATTCTTATGGTAAGGAAAGGAGAAGTTCCTCCCAGTGATATGAAATCTTTTGACACATCCCCGCTGATCGGTGCGAACTCGATCACTTTTGCATCAATGAGCTCTTGAACTTGATGCTTAAGCCTTTTGCAGTTTTCCACATGGTGACCAGGTGCCCCAGAATGGAAAACACATCTGGCATTGGCGTCAAAATCTGGGGGATGCTTTTTGGATGTGGCTGCTACGGTGACAAGATCAACCGGATTAAGCTCGAGCAAACAAACAAGCAACTGTGCATATGACACCGGGATCAAATCAAACTTGGCTTTAGACGTCTTTGGCATTTGTCCGCCGCTTTTGCCTTTACCTTCCCTTTGATGAACTGGAAGAGTCTGCAAATTGAGAGGCTTAGTATCCCGAAGTTAAAGAGGGTTTCCGCGAAACGCTTCCTGATCTTGAAACAAAATCACCGAACTGGGATGACCACTAACTTCTGCAGTAATAAAGGGGAGGTGGTGCCCTTCTTGGAGCTTTGGGGCTTCCCTGATCTGGTTCTCCTGTCTCTTCAGTTGGTAAACCTCCTCCATCAATAGTGTGTGGTCATGGCACAAGGTCTGCATGTCCTCCGAAAGTTGATCCATTCGGACTTTCATTTCAGCTATTTCTGCCCTGCATTGTTCCATATCCACCCCTTGATGACTGTGATTCAAATTGGCCATTCTGAAGAGTAAACGAATCAGGATGAGAATCTGTCCCCGGACACCTGTAATGAGAGTAAGGATGCATGCAAATGCCATGTTCGATTATTTCCAAGGGATCCATCTGCTTTGATTCCAATTCGGATATAGGAGCAATAATGAAATGGTTCAAACATAGGATATTTGGAAATAGCCGAACATGTATGATAGAATGCTATGATGTTATGTATGCAACAGGCATGTGATCAGTGCAGTGTCTGCGATGTTCCAATCATATAATCAGGTGTCGGTGCAAGGTCTCAGAATCCATATATCACAATAATCATCCCTCTGATCCGGGATCCATAACTTAAGAACAGAAATCCAGATCACAAAACTGAACCAAAGGCAAAGTGGGTATGCTGAAGGTATCAGGGTTCCTGCAAACCTGTAAACCCCTCCCAATCTCACGGGTGTGCTACTCGGGTCAACATCACGGACTCTCAAAGCCGAATAGCAATAATACGTTCACCATTTCCGAGAAATGGCTCATGACCAAATCAGGGAATCGGTTTAGCATTATGTACTACTCAGGGAGGTCTCAGTTGAGTCCGGAAAAACAAGCATCCCTCACAAGTCTCCAGCTTCAAGCACTGAATCGAGAAACAATAGTACATTCATCCCGAAGGGTACAATACTATCGTCATACGAACAGTTTTGCTTTAACTGAATTCCTATGAGAGAACCAGGCCATCCTATGCGAGTTCCCAATGGACCCTCGGATGCGAGTGGGTTTGCCAACAAATGTGGTCTGCCACTGTCATCACTGGAGAGGGTTGTTTCCATTAAGGTCCTCGAAGATCGGTCACCAGATGCACATAACTATCAAGGTCGTACCCTGAAGTGAGGTAATCCCCACACAGAATAGTTCCAAGACGGTCGCAATCTGGGTGTGGAACACATCGCCACCCATCATGGTGAGATACCATAAGAGTACAATGTCTGTCCACGCTAATCCTATAGTGCACTCAAGCCGGGTATTTGGCTTATCTCATAGTAACTCCCAACCCACAGAAAAAATGAAAACCAGCACAGCCAGACAGTCCATTATAATATGATGCATGGAAAATAAAATACTGAAAGCGGTAAATAAATGCGATAAAATAAAGCTGTAAATAAAACTGTAAATAAAACAGTAAAGCTAAACTAAAGCACTCAGCAAACAAACACCCAAAGAAGCAAAACCAAAAAGGCGCTAGGATTGACTCTACAAGGGAAACCGGAAGAATCCTCCATCATCCCCAGCAGAGTCGCCAGCTGTCGCTCCCGGGATTTTCATCCTAGTACAAATGCGAAAGTGGCGCGGAAAGGTTAGAGTCGCCAGCCAGACATTTTTATCCCGAATGAATGGGAAAGGTAATGTTGCACAAACCTGAGGAAGAAGGAAAGGACAAGGCCTTGCGAACCAAAGATCTGAGTTCGGGAGTCGGTTACGAATTGAGAAGGTATTAGCACCCCAATCCGTCTGTCGTACCCGACGGGATCCACGCTTGCTTGCTTTGTTTCAAAGGGTGAGAAATAAGATGCTGCTGAATAAAACCGCTAACTGGATTGGGAATGAGAAATGAGAAAAGAACTGAAATAAGAAAATGGAAAGAAAGGGGGAAATGCAGGGAAAATAAAGAATGTGCTCGAACGGGCCCTACCCCGCTGCCTACGTACCTCATCGGGATAATGAGGATCAGAGTCGACGTAGTTCGCCTAACTAAGGCGGGAACTATTTGTTTGTGTTTTTTTACAGCTGGAACTGCGTATGTCTATGCTCAGGTGTTGCAGGCTCGTCTGGTACGAGTGCGTTTACCGTCTTGCAAATGAGACAAGTCGCCGCGAGTTCGCGTTGTGAGTGGATGAGATGGGAAGAGAAGTTCCCGCAGGATAGTCGCTTGTTATTTGTTTTTGTATTTTAAAAGAGAAGTATTTTGAATTTGTTTGTGAACGGTCTTGTACTAAGACCTATCCATCGCGGGAAGTATTTACACCTCGCCCCGAAACAGGACGCGTATAAACACTCCGCAACAAAGTCTCGTGTCGTACAAGATTGTTCGGTTTTTATTAAGTATTTTATTGCTTTTCTTTTGAGATGAGAAAGAATGACTCAAATTGCAAAAGGCAAAAATCTAAGGGACTAAGACTCAATCCTAATTTTGTTTATTTATTTACAAGTGGTCCTATGGTTTGTGAGGTTTCTAAGCCTAATGGAAACTTAAAAAGCTACTAGAATTCAACTTACTTCTTAATGAAGTTAAGTTGATTCTAAGAACAATGGGGAAACCTATACAAGTTATAAAATCAAGATAAAGCAAAACAATGAAATTGAATTAAGAAATAAATTCTAAACAAATGCACTTAGAGGCATGAATTAAAAAAAAAAATCTGTTTTTATTTATTCTACTTCTACATGGAAATGAAATTTCAAGCCTAAGTACTAAATCTAAATCAAACCTAATGCTCATCTAAAAAAATGAATTTTAACTAGCCTAAGTCTAAATTATTCTATGACTAAATCTAACATAGACTATTATTATTTTTTGAATTATTTCTAACTATGATTAACTAATGGGATTTATGCATAACTAGGCCTAAAACTAATATTCTAAAAAATATTAAAACCTCTAGAAAAATTATGACAATTAAACTATAGAGTCTTATCACCATCTAAAATATTATATTAAGAGGGATTCTAAAAAATCTTATTTTTTCTATGCCTAACAATTATTTAATTTCAGCTAAGATTAACCATTATTTCCTAAGGATTACTCCACTAAAACCTAAGATAAAAGGTCCTAAAAATTCCATAAAAAATATCCTAAGAACTATTATGAGTCCTCTAATTACAGAAAAAAGAATGGCTCAAAAAAGTTGCTGGAAGTTACTTAAATAAAATGAACAAAATCCAGCATAATTAAAAGAAGTCCAATAAAAGCTAATTACAAGAAAATTCAGAATTAAGTTAAAAATAATGCCAAATTCAGAAAATAAAAGTGTCACAAATTTCTAAATTGATTTATTTAACTACTGGAATTTCTGGGGAATTTTCTAATAATTTTTACTATTTTATTGGATTTAATTTGAAACTATAATTAAAACTAAAATTAAATCTAAAAAGAAAATTGGAGGGGGTGAAAAGAGTAAGTTTTTACAGTGCTTTTCTAATGGGCTTTAAAAATGGTGGTGCTGATAGCAATGGGCTAAGACCCAAAACGCAGGAGAGTGAGGGGAGTGCTGGAAGTGATTTTTTTAGCTTGTTTTGTTAATGGGCTTGAAACGGGGGGTGTTAGTAGAACAATCATAAGGCCCATGCGCAGGCAGGTCTAGGAGAGGTGAGAAGAATAACCTTTTTCTGTTGTTTTCTACATGGGCCCTAAAAATGGGTGTGGATATCAAAAAATCCTAGGCCCAGTTCGTAAAAAGCCCAGGGGGTACCAAAATCAATTTTTTATGCTGTTTATTTAAAGGGCTTATGAGAGGAGGTGAGAATAGAAAAAGAATCGATCCAATTCAGAAATCAAAGAGATTAATGGGGATTAATTGTTTTTGATAACACTCTTTTAATGTCAATTACCCTGATTTAATTCAAGATTAATACCAAAATTAATTTATAATCAAACTATAATATACAAAATAACATAACAATCAAAACACGTTCAAACTTTCATCTTCCCCAAATCTGCCTCACACAAACCCTAGCCTCTCTTTCTTCTTCCCCAGGCCGCCGCCGCACCCTTCTCACCTTTCCCCTTTCTTCCGATCAACCTAAAACCGTCATCATCTTCTTCTCTTCTCCGCCACTCACCCTGCTTCTTCCTTTTTCACCGCGGCCTCTTCCAATCTCAATCGGCTTCAACGTCGTCCAAACTCTCCGCCGCCGTCAAGACCTCCTACTACCTTCAAAGCCTAAACCTAAACCTAATTGTTGTCGCCGCTTAAACCTTGCCCGAAATCCTCCTCGACACACCTCCGTGAACAAAGCTCACTAAATCCCCTGCCAATCCTAGATCTGCCATCAATTATATCCCTATTCTACTCTACACTAAAGTGAAGCAAGCAGCAACAAGCATATAAATTCCGAGCAATGACAAATATCACCTAAATGATATGTCGAAGGAGCGTACCTGTCAATCGAGGTTACGAACAAAGAGCTCACAGTGACATTCGCTTCACGTATCACCTTGAAATCTCCTTCCTCCTTCTGCGGATCCGCCCTGCCGAAGTTGATGATGTTAATGATAATGCTCTGTGAGTCTTATTCGACGAAGAAGCTGAAACAGATCGGCGAACTGTTGCAGCGTGAAGAGACAGCAGCTTTGGTTCGGTATCGAGATTTCCGCTTCTTTTTGTTTCGGTTATGACTTCTTCTAATCCCTTCTTCTCAATGATTCACAGTGTTGATTGAGTTGTCATATTAAATTTGTGCGAGGGTGAGGATTACAATGCTGTGAATTCTCGAGTCTGCTTCTGAATTGTCAAATGGCAGCTTTGTTCAGGTACAAACTTCGTCGCGTCTGTATCATTCTTCTCTTTCAATTTTGTTCTCGAGTCTCCACTGCGTAAATTTCAGGTTGCTATCTTGATTCTGAGTTGCTGTTAAACTCTTTGTGTAGGTTAAATTCGATATCTCTCGGAGATGTCGACGATGATGATGCAGACTGCTTGATGATCATGTGCAGGAGAAAATCATGGAAGGTGAAGAATGGAAGGGTGACGATTGATGGTGAAGTTGGATAGAATGATGAAGAAGTTGAGATTGAAAAGAAAAATGGGAGAGGAAGAAGAGAGGGTCATCAAGGAAAGAAGAGTGGAAAAGAAAGAAAAAATGGTGGAGAGAAACAATGGTGAAGTGTGTATGAAGATTGTCGAAGAAGAAAATTGAATGAGGAGCTGTTTGATTTATAGCAAATTCCTTGAGGATGGTTCTAGAAGTTTCAGGTAATAAAATCAGTTTCAATTCTGTTATTTTTGTTAGAATTCAGTTAGGACAGCTTTATGAATTCTGTTAGTGAATTGGTTAGAAGGAAAAAAAACAATTAGAATCAATTATAATTCTGCCATACTTTCTTTTCATTTTCTAATTCGAATTTGTGACACCATTTTTCTTCTGAACTTTTTCCTGATAAAAAGTAATCAATCCCCTGTTTATGTGGTGAGCCTCCTATTGATTTTCCTTCTATTCTTTGAACTTTATTTTTTTTCTTGCAGTGATGTTCATGGTATGAGGAAGTTTGGTTGAGAGCTGAAGAGAATTTGGAAAAAGCTTTAGAATTGGGAAGGTTGCCACTGCGAGAGTCTCATCATGGTGACTTTAGAAGATGAATTTTCCCTGCTAATAGTTCAGATTATGGAAAAAGATCCAGCCCCTTTTTCTCCCTACTGCATAATGATACGAATTTGCATCGAAACTGATGAGAAGTCTTCCTTTTTGTGACAGTTATAACGAGTCTCATATTGTGGTTATCGAAGCAAGTTGATGAGAAAAAATGTGACCAGCCTTGCTCGGCGAGCATTTGTATGAAGGTGACCATCCCGTAACTCTTTTTCTTTTTGTTAATTCCCAATTCTGCCTCTTCTCGCATTGTAATGCTATGCTCTTAACACTGTTCTTTGTATCACCTTGTGTCTCTAGTAAATGCTCTCATAAGTGCCATGTAACTAATCGACACGACATTCTTGTTTGTATTTCAGATGAAAAGGCTTGCTACGGGCTATGAAGGAAAAGAAACCTATGCTGTCTTTGAGATTAGAGAAATTTCCGTCCGTGGAATAAGGCTTGAATTCTTTAAAGTTTCGGTGCTTTTGTGAGAGGTGAAAAGAATGATCTCGCACTTCAAAGTTGTAATAGTTATTTATGTAAATAAGACCTGATGTAGTTTTAAATATCACTCAAAACACATTGGCTTTGGATGTTTGGATTGTAAATAGAACAATACATTCGTGCAAGAATCATATTCAGGACTCTTTTCTCTCTCTCTTTTGTTTGAACTATTCATTATAATACATCTGTGGCACGAACAAAATGAATAATATGACCTCACACACAGAGAGTCACGAAAAACAACCATAATGTCCTCTTGATTTTTTTGCTTAGATTTATGACTCCAATGAACAATCTCACATCATCATGTGCACCCTTAATCTAAAGAAAAAACCAACCTTAATTTAATGAATTCAAACCTTCCCAAAACGATTTACCAAGGCTTCTTTCAAACGAATACCACCAAGCTCGTATGAATAAAAAGAAATGCATATAGCATCCAAACAAGACTTCTTCCATTTTACATGATAATGCGCTCTAAATATCGACATTAAACCAAATATTAATGGTTATATACGGATATTGGATAGCATAATTATGGTCTCGAAAGACGCAGAGACGAAGTTTGAAAATCAAATGAAGGAGAAGCCTTGAGATATGGATTCATAATTGATCAAAATTTTATGTAACCTTGATTTGGATGTTGCGTTAACTTTGTAAACATGGGCAGTTGTAGTTCCACAAATGGTACCTTGGAATTTCAAATGAATTTGAGACCTTATAGGCCACAAGTAAACTTCCACCTCTCTTTTGCTCTCATAAAATCTGAATTAGACTGCAACAAGAACACTTCATTTACACCTTGATGCCAAATGTCCTTATTTCCTCGTAATTCACCCATTCAATAGATAGTAGCCTCAAAGCGATGCTTTGAGGAAACCCTGAAGATGAATATGCCATCAAGGCAACCAATATGTCCAAGAAAACCCTCGCCAGGAAATCCTAATACCATGACTTTCACTGAAGCTCTTGTAACTTAGTGTCGCTCCCGATAAATGGGAATATGCCCAGATAAAGGTACAGACGCGAACGATCGGCGAGAGGGACAATGAGGACACACAGCCGTGAACTCACTGGAGATGAATAGAGTCGCCAGCTAGGCATTTTTATCCCGAAGGAAAGGCAATGCTGCATAGGCCTAGAAAAAGATGGATAAGACGGTTGCGAACCAGAGAGACTGAGAAAGGGGGTTGGTTACAACCTGGGAAGGTATTAGCACCCAGATTGTCCGTCGTACTCGACGGGATCCACGCTTAAAAAAATTTGTGTTTTAAAGGGGTAGTGTCAGTGCAATCTGTGTATAAAGAGCTGGAAAGATGATGTACAGGTGTCAGTGTAAAGAAAGAATGTGAAGTGTATAAATGTACAGTGTCAGTGTAAGGATGAGAGTATGCTCAAGATCATGAGGCTAAAAGAATGAAGCTGAAAGAGGGGGAATATACAGAGACTTTTGTTCGATAACTGTTAAGTTATGCCTACGTATCCTCTCGTGCAATGAGGAAGTCAGAACACCGTAGTTCGACCCAAAGAGACTGAAAGATGAATTGACTTGTGAACTGCTTGCTTGTCTATGCTCAAGTGTATGACCTGTTTGGCTCAGGTGCAAACTGTCTTGCATTAGACGGAAGAAGCAAGTTCTCGGTTGTGAGTGAATGAGATGAGAAAAGAATCCCGGAGGAGACGATTATTGTTTGTTTTTGTGTTTTCAGTCTTTTATTGCTTTTGAAAGTTTGTCATAAGTTAATGAGCTTAAGCCTAAACCAATGGATTTAGTAAACTCATCACATCTTCCCTCTGATTAGGGGTAATGAGAATACCTTAAGTGTGAAGTCAGATTCTCACACTTAATCACCTTTGATGTAGGGTTAAGATCATTAACCTACTTGTGATTATTTAGATGTTTTTGGTGTTTTTGTTTAGTGTGGAGTAATGAGATTAAGCCATAATCAAAGATTAAACAAACTCATTACACCATCCTAATAGAAGGATAATAGATGAGAGTGTTTAAGCTGAGGAAAGCTCCTCAACTTAATCCATGATTAGGGATTAAACTCATGACAAAACAAGCCTTTGATTAAGTGGATTTTATTTAATGATATGATGATGAAGTGGATTTTATGATTTGTAAGACAACTTGAGGGGGACTTGTCCATTAACACTAGGGTTAGTCCTTCTTAACCAATTAAGGAAGAATTAGAACCCTAATGCAAGGCCCAAGTTACAAGCTTGATGTCTTGATGATTATTAAGTGAATTGATTAAGGGAGTTAAACACATTAAGGGTTTAACACTTAGGATTAAAGTTATACACTCCATCCTAAGAGAAGGATGCAGGCATAAGCTTAATCACAAAGCCTTAAAGCCTTTAGGGTTTAGTCCCTGATTATGAGATGAGAATAGAAGACTCAAAAGAGACACAAAGGTGAAACTAAGAGGGGGGACTAATCAAAACCCTAATCATTGTCATGCTTGGTTGTTCCTAAGGTTTGTGAGGTTTTCAAGAGGAAGTCTTCAATGGAACCACCAGGAAGCAGATGAAAGGATCAAGAGAAGCAAAGCAACTTGCTTCATTCAAGAAGTCAAGTCACTTGAAGAAAGAAAGTGGGAAGGAGAAGAATGAGCAAGCTCAATCTCATACACATGTAAAAATGCAGCAATGGATGCAAGAGAGATGAAAAGAAAAGTTATGAGAAGTGAAGGCAAATTCACTTCTCAAAGTTACTTACCACCTGAAAGGTTAGAAAAGAAATGCAATGCAATGTAAAATGAGATGAGATGACATGATGAGAAACAAAACCAGAAGCATGTTGATGATGATGATGATGCTATGAGATGCTACAAACATAAAACAAGGCATGGACATGTTCATACAAGATCATGGATGCAAGTGATGCAAGTTAAGGAACATGAACATACATGAAAAGTTATGAAGCATACATGGCATACAACATGGCATATACATGATGCAATGATCAAACATGCTTGCAATATGTCTTATGATGTTCAATGAATCAAATGGAGACATGGAATGTCATGGCAAGTCATGTTATGCAAGGGAATGCAAGAAAGATGCAAATGGAAGCCCAAATTAGGGCTTATGAATCAAACATCAAACACAAACCAAAAACAGAAGCAAACCCTAAGATAAAAAATGGAAAATGCCACTCAAAAGACCTCTAATCTTATACTAAACCAAAGTCCAAAGGGGAGGTCTCAACTCTTAACCAATCTCAAGTTATGAATTTTACAAGTTATTAGGGTTTTTAGGGTTCCTAAACAAAAGAAATACCAAACAAATTGAAAATGAGGAATCAAACCATGGCCATTTAATCCTAGAAACTACATGCTAAACACAATGCAATGCAAGAAGAATCAATGTCCAACTCTTCATAGATAGGCAGAAATGATTTTTTGAACTTGGGATCAAAATAATGCACAAAAATGATTTTAATTCAATGAAAAATTCTCAAAATTCATCAAGATCAAAGAAGAAATTTGGTTTGAAGGTTGGACAATGTTTCTAAATGTCTTAGAACATTCCATGAATTTTTTGGTGATTTTTAGATACCTAAAAGTATTTTTAATTAATTAATTTCCATTAATCAATTAAAAATAATCTTTTAAATATTTAAAAATACTTTTTTAATGATAAAAATAAAAACAAAAATATTTTTGTGTCATAAAAATTAATAAAACTTATGAGAAAAAGTTTCATAATTTTTACACATTTTTTACTATTTTAAAATAATTGTGCAAGTTAAATGAAATAAATGAAAAATAAAAACAAATAAAAGGAAAGTCAAATGAGTGGAGGGCCAGGATGAGCTCTGGGTTTGAATTGGTTGACCAGCGCGCATCTGGACGGTTGTGGTTCACTCTGAGTTAATCCCAATTAATTAAATAAATAATGAAGATTAGGGCTAAGCAAAATGATCTGGGCCTTTCATTCGCGCGGTAAGTCAACTGGGTCAACCAATCCAACGCCCAGAATTCAAATGGAAATTAATTACAGGATTAGGGCACAAATGACATTCAGGCTGCCGGAGAAGACTTCCGGTCGTCTTCTCCGGCCAGCATCCCCCCTGAGAATCCCCAAAACTCCAAAAACCTAACTAAAATGAAATCTAAAAACTGGGAAATGATCCCCACTCACTCACGAACCAAAACCCCTTATCAAAACAAATTTATATTTCCTAACAAGGCTGAATCGAAACAAATAAGAACTAGGGCACAAAAGTTTCAGAGAGCAATTAAATTCTCATTCCATCACCATTTGCAAAACCAAAGGCATATTCATGATCAGGAAGACATATAGAACAAGTTTAGAACATAAAAAACGATTTCTGGAAAAATATTTCTTGAGCTACCTGAGATTCGAAGCTTTCACTTCAGCCACTTTCTGACCACTCCCTTCAGTGCAATCCACTCTACTTGGTCCCCAGATGATCCTTGAATGCTTAGGAAGAGTTTATGTTGGCTGGATAAGGAGTTTGACAAGCTTCTGCTCAAGCTCAGTTGGAAATGGCAATGGTGATTCAGGTAGTTTCAGGCCAAGGTAGGTGGTTGTTTGTGGTCCAGATGATGAGTGGAGAAGGTTTATGGAGTTTGTTTTGATGTTTGTAAGCTGTGGAGAGAGTTTCGAATGAAACTGCAGGTTGGAGTGAAAATGGTGCAGTGAGGTTACAGCTTGTTTCAGGCCTGGTTCTTGGCTGGTTTCTTCTCAATGAATCATGGTGAGATGCTTGGTGAAAATGATTTGGATGTTTGATGGCTGGGCAGAGAGATTCGAAGCTATTTGCAAAATGGGGTGAGTTTGTATATGTGATGCTTGAGAGTGTTTCAGCCTTGCTTCCTCTATGAAATGGCTTGCAAATGGATAGTATATTTTAATCCAAGTGGCCAGAGGATGTGACATGGCCTGTGGTGATTGGGATGTTTGCTTTTGCCAAAAGTCAACTTTTTGTGTAAGGAAAGTATGGCTTGGTTCTAGGCTAGTACAAGGCATGGTTCTGGTGCAGCAAGATGAGGTGAGAGGGCTAGCAAGGTGCAGCATCCAATGCATCAAGTTGGTGGAGTGTGATGAGTGGTTTTGCAAGTTGTTACTTTTTGAAACTTCATGAGAAATGCCTTGTTACACAAACCATACACATGTGATCTTTGGTTCAATTCTGATTTTTAAGTCACATAGAATGTTTATGTCATGGTTTGAAGTGAATTAGAAGTTACAAATGGCATTGGTGCATGATTTTGCAAAATTCACATTTGGTGCACATCTTGAAAATCAATGATTTTTGCCAACTTTGTCACACCATAACTTTTGATCCAAGAAGAATTTGATCATGTTCTTGTACTTTTTGAAAAGGGAAAGATGTAATCTACAACTTTCATGACCAAAGTTTTTCCATTTGAAGCATTTTTGGATCAAGAATCAAGGCTTGAAAAATGACCTAAAATGAAGCATTCTTGAAAAGTCAACTATGCCCAAAAAGTCAACACTTGCAAAAACTCCAAAT
Organism: Lathyrus aphaca; assembly: GCA_963966055.1. NCBI lineage: Eukaryota > Viridiplantae > Streptophyta > Magnoliopsida > Fabales > Fabaceae > Lathyrus > Lathyrus aphaca. The sequence goes on from OZ014520.1 coordinate 50,581,420, forward strand.
TCTTGATTTTTGTGGACTTCAACCTTCTTCCATGATCAAATAAAGATCATATACACTCAAAATGATGAAGATCACCCATTGGTTGGGTCATTGGGGGCCTCAGATGCCCTGATTTTGCACTGACTTGCTTGAAAAGTCAACTCTTGATCAGATGACTTCCCCATGGAATTTCTTCATGAAAATTGATATGCATACTCCCTATACCATATAGAGACCAATGGAAACAAGAATGACCAAAAAATTTGGAGTTATGGCCTCTGAAACCAAAACCCTAATTTTAGGTCAACTGTGCAGTCAAACTTGGCTCTGCATCCCTTCCAAACCCAGTTCTTGTGATTCTTTTGAAATCTTGACTTTGAGAAGATGTAGTATGATATAAGAACACATATGGATCCCTTTGAAGTGATTGGTGGCTTTTGGAGTGGCACAAGAAGCTCCTGGATTGCTCAGGTCACAAACCCTAGATGCAGATGACTTAGAAACTATGCAGTGAATCAAAATTGTGGTATGAGATGTTATGATTGTGTTTATGCATATGAGGTGATCACAAGCCATGGTGTGAATGGGTGAGGGTAAATTTGGGGTGTTTACAGCTGCCCCTATTCAAACATGAGTTAGCTGTGCAGGATGTAAGCGACGGCTTAACAGGCAAACAAGATAACTTGTGGTTGAATACCAAAGACAGTCCAAAATTTGCACTCACAGCAATGAAGAAGAAAAGGGATATAGATTGCAAAAGGAAAATAAAGTATATTGTAAAGTGCGGAAAACAAAGCAATGACGGGGACGGCCGACATGCTGGGGATAAAAGGTAAAGCCAAGACGGGGACGGCCGATTAGCTGGGGAAAATCAAATTATGATGGGGACGGCCATCAAGATAAAGTAAGGTTCTCTGGGAATTAATGAAACATGACGGGGACGGCCATCAAGTTCATAAGGCAAGGTAACCGACGATGGGGACGGCCATCGGGCTAAAAGAAAAGGAAAAGGGACCACGACGGGGACGGCCATCGGGTTAAAGAATAAATGAAATAAACAGATGATGGGGTACGGCCATCAAAGGTGAAGGACGATCACCTAGCAGGGGACGGCTGCTCTGTAGGGTAATAAAGGAAATATGATGGGGACGGCCATCAAAGGTGGAGGACGACCCCCTGGCAGGGTACGGCTGCCGAAAATATCAACGATGGGGACGGCCATCGGATAAAAGGTCAACGATGGGGACGGCCATCGGACGAGCATGATGGAGGACGACCATTAAGAGGTGGAGGACGACCACCTAGCAGGGGACGGCTGCTCTCAAGGTTTATCATGACATAGGACGAATGTCAGATAACCAGAAATCAACAATGGGGACGGCCATTGGATAAAATGATGAAGGACGATCATCAAAAGAGTGGAGGACGACCACCTAGCAGGGGACGGCTGCTAAAATCAACGATGGGGACGGCCATCGGACGAGCATGATGGAGGACGACCATCAAGAAGTGGAGGACGACCACTCAGCAGGGTACGGCTGCTCTCATGGTTTATCATAACACAGGACGAGTGTCAGATAAGAAGGAAAATTGCTTTGTTGGCGATCTACTGGGGAATAGTAAATACGGACGAGTATTTACATCCAAGAAATAAAAGGTATAAGTGTTTAGATATTGTGTATAGATTAAAGATGCGGACGAGCGTCCCTACGATACGGACAAGTATCATGTAGAAACAAATACTGACACGCGTTCAGAGATGATGATACGGACGAGTATCAACTGGTTAACAAGGAACACGGACGAGCGTTGAATCTGAGAGGATTCTTCTGGGGAATAGTAGATACAGGCGAGTATCTATATTCAAGAAGAACAGAAGTATTTGACACGGTGTATGGGTTAAAGACGCGGACGAACATCCTTAAGACTATGATACGGACGAGTATCATGTAGAAACAAACACTGGACGCATATTCTGAGATGATGGTACGGACGAGTACCAACTAGTTAACAAAGAACATGAACCAAAGTCGAATCTGTGGGGATGTAACTGGTATATACAAGATACATACGAGTATCTGTATAAGTATGAGTGGTGTATAGATGAGTGTTTATTGTTGGGGAGAGTGACACGGACGAGTGTCGAAAGAAGAAAAGTATAGTATGAACAAGTATATGGGTTGTAAAAGTGTTTATGTTACTGTGGGAAAATGACATGGACGGATGTCAAGGAAAGTTATATATATATATATATATATGTATTTGTGAGTGCAAAGGGGACGCTTTGGCTTTATGCTGGGGATATGACACGGACGGGTGCCACAAGGAGTATGTACTGGTGTTTGTGAATGTGAGGCAACTGCTTTAGTTTTAACTCTCCGCTGGGGAATCTGGGGAGCATTCTGTATACTGTTGACGGGTTGAAAGCTTTTAACTCTGATGGGAACGAAGTGTTGGCAACCTGATGCTTGTTGGAGAGGTTTTCACTGGAGGAAAGACGACTCTGCGTGAGGTATACTTCGTTTAACTGCTTTGAACATCTGCTGAGGATTTGATCATCCTGCTCTGACTCCACTGGGGAGAATTTCTTCTTGCTCTGCTGGGGAAATCCCTTGGAAATGAGAATCCCGATGACTCTATGGGGAAAGATCATCTTTAGACTTGGCTAGGGAAGATGCTTGATCACACAATCCTGCTGAGGAGGGAATTCTGATAATTCTAACTTTGCTGGAGAATCAAAATATGCCCCAAGTATAGCATGACAACTGTGTTGGGAAGATATGCCAATGAAAATTGGCTTTGACTGAATGTGAATATCCAACTCCTCATGAGGGAATCTTGTCGGCTGAGAGAAGATCTTTATGCTCGGGGAAGAAATAAACTTCCAATGCCCTGCTGGTAAAATAAATACCAGACATTCCCTGAGAATTAACACAGTGCTTCAAACTTCTGAGCTCAACAAAAGCATTATTGATCATCCTGAGTGAACTATCATTCCCTTAACTCCTCAATTATACCATACTGCATCATCCGTAAAAAGATAGTCTTCAGAGGATTTTACAGAAGACTTAGCATCCATAATTGCCCCAGTGTCTTCAAACTCTCGCAGAAATTCAACAGATCTTGAGATAACTGCCCCAGATTACGTCTTGAAACGATTCTTTGCCCCACATCAGAGCTAAAACAGAAACCATGCGGTATGAAGATGCAATGCAAATAATGTACAATGCAGACGTATGCTCATGCAAAGATATGAAACAAGGATGGTTGGGCGCTAGGGCCAGGTTGATAGATATATTTACTTTTGGTTGCCAAGCAATTGGACTTTGAAGGTGAAGTACCAGACGAGAGCTGGTTTATTAAAGGTAGGCCAACAGACGAGAACTGATGGGCAAAGAATAGGTCGTCAGACGAGAACTGACTACTTGGGGTTCATTGTCAAACGAGAATTGACTCTGAAAAAAGAATGACTACCAGACGGGAACTGGCGTTCAACGGGCTAAATGAAAAGGTGACCAGACGGGAACTGGTTAAAAGATTCGCCTACCAGACGAGAACTGGTATTTGAAGTTGGTTTGCCAGACGAGAACTGGACTTTGGGTTTGTCTGCCGGACGAGGACTAGACTTTGAAAAGTTTTGCCAGACGAGAACTGGACTTTAAAAAGGCTTGCCAGACGGGAACTGGACCTTGAAAGGTTGATAAGTTGGGGTTACGAGGCCCTGGATGTGAGATCTGATGTTTGTGGGGAGTTATTATGCTTAATGCAAATATGATGCATATGCTCTATATGCTACATGAATAACGTATGCAAATGATTTATGCCATGATTATGAAAGGCCAGAAAAACTCCCGAGGTGGGAAGAAAGGTCTTAGTGACAAGGCTTCTGGTTGAGAAGGGTGACAAAGGCGACGGTGGGTAGCATGATTTCCCGACACTCGTCATGAACTCGAAGATCACTGATACAAATTGCTCTGCGTAGCTAAAGTTGCCCCTATTGGGTGAGTCTCTGAACAGACTATCACTGATTATACAATCCCTGGAACGGCGGACCTGTATGTCCTCTCGAGGAGAGTTACACTTAGGGATCTCTGGAAGTATCCTGCCTCGATATGAGCGTGGAAGCGACTTGATTCATTCTGACTGAGCATTGGAAGAATTTGACCCTTAGTCAACGGAAACTCCGGGTGTCCTGCCCCTGTTTGGCAGATTCAGCTCTGATCAACTGACTTTGAATGACGTTCTTCGATCAATTGATGCTTGGGAAATCTCTTTACCCTGACGGATTCCTTGGTCAACAAAACCACTGGATAACATGCCCCTGATTCATAGGCTAACAAGATGCTCTTGATTCTGGTCATCATTGTTGAATGATCAAGTTCCCTCGCGATCGCTCTTTGTAGGAACTTTCCTGATGTCACAAACTGACTTGCAATTAAAACTGTACATTCACAAATGGTAATTTTAATGCAGTGCTCATGCAAGTTCTGAAAATTTATTTATTTTGATGCTGTGACAGTGTGTGACGAATGGACGATTAATCCAAACGTAGTGTTGATTGGCAAATCGTTAGGAGTCAGTTTACGCAACCTCGTCGTAGTATGCTTTCAGAATTGAACCTGATTCAATTAGGACTTTCAAGGGTTATGACGTGGTCTGGTTTACGGTTCTAGAAAGAAAGATTTATGGCTCAAAGCTTATCTGTGCCCACCCATTCTCCTTGATGTTCTCCAGTCCTATGTTCAGCTAATTCGACTTAAGCGCTCGCTTCTCACAAGGGTTTTGTAATGATTGAGGAACCAATGACGTTGATGGTTTACGCACCAATGAGGTTTCTTGGGGTAACAGTCACCCATTCTGACTTTGTGTCTGGTCACAAGATTTTGTTCTCATGGAAGATTCTCTTTCATCATTTTGTTTTACTCCCTAACTTTTGCCTGGACTGGTTCTTTTTGAATTTTTTTCGATTTCGAAGTCCAGCGGGATGCCCTAACTTTTGCCTAAGTCATATGTTTTCACACATTTTTTCGACTTAGCGGGCTTTATTTCTCTTTTATTTTTATTTTTTGAACAAAGCGTGTGACACTGATTATCATGACTTGCTGAAAGGGTTGACTGCCTCATTCCTTTGTTGGTGAGGGATAACCATTGTGGTTTCACGTCCCTTGACCTCTTGAGGTGTAATGAATAAAGGTAATGGATCCTCGGATGCACACTCCTTTGGAAATTTGAACGCTCGGTCAAATTAACTGATAACTACCCTGCCCTGGGTTGAATGTGAGGTTTTTTCGTTTAGAAAAGAAACTCCTACTTCAAGGTTCAGAGGGGTTGACGAGGGTCTATCTCCCTTATATCTCCGGTGTTTGGGAATTAAAGCAATGCCTGTACATCGTCAGCAGGTTCTACCCTGAAAGCATACCCTCAACAGTTATGGGTATTCAGTTGTCATCATCCTCCCTCAAACCTGCTAAACAACAGTGAAATAAATGGGAGGTATATGGATGCAGTTTTTTTATTTTTCGTTTTTGATGCAAGGAAAGAAAAATGAGCGAATGCGACATAATTGATTCAAAAGTGCAAGATGTCGCTCCTGCTAAATGAAGCTAAGTCAAATAGGGTACAGACGCGAACGGTCGGCGAAGGGAACAGAGAGAACACACAGCCGTGAACTCACTGGAGATGAATAGAGTCGCCAGCTAGGCATTTTTATCCCGGAGGAAAGGCAATGCTGCATAGACCTAGAAAGAAATGGATAAGACGGTTGCGAACCAGAGAGACTGAGAAAGGGGGTTGGTTACAACCTGGGAAGGTATTAGCACCCAGATTGTCCGTCGTACTCGACGGGATCCACGCTTAAAAGATTTGTGCTATAAAGGGGTAGTGTCAGTGCAATTTGTGCATAAAAGAGTTGGAAAAGGATGTACAGGTGTCAGTGTAAAAGAGAGTGAAGTGTATAAATGAAGTGTCAGTGTAAGAAATGAATGGAATGCTCAAGATCATGAGGCTTAAAAGAATAAGGCTAGAAAGAGGGGGAATATACAGAGACTTTTGTTCGATAACTGTTAAGTTATGCCTACGTATCCTCTCGTGCAATGAGGAAGTCAGAACACCGTAGTTCGACCCAAAGAGACTGAAAGATGAATTGACTGATGATGAACTGCTTGCTTGTCTATGCTCAAGTGTATGACCTGTCTGGCTCAGGTGCAAACTGTCTTGCATTAGACGGAAGAAGCAAGTTTTCGTTTATGAGTGAATGAGATGAGAAAAGAATCCCGAAGGAGACGATTATTGTTTGTTTTTGTGTTTTCAGTCTTTTATTGCTTTTGGAAGTTTGTCATAAGTTAATGAGCTTAAGCCTGAACCAATGGGTCAGTAAACTCATCACACCATCCCTCTGATTAGGGGTAATGAGAATACCTTAAGTGTGAAGTCAGATTCTCACACTTAATCACCATGGTGTAGGATTAAGATCATTAACCTGCTTGTGATTATTTAAATGTTTTTGGTGTTTTTGTTTAGTGTTAAGTAATGAGGTTAAGCCATAATCAAGGATTAAACAGACCCATTACACCATCCTAATAGAAGGATAATAGATGAGAATGTTTAAGCTGAGGAAAGCTCCTCAACTTAATCCATGATTAGGGATTAAACTCATGACAAAACAAGCCTTTGATTAAGTGGATTTTATTTAATGATATGATGAAGAAGTGATTTTTAGGGTTTGTAAGACAACTTGAGAGGGACTTGTCCATTAACACTAGGGTTAGTCCTTCTTAACCAATTAAGGAAGAATTAGAACCCTAATGCAAGGCCCAAGTTACAAGTGAGATGTCTTGATGATTATTATGTGAATTGATTAAGAGATTTAAACACATTAGGGTTTAACACTTAGGATTAAAGTTATACACTCCATCCTAATAGAAGGATGCAGGCATAAGCTTAATCACAAAGCCTTAAAGCCTTTAGGGTTTAGTCCCTGATTATGAGGTGAGAAGAGAGGACTCAAAGAGAGACACAAAGGTAAAACTATGAGGGGAGACTAATCAAAACCCTAAATCATTGTTATGCTTAGTTGTCCCTAAGGTTTGTGAGGTTTTCAAAAGAAGATCTTCAATGGAACCACCAGGAAGCAGATGAAAGGATCAAGAGAAGCAAAGTGACTTGCTTCATTCAAGAAGTCAAGTCACTTGAAGAAAGAAAGTGAGAAGAAGAAGAATGAGCAAGCTCAAACTCAAACACATATAAAAATGCAGCAATGGATGCAAGAGAGATGAAAAGAAAAGTTATGAGAAGTGAAGGCAAATTCACTTCTCAAAGTTACTTACCACCTGAAATGTTAGAAAGAAATGCAATGCAATGCAAGATGGGATGAAATGGCATGATGCTAAGCAAAACCAGAAGCATGTTGATGATGATTATGATGTTATGAGGTGCTGCAAACATGAGGCAAGACATGGAGATGTTCATACAAGATCATGGATGCATATGATGCAAACTAAGGAGCATGAATGAACATGAAAAGTTATGAAGCACACAAGGTAAATGACATGGCAAATATGTGATGCAATGATCAAACATGCTTCCTACATGTCTTAAGATGTCAAATGGAACACAAGCATGCATAAAATGCAAAGACAAGTCATGTTATGCAAGAGAATGCAAGAGGGATGCATATGAAAGCCCAAATTAGGGTTTATGGACAATGCATCAAACAAAAACCCAAAACAGAAGCAAACCCTAAGATAAAAAATGGAAAATGCCACCCAAAGAAACCCTAAACCTATACTAAACCAAGGTCCAAAGGGGAGGTCTCAACTCTTAACCAATCTCAAGTTATGAATTTTCTAAGTTATGAGGGTTTTTTAGGGTTCTTAAAAAAAGAAATGCCAAAAAATTGGAAAATGCAAGATCAAATCATGGCCATTTTATCCTAGAAACTACATGCTAAACATAAAACAATGCAAGAAGAACCAATGTCCAACTCTTCCTAGATAGGCAGAAATGAATTTTTGAACCCATGATCAAAATAATGCATAAAAAATGATTTAATTCAATGAAAAATTCTTAAAATGCATCAAGATCAAAAAAGAAATTTGGTTTGAAGATTGGACAATGTTTCTAAATGTCTTAGAACATTTCATGAATTTGTTTGTAATTTTTAAATACCTAAAAGTATTTTTAATTAATTAATTTCCATTAATCAATTAAAAATAATCTTTTAAATATTTAAAAATACTTTTTTAATGATAAAAAATAAAATAAAAATATTTTTGGGTCTTAAAAATTAATAAAACTTTTAAGAAAAAGTTTCATAATTTTTAAGACATTTTTGCTATTTTTAATTAATTATGCAAGTTAAATGAAATAAAATGAAATTAAAATAAGAAAAAAAGAAAAGTAATCAGGATGGAGGGCCAGGATGGGCTCTGGATTCAAATTGGTTGACTGGCGCGTGAATGGAGGGTCTGGATTCAATCTGGCCAAATTAATTTAATTACGAAATAATTAAAACTAATTAAGTGGATTAGGGCAAACAAAATGATCTGGGCCATCCAAACTGGAGGGAAGTCAACAGGTCAAAGGCCATCTACGGCTCACATTCAAATGATCATTAATCACGCAATTAGGGCTTAAACACTTTCAGGCTGCCGGAGAAGACTTCCGGTCGTCTTCTCCGGCCAGCATCCCCCTGAGAAATCCCCAAAACCCTCAAAACGTAACAAAAACAAAATCTACGAATTGGGAAATGTTCTCCAACCCCTCACGAATCAAACCCCTCTCCCAAAACAAATTTCTTTTCCCTAACTAAGCTGAATCGAAGAAAATGAAAACTAGGGCACGCAGGTTTCAGAGAGAAATTAAATGCTCATTTCAAAGCCATTTTAGAAACCAATGACATCAGGATGATCAGTGAAGCACATAGAACAAGTTTATAACATGAAAAATGATTTCTGGAAAAATAATTTTCAAGCTACCTGAGATTCGAAGCCTTCACTCTGATGACTTTCTGGCCACTTCTCCTTGTGCAATCCACTCCACTTGATCCCCAGATGATGTTTGAATGCTCAAAAGAAATTTATGTTGGCTGGATAATGAGTTTCGAAAGCTCCTGCTTCAACTCAGTCAGAAATGGCTATGGTGATTCTGGCACTTTCAGGTCATTGTGAGGGGTTGTTTGTGATCCTGAGGGTGAATGGAGAAGGTCTGTGGTGTTTGTTGGTATGTTTGTGAGCTATGGTGAGAGTTTCGAAGGAAACTGCAAAATGAGGTAAAGAATGGCAGTGGGATGTTCTTGCTTGTTTCAGGCCAGGCTCTTGGTGGTTTGAGGTCTATGGAGTGAGGTGAGATGAATGGTGAAGATGGTTTTTGTGTTTGAAGGCTGGGCAGAGGGTTTCGAAGACAAATGCAGCTTGGTGTGTTTTTTGTGAATGTTGTGTATGAGAGAGTTTCAGCCTTGCTTTCTCATATCTTTGGCTTGCCAAGGGATATTGTATTATAATCCTATAGGTCAGATGATGTGACCTGGCCTATAGTGATTGGTAAGTTTGCTTTTGCACAAAGTCCACCTTTTGTGTAAGTGAGGTATGACTCATGATCTAGGCAAGTACAAAGCATGGTTCTGGTGCAGCATGGTGTGGTGAGAGGCTAGCTTAGTGCAGTAACCAATGCAGCAAGTTGTAGGAAGAATGATCATGAGTTTTGCAACTTGTGGCTTTTTGGTTCACATGTGATTCCTTTGTCCAACCAACCATAGAACCATGGGCATTCTTGGTTCATTCTGAATTTTATGACTTAGAGAATGTTTGCATACTGGTTTGGAGTGAATTAGAAGTCACATTGGGCTTTGGTTCATGATCTTGCAAAATTTCCATTTGAGGCATGCCTTGAAAATCAATGATTTTGGCTAACTTTGTCACACCATAACTTTTGATCCAAGAAGAGTTTGATCATGTTCTTGTACTTTTTGAAAAGGGAAAGATGAGATCTACAACTTTCATGACCAAAGTTTTTCCATTTGAAGCATTTTTGGATCAATAATCAAAGCTTGAAAAATGACCTAAAATGAAGCATTCTTGAAAAGTCAACTATGCCCAAAAAGTCAACATTTGCAAAAACCCTAAATTCTTGATTTTTATGAACTTCAACCTTCTTCCATGATCAAATAAAGATCATATACACTCAAAATGATGAAGATCACCCATTGGTTGGGTCATTGGGGGCCTCAGATGCCCTGATTTTACACTGACTTGTCTGAAAAGTCAACCCTTGATCAGATGACTTCCCCATGGAATTTGTTCATGAAAATTGATATGCATACTCCCTATACCATATAGAGACCAATGGAAACAAGAATGACCAAAAAATTTGGGGTTATGGCCTCTGAAACCAAAACCCTAATTTTAGGTCAACTGTGCAGTCAATCCTGGCTCTGCATCCACTCAAACCCTAGTTCTTGTGATTCTTTTGCATTTTTGACTTTGAGAGGGTGTACTATGATGCTTGAACACATATGGATCCCTTTGAAGTGATTGGTTGCCTTTGGAGTGGCTCAAGAAGCCCTGAGATTGCTCAGATCACAGACCCTAGGTGCAGATGACTTATAAACTATGCAGTGAATCAAAAATGAGATGTGAGATGATATGATTGTGCTTATGCATATGAGAATGATCACAAGCCATGGTGAAATGGGTGAGGGAAAATTTGGGGTGTTTACAGCTGCCCCTATTCAAACATGAGTTAGCTGTGCAGGATGTAAGCGACGGCTTATCAGGCAAACAAGATAACTTGTGGTTGAATACCAAAGACAGTCCAAAATTTGCACTCACAGAATGAAGAAGAAAAGGGATATAGATTGTAAAAGGAAAATAAAGTATATTGTAAAGTGTGGGCGACGGAGGACGACCGTCGAGCAGAGGACGACTGCTGGGTAAATAGCAATGACGGGGACGGCCGACATGCTGGGGATAAAAGGTAAAGCCAAGACGGGGACGGCCGACTAGCTGGGAAAAATAAAATCGTGATGGGGACGGCCATCAAGATAAAGCTGTAAAATTTTCTGGGGGATTGATGAAACATGACGGGGACGGCCATCAAGTTCACAAAGGTAAAGTAACCAACGATGGGGACGGCCATCGGGCTAAAAGGAAAAGGGACCACGACAGGGACGGCCATCGGGTTAAAGAATAAATGAAATAAACAGATGATGGGGTACGGCCATCAAAGGTGAAGGACGATCACCTAGCAGGGGACGGCTGCTCTGTTGGAGAATAAAGGAAGTATGATGGGGACGGCCATCAAAGGTGGAGGACGACCACCTGGCAGGGTACGGCTGCCGAAAATATCAACGATGGGGACGGCCATCGGATAGAAAAGGTCAACGATGGGGACGGCCATCGGACGACCATCAAGAAGCGGAGGACGACCACTCAGCAGGGGACGGCTGCTAAAAAGATCAACGATGGGGACGGCCATCGGATGAGCATGATGGAGGACGACCATCAAGAAGTGGAGGACGACCACTCAGCAGGGGACGGCTGCTCTCGGGGTATCATAACACAGGACGAGTGTTAGATAAAGGAAAAAAGCTTACTTGGCGATCTACTGGGGGTATAGTAAACACGGACGAGCGTTTACAACCAAGAAAGGAAAGTATAAGTGTTTGGTATTATGTATAGATTAATGATGCGGACGAGCATCCTTAAGACTATGATACGGACGAGTATCATGTAGAAACAAACTGACACATGTTCAGAGATGATGATACGGACGAGTACCATCTGGTTAACAAAGAACACGGACGAATGTTGCATCTGAAGGGACTCTTCTGGGGAATAGTAGACACAGACGAGTATCTATATTCAAGAAGACACAAGTGTTTGACACAGTGTATGGATTAAAGATGCGGACGAGCATCCTTAAGACTTATGACACGGACGAGCATCATGTAGAAACAAACATTAGACGCAATGTTCTGAGATGATGATACGGACGAGTACCAACTGGTTAACAAAGAACAAGGACTATTGTTGAATCTGTGGGGTTATGAGTGGTGTATACAAGATACGGACGAGTATCTGTATAAGTGTATCGTGAGTAGTGAGTATATATAGATGAGTATTTTAACTGCTGGAGAGAATGACACGGACGGGTGCCAAGAGAGAAAAGTGTAATAAGAACAAGTATCTGCTATACAAAGTCTAGGCGACTGCACCGGGGATATGACACGGACGGGTGTCAGGAGAGTGTATACATAGGTATGTGTGGGTGCAAAGGGGACGTCTTTGGCTTTCTGCTGGTAATATGACACGGACGGGTGTCATGAAGTATCCGTGATACGGGTAATCTTGTTATAAAGAGTGTTCCAGCGATTTTACTGGGGAGTGATGATACGGACGGGTATCAAAGGGTGTATATGGTGGTATTTGTGAATATGAGGCAACTGTTTTTGCTGGGACTCTGGTGAGGATTTCTGTACAATGATGATGAACGGTTATTATTCACAAGCGTTAATCCAGAACATGGCTTATGATTATGCTATGCGTTTGATTTTTTTGCCGTAATGCTCCGTATTAGACGGAATGCTACGCTCTGAGGGGATAGTATGATGCGAATGCTATGATTATGCAAAAATATCAAACCGGGATTCGGATCCTGTTACCGTGAAGATCTCTGGTTGATCTGTTTGAGGTGAACCTCCCAGCTGGGGATGAGATCATTGGTATATCCGGAGAGGTGTATCCACTTGGGGATATAGGTCACTGACTGGCATATCCTTGTAATACGGGACCCAGCTGGGGTTTGCAGAAGCCTTCTGTACTCTGTTGTAACTTCTTCGTGCGTTGTTCTTCTGGATAGAGGCTGAGAACCTCGTGGGGAGATGATTCTCTGATTCCTGCATTTGCCGAGGAAGAAAGATTGGTACAACAGCTGGGGGATGCTGTTGGTAGCTCAGTTGGGGATAGAGAATTTCGGATGCTGAGATCTTTTGTTGATTTGCCAGCTTGATGAGATGTAGCTTGCATGCCCCAAGTTGCGTCCTGTATACCTGCGATCCTGCAAAGATAAGGAAACGCAAAAAAGGTCCCGAGGTATCCTTTACTGGATTCCGTCATAGGAGTTAAGCATTTTCGAGAGTAAGTATATTCCCTGTAAGCATGTGTTTTATTATTATTATTTTTGGGAGAAAAACATCTGTACTTATGCAATTGATTTTTTAGAGACATCAGACATCCTTTGCAAATAAAAATATACAAAACGAAACATGACTGAAAAAATCTGATTTTATTAATTCATGTGCCCTGAATTGGCAAGATATAGTCAAAGAAACATGTCTCCTGAAATGAGGAGATTGTTACAAATTGAGAAACAAAGTGCTGGCAGTGTTGACGACGCTTTGAGGAGCTTCCTCTGCTGCTATGACCCGTATGACTTTTGACTTTCTTCTCGTCTTGCTTTCTGAAGAAGACTGATTCTGATTGAGGCTTGATCCTTTGGAGTTTTAACCAAGTTGTAAGTGATACAAACGAATTCAGAGTGCAGTTGTTCGCTTATTTCCTTATTTTGCATGGATCGCCCTTTCGGGTTTTCGATCCATCGGGATACCCATTTTTTCCTGAGTTGTCCAATGCGGCTTTTCAACTCAGCGGGTGTACATTTTTCTTTTATTTCCCTTATTTTTGCCCGAGTCTTTTATTCTGTTTTTAACTCGCCGGGATGCCCTATTTTTGCCTGGACTTACATTCTGTTTTTATGTCCAGCGGGTCATTTTATGCGAAGTATTTTTTAACTGCATCTGAATTCACAGGGGACGGGAAATCTTCACCATCCATGGTGCTGAGCATCAGCGCTCCACCAGAGAAAACTTTCTTTACCACGAATGGTCCTTCATAGTTTGGAGTCCATTTGCCCCTGTGGTCTGTATGAGGAGGGAGGATTCTTTTCAGCACAAGATCTCCCACTTGGTACTCTCGGTGCCTGACTTTCTGATCGAAGGCTTTCTTCATTCTCTTCTGATACAATTGTCCATGACAGATTGCAGCCAATCTCTTCTCTTCAATCAGACTCAGTTGCTCGTATCGGGACCTAACCCATTCTGCTTCACTCAGTTTGACATCCATCAAGACTCGCAAGGAGGGCAATTCAACTTCAACTGGTAGGACTGCTTCCATACCATACACAAGCTGGTACGGTGTTGCCCCAGTGGATGTTCTGATTGACGTGCGGTACCCATGCAAGGCGAACGGTAGCATTTCATGCCAGTCTTTGTAGGTGACTACCATCTTCTGCACAATCTTCTTGATATTCTTATTTGCCGCCTCAACAGCGCCATTCATCTTTGGCCTGTAAGGAGAAGAATTGTGATGTTGAATCTTGAAGTCCCGGCACAGCTCTGCCATCATTTTGTTATTTAAGTTAGAACCATTATCAGTAATGATTCGCTCGGGCACTCCATATCGACAGATGATATCTCTTTTCAGAAATCGGGCTACCACTTGCCTTGTAACATTTGCATATGAGGCTGCTTCAACCCACTTAGTGAAATAGTCAATGGCGACCAGGATGAATCTGTGACCATTTGAAGCAGTCGGCTCAATCTTGCCAATCATATCAATGCCCCACATGGCAAAGGGCCATGGTGAAGACATAATGTTCAAAGGGTTGGGAGGCACATGCACTTTATCTGCGTAGATCTGGCATTTGTGGCATTTCCTGGCATAGGCACAACAGTCTGCATCCATTGTGATCCAATAATAGCCTGATCTTAACAACTTCTTAGCCATTGCATGTCCTCCAGCATGGGTACCAAAAGAGCCTTCATGCACTTCATGCATCAACAAGTCTGCTTCTGTTCTATCAACGCATCTGAGGAGTACCATATCAAAGTTTCTTTTGTACAGGGAACCATCAGTGTTCAGAAAGAAACTTCCAGCAAGCCTTCTCAAGGTCTTCTTATCATTGGAAGATGCCCCAAGTGGGTATGTTTGATCCTCCAAGAAGCACTTAATGTCATGGAACCAAGGCTTATCATCTTTGACTACATCTGCTGCAAATACATATGCTGGCCTGTCGAGTCTGGACACTGAAATCTGAGGTACAAAGTTAGCAGCTTGAACTTTGATCATGGACGAAATGGTAGCCAGAGCATCTGCAAACTGATTCTCGTCCCGAGGGATATACTCAAGCTTGACTGTTGTGAAGAATGTCAATAACCTTCTTGTATAATCCCTGTAAGGTATCAGATGATCCTGGTGTGTATACCATTTCCCATTGGTCTGATTGACTACCAAAGCTGAATCTCCGAATACGGTCAATGTCTTGATCCTGAGGTCAATGGCTTCCTCAAGACCCATAATGCAAGCTTCGTATTCAGCTTCGTTGTTAGTGCAGTTGAAAGTGAGTTTTGCCGAGAAAGGCATGTGAACTCCCTTTGGTGAAATGAGGACTGCACCAACACCACGGCCATTCATGTTAACAGCCCCATCGAACATCATAATCCATTCTTCCTCCGGGTCAGGCCCTTCAGTGTGAATAGGCTCTTCATGATCTTTTGATTTAATGAACATGATGTCTTCATCAGGGAAGTCAAACCTCATAGGCTGGTAATCATCGATGGGTTGCTCAGCAAGATATTCAGACAATATACTGCCTTTGATGGCTTTCTGAGATGTGTATTGGATGTCATACTCTGTAAGGATCATTTGCCATCTTGCAACCCGTCCGGTAAGCGCTGGCTTCTCAAAAATGTACTTGACTGGGTCCATCTTCGAGATTAATAAAGTAGTGTGGGTCAACATATACTGTCTCAGTCGGCGAGCAGCCCACGCTAAAGCACAGCAAGTTTTCTCGAGCAGTGAATAACGTTGTTCACAGTCGGTAAACTTTTTGCTTAGGTAGTATATTGCATACTCTTTTCGACCAGACTCATCATGTTGGCCCAGCACACACCCCATTGATTCTTCTAATACTGTCAAGTACATTATCAGAGGTCTTCCTTCAACTGGCGGCATGAGGATTGGAGGTTCTTGCAGATATTCCTTGATCTTGTCAAAAGCCTTCTGGCAATCTTCGTTCCATCTGACCGTTTGTTCTTTTCTTAACAGCTTGAACAAGGGTTCACAGGTTGCTGTAAGGTGAGATATGAACCTTGAAATGTAGTTCAATCGACCTAAGAACCCTCGAACTTCTTTCTCAGTTTTCGGTGCAGGCATCTCTTGAATAGCTTTGACTTTATCAGGGTCCACTTCAATCCCTTTCTCGCTTACAATAAAACCCAGCAGCTTACCAGATCTCACCCCGAATGTGCATTTGTTGGGGTTCAACTTCAGTTGGTACTTTCTCAGACGCTTGAACAACTTGAGCAGATTCACCAGATGATCTTCTTCAGTAAGGGACTTGGCAATCATGTCATCCACATAACACTCTATTTCTTTATGGATCATATCGTGGAATAATGTTACCATAGCCCGTTGATACGTTGCACCAGCATTCTTGAGCCCAAATGGCATTACCTTGTAGCAGAACGTGCCCCAGGGTGTGATGAAAGTTGTCTTCTCCATGTCTTCAGGTGACATTTTGATCTGATTGTATCCTGAAAATCCGTCCATGAAGGAGAATACCGAGAACTGAGCCGTATTATCTACCAATACGTCAATGTGAGGTAATGGAAAATCATCTTTCGGGCTGGCTCTGTTCAGATCCCGGTAATCAACACACATTCTTACGTTGCCGTCCTTCTTAGGCACAGGTACTATATTAGCAACCCACGGCGGGTAGCTAGTTACAGCAAGGAACCCGGCGTCCCATTGCTTTTGTACCTCTTCCTTGATTTTCATAGCCATGTCTGGACGAGTACGGCGCAACTTCTGTTTGACTGGAGGGCATTCTTCTCTCAAAGGCAGCTTGTGCACCACAATGTCGGTATCCAACCCTGGCATGTCTTGATACGACCAAGCAAACACATCCACATACTCTTGAAGTAGATCAACCAGTTGCTTCTTCACTGAGTCTTGCAGGCAGGCCCCGATTTTAACCTCTTTCACGTCTTCCTCCGTACCAAGATTAATCACTTCAACCTCCTCCTGGTGAGGGGTAATAACCTTTTCCTCTTGTCTTAACAACCTGGCTAGCTCTTCAGGAAGCTCATATTCTTCTTCAACCCCTTCATCAGCTTGATTGATCGGATTGTCAAAGTCATACGATGTCATAGCCGTGCTGTTGTCGGTGCTGTCAGGAAGGCACTCTCTGCAAGGGTTAAGTTGTTCGTTTTAGTGATCTGATTTTAATCTTATTTAGAAAAGTGAAATGAAGTTGTCATTTTGAAAACACTGCCATTTATTTTTGTACAAAAAAGAAAAATGGAAAAACAGTGAACGAAAATAAAAAAGACGCGTTTGCAAAAAGATGTCTGATATTTCATTAATTGATCTTGTTTGCACAAAAAGTACAGATGGCCCGATTACAAAATGAGTCTTGTCATCTTGGGCAAGATGCAAGACTTTGATGCATGCTTATAAAAATACAGGAAATAATAATTACTCTGATCGAGTAACTCTTATAATTTCCTGGGAAGACCAGTTCGAGACACTGCTCCCCGGGATCTTTGGACGAATCCAATTCTCCAGATTGCGCTCCTCTTCCAGCTCGTCTTCCAGACAGTTGATAACATCGGGGGTAAGCATCCCTCCACTGACAAAACCAGGCTCTTCAGCAGCCTTTGCTTGATGTTGAGTTGGTCTGTAACCCAACCCAAACTTGTCTTCTTTTTTCTCCACCGATAGCAGTTTGCCCCAGCCCTGGGCAGTTCCTTCCTCAACAACCTTCCGGGCTTGTTGGTATGATGACATTGGAGTACCAGATACAGCAGATGCCTCATTCACATTCAAATCTTCAAACCCCTGGCTCATTGTTTCATGGATCTCCCCATCCATTTCAATGTACTTATAGGTTGCCAGGTGGCTGACAAAAATGTCCTCCTCTCCACAGATTGTGACAACTTGGCCTTCCCACTCAAATTTTAACTTTTGGTGAAGGGTAGACGTTATTGCGCCGGCGGCGTGAATCCAGGGTCTACCCAACAAACAGCTGTAGGCGGGCTGAATGTCCATCACATAAAAGATAGTTTTAAAGGTCTGTGGGCCAATTGTCACAGGTAGCTTAATCTCTCCCAGAACCGATCTCTTAGAACCATCAAAGGCTCTTACCACCAGGTTGCTGGGTCTCAATGCCAAACCATCATATTCTAACTTCACCAGAGCCTTCTTTGGTAAGACATTAAGGGACGACCCTGTGTCTACCAGCACATGAGAAAGGACAGCTCCTTTGCATTCCATGGTTATGTGCAAGGCTTTGTTGTGGTTGCGGCCGTCCGCTGTCAAGTCAGTATTGGTGAACCCTAGCCCATTGCTAGCAGTAACATTTCCAACCACGGTTTCCAACTGGTTGACAGTAATCTCTTCAGGCACGTAAGCTGCGTGCAAGACCTTGAGTAGTGCATTCCGATGGGCTTCGGAGCACATAAGCAGTGAGAGGATAGAGATTTTGGATGGCGTCTGGTGAAGTTGATCCACAATTTTGTAGTCACTCTTTTTGATGATTCTCATAAACTCATCAACTTCTTGATCGAACGGTGTTTTCAGGGTTTCTTTGGCAGCTTGATCTTCCTGCACCGGGCTCTTTCCCTTTGCCTTGGCAGCAGCTTCTGCTTCGGCAGTAGGTCTTTGAATTGGTGGAGCGAAGAGACGTCCGCTTCGGGTGAAGCCTCCGCCTCCCCCCACATTATCTACTTGTGGTGCAGGTGTTGATGTTTCAAGAGTGATTCTTTTTCCTTCGCAATACACGTCAGAGCCATAGTGCCAAGGGATGGCCCTGTTGCTCTCATATGGTACTGGTCCAGGCACCGTGACAATGACTGGACTGATTGCTGCTGTTGAAGGGACTGTAATCGTTTGTGGATCATAAAAGATTGTAACTGGTGCTCTGATGGGAGCAGCACCTTCTGAATGGTAGGCAGAGTTGTTCTCAGGATCATAAAATATGGTGACAGTAGAGACGTCTTCATGATTTGTTGCTGGAGTTATAAGAGACATTGTCGGAAGAAATGATGTTGTCGTTTTAGGAGTCTCGAAGTGGAGTGAAGCTGAAGTTGTAGCAGGAAGATTTGTTGTAAACTGATCAGTTGAGATGATGGATGACGTACTTGTTGATGAAACTGAAGAATTGTCAGGAACAATAGTTGCTGCAGTTGTAGGAGGTTCTGAAACCGTTGCTGACGATATTGCTGGATTTGTTGGAAATGATGTGGTGATCTGAAGTTGGCCACTCCGAATAAGGCCATCTATGCCATTCCTCAAATTATCGCACCCATTTACCGAGATATTGCAGTAAGCACAGCCTAACTCACACCCCGGGAACATTTGACATTCCAAGAGCTGAGCTTTGATTTCTACCAATGGTGTCCTGATCTGTCCCACACTGGTTATTAAATAAGACGGCTTGTCTTCTTCAATAGCGTTAATCCGGGGACCACCATGGTTTGGCATCGGGTTTTTATTGACATTGGGTGGTGGTGCGAAATTCAGAGCCTTTGAGTCTACCAGGTCTTGTACCTTTATATGCAGAGCCCTGCATTTTTCTGTGCTGTGGCCAGGTGCGTTTGAATGAAAGGCACACCTAGCATTGGAGTCATAATTTCTTGGTAGACTGTTGGGATCCGGAGGTGCCAACGTTCTTAGCTCAACCAGGTTGAGTTTCAGAAGTTGTGGCAGCAAAGTAGCATATGGCATTGGGATCGGATCGATCACTCTGTTAGCTTGAGATGGCCTCTGTTGGAATGGCCTTTGTTGACTGTTGTTGTTGGTGTTGCTGTTGTTGTAATTCCTTGGAGGATACTGATTTTGCTGATGGTACTGAGGTTGTTGTTGATAGCTTTGCTGAGGAGGTTGATAGACAGGTTGAGGATGAGCTGGAGCAGGGATGGTGACTGCTGCTATGGACCTCTGAGCATATTGGGGCCTACCCCTGTTTGAATGGATGGCATTGGTCTCGCCAGTTCTTCTCGGGCCTGCAAAAGGCTTTCTTGTACTACTGGACGAGCTTGCACCGTTGTTTGAGATCTTTCCCATTTTTAACAAGCTTTCAATTCTCTCCCCGGCTATGACAACATCTGCAAAGCTAGTGGAAGAGAAAGCTGCCAACCTGTCAATATATGTTCCCTGAAGGGTGTTCATGAACATATCCGCCATTTCCCGTTCAGACATAGGTGGTTGAACAGCAGCAGCCAGTTGCCTCCATCTCTGGGCGTATTCTCGAAAACTCTCCCTTGAAGACTGTGACATTCCCATTAGAAGGGTCCTGTTGGGTGCCATGTCTAGATTATACTGATACTGTATGATGAAGGCCTCTGCCAGGTCCTTCCAGCACCTAATAGTTGCCCTTGTCAAGTGAGAGTACCATTCTCTCGACGCTCCAGTCAAGCTATCTTCAAAATAGAACATCCACAATTTCTCATCCATTGTATAGGCCTTCAGCCTTCCCAGAAATGATTGTAGATGAGTCCGGGGGCATGAAGTCCCATTATACTTTTCGAAACAAGGAGGCTTGAACTTATGGGGGATCCTGACCCCGTCTACCAAACCCATGTCCATAACGTCGAAGCCCAAAGAGTTTTGAGATTCTAAGGACCTCAACTTCTCAGCTATTTCATCCAATCTTCTATCATAAGCCTCTTCCCCAGCACCCATTACTGTGAACTGGTCTTCTTGAGGGTCTTCCTGTAGTATCCTCCCTGCTGTGGCAGTCCCTTGTATATTGACAGGGATGTTGGCCTCTGGATGGAGATGGGGTCCAAAAACTGGGGGATTGACATGAGGTTGGACCCTCTCGTTGTTACTTGTGCCAGCAGTTCCCACATGGGGTTCCTCTTGATTCCTCCCTTCTACCAAAGCTCTGAGCCTCTCCTGGCTTTGAGCTAAGTTGTTCATTACTTCCATGAACTGTGTTATCTGAGTTCTCATCTCCAACCTTTCGTTGGCCATCTGGTTTCTGACCTTCGTAAGGTCCTGCTGCATCTGGTCCATCTGGATGCCCGGAAGATTGTTTCTAGTTGGGTACCTGTGTGGCCTGTTGAGGGGAAATACCCGGCGGCGAGCAATAATTCCTGAGATTCACAACAGAGGTTAGTAACAACAAAACAAAAACCTACAAAACAAACAAAAGGGTTAGTATGCAATGCAGTTATGCTTATTTGCTCTCAAGGTATCCGGTTTGGCCTTCAGTTTTGACCCTTCCAGACCCTTGAAGATGCTGCTGTTGAAGTTGCTTTCGAAGTAAACTAACATGAATATATTACATAAGGTGAAATAATACAATTTGTTCGTTTTACAACACAAGCCCACTAAGGGGTCAAAATACAGTACAAAAATAAAAGTACATGGAAAGAAAGCAACAACAAACAAATGGTCAAACACCAAGACCAAACTCATCCTCACGAACTTCCTTGAGAAGTGCTTCGGTCACAGGATCAGCCGGACGCTCCGTGAGATTCCTGATGAGGAGATTCCGGGTCGTAACAGCTGCTGTTAGCTTTTTGTGCTGAGTTTGGTCCTTGGACCTCTTCACCCCTGCTTTGATCTTCAGCTCTGACATCTCCCTCTGGGCTGCTGCCAGGGCTTCTTGTTGTTCTTTTGCATTAGCTTCAAGTTGCTCCATCTTGTCTTGAACTTTCTTGTCTTCCAGGGTACGAGCCTCGGTGATCCTGACCCACCGGGCTTGACTCTCCTTCAAGTACAAGTCTGTTCTTGCTCTCTGGAACTGGGCTTCCTTGCAAGCATTCTTCAGAATTTGTTCACCAGCCTTAGACTTTTTGATATAATCCCCAGACTTTTCAATCTTAGTCAAATGCTCCACTCTCAACTTCTCCAATCTCTCAATCTCCCTCATACCTTCACTCCTCTCCCGGAGGGTCTTCTGCAAAGCCTGGGTTAGCTTCTCATTTCTTTCCTTCAAGCTCTCAAACTCTTCCAAACTGATAGTGGCAGGGGGTGATGCTGAAGATGACTCAGGCATGTCTTCTATAGTAAAGGGCATCCCAGAGAATTGGGCCCTGGCACGGGACCATTCATAATATTGTGCCGATGCCACATTATTACACTTCCCCAGAATGGTGACTCCCTTGGTTTGAACATTATCCCAGGCCCAGGCAGCCTGCCTAACAACAGCCAAACTAACCTTGTTCTCACAATAGAGAGTCTCCACCAAGTCCTGTGCCCTAGGAGTGTGGACCAGTGCATAGCCCAATTGCCTCCTGAACAGCAGAGGGTTGTAATTGATACTTCCCTTAACTCCTATTAAAGGCACATTGGGAAAATGTCCACAGCTGGTGATGATATCCCTGCCCTTGGTGCTCTGAGTGCACCATCTGATGTCTGCTGAAGTTAGAACAGTGAGTCTCTTAGCCCAGTTGCTTTGCTGATGAGGGTTTAAAAATGCATCTGTCCTGGGTAGGTGCCTGAGAAGCCAAGTGTGAAACAATGGAGCACAAAACCTCACTAATCTCCCCCTCTGTTTTTCATTCCTCTGATGCACTGAATAATAAAGATCCCCCAATAAAGTTGGCACTGGGTTCTTCAAGATGAACAGATGGATTGCATTCTTGCTAATGAATCGAGGCTCATCCGCAAACAATACAATCCCATATATACTCAAGGCCAGTAAGGCACAAACAGCTTTCCACTCTCCTAGAGAAGCTTTCAGGATAGCTTGAGAGGTTAAGAAGTCCAGATGAAAACCAGGGATCCCAGCTTTAGAGGTCATATGCTGCTCAACCAAAACAGGTTCCAGATGCAAAGCCTTTGCTACTTCTCCATTAGCAGGAAAGACCATCTCAGGGTTGAAAGGAATTTCTCTCCTGATAGGCATACCAACTAATGAGGAGTACTCTTCCAATAAGGGGCCCAACTGAAAGTTTTGAAAAGTAAAACATCTCAGTGGAGGATCATAAAACTGAATGCAGGTGTGGATGAGGCTCCTCTGTGAAGGGTCCAGATCCATAACCATGTCCAGTATATCTCCATAACTCTCCCTGAACAAGGGTATGTGATCTGGAGTGATCAGGGTTTGGATCCTCCTGATGTCTGATAAGTCTGGCTGGAAGAAGTGATAGGTGATGTTGCTTTTCTTTGGAGCCATGATGACAAATATTGATGAAGATACTGAAGAGGAGGGCCACTGATTGGCTGGAATAGATAGCTGGTAGCAAGTGCTGATGAAGGCAGGTCAAAACTAAAGATGGGGTCAAAACCAAAACCAGATGAAGATGGATACCCTGAAACACAAATAAGCAAATGTTAATATGATGCAATGATTATGTATGCAAATGATATGCAAGGGTTTGTGACTGAGCTGGGTCTGATCAAAATGCCCTGATATAGGTCCAAGTGTGTTCAAGAATTCCAGTTGGAGGTCTATAAATCCAGTAACCAGGGTGGGGGACTCAAATAAAGAGCCACATGTCCAGGGTTTAGAATCACAAGAACTGTCCAACATGGAGTATTCTTAACAAATCAAAGTAACAGGGTATTCTGAGGTCAAGGTACCTGCAAACCTGTAAACAGCCCAACCCCCTCACAGGTGGTGTTCTAAAACAAGGATCCTCAGACTTGGATCAGTTATGAGAAGTGTAAACACTTCTAACCCGGAGGCACAGTGTTTACAATAACCATAACAATTCCTCCTCTAATTCACCTCAGTTTCTGAAGGTCAAAACTAAAGGTCATCCAGACTTAGCAGGCTTCCCAGATAGCCCTAGCATTGCAGGAAATCTACAACACAGAGTTCTCAAGAAGAAACCCATATCTGAACCGTGTTTCATATTCCCGCACCAGACCGAAATGGAATGGGAAAGAATATGATTCACTCTAGCCTAGGTGTCACTCAGGTCCCAGGTATAGGACCTTAACTCTCAATAGAACCCCACCCACCAAAGGAAAACCAAATCCAGCCAGCAGCATGACAGTATGATATATACAAAGTGCAATAAAGAAAAGCAGGAAGCAAACTGTACATAAAGCAAAATAAATACAAGCACAAATAAGCACATAACACCCCAGTAAACACAAATCAATCAAGTGCTAGGAGGAACCCACAAAAAGAACCAGAAGCCCTGGTTGCAATATAAGGGTCCCCAGCAGAGTCGCCAAGCTGTCGCTCCCGCTAAATGAAGCTAAGTCAAATAGGGTACAGACGCGAACGGTTGGCGAAGGGAACAGAGAGAACACACAGCCGTGAACTCACTGGAGATGAATAGAGTCGCCAGCTAGGCATTTTTATCCCGGAGGAAAGGCAATGCTGCATAGACCTAGAAAGAAATGGATAAGACGGTTGCGAACCAGAGAGACTGAGAAAGGGGGTTGGTTACAACCTGGGAAGGTATTAGCACCCAGATTGTCCGTCGTACTCGACGGGATCCACGCTTAAAAGATTTGTGCTATAAAGGGGTAGTGTCAGTGCAATTTGTGCATAAAAGAGCTGGAAAAGGATGTACAGGTGTCAGTGTAAAAGAGAGTGAAGTGTATAAATGAAGTGTCAGTGTAAGAAATGAATGGAATGCTCAAGATCATGAGGCTTAAAAGAATAAGGCTAGAAAGAGGGGGAATATACAGAGACTTTTGTTCGATAACTGTTAAGTTATGCCTACGTATCCTCTCGTGCAATGAGGAAGTCAGAACACCGTAGTTCGACCCAAAGAGACTGAAAGATGAATTGACTGATGATGAACTGCTTGCTTGTCTATGCTCAAGTGTATGACCTGTCTGGCTCAGGTGCAAACTGTCTTGCATTAGACGGAAGAAGCAAGTTTTTGTTTATGAGTGAATGAGATGAGAAAAGAATCCCGAAGGAGACGATTATTGTTTGTTTTTGTGTTTTCAGTCTTTTATTGCTTTTGGAAGTTTGTCATAAGTTAATGAGCTTAAGCCTGAACCAATGGGTCAGTAAACTCATCACACCATCCCTCTGATTAGGGGTAATGAGAATACCTTAAGTGTGAAGTCAGATTCTCACACTTAATCACCATGGTGTAGGATTAAGATCATTAACCTGCTTGTGATTATTTAAATGTTTTTGGTGTTTTTGTTTAGTGTTAAGTAATGAGGTTAAGCCATAATCAAGGATTAAACAGACCCATTACACCATCCTAATAGAAGGATAATAGATGAGAATGTTTAAGCTGAGGAAAGCTCCTCAACTTAATCCATGATTAGGGATTAAACTCATGACAAAACAAGCCTTTGATTAAGTGGATTTTATTTAATGATATGATGAAGAAGTGATTTTTAGGGTTTGTAAGACAACTTGAGGGGGACTTGTCCATTAACACTAGGGTTAGTCCTTCTTAACCAATTAAGGAAGAATTAGAACCCTAATGCAAGGCCCAAGTTACAAGTGAGATGTCTTGATGATTATTATGTGAATTGATTAAGAGATTTAAACACATTAAGGGTTTAACACTTAGGATTAAAGTTATACACTCCATCCTAATAGAAGGATGCAGGCATAAGCTTAATCACAAAGCCTTAAAGCCTTTAGGGTTTAGTCCCTGATTATGAGGTGAGAAGAGAGGACTCAAAGAGAGACACAAAGGTAAAACTATGAGGGGAGACTAATCAAAACCCTAAATCATTGTTATGCTTGGTTGTCCCTAAGGTTTGTGAGGTTTTCAAAAGAAGATCTTCAATGGAACCACCAGGAAGCAGATGAAAGGATCAAGAGAAGCAAAGTGACTTGCTTCATTCAAGAAGTCAAGTCACTTGAAGAAAGAAAGTGAGAAGAAGAAGAATGAGCAAGCTCAAACTCAAACACATATAAAAATGCAGCAATGGATGCAAGAGAGATGAAAAGAAAAGTTATGAGAAGTGAAGGCAAATTCACTTCTCAAAGTTACTTACCACCTGAAATGTTAGAAAGAAATGCAAGTTTCTAAATGTCTTAGAAAGAAATTTGGTTTGAAGATTGGACAATGTTTCTAAATGTCTTAGAACATTTCATGAATTTTTTTGTAATTTTTAAATACCTAAAAGTATTTTTAATTAATTAATTTCCATTAATCAATTAAAAATAATCTTTTAAATATTTAAAAATACTTTTTTAATGATAAAAAATAAAATAAAAATATTTTTGGGTCTTAAAAATTAATAAAACTTTTAAGAAAAAGTTTCATAATTTTTAAGACATTTTTGCTATTTTTAATTAATTATGCAAGTTAAATGAAATAAAATGAAATTAAAATAAGAAAAAAAGAAAAGTAATCAGGATGGAGGGCCAGGATGGGCTCTGGATTCAAATTGGTTGACTGGCGCGTGAATGGAGGGTCTGGATTCAATCTGGCCAAATTAATTTAATTACGAAATAATTAAAACTAATTAAGTGGATTAGGGCAAACGAAATGATCTGGGCCATCTAAACTGGAGGGAAGTCAACAGGTCAAAGGCCATCTACGGCTCACATTCAAATGATCATTAATCACGCAATTAGGGCTTAAACACTTTCAGGCTGCCGGAGAAGACTTCCGGTCGTCTTCACCGGCCAGCATCCCCCTG
This sequence comes from Lathyrus aphaca, assembly GCA_963966055.1. Taxonomy (NCBI): domain Eukaryota; kingdom Viridiplantae; phylum Streptophyta; class Magnoliopsida; order Fabales; family Fabaceae; genus Lathyrus; species Lathyrus aphaca. The sequence goes on from OZ014520.1 coordinate 50,607,990, forward strand.
AGAAATCCCCAAAACCCTCAAAACGTAACAAAAACAAAATCTACGAATTGGGAAATGTTCTCCAACCCCTCACGAATCAAACCCCTCTCCCAAAACAAATTTCTTTTCCCTAACTAAGCTGAATCGAAGAAAATGAAAACTAGGGCACGCAGGTTTCAGAGAGAAATTAAATGCTCATTTCAAAGCCATTTTAGAAACCAATGACATCAGGATGATCAGTGAAGCACATAGAACAAGTTTATAACATGAAAAATGATTTCTGGAAAAATAATTTTCAAGCTACCTGAGATTCGAAGCCTTCACTCTGATGACTTTCTGGCCACTTCTCCTTGTGCAATCCACTCCACTTGATCCCCAGATGATGTTTGAATGCTCAAAAGAAATTTATGTTGGCTGGATAATGAGTTTCGAAAGCTCCTGCTTCAACTCAATCAGAAATGGCTATGGTGATTCTGGCACTTTCAGGTCATTGTGAGGGGTTGTTTGTGATCCTGAGGGTGAATGGAGAAGGTCTGTGGTGTTTGTTGGTATGTTTGTGAGCTATGGTGAGAGTTTCGAAGGAAACTGCAAAATGAGGTGAAGAATGGCAGTGGGATGTTCTTGCTTGTTTCAGGCCAGGCTCTTGGTGGTTTGAGGTCTATGGAGTGAGGTGAGATGAATGGTGAAGATGGTTTTTGTGTTTGAAGGCTGGGCAGAGGGTTTCGAAGACAAATGCAGCTTGGTGTGTTTTTTGTGAATGTTGTGTATGAGAGAGTTTCAGCCTTGCTTTCTCATATCTTTGGCTTGCCAAGGGATATTGTATTATAATCCTATAGGTCAGATGATGTGACCTGGCCTATAGTGATTGGTAAGTTTGCTTTTGCACAAAGTCCACCTTTTGTGTAAGTGAGGTATGGCTCATGATCTAGGCAAGTACAAAGCATGGTTCTGGTGCAGCATGGTGTGGTGAGAGGCTAGCTTAGTGCAGTAACCAATGCAGCAAGTTGTAGGAAGAATGATCATGAGTTTTGCAACTTGTGGCTTTTTGGTTCACATGTGATTCCTTTGTCCAACCAACCATAGAACCATGGGCATTCTTGGTTCATTCTGAATTTTATGACTTAGAGAATGTTTGCATACTGGTTTGGAGTGAATTAGAAGTCACATTGGGCTTTGGTTCATGATCTTGCAAAATTTCCATTTGAGGCATGCCTTGAAAATCAATGATTTTGGCCAACTTTGTCACACCATAACTTTTGATCCAAGAAGAGTTTGATCATGTTCTTGTACTTTTTGAAAAGGGAAAGATGAGATCTACAACTTTCATGACCAAAGTTTTTCCATTTGAAGCATTTTTGGATCAATAATCAAAGCTTGAAAAATGACCTAAAATGAAGCATTCTTGAAAAGTCAACTATGCCCAAAAAGTCAACATTTGCAAAAACCCTAAATTCTTGATTTTTATGAACTTCAACCTTCTTCCATGATCAAATAAAGATCATATACACTCAAAATGATGAAGATCACCCATTGGTTGGGTCATTGGGGGCCTCAGATGCCCTGATTTTACACTGACTTGTCTGAAAAGTCAACCCTTGATCAGATGACTTCCCCATGGAATTTGTTCATGAAAATTGATATGCATACTCCCTATACCATATAGAGACCAATGGAAACAAGAATGACCAAAAAATTTGGGGTTATGGCCTCTGAAACCAAAACCCTAATTTTAGGTCAACTGTGCAGTCAATCCTGGCTCTGCATCCACTCAAACCCTAGTTCTTGTGATTCTTTTGCATTTTTGACTTTGAGAGGGTGTACTATGATGCTTGAACACATATGGATCCCTTTGAAGTGATTGGTTGCCTTTGGAGTGGCTCAAGAAGCCCTGAGATTGCTCAGATCACAGACCCTAGGTGCAGATGACTTATAAACTATGCAGTGAATCAAAAATGAGATGTGAGATGATATGATTGTGCTTATGCATATGAGAATGATCACAAGCCATGGTGAAATGGGTGAGGGAAAATTTGGGGTGTTTACACAAGATCACTACATTAACATTACCATTTAAAATAACAATGCTTAAAAGACAAGTAGCTGCTAACATGAAAGAAACTACAATGCAAATGATAAAAGGATACAATGATCACCAACTCTGCTGACATACTGTTGTCTGAGCCACTGAAATCAAGATACGCTTCTTCTGAAGTCTTTGAACTCAATCAGGTGAAAGGTTGACGTGCACAACCGAGCTTCCTTCTGGAAAGGAAATGTAGCCCTTGTCGATCAATTGTTGTACTTTGGCTTGAAAAGCTTTGCAATCTTCAGTTGAATGCCCCATTGATCCACCATGATACCCGCACTGCTCATGAGGATTATACCCTGGAGGGTACGACTCTGATAACGGCTTGAGAGGCTTAGGAAACACCATTAAGCTCTGAACTAGATGCGGCAAGAGTTCACTGTATGCCATGGGGACTGGATGAAGAGGAGCAATCCTTCTTTCCAGATTGTTACGAGGCCTAGGCTGGCTCTGAAGTTGATTCTGAGGTCTTCGACCAGGAGATTGCAGATTTGGACGAGGAGGAGCCCAGGACTTCTGACATGGTGTTTTAAGCATTGCCGAATGCCCATAAGAGTAATCAGATTCAGGAACAGATGATCTCTGAGAAGATGTTGGTCCAGAATATGCAACATTGGCCATGACTGCATTGGTATCATACCATTCTTCTCCTTGGGAGCTAACAACAGATTCACTTTCACTAGCTGGGATATTCGAAAAGTCCTGGATCTTTCCACTTTTGAGCAGGCTCTCAATGCGTACTCCAACTATCATCAAATCAGAGAAGCTTGTCATCCCAATGCTACTCATTCTTTCCAAGAATGGACCCTGCAAGGTGCCCACGAACAGGTCAATTAATTCTCTGTCTGAAAGTGGTGGTTGCACTTGGGCTGCCAATTCTCTCCACCGCTGTGCATATTCTCTGAAAGATTCACCACTCCTCTGGGATAAGCTCTGCAAGTGCGTGCGATTGGGCGCCACGTCCATATTGTGCTGGTATTGCTTTACGAAAGCTCTGGATAAATCATTCCAAGATCGGATGTGACTGCTTTCCAAATCTATGTACCAACTTAAAGATGCCCCACTTAAACTGTCCTGAAAACAGTGAATCATCAACTTATCATTGCGGGCATAAGAAGTCATTTTTCTACAGAACATCACCAAATGATGCTTCGGGCAACTGACACCAGTGTATTTCTCAAACTTCGGAGTTTTGAAATCTGGAGGAATAACAAGACCAGGCGCCAAACACAGGGTCAGAGCATCAAAACTGAAGGCATCAGGATCCGCTAAGGCTTTGAGTCGCTCGTCCAACACACGAAATCTTTCAGCAGGATCAATAACTTGAGGATCCTTGGTTTTCACAAAAGGGATTGCCCTTTGGAAGTCTGGCATAGGGAAGGCAAAACTCTGATAATTCGTAGAATCAGAAGAAGTTAAAGGTCCACCTTGGACAGCAGATGGTTCAGGTACATCCTGATTCACGATCGGGGTCTGTACAGGCTGAGCTTGAGCAAGATAGTTCACTTGTGGAAGATCTTCATCAGGAGAAAGACCATACAACGGTTTGGTCATTAAAGTGAAACCAGGTGGAAACTCAACATTCTGACGGTTGTTCTCTGACATAGCTACTGACGGCTTCCAATCTGACCCTTTACCTCTTGACACTGCTCAATCTTCCTTCAAACACTGTCGTCTTCCAACAGTTAACACTTGTTCAAACTGGGTACCGGGAAATCAGCTGGGTGGTCATGGACAAAAGAGGAAGGATGAGCTTTCTGGTGGAGGAAAATGCAATGCAGATGCACATGAAAAATGCAATATGATGATGCAAAAGATGCAAAGACAAGGGATCACAGCTGGAAACTGCCTGGAATCTGGGATACTGCCAAGAATCAAGTGTCTGTAACCACAAGATCTCTGTATAGTAACCCGAAATAGTAACTGAAAACCAGAGGTCAAGAACTTCAGGATCATAGTGACCGGATCAAACAATTGCACTGGTAATGAGGGTATGTTGAGGTCAGGGGTTCCTGCAAACCTGTAAACAGCCCAACCCCCTCACAGGTAGTGTTCTAAAACAAGGATCCTCAGACTTGGATCAGTTATGAGAAGTGTAAACACTTCCAACCCGGAGGTACAGTGTTTACAATAACCATAAAAGTTCCTCCTCTAATTCACCTCAGTTTCTGAAGGTCAATACTAAAGGTCATTCAGACTTAGCAGGCTTCCCAGATAGCCCTAGTATTGCAGGAAATCTGCAACACAGAGTTCTCAAGAAGAAACCCATATCTGAACCGTGTTTCATATTCCCGCACCAGACCGAGATGGAATGGGAAAGAATATGAACCACTCTAGCCTAGGTGTCACTCAGGTCCCAGGTATAGGACCTTAACTCTCAGTAGAACCCCCACCCACCAAAACAGAAACAACAGATCCAGCCAGAATAGTATGACAGTATGATGTATATAAAGCTATAAAGAAAGAAATAAAACAACTGTACATAAAGCAATAAACAAAACAAATATACAAGCACAGATAGCACATAACACCCCAGTAAACACAAATCAATCAAGCGCTAGGAGGAACCCACAAAAAGAACCAGAAGCCCTGGTTGCAGTATAAGATTCCCCAGCAGAGTCGCCAAGCTGTCGCTCCCGATAAATGGGAATAGGCCCAGATAAAGGTACAGACGCGAACGATCGGCGAGAGGGACAATGAGGACACACATCCGTGAACTCACTGGAGATGAATAGAGTCGCCAGCTAGGCATTTTTATCCCGAAGGAAAGGCAATGCTGCATAGGCCTAGAAAAAGATGGATAAGACGGTTGCGAACCAGAGAGACTGAGAAAGGGGGTTGGTTACAACCTGGGAAGGTATTAGCACCCAGATTGTCCGTCGTACTCGACGGGATCCACGCTTAAAAAAATTTGTGTTTTAAAGGGGTAGTGTCAGTGCAATCTGTGTATAAAGAGCTGGAAAGATGATGTACAGGTGTCAGTGTAAAGAAAGAATGTGAAGTGTATAAATGTACAGTGTCAGTGTAAGGATGAGAGTATGCTCAAGATCATGAGGCTAAAAGAATGAAGCTGAAAGAGGGGGAATATACAGAGACTTTTGTTCGATAACTGTTAAGTTATGCCTACGTATCCTCTCGTGCAATGAGGAAGTCAGAACACCGTAGTTCGACCCAAAGAGACTGAAAGATGAATTGACTTGTGAACTGCTTGCTTGTCTATGCTCAAGTGTATGACCTGTTTGGCTCAGGTGCAAACTGTCTTGCATTAGACGGAAGAAGCAAGTTCTCGGTTGTGAGTGAATGAGATGAGAAAAGAATCCCGGAGGAGACGATTATTGTTTGTTTTTGTGTTTTCAGTCTTTTATTGCTTTTGAAAGTTTGTCATAAGTTAATGAGCTTAAGCCTAAACCAATGGATTTAGTAAACTCATCACATCTTCCCTCTGATTAGGGGTAATGAGAATACCTTAAGTGTGAAGTCAGATTCTCACACTTAATCACCTTTGATGTAGGGTTAAGATCATTAACCTACTTGTGATTATTTAGATTTTTTTGGTGTTTTTGTTTAGTGTGGAGTAATGAGATTAAGCCATAATCAAAGATTAAACAAACTCATTACACCATCCTAATAGAAGGATAATAGATGAGAGTGTTTAAGCTGAGGAAAGCTCCTCAACTTAATCCATGATTAGGGATTAAACTCATGACAAAACAAGCCTTTGATTAAGTGGATTTTATTTAATGATATGATGATGAAGTGGATTTTATGATTTGTAAGACAACTTGAGGGGGACTTGTCCATTAACACTAGGGTTAGTCCTTCTTAACCAATTAAGGAAGAATTAGAACCCTAATGCAAGGCCCAAGTTACAAGCTTGATGTCTTGATGATTATTAAGTGAATTGATTAAGGGAGTTAAACACATTAAGGGTTTAACACTTAGGATTAAAGTTATACACTCCATCCTAAGAGAAGGATGCAGGCATAAGCTTAATCACAAAGCCTTAAAGCCTTTAGGGTTTAGTCCCTGATTATGAGATGAGAAGAGAAGACTCAAAAGAGACACAAAGTTGAAACTAAGAGGGGGGACTAATCAAAACCCTAATCATTGTCATGCTTGGTTGTTCCTAAGGTTTGTGAGGTTTTCAAGAGGAAGTCTTCAATGGAACCACCAGGAAGCAGATGAAAGGATCAAGAGAAGCAAAGCAACTTGCTTCATTCAAGAAGTCAAGTCACTTGAAGAAAGAAAGTGGGAAGGAGAAGAATGAGCAAGCTCAATCTCATACACATGTAAAAATGCAGCAATGGATGCAAGAGAGATGAAAAGAAAAGTTATGAGAAGTGAAGGCAAATTCACTTCTCAAAGTTACTTACCACCTGAAAGGTTAGAAAAGAAATGCAATGCAATGTAAAATGAGATGAGATGACATGATGAGAAACAAAACCAGAAGCATGTTGATGATGATGATGATGCTATGAGATGCTACAAACATAAAACAAGGCATGGACATGTTCATACAAGATCATGGATGCAAGTGATGCAAGTTAAGGAACATGAACATACATGAAAAGTTATGAAGCATACATGGCATACAACATGGCATATACATGATGCAATGATCAAACATGCTTGCAATATGTCTTATGATGTTCAATGAATCAAATGGAGACATGGAATGTCATGGCAAGTCATGTTATGCCAGGGAATGCAAGAAAGATGCAAATGGAAGCCCAAATTAGGGCTTATAAATCAAACATCAAACACAAACCAAAAAACAGAAGCAAACCCTAAGATAAAAAATGGAAAATGCCACTCAAAAGACCTCTAATCTTATACTAAACCAAAGTCCAAAGGGGAGGTCTCAACTCTTAACCAATCTCAAGTTATGAATTTTACAAGTTATTAGGGTTTTTAGGGTTCCTAAACAAAAGAAATACCAAACAAATTGAAAATGAGGAATCAAACCATGGCCATTTAATCCTAGAAACTACATGCTAAACACAATGCAATACAAGAAGAATCAATGTCCAACTCTTCATAGATAGGCAGAAATGATTTTTTGAACTTGGGATCAAAATAATGCACAAAAATGATTTTAATTCAATGAAAAATTCTCAAAATGCATCAAGATCAAAGAAGAAATTTGGTTTGAAGGTTGGACAATGTTTCTAAATGTCTTAGAACATTCCATGAATTTTTTGGTGATTTTTAGATACCTAAAAGTATTTTTAATTAATTAATTTCCATTAATCAATTAAAAATAATCTTTTAAATATTTAAAAATACTTTTTTAATGATAAAAATAAAAACAAAAATATTTTTGTGTCATAAAAATTAATAAAACTTATGAGAAAAAGTTTCATAATTTTTATACATTTTTTACTATTTTAAAATAATTGTGCAAGTTAAATGAAATAAATGAAAAATAAAAACAAATAAAAGGAAAGTCAAATGAGTGGAGGGCCAGGATGAGCTCTGGGTTTGAATTGGTTGACCAGCGCGCATCTGGACGGTTGTGGTTCACTCTGAGTTAATCCCAATTAATTAAATAAATAATGAAGATTAGGGCTAAGCAAAATGATCTGGGCCTTTCATTCGCGCGGTAAGTCAACTGGGTCAACCAATCCAACGCCCAGAATTCAAATGGAAATTAATTACAGGATTAGGGCACAAATGACATTCAGGCTGCCGGAGAAGACTTCCGGTCGTCTTCTCCGGCCAGCATCCCCCCTGAGAATCCCCAAAACTCCAAAAACCTAACTAAAATGAAATCTAAAAACTGGGAAATGATCCCCACTCACTCACGAACCAAAACCCCTTATCAAAACAAATTTATATTTCCTAACAAGGCTGAATCGAAACAAATAAGAACTAGGGCACAAAAGTTTCAGAGAGCAATTAAATTCTCATTCCATCACCATTTGCAAAACCAAAGGCATATTCATGATCAGGAAGACATATAGAACAAGTTTAGAACATAAAAAACGATTTCTGGAAAAATATTTCTTGAGCTACCTGAGATTCGAAGCTTTCACTTCAGCCACTTTCTGACCACTCCCTTCAGTGCAATCCACTCTACTTGGTCCCCAGATGATCCTTGAATGCTTAGGAAGAGTTTATGTTGGCTGGATAAGGAGTTTGACAAGCTTCTGCTCAAGCTCAGTTGGAAATGGCAATGGTGATTCAGGTAGTTTCAGGCCAAGGTAGGTGGTTGTTTGTGGTCCAGATGATGAGTGGAGAAGGTTTATGGAGTTTGTTTTGATGTTTGTAAGCTGTGGAGAGACTTTCGAATGAAACTGCAGGTTGGAGTGAAAATGGTGCAGTGAGGTTACAGCTTGTTTCAGGCATGGTTCTTGGCTGGTTTCTTCTCAATGAATCATGGTGAGATGCTTGGTGAAAATGATTTGGATGTTTGATGGCTGGGCAGAGAGATTCGAAGCTATTTGCAAAATGGGGTGAGTTTGTATATGTGATGCTTGAGAGTGTTTCAGCCTTGCTTCCTCTATGAAATGGCTTGCAAATGGATAGTATATTTTAATCCAAGTGGCCAGAGGATGTGACATGGCCTGTGGTGATTGGGATGTTTGCTTTTGCCAAAAGTCAACTTTTTGTGTAAGGAAAGTATGGCTTGGTTCTAGGCTAGTACAAGGCATGGTTCTGGTGCAGCAAGATGAGGTGAGAGGGCTAGCAAGGTGCAGCATCCAATGCATCAAGTTGGTGGAGTGTGATGAGTGGTTTTGCAAGTTGTTACTTTTTGAAACTTCATGAGAAATGCCTTGTTACACAAACCATACACATGTGATCTTTGGTTCAATTCTGATTTTTAAGTCACATAGAATGTTTATGTCATGGTTTGAAGTGAATTAGAAGTTACAAATGGCATTGGTGCATGATTTTGCAAAATTCACATTTGGTGCACATCTTGAAAATCAATGATTTTTGCCAACTTTGTCACACCATAACTTTTGATCCAAGAAGAATTTGATCATGTTCTTGTACTTTTTGAAAAGGGAAAGATGTAATCTACAACTTTCATGACCAAAGTTTTTCCATTTGAAGCATTTTTGGATCAAGAATCAAGGCTTGAAAAATGACCTAAAATGAAGCATTCTTGAAAAGTCAACTATGCCCAAAAAGTCAACACTTGCAAAAACTCCAAATTCTTGATTTTTGTGGACTTCAACATTCTTCCATGATCAAATAAAGATCATATACACTCAAAATGATGAAGATCACCCATTGGTTGGGTCATTGGGGGCCTCAGATGCCCTGATTTTGCACTGACTTGCTTGAAAAGTCAACTCTTGATCAGATGACTTCCCCATGGAATTTCTTCATGAAAATTGATATGCATACTCCCTATACCATATAGAGACCAATGGAAACAAGAATGACCAAAAAATTTGGAGTTATGGCCTCTGAAACCAAAACCCTAATTTTAGGTCAACTGTGCAGTCAAACTTGGCTCTGCATCCCTTCCAAACCCAGTTCTTGTGATTCTTTTGAAATCTTGACTTTGAGAAGATGTAGTATGATATAAGAACACATATGGATCCCTTTGAAGTGATCGGTGTCTTTTGGAGTGGCTCAAGAAGCTCCTGGATTGCTCAGGTCACAAACCCTAGATGCAGATGACTTAGAAACTATGCAGTGAATCAAAATTGTGGTATGAGATGTTATGATTGTGTTTATGCATATGAGGTGATCACAAGCCATGGTGTGAATGGGTGAGGGTAAATTTGGGGTGTTTACACTTAGTAAGACGCCCGTAGTAATAAGGACCCATTGTTGGTCTCAACCTTGAGAGTGATGGCCAGAGAAACCACTAATGAACTGGGAGATTCGAGCCACAAAAGAAAAACTGATCCCATGCCTTAGGATTTCATGAAAATGCATGGTTGTGATATTATGATCTAATGGAAGAATGCAGATGATACGTGAAGCATAAGCCAGTTGAGGTAATAAGAATGGTGGCAAATTTTGAGGTATTATAGAGGGTCAAGTCCAGCGACCCACGTCGGTCGCTATTATGTCGGTCATTGTTATGTCGCTGCACAAATTTGCTTATAACATGTTGAGTCCTATTCCTGCAGCAGCAGGCTTGAACCATTCGTGTCCTGCTGTTGAGGATTTAACGGCACTGAGGTCTGCAAATCTTTTATAATTTACTTAATTTACCCCTGCCTATAAGGCTATACAACTATTTAATGTTATATGTGAGTAAACTTTATTTCATACATTTCAGTGTAGCAACTTGTCTTCAACAGTGTGGTGTTGACCCTAGACCCGATGACAACTTTATTTTGACTTGTCCTAGGTCAAATGATGTGGAGATCTATTAGTTGTATAGCCTTATAGGCTAACATCTAGTTTTCATAAACTCTTAGTTAATCTTGACTTCTGTTTCTTGTGGTGAGTAACATCAATTGAATTTTACAGTGAATTTCTGAATCATTTTATGCCATTCATGTGCTCATTATTTTCAGGTCCATGAAATGTTGTTGACAGTTCAGAGCCTTGGATTGTGAAGTGTTCTTTAGTTGTCTTGAGGCCCTCTAAACTGCGTCGATAGCTTGGTCTACAAGGTAATCTGCAACATGTTCAATGTGTCTTGGATTGCTTCATGGGATATATTAGGAGGGAAATGTAATTTTTTTGGCCAGTCTGATGCATGACATATAAAGACAATATTTTCAAGCCATCAAAAATTCATGCTTCTAAAATGGAAGAAATATCTATTTTATGTTCTTTGTAAGTTCTGACAATTTTATAAACTAACAAGGATAAACTAAAATGTCTTATTTATACCTCCCTTTTACATATAGTAACTTTGGAATATATCTTTGAGGAATTTATTGGTAATCTTTGAATGAGAAGGACTCAGGTAAAAAATTGTAGAGATGTAAACATGTGTTTTTTCCTTTCTTTGTTTGTTTGTAAACATGTGGATTTCATCACCATCAATGACACATTGTGAACAAGAGAATACGAGCCATAAAATATGAATGGAAACCATATTTTTGTGAGATCGGCCAGAAAGTTGGGCATCAATGCAAAACCAAAGTTAAGAAGCAATGGAAACCAAAAGTTGTTGTGGATACTGTGAAACCGGTTATGACTGCAGATGGGATATCTGAGCCAAAAGAAACAACAGTTAAAGATGATGAAACAAGGGGTTGAGTTTGAGGATACACACATATTGCCACTTGGTTAATCAAGGCATGTGTAAACACCCCAAATTTTCCCTCACCCATTCACACCATGGCTTGTGATCATTTCATATGCATAAATCCAATCATAGCATCCCATACCACATTTTTGATTCACTGCATTAGTTCAAAGTCATCTGCATCTAGGGTTTGTGATCTGAGCAATCCAAGAGCTTCTTGAGCCACTCCAAAGGTCATCAATAACTACAAAGGGGTCCATGTATGTTCAAGCATCATATTATATCCCCTCAAAGTCAAGAATATCAAAGAATCACAAGAACTGAGAATGGCATGGAAGCAGAGCCAGGTTTGACTGCACAGATGACCTAGAATTAGGGTTTTGGTTTCAGAGGCCATAACTCCAAATTTTTTGGTCATTATTGTTTCTATTGGTCTCTATATGGTATATGGGTCATGCATATCAATTTTCATGAAGAAATTCCATGGGGAAGTCATCTGATCAAGAGTTGACTTTTTGAGCAAGTCAGTGCAAAATCAGGGCATCTGAGACCTCCAATGACCCAACCAAAGGGTGTTATTCATCATTTTGATTGTGTATGATCTTTATTTGATCATAGAAGATGTTGGAAGTTCACAAATTTGAAGAATTGCAAGCCATTTGCAAAGTTGACTTTTTGGGAAAGTTGACTTATAATGAAAATTGCCATTTTGGGAAACTTTTTCAACCCTTGCTTTTTGATTCAAAAATGCTTCAAATGAAAAAACTTTGGTCATGAAAGTTGTAGAATGGATCATTCCCTTTTCAAAAAGTAAAAGAACTTGACCTAATTCATTTTGGATCAAAAGTTATGGCTTGTCAAAGTTGGCTAAAATCACATAATTTGAAGTTTTCTACCAAAGAGGCATTTTGCAAAATGGTATGATCAAGTGTTCTAAAGGCCTCAAATGTGTACAAATTCTTCACAACATGATCACATGACCTCTAAAAATCAGAATGGGCCAAAGAACATTGCATTTTGATGCTTTGAATCTCAAGAATTTCCAAAGGGGCCAAACTTTGTGAAATTTGCAAAACACTACACAAACCTTGATCAACTTGTTGATTTATCTCATAAACAATTCCATGGTTCTCCCTAAACTTAGCTGAACCAAAGCAAGCCAAAAAGCAAGTTGTACCATTGCCCATACCTCAAGTACAAGTCAAGTTGACATTTTGGAAACTTGCCCATACCAATCACACTATGCCACAACCACTTTCTGAGCCAATCCCATTTGTTTATACAAATCAAAAGCAAGCCATTTCACATAAGACACAAGCCTGAAAGCTCCAAGAAGACAGCATTATCACTTTTCAACTCATATGCAAAACCATTCGAAACTCATCATACAAGCTTCAAACACACAAACAAACTTCACCGTCAATCTCAACATGACTCACTAATCACAAACCAACCATTAAAACAGCCTGAAAGTCACTGAAACAAAAACACGATCACCCCCCCCCTTGAACAGAACTTTTGCAATCTCCCAAACCAGCCACCAACAAGAGTTGTGAAGCATTCCATTGAGCTCAGGGGGACCAGAGGAGTCGGTTTGCACAAGAGAAAGGTTCAGAAAGCTCCTGTTCGAAGAACTTCAGTTCAGGTATCCATCAAGAACAAATTTTCCAGAACTTCATTTACTTGTTATAAATTGATTCTACATGTTATCCTGATCATCATGATGTGTTTAAAAATGAAAATGGTGGAGTATTGAGTATGTATGAGTTGTCTGAAACTTTCTGCCCTAAATATGTTTTGCTTCGATTTGCATGATTAATGAATGAAAAATGGTTTTTGTTTGGGGGTTTTGATTCAGTGATGAATGGGGTTTGATTCTGGGCAGTTAGATTTCATTTTTATGGAGTTTAGAGAGAGTTAGAGATTTGGCTCGTCGGAGAAGACGACCGGAACCACTGTTCCGGCCGTCTGAAGGTCATTAGTGTTAATTAGGGTTTTAGTCCAGGTTTGAATGTGGAGCATTGATCTGGTTGACTAAGTCAATCTCCCGCGCGCGTGTGTGGTCCAGATTTGTCATTAAGCCCTAATTCCACTTAATTAATTTAATTAATCAGCTTTAGTCAAGTTTGAATTTCAACCATTGGATGACACGCGCAGTCAACTCCCGCGCGTCTAGTTTGAATGCCAGCCCTCAGATCTGATTACTTCTCATTTTATTCATATTTATTTTCATTTTATTTCATTTGTTTTGTTCATTTATTTAAAAATAGCAAAAATTGTTCAAAAATTCTGAAAATTTTTATTCAAGCTTTTATTAATTTTCAGAACACAAAAATATTTTTATTTTTATTTTTTGCATTAAAAAATATTTTTAAATCATTTAAAAGGTTATTTTTAATTAATTAATGAGAATTAATTAATTAAAAATACTTTTAGGTATTTAAAAATCACAAAAAAATTCATGAAACATTTAAAATCATTTAGAAACATTGTCCAACTCTCAAACCAAATTTCGTTTTTGATCTTGATTCCTTTTGACAATTTTCAATGGATTTAATTTCATTTCAAGGCATTATTTTGATTCAATCTTCAAAAATTCATTTCTGCCTAGCCTTTAAGAGTTGGACAATGGTTCTTCTTGCATTGCATCTTGTATAGCATGTAGTTTGTAGGATTAAATTGGCATGAATTGATTCTGCATTTCCTTTTTGTTTGGCATTTTTCTTGATGAGGTACCCTAAAACCCTAGCAATCTTAGGAAATTCATAACTCTCATTAGGTTAAGAGTTGGATCCCCTCCTTTGGGCAGTGAGTTTGTATAGGTTTAGGGTTCCTTTGAATGCATTTTCAAATTTTTATCATGATGTTTGCTTCTGGTTTTGAATTTTGTTTTGTGCATTGATCATAAACCCTAATTCGGGCCTTCTTTTGCATCCATCTTCCATTTGCTTGCATACCATGACTTGCCATGACATTTTGTGCATCCAATGGATTCATAACATATCTTAGGACATGTTAGAATCATGTTTGATCATTACATCTTTCATTTGCATTTCATAACTTTTCATGAACATCCATGGTTCTAAGCATGCCTCATTTGCATCCATATGTTTGTATGATCATTCTCATGCCTTGCCTCATATTTGCATCATCTCTTAGCATCATTAACATCATACATTTGCTTCTGGTTTTGGTTTGCATCATGCCATTCCATCCCATTTGCATTGCATTTCATTCCTTTCACTAACTTTTCAGGTGGTAAGTTACTTTGAGAAGTGAATTTGCCTTCACTTCTCACAATCTCTTTTCATCTCTCTTATGCATCATTGCTGCATTTTGTCTTGTACTTTGGATTGAGCTTGCTCATTCTTGTCCCTCTTACCTTCTTTCTTCAAGTGACTTGTCTTCTTAAATGAAGCAAGTTACTTTGCTTCTCTTTGCTCCTTTCATCTGCTTCCTGGTGGTTTCTTTGAAGATCTCTCTTGTAAACCTCACAAACCTTAGGAACAACCAAGCATGACAATAATTAGGGTTTTGATTAGTCCCCCATTTAGCTTTTACCTTTGTGTCATCATTGAGTCTTCTCTTCTCATCTCATAATCAGGGACTAAACCCTAAAGGCTTTAAGGCTTTGTGATTAAGCTTATGCATGCATCCTTATATTAGGATGGAGTGTATAACTTTAATCCTAAGTGTTAAACCCTTAATATGTTTAAATCCTTTAATCAATCCATCTAATAATCATCAAGACATCAAGCTTGTAACTTGGGCCTTGCATTAGGGTTCTAATTCTTCCTTAATTGGTTAAGAAGGACTAACCCTAGTGTTAATGGACAAGTCCCCCTCAAGTTGTCTTACAAACCCTAAAAATCACTTCATCATCTTATCATTAACTAAAATCCACTTAATAAAGACCTTGTTTTGTCATGAGGTTAATCCCTAATCATATATTAAGTTGAGGAGCTTTCCTCAGCTTAAACACTCTCATCTATTATCCTTCTATTAGGATGGTGTAATGAGTCTGTTTAATCTTTGATTATGGCTTAATCTCATTACTTAACACCAAACAAAAACACCAAAAACATCTAAATAATCACAAGTAGGTTAATGATCTTAATCCTACATCATGGTAATTAAGTGTGAGATGTTGACTTCACACTTAAGGTATTCTCATTACCCCTAATCAGAGGGAAGATGTGATGAGTTTACTAAATCCATTGGTTTAGGCTTAAGCTCATTAACTTATGACAAACTTTCAAAAGCAATGAAAGACTGAAAACTCAAAAGCAAACAATAATCGTCTCCTCCGGAATTCTTTTCTCATCTCATTCACTCATAAACGAGAACTTGCTTCTTCCGTCTAATGCAAGACAGTTTGCACCTGAGCCAGACAGGACATACACTTGAGCATAGACAAGCAAGCAGTTCACAAAGTCAATTCATTCTTTCAGTCTCTTTGGGTCGAACTACGGTGTTCTGACTTCCTCATTGCACGAGAGGATACGTAGGCATAACTTAACAGTTATCGAACAAAAGTCTCTGTACATTCCCCCTCTTTCCAGCATCATTCTTTTAACCTCATGATCTTGAGCATCTTATTCCTGTTCTTACACTGACACTGTACACACTTCACTTCTTTTACACTGACACTTGCATTCTTTCCAGCTTTGATACACAGATTACACTAACACTACCCCTTTAAAACACAAATCTTTTTAAGTGTGGATCCCGTCGAGTACGACGGACAATCTGGGTGCTAATACCTTCCCAGGTTGTAACCGACCCCCTTTCTCAGTCTCTCTGGTTCGCAACCGTCTTATCCATATCTTTCTAGGTCTATGCAGCATTACCTTTCCTTCGGGATAAAAATGCCTAGCTGGCGACTCTTTCTTTCTCTTGAGTTCACTCTTGTGTGTTCTCATCCCTCTTTCGCCGACCGTTCGCGTCTGTACCCCTTCTTGACTTGGTTGTCATTTTGGTGGGAGCGACAGCTTGGCAACTCTTCTTGGGACCCTTATACTGTAACCAGGGCTTCTGGTTCTTTTTGTGGGTTCCTCCTAGCGCTTGTTTGATTTGTGTTTACTGGGGTGTTATGTGCTAATTGTGTTTGTATATTTGCTCTATTTCATGCTTTATGTACAGTTATTTATTGCTTTCTTTACAGCTTTATATCATCATACTGTCATATTGTTATCTGGCTGGATCTGGTTTTTTTGTCTAGATGGGTGGGGTTCTATTGAGAGTTTAAGGTCCTATACCTGGGACCTGAGTGACACCTAGGCTAGAGTGGTTCATGTTCTTTCCCATTCCATTTCGGTCTGGTGCGGGAATATGAAACACGGTTCAGATGTGGGTTTCTTTTTGAGAACTCTGTGCTACAGATTTCCTGTAGTGCTAGGGCTATCTGGGAAGCCTGCTAAGTCTGGATGACCTTTACTATGACCTTCAGAAACTGAGGTGAATTAGAGGAGGATCTTTTATGGTTATTGTAAACACTGTACCTCCGGGTTAGAAGTGTTTACACTTCTCATAACTGATCCAAGTCTGAGGATCCTTGTTTTAGAACACCACATGTGAGGGGGTTGGGCTGTTTACAGGTTTGCAGGAACCATTGGCCACATCATACCCTGATACTTATTGTGTTTGAGAATGCTTCACTTTGGACAGTTATTGTGATTTAACCCTGGATATGTGACTCTTTATTTGAGTCCCCCACCTTGGTTACTGGACTTATGAACCTCCATCTGGACTTCTTAGACATACATGGACTTATATCAAGGCAGTTAATCAGATCCAGCTTGATCACAAACCCTTGCATATCATTTGCATACATCATCATTGCATCATTTAACATTTTGCTTATTTGTTTTTCAGGGTATCCATATTACATTTGGCTTGGTTTTGACCCCTTCATCTGCATAGGCCTTTGTTCATCAGTATCTGCTTCAGCTATCTTCATCAGCTACCTGCTTCAGTTACCTTCACCACCAGCATCAGCCTATCAATGGCTCATCTTCTAGTATTAGTCATCATCATCAGCATCTGTCTCAGCTCTTCATCAGCAGACATGGCACCCAAGAAGAGCAATATCTCATACCATTTCTTTGAGCCTGAGCTGACTGGCATCAGGAAGGTCCAGGCCCTTATCACTCCAGACCATATCCTACTATTCAGAGAACATTATGGAGGCATCCTTGATGTGGTTATGGATTTGGACCCTTCTCAGAGGAGTTTGATTCACACTTGCCTACAGTTCTATGATCCTCCTTTGAGATGCTTCACCTTCCAGAATTTTCAGTTGGGGCCCCTGTTGGAGGAGTATTCATCACTGATTGGAGTGCCTATCAGGGGTGGTATCCCCTTCAACCCTGAGATGGCTTTTCCCAGCAATGAAGAAGTGGCAAAAGCACTGTATCTGGAACATATTCTGATTGAGCAGAACATGACAACAAAGGCTGGAATCTCTGGTCTGCACTTGGATTTCTTGACTTCTCAGGCTATCCTGAAGGCCTCCTTGGGAGAATGGAAGGCAGTCTGTGCATTGTTAACCCTCAGCATATATGGGGTTATATTATTTGCAGATGAGCCCAAGTTTATCAGCAAGAATGCCATTCATCTTTTCATTTTGAGGAACCCAGTGCCCACATTGCTGGGAGATTTCTATTACTCTATTCACCAAAGGAATGAGAAGCAAAGAGGAAGGTTGGTGAGATGCTGTGCTCCCCTGTTCCATACCTGGCTGCTTAAACACTTGCCCAAGACTGATGCCTTCTTGAATCCTCGCCAACAGAAGAATTGGGCTAAGAGACTTATTGCTTTGACCTCAGATGACATCAGGTGGTGCACCCAGAGCACCAAGGGCAGGGACATCATTACTAGTTGTGGGCAGTTCCCCAATGTACCTCTGATAGGAGTGAAGGGTTGCATCAACTACAACCCTTTGCTATTCAAAAGACAGTTGGGCTATGCTCTGGTTCACCCTCCTAAAGTGCAAGACTTGGCTGAAACCCTTTATTGTGAGATTAAGCCTAATCTAGTTGTTGTCAGGCAAGCATCCTGGGCTTGGGACAACATCCAGACCAAAGGGATGGCCATTCTTGGGAGGTGCAATAATGTGGCTTCATCTCAGTATTATGAGTGGTCTCATGCTAGGGCTCAAATTTCTGGGATGCCTTTCACCATTGAGGAAGCACCGGGACCATCCACAGCACCACCTCCAGCCACTGTCAGCCTGGAAGAATTTGAAAAGCTGAAGGAAAGAAATGAGAATCTGTCTCAAGCTCTGAAGAGGACCCTCTGGGAGAGGAGTGATGGTCGTCTGGACATTGAAAGGTTGGAAAAGCTTAAGGTAGAGCACCTAGCCAAGATTGAGAAAGCAGAGGACTACATCAAGAAGTCAAGGGCAGGGGAGCAGATTTTGAAGAATGCCTGTAAAGAGGCCCAGTTTCAGAAGGCTAGGACTGATCTCTATCTGAAAGAAAGTCAAGCTAGGTGGGTCAGGATCACTGAAGCTCGCACTCAGGAAGATAAGAGAACCCAGGACAAGATTGAGCAGTTGGAGGCTAATGAAAAGAAGCAACAGGAGGCTCTGCTAGCAGCCCAGAAGGAAATTTCGGAGTTGAAGCTTAGGGCTGGTGTGAAGAGGTCAAAGGACCAAGACAGGCACAAGAAGCTGACCACTGTTATTGCCACCAGGAATCTTCTTATCAGAAACCTCACAGAGCATCCAGCTGATCCTGTAACTGAAGCACTTCTAAAGGAAGTTAAGGAGGATGAGTTTGGTCTTGGTGTCTGACTTTTTGCTTGTTGTTGCTTTCATTTCATGTACTTTTCTTTTATGTTGTATTTTTGACCCCTCAGAGGGCATGTGTTGTAAAAAACAAACTGTGTATGATTCACCATTTTGTAATATATTCATTAGTTTGTTTTGAATCTCTTTCTCCCAAGCAACATCAAAGCACCTTCCTCAGGGGTCTGGAAAGGTCAAAACCAAATGCCAAGCCGGATACCTTGGAAACAAATAAGCACACTGCATTGCATACTAACTTTTGTTTTGTTTTGTAGGTTTTTGTTTTGTTTGTTACTAACTCTGTTGTGATTCAGGAATTATTGCTCGCCGTCGGGTGTTCCCACTCAACCGTCCGCACAGATATCCTACTCGCAACAACCTTCCGGGTATACAGATGGACCAAGTACAGCAGGATCTTACAGAAGTCAGGACTCAAATGGCCAATGAGAGGCTAGAAATGAGAAACCAGATGACCCAGTTCATGGAAGTGATGAATGGCTTGGCTCAAAGCCAAGAAAGATTAAGGGCATTGGTAGAAAGGCAGACCCAGGAAGAACCCCATCTAGGGACTGGAGGAACGAGCAACAATGAGAGGGTTCAGCCTCATGTTAATCCACCAGTGTATGAGCCCCATCTTCATCCAGAGATCAACATCCCTGCTAATGTGCAAGGGAATGCTACTGCGGGCAGAGTATTACAAGAAGACCCCCAAGAGGATCAATTCACTGTGATGGGAGTTGGGGATGAAGCCTATGATAGGAGGCTTGATGAAATTGCTGAGAAATTAAGATCTCTGGAGTCTCAGAATTCCTTGGGCTATGATGTCATGGATATGGGATTAGTGGACGGGGTAAGGATTCCCCACAAGTTTAAACCCCCGTGCTTCGAGAAGTACAACGGAACTTCCTGTCCACGAACCCACTTACAATCCTTTCTGGGGAGACTGAAGGCATACACCATGGATGAAAAACTATGGATGTTTTACTTTGAAGACAGTTTGACAGGGGCTTCAAGGGAATGGTACTCTCACTTGACCAGAGCAACCATCAGATGCTGGAAGGACCTAGCTGAGGCCTTCATCAGACAATACCAATACAACTTGGACATGGCTCCTAACAGGACCCTCTTGATGGGAATGTCTCAATCGTCCAGAGAAAGCTTCCGGGAATACGCCCAGAGGTGGAGACAGCTTGCTGCTGCTGTTCAACCACCCATGTCGGAAAGGGAAATGGCCGACATGTTTATGAATACCCTTCAAGGGACATATATTGACAGGCTAGCTGCCTTTTTTCCACCAGCTTCGCTGACGTAGTCATAGCTGGAGAAAGGATTGAAAGCCTATTAAAGATGGGCAAAATTTCTGATAATGGTGCGAGCTCGTCCAGCAACCCCAGAAAACCTTTTGTGGGGCCTAGAAGAACCGGTGAGGCTAATGCTATTCATGCCAACAGGGGCAGACCTCAGTATGTTCATAGGTCAGTGGCAGCCGTCACTATCCCAGCTCCAATTCCTCAGCAACCAGCATATCAACCACAACAACAACCCCACTACCAGCAACAAGTTCAATATCCGCCTCAGAGAAACTATAACAACAACAACAGCAACAATCAACAAAGACCTTTTCAGCAGAGACCATCTCAGGCCAATAGGGTGATTGATCCAATCCCTATGTGTCACACCCCAAATTTTACCCCTAACTTTTCGCATCATACATTCACTTTGTTTGATCAGTTACTTTCAACTCATTTTCTAGTTATTTATAAATTTGATTTTAATTTCTTTTCACTTCCAAGCTTCCATTTTAATTTAATTTCTATTTATTATTTCTATACTTTTTAATTCATTTTTGTGTTTTAATTTTAATCTTTATTTCTATTTCTATTTTTTTTAATTCTATTTTCAAGTTTTTAATTTTTTATCTCAATTTCTAAATTCTAATTTTTAATTCATTTTCAAAACTATTTCTATTTTTAATTACAACTTCCAATTTCAATTTCGAGTTTCAAGTTCAAAATCTAACTTCCAAAGTTTCTCCAAGTTTTATTCAAGTTTCAAAGTTCCAATTTTAAATCCATACTTCATTTTCTATTCCATATTTCCAAATTCATTCCAAATTTAAAATTCAATGTCATTTCATATTTATTTTTATTTTGCATTCATGTTATGTCCATTCTCAAGACTTATTCACAATGTTCATCTTTGTCCCAAGTTTTTTTTTCAAGCATTCATATTTCACTTTAAATTAAAACATATTCATGAACATTCATTTTTTATAACCATTCACTCATGTCACATTTAAGTTGAATATTTCATCATAATAACATTCATACATACCATTCATATCCATTTTAGTATTACATACATAATTAGAATTTCATTTTAAATTAGTGCTTAAGTACACAAAACTTCCAAAAAAAACTTATTGTTACATCTTTTAATTTCCAAGTAACTCCATGGTTTCTTCATATCCAATCATGCATGAAAATCTTCTTTCTCCATGGCCTTTGTCCATCATTCCAATTCATCCATTTGCACATGAAATTGAAGGAAAAAAAACAAGTTAGCATCCATGTTCTAATTCATACATAATCATAAGTGCATCACATCTCATTCAAATTCAATCTATTCCATTCAAACATATTTAAATTTCAAAACATTTTCATTTTCAAGTATTATCATTCCAATTCCATGTTAATTCAAAACAGCCCCATATATATACACATCAGATTTCAAGCCATTTTTCATTCACATATATCATATATCATCTTGCATTTTTCTGTTTTTTCTAACTTTACAAAATCAGCTCAAAAGAGGGGACCATTTTTTTTCTCTACTAGCAAACAAAAAAACAGCAACAAAAACAGCAGAAAAAACAGCACACACAGCACACAAACAGGCTGCTCCACCTCCCCACTACTGCACACAAATTCAGAATTTGTCTCCCTTATCCCAACCCTTCATCAACAAGCAATAAGGTACAAATTTCAAACCAAAAAAACCCTAATTTCTCCCTATAAAACCAGCACTGTTACATTGCAAAGGAAGGATCACAAAAAAAGAAAAATTCAGCAACATCCTCACCACAAAAAACACAAAAAAAAGGGAGAATTGACACGAAGCAGAAAAATTCAGCAACATTCAAAAATCAAAAGCCAATAACAACACCAGCAGTAACAAGGAATAACAGAAGTAAAGCTTACCATTGTGGATTCTTCACCCCGATAACTTTCGGGCCGGTAATGTTCTCCTTTTCCTCCACCTCTTTTCAGCATTGTTTACAGCTAGTTTTCTTTTTCAGCTTCATTTCAAATTCAAATCTGCATACACAAAACAAAACTTCATATTAAAACTTCACAAAAAAAACTACAACTAAAAAATTCCTCCATACACAAAAACAGCAGTCATAAAACTTCACACAAAAAAAACCAGCCACAACTTCATACGCATAGAAAAACCGGCAAGAGTAACTCACAACAAACAGCAAGAGCTATACAGAAAACCGGCAGCCACCCTTAAAATCTTTTCCTTCAAAATCATACAAAGCCAAACTCCACCTCAAACCATTTCACCATAATCGCAACTCTTCATCCATAAACCAAGCTCACAAACCGAAAACAGAAAAAAGATGAAGCAGAAATCTGATACAAAGAGAAAGAATGAACCGTAAAAAAAAACCCTTCACAATGTGAACGAACCGCACAAAACTGATATCAAAAAACAAATCTGTGAAAAACCTTACCACCACCCTTTCAAACACCTTCAGATAACCGCAGCAACCACTAATCACCACCCTATTGAAACGAACCAAGTGCGAGCCATAACCTCACCTCTAACAGCCAAAGCCACAAATCCCTTTCTCAAACTGAAACTTCGAAGCCAAATCGCATAGACGCTCAAAACCGCAGCAAATGGCCACTGCATAAAGCCATCGTAAACTCAGTCACAAAACCAGAAACCAAAAACCCAGTCAGACACTCAAACCCGCGACCCAACCTCGTAGCCAACACAAAACCGAGAACGAACCTCCAGCCCCATCGTAAATCGCATCACGAACCGCCGCGATGACGGCCTGAGCACCAACCGAAACCTTTACCTCCTCCACCCAAAACCGCAGCCAACCCGTCCGAACCTCCATTAACGTCCATCCTCATCACACCACCTTCACCAAAAAAAAACACAGAAAACCAGAGCCGTCGCACAGCCACCGCGCCGGCCACCGCCTCATAAACTCACCCACAAATCAGTAACGCCGCGACCCATCACCTGGAAAACTCACTGAACCACAGCGAACACCCCCCACACATCACCACCGGCGACCTTCAGAACCCTCCGAAACCAACCACCACAACCGTGAGAAATTCGAATCACTAAGAGACCGAGCGATTGGGTGAGACGAGAGGGATTTTGTAGAGCGAGAGACGGTGTGAGACGGCGAGAGATATCGTTCTGAGGCGGAGAGATTGAAGGGTGAGGTTTTGTTTTTTTATTTTTTGAACAAGATTGTGCGTTGATTTTGTTTTATTTTTTTAAGAAATTGTGAACGGTTTCTTGTTTCCCTGAAACGCTAAAATATCTTTGACTTCTTACTTTTTTATTTTTTATTTTAAATGATGCTGAGTTTTAGGTCTGGAGTTTTATTTTATTTTATGATTTTTTAATGGGTTATTGATGGGTCCTCAAGGCCCATGCTGTTAATTCTATTGATATGCATACACCCATCCAGCGCCTCACCCCATTTCTTCTAATTATTCCAATATTTCTTTTCTATTTTATTTCTATTATTATCTATATACATATAAGATAAATAAAAAACATTTTAATTTCAAAATTTTCTTTTCTATTTTATTTTTATTATTATATTTGGTTAGATATTTATATATACATATAAAAAAATATACAACAAAAAAAAATATTTCGAATTCAATTTCTTCTTTTCTATTCTTTTTTTAATACATATTTAATTAATCATTTATTTATTTTTATATAAAAATCCAAAAAATATTTGTATAGTTCTTCTTCGTTTAGGATAAAGATTGTTTAGCTTAGTTTTAGATCCTATTAGTGTGAGAGGTTTAGATTTAGGTTTTTCTCTTAGTGTGAGTTTTAAATTTAATCTTCCGATGTCTTGGTTGTATGCACGCTATGTTTGTATTTATTTTTCGCATCATGACCATATATTTGTTAAGATAAAATTGAAAGCGCACACTTTTGAGACTTTAATTTTCAAGATAATAAATCCTTGGTCCAACACCAAGTTGAGTTCACATACACCTCACTCACACACGTAAGTCGGTCGTTTTACGATCGCCATCTGCACGGTCTTTACACTTCACAGCTTTCTAACTTAAACAAATTGACGCACCACGCTTGTCTTCCACCCCCGCATTCTCGATCCATATATCGAGTCATAGCCCGGTTACTAAGCCTTTTACCTTGCATTTCCTTTTACTTTATCCAATTTATTTTTACAAGTTGCAACCTATGCCTTAGACTTAGGAGCTTGCACCCTCATTTATTTACTTTATTTTTTCGCATTTAAATCCAAAAGGGAAAGGACTCCTGCAGTTGACTCAATGTCATAGGAAGTTTAGCCATCCCTAGTTCCTTTTCAACCTTAACCATTAGGACTTTTTATTTTACAACTTTTTGTGACTTTCCTAAAGTCACGTGAGTGTTTGCCATAACACTTACCTTCCCCCGCGAACCTTAAGCGTAACCAAGTGTTCGTTAATCCTTAGGAGAACTACGAGTGCTCTGATTCTACACCCGATACGTAGGCATCGATGCGATGTTGCGCGAGCACCATTAGAAATAAAAACCTTAGGTTCCCATAATTTTAGCAAGCAATAAATAACAAAAACACAAATATTAACAAGAGGTTCCCGTAGGATACTGCAGATGCTTAGGATGCTAACACCTTCCCTAGGTATAATCAACCCCGAACCTAGTTTCTCCTTATTTAGGGTTTTTACGATCTTTTTCCCTTTTCCCTTTGGATTAAATTAAAGTCGGTGGTGAACATAAAAGTTTTGCGATTCAAGCTCACTTAATAGCTTTGTATCCGATTCTCACCGCAACAGAAATGACGACTTCACTGGGGAGTCTATTTTTGAGGGTTAAGCCCACCTTGTATATTTGTATATTTGTTGTTGTATTGCTTGTTATTATTTTGGATTTTTGTTGGGTGTTCCATGTGTGGTGAGATAAGTCCTAACCCGGACTTGAGTGCAAAATAAGATAGGACGGTGGTATATTCAAGAAGGCTTGTAGGGAGTTGAGTCCCGATCAAGTTGACTTGAGACACCACCACTCAGCGGAGGCCTCCTCAGATGTAGTTTTGTTGATCGAGTTCAGTCGTGAAAGCATTACTATATTCGACCTGAGAGCCGTTAATGTTGAGGACCGTAGAACATTTACCCCCACTTGGCCTTTTAGGGATGTAGTGCGATGACTATGAGGGTGCAAATCCAAAATAGTTGATACGCGATACTACACCCGGATGAGACTCTCTTGAGAATATTATTGATTACCAAGTTGAGTTGGGAAGTCGGTAATATCCGAAAGATGGGACAATGATTCTGGGAACTTTTAGAACCCGTTGTACAGGTGCAAATAAACTCATAGTACATACCTTTTGGGAGGGTTGAACCTTTGACCTCATGCAAGCTTTGAACCTAAGCCTTGTGTGTGTTTGTGTATTCATTGCATTCATGCATCATGAAGCATCATTTTTACCAATTTATTCAAGGAACTCAGAAACTCTATCTTTGCAAATATCGTAGGTATCATCATGGACTTTGGAAGAAGAAAGACTGTCAAGTACACATTCAAAACTCCCAAACTCGAAGACCTAAGGAAATTAAGAGATTTGGTTTTGGATCAAGAAGCCTTCATGGAGAAGCATAGGAGACTTTTAGCCTCACTTAAGACTGAGTGGGATGGAAGGTTGCTCTCTGTGATGCTCCAGTTTTATGATCCTCTCTACCATTGTTTTACGTTCCCTGATTACCAATTGGCGCCTACTTTGGAAGAGTATTCATTTCTGGTGGGATCACGTGTTAAGGATGAGTTTCCATTCCCTGTTCTAGAGAAGGACCCTGAAGAAGCGGAGATTGCAAAGGCGACATATTTGAGTGTTCCTGAGGTCAAGGCAAATATGACCTATAAAGGAAAGGTTTTTGGATTCCCTACAAAGTTTTTGGTAGAAAAGGCCAAGAATTTTGTTGGTGTGAAGGATATGAAAGCTTTTGAGGCGACCTTTATTCTGCTAATATATGGAGTGTTACTTTTCCCAAACTTTGAAGACTTTGTAGACCTGAACGCCATCAAAATATTTCTGAAGAAGAACCCGGTCCCTACTTCGCTCGGAGACACTTACCATTCCATCCATCTGAGGAATCACCATAAGGGAGGGATGATTACTTGTTGTGCATCATTGTTGTACGAGTGGTTTATTTCGCACTTGCCTAAGTCAGCCTCATTTTGGAACCTTAAGGATGGTTTGTGGTGGTCACAAAGGATCATGTCTCTTACCCACTCCGACGTTAGTTGGTACCATCGTGTTTATGATGGAGCCTTGATTATTGATAGCTGTGGTGATTTTGCTAATGTACCTCTTCTTGGCACTAAGGGAGGAGTCAACTATAATCCAGTTTTGGCTCGCCGCCAACTCGGGTATCCGTTGAAGGACAAACCTAAGAGTGTTGAAGTGGAAGGAATTTTCTTTAAGGATGACGAAGAACCAGAGCTCAAGAAACATGTTATGCAAGCTTGGAAGTACATCCATAGGAAGGGGAGGAGTAGCTTGGGAAAGCCGAATTGTGTTTCTATGGAACCCTATCTCCAATGGGTACGAGATAGGGCAATCAATCTGAAAATGCCTTACCCTCGCCAGGATCCTATGACCTTCAAGAAACCCATTCTAATCTTTATGGATGATGCAGAGAAGCTGAAGATTGATTTGGAGAAAGAGCTTAGAGAGAAGAATGCATGGAAGAATCGACATCAGATCATCAGTAGTGAGAATGAAGAACTTAGAAGACAACTGAAGATGAAGGAAGAAGAAGAGCTCTCCAACAAGAAAAGGAAAGCGCAAGAGGATTTATTTTCCTCCAGCACTCAAGGGGACACTTCTTGGAAGTCGATCGTGGATCAACTTATGCTTGAAAGGGCTCAGATGAAGGCACAAATCGAGAAGCTCAACTTGAGGCTTTTAGGAGAATCTCCTTAGAACTTTGTCTTTGTCTTTATTAAACTTTGTTTGGGATTTTTGAAGATGTACTCGAGACTTTGTATCACTTTTTGAATTTAATGAAATCATATCCTTTTGATCATTATGTGTTCCTTGGTATTTGCAATTTGTTTCTTAGGTTCCTTGAATAAAATTTAATTTTCGCATTGCACTCATACATTTGGCATTTCATTTGCATTTTTCATATAAAACTCATTCCCATCATCTGCTCTCCAGCTTTCACACTGAGGCTCTCACGCAAATACTACACTCGAGCTCAAGCCAGAAAGAGGATGGTTGAAAGAGACCTAGAGATGGACAGAGTTAACGAGGAGCTTACTGATATTCGTGGAAATATGGGTCAGATGATGGAAATGTTGCAGGTCATTCGAGCGAAGATGGATACCCAACAGACTGTAGTGTCAGAAATTGTCACTGCAACGACTGAGCCAACGTCATCAGTCACTACCCCTGTGACCTGGCCTCCTTTTGGGCTTCCTCATGGATTCGTCCCTCCTCCTCAAGGTTTTGCTTCTCAAAGTTTTATTCCTTCTTCCCAAGGACTCGCTGCTCAGGGTTTTTTCCCTCCTTCTCAAGGTTTTGCTTCTCAAAGTTTTATCCCTTCTTCCCAAGGACTTGCTGCTCAGGGTTTCTTCCCTCTTTCCCAAGGTTTAGCTTCTCAAAGTTTTGCACCTTTTTCTCAGGGTATTGCATTTCCTTCCCAAGGTTTTGTGCCTCCTCCTCAAGGATTTGCTGCTCAACAGACTATTCCTGTGACTAATGAAGAGAACCATGCAGTTGCTAATTTTACACAAGACATTGTGCACACCCGTGCCCAACCATACTTTAATGACCATCAGGCGTATGACGTGCCAGATATGTCTGAAAACGGAGACGAGAAACATGAGAAAATGCAAGAGAATTTTGAAACCCTTGAAAAAAGGTTAAGAGCGATTGAAGGTGACCAGATCTTTGGGGACGCTGCTAGAGAGATGTGTTTGGTGTCTGGATTGGTAATACCTCCAAAGTTCAAGATACCCACGTTTGATATGTATGAGGGTGCAACTTGTCCTAAGAACCATCTCTTGATGTACTATCGAAGAATGGCTGCGCAGGTGGACAATGATAAATTAATGATCCACTGCTTCCAGGACAGTCTGAAGGGAATCTCCTCCAAATGGTATCTAACGCTAGACCAGTCGAAGATTCGCAGTTTCCAAGACTTGGCAGATGCTTTCATCCAGCAATACAAATACAATATGGACCTTGCTCCCGATAGGAGGCAACTGTTGAGTATGTCACAAAAAGATTCTGAATCATTTAAAGAATATGCTCAGAGGTGGAGAGGGACCGCTTCTCAGGTAGAGCCCCCATTGACTGAAAGAGAATTAGCTGACTGGTTTGTTGACACTGTGCGACCAGAATTCTATGAGAGAATGGTGGGGAGCATAACTACTAGCTTCTCTGACCTTGTAGCCGTGGGAATCAAAGTTGAACTTGGATTAAAAAGTGGAAAGATGAGTGGTGCATCTGGCAGTTCCAGCACTGGCAGTCGAAATAATGTCAAGAAATTTACCAGTAATTTCCACAAGAAGAAAGAGGGTGAGACGAATGCCATAATGACAAGTCAAAGAAGAAATCCTCTTTGGCAGAGACCTCCACCTATGGCTCAACAGCAGTATGCTCATCCACCACAGTATGCCCAACATCCTTATGTAGTGGCGGTTCAACCATCATTTAATCCACAAGTCCCGATGTATCGGCCAACTCAAGCAGTACCAATGTATCAGCAAGCGGCTCCAGTGATTCCACCTTATCAACCAATGCTCAACAATCCAGGCTATCAACAAGCGCCCAATGCTTCAGCCTACCAGCAGAGGACTCCAGCTCCTCATCCGAATCCCAACTTCCAGAATAGAAGACCAGGAGGAAGGCCTCCTAATCCTCGAATCCCTATGACCTATACTGAATTATATCCTTCACTGCTGAAGAAAGGTTTGGTTACTCCAAGGCCTTTGGATCCTCCACCAAATCCGCTCCCACCAAATTACAACTCAAATGCTCACTGTTTATTCCATGAAGGTGCCCCAGGGCATGATTTGGAGGGTTGTTATGCTTTGAAGTACATAGTGAAAGATTTGATGGAGAAGAACATTTTGTCATTTGGGAATACTGGTCCGAATGTCAAAGATAATCCTTTACCCAAGCATGGGTCCATAAATGCCATTGTTGACGAGTCTGACGAAGGTTTGATTTTCAACGCCACAGAGATCAAGACCCCGCTTAGAGACTTCCATGTGAAGTTAGTAGAAGTGGGTATGTTGAAGGGTTGTCATAAGAATTGTGAAGCTTGTGTGAATAACCCAAAGGGATGTGAATTGGTCTTAAAAGATGTTCAAGATTTGATTGATGAAGGTGTCTTACAAGTGAGCGGTCATATGAAGGAGAATGAAGTGGCAATGATTGAACCCATTTTCAACTTGCCTGAATCTAATTCTACCTTGGTGCCAGTGTTCAACCTGCCTGAGTCCTCAAGAGTTCAACCCATCTTTAATATGCCAGAGCCTGTGATGCCCATTTTCAATATACCTGAGCCAAGGTTTGAACAAAGGAGTAACCCTTTCCCTTATGAAGACACTAAAGCAGATCCATGGAAGTATGATACAGGGAAAGTTCATCAAAAGATTGATAAAGCTAGTCATAAGGAAGATTCAAAAGTGGCAAGTGCTGACATAGCGGGTGCAGGTCGTTTAACTCGCAGTGGTCGTGTTTATACTCAGCAAGCCAATATGGTTCCACCTAAAGAAGTCATTCCAGCTGTTGTCAACCAGGATAAAGGGGTAGTCTTGGGAGAAGAGGATGCAGAATTTCTCAGAATCATTAAGAAGAGTGATTATAAGGTTATTGATCAGCTACATCAAACGCCTTCCAAAATATCTATCCTATCACTTCTTATGCATTCACCGGCCCATCAGAGTGCTCTCCAGAAATTACTAGCCCAAGCCCATGTTACACATGATATAACAGTGAATCAGTTTGATGGAGTCATTGCCAATATCACTGCATGTAACAATCTCAGCTTCAGTATGGAGGATCTTCCAAAAGATGGCTTGGACCATAACCGTGCTCTCCACATATCTGTAAAATTTCAAGAGGATACTTTAGCAAGAGTTCTTGTGGATACAGGATCTTCATTGAATGTTTTGCCGAAAAGAACGCTTGCCAAGTTATCTTATCAAGGGGCAGAGATGATGCCCAGTGCACTGATTGTGAAAGCTTTTGATGGGTCAAGGAGGACTGTTATTGGAGAAGTAGACCTACCAATCTTGATTGGGCCACAGGTCTTCAAAATCACTTTCCAGGTTATGGACATCAATCCTAATTACAGTTGCTTGCTGGGAAGACCTTGGATTCATGCCGCTGGGGCAGTCACTTCTACCCTACATCAGAAGATGAAGTTTGTGGTCGATAATAAGCTGGTAACCGTGTCTGGGGAAGAAGATCTCATGGTTAGCAACCTTTCATCCTTTAGCTATATTGAGGCTGATGAAGATGCTTTGGAAACTTCTTTCCAAGCTCTTGAGATAGCCAATCCTGTCCTTTTGGAAGTAGAGGAACCAAAAGGGAAGGGTATCCCATCTTTTGCATCGCTGAAGAGTATCATTTCCACCATTGAAGAAAGAAGCTATGAAGGTTTGGGTGATGTCATTGAAGTCAAGCAGAAGTTAGATCGTTGCGGGTTGGGTTACAAACCAACTCATGTGAAGGAAGGAGCGTTAACCTCCGTCAAAGGACGTCCAAAGACCATTCAAGAGGTGTTTTCCAGTGCTGGTTATCAGGTCAATGCAATTGATGGAGGTTCTGAAGATGAAGATGTGAATCATTTGGTGTATCAGTGTGAAGAAGCCTTGGGCAATTGGAAGGCAGTCGAGATCCCAGAGTTTTTTCCATTGTCAAAGTAATTTATTGTTTTTTAAGTGTTTTCAAAGTTCCCTAGCTCTGCCCAAGGCTATGGGAGTATTTTGTAGGGCCCCTTCTCATTTTCAAAGTTATTATCAATGAAGGCATTTTGTTAAACTCTTATTTTGAATTTACTATTTTCTCTCTCTCTCTCTCTCTCTCTCTCTCTCTTTTCACTTTTAAAAGAAAATGGTAATCTTTCAAAACCAATGAAAAAGCTTTTTCTCTTGCATTTCTCTATTTTCCACTTTTAATAAAAGCAAATCATTCTCATATGCAGAATAAGTGAAAACCCTGTTGAATCCAATGACTCCACATTCTCTCCTAACTTTGATTTGCCCATCTACCAAGCGGAAGATGAAAGTGAGGAAGATTGTGACATTCCCGAAGAACTGGCTAGATTAGTTGAGTATGAGCACACAGATCTTCAGCCACATAAGGAGCAGGTAGAGACCATCAATCTTGGCACTGATGAAGACCAGAAGGAAGTCAAGATTGGTACAACACTTGGGGCAGACGTTAGAGAGATATTGGTCAAGCTTCTCAAAGAATATGCGGATGTGTTTGCATGGTCGTATCAAGATATGCCCGGTTTAGACACAGACATAGTGGTCCACAAGTTACCTCTTCGACCAGATTGTCCCCCTGTAAAGCAAAAGCTTCGAAGAACAAGACCAGACATGGCTCTGAAGATTCGAGAAGAGGTCAAAAGGCAGTTTGATGCTGGATTCCTCGCAGTTGCGAAGTACCCTGAGTGGGTAGCTAATATTGTGCCAGTCCCTAAAAAGGATGGCAAAGTCAAAATGTGTGTGGACTATAGAGATTTGAACAAAGCCAGTCCCAAGGACGATTTCCCTCTTCCGCACATTGATACATTGGTTGACAATACTGCTAAGTTCGTTGTTTTCTCCTTCATGGACGGATTTTCAGGATATAACCAGATCAAGATGGATCCTGACGATATGGAAAAGACTACATTCATCACACCATGGGGCACTTATTGTTACAAGGTTATGCCATTTGGTCTCAGAAATGCAGGAGCCACTTATTAGAGGGAAATGGTCACCCTTTTCCATGATATGATGCATAAAGAAATAGAAGTTTACGTAGATGATATGATTGCCAAATCACAGAGTGAGGAGGATCATTTGAATCATCTCCTGAAGTTATTTGAGCGCCTCAGAAAGTTCCAACTGCGCCTGAATCCAGCTAAATGTACCTTTGGGGTGCGATCAGGAAAGTTACTTGGTTTTATTGTTAGTCAACAAGGTATTGAAGTAGATCCGGACAAGGTCAGAGCAATTCAAGAGATGTCGGCCCCCAAAACAGAAAAGCAAGTCAGAGGCTTCCTTGGAAGATTGAACTACATCTCCAGATTTATCTCCAACATGACTGCTACTTGTGAGCCTTTATTCAAGTTACTCCAGAAGAATCAAGCAATTGAGTGGAGTCCTGATTGTCAATTGGCTTTTGAGAAGATTAAGGTTTATCTACAGGAACCTCCTATCTTGATCCCACCTACTCCAGGGAAGCCTCTTTTCATGTACCTGACTGTACTCGAGAGATCTATGGGTTGTGTATTAGGCCAACAGGATGAAACCGGTCGTAAGGAGCACGCCATTTATTACTTAAGCAAGAAGTTCACAGATTGTGAAAGCAGATATTCACTCTTAGAGAAGACTTGTTGTGCTTTGGCATGGGCTGCTAGACGCCTCAGGCAGTACATGATTTGTCACACTACTTTGTTGATCTCGAAAATGGATCCAATAAAGTACATTTTTGAGAAACCTGCCTTAACTGGAAGACTCGCTCGTTGGCACATGTTGTTATCCGAATATGATATCCAATATGTGACCCAGAAGTCTATTAAAGGCAGTGTTTTATCTGAATACCTTGCTGATCATCCTGTCGAAGATTATGAACCTTTGAAATTCGATTTCCCGGACGAAGACATTATGTTGATAAAGGACTGTGAAGTTCCAGGTCCAGATGAAGGTCCCGAGCCAGGGTCTCGTTGGAAGATGATATTTGATGGTTCCTCTAACTACATGGGGCATGGTGTAGGAGTTGTTTTGATGAATCCTGATGGTGGTTATACTCCTTTCACGGCTAGATTGTGCTTTGAATGTACAAACAACATTGCTGAGTACGAAGCATGTGTTTTGGGTATCGAAGCTGCAATTGATACCAAAATCAAGATCCTTGATGTATATGGAGACTCAGCTTTGGTAATATACCAAGTCAAAGGCGAATGGGAGACCCGTGATGAGAAGTTGATCCCATATCGTGCCCACATTGTGGAATTGATCAAATACTTTGATGAAGTCACTTTACATCATGTTCCAAGGGCAGAGAATCAAATAGCAGACGCCTTGGCTATGTTGGCCTCTATGTTTCAAGTCAGATTTCTTAATGAAGCTCCACTCATTACAATCGAGCGAAGAACTGCACCCGCCTACTGTCTACTGGTCGAAGAGGAAACTGATGAGAAACCGTGGTTCTACGACATCAAGAACTATTTGCAAAATCAGGAGTACCCAGCGGATGCAACAACTCTAGACAAGAAGACTTTAAGAAGATTGGCGTCCAAGTTTTTCCTCAGCAACAATGTGCTTTACAAGAGAAATCATGATATGGTTCTACTCAGATGTGTGGACAAGCGCGAAGCAGACTTATTGATCAGGGAAATCCATGAAGGATCATTTGGAACACATGCCAATGGACATGCCATGTCCAGGAAGATTTTGAGAGCTGGATATTTCTGGTTGACCATGGAATCAGATTGTTTCAAGTATGCCAGGAAGTGTCATAAATGCCAGATTTATGCCGACATGGTGCACGTACCTCCAACACTTTTGAATGTTCTGTCATCGCCTTGGCCTTTCTCAATGTGGGGCATTGACATGATAGGGGCAATTGAGCCTAAAGCTTCCAATGGTCATCGGTTTATCTTGGTCGCAATCGATTACTTCACCAAATGGGTAGAAGCAGCTTCCTACGCCAATGTGACAAAGCAAGTGGTTGCCCGTTTCATCAAGAACCAAATTATCTGCCGCTATGGGATCCCAAGCCGAATTATAACAGATAATGGGACCAATTTGAACAAAAAAACAATGAAAGAGTTGTGTGAGACATTCAAGATTGAACATCATAACTCTTCTCCGTATCGTCCGAAGATGAATAGATGTTGAAGCTGCAAACAAGAGCATCAAAAAGATTCTGCAGAAGATGGTAAAAACTTACAAAGATTGGCACGAGATGTTACCATATGCTTTACACGGATACAGAACATCAGTTCGCACTTCAACAGGGGCAACCTCTTTCTCTCTGGTGTATGGGATGGATGCAGTTCTCCCTATTGAAGTAGAGATACCATCTTTGAGAATCTTAATGGAAACCAAACTAGAGGAAGCTGAGTGGGTTCAGAGCAGATATGACCAGCTGAACCTCATTGATGAGAAGAGAATGACCGCCATGTGCCATGGCCAGTTGTACCAAAAGCGCATCAAGAGAGCATTTGACAAGAAAGTCCGTCTCCGAGAATTCAAAGAAGGAGATCTTGTACTCAAGAAAATCTTGCCAGTCCATAAAGATATGCGTGGAAAATGGAGTCTTAACTATGAAGGCCCATATTTTGTGAAGGTGGCATTCTCCGGAGGTTCCTTAATCCTTACAACTATGGATGGTGAATAGCTGAAGCACCCGGTGAATTCTGATGCAGTCAAAAAAATATTATGCCTAAATAAAACCCGATAGGTCGAAAACCAGAAATGGCGACCTAGGCAAAAATGGGTATCCCGGTGGATCAAAACCTATGAAGGAGATCCAGGCAAAAGTTAGGGATAAAAATGAAAAAATAAGAGCTCGCTAAGTTGAAAACCCGAAAGGGCGGCTTAGGCAAAAAAGAGCGTCCCAGTGGATTGAAAACCCGAAAGGGCGATCCAGGCAAAAGTTAGGGACAAAGGCATTTGACTGTGTCAGATGGTGTTTACCATTACTGAAGAATCATAATGGAAGATCAATCCATTTGCTCTTGTCAGAAGCAAGGTGTCGAGCAGTCTTAGTTATTAGGGATTGTAGTGGTCGTTGGATTCAATGTAGACCTTTCCCCATTGCCATTTTCAAATTGTAATTTCCCATGGAGTTTTCGCCATTGGCAAGCTACCATTCTTGAATAAAATACAAACTTTGCCTATGAATTTTGTTGTTCAGCTTCTTATTTTCTTTTGTTATGCAAAATGCCATCACTTGATTACAATTTAACTTTGAAAATGACAAGTTTTTTTAAGGAAATGTCTTTTGAAAACATGCTGAAAAACTTTCAAGCTTCTTTGACTTTGTGAAAATTGGAAAAACCTTTTGTTTCCCCAAGAAGTCCTGGTTCGCAACAACACTTTTATACTATTATTACAGAAATCCCCATAGAAGTTCAAAACTGATAACACTCTTGGATGGATCCTTGGACCAAGCATGATTTCCAAGTTTCGAAGACATCTCCTCAGTATTTTTCATATCGCTCATCTAAGTATTGGTGTTGAGAGCCTACTCCTCTTTGAGTCTTGTCAACTCTTTGTCTCTTTAGAGTCAACATTTGCATATCATGATCATTCGCATCATGCTCAATCATGCGCATTTGACATTAGCATTTGTCTTTCCCCAGTTGTCGTCCGTCTAACTCCAAGTCCAGATATCATTAGTGCTCAATTTGAAAATTCATTGTTGTTGGTACCCGAAGTTTGGTTTACCAATGTTTTTGTCCCCAGTAATTGTTGGTGTCCCCCGTGGAATTCTAATTGTGGTTGGTTTTGTCTTTATGACCACCAATATCTCCTTGAAGTCCAATTGTCATTGGCAAAAATCTTTTAAGCGGGTCGTGAAGCCTGTTGCCTAAATCCAAGTCCATTTGATTTTTGGCACATACATGTACCTTTCTCTTGATGGTTCCTGAAGGAATTTCCAGAGGTTGGGTGTTTTATCTTATTTTAAAACTCCAACATATTTTGTTGTTACCTTTTTGCGTTAGCCGGTCGCTTAGAGTCGTTGATCTATCTTTGGGTGATTTGCATTCTATCCCCAATGCTAGTTGGTCGCATAGAGCCGCTACTAAATCACTGTGATTTCCTTCCTTATCCTCGGTGTCGGCAGTTACATTTGAACCTGCTAACTTACCATTTTGAATACTTTGACTACTTTGTCTTTATCATTCTTAGTGTCAACCGGTTTTCTAACCTGTTGCGCATTCACTTGGAGTGTATCTTGGCTTCTATTCTTAGTGTCAATAGGTCTCGAACCTATTGCGCTTCCACTTTGAATATTTTTGTTGTTATTCTTAGTGTCGGTTGGTCGCATCGAGCCGCTGCGCATTCACTTTGAATATTGTGTCATTTCTATTCTTAGTGTCAGTTGGTCGCATCGAGCCGCTGCGCATTCACTTTGAATATTATGTTTATCATTTCCAGTGACAGTTGGTCGCATCGAGCCGCTGCACATTCACTTTGAATGTTTATTTTGTTGTATTCTCAGTGTCAGTTGGTCGCATCGAGCCGCTGCGCATTCACTTTGAATATTACGTTATCATTTCCAGTGACAGTTGGTCGCATAGAGCCGCTGCACATTCACTTTGAATGTTTATTTTGGTTGTATTCTTAGTGTCATTTGGTCGCATCGAGCCGCTGCGCATTCACTTTGAATATTATGATTATCATTTTCAGTGACAGTTGGTCGCATCGAGCCGCTGCGCATTCACTTTGAATTTTGTGTCATTTTGTATTCTTAGTGTCAGTTGGTCGCATCGAGCAGCTGCGCATTCACTTTGAATATTATGATTATCATTCTTGGTGTCAGTTGGTTGCATCGAGCCGCTGCGCATTAACTTTGAATATTACGTTTACCATTCTTAGTGTCAGTTGGTCGCATATAGCCGCTGCACATTCACTTTGAATGTTTATTTTGTTGTATTCTTGGTGTCAGTTGGTCGCATCGAGCCGCTGCGCATTCACTTTGAATATGTTGTTGCTTTTTATTTCTCAAAGTTAATTGGTCGCATAGAGCCATTGATCTACCACTTCG
This sequence comes from Lathyrus aphaca, assembly GCA_963966055.1. NCBI lineage: Eukaryota > Viridiplantae > Streptophyta > Magnoliopsida > Fabales > Fabaceae > Lathyrus > Lathyrus aphaca. Next base: position 50,645,272 of record OZ014520.1, read on the forward strand.
ATTTATTTCCTTGTCTTATTTGTATTCTTGGTATCAGTTGGTCGCATCGAGCCACTGTGCAGTCACTTTGAATTTTATTTTGTTTTGTCTGTGTTCGTTGATCCAACGCTTTGGATTTCCTTTTGTTCCCGTCTTTTGTTATTCTTAGTGTCAACAGTTACACTTGAACCTGTTGGTTTATCACTTTGAATACTTCCCGTTTTCACTTCTTTATCCCCAGTGTATGTCATCCCCAGTGAGTCTTGGCTTGTGGTCGTCGATTTATCTCATTCTAATCATTCATACCATAATCATCATTCATTGCACAAGAGTTACAGAGTTAGATAGTTTGTTAGTCCAGCATAACATTGCATTTAGGGGAAAAATTTCCGGTTATTTATATATTTAAATACCTTTCACCCTGATCGCCTGAGTGTCTATCGTCATTCATGCCATCTGGTAAAGTTATTTAAATAGGGGCAACTGTCACACCCCAAATTTACCCCTAACTTTTCGCATCATACATTCACTTTGTTTGATCAGTTACTTTCAACTCATTTTCTAGTTATTTATAAATTTGATTTTAATTTCTTTTCACTTCCAAGCTTCCATTTTAATTTAATTTCTATTTATTATTTCTATACTTTTTAATTCATTTTTGTGTTTTAATTTTAATCTTTATTTCTATTTCTATTTTTTTTAATTCTATTTTCAAGTTTTTAATTTTTTATCTCAATTTCTAAATTCTAATTTTTAATTCATTTTCAAAACTATTTCTATTTTTAATTACAACTTCCAATTTCAATTTCGAGTTTCAAGTTCAAAATCTAACTTCCAAAGTTTCTCCAAGTTTTATTCAAGTTTCAAAGTTCCAATTTTAAATCCATACTTCATTTTCTATTCCATATTTCCAAATTCATTCCAAATTTAAAATTCAATGTCATTTCATATTTATTTTTATTTTGCATTCATGTTATGTCCATTCTCAAGACTTATTCACAATGTTCAACTTTGTCCCAAGTTTTTTTTCAAGCATTCATATTTCACTTTAAATTAAAACATATTCATGAACATTCATTTTTTATAACCATTCACTCATGTCACATTTAAGTTGAATATTTCATCATAATAACATTCATACATACCATTCATATCCATTTTAGTATTACATACATAATTAGAATTTCATTTTAAATTAGTGCTTAAGTACACAAAACTTCCAAAAAAAACTTATTGTTACATCTTTTAATTTCCAAGTAACTCCATGGTTTCTTCATATCCAATCATGCATGAAAATCTTCTTTCTCCATGGCCTTTGTCCATCATTCCAATTCATCCATTTGTACATGAAATTGAAGGGAAAAAAACAAGTTAGCATCCATGTTCTAATTCATACATAATCATAAGTGCATCACATCTCATTCAAATTCAATCTATTCCATTCAAACATATTTAAATTTCAAAACATTTTCATTTTCAAGTATTATCATTCCAATTCCATGTTAATTCAAAACAGCCCCATATATTCACATCAGATTTCAAGCCATTTTTCATTCACATATAGCATATATCATCTTGCATTTTTTTGTTTTTTCTAACTTTACAAAATCAGCTCAAGAGAGGGGACCATTTTTTTTCTCTACTAGCAAACAAAAAAACAGCAACAAAAACAGCAGAAAAAACAGCACACACAGCACACAAACAGGCTGCTCCACCTCCCCACTACTGCACACAAATTCAGAATTTGTCTCCCTTATCCCAACCCTTCATCAACAAGCAATAAGGTACATATTTCAAACCAAAAAAACCCTAATTTCTCCCTATAAAACCAGCACTGTTACATTGCAAAGGAAGGATCACAAAAAAAGAAAAATTCAGCAACATCCTCACCACAAAAAACACAAAAAAAGGGAGAATTGACACAAAGCAGAAAAATTCAGCAACATTCAAAAATCAAAAGCCAATAACAACACCAGCAGTAACAAGGAATAACAGAAGTAAAGCTTACCATTGCGGATTCTTCACCCCGATAACTTTCGGGCCGGTAATGTTCTCCTTTTCCTCCACCTCTTTTCAGCATATTGTTCACAGCTAGTTTTCTTTTTCAGCTTCATTTCAAATTCAAATTTGCATACACAAAACAAAACTTCATATTAAAACTTCACAAAAAAAAAACTACAACTAAAAAATTCCTCCATACACAAAAACAGCAGTCATAAAACTTCACACAAAAAAAACCAGCCACAACTTCATACGCATAGAAAAACCGGCAAGAGTAACTCACAACAAACAGCAAGAGCTATACAGAAAACCGGCAGCCACCCTTAAAATCTTTTCCTTCAAAATCATACAAAGCCAAACTCCACCTTAAACCATTTCACCATAGCCGCAACTCTTCATCCATAAACCAAGCTCACAAACCGAAAACAGAAAAAAGATGAAGCAGAAATCTGATACAAAGAGAAAGAATGAACCGTAAAAAAAAAACCTTCACAATGTGAACGAACCGCACAAAACTGATATCAAAAAACAAATCTGTGAAAAACCTTACCACCACCCTTTCAAACACCTTCAGATAACCGCAGCAACCACTAATCACCACCCTATTGAAACGAACCAAGTGCGAGCCATAACCTCACCTCTAACAGCCAAAGCCACAAATCCCTTTCTCAAACTGAAACTTAGAAGCCAAATCGCATAGACGCTCAAAACCGCAGCAAATGGCCACTGCATAAAGCCATCGTAAACTCAGTCACAAAACCATAAACCAAAAACCCGCTCAAACACTCAAACCCGCGACCCAACCTCGTAGCCAACACAAAACCGAGAACGAACCTCCAGCCCCATCATAAATCGCATCACGAACCGCCGCGATGACGGCCTGACCACCAACCGAAACCTTTACCTCCTCCACCCAAAACCGCGGCCAACCCGTCCGAACCTCCATTAACGTCCATCCTTATCACACCACCTTCACCGGAAAAAAAACACAGAAAACCAGAGCCGTCGCACAGCCACCGCGCCAGCCACCACCTCATAAACTCACCCACAAATCAGTAACGCTGCGACCCATCACCTGGAAACCTCACTGAACCACAGCGAACACCCCCCACACATCACCACCGGCGACCTTCAGAACCCTCCGAAACCAACCACCACAACCGTGAGAAATTCGAATCACTAAGAGACCAAGCGATTGGGTGAGACGAGAGGGATTTTGTAGAGCGAGAGACAGTGTGAGACGGCGAGAGATAACGTTCTGAGGCGGAGAGATTGATGGGTGAGGTTTTGTTTTTTTCTTTTTTGAACAAGATTGTGCGTTGATTTTGTTTTATTTTTTTAAGAAATTGTGAATGGTTTCTTGTTTCCCTGAAACGCTAAAATATCTTTGACTTCTTACTTTTTTATTTTTTATTTTAAATGATGCTGAGTTTTAGGTCTAGAGTTTTATTTTATTTTATGATTTTTTAATGGGTTATTGATGGGTCCTCAAGGCCCATGCTGTTAATTCTATTGATATGCATACACCCATCCAGTGCCTCACCCCATTTCTTCTAATTATTCCAATATTTCTTTTCTATTTTATTTCTATTATTATCTATATACATATAAGATAAATAAAAAACATTTTAATTTCAAAATTTTCTTTTCTATTTTATTTTTATTATTATATTTGGTTAGATATTTATATATACATATAAAAAAATATACAACAAAAAAAAATATTTCGAATTCAATTTCTTCTTTTCTATTCTTTTTTTAATACATATTTAATTAATCATTTATTTATTTTTATATAAAAATCCAAAAAATATTTGTATAGCTCTTCTTCGTTTAGGATAAAGATTGTTTAGCTTAGTTTTAGATCCTATTAGTGTGAGAGGTTTAGATTTAGGTTTTTCTCTTAGTGTGAGTTTTAAATTTAATCTTCCGATGTCTTGGTTGTATGCACGCTATGTTTGTATTTATTTTTCGCATCATGACCATATATTTGTTAAGATAAAATTGAAAGCGCACACTTTTGAGACTTTAATTTTCAAGATAATAAATCCTTGGTCCAACAACAAGTTGAGTTCACATACACCTCACTCACACACGTAAGTCGGTCGTTTTACGATCGCCATCTGCACGGTCTTTACACTTCACAGCTTTCTAACTTAAACAAATTGACGCACCACGCTTGTCTTCCACCCCCGCATTCTCGATCCATATATCGAGTCATAGCCCGGTTACTAAGCCTTTTACCTTGCATTTCCTTTTACTTTATCCAATTTATTTTTGCAAGTTGCAACCTATGCCTTAGACTTAGGAGCTTGCACCCTCATTTATTTACTTTATTTTTTCGCATTTAAATCCAAAAGGGAAAGGACTCCTGCAGTTGACTCAATGTCATAGGAAGTTTAGCCATCCCTAGTTCCTTTTCAACCTTAACCATTAGGACTTTTTATTTTACAACTTTTTGTGACTTTCCTAAAGTCACATGAGTGTTTGCCATAACACTTACCTTCCCCCGCGAACCTTAAGCGTAACCAAGTGTTTGTTAATCCTTAGGAGAACTACAAGTGCTCTGATTCTACACCCGATACGTAGGCATCGATGCGATGTTGTGCGAGCACCATTAGAAATAAAAACCTTAGGTTCCCATAATTTTAGCAAGCAATAAATAACAAAAACACAAATATTAACAAGAGGTTCCCGTAGGATACTGCGGATGCTTAGGATGCTAACACCTTCCCTAGGTATAATCAACCCCCGAACCTAGTTTCTCCTTATTTAGGGTTTTTACGATCTTTTTCCCTTTTCCCTTTGGATTAAATTAAAGTCGGTGGTGAACATAAAAGTTTTGCGATTCAAGCTCACTTAATAGCTTGGTATTCGATTCTCACCGCAACACTATGCCTTATGCCGCTTTATTGCCACAACTCCTGAAGCTCAACCTGGTTGAATTAAGGACGTTGGCACCACCATATCCCTCCAGTCTTCCAAGAAATTATGATGCCAACGCCAGATGTGCTTTCCATTCCAATGCACCTGGCCACAGTACAGAGAAATGCAGGGCTTTACAAATGAAAGTACAGGATCTAGTGGATTCCAAAGCCCTCAATTTCGCACCCCCGCCAAATGTCAACAAGAATCCCATGCCCAACCATGGAGGACCAAGAATTAATGCTATTGAGGAAGATAAGCCGTCTTTCTTAATAACCAGTGTTGGGCAGATTCGGACACCTCAGGTAGAAATTAAAGCTCAGCTCTTAGAATGCCAGATGTTCCCCGGGTGTGAGCTCGGTTGTGGTTATTGCAACATTTCGGTAAACGGGTGTGATAACTTGAGAAGCGGCATAGATGGTCTTATCCAAAGTGGCCTACTTCAAATCACAACATCAGCACCTACAAATCCAGCAATCTCTTTGACAACAATTACCGAGTCTCCTACAACTGCAACAACAATCATTCCAGCCAATTCATCAGCACTATCAACAATGGCTCCGTCCATCATATCAACAAATCAAACGTCAACAAACATTCCTTCTACAACATCAGCGCCCCTTTATTCAGAATCTTCTACAACGCCAACAGATATCTCAGCAGTCACCATTTATTATGATTCGTCATATGTTCCTCCTAACAACAATTTTCAACAACAAACAGTGGCATCTCCTGCCAGGTCACCAGTCACCATCTACTACGATCCGCGCACTATTTCAACACCCTCCTCTGCTGCAGTCAGTCCGGTTACCATCACGGTACCTGGACCAGTTCCATATGAAAGCAGTAATGCCATCCCTTGGCATTATGGCTCTGACCTTTACTGCAATGGGGAGAAAATCATTCTTGACTCTTCAACCTCTTCTCCACAGATTGATAATGTCGGGGGTGTAACACCCCAAAATTTGCCCTCTTATTTATCATCAACCTCGAGTGATTCACGCTTCATTCTTGCATCATTCCGCATATCATCGCATCGCATTTGGAAATAATAAATAAGTCATTCATCGTCCTTTGCATGAGGTGTGTGGTCGATCGAGGCTTGGCAAACATTGGAGTTCAAGAGAAAATGATGTACCAAAAATAATCCACACCACTTTCAAGCTAACCCATTAAAAAGGAAGAATTCACCACTTTCCTCCCCTTTTCTTTCCGCTTTTCCTTCCACTTTCTTTCCACACTTCCTTTCATTCTTTCCATCTCATTTTTCCACTTCAATTCCACTCCATTTCCCTTGGAAACTTCCACCACCTTCCACCATCTTCTAGAGTGTTCCAAGGAATATTCCAAGGAATATTCCAAGGAATATTCCCTTTTCCAACCCTAACCCTAACTAACTTCCAAACCTAATTTTGGATCCCAAACCTATTTTTTGGGCCCCAAACCTCATTCCATTCCAAACCTAGCTCCAAGCCTAGCCTCTATATAACCATTAATCACTTCAATGCAAAAGGTTCCCACAATCCAAAATTTTTCACTTCTTTCATAATCACTTTTTCTCTCTCACTTTTCCTCCATTTTCCCTCCTTTCACCAAAGCTTCTTTGAATAAGCTCTTCAAGTTTCACATTGAAACTTGAAGATCTTGAAGCTTAAGCCTCCAACCTCCATTAATTGTGGATCGTAGAAGAAGAAGCTAGTGATTTTGTTGAAGATTTCGGCTTATCGGAAGTGTGCAAAGATTCAAGCATCAAGAACGCATTTATTTTGCGATTTCTCGGCTTTTCGGTTTTCTCTTCGATTCAAGCTTCGATACTTGCAACAATTACCGAAGCAATCCTCCGCTTCGTAGGTTGGTGATCTTAATCACTTCTTCTTTAAGTTATTCTCTTCATCTCGCCACTTTTGGCATTCTTTAAGTGTTTTTTTTGCTTTGTTTAAAATCAATTCCGTTTCGATTATGTTTGTTTGTGATTTGTGATTTTTGTTGCTTTAGGATTTAAGGTGTTAATAGATATAGGTGCTAGCATGTGTAAATAAGCTCAAAATAAGTAGAAATTAGTGTTAGCATGATTAGGTGGGGTTTAGGATTATTTAGAAGGAAGATTGTGGCCAAAAGCACTTTTTTCAAAAGCATTTTTCACTTTTCGTTCAGTGTTAACCGGTTAACGCATATGGTTAACCGGTTAACGCATGCGTTTTTTGGCCAAAATGCTGATTTTTTTGCCCGTTAACGGGTTAACCTATATGGTTAACCGGTTAACGCTGTCCATTTTTGGATTTTTAGCCTATTTTCTTGCTCAATCTTGCTTCCTAGTGCCTCTAATGTTTATGTATGTTTAGGTAGTGATTTTAGGGAATTTTTGGATCCATTTCCAGTAGCTAGTTCCCCCATTTCGAGTCGTTTCGACACGATTCCGTTCATGTTGCGTTTTATGCATTTTTGTGTTTCTTTGTGCATAGCTTGAATTCTTGCATGTTGTTACCATGTTTGTGCATTATTTGACACATAATAATCATTTTGCATTCTGGTTTTTATATGTTTGCATTGCATTAAAACATTTTGGCATTTCATTATGTTGATATATGTTGCATTTTGCATAATCATATGCATGTGCATTTGGTGGTATTTTGTTGCATACTTGATCATAGTATTCATATCAATTTAATTCTGAATTTTGCATTAAGTTTAGCATGCTTGTTGAGCTATCATGTTGCATGTTCATAATCAATAATCACCATGTTCAAATGCCATGTTCATATGCATGTTTAAGTACTACTTTGTGCATTACTTGTTGCATAATCTATGTGATTCATTCTTGCATAATCTTTCTAAAGGTTCATGTTCTTGCATTTATGTATGTCGATCCATGTTTAAATGCATGTTCATGATGAGATTAGTGCATTTTTCCTTGTGTTTGTGCATTAAAAAATGAAAATAATCAATTCTGGATTTTGCATTCCATAGCTGCTTTTTGCATAAGTGCTGTAAAATACATGCTGTTTGTTGTAAATTCATGTTGTTTGTGACTTTTAACACCTGTTTTTGCATACATATAGGTGCTGTAAAAAGCTGTTGCATTGCATAGTGCATCTCATAGCTGTTTGTGCATTAAGTGTTGTAAATAGGTTGCTGAATTTTGCATTGCATTAGTTTTAGGTCCTTTAAACTATAGATTGAGTCTAGTTTAGGTCCTAGTTCCCTTAGGAATTAAGTAGGTAATTTTGTTTGCCTTATTTTTATCATGTTTACCATGCTAACCTTTGTTTTGTAGGGAGGGCAAGGTATGTCTAAAAACCCTATCCTCTTTGGTATTTCTAATGCATTTAATTTGCACCATTTTGCCTTACATAATGTTGGTGCTTGTTAGTTTTTCCCCTTTTGGAACCAACTTAACTTCATTAGGAAGTAAGTTGTGTTCTTCTTCCTTTTCTCTTTTTTCTTATTTTCCTTCTCCTCCTTAGGAATAGAAAACCTCATTAACCATAGGATCTCCCTTGTAAATAAATCAATAAAATTAGGGTGTGTCTTAGTTCCCATTAGATTTTCCCTTTTCCAACTTGAGTCATTCTCTTTCTCATCTCAAAAGAAAAGCAATAAAACACTTAATAAAAACCGAACAATCTTGTACGACACGAGACTTTGTTGCGGAGTGTTCATACGCGTCCTGTTTCGGGGCGAGGTATAAATACTTCCCGCGATGGATAGGTCTTAGTACAAGACCGTTCACAAACAAATTCAAAACATTTCTTCTAAAAAACAACAAACCAAGAAGTCACGTCTTCTTTCTCATCTCATACTCTTCATGACTTGTCTCGACAGTTCAAACAGCGATACGGTAAACACCCTCGTGTCAGAGCCGGTAACACCTGAGCTAGAACTATGGCAACGTCATCCTAAAAAACACAAACCAAATAGTGTAAGCCTTAGTTAGGCGAACTACGTCGACTCTGATCCTCATTATCCCGATGAGGTACGTAGGCAGCGGGGTAGGGCCCGTTCGAGCACATTCTTTATTTTCCCTACATTTCCCCCTTTCTTTTCATTCTCATTTCAGTTCATTTCTCATTTTCCATTCCCTTTATTCCAGTAGCGGTTTTATTCAGCAGCATTCGTATTTTCTCACCCATTGAAACAAGCAAGCAAGCGTGGATCCCGTCGGGTACGACGGACGGATTGGGGTGCTAATACCTTCTCAATTCGTAACCGACTCCCGAACCCCGATCTTTGGTTCGCAAGGCCTTGTCCTTTTCCTTCTTCCTCAGGTTTGTGCAACATTACCTTTCCCATTCCTTTGGGATAAAAATGTCTGGCTGGCGACTCTAACCTTTCCGCGCCACTTTCGCGTTTGTACTAGGATGAAAATCCCGGGAGCGACAGCTGGCGACTCTGCTGGGGACTTAACCTGATTCTTCCGGTTTCCCTTGTAGAGTCAATCCTAGCGCCTGTTTGGTTTTGTTTCTTTGGGTGTATATGTGTTTGTTGCTGAGTGCTTTAGTTTAGCTTTACTGTTTTCCTTTACAGTTTTATTTACAGCTTTACTTTATCGCATTTATTTACCGCTTCCAGTATTTTATTTTCCATGCATCATATTATACTGGACTGTCTGGCTGTGCTGGTTTTCATTTTTTCTGTGGGTGGGAGTTACTGTGAGATAAGCCAAATACCCGGCTTGAGTGCACCATAGGATTAGCGTGGACAGACATTGTACTCTTATGGTATCTCACCATGATGGGTGGCGATGTGTTCCACACCCAGATTGCGACCGTCTTGGAACTATTCTGTGTGGGGATTACCTCACTTCAGGGTACGACCTTGATAGTTATGTGCATCTGGTGACCGATCATTGAGAACCTTAATGGAAACACCCCTCTCCAGTGATGACAGTGGCAGACCACATTTGTTGGCAAACCCACTCGCATCCGAGGGTCCATTGGGAACTCGCATAGGATGGCCTGGTTCTCTCATAGGAATTCAGTTAAAGCAAACTGTTCGTATGACGATAGTATTGTACCCTTCGGGATGAATGTACTATTGTTTCTCGATTCAGTGCTTGAAGCTGGAGACTTATGAGGGATGCTTGTTTTTCCGGACTCAACTGAGATCTCCCTGAGTAGTACATAATGCCAAACCGATTCCCTGATCTGGTCATGAGCCATTTCTCGGAGATGGTGAACGTATTATTGCTATTCGGCTTTGAGAGTCCGTGATGTTGACCCGAGTAGCAATACCCGTGAGATTGGGAGGGGTTTACAGGTTTGCAGGAACCCTGGTACCTTCAGCATACCCACTTTGCCTTTGATTCAGTTTTGTGATCTGGATTTCTGTTCTTAAGTTATGGACCCCGGATCAGAGGGATGATTATTGTGATATCTGGATTTTGAGACCATGCACCGACACCAACATCAGATCATTGATCACATACCAGTGCATTGCATCACATCATCCGCATACTTGCATTCCTAACGCATGTTTATTCATTTACAGGGCTGCATATTACATCCGTGATTCCGGTTGTGGGTATTGATCTATGAGCATGGAACCCAAGAAGTGTTATTTACAACAAAAGAGCTCCTGTCTTCATCAAACTCACAAAACTGGAATCAGAGGATGGGATGCCCTAAAAATGAATCAACATGCCATAGCATTCATTTCCTGCATACCATATTCTTGTATTTTTGCAGGTTACCCAGGGTTTCTAACTTATTTGATCGTAGGCAATATAGCTGGTCAACGCATTCACCGATATCCGACCAAAAGAAACCGAGTAAGGATGGCTGATCGAGTGCAGACCGATCTCAATGAGTTCCGACAGAGGATGGATCAGTTCATGGAAATGATGACTGGCATGGCCCAGAACCAGGAGCGTCTCCGGTTGATGGTTGAGCAACCTCATGGGAATGTTAATACGGGAACACCAGCTGAGAACGTGGATGCTAACGCTGCCCGTAACGGAGAGCCTCATCCAAATAGGACCGCAACACGTAATGCAGGTTTAGAAGACAATCAAGAGGACCAGTTCACTCTACTGGATGCTGATATGGGTAACATGAATGAGATCAACAATCGCAGGTATGAAGAGCTGTCAGAGAAGATCAAGGCCATGGAATGTCAGAATTCCTTGGGTATCGATGTAACCAGTCTCGGGTTAGTGCCAGGAGTTAGAATCCCTCCAAAGTTCAAGGCACCATCGTTTGACAAGTACAACGGCAGCACGTGTCCTAGGACTCACATTCATGCGTACTTCAGAAAAATCTCGGCTCATACTGATGACGAGAAACTTTGGATGCATTTCTTCCAAGACAGTTTATCTGGAGCTTCGTTGAGCTGGTACATGAAGCTGAGTCGGGTCTCTATTCGAAGTTGGAAAGATTTAGCAGAGGCATTCCTCAAGCAGTATCAATACAATATTGATATGGCTCCGAATCGCACTCAGTTGCAGAACTTGTTTCAAGGACCTAAAGAGAGTTTTAAGCAGTATGCCCAGAGGTGGCGTGAGCTGGCCGCACAGGTTCAACCTCCCTTGCTGGATCGGGAGATGGCAGACATGTTTATGGGCACCTTGCAAGGTGTTTACTTGGATCGTCTGGCCGCCTGCCCGTCCATTGGTTTTTCTGATATCGTCATTGCTGGAGAAAGGATAGAGAATTTTCTGAAAATGGGAAAGATCCAGGATGCAAGCAGTGCTAGTTCTTCTGGTGTGAGAAAACCTTTTGGCAATGGCCAAAGAAGAAGAGAAGGCGAGACGAATGCTGTGTATAGGGGCCGAGACAGAAATTATTCTCAAGGTTACTACCAAACGGCTGCAGTGACTATTACTCCACAGGTTCAACAACCACGACCACAGGGTCAGCAACAACAGGTACTGAGACCGTTCCAAGAAAGAACAAGAGCGAGAAACCGCAGACTCGACCCCGTCCCATGCCCGTATGCTGTATTGCTTCCAGAGCTGCTAAAGTTGAACTTGGTTGAGCTTCGCACCATGAGACCTCCCGCTCCTGACAATCTACCTCCGAATTTTGATGCTAACGCCAGGTGCGAATTCCATTCAGGTGCCCAGGGGCACAGTATTGAGAAATGTTGGGCCTTTCAGAACAAGGTACAGGACCTAGTTGACTCCAAGGCGATCAATTTCGCTCCTCTCCCCAATGTACTTCATAATCCGATGCCTAGTCATAATGGAACTGGTGTCACGGTCGTTCTACCAGATGGTTCACGTTAAGCTGAAGTCTTCAAGCTGACCACCCAGGACACCAGGGTATTCATGAAGCAAATAAAGCCAGCAGTATTCAAATACTCTCAGTGATGGCATTTATGTGATTGCCTTTCTTCATTGTTCGTTTTTCATCCCTATTGAGGGGAACTACGTCGCTCTGATTCTTCATTGGTCATCAGTCAATGGAGATACGTAGGCAGAAGATCGTCAGGTCTTTCCGAGCAACCTTCTGGAGCAACTTTACTCCCCAGCTTCACTCTTTCCTCCAGATGTCTCGCGTCAGAGTCAGAATAGCTAGAAGAGGAAGCATTACTACCATGGTTGGGCATGCAACTGCAAATTGAAGATTACAAGTCCGTGAAAGAGCTATTGATCGCTGAAAGTATCCAAGTCTGACAGGTCCAGACGGAGCCAAAGTCTCCTCAACTATGGCAATATTCAGTTTCTTTACTGCATTTCCATTTGTAGTTTCTTTTATATGCTAAACATTTGTCTACATGTATGAAATTTGTTTGCTTTTGAATGTTAGCAATAATAAAACTCACATGTTTTTCTTGAAGTAATTCATTTGCATTCACTTATAATTTTGCATGTGTACATCGCAATACCAATTGTCCTGCTTAAATTCTATAAAGGAGAATGACGAAACAAAAACGCAAAATCTCTAATTGTGTGCTCTCAAGTAAAGACCCTGTTGACGATGTACAGGCATTATTTCAAATCCTAGACATTGGAGATATAAGGGAGATAGACCCTCGCTAACCCCTTGAGCCTTGAAGTAGGAGTTTCTTTTCACAAAAAAAAAAAAAAAAAAAAAAAAAAAAAGAACCCTCACATGTAACCCAGGGGCAGGGTAGACGTCAGCTAGTCAGACCAAGCGTCCAGACTTTCCTAAAGAAGTGTATTTGAAGATCCGTTGCATCCTAATATGCTAATCAAGAGGTCCAAAGACCCAAAACCGCAATGGTTATCCAAGTCAAAAGGTCCAAAGATTGACAACCACAATGGTTATCCTTCGTCGACCACAAAATGAGGCAGTCACAACCCTCGTGAAGCAATCAAGACAAGCAATGTCACGCGACTTGTTCACAATGCAAAAAAAAAAAAAAGAGAAAAAAAAGAAGGAAAAAAGGCCCGCTAAGTCGAAACTTGAAAACAAGCGACTTAGGAAAAAGTTAGGGCATCCCGCTGGACTTCACAATCGAAGATTCACAAGAATCAGTCCAGGCAAAAGTTAGGGATAAGCAAAATAACGCAAAAACGAAAGACCGAAAGGATCACCAAGAAAGATCCTCAAATAAGAACAAAGTCGTATGGCATAAACACAAAAGATAGAGGAGTGACTGACTCTCAATAATAACCTGATTGGTGCTTGAACGGATAGCAGCAATGGTTCCTCAATCAACACGAAACCCTTATGAAAGGTGAATGCTTGTGAAAACTAGCTGAACATAGGAATGGAGAACATCACGTAGAGTGGGTGGGCACAAATAAATTTCGAGCCTATATCCTTTGTTTCTATAACCGTGAACCAGGCCACGATACAACCCTTGAAAGTCCTAACTGAAACAGGGTTAATTTGAGAGCATACTACCACGAGACCGCGTTCCTGACTCCTATGAGTTGTGCTAAAAGACGTTTGTTGGTATTGCATGTACATACTTTCATTCAAATAAAGGTCGTATTTTAACCAGTGATTTGCTCACAAAGGTTAACGATCCGTTTTCAAAATTTCAAGATTAACATGTTTGTTGAATTAGGATTTTCATTCTAAGAATAAACATTTTCTCACTTGCATACATTTGTTGAGCATCATAAATGGTTCACATACGGAAATTCAATCTAGAAGCTCAAGCTTGCCAGGTTGAGGAGTCTAAAACTTCTGAAAGACTGTCACGTCAAGGTGCACTTATCCGAATAAAGCTTCATTGAGCAGAGATTTCCCCAGTTAGTCATGGTAAGAGCCAGCTAATCCGGGGCAGTCACGTCGAGCAATCTCTTCAAAATTAAAATACTGAGCCAATCTGGGGCAGTTATGTTGAGCAATCCCTTCAAATTTCAGTCAAACTGGGGCAATCACCTCGAGATTCAAACCTCTCCAAGAGCGAAGATTAGTCAGTCAAGAGCAAAACTATTCAAGTACTCATCCTGGGGGCAGGCCACCCTAATAGTACGAGAATTCATTCTTTCCCGAAGACAGACGATCGGAAGCATTTACCCGGAGTCTAGAATACCGTGGTTACTTGTCAAGCCAACTATCTCGTTCAACACTTCTGACAGATACAAATTCATCCACATTGGCAATGGTTACCTCCTCAGCGAGGTCATCACATTGATTCATGCAGTCGTTACAATACCTAAGAGTTTAAAGACGCCAAGTCTTTTTGTAAAATCCTCTTGAGGTAAAGTCCATACGGAAGCAACTGATCCCCAGCACGAGACAATTTGAAATCTTTCCTCCTCAGCAGGACGTGTCTCGATGTGGTCATCACCAACAGGCGAGTAAAATCTATCCTCACTAAAGTCAGAAGTTTTTCCTTCAGAAGGTTTCCTTGATCCTGATTCCTCAACAGATCTAAGGCAATTCCTATTCCCCTAGAAGATTTCAGACAAATCATTCTCCTCCCCAGCAGATCCATAAGAGTGGATATTCCTCAATAATCAAGGTATCCTGGGGCACGACCCTCAAATCTAAAAGTCCAATTTATTTTTGGCAAAGGTGATAATTCGGGACAGATGAATTATTCACGCTCCTCTCCAACAGAGATGTCATCCCCACGGGGCTACTTGATATTGAATTCGCGATCATTGTGTTTCCCCACAGAGTCAACAGAGACTTATCACTTCCGCGTCAGGAATTTCTTTTACATTCACCAGTTCATCAACAATACTCAAGACATAATATCCCCAGTGTCATGGGGCAATATACCGTGCAATTCCATATGCAAAGCCCAGCCGCAGACTGGCCAAAGTCCATCTTCGGGTGGCAAATTTCAAAGTCCAGCCGCAGACTGGCCAAAGTCCATCTTCGGGTGGCAAGCTTCAAAGTCCAGCCGCAGACTGGCCAAAGTCCATCTTCGGGTGGCAAGCAAAAGTCCAGCCGCAGACTGGCCAAAGTCCATCCTCAGGGTGGCATCATATCAAAAGTCCACCCGCAGTGTGGCAACTCTTTAAAGTCCACCCGCAGTGTGGCAACTCTTTAAAGTCCACCCGTAGTGTGGCAAAGTATTTTGAAGTCCAACCGCAGATTGGCGAAAGTCCATCCTCAGGGTGGCATCATTCCCAAAGTCCACCCGAAGCGTGGCAATTTCCAAAGTCCACCCGCAGCGTGGCAATTTCCAAAGTCCACCCGTAGCGTGACAAATCAACAATCTCCCAGTGATATTCCAAAAACATTCACCAATTCGCTACTCTTCATGTCCGAGTTCTCCACAAGCAGAGTTTAGATGGTTGGGTTTATTTCCCTGTTCTCTTCCACCGAGTGCAAATTTTCGGGTTGTTCTAGTATTCAATCCCTGCATACTTCAAATGTCTGAAAGCAGCTGCTATCATCCATTCAAGTCTACAGTGATTGAATAGGGGCAGCTGTAACACCCCAAAATTTGCCCTCTTATTTATCATCAACCTCGAGTGATTCACGCTTCATTCTTGCATCATTCCGCATATCATCGCATCGCATTTGGAAATAATAAATAAGTCATTCATCGTCCTTTGCATGAGGTGTGTGGTCGATCGAGGCTTGGCAAACATTGGAGTTCAAGAGAAAATGATGTACCAAAAATAATCCACACCACTTTCAAGCTAACCCATTAAAAAGGAAGAATTCACCACTTTCCTCCCCTTTTCTTTCCGCTTTTCCTTCCACTTTCTTTCCACACTTCCTTTCATTCTTTCCATCTCATTTTTCCACTTCAATTCCACTCCATTTCCCTTGGAAACTTCCACCACCTTCCACCATCTTCTAGAGTGTTCCAAGGAATATTCCAAGGAATATTCCAAGGAATATTCCCTTTTCCAACCCTAACCCTAACTAACTTCCAAACCTAATTTTGGATCCCAAACCTATTTTTTGGGCCCCAAACCTCATTCCATTCCAAACCTAGCTCCAAGCCTAGCCTCTATATAACCATTAATCACTTCAATGCAAAAGGTTCCCACAATCCAAAATTTTTCACTTCTTTCATAATCACTTTTTCTCTCTCACTTTTCCTCCATTTTCCCTCCTTTCACCAAAGCTTCTTTGAATAAGCTCTTCAAGTTTCACATTGAAACTTGAAGATCTTGAAGCTTAAGCCTCCAACCTCCATTAATTGTGGATCGTAGAAGAAGAAGCTAGTGATTTTGTTGAAGATTTCGGCTTATCGGAAGTGTGCAAAGATTCAAGCATCAAGAACGCATTTATTTTGCGATTTCTCGGCTTTTCGGTTTTCTCTTCGATTCAAGCTTCGATACTTGCAACAATTACCGAAGCAATCCTCCGCTTCGTAGGTTGGTGATCTTAATCACTTCTTCTTTAAGTTATTCTCTTCATCTCGCCACTTTTGGCATTCTTTAAGTGTTTTTTTTGCTTTGTTTAAAATCAATTCCGTTTCGATTATGTTTGTTTGTGATTTGTGATTTTTGTTGCTTTAGGATTTAAGGTGTTAATAGATATAGGTGCTAGCATGTGTAAATAAGCTCAAAATAAGTAGAAATTAGTGTTAGCATGATTAGGTGGGGTTTAGGATTATTTAGAAGGAAGATTGTGGCCAAAAGCACTTTTTTCAAAAGCATTTTTCACTTTTCGTTCAGTGTTAACCGGTTAACGCATATGGTTAACCGGTTAACGCATGCGTTTTTTGGCCAAAATGCTGATTTTTTTGCCCGTTAACGGGTTAACCTATATGGTTAACCGGTTAACGCTGTCCATTTTTGGATTTTTAGCCTATTTTCTTGCTCAATCTTGCTTCCTAGTGCCTCTAATGTTTATGTATGTTTAGGTAGTGATTTTAGGGAATTTTTGGATCCATTTCCAGTAGCTAGTTCCCCCATTTCGAGTCGTTTCGACACGATTCCGTTCATGTTGCGTTTTATGCATTTTTGTGTTTCTTTGTGCATAGCTTGAATTCTTGCATGTTGTTACCATGTTTGTGCATTATTTGACACATAATAATCATTTTGCATTCTGGTTTTTATATGTTTGCATTGCATTAAAACATTTTGGCATTTCATTATGTTGATATATGTTGCATTTTGCATAATCATATGCATGTGCATTTGGTGGTATTTTGTTGCATACTTGATCATAGTATTCATATCAATTTAATTCTGAATTTTGCATTAAGTTTAGCATGCTTGTTGAGCTATCATGTTGCATGTTCATAATCAATAATCACCATGTTCAAATGCCATGTTCATATGCATGTTTAAGTACTACTTTGTGCATTACTTGTTGCATAATCTATGTGATTCATTCTTGCATAATCTTTCTAAAGGTTCATGTTCTTGCATTTATGTATGTCGATCCATGTTTAAATGCATGTTCATGATGAGATTAGTGCATTTTTCCTTGTGTTTGTGCATTAAAAAATGAAAATAATCAATTCTGGATTTTGCATTCCATAGCTGCTTTTTGCATAAGTGCTGTAAAATACATGCTGTTTGTTGTAAATTCATGTTGTTTGTGACTTTTAACACCTGTTTTTGCATACATATAGGTGCTGTAAAAAGCTGTTGCATTGCATAGTGCATCTCATAGCTGTTTGTGCATTAAGTGTTGTAAATAGGTTGCTGAATTTTGCATTGCATTAGTTTTAGGTCCTTTAAACTATAGATTGAGTCTAGTTTAGGTCCTAGTTCCCTTAGGAATTAAGTAGGTAATTTTGTTTGCCTTATTTTTATCATGTTTACCATGCTAACCTTTGTTTTGTAGGGAGGGCAAGGTATGTCTAAAAACCCTATCCTCTTTGGTATTTCTAATGCATTTAATTTGCACCATTTTGCCTTACATAATGTTGGTGCTTGTTAGTTTTTCCCCTTTTGGAACCAACTTAACTTCATTAGGAAGTAAGTTGTGTTCTTCTTCCTTTTCTCTTTTTTCTTATTTTCCTTCTCCTCCTTAGGAATAGAAAACCTCATTAACCATAGGATCTCCCTTGTAAATAAATCAATAAAATTAGGGTGTGTCTTAGTTCCCATTAGATTTTCCCTTTTCCAACTTGAGTCATTCTCTTTCTCATCTCAAAAGAAAAGCAATAAAACACTTAATAAAAACCGAACAATCTTGTACGACACGAGACTTTGTTGCGGAGTGTTCATACGCGTCCTGTTTCGGGGCGAGGTATAAATACTTCCCGCGATGGATAGGTCTTAGTACAAGACCGTTCACAAACAAATTCAAAACATTTCTTCTAAAAAACAACAAACCAAGAAGTCACGTCTTCTTTCTCATCTCATACTCTTCATGACTTGTCTCGACAGTTCAAACAGCGATACGGTAAACACCCTCGTGTCAGAGCCGGTAACACCTGAGCTAGAACTATGGCAACGTCATCCTAAAAAACACAAACCAAATAGTGTAAGCCTTAGTTAGGCGAACTACGTCGACTCTGATCCTCATTATCCCGATGAGGTACGTAGGCAGCGGGGTAGGGCCCGTTCGAGCACATTCTTTATTTTCCCTACATTTCCCCCTTTCTTTTCATTCTCATTTCAGTTCATTTCTCATTTTCCATTCCCTTTATTCCAGTAGCGGTTTTATTCAGCAGCATTCGTATTTTCTCACCCATTGAAACAAGCAAGCAAGCGTGGATCCCGTCGGGTACGACGGACGGATTGGGGTGCTAATACCTTCTCAATTCGTAACCGACTCCCGAACCCCGATCTTTGGTTCGCAAGGCCTTGTCCTTTTCCTTCTTCCTCAGGTTTGTGCAACATTACCTTTCCCATTCCTTTGGGATAAAAATGTCTGGCTGGCGACTCTAACCTTTCCGCGCCACTTTCGCGTTTGTACTAGGATGAAAATCCCGGGAGCGACAGGGGGAGGCGGAGGTTTCACCAGAAGCGGACGCCTTTTTGCCTCGCAATCACAAAGACCTAATGCCGAAGCAGAAGTTGCTGCCAAAGCAAAGGGAAAGAGTGTAATATCTGAAGAACCCATTCTCAAGGAAACTCAGAAGACATCTTTTGAACAAGATGTAGACGAGTTTATGAGAATTATAAAGAGAAGTGATTACAAAGTGGTGGATCAGCTTCACCAAACTCCCTCAAAAATCTCCATATTATCCCTGCTGATGTGTTCCGAAGCTCACCGGAATGCATTACTAAAAGTCTTGCACGCAACATATGTGCCAGAGGAGATCACCGTTAATCAGCTGGAGACCGTGGTAGCGAATGTCAATACCAGCCATGGATTGGGTTTTACCAATGCTGATTTAACAACTGAGGGATGTAACCACAACAAAGCTTTACACATCACTCTGGAGTGCAAGGGTGTTGTTCTATCACATGTACTGGTAGACACTGGGTCTTCACTTAATGTTTTACCAAAGAAAGCCTTGGTGAAGCTGGAGTATGATGGCTTGGAATTGCGTCCAAGTAATTTGGTGGTGAGAGCATTTGATGGCTCTAAGAGATCAGTGCTAGGAGAGATTGATCTTCCTGTGATGATTGGCCCGCAGACTTTTAAAATTACCTTCTATGTGATGGACATTCAGCCGGCCTACAGCTGTTTGTTGGGTAGACCTTGGATCCATGCCGCTGGTGCAGTTACGTCTACCCTTCACCAGAAGCTGAAATTCGAGTGGGAAGGCCAGATCATCACCATCTGCGGTGAAGAAGATATCTTTGTTAGCCATCTGGCTATGTACAAATACATTGAGATGGATGGAGAGATCCATGAAACCATGAGCCAGGGATTTGAAGCCCTGAACATAAATGAAGCATCTGTTGTACTTGGAACCTCCATGACATCTTATCAGCAAGCCAGGAAGGTTGTTGAAGAAGGGACTGCCCAAGGCTGGGGCAAGCTGCTGCTCGTGGAGAAGAAAGAGGACAGATTTGGGTTGGGTTACAAACCAACTCAACAAGATCAATCAGAGGCTGCTAAGGAGCCCAGTTTTGTTAATGGGGGTATGCTCACCCTTGATGCAGTAAACAACTTGGAAGATGAGTCGGAAGATGAACGCAACCTGGAGAGCTGGATACGTCCAAGGATCCCGGGGAGCCATATCTCAAACTGGTCTTCCCAGGAAATTATAAGGGTTACTCCTGCAGAGTAATTATTATTTCCTGTATTTTTGAGCATGCATCAAGTCTTGCATCTTGCCCAAGATGACAAGACTAATTTTGTAATCGGGCCATCTTGTAATTTTGTGCAAACAGATCAATCAATGAATATCGGACGTCTTTTGCAAATGAGTCTTTTTCTTTTCTGCTCACTGTTTTTCATTTTTCTTTTTGTACAAAAATAAAATGGAAATGTTTTCCAAAATGATAAGCTTCATTTCACTCTTTCTAAACAAGATTAAAATCAATCACTAAAATGAACAATCTAAACCCTTGCAGAGAGTGCCTCTCAGACTGCACCGACAACAGCACAGCTATGGCTTCGTATGACTTTGACAATCCAATCAATCAAGATGATGAAGGGGTTGAAGAAGATTTTGAGCTTCCTGAAGAGCTAGCCAGGTTGTTAAGGCAAGAGGAGAAGGTTATCACTCCTCATCAGGAGGAGATTGAAACGATTAATCTTGGTACGGAAGAAGATGTGAAAGAAGTTAAGATCGGGGCCTGCCTACAAGACTCAGTGAAAGAGCAACTGATTGATATGCTTCGAGAGTACGTGGATGTGTTTGCTTGGTCTTACCAGGATATGCCAGGGTTGGACACCGATATTGTCATGCACAAGCTGCCTTTGAAAGAGGACTGCCCGCCGGTTAAACAGAAGCTGCGCCGTACTCGCACAGATATGGCAATGAAGATAAAGGAAGAGGTACAAAAGCAGTGGGACGCCGGGTTCCTTGCTGTAACTAGCTATCCACTGTGGGTTGCTAATATAGTACCTGTGCCTAAGAAAGACGGCAAAGTGAGGATGTGTGTTGACTACCGGGATCTGAACAGAGCCAGCCCGAAAGATGATTTTCCATTACCTCACATTGATGTACTGGTTGACAATACGGCTCAGTTCTTAGTGTTCTCTTTCATGGACGGATTTTCAGGATATAATCAGATCAAGATGTCACCTGAAGACATGGAGAAGACAACTTTCATCACACCCTGGGGCACGTTCTGTTATAAGGTGATGCCATTCGGACTGAAGAATGCAGGTGCAACCTATCAACGGGCTATGGTGACGTTATTCCACGACATGATCCATAAAGAAATTAAATGTTATGTGGATGACATGATTGCCAAGTCCCTCACAGAAGAAGACCACCTGGTGAATCTGCTGAAGTTATTCAAGCGTCTGAGGAAGTACCAACTGAAGTTGAACCCCAACAAGTGCACATTCGGGGTGCGATCTGGTAAGCTGCTGGGATTTATTGTAAGCGAGAAAGGGATTGAGGTTGACCCTGATAAAGTCAAAGCCATTCAAGAAATGCCTGCACCGAAAACTGAGAAAGAAGTTCGAGGGTTTCTAGGCAGATTGAACTACATTTCAAGGTTCATATCTCACCTTACAGCAACCTGTGAACCCTTGTTCAAGCTGTTAAGAAAAGAACAGACGGTCAGGTGGAACGAAGACTGCCAGAGGGCTTTTGACAAGATTAAGGAATACTTACAAGAGCCTCCAATCCTTATGCCTCCAGTGGAAGGAAGACCTCTAATAATGTACTTGACAGTATTAGAAGAGTCAATGGGGTGTGTGTTGGGCCAGCATGACGAGTCTGGTCGAAAAGAGTATGCAATTTACTACCTAAGCAAAAAGTTTACCGACTGTGAACAGCGTTATTCACTGCTCGAGAAAACTTGTTGTGCTTTAGCGTGGGCTGCTCGCCGACTGAGACAGTATATGTTGACCCACACTACTTTATTGATCTCCAAGATGGACCCAGTTAAGTACATTTTTGAGAAGCCAGCACTTACCGGGCGGGTTGAAAGATGGCAAATGATCCTCACAGAATATGACATCCAGTACACATCTCAGAAAGCCATCAAGGGCAGTGTATTGTCTGATTATCTTGCTGAGCAACCTATTGATGATTACCATCCTATGAGATTTGACTTCCCTGATGAAGACATCATGATCATAAAAGCAAAAGATCATGAAGAGCCTATTCATACTGAAGGGCCTGACCCGGAAGAAGAATGGACTATGATGTTTGATGGGGCTGTTAATATGAATGGTCGTGGTGTTGGTGCAGTACTCATTACACCTAAGGGAGTTCACATGCCTTTCTCGGCAAAACTCACATTTAACTGCACTAACAACGAAGCTGAATACGAAGCTTGCATTATGGGTCTTGAGGAAGCCATTGACCTCAGGATCAAGACTTTGACTGTGTTCGGAGATTCAACTCTGGTAGTTAATCAAACCAACGGCAAATGGTACACCCACCAGGACCATCTGATACCGTATAGGGATTATACAAGGAGGTTATTGACTTTCTTTACAACGGTCAAGCTTGAGTATATCCCTCGGGACAAAAATCAGTTTGCAGATGCTCTGGCTACTATTTCATCCATGATCAAAGTTCAAGTTGCCAACTTTGTGCCTCGGATTTCAGTGTCCAGACTTGACAGACCAGCATATGTATTTGCAGCAGACGTTGTCAAAGATGATAAGCCTTGGTTCCATGACATTAAGTGCTTCTTGGAGGATCAAACATACCCACCTGGGGCATCTTCCAATGATAAGAAGACTTTAAGAAGGCTTGCTGGTAGTTTCTTTCTGAACACTGATGGTTCCCTGTACAAGAGAAACTTTGATATGGTACTCCTCAGATGCGTTGATAGAACAGAAGCAGACTTGTTGATGCACGAGGTGCACGAAGGATCCTTTGGTACCCATGCAGGAGGGCATGCCATGGCTAAAAAGTTGTTAAGATCAGGCTATTACTGGATCACAATGGATGCCGACTGTTGTGCCTACGCCAGAAAATGCCATAAATGCCAGATTTATGCGGATAAGGTGCATGTGCCTCCCAATCCTCTGAATGTGATGTCTTCTCCCTGGCCCTTTGCCATGTGGGGCATTGACATGATTGGCAAGATTGAGCCGAATGATTCGAATGGCCACAGATTCATCTTGGTTGCCATTGACTATTTTACCAAATGGGTCGAAGCAGCTTCCTATGCAAATGTTACAAGGCAAGTGGTAGCCCGATTTCTGAAGAGGGATATTGTAACACGGTGGGAGAACTGACTTTAGTTATGTTGCGGATAGCAAGAGTCGCCACCGACTTTTATTTTATCCAAAAGGAAAGGGTATAAAAGAACAGGAAAGACCTTAAGAGATATTTTTGGGTCCGGGGGGTAGGTTATGTAAAGGGAAGGTGTTAGCACCCTTTACATCCATGGTTATCCATGGGCTCTTAGTTACTTAGCTCACTTTAAATTGTTTTTGAAAGTGTAGTGTGTGAATAGAAAAATTTTCAGAATAGTTAATAATAATCCATGAACGGATGTGTAAAAACTTGTTTTTGAAAATTTGTTTGAAATTGTGAAGAGTTTGAAAAATTTTTGAAGTGAGCAAGTACATAAGAGGAACCTACCCTAATGTTTAAAGTCTTTCTTGTTCTTTATCCTTTCATTGGTAAGACTATCCCTACTATTAAGGAGTAGGTAGTCATTACCTTGGATGTAAAGGGACATGTGAGGGACATTCTGTTTTATGAAGGCAACTGAGGGGTGTAATAAGCATATAGGAGGGACTATCATCATTATTCGAAGGGACTCGATTCGTAAAGGCAACCATGAGGGACTTGATGATTTTTCTTTTAAGGGACTTGCTTTATACACCCCACTTGACCTTATTCGTAGGCAACGTGAGGGATAACCTTAGAAATGTGAGACGGCGATTAAAATCGACTTACGTGTGTGTGAGTGTTTATTTTAATTATCTCATATTAAAAGTGATCTAATTTATTTTTTAAATAACATACATATTTTTCACTTCCTAATTACTAACCATAGCAAAAATAATTAAATAATTAAAAAATTACATCCGGGAAGCAATTACAACATAATTATAATAAACAAAATAAATAAATAGCAAAAATAAATAAAATATAAATAAATAAGCAATAAATAATAACAAATAGGGGTTAGTAAATAATAATAAGTAAGATTAGCAAAATAATGAAAATAAGCATAATTAAAATATAAATGGATTAGTGATAATAAAAATTAATGAAATAATAATAATGTAAAATTAACAAAGCAAAATAAATAATATGGTTAGTAGTAATAATAATAAATAAAATTAATCAAAATATTATAAGAATAAGAAATTAACAATTTTTAATATGAACAATTATATTTAGAAACAAATATGAACAAACAATTATTTTAATTTATGAATTATTAAGTTATTATTTTTTTAAATATATTATAACTACAAAATTTAATTATTACAAACATATATTAACATTTATTTATTAAACAATATATACATATTATAAGAAGAAAATAGGTTTTAAATATCATATTTACAATATTAATCATGTTTATAAAATTTAATTCTATTAATTATTATATTTACAAATTATTTTAAACCATATACAAAAATATAATTATTATAAATTAAATTGTTTCTAAACATTAAAAGAAAAATAATTTGGATTATAAATATATTTACAAAATTTATAAGAATTATAATAAATATATATACATAATAACTATATTAGGAATTAGAAAATAAAATTATTAAAAAAATAGAATTAGGTTTTAAAAAAAAAAAAAATTAGGGTTTGTTAGAAAAAATATTTTTTAGGGTTTGATTAGCAATTCATTTAGTTAAATAGGGCATATATACAATTTTTTTAGAATATTAAAATAATGACATATACAATTTAATAATATTAACAAATTAGTATTTTTTAAGAAAAGAAAATAAAAATGAGTTTAACCTAATATCAATATATTATTTTGAATTTTCTTTGGATTTTTTAAAATAACATCTTAATCAAAACAATAATAAGAAAAAAAATAAGAAAATAGAAAAAGGAACCTGCTGGGATTTGATCCCAAGACCTCATACTTGCAAGCAGCAGCAACAACCACCAGGCCATTATACACACAAGTGAAAGAGAACGAAGGCTAGTTGCTTTTGTGCTTCATCCAGAAAATTCAAAAAAAATGATGAGAACAAAAGGCCTGGGGTGTGATTCGTACCCAGGACCTTGTGAATGCAAGCATGCGCGCGCTACCGCCTGGCTGGGAGAGCCTTCCTGTTAGCTGAATGGCATTGAACTATAATATATTAAGTCTTCTATTATCCTGAAAAATGAAACAAAAATAATGACCCAAGCAGGACTCGAACCCTGGCCTTTCCATCAAACGCACACGCATCCTTCCACTGGGACAAGCCAATGCTTGTGATAACCAAATAACAAAACAACATAAAATAAGTTAACATTATTTGAATTTCTGGGCGCGCGGGAAGCAGCTTCATCTTCTCCAATTTACCTGCGAAATCACTTTTGAATTTTCCTGCGAATATTGTTGCAAGTTCTTCATGGTTCTTGACCTGCGAAAATCAAACTCACACCAAACAGTAATGATTCATCAAATTGATTACATTTTTATGATCCTTAAGTCTCATAGAACACTCCCATGTTCTTAGAATTTATTTAAACTCATTGAAACACTAAACCCTAATTTCAAGAGCTAAACCCTAACAATGGCCAAATCTGTTCTAGGCAAGGAAAATCCAATTAGTTTGTCCAGAATCGTTCCTTGGATCATTACAAACACAAAAACACAAACCAAATTCATTAGTAATACACAAATAAGTAGAATCGAAAAAATGAAATTCAAGGTAAAACTTGATTCGGGTTCATCAATGTGTGATGCTATGAGGCAATGTAATGATCAGTTTATGTTCCATGATGATCAAGGAAGCCAACCATGTCCATAAAATACCTTGTAGTGCCTTGGATTGAAGAATCTGAATCCCACTTTTTTGCTTGAATTTTGAGTTTTGAACTTACACTTTTGGCTGCTGAAATTCGTCCCCCTTTGTTAGGTTTATGTTTAGTATATATATGTGAGTGAATTAGGTCAGAAATATGGATTGGTTGTGTGAAGATTTGATCCAAAAAATATTGAAAAAGATCATGGTGTAAAAGTTCAAATATTTGATCATGAAGACTTGCTATTCTTGGACTAATCACATGATTCCTTTCTCTTTCAAATTCAATCACCAATTATGAAATTCTAGAAACTCAATCTTCACCCAAAAATAGATTTTCATATTTTATATTTATTTAAAATGATTTTTATGAATTAAATCAATAATAAATAAAAATAAAATAATAAAAATGCTGAATTTTGGTCAATTGGGTCGTGCATAATGATATGAGGTGGATTGGGTCACAACTTAGCAAGCCCATTTGGAAAGAATTACTTTTAGACCTCCATTTTCAACATAAACCATCACAAAATTTCCCAACTTTGCAAGGGAATATCTCCCTAAATTTTAAAGGTATGAGGGTGTTCTTGGACATTTTGGAAAGCTTGAAGAGTCCTCTAAACAACCCCATTGGTTTCAGGTCCATATCATTTACCAATCTCAAGTTATGCCCTTTTGAAGTTGTTGACTTTTTGTTGACTTTTGAAATGACCTATAATGTCTTAGATCATATCTTTCAAATGAAGCATTTTTGGGCTTAACTTTCAACATCAAAGTTGTAGAGAATTCAATTTCCTTCAAAATGAGCTTTGGATGGAGACTTGGTGATGAAGTATGTGAAAGTTATGGCTGGTCAAAGTTCAGTTGACTTTTACTGAGGAAACCCTAATTTAGAAACTCCTGATTATTGATGATCTGGAATCTTCTTGATGAATCATGATCAACCCTTGATCAAATGATGAATTTTACTTCATATACTTGATTTTGGAAAAAAATCATGAAGTTTGACTTTGATTTGACCACAGTTGACCTCAGTTTGACTTTTTAACTGCATTGACTGATTTTGACTTATCTGATCATCTGACTGAGCAAACTTTTGAGAAAAGTCTTGAAACTTGTCATGGGGGTTCTTATACACATATAAGATATTATGAAGCTCACTTGAGGTATTGGAAGTCCATTTAGCCTGATTAAAATCAAAACCCTAGTCTTGGATGCCCTGCTTAGGAGGTGCATTGTCTGAGGGGATTGTCAACTCTTTTGACCAATTGTGAACTTTGTGAACCTTGTGAACCATCATAAAATGTCTTGTGAACCTCATGGGAGGTATTGTGAAGCTTGTGAACCTTGTGAACCTCATGAAGTGGCTTTGTAGACCTCATGAACCTCAGGAGAGCTTTGTAATTATTGTGAATCTTGTGAACCTTGTGAACCTTCATAAAGTAACTTGTAGACTTCATGAACTTCATGAAAGGTCTTGAAGATGTTGAGAAACTTGTGAACCTTGTGAACCTTCAAGAAGTGACTTGTAGACTTCATGAATCTCATGAAAGGTATTGAAAGCATCGTGGGACTTGTGAACCTTGTGAACCTTCAAGAAGTAACTTGTAGACCTCATGAAAGGTTATGCAAGTGTTGGAGAACTTGTGAACCTTGTGAACCTTTTTAGAACACAAAGTCTTGTATTGTGAGGGCAAATTTTGGGGTGCAACAGCTGCCCCTGTTCAATTTTCTGAAACCTGAGGGGTTAGATTGGTATATTTGCCAGTCGTGACCTGGAAGGTTGAAGGGGATTGAACACAAAAGCCCAAAAATTTGCACTCACCAGTGCATAGAGTGATATTGATGGTTGGTTGAATATGATTGAGTGGGCTTAAAGATGCCACTAGTAGAAAGTTCTTGGAAGATAAAGCAGTCCAAAATATGGAGATATAATGAAAGCTGTCAGGAATTTGGAGAGTCCTGAGGTATTGATGATATGTTTTCAGGATACTGGAGTAATCCTGATGTAACAGCATGTCTTCATGAGGATAGAGCAATCAATAATGATAACCCTAAAGCAGTCTTGAAGTAATGTTTTCAGGAGGATAGAGCCAAATGATAACTCTAAAACAGTCTTGAAGTAGTAATATGATTTCAGGAGGATAGAGCAATCAATAGCTCTAAAGCAGTCTTGAAGTAATGATTTCAGGAGGATAGAGCAATCAATAATGATAACTCTAAAGCAGTCTTGAAGTAATGATTTCAGGAGGATAGAGCCATCAATAATGATAACTCTAAAGCAGTCTTGAAGTAATGATTTCAGGAGGATAGAGCCAAATGATAACTCTAAAGCAGTCTTGAAGTAATGATTTCAGGAGGATAGAGCCAAATGATAACTCTAAAGCAGTCTTGAAGTCATGAGAATTTATCAGGAGGATAAAGTAACCCTGAGGTGACAATAAAGCAGTCCTAAAGTAATAAGAAGCTTATCAGGAGGATAAAGTAACCCTGAGGTGACAATAAAGCAGTCCCAAAGTAATAAGAAGCTTATCAGGAGGATAAAGTAACCCTGAGGTGACAATAAAGCAGTCCCAAAGTAATAAGAAGCTTATTAGGAGGATAAAGTAACCCTGAGGTTACGATAAAGCAGTCCCAAAGTAATAAGAAGCTTGTCAGGAGGATAAAGCAGTCCTGATGATCATAAGTTTGTTTGTTGGGTAATTAACCTGAAAACAAGGTAGCATTCTGTATAATAATATTAGTTTATGCTTTATGTATGCATGTATAACATGATGTGCTCAAGTAATGTACTATATGTTTATGGATATATGTGCTATGGTATGATGTAAATGATGTATGTATGATATGATTCTGCCGGGAGCGTCTGGATATCTTCGTATAACAATTGTTGGCCAGGGAAAATAAATCCCGATTTGTTGTTGAAGAATATATAACCCTCTGTCTGCTGGGGATAATAAGGTATAGATATAACCTCCCGTTGTTGGGGATGGCAAGGTATATATAACCTCCCGTTGTTGGGGATAGTAGGGTATATATAACCTTCGTCTTCGTTTGATAGTAGGATAAGTATAACATCCCGTCTTCGTTCGTCGTACCCTTATTGGAAAGTAATTTCCCGTACATCCGTATGAGGATAAAAGAGATGGATATAAATTCCAGGGGAGATGAGACTTTATGAAGATGGATTCGTCCTACTGAGGGTTTTGTAACTATTTTGTTAGAGGTGAACCGGCGAAGCTTCGTTGAAATCCTTCCCTCGTGTTCGTCCTTAGTAAATACTATTACTGCATTTTCATGCATTTCTGGTAAACATCAATCATATTAAAAGCATACATGCATTTCTGGTAAACATCAATCATATTCAAAAGCATACATACATTCAAACACAACCAATGGACGTTTCGCTTATGTAAATAGGGTAAAAGTAAATCTGGATTTCAAAAGATTGAATTTATTTATATCAAACAGTGACCCATACACGGGTAAGTTTGTACAAGGGGACATAAACCCTAGTAAGAGGATTTGTCATAAAGTTTTACAAAAGAGAATCAGCTATGTGGGAAATAATCCTATTGAGTTTCAATTCTACTATTGCCATTATCTTCAAGTATCTCATCTTCTTGCTGTTGAGACGGAAATGATTGGATTGAGCTTTATCTGTTCGAGCTTGAGTAAGTAGTACAACTGGTTGCAGTTTCATGGGTGATCCAAACGAGACATAGCCATACGCTTTAATCCCTAACTTTTGCCTGGATTGCCCTTTCAGGTTTTCAATCCACCGGGATACCCTTTTTTGCCCAAGCCGCCTTTTCAGGTTTTCGACTTGCCGGGTGTACATCTTTTTATATATATCCCTAATTTTTGCCCAAACCCTTTTGGTTTGCCGGGATGCCCTTACTTTTGCCTAGGCCTGTCAACCTAGCGGGTCTCTTTTTATGCGTAGTATTTTTTAACTATGTCTGCGTTTACGGGCTGTGGGAAGTCTTCACCATCCATTGTAGTCAGTATCATGGCACCTCCTGAGAACACTGTCTTGACTACGAATGGTCCTTCATATGTTGGAGTCCACTTGCCCCTAGGATCACCCTGTGGTAATATGATACGCTTGATTACCAAGTCACCAGCCTGATATACCTTTGGCTTAACCTTCTTGTTAAAAGCTTTGATCATTCGTTTCTGGTACATCTGGCCATGACAAACTGCTGCTAACCTCTTCTCATCAATCAAGTTTATCTGGTCAAGTCGAGTCTGAATCCACTCATCTTCATCCAAACCTGCATCCTTCATAATTCTTAAGGAAGGAATCTGAACTTCAATGGGCAGAACTGCTTCCATACCATAGACTAAGGAGAATGGGGTTGCCCCTGTTGAAGTACGTATTGTGGTACGATAACCATGAAGAGCAAATGGTAACATCTCATGCCAATCCTTGTAAGTAACAGTCATCTTCTGTACAATCTTCTTAATGTTCTTATTAGCAGCTTCAACTGCCCCATTCATCTTTGGACGATACGGAGAAGAGTTATGATGCTTAATCTTGAACTGCGTGCAGAGATCAGTAATCATAGTGTTGTTCAGATTAGAGCCATTGTCAGTGATAATCCTTTCAGGGATGCCATACCTACATATGAGATTATTCTTAATGAACCGAGCCACAACATTCTTGGTAACAGATGCAAATGAAGCTGCTTCTACCCACTTCGTGAAGTAATCAATAGCAACCAGGATGAAACGATGCCCATTAGAAGCAGTAGGCTTGATCTCACCAATCATATCAATGCCCCACATGGCAAAGGGCCAAGGAGCAGTCAACACATTTAATGGTGATGGAGGTACATGAACTTTATCAGCATAGATTTGACATTTGTGACAAATTTTGGAGTGTTGATAGCAATCAGCTTCCATGGTAGACCAATAGTAACCTGCTCTCAATATCTTCTTTGCCATAGTGTGACCACTAGAATGAGTGCCAAAGATCCCATCATGCATATCTTCCATAATCTCAGTTGCTTCCTTCTTATCCACACAACGAAGCAAAGTTGAATCATGATTGCGCTTGTACAAAATCCCATTACTCAAGAAGAACTTAGCAGAGAACCTTCTCAGGAACTTCCTATCTTTGACAGATGCCCCTTCAGGGAATTCCTGAGCTTCAAGATATCTTTTCACTTCATAGAACCAAGGCTCCTCCTCTGCCCCTTCAGTGTCAATCTCATTGCAGTATGCAGGCTTTTCAAATCTATCAATAGTAATCTTGGGAGCTTCATCATCCCAGTTAATCTCAAACATAGATGCCATGGTGGCCAAAGCATCTGCCAATTGATTTTCTCTCCGTGGAATGTGCTCAAAGGTAATCTCTTTGAAATGTGGGATCAAAGACAACGCATGCTCTCTGTAAGGAATGAGGTTATCATGCTTGGTATCCCAATCTCCTTTGATCTGACTTATTACTAGGGCTGAATCTCCATACACATCCAGGAATTGAATCTTCATATCAATAGCAGCTTTAATACCCAGGATACATGCCTCATACTCAGCCATGTTATTGGTACAATGGAAACAAAGTCTGGCAGTAATCGGGGTATGACAACCTTCAGGGGAACTAATCACAACACCAACACCATTACCAAGTGCATTAGAGGCACCATCAAAAACCATAGTCCATCGGGATCCTTGTTCAGGTCCGTCATATTGTCCAGGTTCTTTGGTAATAATCATAATGTCTTCATCAGGAAACTCAAAATTCATTGACTGATAATCATCCACTGCTTGATGAGCCAAATGATCAGCAACAACACTTCCTTTAATAGCCTTCTGAGTAGTATACTGTATGTCATATTCTGTCAAGATCATTTGCCATCTTGCAATTCTTCCGGAGAGAGCAGGTTTCTCAAATATATACTTGATTGGATCCATCTTAGAAATCAATAAGGTAGTATGGGTCAACATATACTGTCTTAGTCGGCGAGCAGCCCATGCCAAAGCGCAGCAAGTTTTCTCGAGCAGTGAGTATCTTGTTTCACAGTCGGTAAACTTTTTGCTAAGGTAGTATATTGCCTGCTCTTTTCGACCAGACTCGTCATGTTGCCCCAACACACACCCCATTGAGTTGTCTAGCACTGTTAAGTACATAATCAGGGGTCTTCCATCAACTGGTGGCATCAAAATTGGTGGCTCTAGCAGATATCTCTTAATTTCATCAAAGGCAGTCTGGCACTCATCATTCCATTCCATCACCTGATCTTTCTTCAATAACTTGAAAATTGGCTCAGCAAATGGTAGTTAATTGGGAAATAAATCTTGCAATGTAGTTCAATCGTCCCAAGAAACCTCTAACCTCCTTCTCAGTACGGGGAGCTGGCATCTCTCGTATAGCTTTCACTTTCGCAGGATCCACTTCAATACCTTTGCCACTGACAATGAAACCCAGGAGTTTACCAGATCTAACTCCAAAAGTACACTTGTTTGGATTCAATCTCAACTTGTATTTCTTCAACCTCTCAAACAACTTGTGCAGATGATCAAGATGTTGCTCTACATTCTGAGATCTGGCTATCATATCATCCACATATACCTCTATCTCATGATGAATCATATCATGAAACAAAGCCACCATAGCACGTTGATATGTTGCCCCTGCATTCTTCAAACCAAATGGCATTACCTTATAGCAAAAGGTGCCCCACTGTGTCACAAATGTTGTCTTCTCCATATCTTCAGGTGCCATCTTGATTTGGTTGTAACCAGAGAAACCATCCATAAAAGAGAATACCTTATGCTGAGCAGTGTTGTCTACCAGAATATCAATATGAGGAAGTGGAAAGTCATCTTTGGGGCTAGCCTTGTTCAAATCTCTGTAGTCCACACACATGCGTACCTTACCATCTTTCTTAGGAACTGGTACCACATTTGCGACCCACTGAGGATAAGAAGTCACTGCTAAGAACCCTGCATTGAACTGTTTCATTACCTCTGCCTTGATCTTTTCTGACATTTCAGGCCGCATACGACGAACCTTCTGCTTCTTTGGACGACAATCTTCTTTCACTGGTAAACGGTGAACCACAATGTTTGTATCCAACCCTGGCATATCTTCATAAGACCAAGCAAAGATCTCCACATAGTCACGTAACATCTGAATCAACCTGCTCTTGACACTGTCCTCTAAATCAGCCCCTATCTTAACCTCTTTTCTGTTTTCTTCAGTTCCCAGATTCACAACTTCGACTGGCTCTTCATGTGGCTGTATAGCTTTCTCTTCTTGTTGTAACAACCTAGCAAGCTCTACAGGTATTTCACAATCGTCCTCATTTCCGTCTTCAGTTTGATAGATCGGATTCTCGAAATTATAATTGGCAATAGTAGAACTGTTATCAACAGGATCCAAAGTGGATGAGGATCTGCATTTTAGTGATGTGGGTGTGTGTAAGAACACATAGCTGATAAAGCAAAAATAAAAAGAAAAGAAAGACAAGGAACACAATATTTACGAAAACGAAACGTCCACTGATTTTATTGAATGAAGTATGCAAATGAAATGACAGCCCGTAACAAGCACACCATTGTGCCCCGGATAAGGCACATGGCTTAAAAGTTTTTATTGTTCAAGAAATTACAAATTTAAAACATAACACAGTAATAGTATTTACTCCTGACTAAAGGAGATAGGGATAACATCTTCAGCTTTCCAATTATTGAGTCCAGCACCCACAGTAGGAAAAATCCATGCATCCAAGTTGTAGTCTTCATCTTGATCTCCCACAACATTAATCTGGTCTTTCATAACCCCTTGATTAGTGACACGGGCAGCACGAGCACGACGAACAGCCTTCTGGGACTCTGCAGTGAAACCCAAACCAAACTTGTCAGACTTGTATGGAATATCAGGAAGCTGACCCCAAATAGTACAACCACCTTCATCCACCACAGCTCTAGCATCATTGAGGGAGGCCATTGCCATTGTTGGAGGTTTTCTGGTGACCACAGGAACTTTCTTCACAGCAGGAGGAGCTACACAATCATTAACAACCCAGGGAACCACTTCAAATGTCTGACACGAAGTTTCAATGTATTCACCTTCCATTTCCAGATACTTGAAAGTGTTTACATGGCTGACAAAGTATTCTTCTTCTCCATAGACAGTAACAACCTTTCCATTCACCGGATATCTCAACTTTTGGTGCAATGTAGAGGTCACAGCACCTGCCCCATGGATCCAGGGACGACCGAGCAGACAAGAGTACGAAGGACGAATATCCATCACATAAAATGTAGCAGTAAACACCTGAGAACCAACTTGGATTGGAAGATCAATTTCCCCATGCACTACTCTTCTAGAACCATCAAAAGCCTTTACCACAATATTACTGGGCTTCAGCACAGCATCTTCAGGACTCAGCTTGTTCAGGACTTCCTTGGGCAACACATTCAGAGAGGAACCATTGTCTATCAGCACATGTGACAGGGTAGTGCCCCTGCATTCAATTGAAATATGCAAGGCCCTGTTATGATCCCTCTTGGCAGGGGTCAAATCAGCATCAGAAAATCCTAACCCATTGTCGTAGGTCAGGTGGGCAACACAGTTTTCAAATTGGTCAACAGAAATTGCACTGGGTACATGAGCCATCTTCAGAAACTTGATCAATGACTTGGCATGAGCCTCAGAACATAACAACAAGGACAACATAGAAATCTTTGAGGGAGTGTGCCCCAACTGATCCACAATGTCATAATCACTCTTGCGAATGATTTTCAATACTTCTTCCATCTGCTTAGAGAGATCATCAGCAGCTGGCACATCAGTAGATACAGGCTCAATAACAGGACCCTTACCCCGAGCATCAGTGGTGGAAGTAGCAGCAGGAGTAACTGCATTCTTGGAAGCAACTGGAGGAGAGAAGACTCTTCCACTACGAGTGATCTTTCTAGATCCAGCAATATTATCAATGTCAACAGGCACATCAGGTAAAGGCTCTTGCTTAACACCATGGATGTAAACGTCAGACCCATAGTGCCGAGGCATAGCTTTGTTAGATATATAAGGAATAGGACCAGGAGTGGTAATGATCAGAGGAGCCATTCTGGCTTCAGCAACAACTTTCACAGGACCTTCAGCAGTAATTTTGATTGGACCCTGATGAGTGATTTTAATGGGACCCTTTGAAGTGATTCTCACCGGTACTTTGTCAACCATATCAACCTCTTCAGTCTTCTTACCCCGAGTCAGATGATCCACCATACTTTCTACAGATGCTGGTCTTCTTTCAAACACTATAGTATATTTATCCATGAGACGTTGAATGCCATCTTTCAACCTGAAGCACTTCTCTGGATTATACTCACAATAAACACAATCTTCACGACAACCCGGAAAGAACCCAGCTTGCACTAACTTCTTTCTGATGATGGCCAACGGTGTGGTCAATTCATCAACTGAACGGATATGCAAATCTTCCTCAATGGCATTGACAGTCTTCTCGTGGTTTGGCATTGGAGCAGTAATCACATTGGGGGTACCCGGAGGATCAAATTCAATTTCTCCAGCATCAATCATATCTTGAATTTTGTTCTTCAAGACCCAGCAGTTATTAGTATCATGTCCTGGACAGTTTGAATGATATGCACATCGTGCATTGGGATTGTACTTGGGAGAGGTAACATTGGGATTCTGAGGAGCCTCCCTCAGGGTAATAAGTTCTGCCTTCAACAAATGTTGCAATGCCTGAGCCATTGACATGTTGATCTTCGTGAACTGTCTTCTAGCCCTCTGTTGGTTGCCCTGAGGCTGCTCTGTTGTTGCAGGAGTTGGATTTGAAATATGAACTGCACTAACAGACTGATGCCTTCTGTTACGATCAGGTTGACCATAAACAGCATTGGATTCCTTCTTCCCGGTGGGAGGCTTCTTTGCAGCACTTGATGAAGAAGTGCCCACTTGGATCTTACCACTCTTGATACCATTCTCTACCCGCTCTCCTGTCATGATCAACTCAGTGAAGCCAGATGATGAGCTTCCAATGAGATGACTGTAGAACGGACCATTCAGCGTACACATGAACATATCAACCAGCTCCCTGTCAGTCAAAGGGGGTTGAACTCTTCCAGCTAAATCTCTCCACTTCTGAGCATACTCTTTAAAACTTTCTTTGGCACCCATAGACATGCTCTGAAGCTGCATGCGAGTGGGGGCTAAGTCAGCATTGTATTGGTACTGCTTATAGAAAGCTTCAGCAAGATCATTCCAGTCTCTGATATTGACACCCTCCAATTGATAATACCACTCCAGCTGAGCTCCAGATAAACTCTCTTGAAAGAAATGAATCCACAACTTTTTATCAGCAGTGTGGGGTTGAATTCTTCTGACATAGGACCTCAGATGCAGCTTGGGACAAGAGACCCCATCATAGACAACAAATGTAGGAACCTTGAAACCCACAGGTATGACCACCCCAGATATCAGACTCAAATCCTCAAAATCCAGCCCAGATGATTTCTGCAACTCCATAGCATCCATCCTATCCACCAGCATCTTGAATTTGTCTTCATTAGACTCATGGTAGTAGTTAGCCTCAGAATCAGAGTCCCCCATTGTGTGGTGGAGACTGCCTACCTCTTGCTCAGATTCTTCAGATTCATAGTCTTCAACCTGTTCCTTGGTCTTGACAGGACCTTTGAACCTTCTTCCCATGTTGAGCAACCCAGCAGACCTTCTAGCCTTCTTAGTCTTCTTGGCCAGCAGTGTCTTCAATTCGTCCTGCCCCTTGGATAGGTTCAGGATCAGCTCTTCGAACTGTGCATTCTGTGCCTGAAGATCCTTAACTGATTGTTCAAGAGCCATTGCTGAAATAAACAGCGAGAAGATGAGAAACCTGTGCACAATTATAAACCTGTGATGCAATGAAATGATATGGTAATGCATATGCAATGTTTTCAAGGACCGCAGGATTTAAATTTTCTTAGACAAACAAGAAAGTAACTTTTTATTAGTAATAACTTGTTTTGCCTTTTAGGCTTACATCAATGAAATGAAATAAAATAAGTACAAAAGATGGGGTTTTAAGTCTCCCATGGACGTTTCCTCTTTATGTTGAGGTATGAATTGAGGTTTCGTTCCTCATGAAGTTGCCTTGTTAGCTCTAGGATTCTTGCTTGGCTTGCTTTGTAATGAGCCTCGAAAGTATCCCTTTGCTCCTTCAGTTGGATCCATGATCTCTGCAAGTCTTCCTTATCAGTAGGCATGTCTGGGTGAAGGATGGTATAAGCTGTGTCTCCTTCAGCAACAGGTTCCATGGTAACTGGTAGGACGGCAGGATATGGCATCATGAGTGTCTGAGCACGAGATCGTACCCATCTGAGATAAGCCTCCATAGGAATAGTGTACTTAGGCTCCAGTGTCTTGCTGTCAATCCTGTCTACCTTTCCCCAAGCTCGTATGAATCTCTGACGGTAACCCTGAAGATCGTTGTCGTAGTCAAACACAATGCCCTGAATCAACATGTCATGTGGACCATCGCTCCGGGCGTAACCAAACTGTCGTAAAGCTAGAGAGGGGTTGTAGGTGATGCCTCCTCTTATGCCTAGAAGTGGCACATTAGGAAACTCCCCACAACGGTCAATGATGGTGACATTCTCCATAGATCTGGAGCACCAATGGATATCTGAGTGAGAAAGTGACATGATCCTCTTGGACCATCTGAACCCCTGCTCATTCTTCATTACTGAGCGAGGAAGGTGAGAAATAAACCACCTGGATAGTAAAGGTATGCAGCACATCAAAGTTCCTCTTGCCCTTGTAGTACGGGTATGAAGAGAATGTAGGATATCTCCAAGCAATGTAGGCACTGGATTGTGACTCAGGAAAATGTTGATGGCATAAACATCTATGAACTGATCTGGATTGGGGAACAATACTAAGCCATATATCAGTAAGGCTAAGACCTCCTCAAAAGCATCATAGCTCATGGCCTTCAAGAACATCTGAGCTTTATCCATTAATACCTTAGCAAGAATACCCTTGACTCCACTTCTCGTTTCTAGAACAATGTCAGACTTCTTCAGATGTAGGGCTGCAGCAATAACCTCTGGTTTGGGCTCCTTCTCCAAGCCTGTGAAGGGTCTTTGATCAAGAACATGTATACCCAGAAGCTTAGAGAACTCCTCCATGGTAGGGACTAACTGATAGTCAGGGAATGTAAAGCAATGGTGCTTAGGGTCAAAGAACTGAAACAGCACACTCATCATGTCTTCATTGAACCCTGAAGTGACTAGATCCAATAGGTGACCGTGTCTCTTGATGAACTGGGAATGATCAGACACTTGAGAAACCAACTCTTTAAGCTTGGCAGGTATGCCCACAAAGTTGATCCTGATGGTGTTTCTACGAGCAGAAACCATGACCTGCAACAAAGAACAAAGATAAATCCTTTGGTCCTTGAAATGGTTAGTGAAAATGCTATGCTTATGATGCATGATGATGTCATGATGTTATGCTCAATCAAAGACATGTGGCACACACAAACAAGTCACACCATAGCCCTAGGTTTAAAGGCTTGCATTAGGTTTAAGGTAAGTACCCTCCCCTGAAGTTAGATGGTTCATCCTGTCCTACAAAAGTAACCGGGTTCTAAGGGATCTCAATATCATTGATCCTTCACTAGGGTGGTTGTTCAGAAGGCAACTTACTTGCCAACCAAAACCCTCCAAGTTTAAGATCTCAATGAGTGTAGTATCGAGTGTCAACCAACTTCAGTCTGCACCAAAGCCGGTTACCTCACTACTTTCTAAAGGCCAAGATGAGTTAACTAGGGTTCTAAAAGTTAGTTAGTGCATTGACAACATATGGCAGCCTCATATTATCCTCAACTTGACTTAAGGAACATAAGCACCAACCAAGAAGTCGCACTAACTATGGCCACCAGATCAACCGTATCGATATACGTCGTACAGTTTCCTTGGTCTATTGCCATTTACCTAAGGTACACTAGATCCGGGTTAGGACCTTTCACACATAAGAACACCCCAACAAGATAATATAAAGCAAACAAGGCAAACAATTTTAAAGTGATCTAATTCCTAAGGGTACCCCTCTTTTATTAAATCCCCAGCAGAGTCGCCAGTTCTGTAACACGGTGGGAGAACTGACTTTAGTTATGTTGCGGATAGCAAGAGTCGCCACCGACTTTTATTTTATCCAAAAGGAAAGGGTATAAAAGAACAGGAAAGACCTTAAGAGATATTTTTGGGTCCGGGGGGTAGGTTATGTAAAGGGAAGGTGTTAGCACCCTTTACATCCATGGTTATCCATGGGCTCTTAGTTACTTAGCTCACTTTAAATTGTTTTTGAAAGTGTAGTGTGTGAATAGAAAAATTTTCAGAATAGTTAATAATAATCCATGAACGGATGTGTAAAAACTTGTTTTTGAAAATTTGTTTGAAATTGTGAAGAGTTTGAAATTTTTTTGAAGTGAGCAAGTACATAAGAGGAACCTACCCTAATGTTTAAAGTCTTTCTTGTTCTTTATCCTTTCATTGGTAAGACTATCCCTACTATTAAGGAGTAGGTAGTCATTACCTTGGATGTAAAGGGACATGTGAGGGACATTCTGTTTTATGAAGGCAACTGAGGGGTGTAATAAGCATATAGGAGGGACTATCATCATTATTCGAAGGGACTCGATTCGTAAAGGCAACCATGAGGGACTTGATGATTTTTCTTTTAAGGGACTTGCTTTATACACCCCACTTGACCTTATTCGTAGGCAACGTGAGGGATAACCTTAGAAATGTGAGACGGCGATTAAAATCGACTTACGTGTGTGTGAGTGTTTATTTTAATTATCTCATATTAAAAGTGATCTAATTTATTTTTTAAATAACATACATATTTTTCACTTCCTAATTACTAACCATAGCAAAAATAATTAAATAATTAAAAAATTACATCCGGGAAGCAATTACAACATAATTATAATAAACAAAATAAATAAATAGCAAAAATAAATAAAATATAAATAAATAAGCAATAAATAATAACAAATAGGGGTTAGTAAATAATAATAAGTAAGATTAGCAAAATAATGAAAATAAGCATAATTAAAATATAAATGGATTAGTGATAATAAAAATTAATGAAATAATAATAATGTAAAATTAACAAAGCAAAATAAATAATATGGTTAGTAGTAATAATAATAAATAAAATTAATCAAAATATTATAAGAATAAGAAATTAACAATTTTTAATATGAACAATTATATTTAGAAACAAATATGAACAAACAATTATTTTAATTTATGAATTATTAAGTTATTATTTTTTTAAATATATTATAACTACAAAATTTAATTATTACAAACATATATTAACATTTATTTATTAAACAATATATACATATTATAAGAAGAAAATAGGTTTTAAATATCATATTTACAATATTAATCATGTTTATAAAATTTAATTCTATTAATTATTATATTTACAAATTATTTTAAACCATATACAAAAATATAATTATTATAAATTAAATTGTTTCTAAACATTAAAAGAAAAATAATTTGGATTATAAATATATTTACAAAATTTATAAGAATTATAATAAATATATATACATAATAACTATATTAGGAATTAGAAAATAAAATTATTAAAAAAATAGAATTAGGTTTTAAAAAAAAAATATTAGGGTTTGTTAGAAAAAATATTTTTTAGGGTTTGATTAGCAATTCATTTAGTTAAATAGGGCATATATACAATTTTTTTAGAATATTAAAATAATGACATATACAATTTAATAATATTAACAAATTAGTATTTTTTAAGAAAAGAAAATAAAAATGAGTTTAACCTAATATCAATATATTATTTTGAATTTTCTTTGGATTTTTTAAAATAACATCTTAATCAAAACAATAATAAGAAAAAAAATAAGAAAATAGAAAAAGGAACCTGCTGGGATTTGATCCCATGACCTCATACTTGCAAGCAGCAGCAACAACCACCAGGCCATTATACACACAAGTGAAAGAGAACGAAGGCTAGTTGCTTTTGTGCTTCATCCAGAAAATTCAAAAAAAATGATGAGAACAAAAGGCCTGGGGTGTGATTCGTACCCAGGACCTTGTGAATGCAAGCATGCGCGCGCTACCGCCTGGCTGGGAGAGCCTTCCTGTTAGCTGAATGGCATTGAACTATAATATATTAAGTCTTCTATTATCCTGAAAAATGAAACAAAAATAATGACCCAAGCAGGACTCGAACCCTGGCCTTTCCATCAAACGCACACGCATCCTTCCACTGGGACAAGCCAATGCTTGTGATAACCAAATAACAAAACAACATAAAATAAGTTAACATTATTTGAATTTCTGGGCGCGCGGGAAGCAGCTTCATCTTCTCCAATTTACCTGCGAAATCACTTTTGAATTTTCCTGCGAATATTGTTGCAAGTTCTTCATGGTTCTTGACCTGCGAAAATCAAACTCACACCAAACAGTAATGATTCATCAAATTGATTACAGTTTTATGATCCTTAAGTCTCATAGAACACTCCCATGTTCTTAGAATTTATTTAAACTCATTGAAACACTAAACCCTAATTTCAAGAGCTAAACCCTAACAATGGCCAAATCTGTTCTAGGCAAGGAAAATCCAATTAGTTTGTCCAGAATCGTTCCTTGGATCATTACAAACACAAAAACACAAACCAAATTCATTAGTAATACACAAATAAGTAGAATCGAAAAAATGAAATTCAAGGTAAAACTTGATTCGGGTTCATCAATGTGTGATGCTATGAGGCAATGTAATGATCAGTTTATGTTCCATGATGATCAAGGAAGCCAACCATGTCCATAAAATACCTTGTAGTGCCTTGGATTGAAGAATCTGAATCCCACTTTTTTGCTTGAATTTTGAGTTTTGAACTTACACTTTTGGCTGCTGAAATTCGTCCCCCTTTGTTAGGTTTATGTTTAGTATATATATGTGAGTGAATTAGGTCAGAAATATGGATTGGTTGTGTGAAGATTTGATCCAAAAAATATTGAAAAAGATCATGGTGTAAAAGTTCAAATATTTGATCATGAAGACTTGCTATTCTTGGACTAATCACATGATTCCTTTCTCTTTCAAATTCAATCACCAATTATGAAATTCTAGAAACTCAATCTTCACCCAAAAATAGATTTTCATATTTTATATTTATTTAAAATGATTTTTATGAATTAAATCAATAATAAATAAAAATAAAATAATAAAAATGCTGAATTTTGGTCAATTGGGTCGTGCATAATGATATGAGGTGGATTGGGTCACAACTTAGCAAGCCCATTTGGAAAGAATTACTTTTAGACCTCCATTTTCAACATAAACCATCACAAAATTTCCCAACTTTGCAAGGGCATATCTCCCTAAATTTTAAAGGTATGAGGGTGTTCTTGGACATTTTGGAAAGCTTGAAGAGTCCTCTAAACAACCCCATTGGTTTCAGGTCCATATCATTTACCAATCTCAAGTTATGCCCTTTTGAAGTTGTTGACTTTTTGTTGACTTTTGAAATGACCTATAATGTCTTAGATCATATCTTTCAAATGAAGCATTTTTGGGCTTAACTTTCAACATCAAAGTTGTAGAGAATTCAATTTACTTCAAAATGAGCTTTGGATGGAGACTTGGTGATGAAGTATGTGAAAGTTATGGCTGGTCAAAGTTCAGTTGACTTTTACTGAGGAAACCCTAATTTAGAAACTCCTGATTATTGATGATCTGGAATCTTCTTGATGAATCATGATCAACCCTTGATCAAATGATGAATTTTACTTCATATACTTGATGTTGGCAAAAAATCATGAAGTTTGACTTTGGTTTGACCACAGTTGACCTCAGTTTGACTTTTTAACTGCATTGACTGATTTTGACTTATCTGATCATCTGACTGAGCAAACTTTTGAGAAAAGTCTTGAAACTTGTCATGGGGGTTCTTATACACATATAAGATATTATGAAGCTCACTTGAGGTATTGGAAGTCCATTTAGCCTGATTAAAATCAAAACCCTAGTCTTGGATGCCCTGCTTAGGAGGTGCATTGTCTGAGGGGATTGTCAACTCTTTTGACCAATTGTGAACTTTGTGAACCTTGTGAACCATCATAAAATGTCTTGTGAACCTCATGGGAGGTATTGTGAAGCTTGTGAACCTTGTGAACCTCATGAAGTGGCTTTGTAGACCTCATGAACCTCAGGATAGCTTTGTAATTATTGTGAATCTTGTGAACCTTGTGAACCTTCATAAAGTAACTTGTAGACTTCATGAACTTCATGAAAGGTCTTGAAGATGTTGAGAAACTTGTGAACCTTGTGAACCTTCAAGAAGTGACTTGTAGACTTCATGAATCTCATGAAAGGTATTGAAAGCATCGTGGGACTTGTGAACCTTGTGAACCTTCAAGAAGTAACTTGTAGACCTCATGAAAGGTTATGCAAGTGTTGGAGAACTTGTGAACCTTGTGAACCTTTTTAGAACACAAAGTCTTGTATTGTGAGGGCAAATTTTGGGGTGCAACAGATATCATCTGTCGGTATGGAGTGCCCGAGCGAATCATTACTGATAATGGTTCCAACTTAAACAACAAAATGATGGCAGAACTATGCCGGGACTTCAAGATCCAACACCACAATTCTTCTCCTTACAGGCCAAAGATGAACGGCGCTGTTGAGGCGGCTAATAAGAATATCAAGAAGATTGTGCAGAAGATGGT
Source organism: Lathyrus aphaca (assembly GCA_963966055.1). NCBI lineage: Eukaryota > Viridiplantae > Streptophyta > Magnoliopsida > Fabales > Fabaceae > Lathyrus > Lathyrus aphaca. The sequence goes on from OZ014520.1 coordinate 50,689,203, forward strand.
AGTCACCTACAAAGACTGGCATGAAATGCTACCGTTTGCCTTGCATGGGTACCGTATGTCAATCAGGACATCCACTGGGGCAACACCGTATCAGCTTGTGTATGGTATGGAGGCAGTCCTACCAGTTGAAGTTGAATTACCCTCCCTACGGGTACTAATGGATGTTAAACTGAACGAAGTAGAATGGGTCTGATCCCGATACGAACAACTGAGTCTGATTGAAGAGAAAAGATTGGCTGCAATCTGTCATGGGCATTTGTATCAGAAAAGAATGAAGAAAGCCTTCGATCAGAAAGTCAGGCTCCGAGAGTACCAAGTAGGAGATCTCGTGCTGAAAAGACTCCTCCCTCCTCATACAGACCACAGGGGCAAGTGGACTCCGAACTATGAAGGACCATTCGTAGTAAAGAAAGTTTTCTCTGGCGGAGCACTGATGCTCAGCACTATGGATGGTGAAGACTTTCCATCCCCTGTGAATTCAGATGCAGTTAAAAAATACTTTGCATAAAAAATGACCCGCTGGACATAAAAACAGAATGTAAGTCCAGGAAAAAATAGGGCATCCCGGCGAGTCAAAAACAGAATAAAAGACTCGGGCAAAAATAAGGGAAAATAAACAAAAATATGTACACCCGCTGAGTTGAAAAGTCGCATTGGACAACTCAGGCAAAAATGGGTATCCCGATGGATTGAAAACCCGAAAGGGCGATCCATGCAAAATAAGGGAATAAGCGAACAACTGCATTCTGAATTCGTCTGTATCACTTACAACTTGGTAAGCTTCGAAAGGATCAAGCCTCTTTCAGAATCAGCCTTCTTCAGAAAGCAAGACGAGAAGAACGTCAAATGTCATACGATTCATAGCAAAAGGGAAGCTCCTTGAAGCGTCATCAACATTGCCAATATTTTGTTTCTCAATTTGTAACAATCTCCTCATTTTAGGGGATATGTTTCTTTGACTGTATCTTGCCAATTTAGGGCATACGAATTAATAAAATCGGATTTTCAGTCATGTCCCGTCTCGTACATTTTATTTTCATTTGCAAAATGTCCGATGTCTTTAAAATACTGATTGCATAAATACAGATGCTTCTCTTCTAAAGAATACGTGCTTGCAGGAAATATATTTACTCCCGGGAGTGTTTGAACTCTTACGACGGAATCCGGTAAGGGATACCTCGGGATTACTTGTGCGTTTCTCTGTCTTTGCAGGATTGCAGGTATTCAAAACGCAACATGGGGCATGTAAGCTTCACCCCAGCGAGCTGGCAAATCATTATTTACTCAGCACCGGAGATGGTTTCTCCCCAGCTGAGTCCTCCAGCATCATCCTCAGCAGGCCCCTTGCAGAAATCTCCAGGAAGACCTTCACATGGTCTTTCTTCTCCCCCAGCCGAGTTGCCATTTTACTATTCCTCCGCAGCCAAGAACAAAAGCCAGGGAACCATCTCCCCACAGAGTGTCAACCTCTACCCGGAAGAACAACACGCGAAGGAATCACAACAGAGTGACGAAGGCTTCTACAAACCCCAGCTGGGTCCTTCATTTGCTGGAATAGGTCTATCATTGACTCATTTCCCCAAGCATAATCATATACGTGGGATCTACCAATGATCTTATCCCCAGCTGGGATGTCCACTTCAAGCAGATTGTTATCTTTTGCATAAACATAGCATTCGCATCATATTCACCCCACAAAGCGTAGCATTCCGTCTAATACGGAGCATTACGGCAAAAATCAAACATATTGCATAATCGTAAGCCATGTTCTGAGTCAAACACTTGTGATTAATGACAATCCATCAAACAATATACAGAATGCTCCCCAGATTCCCCAGCGGAGAGCTAAAGCTAAAGCAGTTGCCTTACACTCACAAACATCAGTACATACTCCTTGTGGCACCCGTCCGTGTCATCGTTCCCCAGTAAAGTCGCCCGGGCAATTCGTTACAAACAGACACTTCTCTTACAAATACATATCTTTCCTGACACCCGTCCGTGTCATACCCCCAGCAGAAAGCCAAAGCGTCCCCCTTTGCACTCGCGGATACATATATATATATATATATATATATATATATATATATATATATATATATATAACTTTCTTGACATCCGTCCGTGTCACTTTCCCCAGCATAATTACCTAAACACTTTGTAAAGCATATACTTGTTTATAATATACCTCTTGACACTCGTCCGTGTCACTCTCCCCAGCAAGTTAAACACTTGTCCTTACACCACTCATACTTATTACTCCTGTTTTCACTCATACAGATACTCGTTTGTATCTTGTATATATCACTCAAAACCCCTCAGATTCGACACTCGTCCGTGTTCTTTGTTAACCAGTTGGTACTTGTCCGTACCATCATCTCAGAACATGCATCAAGCGTTTGTTTCTACCTGATACTCGTCCGTATCATAGTCTTAGGGATGTTCGTCCGCATCTTTAATCCATACACTGTGTCAAAAACTCTTGTCTTCTTGAATTTAGACACTCGTCTGTGTCTACTTTTCCCCAGAAGAGTCCCCTCAGAATCAACACTCGTCCATGTTCCTTGTTAACCAGTTGATACTCGTCCGTATCATCATCTCTGAACACGTGTCAGTATTCGTTTCTACCCGATACTCGTCTGTATCGTAGTCTTAGGGATGCTCGTCCGCATCTTTAATCTATACACAACGTCAAAACACTTATACCTTTTATTTTCTTGGATATAAACACTCGTCCGTGTTTACTATTCCCCAGTAGGTCGCCAGCAAAGCAAAATTTCTTTTCTATCTGACATTCGTCCTATGTCATGATAAACCCTGAGAGCAGCCGTACCCTGCTAGGTGATCGTCCTTCACCTCTTGATGATCGTCCTTCATCATGCTCATCCGATGGCCGTCCCCATCGTTGATCTTTTTTATCCGACATTCGTCCTATGCCGTGATATTTAGCAGCCGTCCCCTGCTAGGTGATCGTCCTTCACCTCTTGATGATCGTCCTTCATCATTTTATCCGATGGCCGTCCCCATCGTTGATATTGTTATCTGACATTCGTCCTATGCCGTGATATTTAGCAGCCGTCCCCTGCTAGGTGATCGTCCTTCACCTCTTGATGATCTTCCTTCATCATGCTCGTCCGATGGCCATCCCCATCGTCGACCTTTTATCCGGCATTCGTCCTATGTCGCGATACTTTTGGCAGCCGTACCCTGCCAGGTGATCGTCCTTCACCTTAGATGACCGTCCCTCATCTTATCCCCAACAGAGCAGCCGTCCCCTGCTAGGTGATCGTCCTTCACCTTTGATGACCGTCCCTCATCATTATTTCATTTATTCTTTAACCCGATGGTCGTCCCCGTTGTGGTCCCTTTTCCTTTTCCTGATGATCGTCCTTCATCAGTTTAGCCCGATGGTCGTCCCCATCGTTGTTTGTATTGCTTTATGAACCTGATGACCGTACCTCATCATTTATTTTTTTACCTTTAATCCCCAGAGAATCTTATAGCTTTATTTTGATGGCCGTCCCCATCATAATCTCTTATATCCCCAGCATGTCGGTCGTCCCCGTCATTGCTTTATTTCCCGCATTTTTCCCAGCGTGTCGGCCGTCCCCGTCATTGCTCTTTCCCCAGCAGTCGTCCTCTGCCCGGCGGTCATTATCCGTCATCCGCACTCTATAATTATACTTTATTTTCTTTTACAATCTATATCCCTTTTCTTCTTCATTCTGTGAGTGCAAATTTTGGACTGTCTTTGGTATTCAACCACAAGTTATCTTGTTTGCCTGATAAGCTGTTGCTTACATCCTGCACAGCTAACTCATGTTTGAATAGGGGGAGCTGTAAACACCCCAAATTTGCCCTCACCCATTCACACCATGGCTTGTGATCATTTCATATGCATAAATCCAATCATAGCATCCCATACCACATTTTTGATTCACTGCATTGGTTCAAAGTTATCTGCATCTAGGGTTTGTGATCTGAGCAATCCAAGAGCTTCTTGAGTCACTCCAAAGGTCATAAATCACTACAAAGGGGTCCATGTATGTTCAAGCATCATATTATATCCCCTCAAAGTCAAGAATATCAAAGAATCACAAGAACTGAGAATGGCATGGAAGCAGAGCCAGGTTTGACTGCACAGATGACCTAGAATTAGGGTTTTGGTTTCAGAGGCCATAACTCCAAAATTTTTGGTCATTCTTGTTTCTATTGGTCTCTATATGGTATAGGGGTCATGCATATCAATTTTCATGAAGAAATTCCATGGGGAAGTCATCTGATCAAGAGTTGACTTTTTGAGCAAGCTAGTGCAAAATCAGGGCATCTGAGACCCCCAATGACCCAACCAAAGGGTGTTCTTCATCATTTTGATTGTGTATGATCTTTATTTGATCATAGAAGATGTTGGAAGTTCACAAATTTGAAGAATTGCAAGCCATTTGCAAAGTTGACTTTTTGGGAAAGTTGACTTATAATGAAAATTGCCATTTTGGGAAACTTTTTCAACCCTTGCTTTTTGATTCAAAAATGCTTCAAATGAAAAAACTTTGGTCATGAAAGTTGTAGAATGGATAATTCCCTTTTCAAAAAGTACAAGAACTTGACCTAATTCATTTTGGATCAAAAGTTATGGCTTGTCAAAGTTGGCTAAAATCACATAATTTGAAGTTTTCTACCAAAGAGGCATTTTGCAAAATGGTATGATCAAGTGTTCTAAAGGCCTCAAATGTGTACAAATTCTTCACAACATGATCACATGACCTCTAAAAATCAGAATGGGCCAAAGAACATTGCATTTTGATGCCTTGAATCTCAAGAATTTCCAAAGGGGCCAAACTTTGTGAAATTTGCAAAACACTACACAAACCTTGATCAACTTGTTGATTTATCTCATAAACAATTCCATGGTTCTCCCTAAACTCAGCTGAACCAAAGCAAGCCAAAAAGCAAGTTGTACCATTGCCCATACCTCAAGTACAAGTCAAGTTGACATTTTGGCAACTTGCCCATACCAATCACACTATGCCACAACCACTTTCTGAGCCAATCCCATTTGTTTATACAAATCAAAAGCAAGCCATTTCACATAAGACACAAGCCTGAAAGCTCCAAGAAGACAGCATTATCACTTTTCACCTCATATGCAAAACCATTCGAAACTCATCATACAAGCTTCAAACACACAAACAAACTTCACCATCAATCTCAACATGACTCACTGATCACAAACCAACCATTAAAACAGCCTGAAAGTCACTGAAACAAAAACACGATCACCCCCCCCCCCTTGAACAGAACTTCTGCAATCTCCTAAACCAGCCACCAACAAGAGTCGTGAAGCATTCCATTGAGCTCAGGGGGACCAGAGGAGTCAGTTTGCACAAGAGAAAGGTTCAGAAAGCTCCTGTTCGAAGAACTTCAGTTCAGGTATCCATTAAGAACAAATTTTCCAGAACTTCATTTACTTGTTATAAATTGATTCTACATGTTATCCTGATCATCATGATGTGTTTAAAAATGAAAATGGTGGAGTATTGAGTATGTATGAGCTGTCTGAAACTTTCTGCCCTAAATATGTTTTGCTTCGATTTGCATGATTAATGAATGAAAAATGGTTTTTGTTTGGGGGTTTTGATTCAGTGATGAATGGGGTTTGATTCTGGGCAGTTAGATTTCATTTTTATGGAGTTTAGAGAGAGTTAGAGATTTGGCTCGTCGGAGAAGACGACCGGAACCACTGTTCCGGCCGTCTGAAGGTCATTAGTGTTAATTAGGGTTTTAGTCCAGGTTTGAATGTGGAGCGTTGATCTGGTTGACTAAGTCAATCTCCCGCGCGCGTGTGTGGTCCAGATTTGTCATTAAGCCCTAATTCCACTTAATTAATTTAATTAATCAGCTTTAGTCAAGTTTGAATTTCAACCATTGGATGACGCGCGCAGTCAACTCCCGCGCGTCCAGTTTGAATGCCAGCCCTCAGATCTGATTACTTCTCATTTTATTCATATTTATTTTCATTTTATTTCATTTGTTTTGTTCATTTATTTAAAAATAGCAAAAATTGTTCAAAAATTCTGAAAATTTTTATTCAAGCTTTTATTAATTTTCAGAACACAAAAATATTTTTATTTTTTTTTTTTGCATTAAAAAATATTTTTAAATCATTTAAAAGGTTATTTTTAATTAATTAATGAGAATTAATTAATTAAAAATACTTTTAGGTATTTAAAAATCACAAAAAAATTCATGAAACATTTAAAATCATTTAGAAACATTGTCCAGCTCTCAAACCAAATTTCTTTTTTGATCTTGATGCCTTTTGACAATTTTCAATGGATTTAATTTCATTTCAAGGCATTATTTTGATTCAATCTTCAAAAATTCATTTCTGCCTAGCCTTTAAGAGTTGGACAATGGTTCTTCTTGCATTGCATCTTGTATAGCATGTAGTTTGTAGGATTGAATTGGCATGAATTGATTCTGCATTTCCTTTTTGTTTGGCATTTTTCTTGATGAGGTACCCTAAAACCCTAGCAATCTTAGGAAATTCATAACTCTCATTAGGTTAAGAGTTGGATCCCCTCCTTTGGGCAGTGAGTTTGTATAGGTTTAGGGTTCCTTTGAATGCATTTTCAAATTTTTATCATGATGTTTGCTTCTGGTTTTGAATTTTGTTTTGTGCATTGATCATAAACCCTAATTTGGGCCTTCTTTTGCATCCATCTTCCATTTGCTTGCATACCATGACTTGCCATGACATTTTGTGCATCCAATGGATTCATAACACATCTTAGGACATGTTAGAATCATGTTTGATCATTACATCTTTCATTTGCCATGTTGTATGTCATTTGCATTTCATAACTTTTCATGAACATCCATGGTTCTAAGCATGCCTCATTTGCATCCATATGTTTGTATGATCATTCTCATGCCTTGCCTCATATTTGCATCATCTCTTAGCATCATTAACATCATACATTTGCTTCTGGTTTTGGTTTGCATCATGCCATTCCATCCCATTTGCATTGCATTTCATTCCTTTCACTAACTTTTCAGGTGGTAAGTTACTTTGAGAAGTGAATTTGCCTTCACTTCTCACAATCTCTTTTCATCTCTCTTATGCATCATTGCTGCATTTTGTCTTGTGCTTTGGATTGAGCTTGCTCATTCTTGTCCCTCTTACCTTATTTCTTCAAGTGACTTGTCTTCTTAAATGAAGCAAGTTACTTTGCTTCTCTTTGCTCCTTTCATCTGCTTCCTGGTGGTTTCTTTGAAGATCTCTCTTGTAAACCTCACAAACCTTAGGAACAACCAAGCATGACAATAATTAGGGTTTTGATTAGTCCCCCATTTAGCTTTTACCTTTATGTCATCATTGAGTCTTCTCTTCTCATCTCATAATCAGGGACTAAACCCTAAAGGCTTTAAGGCTTTGTGATTAAGCTTATGCCTGCATCCTTCTATTAGGATGGAGTGTATAACTTTAATCCTAAGTGTTAAACCCTTAATGTGTTTAAATCCTTTAATCAATCCATCTAATAATCATCAAGACATCAATCTTGTAACTTGGGCCTTGCATTAGGGTTCTAATTCTTCCTTAATTGGTTAAGAAGGACTAACCCCAGTGTTAATGGACAAGTCCCCCTCAAGTTGTCTTACAAACCCTAAAAATCACTTCATCATCTTATCATTAACTAAAATCCACTTAATAAAGACCTTGTTTTGTCATGAGGTTAATCCCTAATCATAGATTAAGTTGAGGAGCTTTCCTCAGCTTAAACACTCTCATCTATTATCCTTCTATTAGGATGGTGTAATGAGTCTGTTTAATCTTTGATTATGGCTTAATCTCATTACTTAACACCAAACAAAAACACCAAAAACATCTAAATAATCACAAGTAGGTTAATGATCTTAATCCTACATCATGGTAATTAAGTGTGAGATGCTGACTTCACACTTAAGGTATTCTCATTACCCCTAATCAGAGGGAAGATGTGATGAGTTTACTAAATCCATTGGTTTAGGCTTAAGCTCATTAACTTATGACAAACTTTCAAAAGCAATGAAAGACTGAAAACTCAAAAGCAAACAATAATCGTCTCCTCCGGGATTCTTTTCTCATCTCATTCACTCATAAACGAGAACTTGCTTCTTCCGTCTAATGCAAGACAGTTTGCACCTGAGCCAGACATGACATACACTTGAGCATAGACAAGCAAGCAGTTCACAAAGTCAATTCATTCTTTCAGTCTCTTTGGGTCGAACTACGGTGTTCTGACTTCCTCATTGCACGAGAGGATACGTAGGCATAACTTAACAGTTATCGAACAAAAGTCTCTGTACATTCCCCCTCTTTCCAGCATCATTCTTTTAACCTCATGATCTTGAGCATCTTATTCCTGTTCTTACACTGACACTGTACACACTTCACTTCTTTTACACTGACACTTGCATTCTTTCCAGCTTTGATACACATATTACACTGACACTACCCATTTAAAACACAAATCTTTTTAAGCGTGGATCCCGTCGAGTACGACGGACAATCTGGGTGCTAATACCTTCCCAGGTTGTAACCGACCCCCTTTCTCAGTCTCTCTGGTTCGCAACCGTCTTATCCATATCTTTCTAGGTCTATGCAACATTACCTTTCCTTCGGGATAAAAATGCCTAGCTGGCGACTCTTTCTTTCTCTTGAGTTCACTCCTGTGTGTTCTCATCCCTCTTTCGTCGACCGTTTGCGTCTGTACCCCTTCTTGACTTGGTTGTCATTTTGGTGGGAGCGACAACATGCACTATCACCAAGATCTCACCATTATCACAAATATTCACCAGGATGGCTATGTTTTCATTGGAAGGGTCGAGCAGATCCCGTATAGTCTCCATATACAGTTTAACATGAGAATCAACAAATATCATATTAACATATGAGATCTGAATGTAGTTTGCCAGAAAAATATAACAAATACTTTGAAACAAAGGATGAATTTGAATACATAAAAGTGTCATATCTATATCCACATACAATGAACCTAAATTAGAAAGACGTACCAAAATCTCTTTGATTGCTTTGTACCTGTAAATATGAGACTGAGACAGAATCACTTTCCAAGGAAATATTTGAAAAAAATATTTAATGATATTAATTTATTAATCATATTATTGTTCCTAATATTGAATGGTATTAATATAGATAAAATTTGATATAATATAATTTGTGTATTTACTAACAAACAAAAATTAAATGTTTCTTCAAATATTTTTATACGATAAAAAATACAATGTTTATTAATATTTTTGATTATGCTTTTTCTCCTTTTCAAATATAGAATGTTTTATGAAAATATTTTTATTTTTTATTTTATTTTTCTTAAATAAATTAAAATCTATTTTTAAACAAATGCGTGTAACCGATCGGGACCCGTGCTATGCATCGGTATTTCACTGGTTAATGAACAAATGAAGATCCAGAACTCACAGGATCATGCCACGTATCCCTGCCATTTCATTATTATTCTTTCCTTACATGCGCGCTGTTGTTGGTTCCACACATGCATATAAGACAAAAGCATAACAAGACAAACTGCTAAATCCTGTGGGTGCATGTGCAGTAGCGCCTACCAATCTCACCCATCAGATCCTGCGTGTGATCATCCAACGGCCAGGATGACTCTGTCTTTATTGACTTTCCTCAGGGTCGTTGACTGAAGCTTTTTGTAACGCTGTTGTGTTGTTTCTGTCCCATTCAGCACACCAGATACACCACCGTACCCCCTTGCTGTATAAGTCTACAAAAAAACCACTTGGCCCCTCATTTTATGGGCCTGCGCCCATTTCTTAAAATCATATCCCTTTTTATTTTAAACCCCCTAACTTGTTTAGGGCCAATCCAACTAATCTTGTGATCTGAGAAAAAATTATAAATTAAATATTTTACTATAATAAAAAAATATATTTTTTAAATTTAAATTTTTTAGGATGTAAATCATTAAACTATTCTAATCTATTTATTTTTTTTTCAATTGATAATAAAATCAACACATCTAAACACTCTTCTCATCATTTAAAAAAAAATCATAATTGAAAAAACATTCCCAAATTTCTTTTTAAAAAAAAATTAAATTTTAAATATTCATTTATGTAAAAAAACCTAAAAGTTTATTATTAATAAATGTAACTTTTTAACAAAATTATCTTTGAGGGCGTGCAATATGACACAAGTTAAAAAAAATATAATGGTTAAGTGGTGGCTAAAAAACAACCGAGAAATATCAATTATGAATAAACAAACACAAAATAGAGCCCTATTTGTTTTCAACAGTTAAACTATAGTAAACCTATATACAAAAGTGGTTTTTAAATTAACCCAATTATACGATACATATTCTAAACATTATTATTATTATTATTATTATTATTATTATTATTATTATAAATACTATTATTTCATTGGCATAAAAAATAATTTATAACCATTTTTCTTTAAGAAGTCAATTAATTAATGTCATATAGATATAAAAAAAAAGAGCAATGCTATTTAGTACGAATGAATTTGAAGAAAAAATGTAAGAATGCACACATGTCAATATTTTAGAGGTTAATTTTAAATTGATTTTAAATTTAACTTCCTTTTTAATAGGGATCATGGGGTAGTGGTGATAATGAATGGTTGAGATTTATTCTTACATTTCTTATTTTTACCTTTTCTTACTATTAAGCATTTTCCAAAAAAAAATGCTCTCCACGGTAGTTTCGGTGACCTATCCATTGGGGCTATCTTGCTCGGTTATTTTTTCCTTATTCACATTATTTTAATGGATAAAATTCATTCTAATGGAATAATTTTGTTAGAATTTAATTTATATTTTCAAATGATTAAGATTAGCATTTAATTGCTAATTTATTTCTTCTAATTTTATTTTATGACATATTAAAGATCATGTCTAACTTTGATTATTTCCAACTTCATGCCTTGTTTTTTTATTTTTATTATAATTCCATATGCTTGATATATAATTTTTGACACGACTATCCCGTTGATTAGTTGATCAATTTAATTTTGATTAATTAATTACATGTTGTGAATTAGGCTTTTATGTAACTTTTCATAAACTATTGCATGCTCTCTTAGGTTTGCATCCACATTTAAGTGATCACAGGTACCTTGATCACTCAAATTGGATTAGATCTTTGACATGATTACGTATTTGATATTTTAGATCGACCATCCATCCTTTCACCTTTCCAACCCCTAGAATCAATGCATGACAACATGGTGTTTTACCCCATTCGCATTCACCCATTTAATTTCCTTGCTCATTCAAGACTAAAATCTTTTTGCAAATTAATTCAAAAGCACTTAACAATACAATGTGAATTGTGTGTCATAAGCCTTAAGAAATAGAGAAGGAATGAGAGGGAGTATTCATATCCTCATTCGAAATATCGTTTGGATACGAGACACATGACCCAGTTGTTCAAAGTATTTACCTCCATTCATAGACTTTATTGCAATTCAATTCAAAACAATCTCTTTTTTAAATCTAATATCCATCTCAATTTCCCGCCTTAGGGAATTTCAAAACCTTTTCACAAAGGACATGTTATTTCTTCTCTATCGCAATAAAAACAACGTTTAAGCCTCCCATACATGATCATGCAAACATCGTTTAATTGCTAGAATGTGATCCAACTGCATTCATTCTACCGCAAACAAACAAACACTTAAGTCTACCATGCGCGAGCATACAAGCAACGTCTAACTTCTAACAACAAACACTTATTTTCCACCCCGAACTACGGAGCTCTGATTTTCTTATTGCACTATGAGGATACGTAGGCACAACATTGTGAAATTTTTGCAAGCACGCTAATTTTAAACTTTTTTTCCCTTTCACAAGTAACCTTTAGATAGTAACACTCATCCTCTAAAAAATAATCAAAATGGTTCCCATTGAGTACAACTGGTGTGAGGAGTGATAATACATTTCCCTTGCATTGTCGACTTCCAAACCCAAATTCGGTTGTGACGACCATTTTCTTCACCTTTGGGGGTTTATCGGTATTTTCCTTTTCCTTTGGAATAAATAAAGTTCTGTGGCGACTCTATATTTTTCGCGTTGCGACAACAATAATGTAGATGTTTATTGAAATAGGTAGTGATATCTTTCCAACTCTTTGATGATGGTGATTAACTTAAAGATATCTCAAGTATAATCAAGAAGAAGATTTTAAAGTTCCAGTGAAGTGCTTATATGATCGGAGTATCTTGTAACGGAACTGTAATCTTTATAGTTGTGAAAGAGGGGAAGTCTGAAAGCTCGTCTAATTGTGTTTGTTTGAGTGATCAAAGTATTTTAAAAGTATGAGAGTAACTCATAAACTACTAAGAATACTCTCTCTCTCTCTCCCTCTCTCTCACTCACTCACACACACGTACACACACACATACGCACACACACAAACATACACACTTAAAACCTTTAAGGATCCATTCTCTTTATTTTCTTAAATTATCTTAAAACTTTTTTAAGGCCTAGATAATTCATTAGGGAATTATGTGATAAATTGGAAGTTGGTTTACAACTAACTAATTTATTAGCCCTAAGGTTATACTCGATTATTTTTCTTTTTAACGCTGAAAATTGATAGGAACAAGTCTCTTAATGTTTGTTACAACTAAATACAAAACCTTCCCGTAAATAATAAACCTTACATTTTTGGATTAAACAATTGATTATTCATGTGTAATAATCAAATGGCATAATTAAGTATCTTTTTAATTTTGCCATAGATTGTTTACTTTTTTAGCCATATTCTTTCCTATATAAAGGAGGTCCCTCCTCATTCGTACTCACATAATAATTCATATTTTTCCTATTTCTTAATATTTTAATACTCTCATCCTTTCTCTTTAACATTATTCTTTCACTAAAGTTGTCTTAGTGCATTGTCAGTGAAAACTACTTGTTTGGACTGTTTTGTATTGGTGTTGTACCTTGTTTGTTTATTTCAAGAGTTTGATTCTCTTGAAAGTTCTTGTTTTGATTCTTGAGATAAACCAATGATAATATTTATTTGGTGCTAAATCTCATCCCGATAAGAGTTTTGTTTGGTTATTAAGATTAGCTACTAAAATCTCCACTAGGTATGTGAGCTCAACATGTCTAAAAGTTCTTCTTTGGTTAGGGGGATAAGCCATTGTAAAATCTCTTGATTTTCTTGTAAATAGGATTCATGGAAATAACCTTTAAGATCTCTTTGAGAGAGGACTAATTCTAAATTCTACCAATTGGGAAATCATGAGGAGCATCCATATTGGGTTAAGAGTAACACACTAGTGATAGAGATACCACATATTCACCCAAAACCACAAGGTGATAGGTGTATGGGTCCTCTCACTTATAAAGTTATCAACCTTTATTTTTCTAGGAAATTTGAGACTTCCAACTCACACTTATACATAACAATCTCCCCCTCACGTGGAAGCTCTTTCTTCCACATACACTTGTTGCGCTGTTGCAGGCACTACAATGGAACACATTACCAAACCACCATATTCTCAAGAAGAATTTCGATACAAGGAGTAGATCCCTTAATTAAATGATCGGTTCTGATACCACTATTTGGAAATCATGAGGAGCATCCATATTGGGTCAAAACAACACACAAGTGAGAGAAACACCATATATTCACCCAAAATATTAAGGTGATAGGTGTAAGGGCCCTCTAACTTATAAAGTGTTTAACCTCCAATTTTCTAAACAATATGGGACTTCCAACTCACACTTGTACACAACACGACCAACCTCTATAATTCTCGATGACATATTTATCACTCTATCTCTTTATTTTTTGTCAATTACTTTATTGTTTTTTATTTATCACTCTATCACTTCGTTTTTTTAGTGTCCTCAATCGACTTCCATTCTACTTTCTAACATTTTAATTTCAGATAATTTCAAAGTATGATTTTCTTCTCACCATTACTTAATATTTTAATACATAGATGTAAGATTATCATTCTTTAATAGACATCCTGATAAAGAGGTGTATATCGCCTAATTTATAGACCTTTATACAAAAGAAAATGAAAAATCAGTATACATATAAAAAACACTTCATAGCTTAAAGGAAGCTCAAGATAATTGGCGTAAGATAATATATTTCTTTATGCCGTTATAATTTTAAAAATGTGTAATTGAGCATCGAAATTATGTTAAGTAAATCAAAATATTCTTCAATAATTATAGTATAATTATGCATGGATATCTCTGATATTATATTTTAAGCATGTTATGATTTGTATTACTTTAATATTATCAGTCATGCATTTTTTTTCCTTTTGCTCCGACACTATTATGGGGAGTATATTATATTCTCTAATCATGTGAGTGAGAGTTTAACCACTCCAAACTTTACCTGTTATATTTTCTTTTTTACCACCTCTCTAAGGGGTGTGTTGTCATCATCAGAAAGGGGGACTGTTGTACCCCAAAATTTTCCCTTACAAATTCAAGACAATATGCCTCAAGAGGTTTCCTAATAGTCACAAGATTCACAATTGTTCAAAAGGATTTCAGGTTTCATCAGACAAAGTCTCCTCCTAGGCAATGGATCTTAAACTAGGGTTTTGAGTTTCACAAAGCAAATTGGACTTCTAAAACCCGCAAGTGAACTTCATGACATCCCACATACCTCAAAGAATCCCCATGTCAAGTTTCAAGGCTTTCCCCACAAGTTTGGTCAGTCAGGTGCTCAGATAATCAAAAATCAATTAACTTGGTCAAAATGTCAACTATGGTCAACATAAAGTCAAACTTCAAGATTTTTGGTCAAGATCAAGATTATGAGGTGAAATTCATCATTTGATCAAGGGTTGATCATGATTCATCAAGGAAACCTCAAAATCATCGAGAATCAAGAGTTACTAAATTAGGGTTGTGTAGGAAAAGTCAACTGTACTTTGACCAGCCATAACTTTCACATACTTCATCAAAAATGTCCCATCTAAAGCTTATTTTGAAGGAAATTCAATTCTCTACAACTTTGTGTCTCACAAGCCAAGTCCAAAAATGCTTCATTTGAGAGATATGAGCCAAGACATTACAGGTCCTTTTAAAAGTCAACTTTTTCAAAAGCTCATAACTTAAAAATGGAAGATCAAATGGACATGGGACCAAAATTAGTATTTAGAGGACACTCTAATATTTCTCAAAAGTCATAGAACACATACATGGTATAAAAATTGAGAGAGTTATGCATTGTTGAAGTTTGACAATTTTGAGGAGGTGTATGAAGCAAAAATGACCAAAACTCAAGTTTCTTCCAAATGGACCCATATTTTTCCAACCCAAACTCAATTATAATATCATGCACGACCCATAGATCATAATATATGATTTTTTATATTTATTTTATATTATATTGGATTTATTTCATTTAAATTCAATTTTAATTAAGATAAATATTGAAAAATCAAATTTGATCTTAGGTCTATTTTTGAATCAAATATTTGGTGTTTATGATGATTGTAAGTGTCCAAATTCGTGCAAGACCAAAACAGTATGATTTAATCTAAAATCTTGATCAAATTAGAAACATCATTTCTTCACCTCCAAGCAATCTCAAAATCCATCACAAAGGCCCAACATTTTGACCTAACTCCATCACTTATAAATACACAACACAACCAAATGCCAAGAGACGAAAATTATTACACCAAAAAACCCTAAAATAAATTCAAAAAATACTCCATAGCAAGTTTTCAGCCTATTTCTTCATCCAATCATCATCAATAAACTTCCAGGAGGTCAGCCTATGAACACATTTTGAAGGAAATTCAATTCTCTACAACTTTGTGTCTCACAAGCCAAGTCCAAAAATGCTTCATTTGAGAGATATGAGCCAAGACATTACAGGTCCTTTTAAAAGTCAACAAAAAGTCAACTTTTTCAAAAGCTCATAACTTAAAAATGGAAGATCAAATGGACATGGGACCAAAATTAGTAGTTAGAGGACACTCTAATCTTTCTCAAAAGTCCTAGAACACATACATGGTATAAAAATTGAGAGAGTTATGCATTGTTGAAGTTTGGCAATTTTGAGGAGGTGTATGAAGCAAAAATGGCCAAAACTCAAGTTTCTTCCAAATGGGCCCATATTTTTCCAACCCAAACTCAATTATAATATCATGCACGACCCATAGATCATAATATATGATTTTTTATATTTATTTTATATTATATTGGATTTATTTCATTTAAATTCAATTTTAATTAAGATAAATATTGAAAAATCAAATTTGATCTTAGGTCTATTTTTGAATCAAATATTTGGTGTTTATGATGATTGTAAGTGTCCAAATTCGTGCAAGACCAAAACAGTATGATTTAATCTAAAATCTTGATCAAATTAGAAACATCATTTCTTCACCTCCAAGCAATCTCAAAATCCATCACAAAGGCCCAACCTTTTGACCTAACTCCATCACTTATAAATACACAACACAACCAAATGCCAAGAGACGAAAATTATTACACCAAAAAACCCTAAAAAAAATTCAAAAAATACTCCATAGCAAGTTTTCAGCCTATTTCTTCATCCAATCATCCTCAATAAACTTCCAGGAGGTCAGCCTATGAACACATGTCGCCTCTTACTTTTTCTTAATCTCAAATCTTTTGTTTCATAACATTTTAATACATTTTCTTTTCATAATATTATTTATAATCATGTATTGATGCTTTTTGATCATTTGTTTTTCAGTTAATATGCAGATTTCGAACAACACCGTTGTTATGGCACCATGGAGAACTAAATTGTTGGTTAATCTGCTGTAATCTGTTTCCGCCGATACTTTGAAGGCTGCAGTAGTGATAAGAATTCCAGTATGACAGGTAAGTCAGGTAAGTGCTACTGTTTCGATTTACTCCGAATTTTTTTTCCAGAAGTTTAGAAAAAATCTAAGAACGATACTCTTTTAGAATAGAATTCTAAAAGATTTCGTCCCTCAAAATCACAAATTCCACTTTATTTTATTTTATTAGATTTTTAGCATCATTTTAATATTTTTTAGATTTTATTTTAATCGCTTTTCTTATTTTCCATTATTTTAAAATCTGCAGTGATTTTAGCTGACTCTGTTTATTTTTTTTATTCTTCTAATAGCATGATAAAAAACATATCCTCCTCTTATCTCAAAGACTAAGTATTCTTCCGATCTTTTCGTTTCGATTATTTTACAATTTCTAAAGATAATGTAACTACTAAAGCCTTGTAATAGTTTAGGTTTATTTTCCACACTTTACATTTTCTGTCAGGATTTTTTATATTTATGTATCTCTCCCAAAGCCATGTAATAGTTTAAACTAGGGTTTTATTTTTCTGCGCTATAAACTGTTAGATGTATGCTTAATAGGATTGTATGGCAAGACTAAAATCAACCGTTAGTTAACCCTAATTCACAAGATAAAATATCTGAAATCAATATTCACACACGTAAGTTGATCGTTTTACGATTGCCATCTGCACCTCCTAGGGTTTCTTCTCTTGGACGCCTTACAATAAACATGATCAAGTCCCTCGAACGTGGGGGTATCTTAGTAAAGTTGCCTACGAACAATATCATCAAGCCCCTTCAAGATAAAAGATCATAGTCCCTTCGAGTTGCCTACGAATAAATGATCTCGTCCATCGATGACCCTACGAAAATGATGATAGTCCCTTCGAATTACTAAGATACCCCTACAGGTTTCCTTCTATGACCATACGATAACCCTACACCCATCCCTAACATCCAAGGTAAAGACTACTTACTCACTAATAGTAAGGACAGTCCTACCCCTAAAGGAAATAAATAACAAGAAAGACCTTACAAACTTAGGGTAAGTAGTTCTTAAGTACTTGCTCACTTCTTTTCAAAACACTCTTTACACCCCACTTTTCAAAATACTTTCAAACTAAACACTTTGTATATATCCATACGAGGATTATTTCAAAGTTAAATAATAATGAAAATATTTTCTAAACACACACTACACTCTTTTTCAAACAAAAGTAAAGTGAGCTAAGTAATTAAGAGCCCATGGATAACCATGGATACAAAGGGTACTAACACATTCCCTTTGTATAACTTACCCCTCAAACTCAAATCTTTTTTTTAAAGTTCTTTCCTGTTCTTTTATTCCTTTTTCTTACTGGATAAAATAAAAGTCGGTGGCGACTCTTGCTATCCGCAACATAGTTTTTGGAAACAAAAATGCCCAAGTCAATTCTCCCACCGTGTTATAGAACTGGCGACTCTGTTTGGGACTACTAAGTAAAATAGGGGTTACCTTAGGATTAGATCATTATACTTGTTTGAATTGTTTGCTTTATCTTTATTTGTTGGGCTACTGTGTGAAAGATCCTAACCCGAATCTAGTGTACCTTAGGTAAGTAGCAATAGACCAAGAAAATTGTACGACGTATACCGATATGGTTGATCTGGTGGTTACGGTTAGTGTGACTTCTTGGTTGGTTCTTATGTTCCTTAAGTCAGTTAAGGATAACATGAGGCTGTCATATGTTGTCATTAAAACTAACTTACTTTTAGAACCCTAATTGACCCATCTTGGCCATTAGAAAGTAGTGAGATAACCGACTTTGGTGCATTCTAAAGTTGGTTGATACTCGATGCTACGCTCATTGAGATTCTAATCTTGGGGAGTTTTGGTTGGCAAGTCAGTTGCCATACTGAACAACAACCTTTGAGAAGAATCAATGATATTGAGATCCCTTAGAACCCGGTTACTATTGATAGGACAGGATGAACCAACTAAACTTCAATGGGGAGGGTACTTACCTATGGACTTCATGAAAGCCTTTAAACCTAAGGCTATTGTGTGACTTGTTTGTGTGTGCCAATTGCTTGTGTTTGAACATAACATCATAACATCATGACATCATAAGAATAGCATTTTCACTAACCATTTCAAGGGCCAAAAGATTTATCTTTGTTCTTTGTTGCAGGTTATGGCTTCCGCTCGTAGGAACGCTATTCAGATCAGCTTCGTAAGGATACCCTCCAAGCTTAAGGAATTGGTCTCTAAAGTTTAGGAAAGTTCTCAGTTCATCAAAAAGCATGGTTATCTACTTGATTTGGTTACTTCAGGGTTCAATGATGACATGGCGAGTGTTTTGTTCCAGTTCTTTGACCCTAAACATCACTGTTTCACATTTCCTAATTATCAATTGGTGTCCATAATGGAAGAATTCTCCAAACTACTTGGTGTTCCTATTCTTGATCAGAAACCTTTCACAGGCTTAGAGAATGAGCCTAAATCTGAAGTCATTGTTGCAGCCTTGCATCTGAAGAAATCAGACATTGTATTGGAAACCAGAAGTGGAGCTAAGGGTATTCTTGCTAAAGTGTTGATAGATAAAGCTCAGATGTTCTTGGATGCTATGAGTTACGATGCTTTTGAGGAGATATTAGCCTTATTTATTTATGGCTTGGTATTGTTCCCTAATCCAGAACAATTCATAGATGTGCACGCAATCAACATATTTCTAACTCACAATCATATGCCTACCTTGCTTGGAGATATCTTACACTCTCTTCACACTCGTACTACAAAGGCGCGAGGAACTCTGATGTGTTGCATACCTCTACTATCAAGGTGGTTTATTTCACACCTTCCTCGATCTATGATGAAGAATGAACAAGGTTTGAGGTTGTCTAAAAGGATAATGTCACTCTCTCATTCAAATATTCATTGGTGTTCCCGATCTATGGAAAATATTACTATCATTGACCGTTGTGGAGGGCTCCCTAATATGCCACTCCTTGGCATAAGAGGGGGCATTACCTATAATCCTTCTTTAGCACTGCGTCAGTTTGGTTATGCTCGAAGTAAGGTTCCTCATGATATGATTATTCAAGGTATTGTGTTAGATTATGATAATGATCTTCAAGGTTACCGTCAAAGATTTATACAAGCTTGAACCAAGGTCAACAAGATCAACAACAATATTTTGGAACCAAAACACTCCATCCCCATGGAGTCTTACCTCAGATGGGTGCGGTCTCGTGCTCAAACTCTTATGATGCCATATCATGTTGTTCTACCAGTAGCTATTGAGCCAATTGTTGAAGGAGATGTTCCTTATACTATTCTTCATCCTGATATGCCCACTGATCTGGAGGAGCTGCAGAGATCTTGGATCCAACTGAAGGAGCAAAGGAATACCTTTGAGGCTCAGTTCAATGCTAGCAAAGAGAAAATGATAAAGCTAACAAGGAAACTTCATGAAGAGCAGAACCTCAATACATATCTCAACACAAGAGAGAAAGCATCCATGGGAGACTTGAGTCTCAGATGTTCTTATTTTCTTTGCAAATTTTTATTTTATTTCATTATAAGCCCATGGGGCAATTATATTTAAAACTTACTAATAAAATTTTTATTTTTGTTTTCCTTTAACAAATTTAAATCCTACGTGGTCCTTGAAAACATTGCATATGCATCTACATACCATATCATTGCATAACAGGTTTCCGCGACAGATTTCTTATCTTCTCGCTGTTTATTTCAGCAGAAATGGCTCTCGAACAATCTGTCAAAGATCTTCAAGCTCATAATGCTCAATTTCAAGAGGTGATCCTGAATTTGTCCAAGGTGCAAGAAAAGTTGAAAGCCCTCCTCACTAAGGACATGAAAAAGAAGAATCCTGAAGACAACAAGGATGATCAGTTGGAACAATTGCAAGCTGATATAGCAGAGATGAGAATCCAGATGAATGGTGAGGTGGCTCTTATCCAAAACTTAGCCCAGGGGCAAGAAGAGTTGAGAGTCTTCGTCAATAAACTTCAAGGTAACGGAGTCGGAAATCTAATCATCACTTAACCTCCGATGAAACAAGCTGACTTAGTTGAAAGGAATATGAGGATAAGAGAAGGAAAAAGAAAGGTTACTACTGATAGTATTTCAATTAAAGGAAGAAGGTATTATAGGGTTAATCCGCCTCAACACAAGGAATATAAAAGACAGTTTATCAAAATCAACACGCCAATGTCGCACACTTTGCAATGCTTGTTAGAGATGAAGCTAATTACCTTGAAAAACTCTCCTCTAAATCCCAATACTTCCTCTACTGGATATAATCCCAATGCAAGGTGTGCATACCACGTCAACTGTCCTGGACATGACACTAATAACCGTTGGGCATTGAAGAATAATATTCAAGAACTGGTTGACGAGGGAATCCTCGAGGTTACTCCAGAAGACCAGATTGAATTTTCCTATCATCCATCAAACATCGAAGCTTCCAAACACCCGGAGTGACAAGTTTAGAGGAAGAGGCTTTGAGAACATTTGAATTTTCATTTGTAATTTCTTTTTTCGACATAAACACTTACTATTATGTCAGACTTTTGTTTTCATGATAATGCATTGCATATGTTTGTCTTGAATTAATCCATTAGTTTCACTATATTTAAATTATGCTTCTTACTTCTCTTTTGTGATATTTAACTCTTGTTAAAGCTGTAAGCCTTTAGAGGGAGGATGACGAAGACAATACCATAATTTCATACAGTATACTTTTGAACAGACTATGCTGACGATGTGCAGGCATTGTTTCGATTCCTAAACATTGGAAATATAAGGAAGTTAATCCGTAGTTAACCCTTTTGAGCCTATGAAGTAGGAGTTTTCATTCTCACGCAAATTAAAGCCCTTAATCATAACCTGGGGAAGCATAGTTCCTCGGTTAACTCAATTATGCCAGTTGTCCTTTTGTACACAACTAATGAAGGTTCCCTATAATCGTTAAGTCCGACAGTCAATATCTAGCAAAAGAAAAGCTCAATAAGTCAAAATCTATGAAGGAAACTTAGTAAAAGTTGAGACATCTCGTTGACTGTAATCTTGAAACAAATAGTTCAGGCAAAAAGAAGGGATAACAAATTCAAAAGAAAAAAAGAGGCCATTACAAATCCTCAACAAAAAAAAGATGACTGGTTTTTCAAATAAACTGTTGTCAGTGTTATAATTCCAAACTCCTTTGGAGCCTTAATGCATAAGTTAACTGAACATAGGACTGAAGAACATCATGAAGAATGGGTTGGGTACAAATAAATTTGAGCATTTATCCTTTGTTTCTTAAACCGTGAACCAGGCCACTTTACAACCCTTTAAAAGTCCTAACTGAAGCATGGTTAGTTCGAAAGTGTAACACGGTGGGAGAACTGACTTTTAGTTATGTTACGGATAGCAAGAGTCGCCACCGACTTTTATTTTATCCATGTGGAAAGGAAATAAAAGAACAAGAAAGACCTGTTTTTAAAAGACTTGAGTTCGGGGGGTAGGTTATATAAAGGGAAGGTGTTATCATCCTTTATACCCATGGTTATCCATGGGCTCTTAGTTACTTAACTCACTTAATTATTTTGAAAGTGTGAAGTGTGTGATTAGAAAATTTTCTAAGTAATTTGTAATGATCCTCGTATGGATGTATACAAAGCCTTGTTTTGAAAATGTTTGAAAAATTGTGAGGTGTGAAAAATATTTTTAAGGGTGTGAGCCAGTAACTTAGAGTTCCTATCCTAGACTAGTCTTTAATGTTATTTTATGTTATTTCAAGGGTAAGACTGTCCCTACTATTAAGGAGTAGGTAGTCATTACCTTGGATTTATTTGAGGGACAGGTGTAGGGTCATCGTATGGTCAATGAAGGCAACTGGAGGGGTGTCTTTAGCAATTGATAGGGACTATCATCTTTTGCCGAAGGGAGAAGATCATTATCGTAGGCAACCTCATAGGGACTTGATCTTTTTAAATCTGGGAGGGACTTAATGATTTTTATTCGTAGGGTCATTTGCTTAAGACACCCCTACTTTCGAGGGACTTGGCCATTTGTTTTAAGGCAACTTAAGAGGAGAACCCTATGAAATGCAGATGGCGATCATAGAACGATCGACTTACGTGTGTGAGTGATTATTTTCAGATATTTATCTTATTTATCTTATTTGTCAACTTACGTTTTGCATTCCCTATTATTACTAACCATAATAAAATAAAGGGCATGAATAAAAAGAAACATAAAACAAATATCCTACGCTATTACATCGCTTTGGGGCAATTACAAAAATGATAGGACGAGGAAGAAAAATAAATCTAAAAGTATTATAATCTCGAAGCAATTACGTAATAATAACATCATAAAAAGAATATTCGAAAATTAGGTTAGAAGAGAGTTAGGATTAGAATTAGGTTTTTTAAGTTTATTAAAAAAAATCAGGATTTTATTTTTTAAGAAAATCATGGTTTTTAAAATAAATCAATCTAAATTCAATTAATTTAGAAAGTGAATTTACAAATTAAAAAAGAAATTAATTTACATAAAAATTTACATATTAAAAAAAATGATTTGTGAAAAAAAGAATTTAAGATTTTTTTAGAAGATTAGGGTGACTTAAAAAAATATTAATCTAATTATTAATTATTATTGATTAATTTACAATTATAAAAAAGAATTATTAGCATTGTAAATTAAAGGAAAAAAATTAAATACTTTTACATAAAGAAAAAAAAATTAGTAAGATTATATGTTTTATTTTTTAGAAAATGTTTTAATAAAGAATAGTTAATTGTTGATTAATTTTAATTAATTATTAATTAAAAGAATTAAAAAAAAGCAACAATTTCACAAAATAAAGGGACCTGGGATTCGAACCCATGCCCTATACCTCAAGAGTGCACTCCCCAACCATCTGAGCCAAACGCGCGTGTTGTCATCTATAGGAAACAAAAAAAATATCAATTATATCGAAAATTCAAAAATTCAAAAATTCGTCCGCGCCAAAAAGCTCCTTCTTCAACCTCTTGATATAGGCTTCAGCAATGTTTTTTTAATCAAAATTAGCTACATTTTTCACGCGTAGCCATATACCTGCAAACTTCAATCATAAACAATACGTGAAGTTAATCCCCAATAGTCACTCCAATCGATTGTCCAGTGATCAAAGGATTCCATTATGTCATTCAATATCATTTATATGGCCTGAATCGAGAATCCCCAAAGTTGAGTTTAAAACCCTAACAATGGTGGAACCTTCAACCTGCATCGAATCTCAAATCGAATCATCCAGAAACATTCCAAACGTTAATGCAAACAAGAATATGTAATCAATTAATATTTATCATGCATAAACAAGTGAAACCAAAAAAAATTCAAAATAAGCAAGAACATGGATGCGGTTTATGTGATTCTCCATGCTTTTGAGGATGTTGATGATGTATTCCCGTTCTAAAAGTCTCAAATAACACAATGGAACCTTCAAAACTCCCTTAGAATGGCTGGAAGTGTCAAACCGAATTTGAAATGTTTCTTGATTTTTTGGGTTTTGGTGGATGTTCTTGAGCCCTGAAAAAATTCGTCTTCATGCTTTGACCTTGTTGTGTACATATAGTAGTATGATTAGGTAAAAAAAGATTGGGCTTTTGGATGTATTTTGATGTTACTTAAGATTGAAGAAATCAATCATCCATAAATGTTCAAAATTAAAATATCCTCTTGCTATCTTTGCCTTGCACGAATTTGGATAGCATCAAATCACTTTAAATGTTGTATATTTGCTTCTAGAACAAAGATTTGATCCAAATATTGATTTTTCATATTTTATTTTTATTAAAATTGAATTTTAACAAATAAAATCCAAAATAATATAAAATAAATTAGAAAAATCATAATAAATGGTCATTGGGTCGTGCATGACTTTATCTTTGAGTTTGGGTTGCAATTTCATGGGCCCATTTGGAAAAATTTGAAGTTAAGGCCTTTTTTGCTTCATACACCCCTTGAAAATTTCCCAACTTTGCCAATGCATAACTCTCTCAATTTTAAGGTTATGAAGGTTTTATTGGACTCTTTAGAAATCTTAGAGTGTCCTCTAACCAACCTTCTTAGTCCCATGTCCATATCTTTTACCATTTTCAAATTATGAGCTTTGGAAAAAGTTGACTTTTTGTTGACTTTCAAAAGGACCTATAATGTTTTAGATCATACCTTCCAAATGAAACATTTTTAGGGTTGGCAAGTGAGACACAAAGTTGTAGAGAATTCAATTTCCTTCAAAATGAGCTTTGGATGGGAAATTTTGGATGAAGTATGTTAAAGTTATGGCTGGTCAAAGTTCAGTTGACTTTTATTGTGAAAACCCTAATTTAGAAACTTCTTGATTCTTGATGATATGAGATTTCCTTGATGAATCATGACCAACCCTTGATAAAATGATGAATTTTACCTCATAGCCTTTAAGTTGACAAAAAATCTTGAAGTTTGACTTTAAGTTGACCACAATTGACCTCAGTTTGACTTTTTTACCGAGTTAACTGATTTTTGAATACTTGAACATCTGACAGGTCAAACTTATTGGTAAAGCTCTGAAACTTGACATGGGGATTATTTAAGGCACGTGGGATGTTATGAAGCTCACTTGAGGCCTTGGAAGTCCATTTAGCTTGGTGAAATTCAAAACCCTAGTTCTGGATGTATTGTTCAGGATGAGGCTTTGTCTGATGAAACCTTCAATCCTTTTGACCAATTGGGGACCTTGAGAACCTTGTGATCATTGAGAAATATTGAGAGACATTGCCTTGATTGTGGGAGGGAAAATTTTGGGGTACAACAAAAAGGTATCCTGACTCCTTTAGGGCTTATTATAAATCTTGAGTTAATATCACAATTCTTACAAACATTGTTTTGCTAAAATAATTCTTTTTCAAAACTTCAAGACAAACATAAGCGTTGCATTTTAAATGTCATTGTTTTCATATAACTAAGTGTTTGAAAGCAGAGAAGCTTACATGATGAACATTCAATAAACCAAAGTCCTTCTGATTGAGAAAGTTGCTTCCTGGGCCTCACTCAGTTGGATCAAAGCCAATGTATACAAGGGGCATAGTCACTATCTTCCAATCAATAGGGCATGCCATGTTATTTTCCAAATAATTTGGGGTTGTCAGGTCAAGATTCAACAATGCTTAAATATCCAGGGGCAAGTCTCCTCATCTGAATTACCAGAGGTAACATTACCGAGTTCACGATGCTAGGGGCATATTATTATGGGGTATCTCGTTTATTTCTCTTGAGGTAGCTCTTTTCAAATACTTCCATTTTGGGAAAAATCATCCTCGACTAGGAGCAACACTCTTTTCAAATCTAATTAAATTAAATTCAGTTGCAAGATCTTTAACCATTACCCACGGGGTACACGATCCACCGCAGTCCGAAATCACATTCCTCTCATTACATTTCCTTGATACTGGGTTTCATCAGAAGCCATTGTGGACATTTATTGTCTATGCCAATAGTATTAGATGATGTCAGTATCATATCTTCGGATTCAGTCATGATAATTCCTAGAAAATTACTCGGGGAAGTCAAGAATATTAGAAATTCTGACGCCATTGATTATTTTAAATGAATGTATGCTTTTGAATATGATTGATGTTTACCAAAATGCATAAAATTACAATAATAACATTTGCTAAGGACTCTCAGAGGTAGGAATCCCAAGCAAAGTTCATATCCAACAAATCTTCGCAAATTCATCCCCGCATAGTAATCTTTACGGATTTATTTCAGCGAAGTATTCCAAGTAGACTCTTGTACTTCCAGTTATACAAAGTCCCAGACAGATTTCTCTCAAACCTGATATCCCCAGAAGAATTGACACTTGGTCAGATAAGTCTCTCAGGGGAATGTCCGCCTCTTTTATCCCCATTCAGGGTATTTAGGAATCTAATCTTCCAATAAAAAAGTACGACGAATGGAAATCAAAAGATCCTAAGTACAATATTCTGAAATTAGACGGGAACAATGTCTTCATACTCCTCAACAACAAATCGGGATTTATTTTCCCCAGTTAGCAGTTGTTACACAAAGCTACTAATGGGCTTCGATTACATAATTCATACATACATCATTTATATCATATCATGGCATACGCATCCATAACGCATATGATATTCTCACTCACATTAAGAACATCATGTCATACATGCATACATCAAATAATCTTGCACAAACAAACTTTTCCTTTTCAGGATAGTTCGCAGTCAGATAAACATTACCAACTCCTTGAGAAAATTCAGAGATGATCTAAACGAAGATCTAGTGTTGATGCTTAGTGCATGATGCTTTTCTTTCTAGAGACAGTACAAAGACGATCTATACGAAGATCTAGTCCTGGTACTTAGTGCTAACATTTTCCTGAGACAGTTCAGAGACGATCTAAATGAAGATCTAGTGCTGATGCTTAGTGCAAGATGCGTTTCTTTCCAGAGACGGTATGGAGACGATCTATACGAATATCTAGCCCTGGTACTTAGTGTTGACATTTTCTTAATACATTTCAGAGACGATCTAAATGAAGATCTAGTGCTGATACTTAGTGCAAGATATTTTCCATAAGCAATTCAGAGATAATCTAAATGAAGATTTAATTCTGATACTTAATTCAAGATATTGTCCTAGAGACAGTTCAGACACGATTTAAACGAAGATCTAGTGCTGATACTTAGTGTATGATACTTTCCAGAAGTAGTTCAGAGATAATCGAAACAAAGATTTAATTGTAATGCTTAATTCAAAATATTGGCCTTGAGATAGTTCAGAGACGATCTATACGAAGATCTAGTGCTGATACTTAGTGCAGTGTATATTTTTCCCCCAGAGATAGTTTAGAGATGTTCTACATGAAGATCTAGTGCTAATAATTTGCTCGAGATATGTTATAGAGACAATTCAAAGATGGTCGAGACAAAGATCTAACTCTGATACTTAATGCAATAACAACATTCAGATAAAGTCAAACGTAGACACATTTTGATACTCCTACAAACAGATACTTTGGATGGCATCTATAAGCGCATCTTCAGATACTCCTAATGACATATTTAATCCCATTCAAGCAATACGATCAACCAACAATATTACTTTACGCACCGGCAAGTGCAAATTTTTGGGCTTAAGTGTTCAATTCTCTTCCACCTTCAGGTCACGAATGGCGTACATGCCAATCTAACTCCTCAGGTTTCAGAAAATTGAACAGGGGCATCTGTTGTACCCCAAAATTTGCCCTAACAAATTCAAGACAATATGCCTCAAGAGGTCTCCTAATAGTCACAAGATTCACAATTGCTCAAAAGGATTTCATCAGACAAAGCCTCAGGTTTCATCAGACAAAGCCTCCTCCTAGGCAATGGATCTTAAACTAGGGTTTTAAGTTTCTCAAAGCAAATTGGACTTCTAAAAGCCGCAAGTAGACTTCATGACATCCCACATACCTCAAATAATCCTCATGTCAAGTTTCAAGGCTTTCCCCACAAGTTTGGTCAGTCAGGTGCTCAGATAATCAAAAATCAATTAACTTGGTTAAAAAGTCAACTCTGGTCAACATAAAGTCAAACTTCAATATTTTTGGTCAACATCAAGATTATGAGGTGAAATTCATCATTTGATCAAGGGTTTATCATGATTCATCAAGGAAACCTCAG
Organism: Lathyrus aphaca; assembly: GCA_963966055.1. Classification (NCBI taxonomy): domain Eukaryota; kingdom Viridiplantae; phylum Streptophyta; class Magnoliopsida; order Fabales; family Fabaceae; genus Lathyrus; species Lathyrus aphaca. The sequence goes on from OZ014520.1 coordinate 50,717,749, forward strand.
AATCATCAAGAATCAAGAGTTACTAAATTAGGGTTTTGTGTAGGAAAAGTCAAATGTACTTTGACCAGCCATAACTTTCACATACTTCATAAAAAATTTCCCATCCAAATCTCATTTTGAATTAAATTCAATTCTCTACAACTTTGTGTCTCACAAGCCAAATCCAAAAATGCTTCATTTGAGAGATATGAGCCAAGACATTACAGGTCCTTTTAAAAGTCAACAAAAAGTCAACTTTTTCAAAAGCTCATAACTTAAAAATGGAAGACAAATGGACATGGAACAAAACGGAGTAGTTAGAGGACACTCTAAGTTTTCTAAAAAGTCCTAGAACACATACATGGGATACAAATTGAGAGAGTTATGCATTGTTGAAGTTGGGCAATTTTGAGGAGGTGTATGAAGCAAAAATGGCCAAAACTCAAGTTTGTTCCAAATGGGCCCATATTTTTCCAACCCAAACTTAATTATAAGATCATACACGACCCATAGATCAAAATATATGATTTTTTATATTTATTTTATATTATATTGGATTTATGTCATTTAAATTCAATTTTAATTAAGATAAATATTGAAAAAACAAATTTGATCTTAGGTCTATTTTGTAATCAAATATTTGGTGTTTATGATGATTGTAATTGTCCAAATTCGTGCAAGACCAAAACAGTATGATTTAATCTAAAATCTTGATCAAATTAGAAACATCCTTTCTTGACCTCCAAGCAATCTCAAAATCCATCACAAAGGCCCAACTTTTTGACATAATTCCATCACTTATAAATACACAACACAACCAAATGCCAAGAGACGAAAATTCTTACACAAAAAAAACCCTAAAAAAATTTCAAAAAATACTTCATAGTAAGTTTTCAGACTCTTTCTTAATCCAATCATCATCAATAAACTTCCAGGAGGTCAGCCTATGAACAAATGTCGCCTCTTACTTTTTCTTGATCTCAAATCTTTTGTTTCATAACATTTTAATACATTTTCTTTTCATAATATTGTTTATAATCATGTATTGATGCTTTTTGATCGTTTGTTTTTTAGTTATGATGTCGGTTTCGAACAACACCATTGTTAGGGCACCATGGAAAACTAAATTGTTGGTTAATCTACTGTAATCCGTTTCTGCCGATACTTTGAAGGCTGCAGTAGTGATAAAAATTCTAGTCTGACAGGTAAGTCAGGTAAGTGCTACTGTTTCGATTTACTCCGATTTTTTTTCCAGAAGTTTACAAAAAAAATCGAAGAACAATACTCTTTTAGAATAGTATTCTAAAAGACTTCGACCCTCAAAATCACAAATTCCTCTTTTTTCTATTTTATTTGATTTATTTTCTATTTCCATTTTTTTTTTTAAATCTGGAAAAAAATTGTGCGCTCTTTATTTGATTTTATTAGAATTTTAGCATCATTTTAATATTTTTTAGATTTTATTTTAATCGCTTTTCTTATTTTCCATTATTTTAAAATTTGTCGTGATTTTATCTAACTCTGTTTATTTTTTTTATTCTTATAATAGCATGATAAAAAAAACATATCCTCCTCTCATCTCAAAGACTCAATATTCTTCCGATCTTTTCGTTTCGATTATTTTACAATTTCTAAAGATAATGTGACTACTAAAGCCTTGTAATAGTTTAGGTTTATTTTCCGCACTTTACATTTTCTGTCAGGATTTTTTATATTTATGTATCTCTCCCAAAGCCATGTAATAGTTTAAACTAGGATTTTATTTTTCTGCACTATAAATTGTTAGATGTATGCTTAATAGGATTGTAAGGCAAGACTAAAATCAACCGTTAGCTAACCCTATTTCACAAGATAAAATATCTGAAATCAATATTCACACACGTAAGTCGATCGTTTTATCATTTCCATATGCACCTCCTAGGGTTTCTTCTCTTAGTTGCCTTACAATAAACATGGTTAAGTCCCTCGAACGTGGGGGTATCTTAGTAAAGTTGCCTACGAACAATATCATTAAGTCCCTTCATGATAAAAGATCATAGTCCCTTCGAGTTTCCTACAAATGAATGATATCGTCCCTCGATGACCCTACGAAAATGATGATAGTCCCTTCGAATTACTATACAGGTTGCCTTCTATGACCATACGATGACCCTACACCCATCCCTAACATCCAAGGTAATGACTACTTACTCACTAATAGTAAGGATAGTCCTACCCCTAAAGGAAATAAATAACAAGAAAGACCTTACAAACTTAGGGTAAGTAGTTCTTAAGTACTTGCTCACTTCTTTTCAAAACACTCTTCACACCCCACTTTTCAAAATACTTTCAAACTAAACACTTTGTATATATCCATACGAGGATCATTGCAAAGTTAAAGACTTATGAAAATATTTTCTAAACACACACTACACTCTTTTTCAAATAATAATTACTCTGCAGGAGTAACCCTTATAATTTCCTGGGAAGACCAGTTAAGGACTTGGTGACCCGGGATCCTTGGACATATCCAGCTCTCCAGGTTGAGGTTTCTTTCCACCTCTTCTTCCACGTTGTTGACAGCATCTGGGGTGAGCATCCCCCCACTGACGAACTTGGGCTCTTTAGCAGCCTCTGATTGATCTTGTCGGAATGGTTTGTAACCCAAACCGAATATGTCCTCCTTCTTCTCCACCGGTAGCAGCTTGCCCCAACCTTGGGCATTTCCATCTTCAACAACCTTCCAGGCTTGCTGATAGGAGACAATTGAAGTACCCATCCTATCCTCCTGGGATGCAGCAAATACTTCAGTCGTCGCCTCATTGATGTTCAGTGCTTCGAACCCTTGGCTCATGGTTTCATGGATTTCACCATACATCTCAATGTATTTGTATGTAGCCAGATGGCTAACAAAGATGTCCTCTTCACCACAGATGGTGATAATTTGTCCTTCCCACTCATATTTCAATTTCTAGTGAAGAGTCGACATAACTGCGCCAGCAGCGTGAATCCATGGTCGACCCAACAAACAGATGTAGGCCGGCTGAATGTCCATCACATAGAAAGTAGTCTGAAAGACCTGTGGACCGATTATCACAGGCACCTCCACCTCTCCAAGAACAGACCTCTTGGAGCCATCAAAAGCTCTAACCACCAGATTGCTTGGTCAGAGAGCAATACCATCATATTCGATCTTGACAAGGGCTTTCTTCGGCAAGACAATGAGTGAAGACCCAGTGTCAACAAGAACATGTGAGAGCACAGCCCCTTTACACTCCAAAGTGATGTGTAAAGCTTTGTTGTGGTGACTTCCTTCCGTTGTTAAGTCAGCATTGGTGAAACCTAGCCCGTGGCTAGTATTAACATTAGACACCACTGTCTCAAGCTGATTCACTGTGATCTCCTCCGGCACATAGGCAGCGTGCAAGACTTTAAGTAGTGCATCCTGATGAGCTTCGGAACACAACAACAAGGATAGGATGGAGATCTTGGAAGGAGTCTAGTGGAGCTGATCCACAAATTTGTAGTCACTTCTTTTAATTATCCTTATAAATTAATCCACATCTTGATCAAAGGATGATTTATGGGTCTCTTTTGGTACAGGTTCTTCAGGTGCCACACTCTTACCTTTAGCTTTGGCAGCAACCTCTGCTTTAGTATTAGCTCTTGGAACTTGTGACGTGAAGAGGCGACCGCTTCGGGTGAAGCCTCCGCCTCCCCTAACATTATCCACTTGGGGTGTGAGAACTGAAGAATCAAGAAAGACTCTTTCTCCGTTGCAGTAAAGGTCTGCACCATAGTGCCATGGTACAACATTGTCTTTGTCATATGGAATAGGCCCTGGCACCGTGATGGTAATTGGGCTGACTGCAGCAGAGGTGGGAACCGTTATTGTTTTTGGATCATAAAAGATGGTGACAGGACTTCTTGTGGATGTTGGTGGTGATGGAATGAAGCTTGGTTGTTGCTGAAACTGTTGTTGAGATTGTTGTTGGTGATTGTTGGAAACAGGGACCGTTGTAGGGTCATAATAGATGGTGACTGTGGAGACGTCGTTGTTGGTGGTTGTTGTAGTTGTAGAAGTATATGCAATGGAACTGTTGTTTGTTGAAGTGATGGAAGAGGTGGTTGTTAATTTTGTAGACGAGTCTGTAGGAACAATTGTCTTTGCAGTTGTAGGAGAAATACTTGTCGTTGAAAAAGGAGTTGCTGGTGTTGTATAAGCAGTTGTGGTTATTTGTAGAATGCCTTCTTTAATCAAGCCATTGATGCCATTTCTCAAGCTTGCACACCCGTTCATGGAAACCTGGCATGATTCACAACAGGCCTCACAACCTGGAAACACCTGGCATTTTAAAAGCTGAGCTTTAACCTCTTCTAGAGGTGTCTGAATACTTGCAGTATTTTCAATCAAACTCAAGGGTGAACCCTCCTCTATTGCATTTATCCTTGGCCTACCATGGCTGGGCATAGGATTCTTCATGACATTATGAGGTGGTGCAAAATTTAGGGCTTTTGAATCTATCAGATCCTGGACCTTCATATGTAGAGCCCTGTACTTTTCTGTGGAATGACCAGGTGCATTAGAATGAAAAGCACACCTAACGTTGACATCATAATTTCTCGGAAGGTTCTGAGGATCAGGTGGAGCCAATGTCCTTAACTCGACAAGATTGAGCTTTAGGAGTTGTGGCAGCAATGTGGCATATGGCATTGGTATAGGGTCAATCACTCTGTTGATCTGAGATGGCTGCTGTTGGAAAGGGCGTTGTTGTTGGTTGTTGTTATTGTTGTTGTAGGATATCTGTTGAGGAAACTGTGGTTGTTGAGGAAAGTGCTGTGGTTGTTGAGTATACTGAGGAGGTAGAGTGGGAATAGTGACGGCAACAACTAATCTTGGCGGATATTGGGGTCTTCCTCTTCCCATATGTACAAAATTTGTTTCACCGGATCTGCGGGGCCCTACAAATGGCTTCCTTGCATTGCTTGAACTGGCGCTGTTGTTAGAAAATTTCCCATCTTCAATAAGCTCTCGATTCTTTCCCCAGCTATAACCACGTCTGCAAAGTTGGTGGAAGAAAATGCAGCCAACCTGTCAATATAAGTACCCTTGAGAGTGTTCATGAACATATCTGCCATCTCCCTTTCTGACATCGGGGGTTGAACGGCAGCAGCTAATTGCCTCCACCTTTGGGCGTACTCTCTGAAGCTTTCTCGGGAAGACTATGACATTCCCATCAGAAGGGTTCTGTTTGGAGCCATGTCCAGATTATACTGATATTGACGAATGAAAGCTTCAGCCAAGTCTTTCCAATTTCTTACTGTGGCCCTGGTCAAATGAGAATACCACTCTCGGGATGCCCCTGTCAAGCTATCCTCAAAATAAAACATCCATAGTTTCTCATCCATGGTGTAGGCTTTCAATCTCCCCAGGAAAGACTGAAGATGGGTACGTGGACAGGATGTGCCATTGTATCTTTCAAAACAGGGAGGTTTGAACTTATGAGGAATTCTAACCCCCTCCATTAATCCCATATCCATGACATCAAAACCTAGAGAGTTTGGGGATTCCAAAGACCTTAGCTTTTCTGCTATTTCATCCAACCGAGGATCGTAAACTTCGTCTCCGGCCCCAACCACAGTAAATTATTCTTCCTGAGGGTCTTCCTGCAAGGCCCTCCCTCTAGTGTTACCTTGGGTGTTTCTTATAGCATTGATTTCTGGGTTCAGATGAGGTCCAAACTCTAGGGGATCAGTACGAGGCTTTACGTGATCATTGTTGCTGGTACCTCCTGTACCTGGATGGTTTTCCTCGGGAGTTTGCCGCTCGACTAGCTCTCTCAATCTCTCCTGGCTCTGAGCCAATCCAGTCATCATTGTCATAAATTGATTCATTTGGGTCCTCATCTTTGTCCTTTCATTGGCCATTTGGGCTATCACCTCAGCCAAGTCTTGTTGAACCTGATCCATTTGTAATCCCGAAAGGTTGTTTCTTGTTGGATACTGGTGCGCTCTATTAACGGGGAACACTCTTCTACGAGCAATGTTACCTGAAACCACAACAAAGTGAGAAACAACAAAAACGAAAACTTACAAAACAAAGAAATGATGTTAGTATGCAATGCAGGATGCCTATTTGTCTTCCAAGGGTATCTGGTTTGGTTCTTTGGTTTTGACCTTCCATACCTCGAGGAAATGATGATGTTGCAGAGAGATAAATCCCATGAAATAGTACAAACCATATATTACAAAAATGTGAAAATACATAGTTTGATTACAACAAAGTCCCCATGGTGGGTCAAAATACAACAACAAAATCAAAAGTACAAACAAAAGGAAGTACAAGTACAAAGAAATCAAACATCCAGTCCATAATCATCCTCTCTGACTTCTTTCAGGAGAGCCTCAGTCACTGGGCCAACTGGGTGCTCTGTGATGGTCCTGGTAAGAAGGTTCCTGGTGGCAATGGCACTGGTCAACTTCTTATGCTTGTCCTGATCCTTTGATCTCTTCAACCCTGCCTGGAGCTTCAACTCAGAGATCTCTTTCTGTGTTGCTAACAAGGCTTCCTGATTCTTCTTTTGATTGGCTTCCAGCTGCTCTATCCTAGCCTGGATCCTTTGATCTTCTTGTGCACGAGCCTTAGTGATCCTGATCCACCTAGCCTAACTCTCTTCTAAGTAATGCTCAGCTCTGGCCTTCTAAGTCTTAGCCTCCTTGCAAGCATTCTTCAGCACTAACTCCCCTGCTATAGCCCTTCTGATGTAATCATCCGTCTTCTCAATCTTGGTCAAGTGCTCAATCCGGAGCTTCTCTAACCTTTCATTATCCAGACGACTGTCATTCCTCTCCCAGAGGGTCTTCTTCAAAGCTTCAGAGAGCTGAGTATTCCTTTCCTTCAATTTCTCAAACTCCTCTAGATTGACAGTAGCTGTAGGATCCAATGCTGATGGTCCAGGTACATCCTCTAAGGTGAATGGCATGTGGGTGATCTGTCCCCTGGTACGAGACCAATCAAGATACTGAGCTGAAGCTATGTTGTTGCACTTGCCAAGAATAGTTGTCCCCTTTGTCTGAATATTGTCCCAAGCCCAGGCTGCTTGTCTGACAATGGCAAGGTTATGCTGGATGTCACAATAGAGGGTTTCTGTCAAGTCTTTCTCTCTTGGGGGATGTACTAAGGCATACCCTAACTGCCTTTTGAAAAGAAAAGGATTGTAATTGATGCAACCCTTCACTCCAATCAGGGGTACATTGGGATACTGCCCACAACTGGTGATGATATCCTTGCCCTTGGTGCTCTGAGTGCACCATCTGATGTCTTATGAGGTAAGGGCAATCATCCTCTTAGCCCAGTTCCTTGACTGATGAGGATTCAAGAAAGTGTCTGACTTTGGCAAGTTCCTTAACAACCAACAGTAGAAGAGGGGTGCACAACATCTGACTAATCTCCCCCTTTGCTTCTCATTCCTTTGATGCACTGAATAATAAAAGTCTCCAAGCAAGGTAGGGACTGGATTCTTCAACAGGAAAAGTTGGATAGCACTCTTGCTTACAAACTTAGGCTCGTCTGCAAACAAGATGACTCCATATATGTTGAGGGCCAGAGGAGCACAAACAGTGTCCCACTTCCCTGCTGTAGCATGAAGGGTGGCCTGGGTAATTAAGAAATCCAAGTGAAGGCCTGGGATTCCAGCCTTGGTGGTCATGCTCTGGTCAATGATAGTGGACTCCAAGTGCAAAGCCCTAGCCACATCTTCATTCTTGGGAGCAGTCATCTCAGGGTTAAAAGGAATCCCCCTCCTGATGGGGACACCTAACAACATAGAGAACTCTTCCATCAAAGGTCCCAACTAAAAATCTGGGAAAGTGAAACATCTGAAAGGAGGGTCATAGAATTGTAGATAGGTGTGGATCATGCTCCTCTGTGATGCATCCAGGTCCATGATCATGTCCATGATGCCACCATAATGCTCCCTGAATAAAGGGACATGATCAGGAGTGATGAGTGCCTGCATCTGCCTGATGTCTGTCAGAGTGGGCTCAAAGATATGGTATGTGATGTTTCTCTTCCTGGAGGTGTCCATGCTAATAATGGATGCTGGTGAAGAGGAATGAGGATAACTGCTGATAAAGGCAACTGAAGAAGATGCTGAAGAAGGGTCTCTGATGAAGACAACTGGTGAAGAGAGCTGAAAAGAATCTCTGATGTAGCTGACTGATGCAGAGGCTGGTGCAAATGGCTGAAAGACTCTGGGCAGTAGAACATGTCAAAACCAAACCAAAGATAAGATGTGGATACCATGTAAAACAAATAGACAAATGTTAAATGATGCAAAATGATGTATGCAGAATGATATGCAAAGGGTTTGTGATCAAGTGTTGAATTTGTTATCTGCTTTGATAGGGTCCATGTGTGTTCATAAGTCCGGATGGAGGCTTAGAAAACCAGTAACCAGGTGGGGGACTCAAATAAAGAGTCACAAGTCCAGGGTTTCACAAGAACAGTCCAAAATGATACAACCTTAACAAAACTAGTAACAAGGTATGATGAGGCCAAGGGTTCCTGCAAACCTGTAAACATCCCAACCCCCTCACAGGTATTGTTCTAGAACAAGGGTCCTCAGACTTGGATCAGTTATGAGAAGTGTAAACACTTCTAACCCGGAGGTATAGTGTTTACAATAACCATAAAATATCCTCCTCTAATTCACCTCAGATGCTGAAGGTCAAAAAAGGTCATCCAGACTTAGCAGGCTTCCCAGATAGCCCTAGTACTACAGGAAATCTGTAGCACAGAGTTCTCAAGAAGAAACCCATGTCTGAACCGTGTTTCATATTCCCGCAACAGACCGAAATGGAATGGGAAAGAATATGAAGCTACTTTATCCTATGTGTCACTCAGATTCCCAGTATGGAACCTTACTCACTCAATGATCCCTCCAACCAAAGAAAACAACGGATCCAGCACAGAGGATATGATAACAGTATGAAATGCATATAAACAGTAAATGAAAACAATAAATAAAGCTGTACATAAAGCAATAAATAAAGCAGTAAACAATAAGCACAAGTAGCACATAACACCCCCGTAAACACAAATCAAACAAGCGCTAGGAAAAACCCACAAAAAGAACCAGAAGCCCTGGTTGCAAGATAAGATTCCCTAGCAGAGTCGCCAAACTGTCGCTCCCCCGAAAAGACGCCGGGTCAGATAGGGTGCAGACGCGAACGGTCGGCGAGAAGAGAAAATGAAACGAATGAATAAAGTCGCCAGCTAGGCATTTTTATCCCGAAGGAAAGGTAATGCTGCATAAACCTAGAAAGATATGGATAAGACAGTTGCGAACCAGAGAAAATTAGAAAGTGGGTTGGTTACAACCTGGGAAGGTATTAGCACCCAGATTGTCCGTCGTACTCGACGGGATCCACGCTTACAAGATTGTGTTTAAAGGGGGAGTGTATGTGTTTTCTGTGTGCAAAAAGCTAAGAAAAGAATATACAAGTGTCAGTGCAAAAGGTGTGAATGCTCAGGAACTGAGGCTTAGAAAAGAATGCTAAAAGAGGGAGAAGACACAAAGACTTTTTGTTCGATAACTGTTAAGTTATGCCTACGTATCCCCGTGTGCAATGAGGAAGTCAGAACACCGTAGTTCGACTTAAAGAGACTGAAGAATAAACTGACAGTGAACTGCTTACTTGTCTATGCTCAAGTGTATGACTCGTCTGGCTCGAGTGCTAACTGTCTTGCATTAGACGGAAGAAGCAAGTTCCCTCTTATGAATGAGTGTGATGAGAAAAGAATCCCGTAGGAGACGGTTTTTTGTTTGTTTTTTGTGTTTTCAGTTTTGTTATTGTTTTTTTTGGTGTTTTGCATAAGTTAATGAGCCTAAGCCTAAACCAAAGGCTTATGAACTCATTATATCCTCCCTGATTAGGGATAATGAGCCTACTTAAGTATGAGATAAGCATCTCAACTTAATTGCCAAGATGATGTAGGATTAAGATCATTAACATACTTGTGATCAATTAGATGTTTTTGGGTTTTTGTTTAGTGTTAAGTAATGAGTTTAGTCTCTAATCACAGATTAGTGAACTCATTACACCATCCTAAGAGAAGGATGATAGATGAGAACACTTAAGCTGAGGAAGACTCCTCAACTTAATCCATGGTTAGGGATTAAATTCATTATATAACAAGCCTTTATTAGATGGATTTTAATTAAGGGATGAGATTAAGAAATGGATTTTATGATTTGTAATACAACTTGAGGAGGACTTGTCCATTAAACACTAGAGTTAGTCCTTCTTAACCATAAGGAAGAATTAGAACCCTGATGTAAGGCCCAAGTTACAAGATAAAGCCTTGATGATTATTAAGATGATTTGATTAAGAGGTTTAAACAAATTAAAGGTTTAACACTTAGGATTAAAGTTATACACTCCATCCTAAGAGAAGGATACAGGCATAACCCTAATTCCAAAGTCTTAAAACTTTAAGAGTTTAGTCTCTGATTATTGAGATGAGAAGAGAGACTCAAGGAGACTTAAAGGTAAAAGCTAAGGGGGGACTAATCACAACCCTAATTATTATCATGCTTGGATGTTTCTATGGTTTGTAAGGCTTAATAAAGATCTTCAAGGAAGCCACCAATGGAAGAAGCAGATGAAAGGAGGAGGAAGCAGAAGAATAAGTTACTTACTTCACTGAAGAAGATAAGTAACTTAAAGAATGAAAGTGAGAGAGATGAAACACAAGTGAACAAGTTCACTTCAAAGACAAACAAAATACAAATGAAAGAGATAAGAAGAAGTGAGAAGTGAAGGCAAATCCACTTCTCAAAGTAACTTACCACCTAAAAATGTTAGCATGAATACATAAAGTACAAAGCATAAAAGAAATGAAGTGAAATGAGATGAAATGACCAAAGTCAGAAGTATTTATGCAATGAGAATTTCATGTGAGATAATGCAAAGGCATACAACATGTATATGAATGATCATACAAGAAGGAGATGTCATGTAAGCATGCTTTGAAGTTTTGAAAACAAATGAAAGTTAATGAAATGAAATGAATGCAAATCATGGAAAATGAATGAATAAATGATCAAGAATGGTTTTAACCTGTCCTAAGATGTCTAAGATGACATATGAATGCAAGAAATGTCATGGCAAGTTCATGTAAGGATGCATATGCAAGATGAATGCAAATGAACACATGAAATTAGGGTTTTATGGACAAGCAAGATGCAAATGACCAAAACAGAAGCATATGATTTGATAAAAAATTGAAACCAAGCTCAAACAAATCCTAATCTCATACTAGGTCACACCCCAAAGGAGAAGGTCAGAAGCCTAACCAATCAAAAGTTTTGAATTTCCTAAGTTTCTAGGGTTTTTTGGGTGATTCAAAGGAAAAAATGCAAATCAATTTGAAAATGGAAGATAAATTCATGAGGAAAATGTCCTATAAACTACATGCAATAAGTAACATAATGCAAAAAGAATCATCTTCAAAATCTTCTTGGTTAGGCAGAAATGATTTTTTAAAGTTAGGGTTCAAATATATGATTTTAATGACCCTTAATTCAAATAAAATTCACAAACTATGATCAAACCTAAAAAGAAATTTGTGTGAAGAGTTTGAAAAATTTTCTAAATGCATAGGGATGATTCATGATTATTTTGGTGATATTTAGAAACATAAATGTATTTTTAATTAATTAAAAGACTTTAATTAATTAAAAATAACATTTAAATATTTAAAAAAATACTTTTTAATTCAAAAAATAAAATAAAAATCATTTTTGGAATGAGACAAATATTTAAGGTCAGAATGCAAAAGAAAATATTTTTTGGATGCTTTTTGATATTTTAAATTAAATATGCAAGAAAATGCAATTAAAATGAAATAAAAATGAATTAAATGGAAAAGTAATATGATCTAAGGGCCAGGATTCAAAAGCCAGTTGATTGCGCGCGCAGATGAGTGGGTGAGATTGCTTCAGATTAAATAATCCTGATTAAATTAATTAATTATAATTAGAGTTAAGTGGATTGATCTGGGCCTTACATGCTCGCGAGAACTAAGATCCAAAGGTCCAAATTTAAACCTGACTAATTAACCCTAATCACTAACCCTAATTATTTTCAGGTGACCGGGGCTAGCTCTGGTCATCTGAACATCACTAAACAAGAATCCAACACCAAAAATCATTTATTTTCAGAAACCAGCATGAATCGAATCAAACTTCTTTAAGGTCAAAAATTTCAGAGATACAATTCATGCTCATTTCTTTACCATTTTCAAAAACAACAAGTGCAGTGTGATCAAGGAAGCATAAGGAATCATTTAAAAACTAAAAAACGAAGTTCTGGAAAAATTGTTCATCATAGCTACCTGAGATGGAGCTTTGTGTTCTTGAGCTTTTTGGCCTCTTCCTTTGTGCAAAGTGCCTCCAATGATCCCTCTGATGCTTCTGGAAAGCTTGAATGGAGTTCAGATAGTCTCCTTTGTGAGTTTCAGTTCTGAGATGGCAGAAATCGTGTTTAAGTTTGGTTGTGTTTTAGGCTATGGCGATGGGTGCTTTGTGATCCTTAGGTCATGTGGAGATGATTGGTGAAAGAAAATTGAAGTTTCAATGGTTGTGGGATGAGTTTCGAAGAGAGGAAGTTTTTGACAAAATTTATGGATTCTGAGTGTGGGGAAGATTCAGGCTTGTGTGTTATGTGTTATGTGTTTTGTGTTGCTTGAGGTTTGTATAATGTGTAGTGATTGGTTCAGAGAGTTGTTGTGGCCTAATGTGATTGGTATGGGAGGAAATGCAAAATTGCCAACTTTGTGTACTTGAGGTATGGGTATGGTGCAGAGCTGTTTCAAGGGGTGTCTTGGCCTCATCAAAGTTTGTGGATGGCCCTTTTATCAAAGGATTGCATCTGGAAGGCTTGAATGAAGAGATGTCATGCTTTATGCAATTCTTGAAAGTTTTGGCCCTTTTTGATTTCTTGAAGTTAAAGGCATGAAAACACTTGATTCAAAGCACAATTCTGATGTTTAGAGGTCCAATTGATGTATTGTGAAATGTTTGTGTCCATTTGAAGTCATTAGAATGCTTGAATATGCCAATTTGCAAAATCCCTCTTTGGCATGAAACTTGAAATTTTAGGATTTTTGCCAACTTTGAAAGGCCATATCTTGAGTTCTAGGATGAATCAAGACATGTTCTTGTACTTTTTGAAAAGGGAAAGACCTAATCTACAACTTTCATGACCAATAATTTTTCATTTGAAGCTTTTTTGGTCATGAAAAAGGAGGTTGAAAAACTTTCCCAAAATGGAAATGTTGCATTTCAAGTCATTTCCATTTTTGGCAAGTTTGCAAATGGCTCAAAATTCTTCAATATTGTGAACTTACAACCTCTTATAAGATCAAATAAAGATCATATAACTTCAATTTGGTGAAAATAGCCCTTTGATTCCATTGTTGGGGGCCTCAGATGCCCTGATTTTGACTTAACTTGCTCAAGAAGTTACCCAGTGAATAGATGACTTCCATAATGAGTTTCTTCATCAAAATTGGTACACATGATCCTTATAACATCTTAATAAAATTAGAAACAAGAATGGCCCAAATATTTGGAGTTAAGGCCTCTGAAACCAAAACCCTAATTTTGGTCATTTGTGTAGTGAAAACCCTAGCTCTGCTTTCATGCTTTTGCCAGTTCTTGTGATCCCTTGACTTTCATGAACTTTTAGGGACATAATATGATGGTAGAACACACATGGACCTTATTGGAACACTTTGAGGCCTTTGGAATGGCTCAGATGGATTGGATTGCTCAGATCACAAACCCTAGATGCAGATGAAATTGAATTATGCAGTGAAGAAAATATGCAATATGAGATGTTATGCTTATGTTAAAACAAAAATGAAAGATCACAAGCCATGGTGTGACAAAGAGTGAGGGAAAATTTGGGGTGTTTACACAGTTCTTTGATCCTAAACATCATTGCTTCACATTCCCCGACTATCAGCTGGTTCCTACAATGGAGGAGTTCTCCAAATTACTGGGTATACCTATCCTTGATCAGAAACCCTTCACATGCTTAGAGAAAGAGCCTAAACCTGAAGTCATTGCTGCAGCCCTACATCTGAAGAAATCAGACATTGTCCTAGAAATGAGAAGTGGAGTTAAGGGTATTCTTGTTAAGGTATTGATGGAGAAAGCTCAAGTGTTCTTGAAGGATATGAGTTATGATGCTTTTGAGGAGATCTTAGCCCTATTGATTTATGGCTTAGTGTTGTTCCCTAATCCAGACCAGTTCATAGACGTACACGCCATCAACATATTTCTGACTCATAATCCAGTGCCTACATTACTTGGAGATATCTTACACGCTCTTCACACTCGTACTACGAAGGTGAGAGGAACTCTGATGTGTTGCATACCTCTGCTATCTAGGTGGTTTATTTCTCACCTTCCTCGATCAGTGATGAAGAATGAACAAGGGTTAAGGTGGTCTAAGAGGATCATGTCACTTTCTCATTCAGACATTCATTGGTGCTCTCGATTTATGGAGAATATTACTATCATTGACCATTGTGGGGAATTCCCTAATGTGCCACTCATTGGCATAATAGGGGGAATTACCTACAATCCTTCTTTAGCACTACGTCAGTTTGGTTATGCTCGGAGTAATGGTCCTCATGACATGCTTATTTAGGGTATTGTGTTCGACTACGACAACGATCTCCAGGGTTACCGTCAAAGGTTTATACGAGCTCAGAACAAGGTGAACAGGATTGACAACAACACTTTGGAGCCAAAGTATTCTATTCCTATGGAGCCTATATCTCAGATGGGTACGATCTCGTGCACAGACTCTTATTATGCCATATCCTACTATTTTACCAATTACTATGGAGCCTGAAGCTAAGGAAGTGTTCCTTATACCATCCTTCATCCAGACATGCCCACTGATTTGGAAGAATTGCAGAAATCATGGATTCAGTTGGAGGAGCAAAGGGATACTTTTGAAACTCATTTCAGAGCTGGTCAAGAAAGAATTCTGGAGCTGACAAAGCAACTTCACGAGGAGAAAAACCTCAACAAGTACCTCCACACAAAGATGAAGCGTCCATGGGAGACTTAAAACCCCATATATTTATCTTTTGTACTTTATTGTTATTTCTTTGTAAGCCCCAAGGGGAAAAACTTATATTAAGTATTTACTAATAAAATTTTGTTTTTTGTTTTCTTTAAACAAATTTAAATCATGTGGTCCTTGAAAACATTGCATAAACATATACATACCATATCATTGCATGACATGTTTCCTATAAACAGGTTTCTCAATCTTCTCGCTGTTTATTTCAGCAGAAATGGCTCTTGAACAACCTGTCAAAGATCTTCAAGCTCAAAATGCTCAGTTTCAAGAAGTGATCATGAATTTGTCCAAGGGGCAAGAAGAGTTGAAAGCACTTCTCTCTGAAAATCCTGAAGATAACAAGAATGGTCAGTTGGAACAATTGCAAGCTGAGATGGCAGAAATGAGGTTCCAGCACTACAAGAAAATTGGCAAGTTACGAGGGTTCATTTTGGCAGGTTACGGCGGTTGGAACCGACGTAAAGTGAAAATCACGACGGTTTTGACTATGTCGCAAAAACGTGTGTCGCCAGGCCTTATTACGACGGTTTCTAAAACCGTCATTCCAACTGTCGTGATAAATTGTGACGGTTAGCAAACTGACGTAATTTGCAAATAACGACGGTTTAAACCGTCGTAACTATATTTACTAATTCTTAATAAATTATGCATGTTGCGACGGTTTAAACCGCCGTAATTTTATCTACCATATTTATTTATATTATTCTTTTTTTTATTTAAATTAGTTTCATCTGAATTTTTTTATAATATTCTTTTTTTATTTAAATTATTGTTTTTATTTTTTTGATAATATTTCTAAAATTTTCATTTAATTTTCTATCAATTTTTAACATAGTAAAATTTCAATCATAAATACTTAATATCAAATAAACATTATAATGTAAAAAAAATGCAAGTATCATAATCAAGTAATGTAGTAAAATAACTGAAAACATATAAAATCTCAATAATAAAATAATAAGCATCATAATGCCAAAAATACATAGAAAAGTTTATAATCTAATTAATTCCTAGCAAAGTCTAATGTGTCCTTTTAGATTATCCACTATCTACAATTCAATAATCACAATTCAATAATCATGTCCTGTTGTACAACATCGTTAAAGGTTGTCGGTCATAGGAGATCGTTACAGTTAGGTTGATTTTCAATAGCCCAAATGAGAACCTGTTGATTGAAAAGAAATAAATAAGGATCAAAATAGTCAGGAAAAATGCCAGTTGTAAATAATATAAACAAAACAAAGAAGACTTTAAAGACATCAAGGTTGTATGTGTGAGTGGCCACTATCTTAGAATTTTTTGGCACTTGCCTAATTCTGTTCACCTATATTCTCACAAAAAGTCATGTAAAAGGCACACCATGCATAAAGCATTACCTTGAGTTATAACATTTTATTTTACTAGTTTTCTTCCATACAACAATTTATGGTCCCTATCTATGTCACATCTAGTACAATACAACATATCAAAGGAGAGGGATGGATATGGCAACTGTTTTATAGTGACAAAAGCAATCACAGCAAGAAAACCCCTCTCAAGTGCAAGTTGAACTTGAATCCCTGAAGCTTATAGTTTGCAATGCACATGCTGATTGTGAAAGAGGTGTGCTCAAAAGCTGCCAAAACCACAACCAATGTCCAGTTACAAATAAAGAATACAATCAATATGCAAATAAAAGATTCAGTAACTCAATTAGAGAATTTGATTCATGTATTGTTTTTTCAATACTGGGAATCTATACATGGGAATCTGGATTCTCAATTATGGCAAAACCCCTTCAAAAATATTCCCAATCTAAAGTGCTTCAATATTTTTTTTGAACATGCTCATAATGCCATTCCAAGGGTGGTTTGCACTATTCTCAAGGCAGGGGAGTACTTTTAATTCATAAGTTGTTTAAACTACTTTGCCTTATATCTATACACTACAATGTAACCATATAGCAAATCTAATTATGCTATGTTCCATAAACAAATTGGAAGTGTATATTATCAGAAGATACCTGAGAATTATGAACAAGGACATCAATAAAAGCCAAGTAAGGAGCCACTGCCCGAGTTTTATTAACAAACCTTAGGGCTCAAAATAAAGACTGGAAAAAGAATTGTAAAAATGAACATAAATGGTATAAAGTACACTATACTGAGGGAGGATTAAATTGGCATGCACAACAAAATAAAAGAGAAATAACAAGCCAAACAATGTTAATTTGGAAAAGGTAGTATAACCTTGCAAGCATGTCATGCACTGCATTGGATGGAACTCAATCTAATATGTTATTAACTCAAGTTTAATGCCTTAATTAACGACACTATCATGTGTTTCTTTCATGACAACTGCTATGTATGCCTTCAGTTTTGCGGCATCGAGCCCTGTACTTAGACACGACTACATCTAAGATTTAACACTAAAATTAATTCAAACAAGAAGATATAAGAGGATACTTGGGATCACACCTTCTGATAAGCCAATTTATCAAGCCATTTTCCAATTATAGGACCAAACAATGTAATGGAAGCAGATTCAACATCAACATATATTGCTGCGTACAAAAGGTCTAGCCAGATACTTATCAAGTATATATCCTGACAGTAGCAATTAAGAGAAAAAATAACCACTTAGATCAAGGAGATACGATGAGTTAGGTTCATGATTGATCTAATATTATTTACCTGGAGATCAAAATCTCTACAAGCATCAAGAGAACCACCATTCGGACTTCAAGACTAGACCAAATTATTTAAAATTTGATGAATTATATCACATGGCAGCATAAAAAATATGTTATATCTATCCAAATCCTATGTCAAATAAAGATTGCAGTGTGTCTTAGACCAAAACATATAGTCTAGATGAACAATGAAAACTTATCATTAAACAGTACCTCACTTATTTTCTGGACAGACAAATCCAGCAATGATGGACATTCTCCTTTGTGCACGTAAATCCATTGATGGATTAGAAAACGATGATGTCCACCATATCAAACTCTAAACATTTGCAATATTTCCTTGAAAATAATCTACTAATATTATTTTCATCATTCTGCTCTTGCTTCCGAGAACACGCTCCACCCATAGACGAAATATTCTAATATTCGCTAAAAAAGAAGTAGAATGCTAGTATCATCCACTCAATAACAAAAAATGCATGTATGAAACCAAATCCAGCCTGTCGAAGAGAAATAATACATTTTACTAGCCAAATTGATCATTAAGGAAATTACACATATTTTAAAACAGTTAACATTTTAGAAGAGCTTGTTTAGAATTGTGACATGATATAAGCACTTGTATTAGCAATTAAGTACAATTACAAAAATAACTATAAGCTTGTTTAGAATTGTGACATGATATAAGCACTTGTATTAACACTTGTTTAGAATTGTGACATGATATAAGCATTTGTTAGGAGTTGTTTTAATATTCAAATTTGACAATGAAAGTGATAAAATTTATGTAGAGAGAACTGACAAGATATTATTTTATTAATTTTAAGAAGCTGATGACTAGAGATTTGATATTACTTACAAAGACTATAGGAGAATATTTGTAGGCAAAAACATTTTTCTTGGTTAGCACCTGATCCACAAAAGGGCCTGAAACAAAAAGAATTGTTGCTTGGAATGTAGCTGATTGGTAGTGAAGTTGTGTGGAAGTGACATTAAGTTTCTTCTGGATTATGTTGGTAAGCTGAATTATTCAATAAATTAAGAATCAACGACTCAGATAGAATCAAATAAGTCAATGTAAACAGGAGCTAATTCAGGTGAATATAAAGAGAGAATAGTAAAGGATACGATTTGACCAACACATGTTGTTATGATAGCTAGAAGTGAAAGAATGGTTCCAACCAAATTGAGTTGAAGATCTGTAATAGAGGCAATGCCAACTCCAACAAGTAAGAAGAATAGAGACAAGTTTATTTTCCGGCTGCACGTAGTCGCAAAATAATTCACAATCAACAATAACAACATTTCTAAGCAACATGAAGGGTGCAAAAAGTTACCATCTAAGTCGAACACACTGTCACTTAGCAGCAATAACAAAATTTCTATCCAAATAGTCATACCTACTATCAGTTGCAATGAGAGAAGGACCACCTGCATAATCAATCAAATGATTAACATAAATGGTTTTCCTCACCAGGTTTTATTAAATCAGACAAACTAAAATAAGTAGCCTTTTTAAAGCTGAATCTTCTCTGTTTGATCTACCATTCCTATTTATTTTTGACATTTTTCTAACCGCTTTGATCTACCGTTCTCAGTGGACTCCGCATTCCTAGCATGAACAAAGAATCTATTATTTTTTTCGACAACATTCTAATCAAATATATATACTATCAAGAGTTTGACTAACTTTTTTTTGAAGTACTTACGTATCAACATAACAAACTAACATACACTCCTCCCTCTCAGAGCTTTTGAATACTCTCCGAATCAAACACTCCAATGGAAGGTTGTCGATAGGATCAATCTGTTAATAGCCAAATTAGAATCGTCACTTTCCGCAAAATATATTCGTGTAAAAAACAGAGGAAACCAAAAGAAAACAAGGCTTACAATAGTAACAAGTCTATTGGTGGAAGTGATGGAAACAATCCCATCTTCGTCCACAGAAAAGCCAGTGGGAGGACTTGGCAACAACATATCACCATCATCATAGTTCAGTGACGAATCCAAACCGGTACCAACATTATGGAAACCATAATCCACCAAAACTTCAAAATCCTTGTTGCGGTTTTCTGAAGCGTCAAATTCATCAAAATCCTTGTTGATAATGAATGTCAGTGTTGATGCAGAAGAAGAACAACCTAATGCCATCTTATTCTATGTAATCTATTTATCCACTAGCAACTACAAAATTACCCTACAATTAAAAAAAACTTAATCACTAACTAAAAAGAAATCAGCTTTCTACAACCCCAAATTTCAAAATGGAACCTGTTTTCGCATGAAGTAATTGATCCCAAAAGCTTAATCACTATGTACAGGTCTTCGTGAGAAATAATTGATGCCAAAAGAATAACCATTCTTTGCACATGCACAACCTACCTTTTCTCAGACGAAGACACAATCGATTCAAGCATAATCGTCGGCACCTGAGCTGGTCTTCGCGAAATCATTCTCCGTCGAATCGATCTACTCAATTTTGACATCGCCGTCGTCATCATCTTCAAAATGCAAGACCGATGAATTTTCATGTTAGGTTTTATTTTGGGGTTAAATTTAGAGGAAAGGAAGGTTTTCATTTTAGGGGAAAAGAAGTGGCGCGGGTATTCTGGATTAATAACATTATGAAATTCTTTAAGAAGTTTTTCAGATGGTGACAAATGTTATATACATTATACGTTTTATATCATGATAAAGTTCTCTATTAGACTACTGGCAAGGCAATTTTTTTTTTGGAAATTATAGGTCTTAGAGTTCAAGTTCAACATGCATCTAAAAATATTGTTTTTAATGTTTTATTTTAACAAATATTACATAAGCTAGATTTGTAGATTTGTTTTTAATGTTTTATTTTTAAAAAACTCAATGGACCATTATAACAATTATAAAAATATCTGAAACTATTATTATAAATATGATGACAACAATAGAATTTATATCTCAATAATTAAAATTGTAACGACGGTCTATAACCGTCGCGAATATGTGTTTAGGACGGTTCTTTGACAACCGTCGCAATTATATTATTCAATATGTCTAGAAAACTTGCGACAGTTGGCCCTAACTGTCGTGACAACCGTCACAATCCAGAAATAAGGACGGTTATATGGGAACTGTCGCAACTTATGTGTCGTAAATCTCTTTTTTTCTTGTAGTGCAGATGAATGGCCAGGTGGCTCTTATTCAAAGTTTAGCTCAGGGTCAAGAAGAGCTAAGAACCTTAGTCCACAAACTTCAAAGTAATTAAGCTAGGAATCTAATTGTCAGTCAACCTCCGTTAAAACAAGATGACTTGGTTGAAAGGAAGATGAGGGTAAAAGAAGGTAACAGACAGGTTGCCACTGATTATTCTTCAGTTGAAGAAAAAAGACCTGGTAAGGTTAATCCACCTCAACACAAGGAATGTAGAAGACAGTTTATCAAATTCAGCACTCCAATGTCGCAAGTTCTGCAATGCTTGTTGGAGATGAAGCTAATTTCCTTGAAAAATCCTCCTCAAAATCCTAATACTTCCTCTACTCGCTATAATCCCAAGGCAAGGTGTGGGTATCACTCCAACTGTCCCGGACATGATACTAATAGTTATTGGACATTAAAGAAAAAGATTAAGGACCTGATTGACGAAGGAATCCTCGAGGTTACGCCGGAAGGCCAAATTGAATTCTACTATCGTCCATCAAACATCGAAGCTGCAAGACATGTTTCCCAAAGTAGCAAGAAATAAAGCCTACCTATTCCTATTGATATATGGGGCACCTTGGGACATCCAAGTGGCAAATTTGATTTCATGGTGAAATATCCTGCTCCTAAAAGTTCACAGATTGCAATTGAAGACATTCAGCCAACTGGATGGGACAACATTTGAGCTTTCATTTGTAATTTCTTTTATTTTGTTTAAACACTTACTATTATGTTAAACTTTTGTTTTCATTAATGCATTGCATATGTTTATCTTGAATTAATCCATTCGTTTCACTATATTTTGAACTATGCTTCATATTTCTATTTTGTGATATTTAACTCCTGATAAAGCTATAAGCCTGTAGAGGGAGGATGACGAAAACAATACCATAATTTTATGCAGTATGCTTTTGAAAAGACTATGCTGACGATGTATAGGTATTGTTTCAATTCTTAAATAGTGGATATATAAGGAAGTTAATCCCTTGTCAACTCTTTTGAGCCTATGAAGTAGGAGTTTTTCATTCTCACGCAAATTAAAACCCTTATTCATAACCTGGGGCAGGGTAGTTACTCGGTTAACTCAATTATGCCAATTGTTTGTGTTGTACACAACTAATGATGTTTCCCTGTAATCACTAAAGTCTGCAAGTCAATATCTAGCAAAAGAAAAGCTCACTAAGTCAAAACCTATGAAGGAGACTTAGTAAAAAATTAAGACATCCCGCTGACTGTAACCTTGAAATAAACAGTTCAGGCAAAAAAAGGGATAACAAAGTCAAAAGAAAAAAGTAGGTCACTATAGATCCTAAATAAAGAAAGATGACTGAATTTTCAAATAAATTTTTTGATTCCTGAATCTTCACAATTGTCAGTGTTACAATTCCAAACTACTTTGGAACCTCAATGCATAAGTTAGCCGAACATAGGACTGAAGAACATCACGAAGAATGGGTTGGGTACAAAAAAATTTGAGCCTTTATCTTTTGTTTCTTAAACCATGAACCAGGCCACGTTATGACCCTTTAAAAGTCCTAACTGAAGCCTGGTTAGTTTGAAAGCATATTGCCACAAAAAGGTATCCTGACTCCTTTAGGGCTTATTATAAAACTTGAGTTAATATCATAGTTTTCATAAAAATTGTTTTTCTAAACTAACTTTTTTTCAAAACTTCAAGACAGACATAAGCATTGCATTTTTGAATATATTTGTTTGAATATAATTGAGTGTTTGACACACAGAGGAGCTTACAGGATGAATGTTCAATAAACCAAAGTCCTTCCAACAAACAAAGTTACTTTCTGGATTAAAGCCAATGTATACAATGGGCATAGTCACTATTTCCCAATCATTAGGGCATACCAAGTTACTGCCCAATTTATTTGGGGCAATCAGGTCAAGATTCAGCTATGTTTAAGTAGCCATGATCAGATCTCCTCATCTATCTGAATTACCAAGGGTAACATTACAAAGTTCATGATGTCAGGGGCATATTATTGTGGGGCATTCTGTTTGGGGTAGCTCCTTTCAGATACTTCCGTTATGGGACAATTCATCCACAACCAAGGGGCAACGCTCTCAATCCAAATCTAATACCCGGAGCGTATATGGTCCATCATATTTTGAAGGCACGTTCCTTTTATTGTATTACCTTGATATTGGATTCTCAGCAGAAGCCATTGTGGAAATTAACTGTCTATGCCAGTAGTATCAGATGGTGTCAGTATCATGTCTTCGGATCCAACAATGAGAATTTATGGGAAATTATTCAGGAAAGTTAAGAACCTTAGAAGCTCTAAATACAATTGGTTATACACTCTCAAAGTTGAAATGATTCTATTTTCGAGTTCAGCTTTACTTTCCCCTCTTTATTCAGGTTTACATTTCCCCTTTTACTAAAGTGAGAAACGTCAGTTGGTTATGTTTGAATGTATATATGCCTTTGAATATGATTGATGTTTACAAAAAATGCATAAAATACAATAATAGCATTTACTAAGAACGAAAGGAGGTAGGAATTCAACAAAGATTCGCCGGTTCATCCCCACAAAGTAATCTTTACGGATATCCTTACGGAATACCTCAAGTAATATCTTACACTTCCAACTTTACGAAGTTTCCAGGCAGTTTCATATCCTCCGAAGAATTGACACTTAACTACATAGGCCTCCCAGATCTGTGTCCATCTCTTTTATCCTCAGTTAGGATATTCAGGAACTCAAACCTTCAATGAGAAGTACGACGAACAAAAACGGGAATTTCTGAGTACGATATTCTTAAACAAGACAGGAACGAAGTCTTCATGCTCCTCAGCAACAAATCGAGATTTATTTTCCCCAGCCAGCAGTTGTTATATGAAGCTACTGATCAGCTTCCCGACATAATTCATTCATACATACATCATATCATATCATATGCATATATCATTATATTTGCACCAAGTTAACCTTGTTATTCAGGTTAATTCTCCAGCAGGTAAACTTTATCAACAACATACCTTGGGCCGTCATTTATTCTTCCCAAAAGTTATCCTGTTACCTCGGTCCGTCGTTTATTCTTCCCGAAGGTTATCTCATTTTGGGCCGTCGATTATTCTTCCCAAAAACCATAACTTACCTTGGGTCGTCGTTTATTCTTCCCAATGGTTATCTTGTTACCTCGGGCCGTCGTTTATTCTTCCCGAAGGTTATCTCATTTTTGGGTCGTCGATTATTCTTCCCAAAAGCCATATTGATACCTTGGGCCATCGTTTATTCTTCCCAATGGTTATCTTGTTACCTCGGGCCGCCGTTTATTCTTCCTGAAGGTTATCTCATTTTTGGGTCGTCGATTATTCTTCCCAAAAGCCATATTGATACCTTGGGCCATCGTTTATTCTTCCCAAGGGTTATCTTGTTACCTCGGGTCGTCGTTTATTCTTCCCGAAGGTTATCTCATTTTTGGGCCATCGATTATTCTTCCCAAAAGCCATATTGATACCTTGGACCGTCGTTTATTCTTCCCAATGGTTATCTTGTTACTTCGGGCCATTGTTTATTCTTCCCGAAGGTTATCTCATTTTTGGGCCGTCGATTATTCTTCCCAATGGTTATCTTGTTACCTCGGGCCGTCGTTTATTCTTCCCGAAGGTTATCTCATTTTGGGTCGTCGTTTATTCTTCCCAAAAGCCTTATTGATACCTTGGGCCGTCGTTTATTCTTCCCAAAGGTTATCTTGTTACCTCGGGCCGTCATTTATTTTTCCCGAAGGTTATCTCATTTTTGGGCCGTCGACTATTCTTCCCAAAAGCCATATTGATACCTTGGGCCATCGTTTATTCTTCCTAATGGTTATCTTGTTACCTCAGGCCGTCGTTTATTCTTCCCGAAGGTTATCTCACTTTTTGGGCCGTCGATTATTCTTCCCAAAAGCTATATTGATACCTTGGGCCGTCGTTTATTCTTTCCAATGGTTATCTTGTTACCTCGGGCCGTCGTTTATTCTTCCCGAAGGTTACCTCATTTTTGGGCCGTCGATTATTCTTCCCAAAATCCATATTGATACCTTGGGCCGTCGTTTATTCTTCCTAATGGTTATCTTGTTACCTCGGGCTGTTGTTTATTCTTCCCGAAGGTTATCTCATTTTTGGGTCGTCGATTATTCTTCCCAAAAGCCATATTGATTCCTTGGGACGTCGTTTATTCTTCCCAATGGTTATCTTGTTACCTCAGGCCGTCGTTTATTCTTCCCGAAGGTTATCTCATTTTTGGGCCGTCGATTATTCGTCCCAATGGTTATCTTGTTACCTCGGGCCGTCGTTTATTCTTCCTGAAGGTTATCTCATTTTTTGGGTCGTCGTTTATTCTTCCCAAAAAGTTATCTTCATATTTAAGAAACATATCTGAAGACTCTTTATTCGAATGGCATCTTTAAGCCCATTCAAGCATCACAATCAACCAGCAATATCATTCTACGCACCAGAGAGTGAAAATTTTTGGGCTTTTGTGTTCAATCCTCTTCAACCTTCAAGTCACGAATGGCATACATACCAATCTAACTCCTCATATTTCAGAAAATTGAAGAAGGGGTAGCTGTTGTACCCCAAAATTTTCCCTCCCACAATCAATACAATATCTTTCAAGACTTCTAAATGATCATAAGGTTCTCAAGACTCCCAATTGATCAAGAAGTGTGGAAGTTTCCCCAGACAATGCCTCCTCCCAAGCAAAGTGTCCAAAACTAGGGTTTTGTGTTTCCTCAGGTTAAAATGACTTTCAAGGCCTCAAGTGAGCTTCATAAAATCCCACATGTATTCAAGAATCCCCATGTCAAGTTTCAAAGCTTTCTCAAAGAGCTTGCCCAGTCAGATGATCAGATATGCAGAAATCAGTCAAAGTAGTTAAAAAGTCAAACTGTGGTCAACTGTGGTCAAATTAAAGTCAAACTTCAATTTTTTTTTCCAACATCAACTTTATGAAGTAAAATTCATCATTTTATCAAGGGTTGATCATGATTCATCAAGAAAGTTTCAGATTATCAAGAATCAGGAGTTTCGAAATTAGGATTTTCTTAAGAAAAGTCAACTGAACTTTGACCAGCCATAACTTTCACATGCTTCAACAAATATTACCCATCCAAATCTCATTTTGAAGGAAATTGAATTATCTACAACTTTGTGTCTCACAATCCGAGCCTAAAAATGCTTCATTTGGAAGGTATGAACTAAAACATTACAGGTCATTTCAAAAGTCAACAAAAAGTCAACATCTTCCAAACGGCATAATTTGAAAATGGTAAAATATATGGACATGGGACCAAAGAGGTTTGTTAAGGGCTCCTTAAGATTTCCAAAATATCCAAGAACACCTTCATAGCCTTAAAATTGAAGTATTTGTGCCTTGTCAAAGTTGGGAGATTTTTTAGGGGTGTATGAAGAAAATAAGGCCTTAAAACCAATTTTTTCCAAATGGTCCTATCATTTTGCAATCCAATATTTATGATGACCTCAAGCACGACCCAAAACCAAAGAGTTCTGATTTTTATTATTTATTTATTATTTATTTGGATTTTATTCATTAAAATTCAATTTAAATATAA
Source organism: Lathyrus aphaca (assembly GCA_963966055.1). Taxonomy (NCBI): domain Eukaryota; kingdom Viridiplantae; phylum Streptophyta; class Magnoliopsida; order Fabales; family Fabaceae; genus Lathyrus; species Lathyrus aphaca. The sequence continues at coordinate 50,744,306 of OZ014520.1, forward strand.
ATTAAATATGAAAAATCAAATAATGGACAAGATATTTGATTGGAAATCATTTAAATCATATTTGGAATGATTGGAAGTCAATTGAAATCAGATTGGATCAAAATTGGAAAGGATGGATGATATTTTTTGAATATTTGAAAGTGAGAAATCTTCACACTCAAGTTATCTCATAAAGCCCACAAATCCATAAGTTTCTTGACCTAAATTCAATCCTTATAAGTACATGAACTCAACACAAGCATTGGGGACAAAAAATATGCAGTCAAGAACTCATACCAAACTTGAAAATTTCACAAGGAAATTCAAATTCGGATTCTAACCTAGAGGTAATGTTAAGGCCAAATGATGATTGCAATGTCTTCCTGGATGTTCCCTGAACCTCTTTGCATCATTTGCATCGTTTGAAACATAACTAAATGCATAAACAGAATCCGTGTTCTTACACTTTTATGATTTTTTCGTTTTCTTCTATTCATGCGTTATAAATCATGTTTGACTGATGTTTTGTGTTTATAATGAAACAAGGAACGTTTCTGGATGGTTCAATTGAAGTTTCGTTGCAGGTTGAAGATTCTTCCATGATTAGGGTTTTGAACCTCACTTTGGGGTTTTCATGTTTAAGCTGTGTAAATAATTTTGGAAGCCGTGGTTGAATCGTAAACCTCACAAGGATCATATTTATGTATTTAATTTGTTAAAATTTTGCGTATTCTGGATGTTGTAAGATTGCAGGCTTTTAGTGACAATGCAAAAACCGTGGCTATAGACTTGGCACAACTGTAGCTAAAAAACCCTCCCTGATGTTGAAGACGGAAGCCAATGGCGCGAAACTTTTTTTCAAATTGTTAACATAATTAATTTTGTTTTTGTTTCGTATATATTACAAGTTGTATGGCTGGTTCAGATGGTGGAGGTCACGTGTGTGGAAGCCCATGACCTGGGTTCGAATCCCAGGTCTCTTTCTTTTTATATAATTATGTTATTTTTTCCAGGTTTATATTATATTGAACGTTACTCATTCAAAAGTCACCAAAGCACGTGCAGTCCAGTGGCAAGGGATATATGTGTGAATGATGGACACCTGGGTTCGACCCCGGGCTCTTGCATGTTATTTTGTTTTGTTTATTTTTTTCACTTTTGTGTAGTTTTATTTAAATTATTATTATTATTATATCAAATTAATATTAATTATGACTCTTTTTAAATAAATAAATAAACTTAATTATTTTCTATATATAATTATAACTCAAATTTTATTTTTTTGTATATAATATTATTCTAAAATATTTTTGTAAATAAATATTAACTATTTTAATTATTTATTTAAACACCTATATGATTTTTATAAGCATCTAATTAAATTTCTTATTTTTATAAATAAATTGTATAACTATTTTTCTATAATATTTTTCTATTTTAAAAGTCTAAATTTTGTATATAATTAAATCTTAATATAATTTCACTTAAAATATTTTCATAATAACTTCAATTTTCTTACTAATTTTCTTATACCTATTTTTTTCAAAAAAAAAACCCTAATTTCTTTATACCTTATTTTCTTATTATAATTAATTATACTTATTTTCTTAATAAATTCTAATTAACCCTTAAATAAATCTTTTAATTTCTTTATTATTATTGCTTTGCTAATTTATACTAATATTATTATTGTTGCTTTATTTGTCTATTGTTTTATGATAATTATGTTGTATCTCTCCCAAAGCCTTGTAATAATCTGTAGATTTATTTTTCCGTCTTTATTTTCTTTATAAATTTTAATTGTGTGGTTAGTAAATAGGGTGTGAAAATCTAATTGTGTTTAAAATAACTTAGATAATTAATTTTAAAAGATAAATGTTTAAAAATGTACACTCACACACGTAAGTCGATCTTTGATCGCCATTTTGCACTTCCTAGGATATTCCTCTTGGTTGCCTTAAAATAAAATGGTCGAGTCCCTCGAATATAGGTGTCTCTTAAGCAAAGTCCCTTCGAGTATAAATCATCAAGTTCCTACAGATTTAAAAGATCAAGTCTCTTCGAGATTGCCTACGGAATAATGATCTTGTCCCTTCGAATAAATGATGATAGTCCCTACGAATTGCTAAAGACACCCCTTAAGTTGCCTTCATTGACCATACGATGTCCCTACTTCTGTCCCTTAAATAAATCCAAGGTAATGACTACCTATTCCTTAATAATAGGGATAGTCTTACCCTCGAAAGGACATATAAGAACATGAATGACTAAGTCTAGGGTAGGTACCTCATAGTTACTTGCTCACTTTTCAAAAATACTTTTCACACCTCACAATATTTTCAAACATTTTCAAAAGAAGGCTTGTATACATCCATACGAGGATCATTACAAAGTACTTAGAAAATTTCTAATCACACACTACACTTTTTCAAAAACATTTAAGTGAGCTAAGTAACTAAGAGCCCATGGATAACCATGGATATAAAGGGTGCTAACACCTTCCCTTTATATAACCTACCCCCCGAACCCAAGTCTTTTCAAAACGGTCTTTCCTGTTCTTTTATGTCCCTTCCTTATGGATAAAATAAAAGTCGGTGGCGACTCTTTCTATCCGCAACATGACTAAAAAGTCAGTTCTCCTTACAAGGTCTCATTCTCTAAAGAAGGTTGCATAATTGTACATAATGAAAACAAAGAGGATATATTTAAAGGCTTGAGGATTAACAATGTATATATGCTTGATTTGAATTTGATGACCATGAGTGATCATAAATGTCTAATTTCCAAAAGTGAAGAGTCTTGGCTTTGGCACAAACGTTTAGCTCATATCAACTTTGACTTGCTAAATAAGGTTGTTTCCAAAAACTTAATAGTCGTTTGCCAAACATAAAGTTCACTAGGGACCATCTTTGTGATGCTTGCCAAATGGGAAAGCAAACAAAGATATCTTTTAAATCAAAAAATTTAGTCTCTACTTCTAGACCTCTTGAACTTCTACACATGGATCTTTTTGGTCCTGCTAGAATCAAAAGTATAGGAGGGAAATATTATGGTTTTGTTATTGTTGATGACTATTCTAGGATTTTGTTGGACAATCTTCTTAGCTAGTAAAAGTGATACCTTTTCGGCTTTTGAAACTTTTGCCAAATTGTCTCAAAATAAACTTGGCACAAACATTGTAACCATTAGAAGTGACCATGGAGGTGAGTTTGAAAATCATCTCTTTGAAAAAATTTGTGAGATCCATGGCATTGATCATAATTTTTCCGCTCCTAGAACTCCATAACAAAATGGCGTTGTAGAACGTAAGAATCGTGTGTTAGAGGAATTGAGAAGAACTATGATAAATGATAGCGGTCTTCCTAAATATTTTTGGACTGATGCTATTAGCACCGCGTGCTATGTATTAAATAGGATCACTATTCGTCCCATTCTAAACAAAATGCCCTATGAACTTTTAAAAGGATGAAAGTCAAATGTGTCGCATCTTCATGTCTTTGGTTACAAATGTTTTGTGCTAAATAATGGAAAAAAAAACCTTGGTAAATTTGATTCAAAGGCGGATGAGGGTATCTTTCTTGGATATTCTAATTCAAGAAAAGCATATAAAATATACAATAAAAGGTTGCTTATTGTTGAAGAATCTGTACATGTATCTTTTGATGAATCTTATATGAATGTTGTCGGAAAAGGTAGTGTTGTTATTGGTGCAGGTGCCTCTTCAAATGAGATTGTTAAAGACCTTGATATGTCTCGTGTGGAACCCCTTCCAGATATTGTTAATAAAGAGCCGGTTGATGAGTCTAGTCTCAAAGATAAATGTCAAGCATCTTCCCAAAATGATATACCATTGGAATGGAAAACCTCAAAAGACCATCTCATTGATAACATTATTGGAGATATCTCAAAGGGTGTCATTACTAGATCAAGGATAAGTAATTTTTGTTTTTATCATGCTTTCATCTCTCAAATTGAGCCTAAAAATGCCAAAGAGGCCTTACTTGATGAAAATTAGTTTCTAGCTATGCAAGAGGAACTAAATCGGTTTAAAAGAAATGAGGTTTGGGATCTTGTTCCACCTCCGCGAGATCATCGAGTGATTGGCACCAAATCGGTTTTTAGGAACAAATTGGATGAAAGCGGTATCATTGTTCGTAACAAGGCCCGTCTTGTTTCTCAAGGGTATAACCAAGAGGAATGCATAGACTATGAGGATACTTATGCTCTTGTTGCCCGTCTCGAAGCTATACGCCTTTTACTTGCATTTGCATGTTCGCAAAATTTCAAATTATATCAAATGGATGTTAAGAGTGCCTTCCTTAACAGATATATAAATGAAGAGGTATATGTATGTCAACCTCCTGGATTTGAAAACTATGAAAAACCAAATCATGTGTACAAGCTTAAACGTGCTTTGTATGGTCTCAAACAAGCTCCTAGAGCTTGGTATGAGCGCCTAAGTAAATTTTTGATCAATCAAGGTTTTTCAAGAGGAAAAGTTGACACTACACTCTTTATTAAACGTGAAGGAAATAATTCTATATTAGTTCAAGTATATGTAGATGATATTATTTTTGGATCTACTAACATGAAGTTGGTCAAAGAATTTTCAAGTTCTATGCAAGATGAATTTGAGATGAGTATGATGGGGGAGCTTAACTTCTTCCTCGAACTTCAAATTAGACAACTTGAAGATGGAACTTTCATAAGTCAAACTAAGTATTGCAATGAGTTACTCAAAAGGCTTGATATGACAAATTCCAAGCCTATTGATACACCAATGCCTACTGCTGCTAGTCTTGATCGTGATGAAAAGGGTAAGGATGTGGATATAAAAAGGTATCATGGTATGATCGGATCCCTTCTTTATCTTACCGTATCACGTCCAGATATTATGTTTAGTGTATGTATGTGTGCTAGGTTTCAATCGTGCCTTAAGGAATCACACTTAAAATCAGTTAAACACATACTTAGGTACCTTAGTGGTACGTCTAAGTTTGGCATGTGGTATCCTAAGGGTAGTGATTGTTCTTTGGTAGGTTTTTCTGAATCCGACTTTGCCGGTTGCAAAGTGGATAGGAAAAGCACTAGTGGAACTTGTCACTTCTTTTCAAACTCTCTTGTTAGTTGGCATAGCAAAAAGCAAGTTTTGATTGTTTTATCAACTGCGGAGGCGGAGTATATTGCAGCCGGAAATTGTTGTGCCCAAATCTTATGGCTAAAACAACAATTACTTGACTTCAATATCTCTCTTAAACAATTTCCAATTTTGTGTGACAACACTAGTGCAATCAATCTTACCAAAAACCCTATTCTTCATTCACGCACTAAGCATATTGAAATAAGGCATCACTTCCTTAGGGATCATGTAGAGAAAGGTGATGTGGTGTTTGAGCATGTTGATAGTTCGAATCAACTAGCCGACATTTTTACAAAACCACTTGCTACCGATCCTTTATTTTATATCCGTAGGGAACTTGGTGTTCTTGACATCTCAGATAGATATTGATAATCATTGCTTTGTCTTATATTATTGTTTGGCTCAACTCGTCTTGTCACTAACTTCTCTTTTAGCATAGTATTATCTTACTTCTCTTTCACATATACTCGAGGTAATATCCTTCTAAACTTAGTTGTCTCTATTCATCCATGATATCTAATATAATTGTGTGGCTTTGCTTATGTTAGTGTCTTTATCTATTTCTTCTCTTCTTTTGGGTTATAATTGGTTATTTGTCTAATAATCAACATAAAATATGATATTATCATGATTTGATGTGGTTTAAGTGTATTTTAGTGAAAAATTTCATTCAAAATTGTTGGGTCCCAACAGGCCGACTCAAGAGTCGGCTCATGGAACCTCATGAGTCGACCTCTTTGCTATTTTGAGCCGACTCATTTCAAATTTAAATTGAGCCGACTCATTTTAAATTGTGAGTCGGCTCATTGTCGTATCACATGACATTTGGCTGTCTTGAAAAGACGCGCCGACTGCTTTTCTTTGTCCCTAGGTCGGCACATCAAATGCTCCCCATCACTTTTTTACTTTCATTTAATTGTGTTTATGGATTCTTATCATCAAACTCATTAAACTTTCATTTTCTTATCATAATCATCTCATAGTCTCTCAAGTTTATCACAAAACCCTAAAACGCCAAATTTTCTCTCAAAGTTTCAAAGTTCTTCATTCTCAACAATGGCTTCAAGAGCTATAGGGAAAAGGTCACGAGGTTCTGCTTCACAATCATCTCTACCGGTAAATGCTTTGTCTCTTTTTCCATATAATTTGGTTGAGGTTTATAATAAAAAGTTCAAGAATAGGAAAATTGTTCCTCAATATGTGTATTCAAGAACAACTGCAAATCATATGCACATTCCTCACATTGTTGAACTAATGGATTTTCATGGTATCAATCCCTTTCTCTCCTGTCATGAAGATTATAATGATGATTTGGTAAGAATGTTCTATGCTGGTCTGGTTGGGACATTTAAATGTTTTGAATTTAATTTTTGTATGGGCACTAGAATGTTTGTTGTTAATGCTCATGTTTGGAAAGACTTGTTTCACATTGATCCTGAGGAAGCTAGTATTTTGATGACTGATACATCTCAAGTGGAGAACTACACATTTCACTCGGAACTAAATGGTATGCTTAAAGATCCATTCTCTGACTCCATTGTAAATTCTGATTTGTTTCCAAATTCAACCACCACTGGAAAAGTTAAGTCGTTGGATCGTATCCTTCATTGGATTGTGTCACACAATTTACGACCAAAGAAAGGAGGATTTTCTTGTATCAATATGGGTGAATTTCATCTGATATACATTCTTCGGAACAAGGTAAAAATTAACTGGCCACATTATTTCGCTAGTCGTATCTTTGCTCTAAAGGAAAAGAAAGGAGTTGCTATTGCATATCCTTCGATTATTCAGAAGATTATCAACAAAGCGGAACTTGTTAGTAGTGACTTACCCATGGTGTCCGTGTCTGACACAAATTGGTTTCAACAAAAGACACTAAGTCTTATGGGTCACATATGGGATTCTAAAGAAAAACGATATATGTTTCTGTTAAGAGGTGATTTTAATCAAGAGTTGGAAGAAAATTCTGAAGGGGATGATCTTGAGGATCAAAATGAACCAAATGTTCCAAATGAAGAATTGCCCACTGACAACGAAGAATGGAATGTCATTCCATCTACTGCTTCTGCCTCCTATGCAAATCAAGGATGGGGTGAGTGGCAATACACCGGCTGGACAAACACTGCAGCTCATTTTTCTCCTCCATCTCCTCCTCCGTCTCAAATGCATCAAGATGATCCGTCCAACATCATGGCTCTGCTTCAGAATATGCAACTTCAACAGGAAGCCTACTACATAAATCAAACTGAAAGATACTAGGAATTAGAACGACGCTTAAATGAGCAAGACACAGCTTTTGTTGCTTATGTTTCCGTTCAAGACACTCGGTATACCGCACTGCAAGATCATTTGGCTGCTCAAGACACTGCGTTCAACTCTCTCAATATCAGTTTTCTTCAATTTACCAAAACTGATATGGATGACTCGTAACCTATCACTTACCATCGTTGTTATCCATCCACTCGAGATCAACCCCCAAGCTTGAGAGAATCATTGCATCATTTTTTTATGAGTGTACTTATGAATAATGTTGTTTATGGTTTGTTTATGTATGAATTCATCTTTCCTTTATTTTTATTTTTTTTCCCTTGTTTATTGTCGAATTTTTTTCACGTTCTTCCAAATTGTGTGTTTGTGAATGCGTGTGATTATTGCAATTGGTATCTCATATTGAACTTATGTTTTTCATGCTATTTCCATTGGTTGATTACTCATAAGTATCTTTTTCTTTTTGATGTTGTCAAAAGGGGAGATGATATTGATAGCATATAGATCGTGTCGTGTTTGTAGCATACAGTCAGGGAGAGCTTAGTAACATATGGCGATTGATTCATCAAGTTTTTGTCATCATAAAAAAGGGGGAGTTTGTGAGACATGGCATGAATTTTAATGTGTCAAAAACTTGGCATGATTGAAAGTATGAGTGGTTCTCAAAAAAAAATAAAGAAATGACATTTTTGTGAAAATGAATTGAATGAGCTGACTCAAATTCCACAATGAGCTGACTCATTCAGTGTGGTTGGTGCCCAAAACACGCGGGTCCCAACAGGCTGCCTGAGGCCAAATTTTGGCCGGCTCATTGGGTATGGATGAGCCGGCTCAAACTCCTTCATGAGCCGACTCATCAAAGTGTTTTCTTTTCTTAATGTGTGCGGGTCTCAACAGGCTGACTCTCTGTTATTTTTGGCCGACTCACCCAACAATTTGAGTCGGCTCATTTTGTGATTTGAGCAGGCTCATTCCTGTGTTGTCTATTTTTTCATTTATTTTTCTTTCTATTTTTATGACATTTACTAACCAATATAAATAGTTGGTTTCATTTCATTTGAGAGGTTAACAAGAAAAGTGAAAGATATACACACTTCCCTCTTCACCTTCTTTCTTCTTGCATCCATCAACAATCACACACAATAATCTTTGTTGATTAAGGTGCTAGCTTCGAAGATAACGTTAAATCGTGAATTAGTGTTTCAGATTGGGTCTAGAGAGTGTGGGTTTTTCTTGGAAAAATCTAAAGGGTTTTCTCCTCCAAGATCTTAGAAGATTTGGGGGGTTTTTGCACACAACTATCATTCGTAGATTCATCAGAGTGAGGTAGATTGAAGATCAAGTGGATCGTTCTTTCATATCACGGTAGACGGAGGATTGCGAAGATCTTTGTGGATTCACAAGTGTTGAAGAAACTCATTCATGCTCAAAGTTTGGAGGATCGTAAATCCTTGCAAGAAGGGAGCAATTAATCGGAGGCTTTCTCGACACGCTTGAAGGACTTAATTCAACATTGAATCAAGGGACAAGAAGAAGATTTGACAGCACACTCAACACGAATTGGTTTGTTGGTTCATTTATTTTCTTCTTGTAAATCAATTTAATAAAATTGCCCAATTCGATTGTGAATTGGGGGCAAAGTACTCCAAGCGAGGACGACGAAGGAACTGCCTAAACAAATTCCTTGTGTTCTTTACTATTCTCGCATTTTACTTTTGCTCATTTTGATTTTGTGTGCTCTAAAATTCTGGTGTATCCAAGTAGTGCACTCAAGGTGTTTGAAAAATTGTCATACTCAAAAGTGATAACTACATTGTGTAAAATTCTGCACTACTTGATACAACAAAATTATACTTTGGTTTTTGCACACCAAGTGTTTGTCAAAAAGTCAAACCACACCAAATCAATTTGCTTGTGCTTATTTTCTTACTCTATATCATTGTTAAGAATAGTTTTATCAAGTGAATCATTTGTGAAGTATTAATTCTTCTAGTCATCATTCCATTTCCATTTGGTTTTAGCGTATATCTGATCTTCGGTGACTTCAATTTTAACTAGATGATTTTCCGGGAAACTTCCACAATATTTTTTCAATTAATTTTTGAAAAGTAATTTTTGTAAAAGGGATCTATTCAAGCCCCCTTCTAGATCCGCGCTATCGTCTAACAAGAAAAACTTACCAAATTCAGCCTATACCTGCAACTCGATTTTCCAACATCATTTCAACAAAACAATACAACAACGATCAACTATTAAACCACCCAACTTACCCCGACGATTTTCGTTAAATTCCGGGCAACTAAGTTTTTCGCCTAATTTGGCTAAACCGACTAAACCAATATTGTTTTAACAGTTTTCGATAAAATACGAACACTTTACTAAATTCTATCACAAGCTAAATTTTGATAATTTCCTACTGTCTTAGAAATATGGACTTCACCCTGTTTTTCTGTTAAAATCATTTTGTTGGTATCACACCTGATATACATAAGAACTACTATATTACACCCTCATTCCTACTTATTAACTTATAATTCATTTAATCATTATAATCATCATATTATTTGTTATGGTACTACTTGTTCATTCATGAAAAATAATATAAATAACATATGAGTTGGATTAAGATATTAACGTGGTACAACAAACAACACCAAGTAGTTCTTCCCAACTATGGGTGGCGTACGCCATCCTTCACCCCACACATGCATGGAGTTCACCATGTCCTCCCTTTCACAATGGATGGCGTTCGCAATCCCCCGACACACACCAGATGGCGTTCGCCATCTACTCTGGTGACTTCCCGTCACATGTTTTTCTTCGTTTTGGGTGATTCGCTTCACCCATACTTCTACGTATTTGGTGTTTCGTCCCAGAACTAATATTTTTCTTTTCCAGAATTACACGACTTTACAACAACATACCAGAATCAACATTTATGAAATCACCTTTTATATAAATCAACTCAATAATAACTTTATCATTACCGATAAATCAACAATTACTCAAGAACATATTATCACAACAACCTCAACATTTCACAGCAATACACAAGACTACCCAATCCTAATATCAATTATCATACCTGGTTATAGAGATTGAAATCACCCTTACCTTGGATTAAAGGAAGCTCTACTCGATTGAATTCCTAAAAAAATCGCTCCGATTGCAAATTTTCTCCCTCAGCTTCTTCTCTCACGATCGTGTTATGTTTTTCCTCTAAATTCCACGTTCTGACAAAACAACCTAACTTCTATTTCTTTTATTTTCTTTTTTGACCAAATATTATAATTATTCTATTAATTAAACTAATGGGCCTAAGCAAATTCACCCCTCTAATTTCTAATTCAGACACAATTTCTAGCCCACTAACCAACCCACCCCAACTACAATAATATTAATTCTAATATTAATTCTACAACTTTCCGACTTTATAATTCGACTTAACGACTTAATTCCCGCGCCACCAAAATCGACCGAATAACACAAATTAATAATTAAATATTCATTTAAATAAATAATGAAATATTTGGGCGTTACACTACCCCTTTGGAGAAAGTTCTTACTCATGCCTTGTTGAGTCTCAATGAGAGTGAATAAAATGAGATTGAAAAGTGCTTAAGACAACTCGAGGCATTGGAGGAAATCCCACCTTCAAAAGAATCAGAAGAAGAGGTGAAAAAAGAGCAGTTGGAAGAAACAAAAATTGAGTTGAAAATGTTACCTCAAAATTTAAAGTATGTATTTCTTGATGAGGAGGGTCACAAACCTGTAGTGATAAGCAATGACCTAACCACGAAGGAGGAAGAAAAATTAATTATTTTATTTAAAAATTCAAAAGGCTATGGGTTGGACTCTTTCTAATTTTAAATGAATAAGTCCATCCTATTAAATGCATTGAATCTTAATGGAGGATGATTTTAAACTGGTAGCTCAATCGCAACGCCGCTTAAATCCTATTATGAAAGAATTGGTTAGGAAGGGGTGGTGAAAATGCTCTGAGCCGGAATGGTTTATCCTATTTCACATAGTCTTTGGGTTAGCCCAATGTAAATGGTACCAAATAAAGGTAGAATGATTGTAATTCAGAACGATAAGAATGACTTAATTCCAACAAGAACTGTGACAGGATGCAGGATGTGTATCGACTACCGTAGGCTAAACAAGGATACGAGGAAAGATTATGTTCTCGTACCTTTCATGGATAAATTTTTTGAAATATTATTTGGTCAGAAATTCTATTGCTTTTGGATGGTTATTCGGGTTATAATCAAATTATTTTTAACCCAAAGGATCATGAGAAAACGACTTTTACTTGTCCTTTTGGAGTCTTTGCTTATCGGAGGATGCCATTTGGCTTGTGCAATACGCCAACTACTTTTCAAAGGTGAATGCAAGAAATCTTTTCTGACTTAATTGAAAAGACCATTGAAGTATTCATGGATGAGTTTTTTGGTGTTTGGTTCGTCATTTAATCTTTGTTTGAGAAATCTGGATGTTGTTTTTGAGCGGTGTTTGAAAACTAATCTGGTGCTCAATTGGAAAAAATGCAACTTCATGGTAACAAAAGGAATTTTGCTTGGCCATAAAGTTTATGCAAGGGGCCTTGAAGTTGATCAATATAAAGTGGAAGTTATGAAAAATCTACACCACCCTTGAATGTGAAAGGAATTAGAAGCTTCCTTGGTCATGCCAGATTTTATGGATATTCATTAAAGACTTCGCAAAGATTTCAAAGCCTTTGAGTAATTTTCTCAACAAAGATAAGTATTTTGAATTTGATGACTATTGTATGATTTCTTTTAATTCTTTAAAAGAAAGATTGACTACCACACCCATAATCTTATCTCCCAATTGGAAACTTAGTTTTGAACTTATATGTGATGCTAGTGATTATGTTGTTGGTGCGATGCTTGGTCAATGTATGAATTTTTTCATGAGATACACTATGCGAGCAAACTTTTGAATGAAGCTCAAATTAATTATGCAACAACATAAAAAGAACTTCTTGCTATAGTGTATGCATTGGAAAAATCTAGGTCTTATACCTTATTGGTTCTAAAGTAGTTGTATACACAGACCATACGACGATAAAGTATTTGCTAACCAAACTAGATTCTAAGAAAAAATTATTAGATTGATTGTTTTGTTGCAAGAATTTAATCTTAAAATTCGTGACAAAAAGGGATCCAAGAATTTGGTTGTAGATCACTTATCTCTCCTGGTAAATATGGATGTAACTAAAAAGTAATTTGAAATGAACGAACAATTCTCGGATGAAAAGTTGTTTTTGGTTCAAGTTAGGCCTTGGTTTGCCGATATTGCTAACTACAAAGCAGTAGGAGTAATTCCAAAAGGTCTAACATGGAATCAAGAAAAAAATTGTATGATGTCAAATATTTTGTTTGGGATGATATGTATTTGTTCAAACTTGGAACATACACCTTTTTGAGAAGGTGTGTTACAATTGACGAATCAAAAGCATTCTTTCGAATTGTCATAAATCACCTTACGATGGTAATTTTATGGATTAATAACGACAACTAAAGTCCTTCAATCGGGATTTTATCGGCCTTCTTTGTTTAAAGACACACATGTGCATGCATAAAGTTGTGACAATAGCCAAAGGAATGGAGGAATTACAAAAAATAATGAAATGTCGTTACAAGGTCTTTTGGAGGTATAAGTTTTTTATTATTTGGGAATTGATTTTGTTGGTCCATTTCCAACCTAATTTTCTTGTGAGTACATTTTAGTCGTTGTGGACAATGTGTCTAATTGGGTGGAAGCAATATCTTGTGCGAAGGACGATGGTAAAACCGTGATAAAATTCCTAAAGAAAAACATTTTTTCCAGATTCAGTACACCTAGAGTGTTGATTAGTGATGACAATGCTCTGTTAGAAAAAGCTTTGGAGCATTATGGTGTGAAGCACAAAGTCGCTACACCATACCATCCTTAAGCTAATGGTCAGAAGGAGGTATCGAATCGAGAAGTCATGAAAATTGTGTCTTCATCTAGGAAGGATTTGGCACAAAACTTGATGACGCTTTATGGACCTATCAAACCGCATTCAAAACCCTGATAGGGCTCAAACCTTTTAATATGATCTACGGTAAAACTTGTCATTTGTCAGTAGAATTAGAGCATAAGGCTTTTTGGGCCTTAAAATTTGTGAACTTTGATCATCCTCTGAGTGGTGAAAAGAGGAAAACGTAACTTCATGAATTGAATGAATTATGACTTCAAGCTTATGACTCCAACAAGCTCTATAAAGCAAAGGTGAAGAAATATCATGACAAGAACATAATAATGAACTGTTTTTTTTTCAAATCAACAACAACGTATACTCTGTTGTTTTATTTATTAAAACAAAAATAAAATGAATGAATCATATTAACTTAAAATTTTAGTTTAATTAAAAAACATTTATATCAAATAATTTTTTTTATAAGCAAGATGTATTGATACTGAGAACTAAGGGTTCTCGAATCTGCTTACAAAACGAGGCAAAACTCGGAAGAGAAAAATACACTACACTTAAACCTTAAGATAAATAATACAAAGGAAATTTGCAAAATTCATAAAAGTTACAATTGGGTGAGTAATCTTCCCGATGAACGACCATCTCCAAACCAAAGCTTTAATGCCCCAAACCGCATCCAAAATATTCCAAGAATCATTTCTAAAAATAATTGCATTCCTTAAAAGCCTTAAGTACAAACAAGTTGCAAGCCAAACACACACTTCCTTTCCTTTCTTCACCTTATTCTTCAAAACAAAATCTCTCCACTATAAAAATCTCTGTTTAATATTATTAGATTCAAATTCTACCATTCCAACCCACTCCACCATTTTCCTCCAAACCAATTTGGACACACCACACAACAAGAATAAATGATCAACCGTTTCCGAAGAGTTACCACAAAAAACGCAAGAAAGGTTACCATTATCGAAAGAACACCCTCTAAAAGATAAGGAATACTTTGTCGAGATTCTATTTAGAAAACACCTCCAACCAAAGCATTTTACCTTAAAAGGGACCTCCGAAATCCAAATAAATTTGAACGCCTCAAAGCAAACAACTAAATGGCCAAGAGGAATTCTAAAAATAACGGAAATTTCCCGGAAGCTCCCTACCGAAAAGACCACCCCCGGGGCTGCCATCCACGAAACCGAGTCAAAATTATCGGGTTCCGGATGAACAGCAAGAAGCAAGCTATAAAGAGGCGTCTTCTCCCTTTCCACCATAACGAAATTCGGCCCGATACCAACTCCGGTACTCTCAATACAAAAGAACCCCAAACCCAAAGACCATCGCACCAACCTCCCATACAAGTCACCGAAACTTCTTTAAGCGAAGATGCATTAAATAAATTCAAGAATTTATCCTTAAGACAAAAATCGTCAATCCAAAAAGAATGCCAAAAAGAAATAGAAAAACCATTCCCTAAAGAGAAAAAACAATTCGGAACAAAAACATCTTGAGGGAATAAATTACCTAGCTTCAAAATCTACCTCCACCAAAAAGAAGAACGCCTTGAATTAGGATAAATTATTTCCGGACTCACCATCTTCAAAAAAATATCACCATAACGCGCCTTTAAAACTTGTAACCAAAGAGTATTATTTTCCACCAAAATCACCCACTTCCATTTATGAAGGAGCGCCACATTAAAATCATCAATCCTACGAAGACCAAGGCCACCACTCTCCAACGGAAGACAAACCTCATTCCAACTCACCCAATAAATACATTTTTTCCCTCTGAACCACTCCAAAAAAAATTACTTTGAATCAAAGTAATCTTCTTAACAACTTTCACCGGAGCTTTATAAAAAGAAAGCAAAAAGATTGAAAGACTAGAAACAATTTATTTAATATAATTAAATAACTAACTAGATTATATTAACTAATTTAAATTAATTTTGATAACAAATGCAGTTTAACTATAAAGGTTGCATATGAATTCAAATAAAATACTGAAACTAATATAACATAAAGATTTTAATATTAATTATAATATTGATTTAATTAATTAAAAATAAAATAAATATTGATTAATACTATTTTTAAAATAAATTATCTTTATTAAATAATTATTAAATACCTAAATTATTTATTAAATTATTATTATTTTAATTAAATGATCTTTTAATATTTAAAAATAGTTGTTAAATATTATAATGTAAATGATATAAAGTTGTGTATTGAGTATTTTTTTATTTAAGAGTAATTTTGACATTTTAAAAATAATAAGATTTTTTTAATAAACAATTTGCATCGGGATTCGATTTTTCTTCTATATCTATTATATTTCTCTTATAACAAACAATATATCAAATCCACCTCTATTTCTCGTATCTTTCTCTATTCTCATTTTCATCTCATAGTCAATCACATCCCTAAGGAGCATCTCTTTATTTTCTAAAATTCCTTAAAATATTTTTAAGGCATAACTAATTGATTAGAGAATTATGTGAAAAATTAGAAGTTGTGGAAAATTAGAAGTTGTTTTACAACTAAATAATCTATTAGCCTTAAAGCTATAATCGATTATCTTTTTAATTTGGCAATCGATTGTTTATTTTTTGAGCCACATTTTTTCTCATATAAAGGTCTCTCCTTGTTCGAAATCACATAAGAGTTCAGAGTTTTCTATTTTTTTTACTATTTTATTACTCTCCTTCTCTCTCTTTAATATTATTCTTTCACTAAAATTGTGTTAGTGCATTATGAGTGAAAACTACTTTTTAGAAAAGTTTTGTAATGGTGTTGTACCTTGTTTGTTTATTTCAAGAGTATGATTCTCTTGAAGGTTCTTGTTTTGGTTCTTGAGATAACCCAATGGTAATCTTTATTTGGTTTTAGAACTCAACCCGATAAAAGTTTTGTTTGGTATTGAGATTAGTTGATAAAATCTTTACTCAGTATGTGAGCTCATCCTGTGTAAAAGTTCTTCTTTGATTGAGGGATAAACCATTGTAAAATCTCTTGATTTTCTTGTAACTAAGATACGTGGCATAACCTGTAAAATCTCAAGTGATTATTAAAACTCTCAAGAAGATCTCTTTGAGAGAGAATTAAATCAACATTCAACAAACTCTATAAATTTTAGTGTCATATCTATAACTCTATCTCTTTATTTTTGATCATTTACTTTATTGTTTTTAATTTTTTCCATTTCTTTTTCATGTGTTATTTCAATACTAACACAAATTGAGGTCTTAAATAAATAATTTCTTTAAGTAAATAATTTTTCAAATTAATAACGATTTTTAAGTCCAAACCTCTGTTGTCTGACTTTCTGCGTACGATCAAGACTCCAATGAATAGCCTTCGGGCCACCACCACAAACATCTAGACTTTGTCGCCGCCAAGTACCTTGTTTGACATCCGTTGAGCGAATCTAGAATCCTCAATCCACTTCCATTCCCTTCTACTTTCTGACATTTTAATATCTGATAATTTCAAAGTATGTTTTTCTTCTCACCATTACATAAGATTTATTATTCTTCAAAGAAGGTTTGGAGCTGCTAGATTTGAGTATTTGTGGTGGCGAGACGTAATGAAGATATGTGATTTCTTTCGTGGCAGGTGTTTCTCATACCATCTTTCATGTAATTGTAAGTTTGGAACTGGTGTGGGCATCTCGCATGGCCGTTGGTTTGGTGATATTCCTCTGAAATTGTTGTAGCATGGGTTGTTTGCGTACATGGAACTTAAACTAGAAGCAGTTTCAGACTTGGGTTGCTGCTGGATTCATAATAGGTGGCATTGGGAACTAGCTAGGTTGTACCAGGGGCAGTCTGTGGATGTGTGTGGTGAGTTGGTTGCGCTGCATCAACTCCTTTTTTTTTGCGTGAATCTGGTAATGGGAGTGTCAAGCCGCTTCATTTGGATTTCGGGCTGCATAGATTATTTCTCGGTTAGAAGTTGCTATAAGTTGTTGTTGGATTTCTCGGTGGAATTGGAGACTAAGATTAGTCCCAAGGCTACTCTGAAAATTGTTTGGCGTACTAAAGTTTCGTTGAAGATTAGAGCTTTTATTGAGTGATAGTGGATTGCGAGCATGAATGAGAATGCAGCCATGGAAATGGTGCATCTCAAGGTAGAAGAAGAAGAAGACTAAGTTTTGCCACAGGAGAGAATGTATCTAGAAAATCCACACCAACTTATTATGTGAAGCCTTGAGCCACTAAGCATGCCTTATACCTATCAAGGGATCCATCAGCCCTATACTTGACTTTATATATCCATCTGCAACCCACAATTTTTTTTCTAGGTGGAAGAGATTCAACAAACCAAGTGTTATTGGCTTCTAAAGCATCAATTTCTTCAGACATTGCAAGTCTCCATTTGGGATCAAAAACAACATGGTGATAGAAAGAAGGCTCATATATGGTGGAGACTTGATTGATGAATTGATGATAGGAAGGATGAAGCTTGTCATAGGATAAGTGCCTTTGAATAACATATTGAACATTACACTGAAAATCCTGTAAATAAGATGGAGGTATATGTTGTCTAACTGACCTTCTAGAGCAGGACTTTGTTCACCAGATATGATATTGTCACCTTGATTTTGTCCATCATGTAACAACAAGTTATCAGCAGGTAAAGGTAATTCTTGGGTATTGGTTAAAGGTGTGGTAGTATTGGTGTTCTCACTTGCTAAAGGAGGGTCATGCATATTATTTTGAGGTACTATGGGAACCAAAGGATCAAAAGAAGAAGCATGGTCATTAACTGTTTGAGGAAGTACAATGTCAAAAAACAATCTGGTTTGAGATTTGTGTCTTGGAATGTGTGAAAAGGGAAAATGGACTCATGAAAGATAACATCTCTAGCGATGATGACCTTTTTGGACTCAAGACACAATAGTTTATATCCTTTGGTACTAGGGAGATATCCAAGCAATATACAAGGGAGAGCACGAGGAGTGAACTTATGTCTATATGCAGGAATTGTAGAGGCAAAACACAGACATCCAAACACTCTTAAAGCAACATAATCAGGAAGTTTACCATGAAGCAACTCAAAAGGAGATTGATTGTTCAGGCCAGGTGATGGTGTCCTATTTATCAAATAAGCACTTGTAGTAACACAATCACCCCAAAACTGGATTGGCACTTTGGATTGGAACAATAAAGCTCTAGCAACATTGAGTAAATGCTGATGCTTTCTCTCTACTACAAAATTTTGGCGTGGCCTATGAGGACAAGAAAATTGGTGTATGGCTCCCTCTGTAACACCCTTCTACCCCAAAACAAAATATTTAAATAATATCAGAGTAATCATCTAAAAAGGGTATCACATATCATCATAATTCAACACAAACAGTGTCTTATCCCGTAACATGGGTTAATCAACATCAAGAATATCAAAAATCATTTCGCAGCGGAATTTAAACTTCATAATTCAAAACTTCATAAACATAATTTTCACCATCCTGAATTTAACATCATAAAATGGAAAACATTTATCCAAATAACAACATAACTGCAAACAGTTTAACAGAAGAAAACCCATCCCAGTGTTACATGACACAGAGCAGGACACATACACCAGAACCACTTCTAAGGAACACTAAAGCACGCTCTGAGACTCATGAATTACTCCTATTGCACTGCAGGACTATTCTTCGACATCTGCAAGTTACCCACGAAGGAGGCAACATTTCCAAGCAAGAGAAGAGAGTAATCATAATAGATCATAAACGTACCAGAATATAGAATCATAAATAAATTAGTACAACATATCATGACATCATCAAATATAAAATTCAGCAACAACCACAACACGATCATGAAATCAAGCAACACCAACACAGTCATGAAATTCATCCAGAATATGCAATTCTAACATCCTGATATGCAATATGTATGTGGTACCATTTTCATCGTGAGATGGATACATGACCATCAACCCTCCACAAAGGAGCACATCGTAAATCATCGAGACACTTCAATCCACACAATGGGATTGAAGAAAATAAATAGGCCGAAGCCCCATCGTGAATGTTATGAAATGCAATGATGCGCTACATCGTAAAATTCATCAAAATAATTTGCATCATTCATTTCACATCAGCAAACCAATCACCAAACAATCATATATATCATCATGACATTACACCCAGAAAACTGGTTCTATAACCACTCTGACACATCAAGAGTTGACCCGTACCCGGTAAATTATGAGGTAAATACAAGGTTGTTTCATAAATTCATTTATCAAAACTATTGCATTTTTCTCATTTTTATTCATCAAAATAAAGTTCAGTTTATGCTCTTTCCGACACTTCAAACGGAATGCGAAACGGACTTACGGTTTGAAAGTTATGGATTTTTAAAGAAATAAAATTTGTCATCCAAACAGTGTTAACCGGTTAACCCATAGTGTTAACCGGTTAACGCCTGCAAAACCTCAGAAAACACTCAAAATTTTCAATGTTTAACCGGTTAACCCATAGAGTTAACCGGTTAACACACGTTTTCCAGCAATTCTCTGCTATACAATTTCAGACTGTTCCAACACCAAAAACCCCCAAATCCCATTACGGGTTTCACATCAAAAGACTCAAAAACCATCCAAAAACATCAATCAAACATCAACAACATCAAGATAACAATTATACCAACAAATATATGATTATAACTCATTCTAATCACTCTAATTCATCAAGACTTCTCTCATAAACTCCACCTAAATCAAAAACCCCTAAAACTCATAAATTCATACCATCATAATCTATTCCTATTCCAATTCCTACACATTTATCATAGATTATAAAAACTCTCCATACCTTAGAGAATTTCTTCGCTTTACACTCTTCTCTGGGGTTCTCCACAACCTCCTGACTCTGAGCTTCCTCTTCCTCTCCCTTTTTCCTTCAGAGCACCTCTTTTCCCAAAAACACGATAATTTTAGAAAACTAATCGTATTCCCCTCTTTGGATACATTATCCCAGTTTAGTCTTTTCCCATCTTACCCTCATAATTTTCACAAAAGGACCTCCTTACCCTTTTCTTTAATATATTTAGTAATAATAATAAAATAGCATAATAAAACACTATTTATCCTTATTATATAAAAATACTCATTTTCTCCAAAATTCTCAAATTAATCCAAACTCTCCAATTTTTTTTTCTAAATTAATTAAATAAATGACTAAATAATTAAATTTAGATTTTCGGGGTGTTACACCCTCTGCTTGCAAGAAATCACCCAGCTGTAATTCCTTAGGATTATCACTGTGAATTCGTTTAACAAATGCATTAAACTGAGTATTGACATTGTCGTACCTCAAAAAATACGATCCTAAAACAAAAACAACAGAGCCGCCACCTAATTCTATTTATTCTACGAGAGAAAAGGGAGATATAGATACAACCTAAATGAAGGATAAGAAATGGTTCACGAAACCAAATTCTAAGTTCGGGAGTCGGTTACGCAAGGGGAAGGTATTAGCACCCCTCACGTCCGTTGTACTCAACGGGAACCTCTTAGCTAATTATGCGATTAAATGTTTGATCTTAAGTCTATGTCTTCTAAATGATTATTACTATGTTTGTTCTTAAAGTTTTAGATTATTGTTATTACGACGGAGAAAGGATTAAATTTTTAAACAGAGAAATAGTTAAATTTTTTATTAGGGTGCTCGCGAAGGATTAAAATCCCCGTGCCTACGTATTCCCTTGTGCAATGGGAAAGTCAGAGCTTCGTAGTTCGTGCCACTACGGTTTGCAATTTTTATTGAACGATTGTTTGAAATGCATTCTACTGTTAAGCATTGGCTTATACTCGCGGTGGAGGCTGAAGCGCTAGCTTGTTCGAGAGATAGAATGATTTAAACAATATTAGTTTTAGAGAAAAGGTGTTTGATTTTGGTTAAGATGTTTTAAACGAAAGGGCGAATGAACCATCGCGTGGAGCTAGCCCAGTTGCGGTCCAATCCAGAACGTGCGGAATGCTAGACTCCGGAATTCTGTCTTTCGATAATTAATTATAAAAATGAGTTTAAATATGTTGGTATACGAATGATGATTGAACCATCGCGTGAGGCTAGCCCATTTGCGGTTCAATCCAGAACGTGCGGAATGCTAGACTCCGGAGTTCTGTTTTCGTAATTAATTTGATAAATAATTTGAATATTTTAATATACGAATGGTGATTGAACCCTCGCGTGGGGCTAGCCCATTTGCGGTTCAATCCAGAACGTGCGGAATGCTAGACTCCGGAGTTCCTTTTTCGTAATTAATTAATAAATTAAATAATTGTTTTTAGATGTTTTAGAATCGATGTTTTGAATAACGAAGGACTGAACGAACAATACGCGTGGGGCTAGCCCATTTGTAGTTCGTTCTAGAACGTGCGGAGTGCTAGACTCCGGAGCTCTATTCCTTGTTAAATTATTTGAGACGTGCAATAAGTCGTGCAGACGGCGATCACTTGGTAATCGACTTACGTGTGTGCGAAGTGTAGGCGAGATTTGTTTACTTGGTGTTGAACCAAGAAGTTGTTATTTATTTTTATTATTCTTAAGGTAAACGTATTTGCTTATATATTTTTATATAGTTGTGATTAAAAAAAATGAATAAATAAATAAATAAATCCGTAGAAACGAAACAAAGTAAGTAAAAAAATGATTCTACCATGTAAGACTGACAACAATTATCAAGCATATCCCAAAGTATATCACAACATAGATAAAAATAGGATTATTCAATAAAATAAAATGAACAAACAAATTTATCCATAAAAATAAGTAAATGAAGTTTATCATAATCAAATAATATAAATAAATGACAAACAAAGTTAATAACCTAAAAATTAAATAGACAAAACTAAAAAAAATAAATTAAAAAAATGAATAACAGGGCCAGGAACAGTTAAAATAGGGGTGCGTTTAATAAAAAGGTGGCCCAGCTGGCAAATGGGGGGAAACCGGTCGGGTTGGGTCTGACCCGGGCCCGGTTCGGTTTAGAGTGTATGAAAAGGGAGTGAAACCCTAAAAAAGGGAAACGGCCGCTGTGCTTTCTTCCTCAGAATTCAAAACGTACAAACATCAACTCACCGTCAGAAATCAAAGCGATCCCTCACTCCAATCCCTCTTCCGTGAATCGCAATCTCATTTTCCGTCTAATTCTTATAAAGAAACATCAATATATCAACCCATCGATTAACAATCAAACCAAAAAAACAAATATCCAACACAGGATGCCAAAATCCCAAACCATGAACCCTAGAAATCTCTACAATGGAGCGCGACTCAAGTGCACTAAACACAAAGATTTCAGAAAATGAATGCAGATCAACGCACGAACAAACAACAAGATTCGCAAATTCAGTGTGCAGATGGAAAATATTTATCTAAACAAGCCAAAATAAAACGGGGTCAATCAAACAAATAAGGGGTCAAAGTTTAAAGAAGTCACCCAACAAAGTCCAAGGTATGTGCGATAATCTTCTTCTGAAAAAAACTAAACCGCCCCTTATTGTCCTCCTTCCTGTTCTGATGCTTCTTCTGCGCATTTTGGTGTTGCTGTGATGATTGTGAAGCCAGGATGGGTGGTGTGAGGGTTTGTTGTGTGGTGGCGGCGGAGAACAGGTGGTGATGATGGTGTCCGCGAACCTTGAATGAAGGTCGATGGTTTGAATTGTGGTTTCGCAGGCGGTGTGAGTTGAAGGTTCGAAATTTTTGTTTAAACTTTCTGGTTTTTCTATAATTTCTCTATGGCTGCTTTTGGCTGTGTTCTGGTTTTTTTGATTTTTCTGGATTTTAATCGTCCCTTCACTGATTTCCAGCCCCCTCTTTATAAACTGATATCTTTAGGGTTTTTCATCTGTCTCTTTTTTGAATTGAAAACTTGAGGACCAGTTCAAGATATCAGCTTGTCTTGTACTAATGAGAGGTTTTTTTTCAGTTTGTAGGTTTGCTGTGGTGGTCAAGAGATCTTTTCACCATCTGGGATAAGCTGAGATGCAAGGCCCTGGGCTACAGATTTCAGAGCCTATTTCGATGTTCTGTTGTGGGCTTATGGAGAGATAAAAAGACAGTCTGCAAACCTGCTCTGTAGCATGTCTGAAATTGGCATAGCAGGTCTGCTGTGGAGAAATGACCTCTTCTATTCTAGTGTAAGAAATAGAACAGCATTTTTGGTTGTAGGCTCAAAGTTCTAAATTGGTGTTTTACTTTGAAATTGCAGCAGGGTAATAGTGGGACAGGAGGGTTTGAAAACCGCAGCAGGCATGCTGTTGGCCTCCTACTTTTTGTCTTTTGGTGTGAACTTGGGCGATGCCAAATGAGTTATGGTTTTGCTTCTTACTGCCTTTGCTCTTCCTGCTGTCATCTTCTGCTATTTGAAACTTTTCCTTCTTTTTATTATATTTCTCTCTAAAACAACATCAGGCTAATATTCATAATTTGGGAAACTTTGTGTAGACTATGGTGCAGGCTATGGTGCAGGGAGTGTTTGAAAACACAGCAGGCTTGCCAGTTGTATTCGAAAGTTACCTGGTATGAAACATGATTCCTTGAGCTTGGTCATTGTTATGTTATGACCATCTTTAAAAATAAGAAAAATTTGTTATGTTTCTTGCAGATGGATGATAACGGTGCACCGCGCCCGTCGGGATGAAAAGAAACTACGGCTAGGAGAATTCTCACAAGCGGGACCTTTTTCGTTGCGGTTTACTCAAATCTAGACATGACACTCATGACTGTAGACCCTGATTAGACCTTGGGATTGTTTCTTTTTTTTTTATTTTTAAATGTATATCATGTAAAAATCCAATTTTGAAACTCTTTATGTACTGATGTACCCTTTGGAAATTAAGTTTTTGCAACATTTGAGTTTTAAATGTCTAGTACACCTTTTCCAATTCCAATTGCTTGCTGTTTGATTTCCCCCCTTTACAATACTCACGTGGAACCTTCACAACAAACCTTGATTGTGAATTCTTTTACCAAGGAATCATGCACTTCCACAATGAACAAGTGGCTACCATCATATGGCCTATATGCTAATTATTCCGCAAATCCTTTGAGACATGAATTGATGTTAATGAGATGTCAAATTGAGGACCAAAACCTAATTGATGGCCTAAAATTCCATTTGAAATATGACTTGGAATGAGACTTGAAAAGTGACCAAAACAATGAAAACTTAAAATGTGAAATGAGTATTGAAAATGACACTTAAAATGGAAATTGAAATTGGAATTGAAAATTAGAAATATAATTGGAATTTGAAATTTGGATATAGCAAGAAATAGAAATAAAAATTTAAAAATTGAGATGGAAATTGAAAAATGAACTTAGAATGAGACTTGAAATGAATAATAATAAAAAAAATGGATTGAAAATTAGAAACGAAAGTTGAAATTAAAATAAAAACTTGAAAGTGATCCTAGATAAAAAAGAAATAGGAAATAAAAATATATAGACAAAACAAAATAAATTAGAACTAAATAAAATTGAAAAACCAAGTAAATTAGAATTAACTTTAGGAATAAAACTTGACAGTTAAAAACTTGTTACAAAATCTAAAATGACTTGAATGGACCAAGATGTATTAATGATGATATGAACGTATGAATAATAAATAAATAAAAAATTAGGGGTAAAATTTGGGGTGTGACAGTTGCCCCTATTTAAATAATTTCACCAGATGGCACGAGGAATGTTAATCCTCATAAAATCGGGGTGAAAGATATTTAAATATAGAAATAACCGAAAATTTTGCCCCTAAACACAATGACATGCTACAAACTTATGAGGGATTCTTGCTGGAGATATGATGTGCAAGATGCCATGAAACCTATCACACTGATTTTTTAATGATGAATATGATGGGTATGGTATGCGGGATACGATGCAGACAACTGGTAATGGTGATCCACAAAATGAAGACAAAGGGTGGAGATTCATTGGGGATAACAATATGCTGGGGATGACAAGACGAAAACGGGATGTATTCAAAGTGATAATACAGCAGGTTCAAGTGTAACTGCTGGCACTAAGAATGACGAGACGGAAAACAAAACGCAAGATTAAAGACAGACTGTCGGGAAAGATGAGTTAGCAAGTTTAAAGTGATTGTTGGGGATATCAATACAGCGATTCGGTGATTGAGAAAGATAGAAATGATCTCGACTCGGCAGCCAGGAGAACCAAATAGCAGACACTGACACAGCAGTCAGGAATAAACAAACGTTGACATGGTGATCGAGAAATAAAATAACAGACATCGACGCGGTGGTCAGGAAAATAAAAGACAGGTATCGACACGGTGTTCAGGAAATAAAATAACAGGTAGTGACACGGTGGTCAGGAAATAAAATAACAGGTAGTGACACAGTGGTCTGGAAATAAAATAATAGGTAGTGACACGGTGGTCTGGAAATAAAATAACAGATAGAGACGCGGTGGTCTGGAAAAAATAACAGGCAAAGACGCGGTGTTCTGGAAATAAAATGACAGGCAAAGACGCGGTGGTCTGGAAATAAAATAACAGACATCGACTCGGTGGTCGTGAAATAAATTAACAGACAAAGACGCGATGGTCTGGAAATAAAATAACAGGCAGAGACGCGGTGGTATGAAAATAAAATAACAGGCAGAGTGTCGCTCCCACTAAATGAAGCTAGGTCAAATAGGGTACAGACGCGAACGGTCGGCGAAAAGAGAAATGAAAAGAGTCGTCAGCTAGGCATTTTTATCCCGAAGGAAAGGTAATGCTGCATAAACCTAGAAAGATATGGATAATACGGTTGCGAACCAGAGAGACTGAGAAAGGGGGTTGGTTACAACCTGGGAAGGTATTAGCACCCAGATTGTCCGTCGTACTCGACGGGATCCACGCTTAAAAGATTTGTGTTTTAAAGGGGTAGTGTCTGTGCAATCTGTGTATTAAAACTAGAAAAGAATGCAAGTGTCGGTGTAAAAGAAATGTGAAGTGTATAAGAGGAGTGTCAGTGTAGGAACAGGAGTGAAATGCTCAAGACTATGAGGCTTAAAGAATAATGCTGGAAGAGGGGGAATATACAGAGACTTTTGTTCGATAACTGTTAAGTTATGCCTACGTATCCTCTCGTGCAATGAGGAAGTCAGAACACCGTAGTTCGACTCAAAGAGACTGAAGAATAAATTGACTGATGAACTGCTTGCTTGTCTATGCTCAAGTGTATGACCTGTCTTGCTCAGGTGCAAACTGTCTTGCATCAGACGGAAGAAGCGAGTTCTCGTTTATGAGTGAATGAGATGAGAAAAGAATCCCGGAGGAGACGATTATTGTTTGTTTTTTATGCTTTCAATCTTTTATTGCTTTTTTGTTTGTCATAAGTTAATGAGCTTAAGCCTAAACCAATGGGTTAGTCAACTCATCACATCCTCCCTCTGATTAGGGGTAATGAGAATACCTTAAGTGTGAAGTCAGTGTCTCACACTTAATCACCATGATGTAGGATTAAGATCATTAACCTACTTGTAATTATTTAGATGTTTTTGGTATTTTTGTTTAGTATTAAGTAATGAGTTTAAGCCATAATCAGGGATTTAATGGACCCATTACACCATCCTAAGAGAAGGATAATAGATGAGAGTGTTTAAGCTGAGGAAAGCTCCTCAGCTTAATCCATGATTATGGATTAACTTCATGACAAAAAAAACCTTTATTAAATGGATTTTTAGTTAAGGATAAGATGAAGAAGTGATTTTTATGGTTTGTAAGACAACTTGAGGGGGACTTGTCCATTAACACTAGGGTTAGTCCTTCTTAACCAATTAAGGAAGAATTAGAACCCTAATGCAAGGCCCAAGTTACAAGTTTGATGTCTTGATGATTATTAGGTGAATTGATTAAAGGATTTAAACACATTAAGGGTTTAACATTTAGGATTAAAGTTATACACTCCATCCTAATAGAAGGATGCAGGCATAAGCTTAATCACAAAGCCTTAAAACCTTTAGGGTTTAGTCCTTGATTATGAGATGAGAAGAGAAGACTCAATGAGACACAAAGGTAAAATCTAAATGGGGGACTAATCAAAACCCTAATTATTGTCATGCTTGGTTGTTCCTGAGGTTTGTGAGGTTTACAAGAAAGATCTTCAGAGAAACCACCAGGAAGCAGATGAAAGGAGCAAAGAGAAGCAAAGTAACTTGCTTCATATAAAGAAGACAAGTCACTTGAAGAGAGAAAGTAATAAGAACAAGAATGAGCAAGCTCAATCTCAAGCACAAGACAAAATGCAGCAATGATGCATAAGAGAGATTAAAAGAGATTGTGAGAAGTGAAGGCAAATTCACTTCTCAAAGTAACTTACCACATGAAAAGTTAGTGAAAGGAATGAAATGCAATGCAAATGAGATGCAATGACATGACACAAACCAAAACCAGAATCATGAGTGTGATGTTAATGATGCTAAGAGATGATGCAAACATGAGGCAAGGCATGAGAATGATCATACAAACATATGGATGCAAATGAAGCATTCTTAGAACCATGAACATACATGAAGAGTTATGGAATGCAAATGACATACAACATGGCAAATGAAAGATGCAATGATCAAACATGATTCTAATATGTCCTAAGATGTATTATGAATCAAATGGATGCACAAAATATCATGGTAAGTCATGGTGTGCAAGCAAATGGAATATGGATGCAAATGAAAGCCCAAATTAGGGTTTATGATCAATGCACAAAACAAAAATCAAAACCAGAAGCAAACATCATGATAAAAATTTGAAAATGCACTCAAAGGAACCCTAAACCTATACAAACTCACTGCCCAAAGGAGGGGATCCAACTCTTAACCTAATGAGAGTTATGAATTTCCTAAGATTGCTAGGGTTTCAAGGTACCTTATCAAGAAAAATGCAAAACAAATAGGAAATGCAAGATCAATTCATGCCAATTTAATCCAACAAACTACATGCTATACAAGATGCAATGCAAGAAGAATCATTGTCCAACTCTTAAAGGCTAGGCAGAAATGAATTTTTGAAGATTGAATCAAAATAATGCTTTGAAATGAAATTAATTCCATGGAAAATTGTCAAAAGACATCAAGATCAAAAAAGAAATTTGGTTTGAGAGTTGGACAATGTTTCTAAATGATTTTAGATGTTTCATGATTTTTTTTGTGATTTTTTAAATACCTAAAAGTATTTTTAATTAATTAATTCTCATTTATCAATTAAAAATAAACTTTTAAATGATTTAAAAATAATTTTTAATGCAAAAAATAAAAATAAAAATGTTTTTGGTTTCTGAAAATTAATTGAACCTTTGACAAAAAATTTCAGAATTTTTAAAGATGTTTTACTATTTTTAATAAATTGTAGAAAACAAATGAAATTAAATGAAAATAAAATTGAATTTAAACTGAAAATGAGAAAGTATGCAAATCAAAGGGCCAACATTCAAACTTGGACACGCGCGAATTGACTTGGCGCGCATCTGGACGGCCAGCATTCAAATTCTCCTAATTATGATTAAACCCTAATTAAATGCCCTAATCACTTTCAGATGACCGGAACAGTGTTCCGGTCTTCTTCTCCGGCAGGCCAAAATCCCTATCTCTCTTAATACGCATCAAATCTTCACCAAACTCTCCAGAATCAATCTATGAACATCACTAAGCATAAACCCTAACTCAAACAACATTTATTTTCACTGAATCAAAGGAAACAAGCAAGAACAATTTTACGGGCAAACTTTCAGATCAAGCATACAACCTCAAAACTCAATCATTTTCAAAAATAAAAGGTTCAGTGAACTCAGGGAAGCATGTAGATCATTTTAGAAACAAGAAATGAGAGTTCTGGAAAAATGAATTTCCATGGCTACCTGAATTGAAGCTTTGATTTCTGGAACTTTCTGGCTGGCCCTTTGATCCAAAACACCTCTAATGGACCTCCTGAGAAGCTTGCAACACTTGGTTGGAGTTTAAAATGGTTGGTTTGAGAGATTGCTGAAGTTCTGTTCAAAGAGGGGCAGAAATCGTGTTTTGCTTATGTGAGGTTCTGGGCTATTTTAATGGTTGGTTTGTGATCAGCAAGTTATGTGGAGATGTTTTGTGAAGTTTGTTTGTGTGTTTGAAGCTTGTGTGATGAGTTTCGAAGAGTTTTGCAAATGAAGCATAAACTTTGAACTAGGGCTTGGGGTGTGTTTCAGCATGAAGTGTTATGTGCTTTGGCTTGCTTTTGATTTGTATAGACAAGTGTGATAGGTCGGAGAGTGGGTGCTGGCCTATTGTGATTGGTATGGGCAAGTTGCCAAAATGTCAACTTGACTTGTACTTGAGGTATGGGAAATGGTACAACTTGCTTTTTGGCTTGTCTTGGTTCAGCTGAATTTAGGGAGAGCCATGGAATTGTTTATGAGATAAATCAGCAAGTTGATCAAGGTTTGTGTAGTGTTTTGCAAATTTCACAAAGCTTGGCCCCTTTGGAAATTCTTGAGATTCAAGGCATCAAAATGCAAAGTTCTTTGGCCCATTCTGAATTTTAGAGGTCATGTGATCATGTTGTGAAGAATTTGTACACATTTGAGGCCTTTAGAACACTTGATCATACCATTATGCAAAATGCCTCTTTGGTAGAAAACTTCAAATTATGTGATTTTGGCCAACTTTGACAAGCCATAACTTTTGATCCAAAATGAATTAGGTCCAGTTCTTGTACTTTTTGAAAAGGGAATGATCCATTCTACAACTTTCATGACCAAAGTTTTTTCATTTGAAGCATTTTTGAATCAAAAAGCAAGGGTTGAAAAAGTTTCCCAAAATGGCAATTTTCACAATAAGTCAACTTTCCCAAAAAGTCAACTTTGCAAATGACTTGAAATTCTCCAATTTTGTGAACTTCCCACACCTTCTATGATCAAATAAAGATCATACACAATCAAAATGATGAAGAACACCCTTTGGTTGGGTCATTGGGGGCCTCAGATGCCTTGATTTTGCACTGGCTTGCTCAAAAAGTCAACTTTTGATCAGATGACTTCCCCATGGAATTTCTTCATGAAAATTGATATGCATGATCCCTATACCATATAGAGACCAATAGAAACAAGAATGACCAAAAAATTTGGAGTTATGGCCTCTGAAACCAAAACCCTAATTCTAGGTCATTTGTGCAGTCAAACCTGGCTCTGCTTCCATGCCATTCTCAGTTCTTGTGATTCTTTGACATTCATGACTTTGAGAGGATATAATATGATGCTTGAACATACATGGACCCCTTTGAAGTGATTGATGACCTTTGGAGTGGCTCAAGAAGCTCTTGGATTGCTCAGATCACAAACCCTAGATGCAGATGACTTTGAACCAATGCAATGAATCAAAAATGTGGTATGAGATGCTATGATTGAGTTTATGCA
This sequence comes from Lathyrus aphaca, assembly GCA_963966055.1. Taxonomy (NCBI): domain Eukaryota; kingdom Viridiplantae; phylum Streptophyta; class Magnoliopsida; order Fabales; family Fabaceae; genus Lathyrus; species Lathyrus aphaca. Next base: position 50,775,093 of record OZ014520.1, read on the forward strand.
TATGAAGAGATCACAAGCCATGGTGTGAATGGGTGAGGGCAAATTTGGGGTGTTTACACAGAGACGCGGTGGTCTGAAAATAAAATAACAGGCAGAGACGCGGTGGTCTAAAAATAAAATAACAGGCAGAGACACGGTGGTCAGGAAATAAAATAACAGACATCGACACGGTGGTCAGGAAAATGGAAATAACAGATATTGACACGGTGGTCTGGAAATAAAATAACAGACAAAGACGCGGTGGTCTGGAAATAAAATAACAGACAGAGACGCGGTGGTCTGGAAATAAAATAACAGACAAAGACGCGGTGGTCACGGAAATAAAATAACAGGCATAGATCCAAAACAGTAAATCAACAGGTTCAAGTGTAATTGTTGAAACCAAAGACTGAAAAATGAAAATAGTATTCAGGTAGTTGCTATGTGCATACACACTGACACTGCGAAGCGTTTAAAGATAAATCAAATGGCTCTAAGCGACCAAGCTGGAAAATAAGAATAAATGTTGGGGTTTTCAGCAAGATAAACGACCAACTTCAGGAAATTCTTAAAACGAAGAACTTTTTAGAAGAACTTTTAGGAACTATCGGGGAAACACATATGCGTTTGAAATAGACAGTTCTAAGTCTTAAGCAAACAACTTAAAGGATTCATGCCAATGATAATTGGGCTTACAAAAAAGTATTGGTTGTATTAAGGTACATCAAGAAGGGCCTCTGCAGGGGACACCGGTGTTTCTGAAAAAACTTTGGTCAACTACACTGCTGGGTATCAACAACAATGGATTTAAAATAACAAAGGACAGTAATCTGGACCTGGAGTTAAACAAGCGACAACTGGGGGGGAGACAAATGATTATGCCAAATGTGTATGATTGAACATGATGCGAATGACCATGATATGCAAATGCTGACTCTATGGAGAGACAGAGAATTTTGATAAAGGGAGAAAAGTAGGATCTCAGCGCAAATACTCAGACGAGCAATAAGAAAAATGCTGGGGAGATGTCTTCAAACTTGGAAATTGGTGTCTGGTCCAAGGATCCATCCAAGAGTGCTACCAGCTTTTAATTCTCTGTGGGGATTTCTGTAATAATGCACAGGAGTGTGGTTGCAGACCAGAGGGCTTTTTAGAAGACAGAAAATCTTTTAATTTTTTTTCTAAAGTCAAAGAAATTTGAATGTTTTCAGTATGTTTTCAAAAAAACTGTTTTAAATTTTTTTTGTCATTTTCAAAGTTAAATTGTAACTCAGTAAAGACATTTTGCATAACAAAGAAAATAAGAAGCTGAAAGACAAAGTTTAAAGGCAAAGGTTGTATTTCATTCAAGAATGGTAGCTTGCCAATAGCAAAAAGCTCCATGGGAAATTACAATTTGAAAATGGCAATGGGGAAAGGTCTACATTGAATCCAGTGACCACTATAATCCCTAATAACTAAAACCGCCCAACACCTTGCTTCTGACAAGAGCGACTGGATTGGTCTTCAAGTAATGATCTTCAGTAGTGATAAACACCATCTGATACAGTCAAATGCCTTTGTCCCTAACTTTTGCCTGAACCGCCTTTTCGGGTTTTCAATCCACCGGGACGCTCTTTTTTGCCTAAGCCACCCTTTCGGGTTTTCAACTTAGCGAGCTCTATTTTTTTTATTTTTTTATCCCTAACTTTTGCCTGGATCTCCTTCATAGGTTATGATCCACCGGGATACCCATTTTTGCATAGGTCGCCATTTCTGGTTTTCGACCTATAGGGCTTTATTTAGGCATAATATTTTTTGACTGCATCAGAATTCACCGGGTGTTTCAGTTGTCCACCATCCATAGTTGTGAGGATTAGGGAACCTCCGGAAAATGCCACCTTCACAACATATGGGCCTTCATAGTTAGGACTCCATTTCCCACGCATGTCTTTATGGACTGGCAAGATTTTCTTGAGTACAAGGTCTCCTTCTTTGAATTCTCGGAGATGGACTTTCTTGTCAAATGCTCTCTTGATGTGCTTCTGGTACAACTGGCCATGGCACATGGCGGTCATTCTCTTCTCATCAATGAGGTTCAGCTGGTCATATCAGCTTTGGACCCACTCAGCTTCCTCCAGTTTGGTTTCCATCAAGATCCTCAAAGATGGTATCTCTACTTCGATAGGGAGAACTGCATCCATCCCATACACCAAAGAGAAAGGGGTTGCCCCTGTTGAAGTGCGAACTGATGTTCTATATCCGTGTAAGGCATACGGTAACATCTCGTGCCAGTCTTTGTAAGTATTCACCATCTTCTGCAAGATCTTTTTGATGTTCTTGTTTGCAGCTTCAACAGCTCCGTTCATCTTCGGACGGTAAGGAGAAGAGTTATGATGTTCAATCTTGAATGTGTCACACAACTCCTTCATTGTCTTGTTGTTCAAATTGGTCCCATTATATGTGATAATCCGGCTTGGGATCCCATAACGGCAGATAATTTGGTTCTTGATGAAACGGGCGACTACTTGCTTTGTCACATTGGTGTAGGAAGCTGCTTCTACCCATTTGGTGAAGTAGTCGATTGCAACCAAAATGAACCGATGACCATTGGAAGCTTTAGGCTCAATTGCCCCTATCATGTCAATGCCCCACATTGAGAAAGGCCAAGGTGATGACAGCACATTCAAAAGGGTTGGAGGTACATGTACCTTGTCTGCATACATTTGGCATTTATGACACTTCCTGGCATACTTGAAACAATCTGATTCCATGGTCAACCAGAAGTATCCAGCTCTCAAAATCTTCCTGGACATGGCATGTCCATTGGCATGTGTTCCAAATGATCCTTCATGGATTTCCCTGATCAATAAGTCTGCTTCGCGCTTGTCCACACATCTGAGCAGAACCATATCATGATTTCTCTTGTAAAGTACATTGTTGCTGAGGAAAAACTTGGATGCCAATCTTCTCAGAGTCTTCTTGTCCAGAGTTGTTGTATCAGCTGGGTATTCCTGGTTTTGCAAGTAGTTCTTGATGTCATAGAACCATGGTTTCTCATCAGTTTCTTCCTCGACCAGTAGACAGTAGGCTGGTGCAGTTTTTCGCTCGATTGTAATGAGTGGAGCTTCATTGAGAAATCTGACTTGAAACATAGATGCCAACATAGCTAAAGCGTCTGCAATTTGATTCTCTGCCCTTGGAACATGATGGAAAGTGACTTCGTCAAAGTATTTAATTAACTCCACAATGTGGGCACGGTAAGGGATCAACTTCTCATCACGGGTCTCCCATTCACCTTTGACTTGGTAGATTACTAAGGCTGAGTCTCCATACACTTCAAGGATCTTGATTCTGGTATCGATTGCAGCTTCGATACCCAAAACACATGCTTCATGCTCAGCAATGTTGTTTGTACATTCAAAGCATAATCTGGCCGTGAAAGGGGTGTATCCACCATCAGGATTCATCAAAACAGCTCCCACACCATGCCCCATGTAATTAGAGGAACCATCAAACATCATCTTCCAACGAGAACCTGGCTCGGGACCTTCATCTGGACCTGGAACCTCACAATCCTTTATCAACATAATGTCCTCGTCCGGGAAATCGAATTTCAAAGGTTCATAATCTTCGACAGGATGATCAGCAAGGTATTCAGACAAAACACTGCCTTTAATAGACTTCTGGGTTACATACTGGATGTCATATTCGGATAACAACATGTGCCAACGGGCAAGTCTTCCAGTCAAAGCAGGCTTCTCAAAGATGTACTTTATTGGATCCATTTTCGAGATCAACAAAGTAGTGTGACAAATCATGTACTGCCTGAGGCGTCTGGCCGCCCATGCAAGGCACAACAAGTTTTCTCTAAAAGCGAATATCTGCTTTCACAGTCTGTGAACTTCTTGCTTAAGTAATAAATGGCATGCTCCTTGCGACCGGTTTCATCTTGTTGGCCTAATACGCAACCCATAGATCCCTCGAGTACAGTCAGGTACATGAAGAGAGGTTTCCCTGGAGTAGGTGGGATCAAGATAGGAGGTTCCTGTAGATAAACCTTAATCTTCTCAAAAGCCAGTTGACAATCAGGACTCCACTCAATTGCTTGATTCTTCCGGAGTAACTTGAATAAAGGCTCACAAGTAGCAGTCATGTTGGAGATAAATATGGAGATGTAGTTCAATCTTCCAAGGAAGCCTCTGACTTGCTTTTCTGTTTTTGGAGCTGGCATCTCTTGAATCGCTCTGACCTTGTCTGGATCTACTTCGATTCCTTGCTGACTAACAATAAAACCAAGTAACTTCCTTGATCGGACACCAAAGGTACACTTAGCTGGATTCAGACGCAGTTGGAACTTTCTAAGACGCTCAAATAACTTCAGGAGATGATTCAAATGATCCTCCTCACTCTGTGATTTGGCAATCATATCATCCACATAAACTTCTATCTCCTTATGCATCATATCATGGAAAAGGGTGACCATTTCCCTTTGATAAGTGGCTCCTGCATTTCTAAGACCGAATGGCATAACTTTGTAACAATACGTGCCCCATGGTGTGATAAAAGTGGTCTTTTCCATATCATCAGGATCCATCTTGATCTGGTTATATCCCAAAAATCCGTCCATGAAGGAGAAAACAACAAACTTGGCAGTGTTGTCAACCAAAGTATGAATGTGCGGAAGAGGGAAATCGTCCTTGGGACTGGCTTTGTTCAAATCTCTATAGTCCACGCACATCCTAACCTTGCCATCCTTCTTGGGGACTGGCACAATGTTAGCTACCCATTCAGGGTACTTTGCAACTGCCAGGAATCCAGCATCAAACTGTCTTTTGACCTCTTCTCGAATCTTCAGAGCCATGTCTGGTCTTGTTTTTCGGAGCTTTTGCTTTACGGGAAGACAATCTGGTCGAAGCGGCAACTTATGAACAACTATGTCTATGTCCAAACCGGGCATATCCTGGTACGACCATGCAAACACATCCACATACTCTTTGAGAAGTTTGACCAATCTTTCTCTGACGTCTGCCCCAAGTGTTGTACCAATCTTGACTTTCTTCTCATCTTCATCGGTGCCAAGGTTGATGGTCTCAACCTGCTCCTTATGTGGCTGAAGATCTGTGTGCTCATCCTTAACTAATCTTGCCAGTTCTTCGGGAACGTCACAATCTTCCTCACTTTCATCTTCCGCTTGGTAGATGGGCGAATCGAAGTTAGGAGAGAATATAGAGTCATTGGATTCAACAGGGTTTTCATTTGTTCTGCATATGGGAATGATTTGCTTTTATTAAAAGTAAAAATAAAGGGATGCAAGAAAACTTTTTATTAGCTTTGAAAGATTGCCATTTTCTTTTAAAAGTGAAAAGAGAAAAACAAAGTAAGAATTTAACAAAATGCCTTCATTGACTGATTAACTTGAAAATGAGAAGGGGCCCTACAAAATGATCCCATAGCCTTGGGCAGAGCTAGGGAACTTTGAAAACACTTAAAGAAAACAAATAAATTACTTTGACAATGGAAAAAATTATGGGATCTCAACTGCCTCCCAATTGCCCAAAGCTGCTTTACACTGATAAATCAAATGATCCACATCTTCATCTTCAGTATCCCCATTAATTGCATTGATCTGATATCCGACGCTGGAAAACACCTCTTGAATAGTCTTTGGACGTCCTTTGACGGAGGTTGATGCTCCTTCCTTCACATGAGTTGGTTTGTAACCCAACCCGTAGCGATCTAGCTTCTGTTTGACTTCAATGACATTTCCCCAACCTTGGTAGCTTCCTTCTTCAATTGTGGAAATGGTACTCTTCAATGATGCAAAAGATGGAATACCTTTCTCCTTTGGTTCCTCTACTTCCATAAGGACGACATTGGCTATCTCTAGAGCTTGGAAAGCAGTTTCCAAAGCATCTTCATCAGCCTCAATGTAGCTAAAGGAGGAAAGGTTGCTGACCATGAGATCTTCTTCACCAGACACAGTTACCAGTTTATTATCGACCACAAACTTCATCTTCTGGTGTAAGGTAGAAGTGACTACCCAGCATGGATCCAAGGTCTTCCCAGCAAACAACTGTAATTAGGATTAATGTCCATGACCTGGAAAGTGATCTTGAACACCTGTGGTCCAATCAAGATTGGCAAGTCGACTTCTCCAATAACAGTCCTCCTTGACCCATCAAAAGCTTTTACAATCAGTGCACTGGGCCTCATCTCTGCCCCTTGATAAGATAACTTGGCAAGCGTTCTTTTCGGCAAAACATTCAATGAAGATCCTGTATCCACAAGAACTCTTGCTAAAGTATCCTCCTGACATTTTACAGATATGTGGAGAGCACGGTTATGGTCCAAACCATCCTTCGGAAGATCCTCCATACTGAAGCTGAGATTGTTACATGCAGTGATATTGGCAATGACTCCATCAAAATGATTCACAGTTATACCATGCGTAACATGAGCTTGGGCTAGTAATTTCTGGAGAGCACCTCGATGGGCCGGCGAATGCATTAGAAGTGATAAGATGGATATTTTGGAAGGTGTTTGATGTAGCTGATCAATAACCTTATAATCACTCTTCTTAATGATTCTGAGAAACTCTGCATCCTCTTCTTCCAAGACCACCCCTTTATCCTGGTTGACAACAGCTGGAATGACTTCTTTAGGTGGAACTGTATTGGCTTGCTGAGTATAAACACAACCACTGCGAGTTAAACGACCTGTACCCGTTATGTCAGCACTTGCCACTTTTGAACCTTCCTTCTGACTAGCTAGTTCAAACTTCTGATGAACTCTCTCTGTATCATACTTCCACGGAACTGCTTTGGTATCTCCATAAAGGAAAGGGCTACTCCTTTTCTCAAACCTTGGTTCAGGTATATTGAAAATGGGCACCACAGGTTCTGGCATATTAAAGATAGGTTGAACCCTGGAGGACTCAGGCAGATTGAACATTGGTACCAAGGTAGAATCAGATTCTGGCAAGTTGAAAATGGGTTCAATCATTGCCACTTCATTACTCTTCACACGACCGCTTACTTGTAAGACACCCATATTAATCAAACTTTGGACATCCCTCAAGACCAAATCACATCCCTTTGGATTACTCGCACAAACTTCACAACTCTTATGACGGTTCTTCAACATACCTACCTCTACTAACTTCGCATGGAAGTCTCTAAGCGGGGTTTTAATCTCTGTGGCGTTGAAAATCAAACCTTCGTCAGACTCGTCAACAATGGCATTTATGGATCCGTGCTTCGGTAGAGGATTATTTTTAACATTCAGACCAGTATCTCCAAATGACAAAATGTTTTTATCCATTAGATCCTTCACAACATACCTCAAAGCAATGCAACTTTCCAAATCATGCCCCGGAGCACCTTCATGGAACAAACAATGGGCATTTGAATTATAACCTGGTGGGAGTGGATCTGGTGGAGGACCCAAAGGCCTTGGAGTAACCAAGCCTTTCTTCAATAGTGAGGGATACAATTTAGTATAGGTCATAGGGATCCGAGGATGAGGAGGTCTTCCTCCTGGTCTTCTATTCTGAAAGTTGGAATTCAAATGAGGGGCTGGAGTCCTCTGCTGGTAGGCTGGAGCATTGGGCGCTCGTTGATAGCCTGGATTGTTGAGCATTGGTTGATACGCTGGAATCACTGGAGCCGCTTGCTGATACATCGATACTGCTTGAGTTGGCCGATATATCGGGACTTGTGGATTGTATGACGGTTGAACCGCCGCCACATAAGGATGTTGAACAAACTGCGGTGGGTAGACAAATTGGGGTTGAGCCACAGGTGGAGGCCTCTGCCAAAGCGGATTTCTCCTTTGACTCGTCATTATTGCGTTTGTCTCACCCTCTTTCTTCTTGTGGAAGTTACTGGTAAATTTCTTGACATTATTTCCACTACCATTGCTGGAACTGTCAGACGCACCACTCATCTTTCCACTTTTCAGTCCAAGTTCAACCTTGATTCCTACAGCTACAAGGTCAGAGAAGCTAGCAGTGACGCTTCCCACCATCCTCTCGAAGAATTCTGGTCACACCGTGTCAACAAACCAATCAGCTAACTCTTTTTCAGACAACGGGGGATCTACCTGAGAAGCGGTCCCTCTCCACCGCTGAGCATATTCTTTAAATGATTCGGAATCCTTCTGTGACATACTCAATAGTTGTCTTCTATCAGGAGCAAGGTCCATATTGTATTTGTACTGCTGGATGAAAGCATCTGTCAGGTCTTGAAAACTGCGAATCTTCGACTGGTCTAGCGTTAGATACCACTTGGAGGAGATTCCCTTCAGACTGTCCTGGAAACAGTGGATCATTAATTTGTCATTGTCCACCTGTGCATCCATTCTTCGATAATACATCAAGAGGTGGTTCTTAGGACATGTCGCGCCCTCGTACATGTCAAAAGTGGGTATCTTGAACTTTGGAGGAATTACCAATCCGGACACCAGGCACATCTCTCTAGCAGCAGCCCCGAAGATCTGGTCGCCTTCGATTACTCTTAACCTTTTCTCAATAGTCTCAAAATTCTCTTGCATCTTCTCATGTTTCTCATTTCCATTCTCCGACATATCTGGCGCGTCATACACCCGAGGGTCATTGAAGTATGGTTGGGCACGGGTGTGCACAATGTCTGGTGTAAAATTAGCAACCACATGGTTCTCTTCATTAGTCACAGGAATAGTCTGCTGAGCAGCAAATCCTTAAGGGGGAGGTACAAAACTTTGGGAAGCGAAACCTTGGGAAGGAGGGAAGAAACCCTGAGCAGTAAGTCCTTGAGAAGAAGGAATAAAACTTTGAGAAGCGAAACCGTGGGAAGGAGGGAAAAAACCCTGAGCAGTAAGTCCTTGAGAAGAAGGAATACAACTTTGAGAAGCGAAACCTTGAGAAGGAGGGACAAAACCCTGAGCAGCAAGTCCTTGGGAAGGAGGGATAAAACTTTGGGAAGCGAAACCCTGAGGAGGAGGTACAAATCCATGAGGAAGCCCAAAAGGAGGCCAGGTCACAGGAGTAGTGACTGATGATGTAGGCTCATTCGTTGCAGTGACAATCTCTGACACTACAGTCTGTTGGGTGTCTAATTTTGCTCGGATGACCTGCAACATTTCCATAATCTGACCCATATTTCCACGAAGATCAGAAAGCTCTTCATTCACTTTGTCCATTTCGGGGTCCCTGTCAGCCATCTTCTTCTTGGCCTGGGCTCGGGTTGAATACTTGCGTGAGATCCTCAGTGTGACAGCTGGAAAGGAGTTGACGAGAATGAGTTTTGACAGAATGCAGATGCAGAGATGCAAACATGAGTAAAAAAAATTTAGTAAATGCCTCAAGGGACTTAAGAAGTTGTTGCAAAATGTCAAAATGGGTAAAGTTTCTTGTTATTTCCCAAAACTAATGAACTGAAATCCATTACAGGTAAAATTTATGAGGTTTGCAACAAAAGTCTAATTGTTCCTTGAAGCATTTACTAAGATGATGCATATGATGCTAAGATGCAAAGATGCCAGGATGCAGGGTGCAAGGTAAATTTAGAACCTTCCTAACAGGTGGGCTGTAAGAGAGTTGTTCTACGCTTTACTACCCATAAGTCCCACTCACAGGGGGTTCCTACGGCGATGGTTTAAAGAAACTCAAGGTCACGGACGTTTATCGTATTAACGCCCCGCCGCAGGCTAGCTGCATTGTGACGATAATAACGATAAGGTCTACCCTGAGTGGAGTTCTCATGCTAGGCGTGCAAGGAGCGAGTCCTTGGAGCCTAACATTACACAACTACCAATATTGAAACAGGTTCTAGGGGGTCCCAGAATCACAGCCCTTTCGTGAATCAAGTCACGCGACAGGCTAGCTGCGTTGCGACAAGATCTACGAAAAGTCTAACTATCTGGGGGAGCTTTCATGTTAGGCGTGCAAGGAGCGAGTCCTTGGAGACTAACACTAATAACATCCAATCCTAAACTTAGGTGTTCCCTCTGCTTTTTCCACCACTCAAATTTACTTGTAAAGTGACCCCGAGATCCCACAAATAATATAATGAGCGGTGAATGGAAAGCGGTAAAAGAACAGATAAACAAACATAAATAATAAACATAAAGAAGACAAGAAAAGACAAGATCAAACAAAAAACACATAAAGCCAAGTTAGGCTCGACTCTCTCTAGCATGGAGCTATTGTTGTCCCCAGCAGAGTCGCCAACTGTCGTACCTCGAAAAATACGATCCTAAAACAAAAACAACAGAGCCGCCACCTAATTCTATTTATTCTACGAGAGAAAAGGGAGATATAGATACAACCTAAATGAAGGATAAGAAATGGTTCACGAAACCAAATTCTAAGTTCGGGAGTCAGTTACGCAAGGGGAAGGTATTAGCACCCCTCACATCCGTTGTACTCAACGGGAACCTCTTAGCTAATTATGCGATTAAATGTTTGATCTTAAGTCTATGTCTTCTAAATGATTATTACTATGTTTGTTCTTAAAGTTTTAGATTATTGTTATTACGACGGAGAAAGGATTAAATTTTTAAACAGAGAAATAGTTAAATTTTTTATTAGGGTGCTCGCGAAGGATTAAAATCCCCGTGCCTACGTATTCCCTTGTGCAATGGGAAAGTAAGAGCTTCGTAGTTCGTGCCACTACGGTTTGCAATTTTTATTGAACGATTGTTTGAAATGCATTCTACTGTTAAGCATTGGCTTATACTCGCGGTGGAGGCTGAAGCGCTAGCTTGTTCGAGAGATAGAATGATTTAAACAATATTCGTTTTAGAGAAAAGGTGTTTGAATTTGGTTAAGATGTTTTAAACGAAAGGGCGAATGAACCATCGCGTGGGGCTAGCCCAGTTGCGGTCCAATCCAGAACGTGCGGAATGCTAGACTCCGGAATTCTGTCTTTCGATAATTAATTATAAAAATGAGTTTAAATATGTTGGTATACGAATGATGATTGAACCATCGCGTGAGGCTAGCCCATTTGCGGTTCAATCCAGAACGTGCGGAATGCTAGACTCCGGAGTTCTGTTTTCGTAATTAATTTGATAAATAATTTGAATATTTTAATATACGAATGGTGATTGAACCCTCGCGTGGGGCTAGCCCATTTGCGGTTCAATCCAGAACGTGCGGAATGCTAGACTCCGGAGTTCCTTTTTCGTAATTAATTAATAAATTGAATAATTGTTTTTAGATGTTTTAGAATCGATGTTTTGAATAACGAAGGACTGAACGAACAATACGCGTGGGGCTAGCCCATTTGTAGTTCGTTCTAGAACGTGCGGAGTGCTAGACTCCGGAGCTCTATTCCGTGTTAAATTATTTGAGACGTGCAATAAGTCGTGCAGACGGCGATCACTTGGTAATCGACTTACGTGTGTGCGAAGTGTAGGCGAGATTTGTTTACTTGGTGTTGAACCAAGAAGTTGTTATTTATTTTTATTATTCTTAAGGTAAACGTATTTGCTTATATATTTTTATACAGTCGTGATTAAAAAAAATGAATAAATAAATAAATAAATCCGTAGAAACGAAACAAAGTAAGTAAAAAAAATGATTCTACCATGTAAGACTGACAACAATTATCAAGCATATCCCAAAGTATATCACAACATAGATAAAAATAGGATTATTCAATAAAATAAAATGAACAAACAAATTTATCCATAAAAATAAGTAAATGAAGTTTATCATAATCAAATAATATAAATAAATGACAAACAAAGTTAATAACCTAAAAATTAAATAGACAAAACTAAAAATAATAAATTAAAAAAATGAATAACAGGGCCAGGAACAGTTAAAATAGGGGTGCGTTTAATAAAAAGGTGGCCCAGCTGGCAAATGGGGGGAAACCGGCCGAGTCGGGTCTGACCCAGGCCCGGTTCGGTTTAGAGTGTATGAAAAGGGAGTGAAACCCTAAAAAAGGGAAACGGCCGCTGTGCTTTCTTCCTCAGAATTCAAAACGTATAAACATCAACTCACCGTCAGAAATCAAAGCGATCCCTCACTCCAGTTCCTCTTCCGTGAATCGCAATCTCATTTTCCGTCTAATTCTTATAAAGAAACATCAATATATCAACCCATCGATTAACAATCAAACCAAAAAAACAAATATCCAACACAGGATGCAAAAATACCAAACCATGAACCCTAGAAATCTCTACAATGGAGCGCGACTCAAGTGCACTAAACACAAAGAATTCAGAAAATGAATGCAGATCAACGCACGAACAAACAACAAGATTCGCAAATTCAGTGTGCAGATGGAAAATATTTATCTAAACAAGCCAAAATAAAACGGGGTCAATCAAACAAATAAGGGGTCAAAGTTTAAAGAAGTCACCCAACAAAGTCCAAGGTATGTGCGATAATCTTCTTCTGAAAAAACTAAACCGCCCCTTATTGTCCTCCTTCCTGTTCTGATGCTTCTTCTACGTGTTTTGGTGTTGCTGTGATGATTGTGAAGCCAGGATGGGTGGTGTGAGGGTTTGTTGTGTGGTGGCGTCGGAGAACAGGTGGTGATGATGGTGTCCACGAAGCTTGAATGAAGGTCGATGGTTTGAATTGTGGTTTCGCAGGCGGTGTGAGTTGAAGGTTCGAATTTTTGTTTAAACTTTCTGGTTTTTCTATAATTTCTCTATGGCTGCTTTTGGCTGTGTTCTGGTTTTTTTGATTTTTCTGGATTTTAATCGTCCCCTCACTGATTTCCAGCCCCCTCTTTATAAACTGATAGCTTTAGGGTTTTTCATCTGTCTCTTTTTTGAATTGAAAACTTGAGGACCAGTTCAAGATATCAGCTTGTCTTGTACTAATGAGAGGTTATTTTCAGTTTGCAGGTTTGCTGTGGTGGTCAAGAGATCTTTTCACCATCTGGGATAAGCTGAGATGCAAGGCCCTGGGCTACAGATTTCAGAGCCTATTTCGATGTTCTGTTGTGGGCTTGTGGAGAGATAAAAAGACAGTCTGCAAACCTGCTCTGTAGCAGGTCTGAAATTGGCATAGCAGGTCTGCTGTGGAGAAATGACCTCTTTTATTCTAGTGTAAGAAATAGAACAACATTTTTGGTTGTAGGCTCAAAGTTCTAAATTGGTGTTTTACTTTGAAATTGTAGCAGGGTAATAGTGGGACAGGAGGGTTTGAAAACCGCAACAGGCATGCTGTTGGCCTCCTACTTTTTGTCTTTTGGTGTGAACTTGGCCGATGCCAAATGAGTTATGGTTTTGCTTCTTACTGCCTTTGCTCTTCCTGCTGTCATCTTCTGCTATTTGAAACTTTTCCTTCTTTTTATTATATTTCTCTCTAAAACAACATCAGGCTAATATTCATAATTTGGGAAACTTTGTGCAGGCTATGGTGCAGGGAGTGTTTGAAAACACATCAGGCTTGCCAGTTGTATTCGAAAGTTACCTGGTATGAAACATGATTCCTTGAGCTTGGTCATTGTTATGTTATGACCATCTTTAAAAATAAGAAAAATCTGTTATGTTTCTTGCAGATGGATGATAACGGTGCACCGCGCCCGTCGGGATGAAAAGAAACTACGGCTAGGAGAATTCTCACAAGCAGGACCTTTTTCGTTGCGGATTACTCAAATCTAGACATGACACTCATGACTGTAGACCCTGATTAGACCTTGGGATTGTTTCTTTCTTTCTTTTTTTAAAATGTATATCATGTAAAAATCCAATTTTGAAACTCTTTATGTACTGATGTACCCTTTGGAAATTAAGTTTTTGCAACATTTGAGTTTTAAATGTCTAGTACACCTTTTCCAATTCCAATTGCTTGCTGTTTGATTTCCCCCCTTTACAATACTCACGTGGAACCTTCACACCAAACCTTGATTGTGAATTCTTTTACCAAGGAATCGTGCACTTCCACAATGAACAAGTGGCTACCATCATGACAAACCTCATATAAAAAAAAAATTCTTTGTATGTCCCACAAGGCTGTCCAAACATATGACATATATGCTAATTATTCCGCAAATCCTTTGAGACATGAATTGATGTTAATGAGATGTCAAATTGAGGACCAAAACCTAATTGATGGCCTAAAATTCCATTTGAAATATGACTTGGAATGAGACTTGAAAAGTGACCAAAACAATGAAAAATTAAAATGTGAAATGAGTATTGAAAATGACACTTAAAATGGAAATTGAAATTGGAATTGAAAATTAGAAATATAATTGGAATTTGAAATTTGGATATAGCAAGAAATAGAAATAAAAATTTAAAAATTGAGATGGAAATTGAAAAATGAACTTAGAATGAGACTTGAAATGAATAATAATAATTAAAAAAAATAGATTGAAAATTAGAAACGAAAGTTGAAATTAAAATAAAAACTTGAAAGTGATCCTAGATAAAAAAAGAAATAGGAAATAAAAATATATAGACAAAACAAAATAAATTAGAACTAAATAGAATTGAAAAACCAAGTAAATTAGAATTAACTTTAGGAATAAAACTTGACAGTTAAAAACTTGTTACAAAATCTAAAATGACTTGAATGCACCAAGATGTATTAATGATGATATGAACGTATGAATAATAAATAAATAAAAAATTAGGGGTAAAATTTGGGGTGTGACAGACATATTTAAAAAACAACTTGATTAACATAGTGGCCTCAGACTTGTGTTTCATCAAGTGTATCCAAGTGTACCTTGTATTATCATCTACAATTGTTAAGAAATAATGTGAACCATTGTATGTAGATTTTCTAAAAGGCCCTCACACATCACAATGAATTAATTCAAAGGGTACATTAGCATGATTATTGTTAGAAATAAAAGGTAAACGATGGAATTTAGCAAGTGGACAAACATGACAAAATTCATTATATGATGAATTGATAGGAAACAACTCAGGAATTTTATTATGAATAGTTTGCAATACTTGATCAGATAAGTGACCTAATCTAGCATGCCAAGTAGAAATAAAAATGTTACCAACTGCATGACATGTTGGTACATTGAACAAATGCTTATTAGAACACTTACCAATGACAATATGAGGAGTAGTCTCAACTCTGAGGAAATAAAGGTCATGAGTGTGATCACCCTTGCCAATCACCATCCCCGTGTGACTGTCCTGAATGGTAAATCCATTATAAAAAAACAATAGATAATTTGGATTACTTGACTAACTGACTTACCGATAATAGGTTAATATTGAACTGTGGAATATACAACACATTTTGTAATGTCAAGTTTGAGCCTAAATCAATTGTGCCTATTGCAGATACCGGGACTTTAGTATTGTTTGGCAAAGACACAAATTTGTCAGATAGAGCTTTATAGGAAGTAAACAAATTCAAGGAGTGCACAATGTGAGATGTGGCTCTTGAATCTACAATCCAAACATGTTTTAAAGATGAATCATTGTGATGTGTTGAGGAAAAACCCATACCCACTGAGTCATGTGATGAAGAGGCTTCTCCAAGATTGGCTTGTCGAGCCATTTGACCTTGGATATAAGCAACGAGTTGCTGATATTGCTTTGTGTTCAGTGGTGATGAATCTTCCATGCTATCTGTGTTGATGGCGTTTGCAGCAAGTTGTGCAGATGGCATGTTCTTGTTCTTTCTGTATCCAGGAGGATACCCATGGAGCTTAAAGCATTTATCCTTGATGTGACCAAGAATCCCACAGTTTGAACAAAAGGCCTATCTTTCTTTCCAATTTTTGACTTAGCCCCATTGGAATCATTGACAGCATATGCCAAACTCTCAGTGGTATCACTTGTAATAGAGTTAATTACTCTCTGCTTCTCTTCTTGAATTACAAGTGAAAACGCACGACTAACCGAAGGCAACAGATCCATGAGTAGAATTTGGTTGCGAATTGAATTAAAGCTTTCATTTAATCCAAGGAGAAAAGTTAGAACATACTCGCGGTTGATGTGATCAATCAAAGGACTGACGCTGCCACACACACATTGATGGATTGGCCGAAATTCAGCAAGTTCTTCCCAAAGGCCTTTGATCTTGGAATAATAAGCTCCAACAGAGAGAGTACCTTGAGTGCAAGTGATGAAATAGTCGCAGACCATTGTTCTGCAAAAAACGCTCTTGAAGATCTGACCAAATCACCGCTGCTGTAGACGCATAGATGATTCTTACGATGAGTTCTTTGGACACCGAGTTCAAAAGCCTAGACACGACAACATTATCATTGCGCAGCCACAGTTGAAATTGAGGATCATCTTCTGGAGGTTGTGGAATCGAACCATCAACAAACCCATCCTTGTTCTTGGCACGAAGAGCGATGAACATAGCACGACGCCATGAAGGATAATTCTTCTCTGTTAAGGGATGCGAAACGAGAACAAGACCAGGGTGATTTGAATGATGGATAAAGAAAGGATTCTGCTGTTGATCGGCCATAGAAGATGTGAACAAGCTCGAAACAAATCGAAGCTAAACGAAAGAGGAATAGATCGCGGAAGCAAAAACGTAAATCTTGGACAAAGATTAAACGCAAAGATCTACTGATACCATATTGAGTGATAGTGAATTGTGAGCATGAATGAGAATGCAACCATGGAAATGGTGCATCTCAAGGTAGAAGAAGAAGAAGACTAACAAAAAATGCAACAAACTTTTGTTATTCCGTTTCAATTAGTTTACAAATAGGTGTCATATCCACCTTATATACAACTTGGAAATAGTAAAACTTATCTATACTTCAATTATCCCTTATTCACCTACAATTACATTGTTACCCTTAATAGCTTTTGCGTGGAGGTTAATATTAGACTGACTTCCGAGGTTTTCGAACCTAGTGGCCAATGGAATAATCTTTAATCCCCACGAAGTCGTGTGTGTTTTTTGCTTCAAAGCGGTGGAGGGGATCAATCATCTCATTTGCGCGTGTCTGATGATTGTTAAAGTTTGGGATTTAGTTGAGGATTGGGTTGGTATTCAGAGGGTTTCGGAGGACAACGTTTGCGATCACTTATTTGATTGGTTTTTGAAGGTGTGGTGAAACGAACTTCCAAACTGTCCGCTTGCTTCATTTGGTTAGTAGTTACTTATTGGACTATTTGGTGAGTTAGGAATGAGATCATTTTTAATGATCGAATAGTTAGACTTAAGGATATTCTTTTGGGTGTTATGCACAATTCGTGAAATTGGTTAGATTTTAGGTTCAAATCTAAGATGTGGCTTCTATAATTGATGTAAATCATCCCTAAATTATTTATGATGTTGTTTCTCTTCATTTTGTTGATGTAAAGATGTTATTGTTTGTGAATTGGTGTCCTCCTAGTATGCCTATTGTTGAAGGTTGCTTATAAAAAATTATCATTCTTTAATAGACCTCCTGATAAAGAGGTGTATATCGCCTATAATTTCCAAAATTCTATATAAAAGAAAACGAATAATCAGCGTACATATAAAAATAGCACTTCATAGCTTAAAGCAAGCTCCAAAGTTTGGCACAAGAGAATTTATTTCTTTATGCCATTGCAATTTTAAAAATGTTTAATTGAGCATCGAATTCTTATCAAAAAATCAAAATATTCTTCAATAATTATAGTATAATATTGCATGGATAGCTTTGATATTATCTTGTGTGCATGTTATGATTTGTATTACTCTATTATTATCATTCAAAAGTGATATTATCTTGTATGCATGTTATGATTTGTATTACTCTATTATTATCATTCAAAAGTTTCCACAAACAAGTAGGTCAAGTAATTTATAAAATAAATATTAAAGATTACCTGTCAAAGATCTCCAATTTATATGAATTAGTGCATGTCATATAAGAAAGTGGCATAGCCAAGACATGACATAAAGCTAACCATTTTCTTTACATTATTGTCATAATTTTGTTCCATTATTACACACATAACATAAACATATACTTCAAAATCAATCAACACTTATATTGATTTTCCATGAGGTTTTTCATATATTGCTTCAGCAATGCCTCTAATTGTTTTGGGAGTGGTTCTACAGCAGCCACCAAAAAGTGAAGCACCAGCATAACGCCACTTTCCTATGTAAGGGACAAAGTCTTCCTCTGCTTCCACACTTGATTTCTGCAAACATAAAAAACACACATCAGTCGATCTCGACCAACTATATAAAGTCGGCTGACTCACGAGCACATGAAGTTATCATAGACCTATGTAGGTTAATCACGATTTAACTCTGGTTAAACAAATAGATGTCCTATTTTGTTATAGCTTATCTGTGACAAATATTGTATGAGTCATTTTTTAATTATGATTTAACCGTATTAAATTTTGAACCTTGTGCTATGTAGTCTATCTTGCACGCCCTCAGATAGGGCCCTGAATATTCACCGTTGATTTCACGATTTCAAGAATTTAAGAGAAAAATAGGAACTCACCACCCATTGATTGTTATCAGCAATATAAGTCTCTCCACTATTGGGATACACAAGTATTGGTTTACTTGTTACCTGATATTTAAGAATTCAAGAAACAAGTATATCAGTTGTATAACTATTAGTTGAAAATTGTTCATATTGAACAAAAATATTGATACTACATAATAAAATGCATACCTTTTTGATAGATGAAATCAAGCCATGAATAAATCTAGGAGCAGTACAGTTAACTCCAACCGCGACAACTTGTCGACACGAATCAGCAATCGAAGCACACTCTAAAATAGATTCGCCACTAGCCACATTGTTTTCATCCTTGCAAGAAAATGAAAACCATGCAGGAGTTTCTATTCCTTCTTCCTCCATAATTTCAACATAAGCCTGTGCATCAAGCTTGTTTGGAATTGTTTCAAAAGCTATTATGTCAGCACCTGCATCAACAAGAATCTTTACCCTTTCCCTGTGAAAATCTTTGAGTGTTTGGACAGTGACAGAATCGCCATAGTCCCCTCTGTCAAAAAAGACATGATCATAACATCATGGTCCTTAACTTCGTCAACTAAAACTCGAACGAAAAATGCGTGTTTAAATTGATAATGAATTTTGCATGATAGGTTTAGTTGACTCACGTATATTCAGAGCCATCGGCCAAATAGGCGCCGTAGCTTCCAACAGAAGCTGCAATTAAAATCGGACGGTTTCTTCCATATTTTTCATCTCCAATGAAATCGAACGAATCCTTCGTACACCTATCGTTATAAATATCGCGCGCCTCGATTGCAAGCTCCACACTTCTTCTAAGGAGAGTTTCACCTTCTTCCTTGGAGAACCCTTTAGCTTCAAAACCTTGAATTGTTGCCTGAAAATACAAGAAAATGATTATTATGATTATTTGCATGATAAATTAATGATTGATGGTAAATAATATTAAAATTATTAGTTTAGATGAATCATTTACCTGATAAGATGATGTTAATATTATGTTTGCTCCTGCGTCAAGGTAATCAAGGTGAACCTGATATAAATAAAAATAATTTATTGAAAAAATAATTTATTGAATAAATAATGTATCTGGACTATGGACTATGTCATGCTAATAAGGCGAACCTGTTATAAATAAAAATGATTTATTGAATAAACAATATATTTGAACTATATAAAATACTAAATATATCATTAAATTTTAAAATTTTATTTTTTGCTTATAATAAAAAGTGGATGGAGTAAGATATGCAATTCCATTTCTTTTTCTTTTCTCGTACAAATACCAAGCAAACATTACTTGTATGAGGAGTTCCGTTTGCTTTAAGTTGTTATCTTAGTCACTAAATAAATGCAAGCTTGGTTGTATACATCCAAACACGTCAATCTCATCCAAGATAAGTTTCTCCTTTTTCATTTCTCATCCAAGATAAGTTTCTCCTTTTTCATTTCCAAAAGTAGGTTAAAGTTTGGAGAATTGATTAAAATAATAACATGATACTAAATAATTAAATGTTTAATATAATTAAGAGTGGAAACAGATTAGGTCGATCAAGACCTTCACTTAACCTTTGCATAATTTAAATTAAAATTAATACATAATACCATATTTAATATAAAAAAACTTAAATAAAGTTTATTCATATTATATTAACTCACTAATATATATATATATATATATATATATATATATATATATATATATATATATATATATATATATATATATATATATATATATATATATATATATTGCATTTTTTAAGATCAACCGTCTCAAATGTACTAGATTCTTCCTATCAGCAAATCATACAAGATTTTTGAAATTGTTAGATTTAAAACTAAAACAAGTTATTAAAAAAAATTAAACCTTGAATCCAAACTCATCATAATCCCAAGGACATATCCAACAAAATTCTATGTGTTCACGAGGCACCAATGGGAAGAACCAGCCAGGCAGATAGACATTACTCCTAGGACCAGAATCCATGACCTACTGACACCTGGCTAACATAAAGTGCCACGTGTACTTTTTATTATTACTATATATTGCTACTTTTAATTACTTGAACGTAACATTTTTGTTGAAGTATGTTCCTAAAAACCTATAAATGGAAGAATTTAAATAATATTTATTCTTTATCAAAAATATTATTACAAAGATTGAAACATTTTAAGTCATGATAAACCATAATAATATTTGTTAAGATAAACTAGTATTGATTAAGTAGATACTCTATCTCTCTATCTCTAATCGATAAGAAATTCATACAGATGTTATTGAAACAAAAGCAAGAGAAAGAAAATGAAGAAAAAAGTTGTACCCTTCGGACGAGATGAGGAGAAGTGAAGAGGCATTTGGCACTCCAAAGAGGATCGTTGAGGTCTACACCATGGCGTTCAAGCTCAGTTGCGAAACCACCGTCTATGACGGCGGCGCCACCGCACTTGTTCAGAAAATCTCTCATTGCTACCTCCATCACGGGACACTTTTCACCTCTTACACAAACTCGTTTGTTTGGCCTAACGTTTTGTTCTGCTATATTGTTGTGCTATCATGCTGTATTAACTTATTTATAGCATCGATTCTATGTCGTGTATATCGGATTTCGTGAACTTACCATTTTGTCCCTACAGTGCTACTGTTTGATTTATCGTCGTTTATGAGCACTCTTTTTGTGTTTCTCATACTCACCCAAATTCCAGTCTGATTCATTCTTGTTTGTTTGTGTTTTCATTTTAATGGAAATAAAAAAGTAAATATATATAATTAAGTTAAGAAATTTTTATAAAAGGGATTTGCAACTTTTGATCAATTTATTATAATTATTTAGGTGTTATTAAAGTAAAAATACACATTAAATGGATAAACAATTGGTCAAATAGTTGAATTTCAATAAAGAATATGAATCTGCCCTTAAATCTGTAACATATTCTAAAATGTTCTTTTTTAGTAAATCAACTATGAAAAAAAAAGTAAATGTAAATCATAATTATATAAAATAAAAATACATTTTAAAAAATATATATTTGTTAGACATATAATATTGGAAAATAATTTTAAATTGAATTTAAAATCCAAAAAAAAATTCCCATAAATATTATTCCTTTTCAAAATCATGTTTATGAACATTAAAAAAGAATTTGTTGCTAGAGCGATACTTGTCGTAGCAACTTTAAGGATACAATTGGTTCAGGTGTAGATATGTTATTATAACATATTCTCCAAGTAACTAAGGACCTCAGAATGAACGAGGAATGCCTCAAGCCAAATCTGATAAATTATGATGAAACTCATAGTGCGATTAAAGTTATATAATCGCAACAAAGTGAAACAAACTTCCAGCACAAAATTATCTACGATTAAGGTCGCAATCACCGTGGATAGTGCTATGCACCTCCATGACGCAAAGTGGTGAACATTATGACTCTACTATCCCATTCTCCTTATCACTTACAGCTGAAGCGTAATTGCTTTCAGTGGTGATCCCTTAATAAGATTCTCTTTCCATAAGGTTGTTAGAGATTGCGTCAAGAAATAAAGATGTTCGAACGCAAATACGGTTGAAGAATGAAAACGTTGAGCAAACTAAAATTGTGAGCCACCCGACGATCATAGAAGTTTCCACCAGTGCAAGAGGTTATGCGAGATAACTCATTGACAACATTCTCTAAACATCAATTCCTTTCCGGCATAACCAAGCTACTAGATATTCATAGCTGGACCCCTACGAGATAACATAAGTTAATTGGCTACGCATTGGGAAACGACACCCTGGACCCCGGTAGTGGGGAAGTAAAGTTTCATCAATGGCATTTCTGGTCGACATATATATTTAATTCCTTGTCCGACATCACCGAGCTATAAGGAAATTATTAGGTGAATTTGACCAAGCGTCAAAAGTTAAACTCCCACATCCCTTACGAGCAGGTCGCCGATGATGGATCGTGGGGAATATAAGCACCAAAGTAAGAGGGAACGAAGGTGTTGGCGCCTTGTTGGTCAGAAGGCATTACACTAGAATATCAAGAAAGATAGTTATGTGGCTTCATAATATCTGCAATCATCAGCAAGTTATGTCATGTACAAAGCTGACATCCACGTAGTGTTTGTCGGTTACGAAGACCCAGAGGCGTCCAAAGTGGACCATCTCCCTATTAGACAGACGAAGATAAGGCCGACTACACTGACTCTCCAACTAACTAAAAAAATGATAGAAAAAAGGAGACAATATCCTTACCTCTGATTTATTAGTCAAATACTTTCAAAAGATATTGCATGATTTTGATAGTGACATGCTAATTGTTAAAGACTGCAATCACAAAGAATATTGTATTTCATCTAGGATGGTGTGAGCCAGTCTTTTAAGACAAGTTTCACTTTTAAGGAACACTCTTCTCAACGTAGCTAGCACGCCCCCTTCTCCTTCGGATCTAGCCAATCCAAGAGCATCAGGCGGTGGAACCCAAAATCGTCTACCTCAATTTGAGTCATACCTCAGGGATAAAGACAGGAATCCTACCCTTAGTCAGTGAACAATAATTTATGATACAGAGCACGACACAAAGATATGACCATGTTTCACCTAATCCATACCCCACCATGGGGAAAACAAACACACATTGAATCAGTGAATACTAAATACAAGAAATAAATACACATTGATTAAATAAAGGCTAAATACAAAAGAAAAAATAAGTACACACTGAATCAGTGGAGGCTAATTACATTGAATAAAAATAGCAACCAAAAACATGGTAGCAAACAACGTTTAATGCGCTAAACCGTGAATTACAAAAGGTCATTGTCAAAAAAATTTAAAGAGCACATCAAGCATTTCGGCATAATTGAAGGCTCATGTGAGTTGTCATTGATTTTAGTAAAACAAACTGATTGGAGATGTTGGACAAGGTGTCTTATCTTGCTGAAGTTCTTGAAGATCGAGATGTCAGACAAGATGTCCTATCAGGAGGATTCGACATCTTTGTATGTTAATATTTTAAATATTTGTATTTAAATCAGTTTTCAAGTTATTGTGTGATTATCCTAGGTGGCGCTCAGTTTAAGGAATTAGGAGGATTCTTATAGGAGCTGAAGCTGCGCAAGAAGTTTCTAAATATGTGAAGACATTTTAGGAAACTTTGGATTAAAGAAACTATTTTTTAGGAAAATATTCTGCATATTTTGTGGAGCATAATTGCTTCTATTTTGAAGCCCAGATATTGTCTTGTCTAGGGTTATAAATATGGTGGATTTAACCTAATTTATACATCGAACAAATATTTAGTTTTGTGAGTTTTAGGGTTTATGCCTTATGAGTCTCTCTAGTATATGATTGACTACTGGCTGAGGACTTTGATTTGAATTGTAATTGTGTTTTGTCACTGCCATGATAGATAGGGAATCGAAAAGGGTCTCATACCTAGGAAATGTCTTAGGTAGAAGACTAGGATTGGGTAGTTTTAGGTGAAGTTACAAACTGTGGAGTTTGACTTAATCTGATACTACATAATGGTAAAGGTCCTGGATTGGTATCCCCCAGAGTATGTTTGTGAAACCAAACTAGGTAAACACTTTTGTGTGTTCTTTAATTTTTGCAATTCACTATATTTTTTGTTTTAACTCTTGTCATACTGGGCAGAGATCAAGTGTTCTAACATCTTGTTAGGACATCTTCGAGTATCCGCTATACCAGAATTTCAATTGGTATCAGAGCAGGAATCCCACTTTGCATCTGGATGAGATTCAGGGACGATACTTTCTGGTGTTATGGACAATGAAGATAACTCACTGAACAGACCTCCTATTCTAGATGGAACCAACTATGAATTGTGGAAAGTCTGTATGATTACCTTTCTAATGACCGATGCTAAGGTATGAAAAGTTGTATCTATAGGATGGGATCCTTGTAACACCCCAAATCTACCCGGCGGAAAATCATAAATCAGAGTTTCAAAAATTCAACAACAATATAGGATGCCACATTTTCGACTTTAAAAACATCAACATTTAATATATATCAACATGGATACATAAAATATATAGATCGAGAGACAAACAATAATTTCATTTATTCTATAAACAAAACATCTTTATTACTAAACAATATGTTCATAATTTTCAATTTCACTTGTCATGACAAAATATTTACTTAGCAACTTATAAAACAACTTGTAATAGCATTTCTTCTATTCAACTTCAACTTTTAAATACAACAACACTAAAGAGAAATGACTAAGACATAATAAGCGTCAACTTCCCCTCGAGTGTTACGTATCAGAGCGACGACATCGACTTGACTACTAAGGTAAACAACTTTAATCTGGAATACCTGCACGTTACCAACCAAGGGTAACATTCAAACAAAAGGGGTGAGATATTGAACAATATAAACAAGAGTATGATAATTAATACGCTAGATAGAATCATAAAATTTCCATACTATCCAACAATAACATCTTACCAATCGCCCCCAAATAATCAACATACTTTATCAACTTCAACAAACATATACAACATATTCAACTTCTTCAATATCAACATAATCGACTTTATGAACACAAACCTATAAACAACTCATACAGCATAACCATATAGTCAACTTATTCAACATAATCATATAATCCACTTATTCATCATAACCAGGTAATCACTTAGCAACATAATCGACTTATTCAACTTGAACCACTTACTCGACGTAATCAACATAAACCACTGAATCAACTTCAATCTACATAAACAATATAATCAACTTGAGTAACGTAAACGACTTTATCAACTTGGCAACATAAACAACATAAATAATGCAACACAGGATGCAACTCGACTATACATATACATGTGGTACCATTGGAGTAAAACTCCCAACTTAGAATATACCAGGTTATCGAGGTATCTGAAAGGCATAAGCCTTCAACTTAAATATTTTTTCAATCCAGGCCAACGTGGTGAGCATCTGCTACAACTTAGAAATGTAATGTATGTCATGCGACCAACAACACAACACATAAGCAACGAACAACTCAAAAAAACATACAACATACAACAGATAACGTAGCAACTTAAATTCATCATGATTCAACTTTGGCCATAGGCCTACAACTTTCAACTTTGTTCATATGACCTATAACTTTAATGATCAACATTGGTCCTTCGACCTTCAACTTAAAAAAATACTCCCATACCGGGACAAAACAACATAAGCAACTATACTGGAAAATACCCACGTTCAACACTAACTAATAAAATACACCGACTAAAATAACACATTTATTATTCTGAACTAACTCAACAATTTTCGTTGAATTCCGAACAACTAATTTTATCGCGTAAATTCACTCAGTTGACTAAATTATCATTGATTTACACACTACAACTTCTACTAGTCATTCTCACTGCATCTGTTATATTCAACTTACTGATATCCACCTTTTTCTGCTATTAACTTATATTGTCATTAAACTAAACCTTGTTGCAAAATCACCTCTGCCTGTTAAATTCATTTTCTACTAAGGACTGATACTGGTACTGTGTTATACTCTATTATCACTACTAATAAGTTTCACCGATTATGTTAACTTTCATTAAATTAACTTACTGATACCAACACATATTTTCTTATAGCAATCCCCTCGTCATTAACCTCCTGCACTGATATGAAACTGGCTAATGCTACTATTATGTCTAAGTCCTCAACATTATTATTATTCCTTTGAATTATTAAATCCCTGAACAATGTTAATGCATAATTTACTTATCTGACTTCATCATCCTTTAGTTGGTAATTCTTATAATCACTTAAAATACTAATTACTTGTTCCAAGCATTTCATAATTTATCATAAAATAATACTTAATATAATTATGTATTTCTAACCATGAGAATTAGTAGCACAAAACAAAAGAAGTGATCCCCGCTTACAAGGGATAGCTTGCGCCATCCCCACCACTCCACTACATGGCATGCGCCATGATCCAGTGAGCAAGGGGTATGGCCTGCGCCATCCCCACTACACCATTACATGGCATGCACCATGATTCTCCTTCCATGGGTGGCCTGCGCCACCCTCCCTTTAATAATGGGTGGCCTGCGCCACCCTCTGTCTAGGAGTTCTGTCCCCAATTCCAATTTCTCCAGAACCGATTAATCAATAACAATTCCTCAACAATTAATCCAGCCATAAATTATGACAAATCTATTACTCAATTATCACATAAATTATGTTCTTCACAACAAATCAAAACAACACAATCAACACCCGACATCATGACAATTTATATAACCCCAATCACACATACTAATTATCATAATCCCGAGTATAGAGTTCAAACCCCAACCTTAACTTAAATCGACGGTCGCTCGAATCTCCGATCGGCTTTCCATTTTGACTTTCCGATGGTGATTTCTCGTAACCGTTTTCTCCATTTTTCTTCGTTCTAACTTTTTCTCAACTTCTACTGATACTTCTTCTCCTCTTGACTAATTCTTCTTTTTATTTTCTTTTTTATTAAAATAATAATCCAATATAATAATCAACTAATGGGCCTTAACACTACACCCCCTTTAATTGTTGTTTCCGACGAAATCAAGCCCATTAACCAATATGCTCCAATAATCAATAATATCACTTATAATATTATTTCCTCGACTTTCCGACTTAATATTCCGACTTAATGACTTAATTTACCACAACGCCAATTGAACTGAATAATAATTCACAAATAAATACTTATTCACGACTTAATCGATTAACCTCTGATTATCAACCAAACGGTCCAAACAACTCTAACAACATATCCAACAATACCCGTAGAATATTCCACATCGTATTCCACAACTTATATCAACTTAATTAATTAAATTCGACTTAAACCAACTTATAATTATCAACATAATATTCCAATATTTTGGAAATCAACGTGACATAACACAACATACCACAATTATATTTAATTAAATAATTAATTAGATAAACGGGCGTTACAACTTTCCCCCGCTTAGAATATTTTTGTCCTCGAAAATTTATCCAATTCAACTACTTCAACTACTTAATCTATTCGACTAATCAATTTTCATCTCAAAAGGAAACCTACGTATAATACGAACCATAATCCACAACTTTTATGGCAGCAACAACACGAAGACCCCTCAAGCAATACACTTGACAACTATCAACACAACGGTAACTAATTCAACATAATGAATCCTCTATTCCTACTCATACCGACACAACCCTTCATAAATTCTTATTTGAATTAACACAACCAAGTATCTCATCCTTTTTCCAACCAAATTTATACTTTAATAAACCAACTTACAACTTTACTTCTCTTAATACTTGCAACTCAACTTTATCGGACAGTCTTGCCAAATCACGGTTTTCAATTTCCACTTACTTTCCTCTCAAATCATCTCAAGAAAGCTTTAAGTCTCAAGTCACTTGATTCATCACAAAACAGCACTCAAATTATCTAGAATTCAACTATGAGTTTTTCTTATTACTCTATATAATCCAAACGCAACTTCATGCTATCATCTCTAAATCCAACTGATATTCTCATATAATAACCTGCATCGACAAAACAAACAATACTCAATCTCCCAACTTAACTTCAACCGATTCAACTTACATACTATACTAGTTGGCATAACACATCTATCCATCAATTATAATTTTGTCTACTATTAACAATAGATTAAGGGTGATCAGTTCCTTAATTTGTCAATAGACATCTGACAACCATAACAATGGCATAAATTGTCATTACCCAACGCAATAGCGTACTTCAACTTGTGCCCAAAGTTCGTAAGCATAATGCTCCGCCAACTCTCTACGGCTTAACAACTCCTTCTTAGTCTCCTTAAGTTCAAACTTCATCGACAATACAAAACATCCAAAAGTACAGTACATATTCTCTTATACACGCTCGAAGCATAACACTATTTTAAATATCCTCATAATACCGGAGTCATCACAACATCAAGTATAACTCAATTCGGTTCATTTCCAGTTACAACTTTTATCTAAGTTAAAATTCTTAACAACACTAATCAAACATCCATCTTCCCCTCAACAATACCATCATCTAACATCGGTATTTTAATCGTCCTTGTTCGACATAAATCGCATCTCTATGCGTTCTTCGATACTTTCGCATTTCTTCTAATACCAACATTTTATTCCTATCAATATTTTCATCTTTCCAAATGTTCAACAAGACTTGCTCAACTTCGGACACAATTATCTCTTCCAATAAAGACCTCCAAATCACAAAATTATATTCTAACTTGAAGAGAATTTCGTGCAGATTCCAGAACTTCAAAAATCGCTTGAATCCAACTTACGAGTAAAAAGTTATCCTCCTCACAATGGGACTGGTTTAGAATTCCCGTATGCAGAATTTCCAAAAATCAGCAGCAGACCCAATTATTAAACTGAGCTTATTTCCCTCATCATAAAACTCCTTGTCGTACCTCGAAAAATACGATCCTCACGATGGACGCGGAAAAAACAACAGAGTTGCCACCTAATTCTATTTATTCTAACTAAAGAAAAGGGAGATATAGATACAACCTAATAAGGATAAGAAATGGTCAACGAAACCAAATTCTAAGTTCAGGAGTCGGTTACGCAAGGAGAAGGTATTAGAACCCCTCACGTCCATTGTATTCAACGGGAACCTCTTAGTCTAACTTGCGATTGAATGTTGATTTATGTCTTTGTCTTCTAAAAGGTTTGCTAAGATGTTTGTTTTAAGGGAAATGTGTGTTTATTATTGTTATGGAAAAAATGGTTAATTTTTTATTATTGTGCTCGCGAAGGATTAAAATCCTCATGCTTACGTATTCCCTTGTGCAATGGGAAAGTTAGAGCTTCGTAGTGCGTGTAACTATGGTTTGTTGGTGTTTTTTAATGAACGATTGTTTAAACCGCCTTCTAACTGCTAAGCGTTGGCTTATCTGCTTTGCAATAGGAGGCTGAATCGCTAGCTTGTCTGCGAGATAAAAAGTGTTTAAACAATGTTCGTTTAGAAAATGTTTGATCTTGTTTAGTGTTTTAAGAACGAAAGGGTGAATGAATCACGTCCTGTGGGGTGGGCCTCAGGAATTATTCATTCAAGAACCCATGGAATGCTAGAATCCAGAATTCAGTTCTTTCGTTATCTGATATGTAAATTAAGTGTCTTATAAGAAGAAAGGGAGAATGAACCACGTCCTGTGGGGCGGGCCTCAGGAATGATTCATTCAAGAACCCATGGAATGCTAGACTCCATAATTCAGTTCTTTTGTTTAATTAATTAGGAAAATGATTTGAGTATTTGTTGGGTAGGTTTTAAGTTGGATTTGAAAGAAAAAGACAAGTCGTCATCTTTGAGGGAGATATCTCACCTATTCCACCACAAATATTTAAGGAAAAAAATAGAAGATGGAAGAAGCTTCAAACTTGGATATATGATTAACAAGTGATTGCCACATTCTTCCTTGAGAGAAATTGTTTGAGAAAATTGATTTTTGTATTTGTGGGAATAAGAGGAACATCTTTCCTATGGATATGAATCATGTCTCATCTCTTCGAAGGTGTTAAGTTTTGAGTGTTTTGAGTACAAAATGGCAAATGAATCACGTCCCGTGGAGCTGGCCTCAGGAATGATCCATTCAAGAACCCATGGAATGCTAGACTCCAGAATTCAGTTCTTTCGTTATTTGATATGTAATAATTAGGTGTTTTGAAAGACGAAAGGACGAATGAACCACATTCCGTGGGGCGAGCCTCATGAATGAGTCATTCAAGAACCCATGGAATGCTAGACTCCAGAGTTCAGTTCTTTCGTATATTTATTAAAAGTTTGAATGCTTGTTAAGTTATAAAAATTAGATGGCGATGCGCGAAGCACTCGACTTATGGGTGAAATGCAAATGGAGGTTAGTTGTTTGATTGATTAAGTGGATTCGATTCCTAGTCCCTAGGGGTGCTCCTAGCAATGCGAAATCGTAACCAAATGGAATGTGCAAGTGTGCGAGTGAAACCACTTGGTGTTGGACCAAGGGTTCACGAACTAAGGCGAGATCTATATTAGTCCCTAAGGGTTCTCCTAGCAATCAAAACAATAAAATAAAAGCGGAAAAATAAATTGCATAAAATGGAAATCGGGAGAGGGGTACAAATAAATTACACGGGATTGCGATGAAATAAAGGGGCTCATTTTAATTTTCCCAAGAGAAAGCGTGTGTGCGGTGTCTTAACTATTCGGAGCCGTTGGAGCTAAATTTAATCGGAGGCATCGAGATGTGACTCTTTAACTACCTTAGAACCGATTCAATGTTTAGAACCGTTCTATGAGGAGTAGAGCGTTGATATTGTATAAAAATACGAAAATAAAATAAATAGACTAAATAAAATAAAATAAACTCTAAAATAAAATAAACTAAGCTAAATTGGCCTCATATTGGTCACAATTTATCGATTTATCAAAATCGACTAATCATGGTCTTTTGTTATATCATTGGCCCAAATTATAAATGAAATAAATAAAAAAACATAATGTTAGGTTAAAAATAATAGAAAAGATTTTAACTAACCTTAAAAGAAAATACTTAATTAAGAAAATAGGGGGTGTATGGGTAAGTATGCGGGTATGTGCATAATAATTCGTGTGAGTTAAGGCCCAAAACTAACAACAACAACAATCAATGGATCTTTTATAAATAAAAAACTGAAAAGAAAAAATAAAAAATAAATAAAGGGGTCTAAAATGCATCTGATAAAAACACAAAGCAAAGCATTTCTTCCCGATTTCATGGTTCAGAAAAACCCACCCCTTGCGAATCAGATCCGCCGACGCCTCTCTCTTTCTCACTCAATCGCTCGTATTTCTCTCTATCTCTTTCTGATTCATGTTTATTTTGGTGTATGCTTTTGACTCTCTGCGAATCGTCGGTGGGGCTTATGTTTGTGGCGGCGGCGGTTTATTGGTGGTGAAATCTGGTTTGGTGATTTCATGGTTATCGCGCGGTGGTTTTGGTTGTTCATGGATTCATGTTGATTCTATTTTGGGTGACGAATGTTGCGGTTGTTTTGATAATGGCGGTTGAGGTTTTGGTTCGTGTTGGTTTGTGAGTGTTCTGATGGTTTGGTGATGATTTCACTGATGGATTTGTGTGCGTTTTTTAAAAGGTTTGCACGGGTTGCCTCTCACAGTCGGATTCGTTTATGGATTTTTGGTTTGGTATTTTGTTCGGATTCGTTTGAAGATGATTGAAATTTTGTGTGTTCATCTAGTTATTTATTCTCTGTTGTATGAAAAAAACTATAATAGTATATGTTATACATGATTAGTCAGTCTGCTCTGAATACATGAATTTCAAGATAATATTTTATTAACATAATAAAACTATCCATAAAAGTAATATGTTGGTAAAGATTGATCAATAGCGTGAACAAGGAAACATGTATATACGTTGAAAGATTGTTTAAGGTACTGGAAACAAAATTTTAAGTGAAAATATATCTATATATGCATTACAATAGTTGTCGGATTCACGTAGATGTTATATTGTTGTGATGATACGGTATCACATTTTATCGGTAGATATTATTGTAACATATATGCATGGCTTATGTGAAACCAATGTATATATTATACATCATATTTAATTTTGAAGTGAAAAGTGTATTTTCTAATTTGAAATTATTTTAATTATAAATTTTTGTTAATCACTAAAGTGATTAAATTTATTAATGTTTATAATTTCAAAATTATGTTATTGATTTTGATTTGGATTCTATGAGAATAATATGTTTGTGTTCAATGAGATTTATTATTATAAGGCATATAAAGATCATTCGAAAATGGATGCGGAAAGAATATGGATCCGAAAAGAATATGACATATCAGGAAATGATAAATTGCATGTCAATGCATTCTAAATTGTCATATAATGAATAAAATTCATTCGAAGGAAATCAATATTTCTCCATATGAGGTATGGAAAGGTATAGTGCCAAATATCGATTATTATAGTGTGGGGGAGTGTGTAACTTATTATAAGAACTAAGTTGACTCCTTGAGGGATCAAATGTGCTTTTGTAGAATATGTACCTAACCAGTGATTTTAGACAAAAGAAAGGTGTTGATTATTTCGACACATGTGCACTAGTAGCAAGCACAATGAAAATAGAGTTTCGTTTGCATTTGCTTCATTGCATGGCCTTATAGTTTATCAAATAGATGTCAAAACAACATTTATAAAAATGAAATCTCGATGAGGAGATTTACACGGAGTAACTAGAAGGTTATATAGAAATAAACAAAAAGTGTGCAAGTTTGAAAAAATCTTGTAAGAAATAAAATAGGCACCAAAACAATGACATCAAAAGTTTGATTCTTATAACTGACGAGGCTTGATGTAGCTCCTTTGACAGACAACATCATCAGGGTTTAGTGGACATGAGATCATCAACCACTTAACCAAACATTGTTAGACCATAGGTGTTGTCATCATTGAATCTAACTTGATATCTTGACCTCAAAGAGAACATCTAGATTATTGTTTTCTCTTTAATGATGAAGACTTCACATAATTTCGTTTGACATATAGTGTTATCATCATCAAAACCATCATGAACACTTGAGAGTTGCAGATAGTTGTACATGCAGGTACACAGATCCACAAAGTCGACGTGAAATAAAGAGGAAAAATAAATGTTGGGTCGAGTATCTATCGCTCACTAACAAAAGTCGGGTACATAAGTTACAAGAGGCTATTATTGGATATTAGGACTTCCTAACAAATTTATAAGTAAATTGTGTGACATATATGGCATGTGTCTTAAGACTTTGAATCAAAATGGCTATCCATATTCTCTTAATTAAATCTCCTTGAATATCAAAAACATAATTTTTGTTCGAAGAAGAACGATTGCACATGAGTTATAATGAATCTAGAAACAAATTATACCTCGGCTCTGTGGGCTACGACTTGGGTGATAACTTTTTTGTACATAGTCACTGTCTCATCTTCCTGGGAATAGGCAACCAAATTTCTATCAGAATGAGTGGTCCAAAGAATGAGTGTTCCCTAGAAGCGCAAATGATCCTAGTTGGGAAAATTTTTACCGATCAATATATGATAAAATCATGTAATCCCAGGATATTTATCATATGGTACAATTGTTATCATAAAGGTTTTGGCGCTTCTAGATCTCAAAAAAACTCAAAATATAAGTCTAGTAAACTAGGGAAACTGAGATACATTTACTTAATTGTCCAAGTATTTTGTAGGTACACGTCCATCATCGAATATAATATATGAATGTTGTTTCTAGAGAGTTCATCATCATCGCCATAATCATAGATTCTTGAAGATTAAAATCAATCTAGATCAAATTTTATTATATTGATAGACAGCGTCTCTAAAATATATTTTAGGTAATTTCAAATATTATTGTTTTGTTTTTCATAAGTTTCTCGATCAAACATATTCTTATTTGAAATGTGTACTAAATATTGATAAATTTTCTATTGAATTTCGAACATTAATTTATAACATTGTAGAAGCCTATATCTTTCACTAACTTTGGCGGTTAAATTAAATTTGGCTTAAATGCACTTTTGGTCCCCATAGTTTAGCATTTTTAAACTTTTGATTTCCCTATTACAAAACTTGTGTTTTAGGTCCCTTTAGTTTGTTGTGAATTGCCTTTTCTTGGTCCCCTAGCAAATATGATGATGTGGCTTATGTTTTAGTGATATGTCTTGTATATTTTTATTCCAGGTCATTACAATTTGACATGTTACTAATTTTTTGCCATGTCATGTTTTTAATTACATATTATATTAAAGGTTGATACCATTTTACCCCCTGTAATTTTTTTTCAAAAACAACCTTGTCATTTCAAAAAACTAACAATTTAGTCTCTAAAGTCAAAATCCACAGGTAAATCCGAAAGAAAATCCACAGGTTACCTGTGGATTTTGATTTTAGGGACTAAGTTGTTAGTTTATTGAAATGGCAAGGTTGTTTTTTAAAACAAATACAGGGGGTAAACTAGAAATGGCCTATATGGCATAGGAGATAAAATGGTAATAACCCTTATATTAATAATATTGTTTATAAATTAGGGATTTATGTGAGGTCATTGTGTTCCTCTTTCTTCTCAGTTCATACACTTCTTCACTTTATAACAAACATGAGTATTCTTCTTCCTTACAATGTCTCGCGAATCCGGTTGTAGCCATGGAAATAGGTCCTCTATTCATTCAAGGCATGTATTCAAGTGTGGTCTCGATGCTCCATTGATGACAACATGAACGAATGCGAACTCAGGTCACCATTTTTATGGATGAGGTATGTATAAGATACAAGGATACAAAAAATGCTCTCACTTTGCTTAGTTGGATGAGGAAATGAATCCTAGGGCAAAAGAGATAATATATTCATTGTTAGCGAAGTTGAGTAAGAAGAAGGAGGTTGTTAACACACACAAAGAAAAAAAGGGGGAATTAAAGATGAAGATCCTGAAGAAACAATTGAAGATTAACTGGATTTTGTTATTTGTAGTTTTTTTTCCTTTGTTGGAACAATAATGATGAATTAGATTAGGTAAAAATGTAATGGAATTTTGGTTGCTAGATATGTAATGTAATGTTGTAATGGTTGAAATAAAATGCAATGTTTATTGATTATTTGATTATGCAGATAATGTTGGACCTGTAATGTTACAAGCCTTTAATGTAGGACACGTAATGTTGGACCTGTAATTTTGAACAACTTTAATTTAGTATCTAAAATGTTGGACCTATAATATTGGATATTTGACAACTATAATGCTAACACAACTTTACAACTTTATTGTTAACAAAAATAAATACAGTTTGAGCTATAATGTTAACAGAAATTGACACAATCTGAGCTATAAATTGACATAGCATCATGACCTATAAATTTTCACATCAACTTGTCCTATCAATATTTGACCATTTTGACAGTCTGCCACACATTGTAATTTCACAGTCTACAATAGTATTCCAAAACACCAAATTACTTCATATACTTATATATTGATCAAACCATTAACTTGTCTGCATTACATCAATTCAATAACATACCAAAATAACCAAACAACAAATATTGATATAGTGCTTGACAATATTACATAAATACACCAAAATAACATAATATTAAAACACCAAATACTTATATATTGGTTGTCTTCATTACATAAAAATAACCTACATCAAAATGAAATCTAAGCCTATATGAAACTACTCCTGAGTTGGTTGAGGTTCTTGTGAACTTTGACCAATCTCGGTTTGTTTTTCCTTTGAGGTAGCCTTAACTTCAACATCATTACCTTCTTCAGCAACATTAACTTCAACACTCTTGTCTTGTCCAACATTATCACCTTTTGCACTCTTAAACCTTGTACATTTTATATCATCTTCCTCATCAATCTCAATGTTTACATTTAATT
Source organism: Lathyrus aphaca (assembly GCA_963966055.1). Lineage (NCBI taxonomy): Eukaryota > Viridiplantae > Streptophyta > Magnoliopsida > Fabales > Fabaceae > Lathyrus > Lathyrus aphaca. The sequence continues at coordinate 50,810,887 of OZ014520.1, forward strand.
CACTATCATCAATGATATCAGGTATCCCCACACTATGCTCCACATAAACATCAATAACATCATATCCTTCAACATCTTTTGCAAACTACAATACATCATTATCATTGTTCAAGGGTCTAAGACCACGAGAAAAGCTAAAAGTTGGGTTCCAATACCACATACATTTGATATTCACATAACCCTCAGCCCTAATCATATCCTTTATCTCCATATACGACATGTAATCTACATCCCAACTCCAATTCATCTCAGTCACTACCCCATTCACATACCATTTAAAAGGACTCTCGACTAATTGTCCCCTATGATGGATTCTCAACTTTACCTTATTGTTCTTAGTTAGCCTGACAAAAAATTCATATAACTACAGTCAAATAACCATAAAGCACTTTAGGGTCCCACACTATATGAATAACAATACAAAACACCAGGGACCAAAAGCACTAACACGACAACATCAAAACATTGCAAAACCCTATACTGACACATCATAAACAAATGACCACAAAACAACACAAGGGGCCACAAAACCCTAAACTGACACAAGGGACCACAAAATTAAGCATTACGTACCTTACACAATAGTTGAACCCTTCGTGACTCTCCTTTTGACTTGCTTCCTTCGTCATCTTCCTCGATCCTACAAACACAGATAGGGATAGTATGTGTGCCTCTCACTTTGACTTGCTGGAATGAAAATTTTATTTAAGATGAAAAGAGAGAAGAGAAGCTAGAACGATGTTTGACAAAGGTGAAATGGGGAAATGAATGAAAACTAGGGTTTATAATTTATTTTAGTGTTAAATATGTTTTAAGTCCCTTTAAATATCTCAATTTTCATTTTTAGTCCCTATTAAATATATATATATATATATATATATATATATATATATATATATATATATATATATATATATATATATATATATATATATATATATATATATATATATATATATATATATTTTAATCCCTACAATATTATTATGCACGTAGTTTTAATCTCTCTTGTTAAACCAATGTGTATTTTTAAATGATTATTATGCAGGCATCTTTAGAATGTTATAAAAAGTTTCTCGGAAAAAAAAAAGAACACAAAATTTGATTCCTAAGTGAGATTTTCATTATTTTATCCTTATATTTTGAAATTTCAAAAATTCATATTTAATTCTTCTCATTTTAAAAAATTCTAAAATTTAGTAAAGAAATATTTTATAGTATTCTAAATATGGATGAAAAAAATTATTCAAAAATTTAAAAATTTAAGGGGTAATTAAACAGTTTTCAAAATTTTAGAAAACAGGACTAAAATTGCATGCATACAAAATTTGTAGGGACTAAAATATACAATTTTTTAATAGGGACTAAAAATGAAAATTGAAATATTTATAGGTACCAATAACATATTTAACCCTTTATTTTATTCAATTTTTAATCTAGTTGGAATTAATTTGGAAATTATTTATCTATTTGGCAATTACATATTAAATTATAATGACCTGGAATATAATTAGACAAGCCATGTCACTAAAATACAAGTCAGATCATTAGGGGGACCAACAAAATGCAAAGCACAACAAACTAAAGTGACCAAAAATATAGATTTTATCATCAGGAATAAAAAATTTAAAAACACCAAACTAGGGGAACCAAAAATACATTTTAAACCATTAAATTTAAAAATAAATAAAAACTCTGTTTGATAAAGAATAACTTGAAAATTTATTACTTTTCATTTTAATATAATTTTAGTCTCTCTTTTTTTTTTTTTTAATATTTATCTTTCATTGAATTTGTCTCTATTTTAAAATCATCACGTGTGACATTTTTAAAAATAGTGTCATGATATATTTTAAATGAACGTGACATATTTATGTGTTAATAATTAAACTATAAAAAGGAATAAATTTTAAAATTTTATAGGATTTTCTTGCAATTTTATTAGTGTTGAAAATTATATATCATCACATAATCATTCATGGCATTTAAAACGTGAGACATCATTATTTTTTTTTTAATTCAAAAATATGAGGGGTGATCTAAATCAGAGTATTTTTAAGTACATTGAATCAATTATGTGAGCAGATGAAAATAGGGATCATAATTTTAATTAAACCATATTTTATAATTTCAAGAGTTAATAAACTATATATATAAAAAGAAGCATGATTATCTTGTAAGAGGGTATAGAGGTAAGTGGATAAGAGCCTTTGTTTGTACAACTACAAGCATGTATTTGGTCACACTAACGTCCCATTGAGAGGAAGACATTTAGGCAAGCAAGCAACTGTGGTGCATATCTGGTTGGAGAATTTTCTTTGTCAAGTCTTTAAGATAAGACAACCACGCAGGCCACTTTGTGCTGCTTTTAGAAATTTTCTCCATCAAAAAAGTGAATGAACCTCTCCACTAAAATAGTCTACATCACTTTCATTATGTTAATGCTTAAGGACGATGATTTAATTTGTCGAGGATATTATAAATGTATGCCATGAAATGAAATGGGGTATGACCGTTTTGATCATTTTGATGAACACTCGTTTTCACCTTTAAGTGAGAATTTGATTATTATAGTTTGCAATTATGTTGTTGCTATAGTTGATGGACAAGAAATATTAACCAAAAATATATATTTTTTTTGTAATTTCAATATTCAAATACTATTGTAAAAATGTTTACACGTGTAGTATTAAGATGAAATTGAATAAATATTGTTTGGAGTAATTAAAGGTTTATTAAAACCGACCTAATTCGTAAATTTTATCTATTTTTATTCGCAAATATGAACTTTGATTTTTAGATAATGTAATATAGAACATTAACATACCCTAATTTTTAACTTTAGGATCACACATATCATTGTTCTCTACCCTTTTAACTTTGGGTTTGTCTTTGCAAGAATCGCCATGCACATTTTTTTTCTGTCTCTCACCTTTGTGCCTATATGCTTATCATTACTTATCTAACCATTAACCAATATAAAAAAAATATGTCTTGTTTCCTTTAGTACTTTGTGCAAGGTAGGTTTTGTATCAAAAGCATAAGTATGATTCCTCAACTACGATTTTGATCCCTCGAGTCAAAGTATGGTCAACCATTGTTTCTCAAGGGCATATCTCTCAAGGCAGGACATTTAATCTCAAAGTGTTTGATTCAAAACATCATTCAATTTCATTTTGATCAAAGGTACCTCAAAATTTTGTGGACTGTTTCTCAAGAAAAGTCAAAGGTTCATGTGTTTACTTTCATGTCTTCATCAACAAGTTACCTCAAGCTTTGGTTAATTTAACCAAAGGGCGTTCAAAGACACTTTATGTTAAGTTCATATAATCATCCATGTACATTAAAATGCAAGAAAAATTTCATACCAAATGTTATATTAGACTTTTTCAATGCTTAGGCTAATTTTGATAAAATTGGTGATATTAAAGATGGTAAATGCATGATGAATGATAAGATTGGTATTATGTGTGGTTACAATAGGTGTGACTGATTCAAAGCTTTTGGTAAGGGAGATGGGAGATAAATGTTAAGTTTTCATGATTATAGAAAGGAATTGGTTTCACGGTGAGGGAAAAGAAAGGAGAGAACAACGTTGGTGAGAGAAGAGGGAGAAAAAGGTGTGTCGGCCAATTGTGTGAGTAGGGACAACACAAGTTTGGTTGAGAAGCAATAGGGTGGAACCAGTTGTATTAGTTTAGGGTTTTAGAATTAGTTCCATTTGCTTACTGATACCATGTTGGAATTATATACGTTGCCTTTTTATTGATTGTGACTATTCTATAAATAAAGATGTCTACTTTAAAGACTTGGTCATCTCAATTTTAAATGCATCAGAGATCTGAAGAGGAGAAATATGGTTTCGGGACTACCAGAAATCGATATTCCAAATGAAGTGTGTGAAGAATGTGTGCAGGCGAAGCAACACAAGAACAACTTCTTCAAGAATGTAGGAAGCATGTCAAAGGTAGTTCTTGAAGTCATATACTCTGATGTATGTGGTCATATCCAGATGGATTCGATTGGAGGTAACATATACTTTGTCACATTCATAGGTGATTTTAATCGAAAATTGTGGACTTACCTAATCAAGAAGAAAAGTGAAGTTATCGAGGTATTTTCCAAGTTTAAATCTATGGTCGAAAGACAAAGTGGTCGAAAGCTCAAGATTCTGAGAACTGATGGTGGTGGAGAATATATGTCAAAATACTTCGACAAATTTTGTGAGTAAGAAGGGATTATGCATAAGGTGGTGCCACCCTACACTCCACAACAGAATGGAATTGCATAAAGGAAGAATAGAACCATCATGAATATGGTGAAAAGTATGTTGAAAGGCAAGCATCTACGTAAAGAATTATACGGAGAAGTTGTGTCGACTACAACGTATATTTTGAACAGATGTCCGACGAAGAAGCTAGAAGAAATTACGCCAGGAGAATGTTAGTCTGGTGTCAAGCCTAGCTTGAGTCATATGAAGGTGTTTGAATCTGTAACACATAGACATGTGTCATATTAGTTGAGAATAAAGCTTGATGACAAGTCTAGTCAAATTATTCTGATAGGATATCATTCGACTGGAGGATACACGTTGTTCGATCCAGTGAACAAGCAGGTTGTAATCAGCAGGGATGGGATCATAGATGAACTTAAAGAATGGGATTGGACTGAGGTGTTAAGAAATATTTAGTTAGAATCTTATGTGAAGAACCAGTTAGTAAAGTCGAAAGAGAAGTTCAACGAGAAGAAGTTAGAGGTGAAGCATGCATAAGCAGATATCAACAAACAAGACAGATGCTTGCAAGATTGCATGAATGTATGATTACATCAGATGATGTAGTCAATGAAGAAGGGGAGCTAGTACATTTTCTTTCTACATAGATGAAGAACCGGTCAATGTGGCTAAAGCATTTGAAGATTCGAAGTGGGTGAAAGCAATGAATGAGGAACTAGAATCAATCAAAGTCACAACACTTGGTCACTTGTCGAATTTCCTCAAGACAAGAAGGAAATTGATGTGAAGTGGGTATACAAGGTGAAGCTAAATCCTAAAGGAGAAGTAATTCGACACAAGGCGAGACTTGTGGCAAAAGGATTTCTTTTAGAAGGAAGGTGTTAGACGATGGCATGGATCTAGAAGGGGGTTGAATAGACCCCTTTTAAAAAATTTGCAACTTTAAAAATTTTGTTTGAAAAGGGTTGTGAAATCTCCTCGGAAAAATTACGTCTAAAATTTATTTAGTTATCGGTGATCGGATATGCGTAACGAAACCTAATGAGATGCTCAAGATAAATGAATCAACAATTTACTGATCAATCACTTAAACTTTACAATATTGATTTAACCACTTCCAACAATTTTAATAGGATAGAAAAATGTACTAAGACAATGAAATTGTGTATTTTGAATTTTCTCAAACAGTTGGTGGGCACGCCACACCAAGCTTGTTTTGCTTCTATTTTTAATGCAGAATTTTTCTCAAGTTACTATCAAATTGATAGAAACAATTTCACAAACACCTAGAGTGCACTAAAATTAGTAAAACAAAATTTTCAATGTTACACTATTTCAAATCGTGCAGAATTATAATGAAGAAAGCAAAACGAAGAACATGTGGATTTATTTAGGCAGTTCCCCTACCATCCTCGCTATGGATACATTTGTCCCCAATTCTAAAAATGAATTGGGATATGTATTATCAAATGCAATGATTTTACAAAGAGAAATTAGAAACCATAAACCAATCATAATTGTTGTAGACGCTATGTTTCTCTTTTCCCCTTGATTCAAGGTGAATCAAGTCCTCACATGCGTCAATTAAACCTTTGAGTGTTGCTCCCTTCTTGCAAGAATCCTAGATTCTCCAAACTTTGAGCATGACCGCTTTGAGTCGATATGAATGAACTTATATATTCCTTCATAATCCTCTGGTTACTGTGATATGGTTGAACAATCTCTCTGATCTTCAAACCTCTTCAATCGGCTGAATTGATGAACCAAAGATATGTACAACCCCCAAATCCTCACGATCTTGGAGGAGAAAACCACAATATTTTATTCAAGAAAAACCCACATTTCACTCAACCCAAACTGAATTTACAATTCCTATGTTTGAATGTTATCACCGTAAATCATGCACTTTGATCAACAAAAAAGTTTATGTGTGATTGTTGATGAATGCAAGAGAGAATGAAGATGATGAGAGAATATGTGTATCTATTTCACTTTTCTTATTTTCTTGGAAAAATGAGACTCAATGGTATTTATATGATCAATTTCACTTAATGAATGAGTGAAAAAATGACACAGGGGATAAAAGAAAAAAGATTATGACTCCTCATTTAGAGTGAGTCGACTCACTCATTAAAGCCAGTTAACCTGTTGATACCTGAGGAAAACATGGAAAAACTAGGCAATTAATGAGTCGGCCTCTTATATAAATGAGTCAACTCATTTTTGTGAAAATCTCATAAATGAGTCGACATGTTAATTGGTCCCAGTCGACCTGTTCAGACCTGAAAGAAACACATTTATTTTGAGAATTAATGAGTCGACCTATTACTTTAATGAGTCGAATCATTTAGTTAAAAATGTCAAAAAAATTCTTTTCATGAGTTCTAAGACCATGCACCAATATTTATTGAAGCTAAGCCAATCCAAATGCAATGAGGATGTTATGTTAGTGAGGAAAATAGAAGTACGGTGATACCGGCCCAATTTTAACAAGCTATACTACTTTTGACATCATTAAAAAACCTATTATACCTATTGCCCTCACAGAAGGAATCGACTTCGATGGAGTTTTTACACCTATTGCTAGGATCAAAACAATTAGGTTGGTTACTAGTCTAGCAAACATGAACAACTGGAAGATGTGTCTGATGAATGTGAAATGTGAATTCTTGAATGGTCCCTAAGATGAAGAAGTTTATGTTGCACAACCAGTTGGGTTTGTGAAACAAGGGGAAGAAAGAAAGGTGTATAGGTTGCATATAGCCTTGTATGGAGTTAAGTAAGCTCTAAGAGCTTAGAACAAGAAGATAAATTATTTCTTAAGGGAGAAAGAATTTGTGAAGTGAACAAATGAGCATGGAGTATATGTAAGAAGAAGCAAGAGTAAATTTCTTATACTATGTATTTATGTCAATGACTTGCTGATAACAGGAAGTTGCAAGAAGGAGATCGAAGATTTAAAACATGACTTGAGTGAGGAGTTTGAAATGTCAGATTTGGGAAATCTCTCATATTTCCTTGGCATTGAATTCTACAAGAGTGATAGAGATTTGATGATGCACCAAAGAAGATATGCAAGCTAAATACTGAAGATATTTGAGATGCAAGATTGCAACCCAACTTCGACTCCAGCTAAGCCCATATTACAATTTCTAAAAGACACGGATGAAGATGATATCAACCCAACGTAGTATAGAAGACTCATTGGTTCACTAAGATACCTTTGTCACACAATGCCTAACTTAGCATACATTATAGGTATGGAGAGTAGATTCATGCAGAAGCCAAAAGTATCACACCTAGCAGCGACAATGAAGATATTAAAGTGTCTGAAAGGAACTCTCGACTATGAAATTATATTTCAAACTTAGTCCATTGACACAGGACAAAAGCGATGCAACCAAGATTAGTCTGTTGACACGGGACAAAAGTGATAAAACCAGGATTAGTCCATTGACACGGGACAAAAGCTATAAAACCAGGATTAGTCCGTTGACACATGACAAAAGCGATAAAACCAAGATTAGTCTGTTGACACGGAACAAAAGAAATAAAACCAGGAATAATTTGTTGACACGGGACAAAAGAGATAAAACCAAGGTTGCTTGATTTGAGAAGAGAGTAACAACTCTGCATGGGAGAATACCATTTGTAACTCCGCCGGGGATGAGAACACTCTGACTAACATTCTGCTGAAGAACGAGATCAAGATACTCTGACAATACTTGACTTTGACTAAAGAATGTGAACATTTTCTGCATCACTTGTCACATTGGCCAAAAATAAATTGGCGACCTCGTTGGGGAATATTTCAATGATTGGACAAATTCCAAACATGAAACTATATGGGAAATGACCATCTTCAGACTTGGATGGGGAGATGTGGTTGATCAAATACTCCTGATGAGGAGAGAATGCTGACTATTCTAACTCTATGGGGAAATAAGGCATCCATCTTCCTGCCGGGAATGCTTTACTGTGATGACTCCACATGGGGATGAGAACTGTTCAATTGGCTTTGAAGTTCTGATGGCGATACTATCCTGCTCTGACTCAGCTGGGGAAGATTCTATCTTGAACTCTATTGGGGATGCTAGGGATCATCCTTTCTGTTTGAGATAAGAGTTGTAAGGCATATCTTGCTGGGGAGAAGAATCTGCTTGGGGAATGTCATCTTGTAACATCTTTCACTTCAGGCCAGCTAAACCTGCAACAACAAAGTTTGTACACATATGCCCCGGGGAACTATATTGTATGAGTTAACCATCCGGTGTTGTTCAACATTTAAAGTGATTTTAAATGTTTTCCCCTTTCGCATGTTATTCATAAAGCCACCTCGTTTAAATGCAATGTTCTTTTATAAAAAATTCAGGACATTTTTGCAAACAAAACATGTAAAATAAAAACAAGGACGAAGATTTTTGACTGAATAATTCTTTTATTGATGGGCCTGTAAATAGGAAAAGATACATCAGGAAGCAACGACCTGGAAAGAGGTGATCACGGTAAATTGAGAAAAGAAACTATCCTACTGGCAATGTGAAACGACATTCCACTGAGTTTCAATTATGCTATGACCAGTATGTCTTCAAGATTACTCCCATTTGAACTTTCTTTATGAAGAGGAAGATTGGACTGATTCCTATCCTTTTAGAGATTGGCAGTTTGAGTGAGATAACAATGTAGTACAGATAAGTCAGATCGCAGTCATTCACTTATTCGCTCTTTTCCGTGGGCCGCCCTTTCGGGTTTTCAATCCAGTGGGATACCCTTTGTTGTACCCCAAAATTTTCCCTCCCACAATCAATATAATATCTCTCAAGACTTCTAAATGATCATAAGCTTCTCAATATTCTCAATTGATCAAGAAGTGTGGAGGTTTCCCCACACAATGCCTCCTCCTAAGCAAAGTGTCCAAAACTAGGATTTTGGGTTTCCTCAGGTTAATATGACTATAAAGGCTTCAAGTGAGCTTCATGGCATCCCTTATGACTTTAATAATCCCTATGTCAAGTTTCAAAGCTTTCCCAAAGAGTTTTCCCAGTCAGATGATCAGATATGCAAAAATCAGTCAAAGTAGTTAGAAAGTCAAACTGAGGTCAACTGTGGTCAAATCAAAGTCAAACTTCAAGATTTTTTGCCAACATCAATTTTATGAAGTAAAATTCATCATTTGATCAAGGGTTGATCATGATTCATCAAGTAAGTTTCAGATCATCAAGAATCAGGAGTTTCTAAATTAGGGTTTTCTTAGGAAAAGTCAACTGAACTATGACCAGACATAACTTTCACATGCTTCATCAAAAATTCCACATCCAAAGCTCATTTTGAATAAAATTAAATTCTCTACAACTTTTTGTCTCACAAGCCAAGCCTAAAAATGCTTCATTTGGAAGGTATAAAACATTACAGGTCATTTCAAAAGTCAACAAAAAGTCAACATCTTCCAAAGAGCATAATTTGAAAATGGTAAATGATATGGACATGAGACTAAAGAGGTTTGTTATAGGACTCTTTAAGCTTTCCAAAAAGTCCAAGAACACCTTCATAGCCTAAAATTTGAAGGATTTATGCCTTGTCAAAGTTGAGAGATTTTTAAGGGGTGTATGAAGAAAATAAGGGCTTAATTCTAATTGTTTCCAAATGGGCCTATCATTTTGCAACCCAATCTTCATGATAACATCAAGTACGACCCAATTCAAATATTTTATGATTTTTATAATTTATTTATTATTTATTTGGATTTTATTCATTAAAATTCATTTTAAATCAAAATAAAATATGAAAATAAAAATATTTGATTTGATTTTAGAAGCTCTTAAATGACATTCAAGTTGATTTGATCTCATCCAATTTCGTGCAAGGCCAATTTATAAAGATATCATTTGATTTTTCTCACAATTATGGTCATGGTTTTCTTCACACTCAAGTTATCAAAAAGCCCACAAAAGTCATATGTTTTTTTGACCTAATTTCACTCTACTATAAGTAAACAACTCAACCAAAACACAAGGGACGAATTTTTGCAGCTAAGAACACCAAAGCAAATATCAAATTTTCATCAAAAAAGTCACATTCGATTTTGCCACTAGAGGCCGTTTCAAACCATTCCAAAGGTTGCAATAGTTTCCTTGAGGTCTTCTGGTCATATTTCAATCATCACCTTCATCCATAACATCATGGAATGCATGAACAGATTTCGTTTTTCTCATTATTTAAAAAATTTAGATTATAACATATGATGCGTTTTAATTGATTTTTGTTTGTTTAGATATGTTTATAATGATGTATAGATGGATTCTGGATCAATCGATTGAAGAAACAAGGCCTGGAGGACGAAATACCATTGTTAGGGTTTATGTTGGCCGTTTAGGGTTTCTTAATTAAATAAATATAAATAAATTCTAATGACATCAATGAACTGTATATGGTATGGGGATCACAATAATATGATCAATTTGATGAAATTTTACAGTTTTCATGGTGTTTGAGGAAACATAGGTTTTCCTATGAATCTTTATTCACAGGAAATTTCGTAGCAACTTTTGCAGGTATTTTCGCAGGAAATTTGGAGAAGATGAAGTCCAACTTGGCGCCATTCTGATTTTTGAATTTTATGCTTAATATTTATTTGTGTGTTTCTATATTATGTCAACTGATGATTGCCAACCCAGTGGTAAGAACATACGCGCGTGAGCAGAAGGGCCAGGGTTCAAACCTGGGTGAGACCATTCTTTTTCTCATTTTTTTCAATTTTCAATATGTTTATTATATAATTATTTGTTGTTGTTTTTTAGCAGACGCGCCCCATGTGGCTTAATGGTAAGGAAACTGGCTTGGTATGCGTGAGGTCATGGGATCAAATCCTGGTTGCAGCAAATGTTTTGTTATTCATTGGAATTTCCTTAGACTTAAAATATAATGAGTAGAAGCTGGTTATATATCACAAAGCTAGCATAGCTCAGCTGGTGAAAGGGTTTGTTTTTAAAGGCTAGAGACCTGGGTTCGATCCCAGGCTCCCTCAGGTATGTATTTTTTTTTCACTTTGTTTTGTTTATTATTATTATTATTATTATTATATCAGATTAATATTAATTAAAACTTTTTTTAAACAAATAAAAACTTAATTATTTTCTATATATAATTATAACTCAAATTTTATTTTTTGTATATAATATTATTCTAATTTTTTTTTTGTAAATAAATGTTAACTATTTTAATTATTGTTTAAACAATCATATGATTTTTGCAAATATCTAATTAAATTTCTTATTTTTATAAATAAATTGTATAACTATTTTTCTATGATCTTTTTCTATTTTAAAATTCTAAATTTTGTATATAATTAAATCTTAATATAATTTCACTTAAAATATTTTCATAATAACTTCAATTTTTCTTACTAATTTCTTTATACCTATTTTTTTCAAAACCCTTATTTCCTTTCAAACCTTATTTTCTTATTATAATTATATTTATTTTCTTAATAAATTCTAATTAACCCTTAAATAATTTTTTAATTTCTTTATTATTATTGTTTTGCTAATTTATACTTATATTATTACTATTGCTTTATTTATTTGTTGTTTTATGATGATTATGTTGTATTTCTCCCAAAGCCTTGTAATAATCTATAGATTTATTTTTCCGTCTTTATTTTCTTTATATATTGTAATTGTGTGGTTAGTAAATAGGGTGTGAAAAACTATTTGTATTTAAATAACTTAGATAATTAATTTAAAAAGATAAATATTTAAAAATGTACACTCACACACGTAAGTCGATCTTTGATCGCCATCTTGCACTTCCTAGGGTATTCCTCTTGGTTGCCTTTAAATATGGTCAAGTCCCTCGAATATAGGGGTGTCTTAAGCAAAGTCCCTTCAAGTATAAATCATCAAGTCCCTTCCAGTTTAAAAGGTCAAGTCCCTACGAGGCTGCCTACGATATAATGACCTTGTCCCTTCGAATAAATGATGATAGTCCCTATGAATTGCTAAAGACACCCCTACCTGTTGCCTTCTATGACCATACGATGACCCTACGTCCGTCCCTTAATAAAATCCAAGGTAATGACTACCTATTCCTTAATAATAGGGATAGTCTTACCCTTGAAAGGACATATAAGAACATGAATGACTTAGTCTAGGGTAGGTACCTCATAGTTACTTGCTCACTCTTCAAAAATACTTTTCACGCCTCACAATATTTTCAAAACATTTTCAAACAAGGCTTTGTATACATCCATAAGAGGATCATTACAAAGTACTTAGAAAATTTCTAATCACACACTACACTTTCCAAAAACAATTAAAGTGAGCTAAGTAACTAAGAGCCCATGGATTACCATGGATATAAAGGGTGCTAACACCTTCCCTTTATATAACCTACCCCCCGAACCCAAGTCTTTTCAAAAAACGGTATTTCCTGTTCTTTTATGTCCCTTCCTTATGGATAAAATAAAAGTCGGAGGCGACTCTTGCTATCCGCAACATGACTAAAAGTCAGTTCTCCCACCGTGTTACAGAACTGGCGACTTTACTGGGGAGTTACTAAGTAAAAGAGGGGTACCCTTAGGAATTAGATCACTTTAAATTGTTTGCTTTGTTTGCTTTATATTACTTGTTGGGCTTTATGTGTGAAAGATCCTAACCCAGATCTAGTGTACCCTAGGTAAATGGCAATAGACCAAGGAAACTATACGGCGTATACCGACATGGTTGACCTGGTGGCCATAGTTAGTGTGACTTCTTGGTTGGTGCTTATGTTCCTTAAGTAAGTTAAGGATAATATGGGGCTGGCATATGTTGTCAATACACTAACTGACTTTTAGAACCCTAGTTATCCCATCTTGGCCTTTAGAAAGTAGTGAGATAGCCGACTTTGGTGAAGACTGAATTTGGTTGATACTCGATACTACACTCATTAAGATCCTAAACTTGGAGGGTTTTGGTTGGCAAGTAAGTTTCCTACTGAACAACCACCCTTGGGAAGGATTAGTGATATTGAGATCCCTTAGAACCTGGTTTCTTTTGTAGGACAGGATGAACCATCTAAACTTCAGGGGAGGGTACTTACCTTTAAACCTCATGCAAGTCTATAAACCTAGGGCTATTGTGTGACTTGTTGGTGTGTGCCACATGTTTGTGATTGAGCATAGCATCATGACATCATGACATCATAAGCATAGCATTTTCACTAACCATTTCAAGGACCAAAGGATTTATATTTGTTCTTTGTTGCAGGTCATGGCTTCTGCTCGTAGGAATACTATCCGGATTAACTTTGTAGGGATACCTTCTAAGCTTAAAGAATTGGTCTCTCAAGTTTCTGAAAACTCTCAATTCATCAAGAAGCATGGGCACCTACTGGATCTAGTCACTTTAGGGTTCAATGAAGACATGATGAGTATCCTATTTCAGTTCTTTGATCCTAAACATCATTGCTTCACATTCCCCGACTATCAGTTGGTTCCTACAACGGAAGAGTTCTCCAAATTACTTGCTATACCTATCCTTGATCAGAGACCCTTCACAGGCTTAGAGAAGGAGCCTAAACCTGAAGTCATTGTTGTAGCCCTACATTTGAAGAAATCAAACATTGTCCTAGAAATGAGAAGTGGAGTTAAGGGTATTCTTGCTAAGGTATTGATGGAGAAAGCTCAAGTGTTCTTGAAGGTTATGAGCTATGATGCTTTTAAGGAGATCCTAACCCTATTGATCTATGGCTTAATGTTGTTCCCTAATCCAGACCAGTTCATAGACGTACACGCCATCAACATATTTCTGATTCACAACCCGGTGCCTACATTACTTTGAGACATCTTACATCCTCTTCACACTCGTACTACGAAGGCGAGAGGAACTCTGATGTGCTGCATACCTTTATTGTCTAGGTGGTTTATTTCTCACCTTCCTCGATCAATGCTGAAGAATGAACAATGGTTAAGGTGGTCTAAGAGAATTATGTCACTTTCTCATTCAGACATTCATTGGTACTCTTGATCTATGGAGAATGTTACTATCATTGACCGTTGTGGGGAGTTCCCTAATGTGCCACTTCTAGGCATAAGAGGGGGCATTACCTACAACCCTTCTTTAGCACTACATCAGTTTGGTTATGCTCGGAGTAATGGTCCTCATGACATGTTTATTCAGGGTATTATGTTCGACTACGACAACGAGCCTCAGGGTTACCGTCAAAGGTTTGTACGAGCTTGGAACAGGGTAAATAGGATTGATAGTAACACTTTGGAGCCAAAGTATTCTATTCCTATGGAGCCTTATCTCAAATGGGTTCGATCTCGTGCTCAGACTCTTATGATGCCATATCCTGCTGTTCTACCAGTCACTATGGAGCCTGTTGCTGAAGGAGATGTTCTTTATACCATCCTTCATCCAGACATGCCTACTGACTTGGAAGAATTGCAGAAGTCATGGATTCAGTTGAAGGAGCAAAGGGATACTTTTGAGACTCATTTCAGAGCTGGTCAAGAAAGAATTTTGGAGCTAACAAGGCAACTTCACGAGGAGAAAAACCTCAACAAGTACCTCCACACAAAGAGGAAGCGTCCATGGGAGACTTAAAACCCCATATATTTATCTTTTGTACTTTATTATTATTTCTTTGTAAGCCCAAGGGGAAAAACTTATATTAAGTATTTACTAATAAAATTTTGTTTTTGTTTTCTATAAACAAATTTAAATCCTGCTGTCCTTGAAAACATTGCATATGCATCTACATACCATATCATTGCATGACAGGTTTCCATAGCAGGTTTCTCAATCTTCTCGCTGTTTATTTCAGCCGAAATGACTCTCGAACAATCTGTCAAAGACCTCCAATCTCAGAATGCTCAGTTTCAAGAAGTGATCCTGAATTTGTCCAAGGGGCAAGAAGAGTTGAAAGCACTCCTCTCTGAAAATCATGAAGATAACAAGAATGGTCAGTTGGAACAATTGCAAGCTGAGATGGCAGAAATGAGGATCCAGATGATTTTCATAGTTTGAAGTCCATTTGCCCATGTGATCTGTACCTGGAGGAAGGATTCTTTTGAGCACAAGTTCACCAACTTGGTACTCCCGATGACGCACTCTCTGATCAAATTCCTTTTTCATCTGTCTTTGATACAATTGACCATGGCAGATAGCTGCAAGCCTCTTTTCTTTAATCAAACATAACTGATTATATCGACAACACACCCGTTCAGCCTCATCTAGATTGACGTCCATCATTACCCTTAAGGAGATGATATCAACTTTAACAGGTAGGATAGCTTTCACACCATACACAAGCAAGAAAGGTGTTTCCCCAATAGACGTCCTTATTGACATTCGGTACCCATGCAAAGAAAACGGTAACATCTCATGCCAATCTTTGTAAGTGACTACCATTTTCTGCACAATCTTCTTGATGTTCTTATTAGCTGCCTCGACCGCGCCATTCATCTTTGGCCAGTAAGGAGAAGAATTATGATGTTGTATTTTGAAGTCCTGACACAACTCAGCCATCATCTTGTTGTTAAGGTTAGAACCATTGTTAGTAATGATTCTTTCGGGCACTCCATATCTGCATATAATGTCCTTTTTCAGAAATTTGGCCACCACTTGCCTGGTGATGTTGGCATAAGATGCTGCTTCGACCTATTTAGTGAAGTAATCAATTGTGACCGAAATGAAACGATGGTCATTCGAAGCAGTAGGCTCGATCTTCCCGATCATGTCAACGCCCCACATAGAAAAGGGCCAAGGAGATGACATGATGTTCAGCAGGCTCAAAGGCACATGCACTTTGTCTGCATAAATTTGGCACTTGTGGCACTTTCAGACGTATGAACAACAATTTGGGTCCATTGTTAACCAATAATACCCTGATTTCAATGATTTCCTTGCCATTGCATGCCCTCCGGCATGGGTACCGAAAGATACTTCGTGGACTTCCTACATCAACATGTCTGCTTCCTGCTTATCCACACATCTAAGCAAGACCATGTCGAAAATTCTCTTATACAACACGCCATCTGCATTTAAGAAGAAACTTGCAGCAAGCCATCTCAAAGTATTTTTATCATTGGAAGATGCCCCGGCTGGGTATTCCTTACTCTTCAGGAAACATTTGATGTCATGATACCATGGCTTGTCGTCAGATACTGCATCAGCAGCAAACACATATGCGGGTATATCAAGTCGTGATATGTCAATCTTGGGTGTCGCTCCCGGGATTTTCATCCTAGTACAAACGCGAAAGTGGCGCGGAAAGGTTAGAGTCGCCAGCCAGACATTTTTATCCCGAATGAATGGGAAAGGTAATGTTGCACAAACCTGAGGAAGAAGGAAAGGACAAGGTCCTGCGAACCAAAGATCTGAGTTCGGGAGTCGGTTACGAATTGAGAAGGTATTAGCACCCCAATCCGTCCGTCGTACCCGACGGGATCCACGCTTGCTTGTTTGTTTCAAAGGGTGAGAAAATATAACTGCTGCTGAATAAAACCACTAACTGGAACTGGAGAATGAAATGATAAATGAACTGAAATAAGAAAATGAAAAAAGAAAGGGGAAATGTAGGGAAAATAAAGAATGTGCTCGAATGGGCCCTACCCCACTGCCTACGTACCTCATCGGGATAATGAGGATCAGAGTCGACGTAGTTCGCCTAACTAAGGCTGAAACTCGTTTGTTTTTTTAGCTGACGTTGCCATAGCTCTAGCTCAGGTGTTACCGGCTCTGACTCGAGGGTGTTTACCGTATTGCTGTTTGAACTGTCGAGGCAAGTCGCATTCGTCCGCAAAGAGTATGGGATGAGAAGAGAAGACGCGATGTCTTGGTTGATTATCTTTTAGAAGAAGTGTTTTGGAGTTTATTTGTTTGTGAAGATAGTCTCCTGATTAGACTTGTACATCATGCTTGACAAGCTTATACTATTCCAAGATGGAATGACTATGAGTGCCCCACGGAATAAGGCTATGCGCAAGAGACTATTTCAATCTTTTATTAAGTGTCTTTTAGATTTTATTTGAAGATGAGATAAGAAGACTCAAATCGGAAAAGGACAAAAACTAAGGGGGACTAAGACCAACCCTAAGTTATTTATTATGCCAAAAAGGGAGATCCTAATGGTTAGTGAGGTTTTCTAATCCTAAGGAGCAAAAGGAAAAGAAAGAAGAAATAAGATGCAACTTACTTCCTAAGGAAGGTAAGTTGGTCCTAACAAAGGGGGATCCTACCAAAGACAAATATGGAAGGAAAAATGAATTTAAAATGCATAAAAGAAATGCATAAAAATAAAGGATTGGGTGAAGGAAACTTACCTCATTCTTCCCCACTTCAAAACAAATGATTAGTGTGCATTTTATTACAAAAATAATAAAGCAAACACATAACAATTAAATCCTAAGGCTCTTGGACCTAAACTAGACTCAATCTTAATTCTAAGGGTGCCTACACTATGCTAATCCAAAATTCAGCAACTATTTACAGCACTCAAACACACAAACAGCTATGAAAATAAAGCATAACACAAACAGCATACTACAGCTATCATGCAACATGAAAAAGTAGGTGTAAAAGGTAAAATACAGCATGCACTACAAACAAACAGCACACATTTTACAACACTTATATGCAACAACAACTATGAAATGCAAAATCCAGAATTGATTATTTTCATATTTTAATGCACAAATTCAATGAATAATGCACTAAATCCATCATGAACATACATTTGAACATGGATCATCATATAAAAATGCAAGAACATGAATATTTTGAAGATTATGCAAGAATGCATCACATGGTTTATTATGCAACAAGTAATGCAAAAGTATGGTACATGAATATGGTATATGCACATGATGATTATTGATTATGAACATGCAACATGATAGCTCAACAAACATATTAAACTCAATGCAAAATTCAGAATTGAATTGATATGGATGATGTGATCAAATATGCAACAAAATGCAACCAAATGCACATACATATGATTATGCAAAATGCAACATACATCAACATAATGGAATGCGAAAATGATTTGTGGCAATGCAAACATGTAAAACAAAATGCAACATGATTATTATATGCCTAATGATGAATGAACATGTGTCGCTCCCGATAAATGAAGCCAAGTCCAGATAAAGGTACAGACGCGAACGGTCGGCGAAAGGGACAATGAGAACACACAGCAGTGAACTCACTGGAGATGAAAAGAGTCGCCAGCTAGGCATTTTTATCCCGGAGGAAAGGCAATGCTGCATAGACCTAGAAAGAGATGGATAAGACGGTTGCGAACCAGAGAGACTGAGAAAGGGGGTTGGTTACAACCTGGGAAGGTATTAGCACCCAGATTGTCCGTCGTACTCGACGGGATCCACGCTTAAAAGATTTGTGTTTTAAAGGGGTAGTGTCAGTGCAATTTGTGTATCAAGGCTGGAAAGAATGCAAGTGTCAGTGTGAATGAAATGTGAAGTGTGAATATACAGTGTCAGTGTAAGGATAAGAGTGAAATGCTCATGACTATGAGGCTTAAAGAATGATGCAGGAAGGAGGGGGAATATACAGAGACTTTTGTTCGATAACTGTTAAGTTATGCCTACGTATCCTCTCGTGCAATGAGGAAGTCAGAACACCGTAGTTCGACCCAAAGAGACTGAAAGATGAATTGACTTGTGAACTGCTTACTTGCCTATGCTCAAGTGTATGATCTGTCTGGCACAGATGCAAACTGTCTTGCATTAGACGGAAGAAGCGAGTTCTCGTTTATGAGTGAATGAGGTGAGAAAAGAATCCCGAAGGAGACGATTATTGTTTGTTTTTGAGTTTTCAGTCTTTTATTGCTTTTTGGAGTTTGTCATAAGTTAATGAGCTTAAGCCTAAACCAATGGGTTAGTAAACTCATCACATCTTCCCTCTGATTAGGGGTAATGAGAATACCTTAAGTGTGAAGTCAGCTTCTCACACTTAATCACCTTTGGTGTAGGATTAAGATCATTAACCTATTTGTGATTATTTAGATGTTTTTGGTGTTTTTGTTTAGTGTTAAGTAATGAGGTTAAGCCATAATCAAGGATTAAACAGACTTATTACACCATCCTAATAGAAGGATAATAGATGAGAATGTTTAAGCTGAGGAATGCTCCTCAACTTAATCCATGATTAAGGATTAAACTCATGACAAAACAAGCCTTTGATTAAGTGGATTTTATTTAATGGTATGATGATGAAATGATTTTTAGAGTTTGTAAGACAACTTGAGGGGGACTTGTCCATTAACACTAGGGTTAGTCCTTCTTAACCAATTAAGGAAGAATTAGAACCCTAATGTAAGGCCCAAGTTACAAGCTTGATGTCTTGATGATTATTAAGTAGATTGATTAAAGGATTTAAACACATTAAGGGTTTAACACTTAGGATTAAAGTTATAGACTCCATCCTAATATAAGGATGCAGGTATAAGCTTAATCACAAAGCCTTAAAGCCTTTAGGGTTTAGTCCCTGATTATGAGGTGAGAAGAGATGACTCAAAGAGACACAAAGGTAAAACTAAATGGGGGACTAATCAAAACCCTAATCATTGTCATTCTTTGGTTGTTCCTAAGGTTTGTGAAGTTTACAAGAACAATCTTCAATGGAACCACCAGGAAGCAGATGAAAGGATCAAGAGAAGCAAAGCAACTTGCTTCATCCAAGAAGACAAGTTACTTGAAGAAAGAAAGTAAGATGAAGAAGAATGAGCAAGCTCAATATCAAACACATACAAAAATGCAGCAAGGATGCATTAAAAGAGATGAAGAGAAGTTATGAGAAGTGAAGGCAAATTCACTTCTCAAAGTCACTTACCACCTGAAAGGTTAGAAAAGAAATGCAATGCAATGCAAAATGGGATGAGATGACATGATGAGAAACAAAACCAGAAGCATTTACATGATGCTAATGATGCTATGAGATGCTACAAACATGAGGCAGCACATGGAAATGATCACTCAAGCTCATGAATGCAAATGGGGCAAGTTAAGAACCATGAACATACATGAAAAGTTATGAAGTGCATATGTCATACAACATGGCAAATGCAATATGTAATGACCAAACATGCTTTCAATATGTCTTATGATGTCAAATGAATCAAATGGAAGCATGGAATGTCATGGCAAGTCATGTTATGCAAGAGAATGCAAGATGGATGCATATGGAAGCCCAAATTAGGGTTTATGATCAATGCAACAAACAAAAACCAAAACCAGAAGCAAACAACATTATAAAAAATTGAAAATGCACTCAAAGGACCCCTAATCCTATACTAACCCAATTCCCAAAGGAGAGGTTTCAACTCCTAACCAAATTCAAGTTATGATTTTCTTAAGATTTCTAGGGTTTTAGGGTTCCTTAACAAGAAAATTACCAAACAAAAGGAAAATTAAAGATCAAATCATGGCCATTTAATCTCACAAACTACATGTTAAACTCAATGCAATGCAAAAAGAATCAAGGTCCAACTCTTCATGGATAGGCAGAAATGATTTTTGGAACTTTGGATCAAAATAATGCATGAAAATGATTTTAATTCAATGAAAAATTCTCAAGATGCATCAAGATCAAAAAATAAATTTGGTTTGAAGGTTGGACAATGTTTCTAAATGTCTTAGAACATTTCATGAATTTTTTTGTGATTTTTAAATACCCAAAAGTATTTTTAATAAATTAATTTCCATTAATCAATTAAAAATAAACTCTTAAATATTTAAAAATACCTTTTTAATGTAAAAAATGAAAATAAAAATATTTTTGTGTTTTAAAAATTAATGAAACTCTTGACAAAAAGTTTCATAATTTTTAAACAATTTTTGCTATTTTAAATAAATTATGCAAATTAAATGAGAAAAAAATGAAATAAAAATCAAAATAAACTGAAGTATGCCAAATGAGGGGCTGGGATTGAATCTGGAAAAGGAACCATTGACTGCGCGCCAGATCTAGTGGTCTACATTCAAACTTGGCTAAACATAATTAATTAATTAAATTAAACCTAATTAGAATTAATGACATGATCTGAGCCATTGGATGCACGCGGGAAAAGACTCAGTAAACTCATCCAACGCCTGAAATTCAAACTTGAAGCCCTAACCCTAATCACATATTAATGACTCTCAGGTGGCCGGAGAAGACTTCCGGTCATCTTCTCCGGCCAGCATCCTCCCTGAAAATTGCTATCTTTCACCCTAGCTCACTAAAACCTAATTTTCTTGCCCAGAATCCATCCCCAAACATCATAGAGCAAGAATCAACAGCCAAAACACATTTATTTTACACAACAAAGCTGAATCGAAGCAAAAGGGGTTTAGGTCAAAAAATTTCAGGAACAACATACATGCTCAAAACTCAATTATTTTCGAAACAAAACATATCAACATGACCAGTGGAACATGGAGAATCAATTAAGAACTTAAAAACAAGCTTCTGGAAAAAATGTTCATGAAGCTCACCTGAACTGGAGCTTTGATCTCTGACACTTTCTGGCTAGTTTCCTGCTTGCAATCTACTCCACTTGACCTCCTGAGAAGCTTTCAATGCTTGGAAAGGGTTTGTGGTAGCTGGTTTGAAGGTTTGAGCAGGTTCTGTTCAATGGGGGAGAGAAGTCGTATTTGGGATTCTTTGAGCTTTGGGATGTTTTGAAGGGTGCTTAGTGATCAGGGAGGGATGTTGAAAAGGTTTATGAAGTTTGCTTGTGTGTTTGTGAGTTGTGGAGAGAGATTCGAAGAGTTTTGCTTGATGGAGTGAGTTTGTGAATGTGATGATCTTGTGTGTTTCAGCCTTGCTTGTTATGTGAAATGGCTAGCATTTGATTCACATAAAAAACTCTCATTGGTCAGATGATGTGACTTGGCCTTTGTTGATTGGTAAGGTGCCTTTTGCAAAATGTCAACTTTGGTGTAAGGAAAGCATGGGTTGAGCCCTAGGCTAGTACAAGTGTGTGGGCTGGCGCAGCATGGTGTGTGAGGGATGCTAGAATGGTTCAGCAGCCAAGGCAACAAGTGGGTGAGGTGTGATGATGGTTTTTGCAAGTTGTTCACTTTTGGTTCATATGAAACTTTCTTGTCCCACAAGCCATAAAACATGAGGAAATCTTGGTCCAATCTGAACTTTAGGACTCACATGATGCTTGTGTAATGGTTTGACATGAATTAGAAGTTACAAATGCCTTGGTACAAAGTTTTTGCAAGTTTCTCATTTGAGGCATATCTTGAAAATTAGTGATTTTTGCCAACTTTGACACACCATAACTTTTGATCCAAAATGAATTAGATCATGTTCTTGTACTTTTTGAAAAGGGAAAGATCTAATCTACAACTTTCATGACCAAAGTTTTTCCATTTGAAGCATTTTTGGATCAAAAAGTAAGGGTTGAAAAGTTGCCTAAAATGTCACATTCCTTAAAAGTCAAACTTAACCCAAAAAGTCAACTTTGCAAAAACTTCAAATTCTTGAATTTTATGAACTTCAAACTTCTTCCATGATCAAATAAAGATCATATACACTCAAAATGATGAAGATCACCCCTTGGTTGGGTCATTGGGGGCCTCAGATGCTCTGATTTTGCACTGACTTGTCTGAAAAGTCAACCCTTGATCAGATGACTTCCCCATGGAATTTCTTCATGAAAATTGATATGCATACTCCCTATACCATATAGAGACCAATAGAAACAAGAATGACCAAAAAATTTTAAGTTATGGCCTCTGAAACCAAAACCCTAATTTTAGGTCATCTGTGCAGTCAAGCCTGGCTCTGCCTCCATACCAATCCCAGTTCTTGTGATTCTTTGGCATTCTTGACTTTGAGAGGATGTAATATGATATAAGAACACACATGGACCCCTTTGAAGTGATTGATGATCTTTGGAGTGGCTCAAGAAGTTCTTGGATTGCTCAGATCACAAACCCTAGGTGCAGATGACTTTGAATCTATGCAGTGAATCAAAAATGTAATATGAGATGGTATGCTTGTGTTTATGCATATGAAATGATCACAAGCCATGGTGAATGGGTGAGGGCAAATTTGGGGTGTTTACAGCTGCCCCTATTCAAACATGAGTTAGCTGTGCAGGTTGTAAGCGACGGCTTAACAGGCAAACAAGATAACTTGTGGTTGAATACCAAAGACAGTCCAAAATTTGTACTCACAGAATGAAGAAGAAAAGGGATATAGATTGTAAAAGGAAAATAAAGTATATTGTAAAGTGTAGGCGACGGAGGACGACCGTCGAGCAGAGGACGACTGCTGGGTAAAGAGCGATGACGGGGGCGACCGACATGCTGGGAAAAGTGCGAAAAATGAAGCAATGACGGGGACGACCGACATGCTGGGGATAAAAAGCATTATGATGGGGACGGCCATCAAGATAAAGTTGTAAGATTCTCCGGGAATTAATGAAACATGACGGGGACGGCCATCAAGTTCATAAAGGTAAGGTAATCAACGATGGGGACGGCCACCGAGCTAAAAAGAAAAGGGACCACGACGGGGACGGCCATCGGGTTAAAGAATAAATGAAATAAACAGATGATGAGGTACGGTCATCAAAGGTGAAGGACGATCACCTAGCAGGGGACGGCTGCTCTGTTGGGGATAAGATGAGGGACGGTCATCTAAGGTGAAGGACGATCACCTGGCAGGGTACGGCTGCCGAAAATATCGCGACATAGGACGAATGCCGGATAGAAAAGGTCAACGATGGGGACGGCCATCGGACGAGCATGATGGAGGACGACCATCAAGAGGTGGAGGACGACCACCTAGCAGGGGACGGCTGCTCTCAAGGTTTATCATGACATAGGACGAATGTCAGATAACCAAAAAAATCAACAATGGGGACGGCCATTGGATAAAATGATGAAGGACGATCATCAAGAGGTGGAGGACGACCACCTTGCAGGGGACGGCTGCTAAATATCAACGATGGGGACGGCCATCGGACGAGCATGATGGAGGACGACCATCAAGAGGTGGAGGACAACCACCTAGCAGGGGACGGCTGCTCTCAAGGTTTGTCATGACACAGGACGAGTGTCAGATAAAAAGAAATTTGCTTTGTTGGCGATCTACTGGGGAATAGTAAACACGGACGAGCGTTTACATCCAAGAAACAAAAGGTATAAGTGTTTAGATGTTGTGTATAGATTAAAGATGCGGACGAGCATCCTTAAGACTACGATACGGACGAGTATCGGGTAGAAACCAATACTGACACGTGTTCAGAGATGATGATACGGACGAGTATCAACGGGTTAACAAAGAACACGGACGAGTGTTGAATCTGAAGGGACTCTTCTAGGGAATGGTAGACACAGACGAGTATCTACATTCAAGAAGACATAAATGTTTGACACAGTGTATGGGTTAAAGATGCGGACGAGCATCCTCAAGACTATGATACGGACGAGTATCATGTAGAAACAAACACTTGACGCATATTCTGAGATGATGGTACGGACGAGTACCAACTGGTTAACAAAGAACATGAACCAATGTCGGATCTGTGGGGATATAAATGGTGTATATAAGATACGGACGGGTATCTGTATAAGTGAAATAAGTATGAGTGGTGTATAGACAGGTATTTAAACGGTTGGGGAGAGTGACACATACGAGTGTCAAAAAGGAGAAAAGTATAGTATCAACAAGTATATGGGGTGTAAAAGTGTAGGCGACTGCGCTGGGGATATGACACGGACGGGTGTCAAGACAATGTATATACAAGTAGGTGAGTGCAAAGATGATGTCTTTGGCTTTCTGCTGGGGGTATGTGTAACACCCCAAAATTTGCCCTCTTATTTATCATCAACCTCGAGCGATTCACGCTTCATTCTTGCATCATTCCGCATATCATCGCATCGCATTTGAAAAAAAATAATAAATAAGTCACTCATCGTCCTTTGCATGAGGTGTGTGGTCGATCGAGGCTTGGCAAACATTGGAGTTCGAGAGAAAATGATGTACCAAAAATAATCCACACCACTTTCAAGCTAACCCATTAAAAAGGAAGAATTCACCACTTTCCTCCCCTTTTCTTTCCGCTTTTCCTTCCACTTTCTTTCCACACTTCCTTTCATTCTTTCCATCTCATTTTTCCACTTCAATTCCACTCCATTTCCCTTGGAAACTTCCACCACCTTCCACCATCTTCTAGAGTGTTCCAAGGAATATTCCAAGGAATATTCCAAGGAATATTCCCTTTTCCAACCCTAACCCTAACTAACTTCCAAACCTAACTTTGGATCCCAAACCTAATTTTTGGGCCCCAAACCCAAACCTAACTCCTAGCCTAATCTCTATATAACCATTAATCACTTCATTGAAAAGGGTTCCCACAATTCCAAATTTTTCACTTCTTCCATAATCACTTTTTCTCTCTCACTTTTCCTCCATTTTCCCTCCTTTCACCAAAGCTTCTTTGAATAAGCTCTTCAAGTTTCACATTGAAACTTGAAGATCTTGAAGCTTAAGCCTCCAACCTTCATTGATTGTGGATTATAGAAGAAGAAGCTACTGAATTTTGTGAGGATTATCGGATTATCGGAAGCGCACGAAGATTCAATCTCAAGAACGCATTTATTTTGCGATTTCTCGGTTTTCGGTTTTCTTTTCGATTCAAGCTCCGATCATTGCAACAATTACCGAAGCACTCCTCCGCTTCGTAGGTTGGTGATCTTAATCACTTCTTCTTTAAGTTATTCTCTTCATCTCGCCACTTTTGGCATTCTTTAATTGCTTTTTTTTCGTTTTGTTTAAAATCAATTCCGTTTCAATTATGTTTGCTTGTGATTTGTTGATTTTTGTTGATTTGGATTTAAGGTGTTAATAGATATAGGTTCTACCATGTGTAAATAAGCTCCAATAAGTAGAAATTAGTGTTAGCATGTTCCTAGGTATGTTAGGGATCATTAGAAGCAAGATTGTGGCCAAAAGCACTTTTTTTCAAAAGCATTTTTTACTTTTCGTTCAGTGTTAACCGGTTAACGCATATGGTTAACCGGTTAACGCATGCGTTTTTTGGCCAAAATGCTGATTTTTTTGCCCGTTAACGGGTTAACCTATATGGTTAATCGATTAACGCTGATCATTTTTGGATTTTTAGCCTATTTTCTTGCTCAATCTTGCTTCCTAGTGCCTCTAATGTTCATACATGTTTAGGTATTGATTTTAGGGAATTTTTGAGTCCATTTCCAGTAACTAGTTTCCCCATTTCGAGTCGTTTCGACACGATTCCGTTCATGTTGCGTTTTATGCATTTTTGTGTTCTTTGTGCATGCCTTGAGTTCTTGCATTGTGTTGCCATGTTTATACATCATTTGGTATGTAATAATCGTGTTGCATTCTGTTTTTACATGTTTGCATTGCATTAAATCATTTTTTTTTTTTTCATTCCCATTATATCAAGGTATGTGGCATTTTGCATAATCATATGTATGTGCATTTGGTTGCATACTTTATCATGTCATATGCATCAATTAAATTCTGAATTTTGCATTGAGTTTAGTATGTTTGTTGAGCAATCATGTTGCATGTTCATAATCAAAGATCATCATGTTCATATGTATGTTTAGGTGTTACTTTGTGCATTTACTTGTTGCATAATTCATGAGATGCATGCTTGCATAATCATTCAATGATGTGCATGTTCTTGCCTTGGTATATGTTGACTTAAGTTCAAATACATGTTCATGATGAGATTAGTGATTTTTGCATTGAGTGTGTGCATTAAAAAATGAAAATAATCAATTCTGAATTTTGCATTTCATAGCTGTTTTTGTATATAGCTGCTGTAAAATTTGTTTGTTGTGTGCATGCTGCATTTGACCTTTTACACCTACTTTTTCATGTTGCATGCGGGCTGTAAAAAGCTGGTGGGTGTTAGGCTTAGTTTCATAGCTATTTGTGTATTAGGGGCTGTAATAGGTGCTGTATTTTTGTCCTAGCTTTTTCTAGTTCCTTTAGGATTTAAATAGAGTCTAGTTTAGGTCCAAGTTTAATTAGGATTTAATTAATGTGTGTTTGCCTTATTCTTTTTAATAAAAATGTGCACTAACCACTTGTTTTGTAGTGGGGAAGATTGAGGCAAGTTTACTTCACTTTATCCCTTATTTTTTATGCATTTCTTTTATGCATTCTACTCATTTTTCCTTCCATATTTGTGTTTGGTAGGATTCCCCCTTGTTAGGATCAACTTATCTTCCTTAGGAAGTAAGTTGCATCCTTTTTCCTATTCCTTTTTGCTTTCCTCTCCATTAGGAATAGAAAACCTCATTAACCATAGGATCTCCCTTGTAAATAAATCAATAAAATTAGGGTGTGTCTTAGTTCCCATTAGATTTTCCCTTTTCCAACTTGAGTCATTCTCTTTCTCATCTCAAAAGAAAAACAATAAAACACTTAATAAAAACCGAACAATCTTGTACGACACGAGACTTTGTTGCGGAGTGTTTATACGCGTCCTGTTTCGGGGCGAGGTGTAAATACTTCCCGCGATGGATAGGTCTTAGTACAAGATAGTTCACAAACAAATTCAAAACATTTCTTCTAAAAGACAACAAACCAAGAAGTCACGTCTTCTCATTCTCATCTCATACTCTTCATGACTTGTCTCGACAGTTCAAACAGCGATACGGTAAACACCCTCGTGTCAGAGCCGGTAACACCTGAGCTAGAGCTATGGCAACGTCATCCTAAAAAACACAAATCAATCAGTTCCCGCCTAGGTTAGGCGAACTACGTCGACTCTGATCCTCATTATCCCGATGAGGTACGTAGGCAGCGGGGTAGGGCCCGTTCGAGCACATTCTTTATTTTCCCTACATTTCCCCCTTTCTTTTCATTCTCATTTCAGTTCATTTCTCATTTTCCATTCCCTTTATTCCAGTAGCGGTTTTATTCAGCAGCATTCGTATTTTCTCACCCTTTGAAACAAAATAAGCAAGCGTGGATCCCGTCGGGTACGACGGACGATCTGGGGTGCTAATACCTTCCCAGGTCGTAACCGACTCCCGCACCCCGATCTTTGGTTCGCAAGGCCTCGTCCTTTTCCTTCTTCCTCAGGTTTGTGCAACATTACCTTTCCCATTCATTCGGGATAAAAATGTCTGGCTGGCGACTCTACCTTTCCGCGCCACTTTCGCGTTTGTACCAGGATGAAAATCCCGGGAGCGACAGCTGGCGACTCTGCTGGGGACCAACCTGATTCTTCCGGTTTCCCTTGTAGAGTCAATCCTAGCGCCTGTTTGGTTTTGTTTCTTTGGGTGTTTACCTGTTTGTTGCTGTGTGCTTTAGTTTAGCTTTACTGTTTATTTACAGTTTTTACTTTACAGCTTTACTTTACAGCATTTATTTACCGCTTTCAGTATTTTATTTTCCATGCATCATATTATACTGGACTGTCTGGCTGTGCTGGTTTTCATTTTTTCTGTGGGTGGGAGTTACTGTGAGATAAGCCAAATACCCGGCTTGAGTGCACCATAGGATTAGCGTGGACAGACATTGTACTCTTATGGTATCTCACCATGATGGGTGGCGATGTGTTCCACACCCAGATTGCGACCGTCTTGGAACTATTCTGTGTGGGGATTACCTCACTTCAGGGTACGACCTTGATAGTTATGTGCATCTGGTGACCGATCTTCGAGGACCTTAATGGGAACACCCCTCTCCAGTGATGACAGTGGCAGACCACATTTGTTGGCAAACCCACTCGCATCCGAGGGTCCATTGGGAACTCGCATAGGATGGCCTGGTTCTCTCATAGGAATTCAGTTAAAGCAAACTGTTCGTATGACGATAGTATTGTACCCTTCGGGATGAATGTACTATTGTTTCTCGATTCAGTGCTTGAAGCTGGAGAACTTATGAGGGATGCTTGTTTTTCCGGACTCAACTGAGACCTCCCTGAGTAGTACATAATGCCAAACCGATTCCCTGATCTGGTCATGAGCCATTTCTCGGAGATGGTGAACGTATTATTGCTATTCGGCTTTGAGAGTCCGTGATGTTGACCCGAGTAGCAATACCCGTGAGATTGGGAGGGGTTTACAGGTTTGCAGGAACCCTGGTACCTTCAGCATACCCACTTTGCCTTTGATTCAGTTTTGTGATCTGGATTTCTGTTCTTAAGTTATGAACCCCGGATCAGAGGGATGATTATTGTGATATCTGGATTTTGAGACCATGCACCGACACCAACATCAGATCATTGATCACATGCCTATTGCATACATGACATCATATCATTTCTGCACACATGTTCAGTTATTTCCGAGGATCGCATATCTGAATCATGCTGTTAGATTTTTCTGTGTCAAAACTTGAATCAAAGCAGATAGATTCCTCAGAAATAACTGAACATGGCATTTGCATACATCCTTGCATTCTTGACAGGTGTTCAGAGACAAATTCTTTTCCTGGTCTGATTTCTCATCAGAATGGACAACTTGAATCACAGTCATCAAAGTATGTATCTGAAGCAACTCCGGGCGGAGGTAACTGAAAGGAAGACCCAGCTGAGGCCATTCAAGGCAGAAGTATAAGCTTTATTTCGGAATCAGAAACTATTGAAAGAGGAAGTCAACCAGATGAAGGCTCAGATGAGTTTGGTTATGGAAATTTTGAACGAAGCTATTTTCATCCCTATTGAGGGGAACTACGCTGCTCTGATTCTCCATTGGTCAATGGAGATACGTAGGCAGGAGATCGTGCAAGATCTTTCCGAGCAACCTTATTTATCAACTTCATTTATCAACTTCTTCCCTTCAGATGTCGTTTGTCGGCATCCAATTTCAGTTTCCCAAGAGAGTCCACAGGGTCAGCAACAACAGGTACAGAGACCGTTCCAAGAAAGAACAAGAGCGAGAAACCGCAGACTCGACCCCGTCCCATGCCCATATGCTGTATTGCTTCCAGAGCTGCTAAAGTTGAACCTGGTCGAGCTTCGTACCATGAGACCTCCCGCTCCTGACAATCTACCTCCGAATTTTGATGCTAACGCCAGGTGCGAATTCCATTCAGGTGCCCAGGGGCACAGTATTGAGAAATGTTGGGCCTTTCAGAACAAGGTACAGGACCTAGTTGACTCCAAGGCGATCAATTTCGCTCCTCTCCCAAATGTACTCCATAATCCGATGCCTAGTCATAATGGAACCGGTGTTGCGGTTATTCTACCAGATGGTTCACGTTAAGCTGAAGTCTTCGAGCTGATCACCCAGGACGCCAGGGTATTCATGAAGCAAATAAAGCCAGCAGTATTCAAATACTCTCAGTGATGGCATGTATGAGATTGCCTTTCTTCATTGTTCGTTTTTCATCCCTATTGAGGGGAACTACGTCGCTCTGATTCTTCATTGGTCATCAGTCAATGGAGATACGTAGGCAGAAGATCGTCAGGTCTTTCCGAGCAAACTTTTGGGGCAACTTTACTCCCCAGCTTCACTTTTTCCTTCAGATGTCTTGTGTCAGAGTCAGTATAGCTAGAAGAGGAAGTGTTACTGCCATGGTTGAGCATGCAACTGCAAATCGAAGATCACAAGTCTGTGAAAAGAGCTATTGATCGTCGAAAGTATCCAAGACTGACAGGTCCAGACGGAGCCAAGCCTCCTCAACTATGGCAATATTCAGTTTCTGTACTACATTTCCATTTGTAGTTTCTTTTATGTGCTAAACATTTGTCAATATATGAAATTTGTTTGCTTTTGAATGTCAGAAATAATAAAACTCACATGTTTTTCTTGAAGTAAATTCATTTGCATTCCCTTATAATTTTGCATATGTATATCGCAATACCAATTGTCATGCTTAAATTCTATGAGGGAGAATGACGAAACGAAAACGCAATATCTCTGAATTGTGTGCTCTCAAGTAAGACCCTGTTGACGATGTACAGGCATTGTTTCAAATCCTAAACACTGGAGATATAAGGAAGATAAACCCTTGCTAACCCCTTCGAGCCTTGAAGTAGGAGTTTCTTTTCACATAAAAAAAACCCTCACATGTAATCCAGGGGCAGGGTAGTCATCAGCTAGTCAGACCAAGCGTTCAAACTTTCATAAAGGAGTGTATTTGAAGATCCATTGCATTCTACTATGCTAATCAAGAGGTCCAAAGACCCGAAACCACAATGGTTATCCTTCGTCGACCACAAAATGAGGCAGTCACAACCCTCGTGAAGCAATCAAGACAACAATGTCACGCGACTTGTTCAAAATGCAAAAAAAAAGAAAAAAGAAAAGAAAAGGCCCGCTAAGTCGAAACTTGAAAACAAGCGACTTAGGCAAAAGTTAGGGCATCCCGCTGGACTTCACAATCAAAGATTCACAAGAATCAGTCCAGGCAAAAGTTAGGGATAAGCAAAATAATGCAAAAGCGAAAGACAGAAAGGATTACACAAGAAAGATCCTCAAATAAGAACAAAGTCGTGTGGCATAAACACAAAAGATAGAGGAGTGACTGACTCTCAACAATAATTTGATTGGTGCTTGAACGGATAGCAGCAATGGTTCCTCAATCAACACGAAACCCTTATGAAAGGTGAATGCTTGTGAAAACTAGCTGAACATAGGAATGGAGAACATCACGAAGAGTGGGTGGGCACAAATAAATTTCGAGCCTTTATCCTTTGTTCTATAACCGTGAACCAGGCCACGATACAACCCTTAAAAGTCCTAACTGAAACAGGGTTAAATTGAGAGCGTACTACCACGAGACCGCGTTCCTGACTCCTATGAGTTGTGCTAAAAGACATTTATTGGTATTGCATGTACATACTTTCATTCAAATAAAGGTCGTATCTTAACTAGTGATTCGCTCACAAAAGTTAACGATCCATTTTCAAAATTTCAAGATTAACATGTTTGTTGAATTAGGATTTTCATTCTAAGAATAAACATTTTCTCACTTGCATACATTTGTTGAGCATCATAAATGGTTCACATACGGAAATTCAATCCAGAAGCTCAAGCTTGCCAGGTTGAGGAGTCTAAAACTTCTGAAAGACTGTCACGTCAAGGTGCACTTATCCGAATAAAGCTTCATTGAGCAGAGATTTCCCCAATTAGTCATGGTAAGAGCCAGTTAATCCGGGGCAGTCACGTCGAGCAATCTCTTCAAAATTAAAGTACTGGGCCAATCTGGGGCAGTTATGTTGAGCAATCCCTTCAAATTTCAGTCAAACTGGGGCAATCACTCCGAGATTCAAATCTCTCCAAGAGCGAAGATTAGTCAGTCAAGAGCAAAACTATTCAAGTACTCATCCTGGGGCAGGCCACCCTAATAGTACGAGAATTCATTCTTTCCCGAAGACAGACGATCAGAAGCATTTACCCGGAGTCTAGAATACCGTGGTTACTTGTCAAGTCAACTATCTCGTTCAGCACTTCTGACAGATACAAATTCATCCACATTGGCAATGGTTACCTCCTCAGCGAGGTCATCACATTGATTCATGCAGTCGTTACAATACCTAAGAGTTTAAAGACGCCAAGTCTTTTTGTAAAATCCTCTTAAAGGTAAAATCCATGCAGAAGCAACTAATCCCCAGCACGAGACAACTTGAAATCTTTCCTCCTCAGCAGGACGTGTCTCGGTGTTGTCATCACCAACAGGTCTAAGGCAATTCCTATTCCCCTAGAAGATTTCAGATAAATCATTCTCCTCCCCAGCAGATCCATAAGAGTGGATATTCCTCAATAGTCCGAGTATCCCCGGGCACGGCCCTCAAATCTAAAAGTCCAATTTATTTTTGGCAAAGGTGATAATTCGGGACAGATGAATTATTCACGCTCCTCTCCAAACAGAGATGTCATCCCCACAGGGCTACTTGATATTGAATTCGCGATCATTGTGTTTCCCCACAGAGTCAACAGAGACTTATCACTTCCGCGTCAGGAATTTCTTTTACAGTCACCAGTTCATCAACAATACTCAAGACATAATATCCCCAGTGTCATGGGGCAATATACCGTGCAATTCCAATTGCAAAGTCCAGCCGCAGACTGGCCAAAGTCCATCTTCGGGTGGCAAATTTCAAAGTCCAGCCGCAGACTGGCCAAAGTCCATCTTCGGGTGGCAAGCTTCAAAGTCCAGCCGCAGACTGGCCAAAGTCCATCTTCGGGTGGCAAGCTTCAAAGTCCAGCCGCAGACTGGCCAAAGTCCATCTTCGGGTGGCAAGCAAAAGTCCAGCCGCAGACTGGCCAAAGTCCATCTTCGGGTGGCAAATCTCAAAAGTCTCCCGTAGTGAGCAAAAGTCTCCCGTAGTGAGCAAAAGTCTCCCGTAGTGAGCAAAAGTCTCCCGTAGTGAGCAAAAGTCTCCCGTAGTGAGCAAAAGTCTCCCGTAGTGAGCAAAAGTCTCCCGTAGTGAGCAAAAGTCTCCCGTAGTGAGCAAAAGTCTCCCGTAGTGAGCAAAAGTCCAGCCGCAGACTGGCCAAAGTCCATCTTCGGGTGGCAAGTTTCAAAAGTCTCCCGTAGCGAGCAAAAGTCCAGCCGTAGACTGGCCAAAGTCCATCTTCGGGTGGCAAGCAAAAGTCCAGCCGCAGACTGGCCAAAGTCCATCTTCGGGTGGCAAATCTCTAAAGTCCCCCGCAGTGGGCAAAAGTCTCCCGTAGTGAGCAAAAGTCTCCCGTAGTGAGCAAAAGTCTCCCGTAGTGAGCAAAAGTCCCCCGTAGTGGGCAAAAGTCTCCCGTAGTGAGCAAAAGTCTCCCGTAGTGAGCAAAAGTCTCCCGTAGTGAGCAAAAGTCTCCCGTAGTGAGCAAAAGTCTCCCGTAGTGAGCAAAAGTCTCCCGTAGTGAGCAAAAGTCCAGCCGTAGACTGGCCAAAGTCCATCTTCGGGTGGCAAATCTCTAAAGTCCCCCGCAGTGGGCAAAAGTCTCCCGTAGTGAGCAAAAGTCTCCCGTAGTGAGCAAAAGTCTCCCGTAGTGAGCAAAAGTCCCCCGTAGTGGGCAAAAGTCTCCCGTAGTGAGCAAAAGTCTCCCGTAGTGAGCAAAAGTCTCCCGTAGTGAGCAAAAGTCTCCCGTAGTGGGCAAAAGTCTCCCGTAGTGAGCAAAAGTCTCCCGTAGTGAGCAAAAGGTCCACCCGCAGTGTGGCAAATCTCAAAAGTCTCCCGTAGTGAGCAAAAGTCTCCCGTAGTGAGCAAAAGGTCCACCCGCAGTGTGGCAAATCTCAAAAGTCTCCCGTAGTGAGCAAAAGTCCAGCCGCAGACTGGCCAAAGTCCATCTTCGGGTGGCAAGTTCCAAAAAGTCCACCCGCAGCGTGGCAAGTTTCAAAAGTCCACCCACAGTGTGGCAAACCTTTAAAGTCCACCCGCAGTGTGGCACAGTGTTTTAAAGTCCAGCCGCAGACTGGCCAAAGTCCATCCTCAGGGTGGCATCATATCAAAAGTCCACCCGCAGTGTGGCAACTCTTTAAAGTCCACCCGCAGTGTGGCAACTCTTTAAAGTCCACCCGTAGTGTGGCAAAGTATTTTGAAGTCCAACCGCAGATTGGCGAAAGTCCATCCTCAGGGTGGCATCATTCCCAAAGTCCACCCGAAGCGTGGCAATTTCCAAAGTCCACCCGCAGCGTGGCAATTTCCAAAGTCCACCCGTAGCGTGACAAATCAACAATCTCCCAGTGATATTCCAAAAACATTCACCAATTCGCTACTCTTCATGTCCGAGTTCTCCACAAGCAGAGTTTAGATGGTTGGGTTTATTTCCCTGTTCTCTTCCACCGAGTGCAAATTTTCGGGTTGTTCTAGTATTCAATCCCTGCATACTTCAAATGTCTGAAAGCAGCTGCTGTCATCCATTCAAGTCTACAGTGATTGAATAGGGGCAGCTGTAACACCCCAAAATTTGCCCTCTTATTTATCATCAACCTCGAGCGATTCACGCTTCATTCTTGCATCATTCCGCATATCATCGCATCGCATTTGAAAAAAAATAATAAATAAGTCACTCATCGTCCTTTGCATGAGGTGTGTGGTCGATCGAGGCTTGGCAAACATTGGAGTTCGAGAGAAAATGATGTACCAAAAATAATCCACACCACTTTCAAGCTAACCCATTAAAAAGGAAGAATTCACCACTTTCCTCCCCTTTTCTTTCCGCTTTTCCTTCCACTTTCTTTCCACACTTCCTTTCATTCTTTCCATCTCATTTTTCCACTTCAATTCCACTCCATTTCCCTTGGAAACTTCCACCACCTTCCACCATCTTCTAGAGTGTTCCAAGGAATATTCCAAGGAATATTCCAAGGAATATTCCCTTTTCCAACCCTAACCCTAACTAACTTCCAAACCTAACTTTGGATCCCAAACCTAATTTTTGGGCCCCAAACCCAAACCTAACTCCTAGCCTAATCTCTATATAACCATTAATCACTTCATTGAAAAGGGTTCCCACAATTCCAAATTTTTCACTTCTTCCATAATCACTTTTTCTCTCTCACTTTTCCTCCATTTTCCCTCCTTTCACCAAAGCTTCTTTGAATAAGCTCTTCAAGTTTCACATTGAAACTTGAAGATCTTGAAGCTTAAGCCTCCAACCTTCATTGATTGTGGATTATAGAAGAAGAAGCTACTGAATTTTGTGAGGATTATCGGATTATCGGAAGCGCACGAAGATTCAATCTCAAGAACGCATTTATTTTGCGATTTCTCGGTTTTCGGTTTTCTTTTCGATTCAAGCTCCGATCATTGCAACAATTACCGAAGCACTCCTCCGCTTCGTAGGTTGGTGATCTTAATCACTTCTTCTTTAAGTTATTCTCTTCATCTCGCCACTTTTGGCATTCTTTAATTGCTTTTTTTTCGTTTTGTTTAAAATCAATTCCGTTTCAATTATGTTTGCTTGTGATTTGTTGATTTTTGTTGATTTGGATTTAAGGTGTTAATAGATATAGGTTCTACCATGTGTAAATAAGCTCCAATAAGTAGAAATTAGTGTTAGCATGTTCCTAGGTATGTTAGGGATCATTAGAAGCAAGATTGTGGCCAAAAGCACTTTTTTTCAAAAGCATTTTTTACTTTTCGTTCAGTGTTAACCGGTTAACGCATATGGTTAACCGGTTAACGCATGCGTTTTTTGGCCAAAATGCTGATTTTTTTGCCCGTTAACGGGTTAACCTATATGGTTAATCGATTAACGCTGATCATTTTTGGATTTTTAGCCTATTTTCTTGCTCAATCTTGCTTCCTAGTGCCTCTAATGTTCATACATGTTTAGGTATTGATTTTAGGGAATTTTTGAGTCCATTTCCAGTAACTAGTTTCCCCATTTCGAGTCGTTTCGACACGATTCCGTTCATGTTGCGTTTTATGCATTTTTGTGTTCTTTGTGCATGCCTTGAGTTCTTGCATTGTGTTGCCATGTTTATACATCATTTGGTATGTAATAATCGTGTTGCATTCTGTTTTTACATGTTTGCATTGCATTAAATCATTTTTTTTTTTTCATTCCCATTATATCAAGGTATGTGGCATTTTGCATAATCATATGTATGTGCATTTGGTTGCATACTTTATCATGTCATATGCATCAATTAAATTCTGAATTTTGCATTGAGTTTAGTATGTTTGTTGAGCAATCATGTTGCATGTTCATAATCAAAGATCATCATGTTCATATGTATGTTTAGGTGTTACTTTGTGCATTTACTTGTTGCATAATTCATGAGATGCATGCTTGCATAATCATTCAATGATGTGCATGTTCTTGCCTTGGTATATGTTGACTTAAGTTCAAATACATGTTCATGATGAGATTAGTGATTTTTGCATTGAGTGTGTGCATTAAAAAATGAAAATAATCAATTCTGAATTTTGCATTTCATAGCTGTTTTTGTATATAGCTGCTGTAAAATTTGTTTGTTGTGTGCATGCTGCATTTGACCTTTTACACCTACTTTTTCATGTTGCATGCGGGCTGTAAAAAGCTGGTGGGTGTTAGGCTTAGTTTCATAGCTATTTGTGTATTAGGGGCTGTAATAGGTGCTGTATTTTTGTCCTAGCTTTTTCTAGTTCCTTTAGGATTTAAATAGAGTCTAGTTTAGGTCCAAGTTTAATTAGGATTTAATTAATGTGTGTTTGCCTTATTCTTTTTAATAAAAATGTGCACTAACCACTTGTTTTGTAGTGGGGAAGATTGAGGCAAGTTTACTTCACTTTATCCCTTATTTTTTATGCATTTCTTTTATGCATTCTACTCATTTTTCCTTCCATATTTGTGTTTGGTAGGATTCCCCCTTGTTAGGATCAACTTATCTTCCTTAGGAAGTAAGTTGCATCCTTTTTCCTATTCCTTTTTGCTTTCCTCTCCATTAGGAATAGAAAACCTCATTAACCATAGGATCTCCCTTGTAAATAAATCAATAAAATTAGGGTGTGTCTTAGTTCCCATTAGATTTTCCCTTTTCCAACTTGAGTCATTCTCTTTCTCATCTCAAAAGAAAAACAATAAAACACTTAATAAAAACCGAACAATCTTGTACGACACGAGACTTTGTTGCGGAGTGTTTATACGCGTCCTGTTTCGGGGCGAGGTGTAAATACTTCCCGCGATGGATAGGTCTTAGTACAAGATAGTTCACAAACAAATTCAAAACATTTCTTCTAAAAGACAACAAACCAAGAAGTCACGTCTTCTCATTCTCATCTCATACTCTTCATGACTTGTCTCGACAGTTCAAACAGCGATACGGTAAACACCCTCGTGTCAGAGCCGGTAACACCTGAGCTAGAGCTATGGCAACGTCATCCTAAAAAACACAAATCAATCAGTTCCCGCCTAGGTTAGGCGAACTACGTCGACTCTGATCCTCATTATCCCGATGAGGTACGTAGGCAGCGGGGTAGGGCCCGTTCGAGCACATTCTTTATTTTCCCTACATTTCCCCCTTTCTTTTCATTCTCATTTCAGTTCATTTCTCATTTTCCATTCCCTTTATTCCAGTAGCGGTTTTATTCAGCAGCATTCGTATTTTCTCACCCTTTGAAACAAAATAAGCAAGCGTGGATCCCGTCGGGTACGACGGACGATCTGGGGTGCTAATACCTTCCCAGGTCGTAACCGACTCCCGCACCCCGATCTTTGGTTCGCAAGGCCTCGTCCTTTTCCTTCTTCCTCAGGTTTGTGCAACATTACCTTTCCCATTCATTCGGGATAAAAATGTCTGGCTGGCGACTCTACCTTTCCGCGCCACTTTCGCGTTTGTACCAGGATGAAAATCCCGGGAGCGACAGTATGACACGGACGGGTGTCAGGAAATATCTGTAATACGGGTGGTCTCGTTTGTAAAGAGTGTTCAGGCGACTTTACTGGGGGAAATATGACACGGACGGGTGTCAAAAAAGAGTATACTGGTATTGGTGGACGTGAGGCAACTGCTTTTGCTGGGGACTCTGGGGGATTTTGGGGAAAGTATTCTGTATACTGACGGATTGTCATTATTC
The DNA here is from genome assembly GCA_963966055.1 of Lathyrus aphaca. Lineage (NCBI taxonomy): Eukaryota > Viridiplantae > Streptophyta > Magnoliopsida > Fabales > Fabaceae > Lathyrus > Lathyrus aphaca. Next base: position 50,849,579 of record OZ014520.1, read on the forward strand.
ACAAGTGTTCGATTCACAACATGACTTATGATTATGCTATGTATTTGATTTTTGCCATAATGCTCCGTATTAGACGGAATGCTACGCTTTGTGGGTGAATATGATGCGAATGCTATGGTTATGCAAAGATACCAAACCGGGATTCGGATCCCACTGCCGCGAAGATCCCTGGCTGATCTGCTTGAAATGAGGATCCCAGCTGGGGAGAAGATCATTGGTGGATCTGACGAGATGTATCTGCTTGGGGATATAGGTCACTGATTGACGTATCCTTGTAATATAGGACCCAGCTGGGGTTTGTAGAAGCCTTCTGTACTCTGTTGTGACTCCTTCATGCGCCGCTCTTCCGAATAGAGGCTGAAACTCTGTGGGGAGATGATTCCCTGACTTTGTATTCTGTTGAGGAAGAATGCTTGACATCTCGACTGGGAGGAGTGACAAGTGGCAAACTAGCTGGGGAAAGTTGTTGGCAACTCAGCTGGGGAGAAAAACACCTGGGTGCTAAGACTGAGCGAGTATTGATTTGTCAGTTTGCTGGGGTGAAGCTTTCATGCCCCAAGTTGTGCCTCGGATACCTGCAATCCTGAAAAGACATAGAAACGCACAAGTATCCCCGAGGTATCCCTTACCGGATTCCGTCATAGGAGTTATACACTTCTGAGAGTAAGTATATTCCCTGCAAGCACGTGTTTTTATTTTTTAGAGAAAAACATCTGTACTCATGCAATTAGTTTTTTAGAGACATCAGACATTCTTTTCAAATAAAAATGTATAAGACGAGACATGACTGAAAAATCTGATTTCATTAATTCATGTGCCCTGAATTGGCAAGATACAGTCAAGGAAACAAATCTCCTAAAATGAAGAGACTGTTACAAATTGAGAAACAAAGTGCTGGCGATGTTGATGACGCTTTCAAAGGGGCTTCCTCTTTCGCTATGACTCATATGACCTTTGACGTTCTTCTCGTCTTGCTTTCTGAAGAAGGTTGATTCCGATTGAAACTTGATCCTTTTGAAGCTTTCCAAGTTGTAAGTGATACAGACGAATTCAGCATGCAGTTGTTCGCTTATTCCCTTATTTTGCATGGATCGCCCTTTCGGGTTTTCAATCCATCGGGATACCCATTTTTGCCTGAGTTGTCCAATGCGGCTTTTCAACTCAGCGGGTGTACACATTTTTTATTTATTTCCCTTATTTTTGCCCGAGTCTTTTATTCTGTTTTTGACTCGCCGGGATGCCCTATTTTTGCCTGGACTTACATTCTGTTTTTATGTCCAGCGGGTCATTTTTATGCGAAGTATTTTTTAACTGCATCTGAATTCACAGGGGACGGGAAATCTTCACCATCCATGGTGCTGAGCATCAGTGCTCCACCTGAGAAAACTTTCTTCACCACGAATGGTCCTTCATAATTCGGAGTCCATTTGCCCCTGTGGTCTGTATGAGGAGGGAGAATTCTCTTCAACACAAGGTCTCCTACTTGGTACTCTCGGTGCCTGACTTTCTGATCGAAGGCTTTCTTCATTCTTTTCTGGTATAACTGCCCATGGCAGATTGCAGCCAATCTTTTCTCTTCAATCAGACTCAGTTGTTCGTATCGGGACCGAACCCATTCTGCTTCGTTCAGCTTAACATCCATCAATACTCGTAAAGAGGGTAATTCAACTTCAACTGGTAGGACTGCCTCCATACCATACACAAGCTGATATGGCGTTGCCCCAGTGGATGTTCTGATTGACATGCGGTACCCATGCAAGGCAAATGGTAGCATCTCATGCCAGTCTCTGTAAGTGACTACCATCTTCTGCACAATCTTCTTGATATTCTTATTAGCTGCCTCAACAGCGTCGTTCATCTTTGGCCTGTAAGGAGAAGAATTGTGGTGTTGGATCTTGAAGTCCCGGCATAGTTCTGCCATCATCTTGTTGTTTAGATTGGAACCATTATCAGTAATGATTCGCTCGGGAACTCCATATCGACAGATGATATCTCTCTTCAGAAATCTGGCTACCACTTGTCTTGTAACATTTGCATATGAGGCTGCTTCAACCCACTTGGTGAAATAATCAATGGCAACCAAGATGAACCTGTGGCCATTTGAAGCAGTCGGTTCAATCTTGCCAATCATGTCAATGCCCCACATAGCAAAGGTCCATGGTGAAGACATTATGTTCAAAGGATTGGGAGGCACGTGCACCTTATCTGCATAAATCTGGCATTTGTGACACTTTCTAGCATAAGCACAACAGTCGGCATCCATTGTGATCCAGTAATAACCTGATCTTAACAATTTCTTAGCCATGGCATGCCCTCCTGCATGGGTACCAAAGGATCCTTCGTGCACTTCATGTATCAACAAATCTGCTTCCGTCTTGTCAACACATCTGAGGAGTACCATATCAAAGTTCCTTTTGTATAAAGACCCATCAGTGTTCAGAAAGAAACTACCAGCAAGCCTTCTCAAAGTCTTCTTATCATTGGAAGATGCCCCAGGTGGGTATGTTTGATCCTCCAAGAAGCATTTAATGTCATGGAACCAAGGCTTATCATCTTTGACAACATCTGCTGCAAATACATATGCTGGTCTGTCAAGTCTGGATACTGAAATCTGAGGTACAAAGTTGGCCGCTTGAACTTTGATCATGGATGAAATGGTAGCCAGAGCATCTGCAAACTGATTCTCGTCCCGAGGGATATACTCAAGCTTGACCGTTGTGAAGAAAGTCAATAACCTTCTTGTATAATCCCTGTAAGGTATCAGATGATCCTGGTGGGTGTACCATTTTCCGTTGGTTTGATTGACTACCAGAGCTGAATCTCCGAATACGGTCAATGTCTTGATCCTGAGGTCAATGGCTTCCTCGAGACCCATAATGCAAGCTTCGTATTCAGCTTCGTTGTTAGTGCAGTTGAAAGTGAGTTTTGCCGAGAAAGGCATGTGAACTCCCTTAGGTGTAATGAGTACTGCACCAACACCACGACCATTCATATTAACAGCCCCATCAAACATCATAGTCCATTCTTCTTCCGGGTCAGGCCCTTCCGTGTGAACAGCTCTTCATGATCTTTTGCTTTTATGAACATGATGTCTTCATCAGGGAAGTCAAATCTCATAGGCTGGTAGTCATCAATGGGTTGCTCAGCAAGATACTCAGACAATACACTGCCCTTGATGGCCTTCTGGGAAGTGTACTGGATGTCATATTCTGTGAGAATCATTTGCCATCTTGCAACCCGTCCGGTAAGTGCTGGCTTCTCGAAAATGTACTTAACTGGGTCCATCTTTGAGATCAATAAAGTAGTGTGGGTCAACATATACTGTCTCAGTCGGCGAGCAGCCCACGCTAAAGCACAGCAAGTTTTCTCGAGCAGTGAATAACGCTGTTCACAGTCGGTAAACTTTTTGCTCAGGTAGTATATTGCATACTCTTTTCGACCAGACTCGTCATGCTGGCCCAGCACACACCCCATTGACTCTTCTAATACTGTCAAGTACATTATCAGAGGTCTTCCTTCAACTGGAGGCATAAGGATTGGAGGCTCTTGTAAGTACTCCTTGATCTTGTCAAAAGCCCTTTGGCAGTCTTCGTTCCACCTGACCGTCTGTTCTTTTCTTAACAACTTAAACAAAGGTTCACAGGTTGCTGTAAGGTGAGATATGAACCGTGAGATGTAGTTCAATCGACCTAAGAACCCTCGAACTTCTTTCTCTGTTTTCGGTGCAGGCATCTCTTGAATAGCTTTGACTTTATCAGGGTCAACTTCAATCCCCTTCTCGCTTACAATAAAGCCCAGCAGCTTACCAGATCGCACCCCGAATGTGCATTTGTTGGGGTTCAACTTCAGTTGGTACTTCCTCAGACGCTTGAATAGCTTCAGCAGATTCACCAGGTGATCTTCTTCAGTAAGGGACTTGGCGATCATGTCATCCACATAACATTCTATTTCTTTATGGATCATATCGTGGAATAATGTCACCATAGCCCGTTGATATGTGGCACCGGCATTCTTCAGTCCGAATGGCATCACTTTGTAACAGAACGTGCCCCAAGGTGTAATGAAGGTTGTCTTCTCCATGTCTTCAGGTGACATCTTGATCTGATTGTATCCTGAAAATCCGTCCATGAAGGAGAATACCGAGAACTGAGCCGTGTTATCCACCAATACATCAATGTGAGGTAATGGGAAGTCATCTTTTGGGCTGGCTCTGTTCAGATCCCGGTAGTCAACACACATCCTGACCTTACCATCTTTCTTAGGCACAGGTACTATGTTAGCAACCCACGGCGGATAGCTAGTTACAGCAAGGAACCCGGCGTCCCATTGCTTTTGTACCTCTTCCTTGATCTTCATTGCCATGTCTGGGCGAGTACGGCGCAACTTCTGTTTAACCGGCGGGCATTCTTCTCTTAAAGGCAGCTTGTGCACAACTATATCGGTGTCCAACCCTGGCATATCTTGATACGACCAAGCAAACACATCCACATATTCTTGAAGCAGGTCAATCAGTTGTCTCTTCACTGAGTCTTGCAGGCAGGCCCCGATTTTAACCTCTTTCACGTCTTCATCTGTACCAAGATTAATCGTTTCGACCTCCTCCTGATGAGGAGTGATAACCTTCTCCTCTTGCCTCAATAACCTGGCTAGCTCTTCAGGAAGCTCATATTCTTCTTCAACCCCTTCATCAGCTTGATTGATTGGATTGTCAAAGTCATACGAAGTCATAGCCGTGCTGTTGTCGGTGTTGTCTGGAAGACACTCTCTGCAAGGGTTTAGTTTGCTCATTTTAGTGATTGATTTTAATCTTGCTTAAAAAGTGAAATAAAGTTGTCATTTTGAAAACATCGCCATTTATTTTTTGTACAAAAAGAAAAAAAAATGGAAAAACAGTGAGCGAAAAAGAAAAAAGACTCATTTTCAAAAAGATGTCTGATATTTCATTGATTAATCTTGTTTGCACAAAAAGTACAGATGGCCCGATTACAAAATGAGTCTTGTCATCTTGGGCAAGATGCAAGACTTCGATGCATGCTATAAAATACAGGAAATAATAATTACTCTGCATGAGTAACTCTTATAATTTCCTGGGAAGACCAGTTTGAGATACTGCTCCCCGGGATCTTTGGACGAATCCAGCTTTCCAGGTTGCGTTCTTCTTCCAGCTCGTCTTCCAAATTGTTGATAGCATCAGGGGTGAGCATCCCCCCACTGACAAAACCGAACTTCTCAGCAGCCTCTGCTTGATTTTGTTGAGTTGGTCTGTAACCCAACCCAAATTTGTCTTTCTTCTCCTCCACAGATAAAACCTTGCCCCAGCCTTGGGCAGTTCCTTCCTCAACAACCTTCCGGGCTTGTTGATAAGATGACATGGAGATCCCAGATACAGCAGATGCTTCATTAACATTCAGGGCCTCAAACCCTTGGCTCATTGTTTCATGGATCTCCCCATCCATCTCAATATACTTATAAGTAGCCAGATGGCTAACGAATATATCCTCCTCCCCACAGATAGTAACGACTTGGCCTTCCCACTCAAATTTTAACTTCTGGTGAAGGGTAGACGTTACTGCGCCAGCGGCATGAATCCATGGTCTACCCAACAAACAGCTGTAGGCAGGCTGAATGTCCATCACGTAGAAGATCGTTTTAAAAGTTTGTGGGCCAATCGTTACAGGCAGCTCAATTTCTCCCAGAACCGATCTCTTAGAACCATCAAAGGCTCTTACTACCAGGTTACTGGGACGCAATGCCAATCCTTCATACTCTAGCTTCACCAGGGCCTTTTTCGGTAAGACATTAAGGGATGACTCTGTGTCTACCAGCACATGGGAAAGGACTGCACCTTTACATTCCATGGTGATGTGCAAGGCCTTGTTATGGTTGCGGCCTTCCATTGTCAAGTCAGTATTGGTGAACCCTAGCCCATTGCTAGCAGTAACATTTCCAACCACGGTTTCCAACTGATTGACGGTGATCTCTTCAGGCACGTAAGCTGCGTGCAAGACTTTGAGTAGTGCATTCCGATGGGCTTCGGAGCACATAAGCAATGATAGGATAGAGATCTTGGATGGCGTCTGGTGAAGCTGATCCACTATTTTGTAATCACTCTTTTTGATGATTCTCATGAACTCATCAACTTCTTGATCGAATGGTGTTTTTAAAGCTTCCTTAACAGCTTGATCTTCCTGCACCGGGCTCTTTCCTTTTGCCTTGGCAGCAGCTTCTGCTTCGGCAGTGGGTCTTTGAATTTGTGGAGCAAAGAGACGTCCGCTTCGAGTGAAACCTCCGCCTCCTCCCACATTATCTATTTGTGGTGCAGGGGTTGATGTATCAAGAGTGATTCTTTGTCCCTCGCAGTATATGTCAGAGCCGTAGTGCCAAGGGATGGCCCTACTGCTTTCATAAGGTACTGGTCCAGGCACTGTGACAGTGACTGGACTGATGACAGCTGCAGAAGGGATTGTGACAGTTTGTGGATCATAATAAATTGTGACTGGTGCTCTGATGGGAGCAGCACTTTCTGAGTTGTAGGCAGAGTTGTTTTCAGGGTCATAAAATATTGTGACAGTTGAGACATCTTCATGATTTGTTGCTGATGTTGTAGGAGATATTGTTGGAAGGATGGGCGTTGTTGTTGTAGGAGATATTGTTGGAAGGATGGGCGTCGTTGTTGTAGGAGTTTCAAAATGAAGTGGCGCTGAAGTTGTAGAAGGAAAATTTGTTGATAGCCGATCAGTTGAGATGACAGATGAAGTACTTGTTGATGAAGCCGAGGAGTTGTCGGGAACAATGGTTGTTGCAGTTGTAGGAGATACAGGAATTACCGCTGATGAGATTGCTGGATTTGTTGGAAATGATGTGGTGATTTGAAGCTGGCCACTCTGAATGAGACCATCTATGCCATTCCTCAGGTCATCGCACCCATTTACTGAAATATTGCAGTAAGCGCACCCTAACTCACACCCCGGGAACATTTGACTTTCGAGGAGTTAATCCTTAATCTCTACCAACGGTGTTCGAATCTGACCCACACTGGTTATTAAATAAGACGGCTTGTCTTCTTCGATAGCGTTGATTCTGGGACCACCGTGGTTTGGCATGGGGTTCTTATTGACATTGGGTGGTGGTGCGAAATTCAGGGCCTTAGAGTCTACCAGGTCTTGTACCTTCATGTGCAAGGCTCTGCACTTTTCTGTACTATGGCCAGGTGCATTTGAATGAAAAGCACATCTGGCGTTGGAGTCATAATTCCTGGGTAGACTGTTGGGATCTGGAGGTGCCAATGTCCTTAGCTCAACTAGGTTGAGTTTCAGGAGTTGTGGCAGCAATGTAGCATATGGCATAGGGATCGGATCGATCACCCTGTTGGCTTGAGATGGCCTCTGCTGGAATGGCCTTTGCTGGTTATTGTTGTTGGTGTTGTTGTTGTTGTAGTTTCTCGGAGGATACTGAGCTTGTTGATGGTACTGAGGTTGTTGCTGATAGTTTTGCTGCGGAGGTTGATAGGCTGGTTGTGGATGAGCTGGAGCGGGAATGGTGACTGCTGCCACAGCTCTATGAACATATTGGGGCCTGCCCCTGTTGGTGTGGATGGCATTGGTCTCACCAGTCCTTCTTGGGCCCGCAAAAGGCTTTCTTGCATTACTGGATGAGCTTGCACCGTTGTCTGAGATCTTACCCATCTTCAATAGGCTTTCAATTCTCTCCCCGGCTATGACTACATCTGCAAAGCTGGTAGATGAGAAGGCAGCTAGCCTATCAATGTAAGTCCCCTGAAGGGTGTTCATGAACATATCAGCCATCTCCCTTTCTGACATAGGTGGCTGGACAGCAGCAGCAAGCTGTCTCCATCTTTGAGCATACTCTCGGAAGCTCTCTCTAGATGACTGTGACATTCCCATTAGGAGGGTCCTGTTAGGTGCCATATCCAGATTATACTGATACTGTCTGATGAAGGCCTCTGCCAGGTCCTTCCAGCATCTAATAGTTGCTCTTGTCAGATGGGAATACCATTCCCTCGAAGCTCCAGTCAAGCTATCCTCAAAATAGAACATCCATAGCTTCTCGTCCATGGTATAGGCCTTTAGCCTCCCGAGAAAAGATTGTAGATGGGTTCGGGGACAGGAAGTCCCATTATACTTCTCAAAGCATGGTGGCTTAAACTTGTGGGGAATCCTGACCCCATCTACCAAGCCCATATCCATAACATCAAAACCCAAAGAGTTTTGAGACTCTAAGGATCTTAATTTCTCGGCTATCTCATCCAGCCTTCTATCATAGGCCTCCTCCCCGGCTCCCATCACTATGAACTGGTCTTCCTGGGGGTCTTCTTGCAGTACCCTCCCTGCTGTGGCAGTCCCTTGTATATTGACAGGGATGTTGGCCTCTGGATGGAGGTGGGGTCCAAAGACTGGGGGATTGACATGAGGTTGGACTCTTTCATTGTTGCTAGTCCCAGCAGTCCCTGGCTGATGATCTTCCTGATTTCTCCCTTCCACCAGTGCTCTGAGCCTCTCCTGGCTTTGAGCCATGTTGTTCATTACCTCCATAAACTGTGTCATTTGGTTCCTCATTTCCAACCTCTCGTTGGTCATTTGGTTCCTGACCTCCGTAAGGTCCTGCTGCATTTGATCCATCTGTATGCCTGGAAGGTTGTTACGGGTTGGATATCGGTGCGGACGGTTGAGGGGAAATACCCGGCGTCGAGCAATAGTTCCTGAACATCACAACAGAGTTAGCAACAATAAAACAAACACCTACAAAACAAACAAAGGGTTAGCATGCAATGCAGTATGCTTATTTGTTTTCAAGGTATCCGGCTTGGCATTCAGTTTTGACCCTTCCAGACCCTTGAAGATGCTGTTGATGTTGCTTTCGAAGTAAACTCGGATGGAACAAACTAATACATATATTACAAAAGGCCAATGGTACACAGTTTGTTTACAAATACAAGCCCTCTGAGGGGTCAAAATACATTACAAGAAAATAAAAGTACATGGAATGAAAGCAACAATAAGCAAATGGTCAAACATCAAGACCAAACTCATCCTCCCGAACTTCCTTGAGAAGTGCTTCGGTCACAGGATCAGCCGGACGCTCCGTGAGGTTCCTGATAAGGAGGTTCCGGGTAGTAACAGCTGCAGTTAGCTTCTTGTGTTGACTTTGGTCCTTTGACCTCTTCACTCCAGCTCTGATATCTCCCCCTGGGCTGCTGCCAGGGCTTCCTGCTGCTCTTTTGCACTAGCTTCCAGTTGCTCTATCTTGTCTTGGACCCTCTTGTCCTCCAGAGTACGAGCCTCGGTGATCCTGACCCACCTAGCCTGACTCTCCTTCAGATACAAGTCTGTCCTGGCTTTCTGGAATTGGGCTTCCTTGCAAGCATTCTTCAGGATTTGTTCTCCAGCCCTAGATTTCTTAATGTAATCCTCAGACTTCTCAATTCTATCCAAGTGCTCCACCTTCAACTTTTCTAACCTCTCAATATCCAACCTACCATCACTCCTCTCCCAGAGGGTCTTCTGTAGAGCTTGAGTCAGCTTCTCATTTCTCTCTTTCAACTTCTCAAACTCCTCTAAGCTGACAGTTGCTGGAGGTGGTGTTGTGGAAGGCCCAGGCATATCTTCTATAGTAAAGGGCATCCCAGAGAATTGAGCCCTGGCATGGGACCAATCATAGTATTGTGCTGATGCCACATTGTTACACTTCCCCAGGATGGTTACCCCCTTATTCTGCACATTGTCCCAGGCCCAGGCTGCCTGCCTAACAATAGCCAGATTAGGCTTGTTCTCACAATAAAGAGTCTCAACCAAGTCTTGTGCCTTAGGAGTGTGGACCAGTGCATAGCCCAGTTGTCTTTTGAACAGCAGAGGGTTGTAATTAATACTACCCTTAACTCCTATCAGGGGCACATTGGGAAAATGCCCACAGCTGGTGATGATATCCTTGCCTTTTGTGCTTTGGGTGCACCACCTGATATCAGCTAAAGTTAGGGTAGTAAGTCTTCCAGCCCAGTTTTTCTGCTGATGAGGGTTCAAAAATGCATTTGTCCTGGGCAAATGCCTGAGAAGCCAAGTATGGAACAAAGGAGCACAACATCTTACTAATCTTCCCCTTTGCTTTTCATTCCTTTGATGAACAGAGTAGTAGAGATCCCCCAATAAAGTGGGCACTGGGTTCTTCAGGATGAAAAGATGGATTGCATTCTTGCTGACAAATCGAGGCTCATCTGCAAATAATATGATCCCATATATGCTCAAGGCCAATAAAGCACAGACTGCTTTCCACTCTCCTAAAGAAGCTTTCAGGGTAGCTTGAGAGATCAAGAAATCCAGATGCAGGCCAGGGATTCCAGCCTTAGAAGTCATATGCTGCCCAATCAGGACTGGTTCCAGATGCAATGCCTTTGCTACCTCTTCATTACCAGGAAAGACCATCTCAGGGTTGAAAGGGACTCCACCCCTGATAGGTATACCAACTAATGATGAATATTCTTCCAATAAGGGGCCCAGCTGAAAGTCCTGAAAAGTGAAACATCTCAGTGGGGGATCATAAAACTGAAGGCAAGTGTGGATCAGGCTTCTCTGTGAGGGGTCCAGATCCATAACCATATCAAGTATATCTCCATGGTGTTCCCTGAACAGTGGTATATGGTCTGGAGTGATCAGGGTCTGAATCCTCCTGATGTCAGCTAACTCTGGCTGGAAGAAGTGGTAGGTGATGTTGCTCTTTTTAGGTGCCATGATGTTGAGACTGAGTAGAGACAAGTGCTGATGATGATACTGAAGAATGGGCCACTGATTGGCTGGTGCAGGTGACTGAAGTAGATAGCTGATAGCTAAAGCAGGTGCTGATGAAGATAGGTCAATACTGAAGATGGGGTCAAAACCAAAACCAAATGAAGATGGATACCCTGAAACTCAAATAAGCAAATGTCAATATGATGCAATGATTATGTATGCAAATGATATGCAAGGGTTTGTGACTGAGCTGGATCTGATCAAGTGCTCTGATATAAGTCCATGTGTGTAAGAAATCCAGATGGAGGTCTATAAGTCCAGTAACCAAGGTGGGGGGCTCAAATAAAGAGCCACATGTCCAGGGCTTAGAATCACAGGAACTGTCCCAACATGGAGTATTCTTAATCAAATCAAAGTAACAGGGTATTCTGAGGTCAAGGTACCTGCAAACCTGTAAACAGCCCAACCCCCTCACAGGTGGTGTTCTAAAACAAGGATCCTCAGACTTGGATCAGTTATGAGAAGTGTAAACACTTCTAACCCGGAGGTACAGTGTTTACAATAACCATAAAAGTTCCTCCTCTAATTCACCTCAGTTTCTGAAGGTCAATACTAAAGGTCATCCAGACTTAGCAGGCTTCCCAGATAGCCCTAGCATTGCAGGAAATCTGCAACACAGAGTTCTCAAGAAGAAACCCATATCTGAACCGTGTTTCACATTCCCGCACCAGACCGAGATGGAATGGGAAAGAATATGAACCACTCTAGCCTAGGTGTCACTCAGGTCCCAGGTATAGGACCTTAACTCTCAATGGAACACCCACCCACCAAAGCAAACAACAGATCCAACCAGCAGCACAGTATGACAATATGATAATATGTAAAGCTATAAAGAAGACAGTAAAGCAACTGTACATAAAGCAAAAATAAATACAAATATACAAACACAAATAAGCACATAACACCCCAGTAAACACAAATCAATCAAGCGCTAGGAGGAACCCACAAAAAGAACCAGAAGCCCTGGTTACGGTATAAGGGTCCCCAGCAGAGTCGCCAAGCTGTCGCTCCCGATAAATGAAGCCAAGTCCAGATAAAGGTACAGACGCGAACGGTCGGCGAAAGGGACAATGAGAACACACAGCAGTGAACTCACTGGAGATGAAAAGAGTCGCCAGCTAGGCATTTTTATCCCGGAGGAAAGGCAATGCTGCATAGACCTAGAAAGAGATGGATAAGACGGTTGCGAACCAGAGAGACTGAGAAAGGGGGTTGGTTACAACCTGGGAAGGTATTAGCACCCAGATTGTCCGTCGTACTCGACGGGATCCACGCTTAAAATATTTGTGTTTTAAAGGGGTAGTGTCAGTGCAATTTGTGTATCAAGGCTGGAAAGAATGCAAGTGTCAGTGTGAAAGAAATGTGAAGTGTGAATATACAGTGTCAGTGTAAGGATAAGAGTGAAATGCTCATGACTATGAGGCTTAAAGAATGATGCAGGAAGGAGGGGGAATATACAGAGACTTTTGTTCGATAACTGTTAAGTTATGCCTACGTATCCTCTCGTGCAATGAGGAAGTCAGAACACCGTAGTTCGACCCAAAGAGACTGAAAGATGAATTGACTTGTGAACTGCTTTCTTGCCTATGCTCAAGTGTATGATCTGTCTGGCACAGATGCAAACTGTCTTGCATTAGACGGAAGAAGCGAGTTCTCGTTTATGAGTGAATGAGGTGAGAAAAGAATCCCGAAGGAGACGATTATTGTTTGTTTTTGATTTTTCAGTCTTTTATTGCTTTTTGGAGTTTGTCATAAGTTAATGAGCTTAAGCCTAAACCAATGGGTTAGTAAACTCATCACATCTTCCCTCTGATTAGGGGTAATGAGAATACCTTAAGTGTGAAGTCAGCTTCTCACACTTAATCACCTTTGGTGTAGGATTAAGATCATTAACCTATTTGTGATTATTTAGATGTTTTTGGTGTTTTTGTTTAGTGTTAAGTAATGAGGTTAAGCCATAATCAAGGATTAAACAGACTTATTACACCATCCTAATAGAAGGATAATAGATGAGAATGTTTAAGCTGAGGAATGCTCCTCAACTTAATCCATGATTAGGGATTAAACTCATGACAAAACAAGCCTTTGATTAAGTGGATTTTATTTAATGGTATGATGATGAAATGATTTTTAGAGTTTGTAAGACAACTTGAGGGGGACTTGTCCATTAACACTAGGGTTAGTCCTTCTTAACCAATTAAGGAAGAATTAGAACCCTAATGTAAGGCCCAAGTTACAAGCTTGATGTCTTGATGATTATTAAGTAGATTGATTAAAGGATTTAAACACATTAAGGGTTTAACACTTAGGATTTTATACACTCCATCCTAATAGAAGGATGCAGGTATAAGCTTAATCACAAAGCCTTAAAGCCTTTAGGGTTTAGTCCCTGATTATGAGGTGAGAAGAGATGACTCAAAGAGACACAAAGGTAAAACTAAATGGGGGACTAATCAAAACCCTAATCATTGTCATGCTTTGGTTGTTCCTAAGGTTTGTGAGGTTTACAAGAACAATCTTCAATGGAACCACCAGGAAGCAGATGAAAGGATCAAGAGAAGCAAAGCAACTTGCTTCATCCAAGAAGACAAGTTACTTGAAGAAAGAAAGTAAGATGAAGAAGAATGAGCAAGCTCAATCTCAAACACATACAAAAATGCAGCAAGGATGCATGAAAAGAGATGAAGAGAAGTTATGAGAAGTGAAGGCAAATTCACTTCTCAAAGTCACTTACCACCTGAAAGGTTAGAAAAGAAATGCAATGCAATGCAAAATGGGATGAGATGACATGATGAGAAACAAAACCAGAAGCATTTACATGATGCTAATGATGCTATGAGATGCTACAAACATGAGGCAGCACATGGAAATGATCACTCAAGCTCATGAATGCAAATGGGGCAAGTTAAGAACCATGAACATACATGAAAAGTTATGAAGTGCATATGTCATACAACATGGCAAATGCAATATGTAATGACCAAACATGCTTTCAATATGTCTTATGATGTCAAATGAATCAAATGGAAGCATGGAATGTCATGGCAAGTCATGTTATGCAAGAGAATGCAAGATGGATGCATATGGAAGCCCAAATTAGGGTTTATGATCAATGCAACAAACAAAAACCAAAACCAGAATCAAACAACATTATAAAAAATTGAAAATGCACTCAAAGGACCCCTAATCCTATACTAACCCAATGCCCAAAGGAGAGGTTTCAACTCCTAACCAAATTCAAGTTATGATTTTCTTAAGATTTCTAGGGTTTTAGGGTTCCTTAACAAGAAAATTACCAAACAAAAGGAAAATGAAAGATCAAATCATGGCCATTTAATCTCACAAACTACATGCTAAACTCAATGCAATGCAAAAAGAATCAAGGTCCAACTCTTCATGGATAGGCAGAAATGATTTTTGGAACTTTGGATCAAAATAATGCATGAAAATGATTTTAATTCAATGAAAAATTCTCAAGATTCATCAAGATCAAAAAATAAATTTGGTTTGAAGGTTGGACAATGTTTCTAAATGTCTTAGAACATTTCATGAATTTTTTTGTGATTTTTAAATACCCAAAAGTATTTTTAATAAATTAATTTCCATTAATCAATTAAAAATAAACTCTTAAATATTTAAAAATACCTTTTTAATGTAAAAAATGAAAATAAAAATATTTTTGTGTTTTAAAAATTAATGAAACTCTTGACAAAAAGTTTCATAATTTTTAAACAATTTTTGCTATTTTAAATAAATTATGCAAATTAAATGAGAAAAAAATGAAATAAAAATCAAAATAAACTGAAGTATGCCAAATGAGGGGCTGGGTTTGAATCTGGAAAAGGAACCATTGACTGCGCGCCAGATCTAGTGGTCTACATTCAAACTTGGCTAAACATAATTAATTAATTAAATTAAACCTAATTAGAATTAATGACATGATCTGAGCCATTGGATGCACGCGGGAAAAGACTCAGTAAACTCATCCAACGCCTGAAATTCAAACTTGAAGCCCTAACCCTAATCACATATTAATGACTCTCAGGTGGCCGGAGAAGACTTTCGGTCATCTTCTCCGGCCAGCATCCTCCCTGAAAATTGCTATCTTTCACCCTAGCTCACTAAAACCTAATTTTCTTGCCCAGAATCCATCCCCAAACATCATAGAGCAAGAATCAACAGCCAAAACACATTTATTTTACACAACAAAGCTGAATCGAAGCAAAAGGGGTTTAGGTCAAAAAATTTCAGGAACAACATACATGCTCAAAACTCAATTATTTTCGAAACAAAACATATCAACATGACCAGTGGAACATGGAGAATCAATTAAGAACTTAAAAACAAGCTTCTGGAAAAAATGTTCATGAAGCTCACCTGAACTGGAGCTTTGATCTCTGACACTTTCTGGCTAGTTTCCTGCTTGCAATCTACTCCACTTGACCTCCTGAGAAGCTTTCAATGCTTGGAAAGGGTTTGTGGTAGCTGGTTTGAAGGTTTGAGCAGGTTCTGTTCAATGGGGGAGAGAAGTCGTATTTGGGATTCTTTGAGCTTTGGGATGTTTTGAAGGGTGCTTAGTGATCAGGGAGGGATGTTGAAAAGGTTTATGAAGTTTGCTTGTGTGTTTGTGAGTTGTGGAGAGAGATTCGAAGAGTTTTGCTTGATGGAGTGAGTTTGTGAATGTGATGATCTTGTGTGTTTCAGCCTTGCTTGTTATGTGAAATGGCTAGCATTTGATTCACATAAAAAACTCTCATTGGTCAGATGATGTGACTTGGCCTTTGTTGATTGGTAAGGTGCCTTTTGCAAAATGTCAACTTTGGTGTAAGGAAAGCATGGGTTGAGCCCTAGGCTAGTACAAGTGTGTGGGCTGGCGCAACATGGTGTGTGGGGGATGCTAGAATGGTTCAGCAGCCAAGGCAACAAGTGGGTGAGGTGTGATGATGGTTTTTGCAAGTTGTTCACTTTTGGTTCATATGAAACTTTCTTGTCCCACAAGCCATAAAACATGAGGAAATCTTGGTCCAATCTGAACTTTAGGACTCACATGATGCTTGTGCAATGGTTTGACATGAATTAGAAGTTACAAATGCCTTGGTACAAAGTTTTTGCAAGTTTCTCATTTGAGGCATATCTTGAAAATTAGTGATTTTTGCCAACTTTGACACACCATAACTTTTGATCCAAAATGAATTAGATCATGTTCTTGTACTTTTTGAAAAGGGAAAGATCTAATCTACAACTTTCATGACCAAAGTTTTTCCATTTGAAGCATTTTTGGATCAAAAACTAAGGGTTGAAAAGTTGCCTAAAATGTCACATTCCTTAAAAGTCAAACTTAACCCAAAAAGTCAACTTTGCAAAAACTTCAAATTCTTGAATTTTATGAACTTCAAACTTCTTCCATGATCAAATAAAGATCATATACACTCAAAATGATGAAGATCACCCCTTGGTTGGGTCATTGGGGGCCTCAGATGCTCTGATTTTGCACTGACTTGTCTGAAAAGTCAACCCTTGATCAGATGACATCCCCATGGAATTTCTTCATGAAAATTGATATGCATACTCCCTATACCATATAGAGACCAATAGAAACAAGAATGACCAAAAAATTTTAAGTTATTGCCTCTGAAACCAAAACCCTAATTTTAGGTCATCTGTGCAGTCAAGCCTGGCTCTGCCTCCATACCAATCCCAGTTCTTGTGATTCTTTGGCATTCTTGACTTTGAGAGGATGTAATATGATATAAGAACACACATGGACCCCTTTGAAGTGATTTATGATCTTTGGAGTGGCTCAAGAAGCTCTTGGATTGCTCAGATCACAAACCCTAGGTGCAGATGACTTTGAATCTATGCAGTGAATCAAAAATGTAATATGAGATGGTATGCTTGTGTTTATGCATATGAAATGATCACAAGCCATGGTGAATGGGTGAGGGCAAATTTGGGGTGTTTACAACATGGCAACAAAATGCAAGAACTTAAACTATGCCCAAAGAAGCACAAAAACGCACAACACGTAACATGAACGGAATCGTGTCGAAACAACTCGAAATGGGGGAATTAGCTACTGGAAATGGACCTCAGAATTCCCTAAAATCAGTACCTAAACATGTATGGGGGATGATAGGCATGAAGAATTAAGACTAAGCTATCAAATAAGCTAAAATCTAAATTCCTACGACGAAAACCGTTTTCCCTATTTACAAGGGATTCTTTACACCTACTAGGACCTAGATTAGACTACAAATCTAATTCCTAATAATCCAAATGCAAATTGCATGCAAGAAAGCAACGAAAACGAAAATGAACGGTACAACGCAAACATAATCGAAAATCATGCGGAGAATGCCGTTAAGGCGAGATGAAGAAGATAAATTAAGGCATAATGGTTAAATCACCAACCTACGAAACGGAGGAGTGTTTCGGTAATTGTTGCAATGAATCGGAGTGCGAATGGAGAAGAAAACCGGAGAATCCGCGAATGCAAAATAAATGCAATTCGGTCTTGACGCTTCTCGATTAATCACTTCCGATAAGTCGCAATATCCACCAAAAACCAGTAGCTTCTTATTCCACAATGCTCAATTCAATGGAGGATGGAGGCTAAGCTTTAAGACCTTCAAGTTTCAATGTGAAACTTGAAGAACTTTTGTTGAAAAGCTATGGTGAAAATGGTGGAAAATTGGGAGAGAAGGTAATGGATTTTGAGATTGTGAAAATGGTGATTGAGTGAAGAATGAGGGAGAGAGTGATTTGTGGTGATTTGTGTTGATCACCCTTAGCTTTGGGAGGAGAATGAGTTTATATAATGGTTAGGCTTGGCATGAGGTTTGGGTTTGGAGATAGCTTAGGAGTTAGCTTAGGTTAGGAGTTAGTTGGGAGTTCTAGAGAATTCTAGAATTCCTTGGAAGGTTGTAGAAAACTCTAGAATGTGGTAGAAGATGGTGAGCTGGCTCTTCTAGAACTTTCTTTAGTATACTAGCTCATGAACAATTGTGGTGAAGACCACTTTGATGTAGCAGCAATGGTGAAGCTTGAATTGAGGCCAAAGTGAAGCTAAATGAGCTATAGGATGTGTACCAATCATTTCCACGTTTAACCCCCAAGGTAGCATAGCATCTACACTTGTTTTGCATCAAAAACAGCAGCAAAATGGCAAAAAACAGCATCATGAATCGATTCATAAGGTTATGCATCGATACATACTGAAGAGAAAGCTAATTTTAGCAAAAAAAACGCATTATGAATCGATTCATACATGGATGTATCGATTCATAATAGTTATGAATCGATTCATACATGGATGAATCGATTCATCCTGCTGCATTGCCTTGTTTTTTTTCAAACTTTGAATGGCCATATCTTTCTCAATTTTGATCCTATGAAGGAGTTCCACATATGGTTTTGAAGCTTAGGATGTCCCCTTTCATTTTATCAAGGTATAATTTTCATAGGACTCTTTTTTTTGGGGAAAAACCTCTCTTGAAGTGGCTACAACAGTGACCAAAACTTGCCATTTTTTGGAAACCCAAACTTTCCAAAAATGGTAAGTTTTAGTTTTCTTGATTTTTTCAATTCTTTCTTGATTCAAATTGGTCCCTAAGAGCCTTGTGATCATAATTTCATGACTTTGATCCCAAAAATTCAAGAGTTGACCTTTTATTCATCCTGGTTGACTTTTCTCCAATTTTCTGATTTTCAATCAACTGAACAATTGAGGGCCTTCCAAAATGAGTCCAATGGTGAAATTTGAACCATAGGTACTTGACATCATGTAGAGAACCATGAAACCATGCTTGGACCAAAGTCTCATTAATAAGCCCAGTTCATTAGAAATCCTCATCTGACTCCTTTTTGCTGGGAAATGTTGCACTGCTTGCCTCCCTTGATCAAAGCACCTCTGTATAGGACTTGTGGCTTCAAGTGAATAATTGTGGGATATTGTGAACCATTTGCACAAGATTGAGAAGCTTTGTGGCCCTTTGATTGCCTTTGTATAGCCTTCAGTTGCTTTGTTCACTGATCACAAACCTATGCCCCTGCTGTGATGGTTATGATGCAATGTTTTTTGATTATTTTATGAATTTATGTATGCTAAATGCTATGAAAAATGCAAAGTGATATGCTAAATATGAGAGGGCAAATTTTGGGGTGTTACAGCTGCCCCTATTTAATCACTGTAGACTTGAATGGATGATAGCAGTCGCTTTCAGACGTTTGAAGTATGCAGGGATTGAATACTAAAAACAACCAGAAAATTTGCACTCGATGGAAGAGAAAAGGGAAATAAACCCAACCATCTGAACTCTGCTTGGGGAAAACTTGGATGGGAAGAGTAGTGAATCTGTGAATGTTTCGGAATAATGTCGGGAGATTGCTGATTTGCCACGCTATGGGTGGACTTTTGCTTGGATATTAATAACATGCCACACAACGGGTGGTCTTCTGAATGCTTTGCCACACTACGGGGGTCGCTGCTCACTACGGGAGACTTTGATGGACTTTTGCTTACTCTGCGGGGATATTCTGCCACACTGCGGGGGCTTATTGCTCAGCTACGGGAGACTTCTGATGATTCGCCACACTACGGAGGTTGCTGCTCACTACGGGAGACTTTGGCTCACTACGGGAGACTTTGGCTCACTACGGGAGAC
The DNA here is from genome assembly GCA_963966055.1 of Lathyrus aphaca. Lineage (NCBI taxonomy): Eukaryota > Viridiplantae > Streptophyta > Magnoliopsida > Fabales > Fabaceae > Lathyrus > Lathyrus aphaca. The sequence goes on from OZ014520.1 coordinate 50,869,041, forward strand.
TTCTGCTCATTTGCCACTTTACGGGGGCCCATTGCTCAGCTACGGGAGACCTTGAAAATCTTACCACTCTACGGGGCTACATTGCTCGCTACGGGAGTCTTTCAGAAACTTTGCCACATTACGAGGCACATTGCTCAGCTACGGGAGACTTTCAGAAACTTTGCCACACTGCGGGGCACCTTGCTCAGCTACGGGAGACTTCAATGTGGCGACTTCGCTGGGGATATATTGCTCATCTACGGGAGACCTTTGATGATTCGCCACACTACAGGGGCTGCTGCTCGCTACGGGAGACTTCTGCTCACTACGGGAGACTTTGGCTCACTACGGGAGACTTCTGCTCACTACGGGAGACTTTGATTTCTTGCCACACTACGGGGGCTGCTGCTCACTACGGGAGACTTTGGTTTCTTGCCACACCACGGGGGCTGCTGCTCGCTACGGGAGACTTTGGCTCACTACGGGAGACTTCTGCTCACTACGGGAGACTTTGATTTCTTGCCACACTATGGGGGCTGTTGCTCGCTACGGGAGACTTTGAGAATGTGCCACCCAGAGGATGGACTTTGGCCAGTCTGCGGCTGGACTTTGAGAATTTGCCACACTGCGGGTGGACCTGTGGTAAATTGCCACGCTACGGGTGGACTTTGGATATCAACCTTGGATTTAATACACATGCTGAATTGTATGACATGATGCCCCATGACACTAGGGGATAGGTACAAAGGGGATTCCTGACACGGAAAGAACAAATCTTTGCTGACTTTGTGGGGGATACAGATGATTGTCGATATTTCTGCTGGAGAAGAGCTTGGCTAGCCTGTCTCGACTTAATACCTTTGCCAAAAATAAATTGGACTTTAGATTTGAAGACCCTGCTGGGGGATGCCTCAACTGCTGGGGATTGAATCTCACCTCACCGATTTCGCTGTGGAATCAACAACTTTTTGACTTAGCTGGGGGAAGACATATCAAGGCTCTGCTGAGGAGAACTCTCTTGTCTATTTGAATTTTCCAAACCTCTGTGGGGAAGGGACCCGTTCAACTAACTGCCGGGAATTTCTGGATTCTTGTAAGAAGTGCTTCACTATGGAAAGAAGGCTCTTGATAGAGATGATCCTTATTGCTTTGCTGGGGAAGAGAGGATTTGATTTGAGATTCGCTGGGAAATAAAATCAAGGAAACCTGCTGGAGAAATAGTTTGACGACTTTACTGGGGATAACTTCCATGCGTCTATTGGGGATAACGAAACTAAACCGCGTCCTGCTGAGGAGGAAAGATTTCAAGTAGTCTCGTGCTAGGGATCATTTGCTTTGATTCGGGCTTTACCTTAAGAGGATTTTACAAAAGACTTGGTGTCTTTAAACTCTTTAGGAGTATAATTGCCCCGGTATTCTGAACTTCCGATTACTTGTCTTCGGGAAAGAATGAATCCTCATGCGATTGGGTGGCTTGCCCCAGTATGAATCTTTGGTCAATTGCTTTGGGAGAGATCTGAATCTCGAGGTAATTGCCCCAGATTGGCTGACTCTTGACATAACTGCCCCAGATTGGTTGGCTCTTACCATGAATGGTTGGGAACGCCCTTACTCAATGGAGCTTTCTCGGAAAAGTGCACCTCGACGTGACTGTCTTTCAGGAATTTTAGACTTCTCAACTTGGCATGCTTAAGCTTCTGGACTGAATTTCCGCATGTGAGCTTTTTATGATGCCAAACAGATGTATGCAAGCAGAAAAATGCTTATTCTTAGAATGAAAATTCTAATGCAATACACATGTTAATCTCGAAGTTTTGAAAAAGTGTCGTAAACCTTTGTGAACAAATCACTGGTTAAGATACGACATTATTTGTGAATGAAAGTATGTACATGCAATACCAACAAATGTCTTTTAGCAGTAACTCATAGGAGTCAGGAACGCGGCCTCGCAGTAGCACGCTCTCAAATTAACCCTGTTTCAGTTAGGACTTTTAAGGGTTGTATCATGGCCTGGTTCACAGTTTATAGAAACAAAGGATACAGGCTCGAAATTTATTTGTGCCCACCCACTCTTCGTGATGTTCTCCATTCCTACATTCAGCTAGTTTTCGCAAGCATTCACCTTTCATAAGGGTTTCGTGTCGGTTGAGGAAACATTGCTGCTATCGGTTCAAGCACCAATCAGGTTGTCGTTGGGAGTCAGTCACCCCTTTGTCTTTCGTGTTTGTGTCACACGACTTTGTTCTTGCTTAAGGGTCTTTCTTGTGTAATCCTTTTTGTATTTTCGCTTTTGCGTTATTTTGCTTATCCCTAACTTTTGCCTGGACTGATTCTTGTGAATCTTTGATTGCAAAGTCCAGCAGGATGCCCTAACTTTTGCCCAAGTCACTTGTTTTCAAGTTTCAACTTAGCGGGCTTTTTCTTTTCTTTTTTTTTTCCTGAACAAATCGTGTGACACTGTTTGTCTTGATTGCTTTGCAAGGGTTGTGACTGCCTCATTCTTTGGTCGATGAAGGATAACCATTGTGGTTTTCAGTCTTTGTACTTCTTGATTCGGATAACCATTGTAGCTTCTGGTCTTTGGAACTCTTGATTAGCATAGTAGAATGCAATGGATCTTCAAATACACTTCTTTATGAAAATCTGAACGCTTGGTCCGACTAGCTGACATCTACCCTGCCCCTGGGTTACATGTGAGGGTTTTTCATGCGAGAAGAAACTCCTACTTCAAGGCTCAAGGGGGTTAGCAAGGGTCTATCTCCCTTATATCTCCAGTGTTTAGGGATTTGAAACAAATCCTGTACATCGTCAACAGGGTCTTACTCGTGAGCACACAATTAGAGATTCTTGCGTTTTTGTTTCGTCATCCTCCATCATAGAGTTTGAGCACGACAATTGGTATTGAAATGTAAACATGCAGAATTAAATTGACAAATGAAATACTTCAAGAAAAACATGTGAGTTTTATTATATTCAAAAGCAAACATCTTTCATACATGTATACAAATGTTTAGAAAATAAAAGAACTACAAATGGAAATGCAGTAAAGAAGCTGAATATTGTCGTCGTTGAGGAGGCTTGACTCCGTCTGGACCTGTCAGTCTTGGATACTATCAGTGATCAATAGCTCTTTCACAGACTTGTAATCTTCTAGTTGCAGCCGTATACCCAACCATGGCAGTCATGCTTCTTCTTTTAGCTACTCTGACTCTGACACGAGCCATCTGAAGGGAAAAGTGAAGCTGGGGAGTAAAGTTGCCCCAAAAGGTTGCTCGGAAAGACCTGGCGATCTTCTGCCTACGTATCTCCATTGACTGATGACCAATGAAGAATCAGAGCGACGTAGTTCCCCTCAATAGGGATGAAAGTACATTGAAGAAAAACAAACAGTAGCCATTGCTGAGAGTATCTGGATACTGATGGCTTTATTTGCTTCCTGAAGATTCCAACTTAAAGTGGACCATCTGGTAAAATAACTGTGACACCGGTTCCGTTGTGATTAGGCATCGGATTCTGGAGTACATTTGGGTGAGGCGCAAAATTGATCGCCTTGGAGTCAATTAGGTCTTGTACCTTGTTCTGAAAAGCCCAACATTTCTCAATATTGTGCCCCTGGGCGCCTGAATGGAATTCGCATCTGGCATTTGCATCGAAGTTCTGAGGTAGATTATCAGGAGCAGGGGCTCTCATGGTACGGAGCTCGACCAGGTTCAACTTTAGCAGTTCCGGGAGCAATACAGCATATGGGCATGGGATGGGATCAAGTCTGCGGTTTCTCGCTCTTGTCCTTTCCTGATTTGGTCTCTGCGCTTGATATTGTTGACCTTGAGGTTGTGGTTGAACCTGTGGAGTAATAGTCACAGCAGCTGTTTGGTAGTAACCTTGAGAACGACCTCTATCTCGGCCCCTATACACGACATTGGTCTCACCTTCTCTTCGCCTTTGGCCATTGCCAAAAGGTTTTTTCACACCAGATGAACTAGCACTGCTTGCGTCCTGAATCTTTCCTAATTTCAGGAAGTTTTCTATCCTTTCTCCAGCGATGACAATATCAGAAAAACCAATGGACGGGCAGGCGGCCAGACGATCCAAGTAAACACCTTGCAAGGTGCCCATAAACATGTCGGCCATTTCCCGATCCAGCAATGGAGGTTGAACCTGTGCGGCCAGCTCACGCCACCTCTGGGCATACTGCTTAAAACTCTCCTTAGGTCCTTGAGACAAGTTCTGCAACTGAGTGCGGTTCGGAGCCATATCAATGTTGTATTGATACTGCTTGAGGAATGCTTCAGCTATATCTTTCCAACTTCAAATAGAGACCCGACTCAACTTCATGTACCAGCTCAACGAAGCTCCGGATAAACTGTCTTGGAAGAAATGCATCCAAAGTTTCTCGTCATCAGTGTGAGCCGAGATTTTTCCGAAGTATGCATGGATGTGAGTTATAGGGCACGTGTTGCCGTTGTACTTGTCGAATGATGGCACCTTGAACTTAGGAGGGATTCTGACTCCTGGCACTAACCCAAGGTTGGTTACATCGATGCCCAGGGAATTCTGACATTCCATGGCCTTAATCTTCTCCGCCAGCTCTTCATACCTTCGATTGTTAACCTCATTCATATTACCCATATCAGCATCCAGTAGAGTGAACTGGTCCTCTTGAGTGTCTTCATTACGGGCCGCGGTCCCATTTAGATTTGGCCCTCCGTTACGGGCAGCATTAGGATCCACATTCTCAGTCGGTGTTCCAGCATTAGCATTCACATGGGGTTGCTCAACCATCAACCTGAGACGCTCTTGATTCTGAGAAAGGCCGGTCATCATGTCCATGAACTGATCCATCCTTTGTCGGAGCTCGTCGAGACCAGTCTGCATTCGTTCAGCCATTCTCACTCGGTTTCTTTTTGTTGGATACCGATGAACGTGTTGACCAGCTATATTTCTTGAAGTTGAATAAGTTAGGAAGCCCGAATAACCTGTAAAATGCAAAATATGCAAATCATGCAGTAAATGCGTACGATATGTTCATGAGGATGCGACATGCGGCCCTGCAAATGAGTAAGCATGTGTTAGTAATGCAAGCATGCAGAGGATGTTATGCAATGCACTGGTGTGTGATCAAAGGTCTGGCGATCACTGGTCTGACATTGGTGTTGAGAAGAAAGTCATGTGCTGGTGAAGAGTCATAATAACAGTACCACCGAAATTCCGAATTTCGAAACCAAAGGACCATGTGAAATCTGATCATAATACTGAACAATGCTGGCAAATCGGGTATGTTGGAAGTTTCAGGGTTCCTGCAAACCTGTAAACCCTTCCCAATCTCACGGGTGTGCTACTCGGGTCAACATCACGGACTCTCAAAGCCGAATAGCAATAATACGTTCACCATTTCCGAGAAATGGCTCATGACCAAATCAGGGAATCGGTTCGGCATTATGTACTACTCAGGGAGGCCTCAGCTGAGTCCAGAAAGAACAAGCATCCCTCACAAGTCTCCAGCTTCAAGCACTGAGTCGAGAAACAATAGTACATTCATCCCGAAGGGTACAATACTACCGTCATACGAACAGTTTGCTTTGACTGGATTCCTATGAGAGAACCAGGCCATCCTATTCGAGTTCCCAGTGGGCCCTCGGATGCGAGTGGGTTTGCCAACAAATGTGGTCTGCCACTGTCATCGCTGGAGAGGGATGTTTCCACAAAGGTTCTCAATGATCGGTCCCCTGACTGCACATAACTATCAAGGTAGCGTATTGCCCCAGAAAGATTCCGGAACGAATACATTCCCGAGAAGGTCGCAAGTCAAGGTGTGGAACTCACTACTACCAACATAGCAAGATGCCATGAAGCCAAAGTGGAACCACTCTAAGTCCTAGGGTGCACTCGAGCCCCGGTTACGAGCTCATCTCACAGTAACCCCATCCCACAGAAAAAATGAAAACCAGCACAGCCAGACAGTCCAGTATAATATGATGCATGGAAAATAAAATACTGAAAGCGGTAAATAAATGCGATAAAGTAAAGCTGTAAATAAAAGCTGTAAATGAAAACAAATAAAGCTAAACTAAAGCATGCAGCAACAAACATATATACACCCAAAAGAAACAAAACCAAACAGGCGCTAGGATTGACTCTACAAGGGAAACCAGAAGAATCAGGCTTTCGTCCCCAGCAGAGTCGCCAGCTGTCGCTCCCGGGATTTTCATCCTAGTACAAACGCGAAAGTGGCGCGGAAAGGTTAGAGTCGCCAGCCAGACATTTTTATCCCGAATGAATGGGAAAGGTAATGTTGCACAAACCTGAGGAAGAAGGAAAGGACAAGGTCCTGCGAACCAAAGATCTGAGTTCGGGAGTCGGTTACGAATTGAGAAGGTATTAGCACCCCAATCCGTCCGTCGTACCCGACGGGATCCACGCTTGCTTGTTTGTTTCAAAGGGTGAGAAAATATAACTGCTGCTGAATAAAACCACTAACTGGAACTGGAGAATGAAATGAGAAATGAACTGAAATAAGAAAATGAAAAAAGAAAGGGGAAATGTAGGGAAAATAAAGAATGTGCTCGAATGGGCCCTACCCCACTGCCTACGTACCTCATCGGGATAATGAGGATCAGAGTCGACGTAGTTCGCCTAACTAAGGCTGAAACTCGTTTGTTTTTTTAGCTGACGTTGCCATAGCTCTAGCTCAGGTGTTACCGGCTCTGACTCGAGGGTGTTTACCGTATTGCTGTTTGAACTGTCGAGGCAAGTCGCATTCGTCCGCAAAGAGTATGGGATGAGAAGAGAAGACGCGATGTCTTGGTTGATTATCTTTTAGAAGAAGTGTTTTGGAGTTTATTTGTTTGTGAAGATAGTCTCCTGATTAGACTTGTACATCATGCTTGACAAGCTTATACTATTCCAAGATGGAATGACTATGAGTGCCCCACGGAATAAGGCTATGCGCAAGAGACTATTTCAATCTTTTATTAAGTGTCTTTTAGATTTTATTTGAAGATGAGATAAGAAGACTCAAATCGGAAAAGGACAAAAACTAAGGGGGACTAAGACCAACCCTAAGTTATTTATTATGCCAAAAAGGGAGATCCTAATGGTTAGTGAGGTTTTCTAATCCTAAGGAGCAAAAGGAAAAGAAAGAAGAAATAAGATGCAACTTACTTCCTAAGGAAGGTAAGTTGGTCCTAACAAAGGGGGATCCTACCAAAGACAAATATGGAAGGAAAAATGAATTTAAAATGCATAAAAGAAATGCATAAAAATAAAGGATTGGGTGAAGGAAACTTACCTCATTCTTCCCCACTTCAAAACAAATGATTAGTGTGCATTTTATTACAAAAATAATAAAGCAAACACATAACAATTAAATCCTAAGGCTCTTGGACCTAAACTAGACTCAATCTTAATTCTAAGGGTGCCTACACTATGCTAATCCAAAATTCAGCAACTATTTACAGCACTCAAACACACAAACAGCTATGAAAATAAAGCATAACACAAACAGCATACTACAGCTATCATGCAACATGAAAAAGTAGGTGTAAAAGGTAAAATACAGCATGCACTACAAACAAACAGCACACATTTTACAGCACCTATATGCAACAACAGCTATGAAATGCAAAATCCAGAATTGATTATTTTCATATTTTAATGCACAAATTCAATGAATAATGCACTAAATCCATCATGAACATACATTTGAACATGGATCATCATATAAAAATGCAAGAACATGAATATTTTGAAGATTATGCAAGAATGCATCACATGGTTTATTATGCAACAAGTAATGCAAAAGTATGGTACATGAATATGGTATATGCACATGATGATTATTGATTATGAACATGCAACATGATAGCTCAACAAACATATTAAACTCAATGCAAAATTCAGAATTGAATTGATATGGATGATGTGATCAAATATGCAACAAAATGCAACCAAATGCACATACATATGATTATGCAAAATGCAACATACATCAACATAATGGAATGCGAAAATGATTTGTGGCAATGCAAACATGTAAAACAAAATGCAACATGATTATTATATGCCTAATGATGCATGAACATGGCAACAAAATGCAAGAACTTAAACTATGCCCAAAGAAGCACAAAAACGCACAACACGTAACATGAACGGAATCGTGTCGAAACAACTCGAAATGGGGGAATTAGCTACTGGAAATGGACCTCAGAATTCCCTAAAATCAGTACCTAAACATGTATGGGGGATGATAGGCATGAAGAATTAAGACTAAGCTATCAAATAAGCTAAAATCTAAATTCCTACGACGAGAACCGTTTTCCCTATTTACAAGGGATTCTTTACACCTACTAGGACCTAGATTAGACTACAAATCTAATTCCTAATAATCCAAATGCAAATTGCATGCAAGAAAGCAACGAAAACGAAAATGAACGGTACAACGCAAACATAATCGAAAATCATGCGGAGAATGTCGTTAAGGCGAGATGAAGAAGATAAATTAAGGCATAATGGTTAAATCACCAACCTACGAAACGGAGGAGTGTTTCGGTAATTGTTGCAATGAATCGGAGTGCGAATGGAGAAGAAAACCGGAGAATCCGCGAATGCAAAATAAATGCAATTCGGTCTTGACGCTTCTCGATTAATCACTTCCGATAAGTCGCAATATCCACCAAAAAACAGTAGCTTCTTATTCCACAATGCTCAATTCAATGGAGGATGGAGGCTAAGCTTTAAGACCTTCAAGTTTCAATGTGAAACTTGAAGAACTTTTGTTGAAAAGCTATGGTGAAAATGGTGGAAAAGTGGGAGAGAAGGTAATGGATTTTGAGATTGTGAAAATGGTGATTGAGTGAAGAATGAGGGAGAGAGTGATTTGTGGTGATTTGTGTTGATCACCCTTAGCTTTGGGAGGAGAATGAGTTTATATAATGGTTAGGCTTGGCATGAGGTTTGGGTTTGGAGATAGCTTAGGAGTTAGCTTAGGTTAGGAGTTAGTTGGGAGTTCTAGAGAATTCTAGAATTCCTTGGAAGGTTGTAGAAAACTCTAGAATGTGGTAGAAGATGGTGAGCTGGCTCTTCTAGAACTTTCTTTAGTATACTAGCTCATGAACAATTGTGGTGAAGACCACTTTGATGTAGCAGCAATGGTGAAGCTTGAATTGAGGCCAAAGTGAAGCTAAATGAGCTATAGGATGTGTACCAATCATTTCCACGTTTAACCCCCAAGGTAGCATAGCATCTACACTTGTTTTGCATCAAAAACAGCAGCAAAATGGCAAAAAACAGCATCATGAATCGATTCATAAGGTTATGCATCGATACATACTGAAGAGAAAGCTAATTTTAGCAAAAAAAACGCATTATGAATCGATTCATACATGGATGTATCGATTCATAATAGTTATGAATCGATTCATACATGGATGAATCGATTCATCCTGCTGCATTGCCTTGTTTTTTTTCAAACTTTGAATGGCCATATCTTTCTCAATTTTGATCCTATGAAGGAGTTCCACATATGGTTTTGAAGCTTAGGATGTCCCCTTTCATTTTCTCAAGGTATAATTTTCATAGGACTCTTTTTTTTTTGGGAAAAACCTCTCTTGAAGTGGCTACAACAGTGACCAAAACTTGCCATTTTTTGGAAACCCAAACTTTCCAAAAATGGTAAGTTTTAGTTTTCTTGATTTTTTCAATTCTTTCTTGATTCAAATTGGTCCCTAAGAGCCTTGTGATCATAATTTCATGACTTTGATCCCAAAAATTCAAGAGTTGACCTTTTATTCATCCTGGTTGACTTTTCTCCAATTTTCTGATTTTCAATCAACTGAACAATTGAGGGCCTTCCAAAATGAGTCCAATGGTGAAATTTGAACCATAGGTACTTGACATCATGTAGAGAACCATGAAACCATGCTTGGACCAAAGTCTCATTAATAAGCCCAGTTCATTAGAAATCCTCATCTGACTCCTTTTTGCTGGGAAATGTTGCACTGCTTGCCTCCCTTGATCAAAGCACCTCTGTATAGGACTTGTGGCTTCAAGTGAATAATTGTGGGATATTGTGAACCATTTGCACAAGATTGAGAAGCTTTGTGGCCCTTTGATTGCCTTTGTATAGCCTTCAGTTGCTTTGTTCACTGATCACAAACCTATGCCCCTGCTGTGATGGTTATGATGCAATGTTTTTTGATTATTTTATGAATTTATGTATGCTAAATGCTATGCAAAATGCAAAGTGATATGCTAAATATGAGAGGGCAAATTTTGGGGTGTTACATTGGGGACATGATTCCAGAACAACACTTTAATAGTTAAGGAAAGTGTAGCCAACGCATCAGCGAACTAATTCTTATCTTGTGGTTTATAGTGGAGATTTATTGTTGTAAAGAGAGTCAACAGTCTTCTCGCATAATCCCGGTATGGAATTAAGAGAGGTTGATGTGTATACCACTTGCCGGTAATCTGATTAATTACGAGATTTGAATCTCCAAATATATCGAGGGTCTTACTCCTTAGATTAATAGCCTCCTCTATTCCCATGATACAAGCTTCATATTCCGCTTCATTGTTGGTGCACTCAAATGTTAATCTGGCAGCGAAGGGAAAATGGACATCTTCAGGAGTAATAAGGACGTCCCCAACTTCACGCCCATTCATGTTGACGGCCCCATCAAACATCATACTCCATTTGAATTTAGGGTCTGGCCCCTCCTCCGGGAGTGGTTCCTCGCAGTCTTTAGCTTTGAGGTACATGATGTCCTCATCAGGGAAATCAAAATGCATGGGTTGATAATCCTCAAGAGGTTGATGTGCAAGATAGTCTGAAAGAAAACTTCCTTTGATGGCTTTTTGTGAAGTGTATTGAATGTCATACTAAGTCAAGACCATCTGCCAACGGGGAACCCTTCCGGTCAATGTTGGTTTCTCAATAATATACTTGACAAGATTCATCTTTGAAATAAGTAGAGTTGTGTGAGTCAACATATATTGTCTTAGTCAGCGAGCAACCCATGCCAAAGTGCAGCAAGTTTTCTCGAGAAGTGAGTATCTTGTCTCACAGTCAGTAAACTTTTTGCTAAGGTAATAGATTGCATGCTCTTTTCGACCAGAATCGTCATGTTGACCGAGAACAGAACCAATAGATCCTTCAAGCACTATTAGGTACATGATGATCGGCCTCCCTGGAACCGAAGACATTAAGATAGGAGGCTCCTGTAAATATTCTTTTATTTTCTCGAAAGCCCTTATGCAATCGTCATTCCACCTGACCGTTTGTTCTTTTCTTAGCAGCTTAAAAATTGGTTCACATGGGGCTGTGAGGTGAGATATGAACCTTGCAATGTAGTTCAATCTACCCAGGAAGCCACATACTTCTTTTTCTGTTCGTGGTGCAGGCATCTCTTGTATAGGTTTTACTTTGGCAGGATCAACCTCTATCTCTCTCTGGCTCACGATGAAACCCAACAATTTCCCATACCGCACTCCAAAAGTGCATTTGTTAGGATTCAATCTCAAACGGAACTTCTTAAGTCTCTCAAACAGATTTTTGAGATTAACCAGATGTTCCTCTTCAGTTTGGGACTTGGAAATCATGTCATCCACATAGCACTCTATCTCTTTGTGAATCATGTCGTGGAATAATGTTACCATAGCCTGTTGATACGTTTCCCCGGTGTTCTTCAATCCGAAAGGCATCACCTTGTAGCAGAAAGTACCCCACGGGGTAATGAACGTTGTTTTCTCCATGTCTTCTGGTGCCATCTTTACCTGATTATACCCGGAGAAGCCATCCATGAAAGAAAATACCGAGAACTGAGTTGTGTTGTCAACCAATACATCAATGTGAAGTAATGGGAAGTCTTCTTTTGGACTTGCTCTGTTAAGGTCTCGGTAATCAATGCACATCCGGACCTTTCCGTCCTTCTTTGGTACTGGCACAATGTTAGCTACCCAAGGTGGATAACTAGTTACGGAAAGGAACCTGGCGTCCCACTACTTTTGAACTTCCTCTTTAATCTTCATGGCCATGTCAGGATGAGTTCTTCGAAGCTTCTGTTTAACCGGAGGATAGTCCTCTCTTAATGGCAGCTTATGCACAACAATGTCGGTATCTAACCCTAGCATATCTTGATACGACCAAGTAAAGATATCAACATACTCACGTAGCATACCAATCAGTTCCTCTTTCATACTGGCCAGCATACTAGCCTCAATATTGATTTCCTTTTTTACGTCCTCAGACCCAAGGTTAATAACTTCAATTTCCCCCTGATGAGGCTAAATAACTCTTTCCTCTTGTCTCAACAACCTGGCTAATTCTTCGGGGAGTTCCCAGTCTTCCTCAACCCCTTCATCATCTTGGTAGATAGGATTATTAAAGTCATACTCAGTCATAACATAATTGTTATCAATGGAATCCAAGTGATTAATTTTGTACAAGTGATATGCTTATTTTAGAGTTCAGTTTTATGAAAAAGAAAAAACAAACTAAAAATTGCCATTTTTTTGTTTTTGTGAAAAAGTTTAAAAATGAAAGAAAGTCAACACAGTTTTGAGTGAAAAATGTCATTTATTCATGGTAAATTAAAATTGCAAATGATGCAAGGTGGCCCTACAAATGGATCTGTGTACCTTGGGCAGAGTGTTGGATTTTACATGCATATGAAATGAAGAAAACAAAGGAAATTACTCTGGATGGAAAGTAACTTGGACAATATCTTCCACAAACCAGTTCTTCAATTCTTCTCCGGGGATACACGGATGCACCCAATTTTCTAGGTTGCATTCATTGTCAGCATCGTCTCCGGAAACAACACAAACTTGATTTGGATCAATAACGCCCTCGCTCGAGAAGCTTATCAATCCTTTGATCTTTGACACCTTTGATTGACCAGCTGATACTCGGCCCCAAATTTGTCCTCATTCCTTTCAACTTCCACAACTTTGCCTCAACCTTGGGCATTACCTGCTTGTACCACCTCCAAAGCTTGCCTGTATGAGGCTATGGAGGTTCCCACCTTTTCAATGCTCCTGCCCCTTGGACTGGGAGAAGCTTCATGAATATTCATTGTCTTAAATTCCTGGCATAAAGTCTCGTGGATCTCGCCGTCCATCTCCATATACTTAAATGTTGACAGGTGGCTCATGAAAATGTCTTCCTCCCCACAAACTGTGACAACCTATCCATCCACCACATATTTCAACTTCTGGTGAAGCGTGGATGTCACTGCGCCAACAACATGAATCTAGGGCCTACCAAGAAGACAATTGTAGGAAGGTTGTATGTCCATAACATAGAAAGTTCTTTTGAATATTTGTGATCCAATCTTCACATGTAGCTCATCCTCCTGAAAAATGGCCTTTTAGAGTTGTCAAACGCTCTCACCACCAAGTCACTGGGTCGTAGGACAATCCTGTCAACATCAAGCTTCATCAAAGCTTTCTTAGGTAGCACATTCAGCGATGACTCAATATCAACCAAGACATGAGATAGCACAACCCCCTTACACTCCATAGTGATATGTAAGTCATTGTTGTGATTACGTCCTTCAAAAGTCCGATCTTTATCAGTAAAACCTAGCCCATGGATGGCGTTCACATTAGCAACAACTGCCTCAAATTGATTCACTGTAATCTCTTGGGGAACATATGCCATCTGTAGGACCTTCAACAATGCCTCCATATGCACTTTGGAACACATCAGCAAAGACAAAATTGAAATCTTTGAAGGTGTGTGATTTAACTGTTCTACTACCTTGTAGTCACTCTTCTTTATGATGCGCATGAATTATTCTACTTATTTTTCAAAGGTGCTCTATTCTATGGCAGGAGTCACCACCTCCTCAGTCGCCACCTTCTTGCCTTTTGCACGAGCTGCAGTCTCAACTTCTGTATTAGTTCTCAAAGTTTGTGGAGATAAGAGCCGTCCACTTTGGATAAATCCTCTGACGCCTCCCACATTATCGATGTTGGAACCAGTATCTACTTGACATTTCTCTTCAACCCTTTGTCCTTGTACATACACGTCCGTGCCGTAATGCCACGGAAATACCTTCTAATTGTCATAAGGTACAGGACCGGGAACAGTGATCATCACAAGACTCACCTTTTGAGGTACATAGATGGTAACAGGTTCCGGCCTGGGCGGCACCGGAATGTCAGCTGGAGTGAAGTATATTGTTACTGTAGTAACATTGCCGCTTTTGTTGTTTACTTTGTCAAATTGCAAGGAACCTTCATCTATCAAACTTTGAATCCCTGTTCTCAATTTGTCACAACCATTATCACAACTCAAGCAGTCTTCACAATCATTACAAAACTAGGGAACACTTGTCCCTTCTGTAGACGACCTTTCACAACCATCAATGGTGTCTGAACCTCACCCACATATGTAATAAAGTTCAACTCTCTTTCGTCTTCTATTGCATTCACCCTTGTGCCACCATTGTGGTTTGACATAAGGTTGTTGGTGACATTTGGAGGTGGTGAAAAGTTAATGGCCTTGGAATCAATGAAGTCTTATACCTTCAATTGCAAAGCTCTGCACTTCTTGGTCGTGTGCCCCGGGGCATCCGAATGAAACGCGCATCATGAATTTGTATCATACCTTGGAGGAGGATTTCCTGTTAGTGGTGCCAAAGTTTTGAGTTGCACCATATTCAATTCTAGCAGCCTTTGTAGCAGAGCAGTATAAGTCATTGGAATTGGCTCAATCACATTATCAGTCTGTCTTGGACGATGAAACTGTCTCTGTTGATTACCATGATGAGGACGTTGTTATTCTTGTTGTTGTTGTGGAGCCGGCTCTGCGGGTATAGTGATTTTTGCCACTTGAGCATAGTGATTGGGACGACCATGACCTCGTCCTCTGCCGCAAACACATTTTCCCCCTCTCTCCTTCTCTGGGAACCAGTAAATTGCTTCCTCGCTCCGGATGAGCTCTTTGCACTTACATCTTGAATTTTACCGAGCTTCAACAAATTCTCAACTCTCTCACCAGTAATTACCAAGTCAGTGAACTTTGTAACAGAACACAAAGTCAAGCGATCAATAAAAAAACTCCCTACAACGTCCCCATAAACATATATGCCATCTTATGGTCCAACAATAGAGGTTGAACCCTGGCAGCAAGTTGACGCCAGCGTTGAGCGTACTCCTTAAAGCTCTCTTTGGACATCTGGGACATACGCTGCAATTGTGTGTGATTGGGAGCCATGTACATGTTATACTAGTACTGCTTAACAAAAGCCTCATCAAGTTATTTCCAGTTTCTGAAGGATGCAAGACTTTACTTCATGTACCACTCCAGAGACGCCCCAGTGAGGCTATCCTGGAAGTAATACATCCAGATTTTTCATCATCTGTGTAGGTTGAAATCCTTCCCACATACGTCTGGAGGTGATTCTTGGGACATGTGGAGCCATTGTATTTATCAAAAGTGGGAGGCTTGAATTTGTGGGGGATGCTGACTCCGGGGACCAAACCCAGATCAACCACATCAAAACCCAAAGTGTTTTGAGACTCTATGGAACAAATATTTTGTGCCATTTCTTCAAAACGACGGTTGAGCTCAGCATTCTGACCATCTACCTCTTCCAAAACAATGAATTGGTCCTCCTGACCATCCATATAAATGTTGCGAGCTTGATACCCACCTGGACTACCAGCATTAGCAGTAACAATCGGAATACCTTCAGGAGTACCACCAGTATTTCCGTGAGCACTTGTACCTCCGACAACTCTGTTACCTTACTGAGCCACTAGGGTCCTCTCGATCATCTCTCTCAACCTTTCTTGATTCTGGTTCATACCAGTCATTAGATTCACGAACTGGTTCATCCTTGTTCTCAACTCAGCAAGATCAGCTTGCATCTGATCCATCATCCTTTCTCTATTTTCCTTAGTCGGGTAATGGTGAATCCTCCTAGCAGCGATAGTGCCTGAAAATGTAGAGATGTTAGAAAACTGGAATTTGTACCTGCAAAACAGACAAAAGGTGATATGCATGCTATGCAAAAAAAATTGTGTTTCATTCTCAAGGATTTTTATGCCTCAATTCCGGTATTTAACAAAGAAATCCAGATGGCTCTTGGATCCCAACTTTGAGAAGAAACCTCTGCATGATACTCAGATTCAGTTGGCTGGAACAACTCAGTGTCAGTGCATACATGGATAAAAACTGGAAAAAACTGCATTAACATAAATAAGCCTACAAGGAAAAAGTAAACATAAATTCCCTAGAGGGTTACAAGTCTTACAATGCATAAGAGAAAATAACAGAGAAAAATAAGCAAGGATTCCTACAACAGGCCTGTAGGTAATCCAGATACAACCGAAAGAAAGAAACTAAGGCCTAGGAAACTGGATGTCCTTCAAATGTCAATTGAGATATTGGACAACTTCAAACAACCTAGCCACTTCTAGATAGGTAGGGTCTTCAATCAGCTTCCTGGTCATCAAGTCTCAATGCTCAAAATATGCGCGCAAGTCACTAATCTGTTGCATGAAGACATCTGAACTTTCTCCACTAAGCCCTGGCTCAGACCTATCCTCCTTGGTTTCTGCCAATACCTTGAGACTTGCTATCTCCTTTTGGGCTTCTTCTAAGGCTTCCAGACTTAGCTCGAATTGCTGAGACTTCTCCCCCATGCTTCTGATGAGCTAGCTTCAGCTCTTCCTTCTGATAGCCTAACTGCATTTGGTAATTCTCTTCTTTCTCTTTATGCTCCTTCTGACTCTGATCCCATTTCTCCTACCATAAGGTGATGGTATGATTAGCTCCCTGTCGCTCCCACCAAAATGACACCCGGTCAGAAAGGGTACAGACGTGAACAGTCGGCGAAAAGAGAGAAGGAAATGAATAGAGTCACCAGCTAGGCATTTTTATCCCGGAGGAAAGGTAATGCTGCATAGACCTAAGAAAAGATATGGATAAGACGGTTGCGAACCAGAGAGACTGAGAAGGGGGGTTGGTTACAACCTGGGAAAGTATTAGCACCCAGATTGTCCGCCGTACTCGACGGGATCCACGCTTAAAAGATTTGTGTTTTAAAGGGGTAGTGTCAGTGCAATTTGTGTATCAAAGCTGGAAAAGAATGCAAGTGTCAGTGTAAAAGAAGTGTAAAGTGTATAAGTGAAGTGTCAGTGTAAGAACAGGAGTGAAATGCTCAAGATCATAAGGCTTAAAGAATGATGCTGGAAGGAGGGGGAATGTACAGAGACTTTTGTTCGATAACTGTTAAGTTATGCCTACGTATCCTCTCGTGCAATGAGGAAGTCAGAACACCGTAGTTCGACCCAAAGAGACTGAAAGATAAATTGACTTGTGAACTTCTTACTTGCCTATGCTCAAGTGTATGACCTGTCTGGCTCAGGTGCAAATTGTCTTGCATTAGACGGAAGAAGCAAGTTCTCGTTTATGAGTGAATGAGATGAGAAAAGAATCCCGTAGGAGACGATTATTGTTTGTTTTTGAGTTTTCAGTCTTTTATTGCTTTTGGAAATGTGTCATAAGTTAATGAGCTTAAGCCTAAACCAATGGGTTAGTAAACTCATCACATCTTCCCTCTGATTGGGGGTAATGAGGATACCTTAAGTGTGAAGTCAGCATCTCACACTTAACCACCATGGTGTAGGATTAAGATCATTAACCTACTTGTGATTAATTAGATGTTTTTGTTGTTTTTGTTTAGTGTTGAGTAATGAGATTAAGCCATAATCAGGGATTAAACAGACTCATTACACCATCCTAATAGAAGGATAATAGATGAGAATGTTTAAGCTGAGGAAGGCTCCTCAACTTAACCCATGATTAGGGATTAACCTCATGACAAAACAAAGCCTTTATTATATGGATTTTAGCTAATGATAAGAATGAAGAAGTGAGTTTTATGGTTTGTAAGACAACTTGAGGGAGACTTGTCCATTAACACTGGGGTTAGTCCTTCTTAACCAATTAAGGAAGAATTAGAACCCTAATGCAAGACCCAAGTTACAAGCTTGATGTCTTGATGATTATTAAGTGAATTTATTAAAGGATTTAAACACATTAAGGGTTTAACACTTAGGATTAAAGTTATACACTCCATCCTAATAGAAGGATGCAGGCATAAACTTAATCACAAAGCCTTAAAGCCTTTAGGGTTTAGTCCCTGATTATGAGATGAGAAGAGAAGACTCAAAGAGACACAAAGGTAAAAGCTAAGTGGGGGACTAATCAAACCCTAATTGTTATCATGCTTGGTCATTCCTAGGGTTTGTGAGGTTTAAGAAAGAAATCTTCAAGGAACCACCAAGGAGAGAAGCAGATGAGAGGAGCAAAGAGAAGCAAAACAACTTGCTTCACTTAAGAAGACAAGTTGTTTGAGGAAAGAAGGTGAGATGAACAAGAATGAGCAAGCTCAATCCAAAGCATAAGATAAAATGCAGCAATGATGCATAAGAGAGATGAAAAGAGATTGTGAGAAGTGAAGGCAAATCCACTTCTCAAAACAACTTACCACCTGAAAAGTTAGCAAAAGAAATGAAATGTAATGCAAATGAGATGAAATGTGATGATTCAAACCAAAACCAGAAGCATGAGTATGATGTTAATGATGCTAAGAGATGATGCAAACATGAGGCAAGACATTAGAATGATCATACAAACATATGGATGCAAGAGAAGCATGCTTTGAACCATGAATGTTCATGAAAAGTTATGGAATGCAAAAGACATATAACATGGCAAATGAAAGATGCAATGATCAAACATGATTCTAATATGTCCTAAGATGTGTTATGAATCAAATGGATGCACAAAATGTCATGACAAGTCATGGTATGCAAGCAAATGGAAGATGGATGCAAAGGAAAGCATGAATTAGGGTTATATGCAACATACAAAGAAAAAATACAAAACCAGAAGCAAATCACATGATAAAAATTTGAAAATGCAATCAAAGAAACCCTAAACCTATACAAACTCACTGCCCAAAGGAGGGGATCCAACTCTTAACCTAGTGAGAGTTATGAATTTTCTAAGATTGCTAGGGTTTTAAGGTACCTTGTCAAGAAAAATGCAAAACAAATTGAAAATGCAAGATCAATTCAAGCCAATTTTATCTTATAAACTACATGCTATACAAGATGCAATGCAAAAAGAATCATAATCTAATTCTCAATGGTTAGGCAGAAATGAATTTTTGAAGTTTGAAACAAAATATTGCCTTGAAATGAAATTAATTCCATTGAAAATCATCAAAAGGTATCAAGAACAAAAAAAGAAATTTGGTTTGAGAGTTGGACAATGTTTCTAAATGTTTTTTAATGTTACATGAATTTTTTTGTGATTTTTAAATAATTAAAAGTATTTTTAATTAATTAATTTTCATTAATTAATTAAAAATAAACTTTTAAATGATTTTAAAATAATTTTTAATGCAAAAAATAAAAATAAAAATATTTTTGTGTTTTGAAAATTAATGAAAACCTTGACAAAAAATTTCATAATTTTAAAACATTTTTTGCTATTTTAAATTAAATGTACAAAATAAATCAAATAAAATGAAAATAAAAATGAATTAATGAGAAGTCAACTGATCCAAAGGCTGGGATTTGAACCTAGGGTGCGGGAATTGACTGGCGCCAGATCTAAGGGTTGAAATTCAAACTGAATGGATTTTAATTAAACCTGATTAATTAAATTAATAAATTAGGATTAGGGTTAAGTGATGAATCTGGACCACACGTTTGCGCGCCAGTCAACCAAAGTCCACAGAATCAAGGGTCCACATTCAAAGTTCATTAATTACACAGATTAGGGTTAATGAGTTTCAGGTGGCCGGAGAAGACTTCCGGTCGTCTTCTCCGGCGAGACCTCCAACCTAACTCTCTCAAAACCTCACTAAATCATGCCAAAATATCCAGATCAACTCAACTAAACACCCTAAATAACAATCCAGCAACAAATTCCATTTCTTTTCCATGAATCATGAAGAACAAACAAAAATCAAATTTACGGGCAAAGTTTCAGACAAGCCATACATCCTCAAAACTCAATCATTTTCCAAAATAAAAGGTTCAGTGCATTCAAGGAAGCATGTAGATCATTTTAGAAACAAGAAATAAGAGTTCTGGAAAAATGAATTTCCATGGCTACCTGAATCGAAGCTTTCAACCCAAGAGCTTCTGGACCAGTTCCTTGCTTCCAATCAACTCCACTGACCTCCCTCAAGTGTTTGCAAAGCTTATCTAGAGTTTATTTGGGCTAGTTTGAGAGATTGCTTGAGTTCTGTTCAAAGAGGGGAAGAAATCGTATCTGGTTCGTGTGAGGTTTCAGGGATGAGTGAGGGCAGGGAAATGATCAGGGGAGTGTGCTGAGATGTTTTGTGAAGTTTGTTTTTGTGTTTGATGCTTGTGCTGTGTGTTTCGAATGGTTTTGCAAGTTGGAGGATTTTTGGTAACTATGGCTTGGAGTGTGTTTCAGCCTGAGTTGTGTGTTGTGTTGAGTTCCATTTTGTCCACTTATCACTCTTGGATAGGTCAGAGAGTGGGTGATGGCCTAGGTTGATTGGTATGGGTCTTTTGCAAAAAAGTCAAGCTTTATGTAAGAGAGGTATGGGCTCATGGCTAGCCAAGGACAAGAGGGGTGTCCTGCGCAGCAAGAAGTGAGGAGGACCATAGGATCAATTTTGAAGTCAGCCAGCACATGGATTAGGGTTTGAGTGAGGTTTTGCAACTTTGTTCATCTTTGGCCCTTTTGAAGTTTCTTGATCCACAAGTCATAAAAATGAGCAAACTCTTGATGCAATCTGACTTTTAGACATTGGTTCATGTTTGTGTGAAGTTTAGAAGTCACTTTGAGGTCTCAATTTGCCTTGGCAAGTGATTTTGCAACTTTGCCTCTTTGGTGCATAACTTGAAATTATGTGATTTTGGCCAACTTTGACAAGCCATAACTTTTGATCCAAAATGAATTAGAATGCGTTCTTGTACTTTTTGAAAAGGGAATGATCCATTATACAACTTTCATGACCAAAGTTTTTCCATTTGAAGCATTTTTGAATCAAAAAGCAAGGGTTGAAAAAGTTTCCCAAAGTGGCAAGTTTCCATTACAAGTCATTTTCCCAAAAAAAGTCAACTTTGCAAATGGCTTGAAATTCTTCAATTTTGTGAACTTCTAACATCTTCTATGATCAAATAAAGATCATACACATTCAAAATGGTGGAGGAACCCCTTTGGTTGGGTCAATGGGGGCCTCAGATGCCCTGATTTTGCACTGACTTGCTCAAAAGGTCAACTCTTGATTAGATACCTTCCCCATTGAATTTCTTCATGAAAATTGATATGCATGATCCCTATACCATATAGAGACCAATATAAACAAGAATGACCAAAAAATTTGGAGTTATGGCCTTTGAAACCAAAACCCTAATTCTAGGTCATCTGTGTAGTTAAACCTGGCTCTGCTTCCATGCCATTCCCAGTTCTTGTGATTCTTTGATTTTCTTGACTTTGAGAGGATATAATATGATGCTTGAACATACATGGACCCCTTTGAAGTGATTGATGACCTTTGGAGTGGCTCAAATGGCTCTGGGATAGCTCAAACCACAAACCCTAGATGCAGATGACTTAGAATCAATGCAGTGAATCAAAAATGCAATATGAGATGCTATGATTGAGTTTATGTATATTAAGAGATCACAAGCCATGGTGTGAATGAGTGAGGGCAAATTTGGGGTGTTTACAGCTGCCCCTATTCAAGCATGAGTTAGCTGTGCAGAATGTAAGCAACGGCTTAACAGGCAAACAAGATAACTTGTGGTTGAATACCAAAGACAGTCCAAAATTTGCGTTCACAGAATGAAGAAGAAAAGGGATATAGATTGTAAAAGAAAAATAAATTATTATTATAAAGTGCGGGCGACGGAGGACGACCGCTGGGGAAAGAGCAATGACGGGGACGACCGACATGCTGGGGGTATAAGAGATTATGATGGGGACGGCCATCAAGTAAAGCTATAAGATTCTCTGGGGGTTAGAGGTAGAAATAAATGATGAGGTACGGTCATCAAAGGTGAAGGACGATCACCTAGCAGGGGACGGCTGCTCTGTTGGGGATAAGATGAGGGACGGTCATCTAAGGTGAAGGACGATCACCGAGCAAGGTACGGTTGCCAAAAGTATCGCGACATAGGACGAATGCCAGATAAAAGGTAGACGATGGGGAAGGCCATCGGATAAGCATGATGAAGGACGATCATCAGGAGGTGAAGGACGATCACCTAGCAGGGTTTGGCTGCTCTCAGGGTTTATCATGACATATGACGAATGTCAGATAACAAGATCGACGATGGGGACGACCATCGGATAAAATGATGAAGGACGTTCATCAGGAGGCGAAGGACGATCACCTAGTAGGGGACGGCTGCTGAAAATACCACGACATAGGACGAATGCCGGATAGAAAAGGGTTCCAATAATGGAGACTCCGCTGGGGAAAGGATGAGGGACGGTCATCCAAAGGTGAAGGACGATCACCTGGCAGGGTACGGCTGCCGAAAGTATCATGACATAGGACGAATGTCAGATAGAAAGGAAATAGTTCACTGGAATTTGCCGGGACAAGTAAACACGGACGAGTGTTTATATCCAAGAAATGAGAGGTATCAGTGTTTGGGTACTGTGTATAGACTAAAGATGCGGATGATCATCCTTAAGACTATGATACGGACGAGTATCAGGTAGAAACAAATGCTGACACATGTTTGGAGATGATGATACGGACGAGTATCAACTAGTTAACAAAGAACACGGACGAATATTGATTCTGCGGGGACGCTTCTGGGGAATAATAGACACAGACGAGTATCTATATTCAAGAAGACATAAGTGTTTGACACGTGTATGGATTAAAGATTCGGACGAGCATCCTTAAGACTATGATACGGACGAGTATCAGGTAGAAATAAACGCTGACACATGCTCAAAGATGATGATACGGACGAGTACCAACTGGTTAACAAAGAACACAGACGAGTGTCGAATCTGAGGATGTATAAGTAATGTATACAAGATACGAACGAGTATCTGTATGAGTGAAATAGGGGTAATAAGTACGAGTGGCGTACAGGAGTGTTAAACTTGCTAGGGAGAGTGACATGGACGAGTGTCGAAAGAGGAAAGTGTAATATAAACAAGTGTATGGTTTACAAAATGTTTTAGGTTTCCATGCTGGGGAAGGTGACACGGAAGGGTGTCAGGGAATCTGTAGACATATGTATCTGTGAGTGCAAAGAGGACGCTTTGGCTTCCTGCTGGGGATATGACACGGACGGGTGTCAAGAAGGATATGTTATTGATAACGATTCGGGCGGAAGTCTTTCGGTGCATTTTTGGGGCGCAATGGCACGTGCATGGAATTTTACAACAAAATGTCTGCATTCATCATAATACCCAATACTAGTGTTTGGCTATGCGAAACATAACTACATATCAGAGTGCGAAATATGACCCGAAAAAATCTCCTCTTTTATTTTATCCAGTGTTGCCACAGCAAGATAGTATCCCAAATTCTTCGTTGCCTTTTCAGCAGCAAAGCCGCTTAGAAGGCGAATCAGAATTGCCCGCTGAAGCATAAGACTGCTTGGCTTCAGATTTTCTGCAGCAATGATGACATTCCAAGCAAGCTGCACTTTGATAAACATCGTGTTATGCCTAGTAATGCCGAATGAAGCTACGAAGAGAGAGAGAGGGGAGTGAAAAGTGTGGTTAGGGTTTCGTACTCTCTCTCCCTCCTTTTTTTTTTCAAAAAGAAGAGGGATGTACTGGGTGCATTGTCGATGAGGTACTTGGGATTCGCAGGTGACTGGTTCAAACCTGACTTGTGATTATGCAATATGTTTGATTTTTGCCGTAATGCTCCGTATTAGACGGAATGCTACGCTTTGCGGGGAGAATATGATGTGAATGCTATGATTATGCAAAGATACCGATCCGGGATTCGGATCCCGTTGCTGCGAAGATCTCTGGTTGATTTGCTTGAATTGGACATCCTAACTAGGGATGAGATCATTGGTATATCTGACATATGGGACTCTGTTTTGGGGAAAATAGGTCACTGATAGACCTATCTTTGGTAATGAGGGACCCAGCCGGGGATTTGTAGAAGCTTCCTTCACCCTGTTGTGAGATCTCCAGGTGTTGCTCATCTGGATAGAGGCTGAAACTCTGTGGGGGAGATGGTTTCCTGGCTTTTGCACTTGGCTGAGGAGGAAATATCAAAGGGCAACCTAGCTGGGGAGAAAACACTTCCAGTGCTAAGACTGTGTAGACAATGATCTGCCAACTTGCTGGGATGAAGCCTTCATGCCCCATGCTGTGCTTTGAGTACCTGCAATCCTGAAAAGATAAAGAAACGCACAAGTATCCCGAGATATTTCTTATTGGATTCCGTCATAAGAGTTTAGGCACTCCCGGGAGTGAGTATATTTCCTGCAAGCATGTATTTTTAGAGGAAAAGCATCTGTATTTATTCAACCAGTATCTTAACGACATCGGACATCCTTGCAAATGAAAATAAAATGTACGAGACGAAACATGACTGAAAATTCTGACTTTATTAATTAATGTGCCCTGAATTGGCAAGATACAGTCAAAGAAGCAAATCCCCTGAAATGAGGAGATTGTTATAAATTGAGAAACAAAAGATGTTGGCAATGTTGATGACGCTTTGAGGAGCTTCCCTTTGCTATGACTCGTATGACATTCGACGTTCTTCTCGTCTTGCTTTCTGAAGAAGGCTGATTCTGAAAGAAGCTTGATCATTTTGAGGCTTACCAAGTTGTAAGTGATACAGATGAATTCAGAGTACAGTTGTTCGCTTATTCCCTTATTTTGCATGGATCGCCCTTTCGGGTTTTCAATCCATCGGGATGCCCATTTTTGCCTGAGTTGTCCGATGCGGCTTTTCAACTCAGCGGGTGTACACATTTTTTTTATTTTCCCTTACTTTTGCCCGAGTCTTTTATTCTGTTTTTGACTCGCCGGGATGCCCTATTTTTGCCTGGACTTACATTCTGTTTCTATGTCCAGCGGGTCATTTTTATGCGAAGTATTTTTTAACTGCATCTGAATTCACAGGGGACGGGAAGTCTTCACCATCCATAGTACTGAGCATGAGTGCTCCACCGGAGAAAACTTTCTTTACCACGAATGGTCCTTCATAGTTCGGAGTCCATTTGCCCCTGTGGTCTGTATGAGGAGGGAGGAGTCTTTTCAGCACAAGATCTCCTACTTGGTATTCTCGGAGCCTGTCTTTCTGATCGAAGGCTTTCTTCATTCTTTTCTGATACAACTGCCCATGACAAACTGCAGCTAATCTCTTTTCTTCAATCAGACTCAGTTGTTCATATCGGGACCGGACCCACTCTGCTTCGTTCAGCTTAACATCCATTAACACCCGTAAGGAGGGTAATTTAACTTCAACGGGTAGGACTGCCTCCATACCATACACAAGTTGATACGGTGTTGCCCCAGTGGATGTCCTGATTGACGTATGGTACCCATGCAAGGCAAATGGTAGCATTTCATGCCAGTCTTTGTAGGTAACTACCATCTTTTGCACAATCTTCTTGATATTCTTATTAGCTGCCTCAACAACGCCGTTCATCTTTGGCCTGTAAGGAGAAGAATTGTGGTGCTGGATTTTGAAGTCCCAGCACAGTTCTGCCATCATTTTATTGTTTAAGTTGGAACCATTATCAGTAATGATTCGCTCGGGCACTCCATACCTACAAATGATGTCCCTTTTCAGAAATCGGGCTACCGCTTGCCTTGTAACATTTGCATAAAAAGCTGCTTCAACCCACTTGGTAAAATAGTCAATGGCAACCAGGATGAATCTGTGGCTGTTTGAAGCAGTCGGTTCAATCTTGCCAATCATATCAATGCCCCACATGGCAAAGGGCCAGGGTGAAGACATCACATTCAGAGGATTCGGAGGCACATGCACTTTATCCGCATAAATCTGGCATTTATGGCATTTCCTGGCATAAGCACAACAGTCTGCGTCCATTGTGATCCAATAATAGCCTGATCTCAACAACTTTTTGGCCATTGCATGCCCTCCTGCATGGGTACCAAAGGATCCTTCGTGCACCTCGTGCATCAACAAGTCTGCTTCTGTTCTATCAACGCATCTGAGGAGTACCATATCAAAGTTTCTCTTGTACAGGGAACCATCAGTATTCAGGAAGAAACTACCAGCTAGCCTTCTTAATGTCATCTTATCATTGTAAGATGCCCCAGGTGGGTATGTTTGATCCTCCAAGAAGCACTTAATGTCATGGAACCAAGGCTTGTCATCTTTGGCAATATCTGCTGCAAATACATACGCTGGTCTGTCAAGTCTGGATACTGAAATCCGAGGTACAAAGTTGGCAGCTTGAACTTTGATCATGGATGAAATGGTGGCAAGAGCATCCGCAAACTGATTCTCGTCCCGAGGGATATACTCAAGCTTAACCGTTGTAAAGAAAGTCAATAACCTTCTCGTATAATCCCTGTAAGGTATCAGATGATCCTGGTGTGTGTACCATTTGCCGTTGGTTTGATTAACTACCAGAGCTGAATCTCCGAACACAGTCAAAGTCTTGATCCTGAGGTCAATGGCTTCCTCAAGACCCATAATGCAAGTTTCGTATCCAGCTTTGTTGTTAGTACAGTTAAAGGTGAGCTTTGCCGAGAAAGGCATGTGCACTCCTTTAGGTGTAATGAGTACTGCACCAACACCACAACCATTCATGTTAACAGCCACATCAAACATCATAGTCCATTCTTCTTCTGGGTCAGGCCCTTCAGTGTGAACAGGCTCTTCATGATCTTTTGCTTTTATGAACATGATGTCTTCATCAGGGAAGTCAAATCTCATAGGCTGGTAATCATCAATAGGTTGCTCAGCAAGATAATCAGACAATACACTGCCCTTGATGGCTTTTTGATATGTGTACTGAATGTCCTATTCTGTGAGGATCATTTGCCATCTTGCAGCCTGTCCGGTAAGTGTTGGCTTCTCAAATATGTACTTGACCGGGTCCATCTTTGAGATCAATAAAGTAGTGTGGGTCAACATATACTGCCTCAGTCGGCGAGCAGCCCACGCTAAAGCACAGCAAGTTTTCTCGAGCAGTGAATAACGTTGTTCACAGTCGGTAAACTTTTTTCTTAGGTAGTATATTGCATACTCTTTTCGACCAGACTCGTCATGTTGGCCCAACACACACCCCATTGACTCTTCTAATACTGTCAAGTACATTATCAGAGGTCTTCCTTCAACTGGAGGCATAAGGATTGGAGGCTCTTGTAAATATTCCTTGATCTTGTCAAAAGCCTTCTGGCGGTCTTCATTCCACCTGACCGTTTGTTCTTTTCTCAACAACTTGAACAGGGGCTCACAGGTTGCTATAAGGTGAGATATGAACCTTGAAATGTAGTTCAATCTACCTAGAAACCCCCGAACTTCTTTTTCAGTTTTCGGTGCAGGCATTTCTTGAATGGCTTTGACTTTATCAGGGTCAACTTCAATCCCTTTCTCACTTACGATAAATCCCAGCAGCTTACCAGAACGCACCCCGAATGTGCACTTGTTGGGGTTTAACTTCAGTTGGTACTTCCTCAGACGCTTGAATAACTTCAGCAGATTTACCAGATGGTCTTCTTCTGTGAGGGACTTGGCAATCATGTCATCCACATAACATTCAATTTCTTTATGGATCATGTCATGGAATAATGTTACCATAGCCCGTTGATAAGTCGCACCCGCATTCTTCAGTCCGAATGGCATCACCTTGTAACAAAACGTGCGCCAGGGTGTGATAAAAGTTGTCTTCTCCATGTCTTCAGGTGACATCTTGATCTGATTGTACCTTGAAAATCCGTCCATGAAGGAGAATACCGAGAACTAAGCCGTATTATCAACCAATACATCAATGTGAGGTAGAGGGAAGTCATCTTTCGGGTTGGCTCTGTTCAGATCCCGGTAATCCACACACATCCTTACCTTGCCATCCTTCTTAGGCACAGGTACAATATTAGCAACCCACGGCGGGTAGCTAGTCACAGCAAGGAACCCGGTGTCCCACTGCTTTTGTACCTCTTCTTTGATCTTCATTGCCATATCTGGGCGAGTACGGCGTAGTTTATGTTTAACCGGTGGACAATCTTCTCTTAAAGGCAGCTTGTGCATAACAATATCGGTGTCCAACCCTGGCATATCCTGATAAGACCAAGCGAAGACATCCACATATTCCCGAAGCATATCAATCAGTTGTTCCTTCACTGAGTCTTGTAAGCAGGCTCCGATCTTAACCTCTTTCACATCTTCTTCCGTACCAAGATTAACCGTTTCAACCTCCTCCTGATGAGGAGTGATAACCTTCTCCTCTTGCCTTAACAACCTGGCTAGCTCTTCAGGAAGCTCATAATCTTCTTCAACCCCTTCATCAGCTTGATTGATTGGATTGTCAAAGTCATACGAAGCAATAGTTGTGCTGTTGTCGGTGCAGTCTGAAAGGCACTCTCTGCAAGGGTTTAGATTGTTCATTTTAGTGATCGATTTTAATCTTTGTTTAGAAAAAGTGAAATGAAGTTATCATTTTGGAAAACATTGCCATTTTATTTTTGTACAAAAAGAAAAATGAAAAACAGTGAGCGGAAAAGGAAAAGACTCATTTGCAAAAGATGTCCGATATTCATTGATTGATCTGTTTGCACAAAATTACAAGATGGCCTGATTACAAAATGAGTCTTGACATCTTGGGCAAGATGCAAGACTTGATGCATGCTTAAAAATACAGGAAATAATAATTACTCTGCAGGAGTAACCCTTATAATTTCCTGGGAAGACCAGTTTGAGATATGGCTCCCCGGGATCCTTGGACGTATCGAGCTCTCCAGGTTGCGCTCATCTTCCGACTCATCTTCCAAGTTGTTCACTGCATCCGGGGTGAGCATTCCCCTGCTGACAAATTTGGGCTTCTTGGAAGCCTCTGATTGATCTTGTTGAGTTGGTTTGTAACCCAACCCAAATCTGTCCTCCTTCTTCTCCACGGGCAGCAACTTGCCCCAGCCTTGGGCAGTCCCCTCTTCAACAACCTTCCTGGCTTGCTGATAAGATGTCATGGAGGTTCCTAGTACAGCAGATGCTTCATTTATGTTCAGGGCCTCAAATCCCTGGCTCATGGTTTCATGGATTTCACCATCCATCTCAATGTATTTGTATGTAGCCAGATGACTAACAAAAATGTCTTCTTCCCTACAAATGGTGATGATCTGGCCTTCCCACTCGAATTTCAGCTTCTGGTGAAGGGTAGACGTAACAGCGCCAGCGGCATGGATCCAAGGTCTACCCAACAAACAGCTGTAGGCCGGCTGAATGTCCATCACATAGAAGGTAATTTTAAAAGTCTGCGGGCCAATCATCACAGGCAGATCAATCTCCCCAAGCACTGATCTTTTAGAGCCATCAAATGCTCTCACCACCAGATTACTTGGACGCAGTGCCAAACCATCATATTCCAGCTTCACCAAGGCCTTCTTTGGTAGAAAGTTGAGTGAAGACCCAGTGTCTACCAGTACATGGGATAGAACAACACCCTTGCATTCTAGAGTGATGTGTAAAGCCTTGTTGTGGTTACGTCCTTCAGTTGTTAAGTCAGCATTGGTAAAGCCCAGCCCGTGACTGGTGTTGACATTTGCTACCACGGTTTCTAGCTGATTAACAGTGATCTCCTCTGGCATGTATGCTGCGTGCAAGACTTTCAGTAATGCATTCCTGTGAGCTTCAGAACACATCAGCAGGGATAATATGGAGATCTTTGAGGGAGTTTGGTGAAGCTGATCCACCACCTTGTAATCACTTCTTTTTATAATCCTCATGAACTCATCTACATCTTGCTCAAAAGGTGTCTTCTGAGTTTCTTTGATGATTGGTTCTTCAAATACCACACTCTTTCCCTTTGCTTTGGCAGCAGCTTCTGCTTCGGCATTAGGTCTTTGCAATTGTGAGGCAAAAAGGCGTCCGCTTCTGGTGAAGCCTCCGCCTCCCCCAACATTGTCAATCTGTGGAGAAGAGGTTGAAGAATCCAAAGTGATTTTCTCCCCATTGCAGTAGAGGTCAGAGCCATAATGCCAAGGTATGGCATTACTGCTTTCATATGGAACGGGTCCAGGCACCGTGATGGTAACTGGACTGACTGCTGCAGAGGAGGGTACTGAAATGGTGTGCGGATCGTAGTAGATTGTGACTGGTGACCTGGCAAGGGGTGCCACTGTTTGTTGTTGAAAGTTGTTGTTTGGAGGAACACTTGATGGATCATAATAGATTGTGACTGCTGAGACATCTTCATTAATTTCTGTTGGCGTTGTAGAAGATTCTGCTGAATAAATGGGTGCTGATGTTGTAGAAGGAATAGTTGACGACATTTGATTTGTTTAAGTGATGGATGGAGCCATTGTTGATGATATTGATGAATTGGTCGGAATGATTGTTGTTGCAGTTGTAGAAGAGTCAGGAATTGTTGTCAAAGGGATTGCTGGATTTGTAGGCGCTGATGTTGTGATCTGGAGTATACCACTTTTGATAAGACCATCTATGTCGCTTCTCAAATTATCACACCCGTTGACCGAAATGTTGCAATAACCACAACCGAGCTCACATCCGGGGAACATCCGGCATTCTAGGAGCTGAGCTTTAATTTCTACCAGAGGTGTCCGAATCTGCCCAACACTGGTGATTAAGAAAGATGGCTTGTCCTCCTCAATGGCATTAATTCTTGGTCCTCCATGATTGGGCATGGGATTCTTGTTGACATTTGGCGGGGGTGCAAAGTTGAGGGCTTTAGAATCCACCAGATCTTGCACCTTCATTTGTAAAGCCCTGCATTTCTCCGTATTGTGGCCAGGTGCATTGGAGTGGAAAGCACATCTGGCGTTGACATCATAATTTCTTGGCAGATTAGAGGGATCTGGTGGGGCCAATGTCCTTAATTCAACCAAGTTGAGTTTCAGGAGTTGTGGCAATAAAGCGGCATAAGGCATAGGGATTGGATCAATCACCCTATTTGCCTGTGATGGTCTTTGCTGAAAGGGTCTTTGCTGTTGATTGCTACTGTTGTTGTTGTAGGTTCTTTGTGGCAGATACTGAACTTGTTGCTGATAGTGTGGTTGTTGTTGTGGTTGATATGTTGGTTGCTGAGGAATCGGAGCTGGAATAGTGACAACTGCTACTGATCTGTGAAGGTACTAAGGCCTGCCCCTGGTGGCATGAATGGCATTTGTCTCACTGGTTCTTCTAGGTCCCACAAAAGGTTTCCTGGGATTACTTGACGAACTTGCACCATTATCAGAAATCTTACCCATTTTCAGAAGGCATTCAATTCTTTCTCCTGCTATAACTACGTCAGTGAAGCTGGTGGAAGAAAAGGCAGCCAGCCTATCAATATATGTTCCTTGCAGGGTATTCATAAACATGTCGACCATTTCTCTTTCCGACATGGGTGGTTGGACAGCAGCAGCAAGCTGTCTCCACCTTTGGGTATATTCCCTGAAGCTTTCCCTGGAGGATTGAGACATTCCCATCAAGAGAGTCCTCTTAGGAGACATGTCCAGATTGTATTGGTACTACCTGATGAAAGCTTCAGCTAGGTCCTTCCAGCATCTGATAGTAGCTCTGGTTAAATGTGAGTATCACTCCCTTGAAGCTCCAGTCAAGCTATCCTCAAAATAGAACATCCACAGCTTCTCATCCAT
Source organism: Lathyrus aphaca (assembly GCA_963966055.1). Classification (NCBI taxonomy): domain Eukaryota; kingdom Viridiplantae; phylum Streptophyta; class Magnoliopsida; order Fabales; family Fabaceae; genus Lathyrus; species Lathyrus aphaca. The sequence continues at coordinate 50,900,815 of OZ014520.1, forward strand.
GGTATATGCTTTAAGTCTTCCCAGAAAAGACTGTAAGTGAGTTCGTGGACAGGAAGTTCCATTGTACTTCTCGAAGCACGGGGGTTTAAACTTGTGGGGAATTCTTACCCCGTCCACTAACCCCATATCCATGACATCAAAACCCAGGGAATTTTGAGACTCCAGAGATCTCAACTTCTCAGCGATTTCATCAAACCTCCTATCATAAACTTCATCCCCAGCTCCCATCACAGTAAACTGCTCTTCTTGGGGGTCTTCTTGTAAGACTCTTCCTCCAGTAGTATTTCCTTGCACATTACCCGGGATGTTGACTTCCGGATGCAGATGAGGCCCATATACTAGTGGATTAATATGAGGTTGACCCCTTTCATTGTTACTTGTTCCTCCAGTTCCCAGAGGAGGTTCTTCCGGGGTTTGTCTTTCTACCAATGCCCTCAACCTTTCTTGACTTTGAGCCAAGCCATTCATTACTTCCATGAATTGGGTCATTTGGTTTCTCATCTCCAGCCTTTCATTAGCCATCTGGGTTCTGACCTCTGTCAGATCTTGCTGTACTTGGTCCACCTGGATACCAGGAAGGTTGTTGCGAGTAGGATATCTGTGTGGACGGTTGAGAGGGAACACCCGACGGCGAGCAATAATTCCTGAATCACAACAGAGTTAGTAACAAACAAAACAAAAACCTACAAAACAAAACAAAAGTTAGTATGCAATGCAGTATGCTTATTTGTTTCCAAGGTATTCGGCTTGGTACTTGGTTTTGACCTTTCCAGACCCGGAGGAAGATGCTTTGATGTTGCTTAAGAGAGAGAGACTTAATGAAACAAACTGACAAATACATTACAAATGGTGGATCATACATAGTTTGTCTTTACAACATATGCCCCTGAGGGGTCAAAAAATACAACATAAAAGAATAGTACATCAAATGGAAATAACAACAAGCAAAGTAGTCAAACATCTAAGCCAAACTCATCCTCCCTGACCTCCTTCAAAAGTGCTTCAGTTACAGGGCCAGCCGGATGCTCTGTAATGTTCCTGATAAGAAGGTTCCTGGTGGCAATAGTAGTGGTCAGTTTCTTGTGCCTGTCTTGGTTCTTTGACCTCTTCACACCAGCCCTAAGCTTCAATTCTGAAATCTCCTTCTGGGCTGCTAGCAGAGCCTCCTGTTGTTTCTTCTCATTGGCCTCTAACTGCTCAATCCTGCCTTGAGTTCTCTTATCCTCCTGAGTACGAGCTTCAGTGATCCTGACCCACCTAGCTTGACTTTCTTTCAGATAGAGATCAGTCTTGGCTTTCTGAAACTGGGCCTCTTTACAGGCATTCTTCAAAATCTGCTCTCCTACTCTTGATTTCTTGATGTAGTCCTCTGATTTCTCAATCCTGGATAGATGCTCCACCTTAAGCTTCTCCAACCTCTCAATGTCTAGACGATCATCACTCCTCTCGCAGAGGGTCTTCTTCAGAGCTTGAGACAGATTCTCATTCCTCTCTTTCAGTTTCTCAAATTCCTCCAGGCTGACAGTGGCTGGAGGTGGTGTTGTGGATGGTCCAGGTGCATCCTCAATGGTGAAGGGCATCCCAGAAATTTGAGCCCTAGCATGATACCATTCATAATACTGAGCTGAAGCCACATTGTTGCATCTCCCAAGAATGGCCATCCCTTTGGTCTGGATGTTGTCCCAAGCCCAGGATGCTTGCCTGACAACAGCTAGATTAGGCTTTATCTCACAATACAGGGTTTCAGCCAAGTCTTGCACTCTAGGAGGGTGAACCAAAGCATAGCCTAACTGTCTCTTAAACAGCAAAATATTGTAGTTGATGCAACCCTTCACTCCTATTAGAGGCACATTGGGGAACTGCCCACAGCTAGTGATTATGTCCCTTCCTTTGGTGCTCTGGGTGCACCATCTGATGTCATCTGAAGTCAAAGCAATGAGTCTTCTAGCCCAATTCTTCTGTTGGTAAGGGTTCAGGAAAGCACCAGTCTTGGGTAAGTGCTTAAGCAGCCAGGTATGAAACAAAGGAGCACAGCACCTTACCAACCTCCCTCTCTGCTTCTCATTCCTTTGGTGAACAGAATAATAGAAATCTCCCAGCAAGGTGGGCACTGGGTTCCTCAAAAGGAAGAGATGAATAGCATTCTTGCTGATAAACTTGGGCTCATCTGCAAAAAGTATAACCCCATATATACTGAGGGCTAACAATGCACAAACTGCCTTCCATTCTCCCAAGGAGGCCTTCAGGATGGCCTCAGAAGTTAGAAAGTCCAGGTGTAGGCCAGGAATTCCAGCCTTTGTTGACATGTTCTGCTCAATCAAAATAGGTTCCAAATACAGTGCCTTTGCCACTTCTTCATTGCTGGGAGAAGCCATCTCTGGGTTGAAGGGGATACCACCCCTGACAGGTATTCCAATCAATGATGAAAATTCCTCCAACAGAGGTCCCAACTGAAAATTCTGGAAAGTGAAGCATCTCAAAGGAGGATCATAGAACTGTAGGCAAGTGTGAATCAAACTCCTCTGAGAAGGGTCCAAGTCCATAACCATATCAAGGATGCCTCCATAATGCTCTCTGAATAATAGGATGTGGTCTGGAGTGATAAGTGTCTGGACCTGCCTGATGCCAGCCAGCACAGGCTCAAAGAAATGGTATGAAATGTTGCTCTTCTTGGGTGCCATGACTGCTGATGAAGAGCTGAAAGCAGATGCTGATGATGAAGACTGATACTGGAGATGAGCCACTGATAGGCTGAGGATGATAATGGAGGTAGCTGAAGCAGGCCACTGATGAAGACAGCTGAGGCAGATAACTGATGAAACAGAGGTCTATGCAGATGAAGGGGTCAAAACCAAGCCAGATGTAATATGGATACCCTGAAAAACAAATAAACAAATGTTAAGTGATGCAAATGATGAGTATGCAAATGATATGCAAGGGTTTGTGATCAAGCTGGATCTAATTAACTGTCTTGATACAAGTCCATGTATGTTCAAGAAATCCAGATGGAGGTTCAGAAATCCAGTAACCAAAGTGGGGGACTCAATTAAAGAGTCACATGTCCAGGGTTAAATCACAAGAACTTTCCAAAGTGAAGCATTCTTAAACAAAACAAGTATCAGGGTATGATGTGGCCAAGGGTTCCTGCAAACCTGTAAACAGCCCAACCCCTCTCACAGGTGATGTTCTAAAACAAGGATCCTCAGACTTGGATCAGTTATGAGAAGTGTAAACACTTCTAACCCTGAGGTACAGTGTTTACAATAACCATAAAAGATCCTCCTCTAATTCACCTCAGTTTCTGAAGGTCATAACAAAGGTCATCCAGACTTAGCAGGCTTCCCAGATAGCCCTAGCACTACAGGAAATCTGTAGCACAGAGTTCTCAAGAAGAAACCCACATCTGAACCGTGTTTCATATTCCCACACCAGACCGAAATGGAATGGGAAAGAACATGAACCACTCTAGCCTAGGTGTCACTCAGGTCCCAGGTATAGGACCTCAAACTCTCAGTGAAACCCCACCCACCAAGACAAAAACCAGATCCAGCCAGATAACAGTATGACAGTATGATGTACAAAAATGTAAAGAAGGCAATAAATAACTGTACATAAAGCAGTAAATAAAGCAACTATATAAACACAATTAGCACATAACACCCCAGTAAACACAAATCAATCAAGCGCTAGGAGGAACCCACAAAAAGAACCAGAAGCCCTGGTTACAGTATAAGGTTCCCCAGCAGAGTCGCCAAGCTGTCGCTCCCACTAAAATGACACCCGGTCAGAAGGGGTATAGACGCGAACGGTCGGCGAAAAGAGAGAAGGAAATGAATAGAGTCGCCAGCTAGGCATTTTTATCCTGGAGGAAAGGTAATGCTGCATAGACCTAAGAAAAGATATGGATAAGACGGTTGCGAACCAGAGAGACTGAGAAAGGGGGTTGGTTACAACCTGGGAAGGTATTAGCACCCAGATTGTCCGCCGTACTCGACGGGATCCACGCTTAAAAGATTTGTGTTTTAAAGGGGTAGTGTCAGTGCAATTTGTGTATCAAAGCTGGAAAAGAATGCAAGTGTCAGTGTAAAAGAAGTGTAAAGTGTATAAGTGAAGTGTCAGTGTAAGAACAGGAGTGAAATGCTCAAGATCATGAGGCTTAAAGAATGATGCTGGAAGGAGGGGGAATGTACAGAGACTTTTGTTCGATAACTGTTAAGTTATGCCTACGTATCCTCTCGTGCAATGAGGAAGTCAGAACACCGTAGTTCGACCCAAAGAGACTGAAAGATAAATTGACTTGTGAACTTCTTACTTGCCTATGCTCAAGTGTATGACCTGTCTGGCTCAGGTGCAAACTGTCTTGCATTAGACGGAAGAAGCAAGTTCTCGTTTATGAGTGAATGAGATGAGAAAAGAATCCCGTAGGAGACGATTATTGTTTGTTTTTGAGTTTTCAGTCTTTTATTGCTTTTGGAAATGTGTCATAAGTTAATGAGCTTAAGCCTAAACCAATGGGTTAGTAAACTCATCACATCTTCCCTCTGATTGGGGGTAATGAGGATACCTTAAGTGTGAAGTCAGCATCTCACACTTAACCACCATGGTGTAGGATTAAGATCATTAACCTACTTGTGATTAATTAGATGTTTTTGTTGTTTTTGTTTAGTGTTGAGTAATGAGATTAAGCCATAATCAGGGATTAAACAGACTCATTACACCATCCTAGTAGAAGGATAATAGATGAGAATGTTTAAGCTGAGGAAGGCTCCTCAACTTAACCCATGATTAGGGATTAACCTCATGACAAAACAAAGCCTTTATTAGATGGATTTTAGCTAATGATAAGAATGAAGAAGTGAGTTTTATGGTTTGTAAGACAACTTGAGGGGGACTTGTCCATTAACACTGGGGTTAGTCCTTCTTAACCAATTAAGGAAGAATTAGAACCCTAATGCAAGGCCCAAGTTACAAGCTTGATGTCTTGATGATTATTAAGTGAATTGATTAAAGGATTTAAACACATTAAGGGTTAACACTTAGGATTAAAGTTATACACTCCATCCTAATAGAAGGATGCAGGCATAAGCTTAATCACAAAGCCTTAAAGCCTTTAGGGTTTAGTCCCTGATTATGAGATGAGAAGAGAAGACTCAAAGAGACACAAAGGTAAGAACTAAGTGGGGGACTAATCAAACCCTAATTGTTATCATGCTTGGTCATTCCTAGGGTTTGTGAGGTTTAAGAAAGAAATCTTCAAGGAACCACCAAGGAGAGAAGCAAATGAGAGGAGCAAAGAGAAGCAAAACAACTTGCTTCACTTAAGAAGACAAGTTGTTTGAGGAAAGAAGGTGAGATGAACAAGAATGAGCAAGCTCAATCCAAAGCACAAGATAAAATGCAGCAATGATGCATAAGAGAGATGAAAAGAGATTGTGAGAAGTGAAGGCAAATCCACTTCTCAAAACAACTTACCACCTGAAAAGTTAGCAAAAGAAATGAATTGTAATGCAAATGAGATGAAATGTGATGATGCAAACCAAAACCAGAAGCATGAGTATGATGTTAATGATTCTAAGAGATGATGCAAACATGAGGCAAGGCATTAGAATGATCATACAAACATATGGATGCAAGAGAAGCATGCTTTGAACCATGAATGTTCATGAAAAGTTATGGAATGCAAAAGACATATAACATGGCAAATGAAAGATGCAATGATCAAACATGATTCTAATATGTCCTAAGATGTGTTATGAATCAAATGGATGCACAAAATGTCATGGCAAGTCATGGTATGCAAGCAAATGGAAGATGGATGCAAAGGAAAGCATGAATTAGGGTTATATGCAACATACAAAGCAAAAATCCAAAACCAGAAGAAAATGACATGATAAAAATTTGAAAATGCAATCAAAGAAACCCTAAACCTATACAAACTCACTGCCCAAAGGAGGGGATCCAACTCTTAACCTAGTGAGAGTTATGAATTTTCTAAGATTGCTAGGGTTTTAAGGTACCTTGTCAAGAAAAATGCAAAACAAATTGAAAATGCAAGATCAATTCAAGCCAATTTTATCTTATAAACTACATGTTATAGAAGATGCAATGCAAAAAGAATCATGATCCAATTATCAATGGTTAGGCAGAAATGAATTTTTGAAGTTTGAAACAAAATATTGCCTTGAAATGAAATTAATTCCATTGAAAATCATCAAAAGGTATCAAGAACAAAAAAAGAAATTTGGTTTGAGAGTTGGACAATGTTTCTAAATGTTTTTTAATGTTACATGAATTTTTTTGTGATTTTTAAATAATTAAAAGTATTTTTAATTAATTAATTTTCATTAATTAATTAAAAATAAACTTTTAAATGATTTAAAAATAATTTTTAATGCAAAAAATAAAAATAAAAATATTTTTGTGTTCTGAAAATTAATGAAAACCTTGACAAAAATTTTCATAATTTTAAAACATTTTTTGCTATTTTAAATTAAATGTACAAAATAAATCAAATAAAATGAAAATAAAAATGAATTAATGAGAAGTCAACTGATCCAAAGGCTGGGATTTGAACCTAGGGCGCGGGAATTGACTTGCGCCAGATCTAAGGGTTGAAATTCAAACTGAATGGATTTTAATTAAACCTGATTAATTAAATTAATAAATTAGGATTAGGGTTAAGTGATGAATCTGGACCACACGTTTGCGCGCCAGTCAACCAAAGTCCACAGAATCAAGGGTCCACATTCAAAGTTCATTAATTACACAGATTAGGGTTAATGAGTTTCAGGTGGCCGGAGAAGACTTCCGGTCGTCTTCTCCGGCGAGACCTCCAACCTAACTCTCTCAAAACCTCACTAAATCATGCCAAAATCTCCAGATCAACTCAACTAAACACCCTAAACAACAATCCAGCAACAAATTCCATTTCTTTTCCATGAATCATGAAGAACAAACAAAAATCAAATTTACGGGCAAAGTTTCAGACAAGCCATACATCCTCAAAACTCAATCATTTTCCAAAATAAAAGGTTCAGTGCATTCAGGGAAGCATGTAGATCATTTTAGAAACAAGAAATAAGAGTTCTGGAAAAATGAATTTCCATGGCTACCTGAATCGAAGCTTTCAACCCAAGAGCTTCTGGACCAGTTCCTTGCTTCCAATCAACTCCACTAACCTCCCTCAAGTGTTTGCAAAGCTTATCTGGAATTTATTTGGGCTAGTTTGAGAGATTGCTTGAGTTCTGTTCAAAGAGGGGAAGAAATTGTATCTGGTTCGTGTGAGGTTTCAGGGATGAGTGAGGGCAGGAAAATGATCAGGGGAGTGTGCTGAGATGTTTTGTGAAGTTTGTTTTTGTGTTTGATGCTTGTGCTGTGTGTTTCGAATGGTTTTGCAAGTTGGAGGATTTTTGGTAACTATGGCTTGGAGTGTGTTTCAGCCTGAGTTGTGTGTTGTGTTGAGTTCCATTTTGTCCACTTATCACTCTTGGATAGGTCAGAGAGTGGGTGCTGGCCTAGGTTGATTGGTATGGTTCTTTTGCAAAAAAGTCAAGCTTTGTGTAAGAGAGGTATGGGCTCATGGCTATCCAAGGACAAGAGGGGTGTCCTGTGCAGCAAGAAGTGAGGAGGACCATAGGATCAATTTTGAAGTCAGCCAGCACATGGATTAGGGTTTGAGTGAGGTTTTGCAACTTTGTTCATCTTTGGCCCTTTTGAAGTTTCTTGATCCACAAGTCATAAAAATGAGCAAACTCTTGATGCAATCTGACTTTTAGACATTGGTTCATGTTTGTGTGAAGTTTAGAAGTCACTTTGAGGTCTCAATTTGCCTTGGCAAGTGATTTTGCAACTTTGCCTCTTTGGTGCATAACTTGAAATTATGTGATTTTGGCCAACTTTGACAAGCCATAACTTTTGATCCAAAATGAATTAGAATGAGTTATTGTACTTTTTGAAAAGGGAATGATCCATTCTACAACTTTCATGACCAAAGTTTTTCCATTTGAAGCATTTTTGAATCAAAAAGCAAGGGTTGAAAAAGTTTCCCAAAGTGGCAAGTTTCCATTACAAGTCATTTTCCCAAAAAAAGTCAACTTTGCAAATGGCTTAAAATTATTCAATTTTGTGAACTTCTAACATCTTCTATGATCAAATAAAGATCATACACATTCAAAATGGTGGAGGAACCCCTTTGGTTGGGTCAATGGGGGCCTCAGATGCCCTGATTTTGCACTGACTTGCTCAAAAGGTCAACTCTTGATTAGATGCCTTCCCCATTGAATTTCTTCATGAAAATTGATATGCATGATACCTATACCATATAGAGACCAATAGAAACAAGAATGACCAAAAAATTTGGAGTTATGGCCTTTGAAACCAAAACCCTAATTCTAGGTCATCTGTGCAGTTAAATCTGGCTCTGATTCCATGTCATTCCCAGTTCTTGTGATTCTTTGATTTTCTTGACTTTGAGAGGATATAATATGATTCTTGAACATACATGGACCCATTTGAAGTGATTGATGACCTTTAGAGTGGCTCAAATGGCTCTGGGATAGCTCAAACCACAAACCCTAGATGCAGATGACTTAGAATCAATGCAGTGAATCAAAAATGCAATATGAGATGCTATGATTGAGTTTATGTATATGAAGAGATCACAAGCCATGGTGTGAATGAGTGAGGGCAAATTTGGGGTGTTTACACTCCCCTCAAGGAATTGTTGATCCTTCTGTGCTTAACATTTCTTCTGATCTCCATTAAGCCTTTTCTATTGAAGTAAGCTTTCATGTCAGCAAACTCTTTTTCTTTAGCTTCTCTCTCCTGCTGAATCTTATAAATATTTTCCTTCAAAGATTTGTTGGCGTGCACCATGTGCTGATACATCCTACTATTCTTGGAGTTCTCAATTCTGACTTCTTGGAGCTGAGCTTCTAGCTTCTGATAGTCTTCAAGAGGAATAGTGGTTTGTGGCACAACCACTTTTGGATACAAAGGAGGTTCTAGTGAGAAGGGGAACAATAGAACTTCTACACGATTCCTTAACCACGTGGCATAAGGGTCATATGTTTTCGAGTCTACTTTTCCAAACTCTTTCTTCCCCTTTTTCATCTTCAATTCCCAAGCCTGAGATGCCTGGATAGCCAGCCTTTCATTTCCCTCCATAGGGAAATATAAAGATTCAGTCACTTCTTCAGCAGATGGAGGATTATTCAATGGATACCCAAATTGTTTCCTTGCTAGCACGGGATTATAGTTAATCACCCCTTTTCTTCCGAGTAAAGGCACATTTGGAAACTCTCTGCAACTGGTAATTATCTCCTTCCCTATCAAGTCTCATGGGAACAAATTAATCTCGTACACCATCAAGGCTAACAAGGCACTATAATCCACCCACTTATTTCCTAAAGCATAAACACGAGCTTCTGCAAGGAGAAAATCCATATGGAGCCCTTTACCTTTGCTGACTCATAATCCCTTCTTGACCTTAGCCAAAGACAGGTGACTGACTCTGGCTATATCTTCTTCTGGAGGAACTCTTTCTGAAGCATAGTATGGAAGACTATCCCTGATAGGAACTTTTAGTATACTGGAGATTTCTTCTAGAGTTGGCATCAAGATATAATTCGGGAACACGAAACAACCCAGTTGAGGATCATATAATTGAAGCAAGGTATGAAGATTATCTCTCTGCTCAATAATAGGCTTGTCCACATAATACAAGATATGTCCATACTTCCTTCTGAATTCTTCTGAGACCCTGTCATCCATTAAACCAATCAACTTCTGAATATCTCTGGCTTCTGGTTATGGAAAAGTGTATTGTATGTTGTTCTTCCTGGGAACTTCTCTGCCTTCATCCATCTGGATAAGGATAATATAGACAACTACCAAAACTGGGTACAAATGCAGATGAAAACCTGAGAAAATGAAAACACAAAAAGTTAATGATGTTATGATATGATGCAATGCAATGCAGGGCATGTAACCAATGTCTGGAATCTGTTTGGATACTGAATACGGAGCCAAGAACCAAGTGTTTGAAACCCAAAGGTCCTCTTAACAACAACCCCAGATAATAACTCAAAACCAAAAGATCAAGAATTTCAAAACCATAACAACCAGATTAGAACATAGAACCATACTAGTAACCAGAGTATATTGAGGTCAAGGGTTCCTGCAAACCTGTAAACCCCTCCCCATCTCACTGGTGTGCTCTGGGTTACCATCATGGACTCTCAAGCCGAATAGCAATAATACGTCAACTGTCTCCGAGAAATGGCTCATGACTAAATCAGGGAATCAGTTTAGCATTATATACTACTCAGGGAGGTCTCAGCTGAGTCCGATAAAAACAAGCATCCCCCATAAGTCCCCAACTTCAAGCGCTGAAATCGAGAAACAATAGTATATTCAGCTCTTGGGATACAGTACTATCGTCATACAACCAGATGCTTTAACTGAGTTCCTATAAGAGAACCATGCCATCTTATACGAGTTCCCAGTGGGCCCTCGGGTGCGAATGGGTTTACCACAGAATATGGTCTGCCACTGTCACCACTAGAGAGGGATGTTACCACAAAGGCCCTCAATGATTGGTTCCCAGATGCACATAACTATCAAGGTCGTGTAATGAAGTAGGGAAAACCCATATATCAAGACATTTCTAAGACGGTCGCAGTATGAGTGTGGAACTCACTACTACCCTCATGACAAGATATCATGAGACTAAAGTGACTGTCCATGCTAAGTCCTAGGGTGAACTCGAGCCTTGGTAATGGGCTCATCTCACAGCTCACAATAACCCCCATCCGCCAAAAGAAAACCAGAACAGTCCAGGCAGTCCAGTATAATATAACGCATGAAAAATAAAATACTGAAAGCGATAAATAAAGTTGTAAAATAAAACTGTAAACAAAACAGTAAACTAAATACACAACAACAAACAAATAAGCACCCAATTAAATAGAAACTGGAAAGCGCTAGGATTGACTCTCAAAGGGGACAACCAAAGATTCTGGGTTTGATCCCCAGTAGAGTCGCCAGCTGTCACTCCCTGGATTTCCATTCTGGTACAAACGCGAAAGTGGCGCGGAGACGGGTAGAGTCACCAGCCAGGAATTTTTATCCCAAAGGAATGGTAATGGTGCACAAACTGGAAAAAAAAGGAAAGAAAAAAGATCATGTGAGCCAAAGAGACTGGGTTCGGGAGTCGGTTACGAGCTGGGAAGGTATTAGCATCCCAGATCGTTCGTTGTACACGACGGGATCCATTCTTGCTAGAAACTATTTCAAAGGGTAAAGAAATGAAGTTACTGTAAGATATATGGATATTAAACTGAAGAAAATAAAAGAAAGGGGTAAAATTTAGGTAAAATAAAAGAGTGCTCGAATGGGCCCTATCCCACTGCCTATGTATCTCATCGGGAAATGAGAATCAGAGTCGACGTAGTTCCCCTAACTAGGGAGGAAAACTGCTGGTGTTTTTTTAAAGCTTGAACTACTTATGTCAATGCTCAGGTGTTGCAGGCTTGTCTGGAACGAGTGTGTTACCGTCTTTCAAATTGACAAGTAGGAGCAAGTTCTTATGTTAGGAGTGAATGAGATGGAAGAAGAATTCTCAAAGGAAAGACAATTATTCTTTGTTCAGTGTTTTTAGAAGCTTTTTCTTTGTTTTTGGCATGTGAAAGTATATTCAAGTCATTTTCTATGGAATATGTACTTATTACTTCATTCCAAGATGGAATGAGGAAGAAGCATACCCAAGTAAGGAGAAGATCCCCAAGACTTGGTTCCAAAGATTAGGGCCTAAGCATACTAACTCGTTGAATTTATTAAGCGTTTTTGTGTTTTGAAGTGAAGAAGTGTTTTTTTAAGTTTTTCTTTGTGAAAGTGATCTCATGATTAGACTTGTGCATCATGCTAGACAAGTTTTCACAATCCCAAGATGGGATGAGTATAAATTCCCCATGGAATAAGTCCATACACATAAGACTACCTCAACTGTTATTAAATGTTTTTGGGTTTTGTTTGAAGATGAGAAAGAGAGAGCTCCAAAAGGATATCAAAGGTAAAAGACTAAAAGGGGACTAAATAATCATAAATGTTATCATGCATGGGATTCCTAGGTTAGTGTGGTTTTAGTTCTATCCTAATGAAGAAGAAGGAAAGAAGAAAAGAAGAGAAGAAGAAGAAGAAAGGAGCAAAGGATTCAACTTAGTTCTTAAGGGAAGATAAGTTGATCCTAAAGGGGGTGAAGAAGAGGTTAGACAAATATGGCCTAAGCACATCACAAACACAAGTAAGAAGACTTAAAAGAAGTTAAGGAAGAAGTTGAGATGTGGAAGCATCATTCACACCTCTCAAACTTACCGAAGCCCCTGAAAAGTTAGAAGTATTCACATAAAGGCAAATGAAGTTCAAACAAACACAAGACATGAAAGAACAAAGGTTTAAGAACTAAGACTCACACAAGTCAGAACCTATAAGTCACAAATGACCTCTAAGATTAGTCATGCAAACTCAAGCAAAAAGAAATGAGAGAAGTCCCACAAACATCCAACAATGCACTAAAGGAGAAGTGAGAAGAAATGAAGTGAACAAGTAAAGCAAAAAAATATAACATGTCACAACTTAGATCAAAGTCATAAGTTAAACATCCCATACATGTGCCTAAAAAAAGGATTCAAATATCATTCAAAGCATATAGGCACACATTTAAGCAATTAGAAAGGATAGGAGAAGAAGTGAAGTGAAGTGAATATGGTTCATACATGTGAACAAAGTGACTTGTCATACAAGGTAAGCACAAAAAAAGAGAGGATGAAGTTCAAATATGACAACCATAAGTCAAATAGTATGCTAAGAAGCCTTAAACAAGTCCTCATAGAATGGCACAAGTTCCTTCATAAACAAGTAAGCAAGATATAATCAAAACATTCACAAAATATGCAAGTAAGGGTTCGAACATCAAAGAAATACCAAACATGCTTCAAAAATTATGAAAACATGTCCCAATGGTCCTCAACCAGGGGTGATCAACATGTAAAAACCTCAAGCAAAGATTCAGAACATAAGGCATTCAAACAATTAAGCAAAGCAAGCTAGGGTTTCACAAACTTAAGCACAAAGAAACACCTCAAAAATCAACCAAACAATACCTAAATAATGATTCAAAAATGTTTCAATTCACTTCAAAATGTCCTTGATACAATGCAAAAAGAATCAGGTTCATATCAATTATAGAACTCAAGATAGAAAATTAACAAGTTAGGGTGAACATGATGGGAAGAAATTCAAAAGAAAATAAATGGAAAATTAATTCAGAAGGCCAGAATAAAATAAAAATAGAAAATAAAATTTGGAGAAATTTTATAAAATGGTAAAGATGATTTGTGAATTATTTTTTGGATTTTTTTAGAAACTTGGAACTAATTTTAAAAATAAAAAACTGAAATTAATAGAAATAATAAAAATAAAATGAAATAAAAAAAGTCAGGGGGTGTAAACATTAGCCCAATACATTTTAAAACAAAAGGGTGGGCTCAATGGGGGGTGGAAACAGCAAATAAGCCTAATGCGCCTATAAAACTCAGAGTCAACTGTACCAAAGTATGCTAATCCTACGTTTCAGAATGAGTCTCACAAGGTCAATAGATCCAATGGTCAAGCATGAGGTCAACAGAAATGAAGGTCAATGCATCTAACGCACATGGTTGAGTCTCACTAAAGTCAAATGATCCAAAGGCTAAGATTAAATCTGAGAAACAAAAATATAAAAAACTAAGAAGCACGTGCCAAACATGATTTCATTAATGTGTTATCCACATATAAGCCACAGGATGAAACAAATCCAACGGTCCATGAATTATCTGGAAAACATAACATGAAACAAGAACTCAAGCAAAGTCACATGTCGGAGAAGACTCCGGTCGTCTTCTCCGGCCACACGCCGGTGAGGTTGATCCAAAATCTTCCAGAAATTCGAAATTAATACACCAAAATGAAGCTCAGGCAACAACGATCTCAAATCCACAAACAATTTTCACAAACACACAATATATCCAGAGATTCGAAGGCAAGAAGTTTGCATCTCAAAACTGAAAAACACAATCTAAAGCCTCTAATGGCTTCTACATATCTCGGGGGTTTCAAATCAAACAAGCATAAAGAAAAACAAGCATGATTAGGGCCAAAATCGAAGCAAACAAAGTGTGATGCTCAAACCTGAAATGAAGGTTTACAGAAATCCAGAGGTCTCTGAGTATCCTTGAGTTACACTTGAGCCAAATAAAGGCTATAGAGCTTGGTTTTGATGCAGAATAAGGGAAACAGAAAGTAGCTTGAACTTCAACTCCTTCTGTGTTGTTCTTCAGCCGCTATCAATGGTGATGATGAGTGATACTATGTGATATCAAGAGAAATTGAGAGAGATAATGTGTAAAGTGATATGAGGAGAAAACTTCCAGATCTCAGTTTTTGAATGGAGTATTGTGTGTGTCTAGAAAAAATGAGAAGAGTCATGTGTATAGAATTTGGAATTTCATGGTAATGCTCTATCTCTCTTTCTCTCTCTCTCAATACAGAATGTGTGACCTTCCTTTTGGTAGTAGGGTAGGACTTGCATGGTGTTGTGATTCATGTGATGTGAGGATGCATGGTGAGGATGGATTCACGTGATATTTTTCCCTCTTTAGGTTCCAAAACTCGTGTGTGTATATGGAAAGAAAAGCATGATCCTTTTTTGTGAATGAAAGTCTGTATTTCACTCTCTTGTTGACTCCCTCTCATCCAATATCACATGCACATGTGCCTCTCTTTGTACTATTTTTTCTCAAATATTCCACCTAAAAATAAATGACCAAGTATTATGTGATACAAACTTTTTGGCCACGCACAAATGAGGGTAGGCTCACTAAAAAAATGTAACAAAATGATATAATAACCATTTCACAAAAATATGAAGGGAAAAAAAGTGGACCAATGATATGTTGCCAAAAATGCACAAAAACCCTAAAAATGTCCTCAAACTTCCAAAAATCATATCTTGAGTTCTAGAAAAGCTATGAAGGTATTATTGTACTTTTTGGAAATGGAAAATCAATATCTACAACTTTGATGTTCAAAGAAAAATCATTTGGAACTTCCTTGGTCATGAAAGAATTGGTTGAAGGTTAGGGCGCAAATTTCCAAAAATAGAAACTTCTCAACTTGAAAAATTCCAAATTTAGTAACTTCCTACAAACCCTTGATTCTTGACATTTGAGATCATTCATGATATTCCTTGATCAAATAAAGGTCCATGAAGTTGATGAACATGATTGGAACCCTAAAAATCTCATGGTTGACTTTTCTTCTGCATAGTTGACTTTTTTCTTCACGTACAAGTAACTGTGCCATTGTCTGACTTCCTCAATGAATTTTTGAACCAAATTTCATCTCTAGGACTTGTATAAAATATAGAAGCCTTTGACCACAAGAATTGGTCAAAGCTATGAGGATAACTCGTCCTGGTCCAAAACCCTAATTAGGGTTTCCTGTGTAGGAGGATAATGCCCTGATGAATTCCTGATGAACCAAACCCCTTCTAGGGCTTTGAGGAGATGTTTGAGCTTGTGTGAGATAAGAATATCCCTTGTAAGCTTGTTGCAAGACAAATTGGCTCTCATCTTGGCTTTGAAGAATCATAAATTGAGAAACCATTGATCACATGACCTATGCTTCTAACCATGGATGTATGCCTCATCTTTCTATGAAAAGATGCAATGGTATGTATACTATATGCTATGCTATATGACATGAAAAAGAGAGAGAAAATTTTGGGGTGTTACATGGGGTACACTGACTCAAGTTTGTGTAGTGATGTTAAGGACAGAAAATCCACAATTGGATATGTGTTTATGTTAGGTGGTGCACCAATAACTTGGAGTTTGAGAAAGGATCCAGTAGTGGCATTGTCATCATGCAAAGAAGAATACATATCTACTTTTCTTTGTGCATGTCAAGAAACATGGATGGTGAATCTGGTCGAAGAGATTACAGTGAAAATTCATGGTGCAATTACCATTAGATTGACATCATGTCTACTATCAATCTAGAGAATAATATGATAGCACATGCATGAAGCAAGCACATCGAAATGAGGTTCCATTATCTTCGAGAGAAGGTAGGAGAAGGGAAGATGAATTTGGAACACTATAGAACTGAGATTCAGATTGCAGACATCGTGATGAAAGGAGTACGGGTCGAAGTGTTCAGAAGACTAAGAGATATGATGAATGTAGATAACATAGACACAATGAATTAGGTGGTGTGTTGAGAATGTAATTCCTTGTGTAGAAGCAGTATAGCTCGACAGAAACAAGGATGTGTCGAATTTAGTCTAGTTGTGTTAGTGTGTCAAAGTATTAAAGCAAGTTGCTTCACACAGAACTTCGACTTAGGCCTATTTTAGTAAGTGTTAACTATTTTTGACTTTTATAGTTTTTGGGCTTTAGCTTGGGGATCAAGCTAACCTAAATCTATAGGGAGTAACCCTTATTTTGTAAAAAGGTAGAATAACTCATAATATCTTATCACAGAATTTGCAATTGCAAGTGAATAAGAAATTCCGTGGATTATGGGTAGAGAGATCTCTGCAGAAAATCATCTTCTTCTTCTCCATCGTTATTCTTTCTTTCTCTTCTCATTTTTTTCTTTTCATTATCGTTGCGCAACAATCTTGTTCATCAAGATTGATTGAAATTCTCCATAGATTTTGGTGGATTTCCAACAAAAGCTTTCCTAGCAAAACTCTTTACCAGGTCCAACACCTTGGTTACAAAAACATGAACAAGCATACACACATGTCCGCAATTGTCGGTTTGAATGAGATAATATATTGTTTTAAATTGTAATTCATTTAACATATCAAAGTTTGTTACTAAAATCTGACTGATATATTGAAAAATATGATTATTTTGTGATAATCCAAATAAGATGTTAAAGGTGCATTAGAAGCAAGATATTTTACTGTTGTAATATAGTTACAAGTAAGAAAACATAGATATGGGTGTTCATGGGAGCAAGTTAACTCAAGAACCCACTAATTCAAATTGTATCAATACATAAATTATCTGAACTCATTCGTTTATGGGTATATCCAACTCAACTTGTAACAACCTGTATAATTTAAATTCGAATATCAAGTTTGAGTTTCTCAATATACGGACTCGTTGATTCAACCATTAATGTGACGTTAATGATTTCTTATTTATTATTATTATTATTATTATTATTTTAAGGGTTAAATAAGTTTTAGGTCCCTATAAATATCCCTCCTTTGATGATTGGTCCCACAAAAGTTTTCCTTCAAGCATTGATCCTCCTAAAGTTTTATGTCCCTAACTTTAGCCCTTCCCGTTAATTTCAACTAACGGAGGATGATATGGCATGCCAAGTGTATTATTTCATTTGATGACGTTTTTTATTTATGCAACGGTGGAATTTGTGTAAAAACCAATATGTAAATAGTCAATAGTAATTCAAAGAGCTATTTCTACTCTTCCACTTGTGCCCTAGCAGAAGGACTCTTTCCCCTTTTCTACTTGGTTTCGCTTAGTTCAAGGAAGAAAGCAACCGTTGAAGTGGTCCCAATGAGTCATCGTGTGTATCGTAGCAGTGGTGGCCCCAAGTGAGTAACTTTGTCTGCCATTGTTGTATTTTTTAATAGTGGGTACCCTTATTGAGTAACTTTCCACCACTTTAACATCTTCCTTTCCTATAGCAAACTCATCATCTCAAACGAACATATTGCAAGTACCTTCATTCTTCCAAAAATGACATCTCCAAAACAATCTCCCTTGATTTTTTCCCTTCTTGCACATGTATGAAATCAAGGTACCCTTGCATCCACACTTTTTCCCTTCATTGTTGGTAGAAATCTTGGAATGATGTGACACAATGTTGCTAACCCTGGATGAAGAAGACATGACGAGATAGGAGGAGGAGACTAAAATAGACGAGAGGAGAAATAAAGAGACGAGAGAAGAGATGAAGTGTGATGAACGATTTTTGGAAGAATAAGATTAGGGCTTTTTAGTTACTTCATGGAAGTGATATGTGAGTAGAAATAAAGTCAAAAATCATTTCAGACGTGGATAAGGAAGATTACACAGTTGGCATGGCATTTGTACACACTTGGCGTGCCACATCACCCTCTGTTAGTTGAAATTAACAGGAGGGACCAAAGTTAAGGACAAAAAACTTTAGGATAATCAATGTTTGAATAAAATATTTTGAGGGATAAATCCTCATAATTATGATATTTATAGGAAACTTAAATATATTTAGCCCTTATTTTAAATGAAAATATAAAATTAATATCTTATTATTAAACACAATTTTGCCAAAAAAAGAAATTTATTCAATTGATATTACTCCTACTAGATTAATAAGGCCTTAATTGTTAAATGGTTATGGAGAATTTAGACGTAGAAATATGCAATATGGTATGGCGTGTTACAACACAAATATGGGAATATGCAGTGGGAGGTTTTCTGGATTCAATCTTTGTGGTGGCGTGATATTATGCGGTGGGAGGTTTTCTGGATTCTATTCGATTTAAATAGGGTAATGGTGTATTTACTCCATTCTGGTCCGGAAGGTGGGTTGGTTATCAATCACTTAAGGACGTTTTTCCGCAGCTTTTTGATACATCATATATGAAGTGCATCTCTGTTAAGGATGCTGGCTTTTGGGAGGGTCACAATTGGAATTAGGATGCCACTGCCTTGGTTTTGTCCGGTAGTAACTCTATTTTTCCTGATGTTCCTGAATTAGAGGCTATTTTGAATGAAATAAGTGTTGATGCTGCGATTTTCTTTTATCTTGGTTTGTCAAGCTTAGATCCAAGTGCAAAGTTCATCTCTATTTTTTGGTGGTGGTTATCAGGAAACAATTGTATAGAGAATCATCTCTATTTTTTGGTGGTGGTTATCTATAATTTTTATGTAGGGTTTTTTCGTTGTAATCGGGTTGAAGTACCTCTAATACTTCTATCAATTTACTTGATTTGTTGATAATAAAAAATTACTAGATTAATAAATTTTTGTAATTTTAAGACTAAATGTGTTTCTTATTTTCTTTTATATCATTTTCTATATATTTTATAAAAATAATGTATCTTATGGAATTTTTTACAATTATCAAATGTTATGTATGACATGTGGATGAATTTTATTAAATTTTATATGATGTGCTTTATTCATTTTGAATGTTAGAATATTGAATTGTGTTACAAATCTTTTATAACTAAAAAAAAATTATTTGAAACATAACCTACGAATTCAATCCAACCCATAAATAAACGGATCGATTTCCATCGGTTTTAAATGTAAAATTGTGGGTTGGATGATGAACCTAACACATTAAAGATTAGGTCAATCCAATCCAACCTGTGTACACCCCTAAAAATAAATGTTACATAGTGTCTATGCACATAATAATAAATGAACAGGAGGATGGAATAGATGCCATATAGGAGAAAGGAAAAATAGCTTTGTTGTATGCATGGTGAAAGTTGCATTCATGAAAATAAGACTTTCTCACTCTAGCAATGCATGCATGATGTAAAATCTGTTTCATGGAAAATACAAGAAACAGAGATAGAGATTTGTTGCATGTGTGAATTGTGGTACTAAATTTTCAAGCTTTGAAACCAAGATAGTGAGGAACATGGAGAGCCTTCAAGAACCAGAATTCCTGCAATGAATTGGCTAGAGATTATAATCTCCATTCACGTTCTGTTCAAAAAACAGTTGCCCCTTTCTCAATTTGATTTCTAAAATTGATAGATTGTTCCATAACACACCCAATCTATCCAACAAAAAAATAAGAAACATTAGTACTCATGAGTCATGAACCCATAGAGGCCACATTGAGTCTCCAATAAACCAATGACTCAAAATTCCAGCAACTCAACACTAGTTCAATATCCAGCTCATTTTATTAAAAAGTATATAATTCAGCAGTAAATTCACAAGCCAGCAAATGACAGTTGAAAGCTGCAACACATCTCCCATGTTTACATAGTCGACGGTAACTACTAGTAATGTACATAATAATACTCATAAAAAATCGAGTATGAATAATTATGGACCACGAGCACGTCTAAAGCTAAAGAGAAAACAAAATGGAGTCTGATCCTCTGGTATCATTCCACCTCCTCTGCTTGTATCAAGTTCTTCCAGCATTCTCACCACCTCTTGCATTTGTGGACGCTTTTCTGGATGTTTGTCCCAGCATTTTTTCATTATAGTTGATAACGCTCTTGGACAACATCGAGGAATATTTGGTCGTAAATTCTGCGCAAGAATGGAAGCAAATCTGGTTATAGATGGAAGTGTAGAATGATGTATCAAACAGAATAAAGTATTTCTAGAAAAAATGTTTATTGCGGCGTAATAGGGAGCATTCTTATGAATTAAGAGTAGATGTAGTTCAAATTAGTTAAAATGTGTACCGCCGTGTAATGACAGCTGAATAAGAGGGTAGATAGAAAGACTTCATTGTTCATTGGATGAACTGACCTTATTAGCAACAGCAGATGACGCATCAGCAAAGCTTAGGTTTTGATAAGGCATGTCACAGCAATAAATTTCCCACAAGCAAATGCCAAAGCTGTAGACATCGCAGCTTCTGTTGTACGGCTTACCATTTATAACCTAAACATAGTTTAAGGCTGATATTAAAGCAAATTATTGAACTAGAGTTCCGATTTCTTTTTTCATAATCAGCCATCACATTTATCTACATAATATCGGGAGCATATTACAAAGCATGATTAATACCTCCGGCGCCATATATCCAACGGTTCCAGTTTCACCCGTCATTTCTCTTGGATTTACCGCTTCAACCCGAGCAACTCCAAAATCAGCTATTTTCAATTTTTGATTTTCATCCAACAACATATTATCAGTTTTCACATCACGGTGAACAATTTTCTTCGAATGTAGATAACTAAGACTGCAATATGAAAAAAACATGTGTTTGAGAGAGGAGAAATACAATTATACACCAACAATTGTAAGAGATAAATATAATGAGACACACCCTCTAGCGAGATCCAAAGCCAACTGAACCACAACCTTAAATGGAAGTTTCGCCCGCCTATTCTTCAACAAGAATTGTTTTAATGTCCCACCATGAACAAACTCAACAATAACGCAACACGCCTTGGAAGGAAGGGGAGTTTGATCACCAGCGTCTGAAGGAATCTTAAGATTTGAAGTGCCCATTGAAGCTCCAATAAACTGTTGGAAGAATGATATGAACAATTACATATTTACAATTTAAAAAATAAAATTCCTATTGTTCAACGTCATATGGGAAAGAAGGAGAAATATAAGAATGCAGAATTTGCAAAGTAGTAATCGTGAATTTAAATATAAGAGTGTGAAGGATATTAAGTACTTTTGTGACATTTGAATGATCAAGTTTTTGCCAAACAGTGACTTCCTGTCGGAATGCTGCCCGTAAAGCAGCAATTTCAGCAACACTGGCAACACCATCCTCACCCCAGTCCAACACTTTCACTAGAAAATTCAACATGACAATTCGGTGAGAATTTTTAACCAAAAAAATCAAGACTATGACTATGACTATAACTTCAGCATTATTTATATGGGAACAGCACAAGTGAATAAGGCAGTAAAATTTGTCATGTAGGTTCAAAATGCCGCCGACAAATGCAATATAAAGATAATGTAGGCCTACCATACCGCAATTATGATCGCATCATCCACATTTATCTGTCGATATATAAAATATCAAAGATTTTACTATAACCGCGACAACAACCACAATTCAAAATCTAGATTTGAGGCGAAAGGACAAACCTTGAGACAATATAGTACCTTAGACTATTTAACTACATTGAATAGCATACTTTAATTTCTGTTATATTTTTAAAACAATACGGAAAATTGTGGATTGTTAAAATTTGTACTTTTGTGACATCTGAACTGAATGATCAAGTTTTTCCCACACAATAACCTCCGGCTGGAATGATGCTCGTAAAGCAACAGTTTCAGCAATAGTGGCAAACCTTCTCACCACAGTCCAACACTTTCACTAGAAAATTCAACATGACAATTTCTACACAAAATTGAGACCAATGCTAATTACTTGAGCAGTTATTTTATGGGAACAGTGTAAGTGTAACTGAATACAGTAAAAAAAGTTTGTATTGTAGCTTTAAATTGCGGCAGAAAGCCACAGTATAAAGATTACGTAGGCCTTTGACACTGCAATATGGCTGCACCGACCGTATTTGTCGTTATATGTAGTATCAACAATTTTAACAGAACCACAAGAACGACCACATTTCAAAACCTAGATTCAAGGCTGAAAGAACATACCTTGAGAGAGTACAATATCTTCTACTATCTATCTACATTGACATTTATTTTCTGTCATTTTTAAAATAATGTTGTTAATCGTGGATAGCGGAAAAAGACAGATTTTTAAGATTCAGATATAGCAGCCATTTGATAATATTTTGTATTAAATAGCGTATTGCAGAATAAAAATGGTTTGTCCAAACTCCGCACACTATAGCGATATGACTCTGCTATAGCTGCTATTTAACCACTGTTTTAAACAAAGACAACCAACTAGCTTAGAATGCAAAACATAAAGTACACGTAAAGATTACGTAGTCCTTTCACAGTGCAATTACGGTTGCACCGACCGCATTTGACCATCATTTATTTGCCATTACATGCAGTATCAACGATTTTAACAGAACCACAACAACGGCCACATTTCAAAACCTAGATTCTGTTATTTTTAAAATAATGTTGTCAATCGCGGATAGCGGAAAAAGAAAGAATTTTAAAATTTCGCTATGCAATAGTGCTACAACTCCACTACAGCCGCTATTTGGAAATATTTTATATTAAATAGCATAAATGAACAAGGTAAAAAAGTTTGTATTGTAGCTTTAAATTGTGGCCGCAGCCGCAATATAAAGATTACTTAGGCCTTTGACACTGCAATTATGATTGCACCGACCGCATCAGCCGCAATATAAAGATTACGTAGGCCTTTGACACTGCAATTATGATTGCACCGACCGCACTTTTCTGTCATTTATTTATCGTTATATGCAGTATCAACAATTTTAACAGAACCGCAACAACGGTCACATTTCAAAACCTAGACTCGAGGCTGAAAGAACAAACCTTGAGAGAGCACAATATCTTCTACTATCTAACTAGTTGACATATTTTAATTTCTGTTAATTTTAAAATAATGTTGTCAATCGCGGATAGCGGAAAATTCCGCTAAGCAATAGTGTTACAACTCTACTATAGCCCACTAGTTTATAATATTTTGTATTAAATAGCGTATTGCGGAATGATAACGGTTTGTCCAAATTCCGCTACATATAGCAGTATAACTACTATATAGCTGCTATTTAACAACACTGGTTTAAACACAAAGACAGCCAAGCATAATAAGAATGCAAAACATAAAGTACACATACCTGCAACATCTTGGTCATCATAAGTTCCCCGGTAGACAGTGCCATAAGCTCCATTCGCAACAACATATCGTAAATCCAATTTGGCCAAATCAACCTCCCACTCTTCTCTAGGCCTCTTTGCCTCGGCGCTTCTGGAATAAGCCCGGCTCAAGTGCCTGTCGAGCGCAACATCCAAAGTTCTAAAATCAATTTTGTCAGCTCTGAAGATCATATCTCTGCCGCTTAGATTTCCACTCTTCTTCATCCTTGTGTTCAAAGCTTCACCTTCCAATTCCGTCTTAGGGGTACTACGACCCCCATCTTCCGATAGCATCTCAAACACCCGAATTCAACAACCTCAAATTCCAAAATAATTTCAGACAACTGGTCCACTCATAAAAGAAGAAAATCACAGTTTTAACTTTCACCATCACCACAATTGTTATTGAACAAAAACAAACTATCTATACTAATAACCAACATCCTAAACCGCATTCACGGCTGTGTCAATTCATGTCATAAAAAATTGCACTCAAACCCAAATGATATAGCCATAATCGCGTTATCAAAGGCATCAAAAAATTTCATGTCGTGGTCGTGGATCGATTTTAAGCAAAAAAATTCAGTTCAATACATTATTTCTAGACAACTAAATCATCAATCTACATGGTTTACATCTAAAATTTTCTCCTTGCATTCCACCTTTAAGCATAATTATCATTTCAAAAAAAATGTTTAACTAAAAAATCAAACCTAATCTATCAAAAAATGAACCAATTCACGAAAACAACATGATCAAAACCTAGCACACACGCAAAAAAATCAAGTTTTTAACAGAATTTCAAAGGAAAAAAAAACAAAGCAGAAAAGTTGATGAAAGCTGCATGCAAGCGAGACAAAACGAACATAAGACCCTATCCCTACGATACAAACATAGCAAAAGCAGATTAATATATAATCACTTCAACAAAATTCGAAAACGAAAAATCATGAGTAAAAAAAAAATCACATTTCAAACAATATTAATAATAAAAAATAATAATAACAATCAACAATGCATGATTGGTGAAGAATAATACCTAAAAGAACGGGTGAATGTTGAAGGTGTAATAGCTTGGATTTGGATCGCAGAGAAGAAAAGTCGGTGCTACGATTGTGAAGAGCCACAGCGAACGAGAGAAGCGCGGGATTTCGGAGAGAGAGAGGGAGAGAGAGAGAGAGAGAGAGAGAGAGAGAGAGAGAGAGAGAGATATGATACACTTTATTTTCATTTGAAGAATGAAAATTTTAGTGAATATATTGTAGAATTTTATTTTGTGTTTTATTATATAAATATAAATAATTATAATTTATTGTTGGCTAAAATATCTCAACAATATTTTGTATAATTTGTTATAAAAATTATATTTATTATGTAATCGGATATGTTTTTTTATTTTATTTTATCTTTCTCTTTTATTATGTTTTTATCTTAGTTGCTATATTAAATTAAATTTGACTTCAAATTTGTTATTATCATGAAAGCTTGTAATTCAAGTATAACTTTTATTTTCTTTTTCATAAAAATAGGTATATCTTTTTTATATAGTCAAAGTTAAGTGATTTGATATTCTCATCAAATATATTTCTTGTTTAAAAAAAAATATTTATGATGTAATTGTTTTGTTGACCAAAATAAAAGTGGATCTATTCATTTTATAGTTTGAAAAATTACTTTGCTATTAATTTTGCAAGAATCATATTGTATAAATTATTATTTTATGAAATGTGTTTGGTAAATGATTTTTTTTTGAAAACTTTTTTTTAATAATTTATTTAGCTTTAATATAAAACTTGAAATAAAAGCAAAATATTAATTGGTATACATTATTAATTGTTAGTGTAAAAAATATTTCTATCGATACATTGCAACTCTTTATAGACGATATGTTATATGATTATAGAAAAAGTTAAATTCTAACAAAAATATTTAACGGTTATAATTAATTGACAGTGTAAAATTATATTATTGATATATATCAATTAAATTTATAAAAAAAAATTGATAATTATTGATAGTTATGTTTTATTATTGTCAATAAAAAAATATCACCTTTTAATGCAGGAATAAAATTTTAAAAGGGTATGCAAATTTCATTTCAATGAATAAATGATAATCATAAATAAGTTTTATAAACTTGTATTAGAATTTTATAGTTCTAATTTCATTTTCTTAAAAAGATATTTGTGGTAACCTTAAAAGTAACAAAGTTACATATGTACAACTTGAGTCGTCTAAGTTGAATAGTAGTTGGATCGGAATATTAATTTTAAATATTTCATTTGTGTTTGGGGATTGTGAATTCATATAAACATAGGTCATAAATTCAACCCTCTTATAGTGAAATATGGACCTCGCCCCCCAATACTAGAGGCTTACTACACCAAGCTCCATTTTAGAATGAAAAGAAAAAAAATTGTCATCCCCTAATAAACCTATGATTAGGGATAGTAATTTGATCAATATTCAATGAATATCTGTAAAATTATTTATAATGGATAGGATAAAAACCTATAAAAATAGATATAAATTCAGGTAATTACGCAAAAAAAAAAAAAATATTGGATATCGGTCCCTTGATAGTCACTCTACCTCATATCCGCATAATATATTTATGTATTTTAATTTATATTTATAGATTTTAATTTATATTATTTTATAAATATAGTCAATTTTATAAAGTATATCAATGTTAAATCATCACCTTTTTTTTTATAGAAAATAAACCATTACAAATTTAATATAAATGTTAGTTTATTTCAATAATAAATTTTTAAAAAAATTTTATGTTTTTAAAAACTTAAAATGATATAATATTTTATAATTTATTTATTTATTTTTAATAAGAATGCTGGTAACAGATACGGGTATGAGCATTTACATACCCATAGGACACGCCTAAACAGGTATTGATTCAGGTACGGAGATTTTTTCAAATCGCGGATAAAGGGATGATACTATATTACTTTGTCCATAGTATTTCCATTGTCATCCCTCTATCTATGATTCAGCGTGGAACTCCCATAATTTAAATTTGGATATGGGTTAATTAATATCTAGTATGATTGTCCTAACCAAAAAGGAAAAATGGCCACCTCTGTTGCTTATGTTCAACATTGATTTTAACCTTTAGATTTTATTATATGTGTCTATTTATCTGTTAGGCTATTATTTTGTAATGCATATGAATCATTGGATTTTGAGCAACATTGAAAGCTGGAGAAAAAAATTGGAGACGATCCATTCTCATGATAAATAGAGGGTTCAGACATAACTCTAAGATATGTGATTTGTACCGTATTGTACACCTTCAATATATCATATATTAGGGGTGTTCGCGGTTTGGTTTGGATCGGTTTTGAAACAAATATCATCTGATCCAAAGATAAATTTATTTACGGTTTGGTTCGGTTTTGAATGATTGATTAAAAAAATTCGATCCGATCCGATCCAATTTCATACGGTTTATTTGGATCGGTTTTTTGGATATCCAGATTATAAATTATAACTTTTATTAATATTATAAAAATAGTAATAAATAGTAAGTTTGATATATTATACTATATCAAAAATTAATATTACAAGATAAAAAAAATAAAAATAAATATTAAATCAAACTAATAAATAGTATTTTAAAATATAAGTATCATCTAATATTAAATTACCACAACGTATATACTAATAAAATATAAATAAGTAAAAAATATATATACATGCGGTTTGGTTTGGTTTGGATCGGTTTTGAAAATCAATCCAAAATCTGATCCGAATCGATCGGTTCTTACAAAATGACATCCAAATACATCCAAAACAAATCGATTTTTTCGGTTTTCGATTTTTTTGGATCAATTTTCGGTTTTTTATTTAAATTGGTTTGGATTTGAACACCCCTACCATATACCCTATATCTTTGTTCATAACATCACTAGAAGAATTATATATGATTAAACCCTAACATTAGTTAGTAAAATGAAGAAGAAAAATCAATAATTGATGTTGTAATCATTCATAATTTATATTCCAAAAAAACATTTATATGCATGTGCATGTAAGATTAAATATTTGTTTATTTATTTACTATTAATATCACTTATTTTACCTTTTAAAGTGAGCATCTCGCTTTACAAAATCTTATTTCTAAATTTTTGACGTCCAATATGAGAATAAAGGTGTTCTCTTTTCTTTTTATTTTATTTTTAGAAGAGAGCATAAGCCCAAAAGAGAAATTATAAAAGAACTAATCTAGGTATAGTAATCCCCATAGCATCTTCAAGCAAATGTTTGATTTGAGTGGGAGAAGAATCGAAGAAGACATTCTTAAGCTTAAATATACATCCAAGGTTAACTAAAGCATCAACACACTAATTAGTCTCCCTATATGAATGTACCGCAATCACCTCCCAATGAAGATTTAATAATCGTTAAATATTATTAATTCAGACTTACCCAACTAGAGATCTCACTTTTTAACACCTTCACAAAAACCATAAAATCGACATTCAACTCCATATCATCCAACCCTAGTCTTCGAGCATACTTCAAACCTGCAAAAACTACTTATAACTTAGCAACAAAAACACTACACATACCTAATGATTTTAAAAAACCATCAATCCATTGCCCATTACTATTTTTTATAACTCCTCTATGTCCCACTATATTATTCTCCTTACACACACCGTTTGTATTTAATTTAATCATCAGTTCCATTGACGGCTTCCAATCTATCCAACAAAGAGATCTGGATCCCTCAACAATGTCAATATTATGTCATTTTGCATTATAATAATCAATTTAATCTACATAATGTGATAACCCGAAATATATGCTGTCTTTGGAAAACATTGTAACTCTATATTATGTCATATCCACAAACAATAGCACACCTTCGCCCAAAAATATTTCCAATGGACACCATTCTCTTATACACCCATCATTATTAACTCAATAACTTTTGTGCGGATTTAATTCAATAGGCATCCTCTTAAAATCATAATCTAAAACTATATTCAAATCTATTTAAACAACGATGTTAGGTAATATAACAAAATTAAACGTGTTGTTAAAGAATAAGTTTATTTTCTATTTATTTATTTAAAATATGTTTTTTTAATCTAAATATAAAAACTTTAAAAAAAATGTTAGTTGTGCGACTTTACTATTATTTAACTAAAATTACACGATTATATCAAAAAAAATATCTTGTAAGTTATAGTTATAAATATCTAACAACTTTGATTTTATTTCTAAAACGTTTATTTTTATTTAATTTTTAATTTTAGTTTTTAAATTGTAATTTTTAAGCTTAAAATAAGACCTTGTAAAAAAAGAAGCTATGGATCAACTATTTAATTTGGCTTTTGATATATAAAAAAATAATGATAAAATTCTTTTTATTTTGGAAATTCGATATTCGGTCTTAGGATCGGCTAATCTATAAAACAATTTCATTGTCCATTATAAATGTCAAATTTAAATCAGAGCAAGACTTTGAAATGACGAGTACAATATAAAATAATAATATTGTGTTTCATATCATGTGTGCACCAAAAACATGATAGGATAAGACTATCATCTCAATATCATATCATATATTTATTCAGCATCTTATCATGTCTCATATTTATTTTATCATGTGCCACAATCGGATCCTTCGAAAGAGTAAATTTTTCTATGTAATGGGTCATAATATCGCCTTCTCTTTAGTATATGACTATAGTGAAATTCTCCCCCCCCCCCCTTACAAACATCTCATAAATATTTCGAAATGCCCAAAATATTTCGACTAATCTATAAAACAATTTCACTGTCCATTATAAATGTCGAATTTAAATCATAGCAAGACTTTGAATTGACGAGTACAATATAAAATGTGTGCACCAAAAATATGATAGGATAAGACTATCATCTCAATATCCACTACTAAAAATAAGACATTTGATTAAATGATTTTACATCAGGCATTTATTATAACTGATGTAAAAAATAACACGGTGGCAGTTTCGTAAATAATAAAAGAAATTGTTATAAGGGATTTTACATCGGGTATTGGTTAAAACCGATGTAAAAAATAACGCGGTGGCAGTTTTGTAAATAATAAAAAATTCATATAAAGCCTTTTACATCGGTTTGCTAATAACCGATTTAAAAAACCATATAAAAAAATTCAAAAACTGTATAAAATAAAATTTGGAAATAATGCATATTGACCTATTACATCGGTTCTTGTCATACCCGATGTAAAAAACAATATGAAAATTTTAAAAAATTAACTACAAGACCTATTACATCGGGTAATATACTAACCGATATAAAAATCTGTATAACTTCAGGACCTATTACATCGGTGCATGCCATACCCGATGTAAAAAACAATATGAAAAAATTTAAAAATTTCTTAATAATATATTACATCGGTTAGTGAAATAACCGGTTTAAAAAGCTGGAAAAAAATAATTTCGAAAAAACTGAAATAACCGATTTAAAAAGTTGTCTAAAAAAATTTCAAAAATTATTAAAAATAAGGTTTTTAAATATATTAAGGGTTATTACATCAGGTTTTAATGGGTCAACCAATCCACCGATGTGAAATCCAATCCAAAAATAAGTAAAACCCTAAACACAAAAACATAAACGCATTTACTGTATCTTCTTCCAAACTCTATCTGCTTCTTCTTCCAAACATAACACATTTACTGTATCTTCTTCCAAACACCCTCCACTGCCGACGCCCTCCACCCTCCACCGCCGAGGTCCTCCACCGCGCGACACCGACTGCACCCTTTTACTCCGCATCACACCTTACGTCGCCTCCACCCTCCACGAACGCAGCCGCCCTCCGCAACGAACGCACCGCACAGCATGCAACCGAACCAACGCCGCCGAGACACTTAACTCCGCCTCCACCCTCCACGAACGCAGTCGCCCTCCGCAACGAACGCAGCCGCCCTCCTCCAACGGACACAGAAATAAGGTTGGAAACAGTGATTTTTTTCTTTAATAATATATATATATATATATATATATATATATTATATATATATATATATATATATATATATATATATATATGTTTAATTTCAATATATATATATATATATATATATATATATATATATATATATATATATTTATATTTATATTTGTTTTTAGCCATGTTTATTTTATACATGTTGTGATGCTATTGTTTCTCGTAGAATTTGTGTGTCGACGAGAACTTCTGCATCGTCACCTGTGAGTCATCCGGCCGGCCACACGATATTGCAGGTTCTTTTTTAATTTTTTATAACTTCTCACTTCTTCTTTATGCATGTCATGTGTTTGCACGTAGAGACTTTTGCATTCTTTCTAATGTCCAAGAGAGCGAATATTGTAGGCATCTAAATGATTTAACTGATCTGTATGCATTAATTTCGGAACATAGGTATGAATCGTAGTTGGATAAAAGCTAATCGATTAAGTGTTGAGTACGAACATGGAGTGAAGGAATTTCTACAGTTTGCTGAAAGCAATGCTAAAAAAAATCTTCCTCCTCCTAAAAGTAATGGTGAAAAAAGTGTTGATGTGTTTTTTCTCTGTCCGTGTGTTCGTTATGCAAATCGCGAACCAACACTTAATAAGAAGGCAATCATGGATCATCTAATTTGTCATGGGATTTGTCAAAGTTATACACAATGGATTTGGCACGGTGAGGTAGTAGAAAAGTCAAATGTGTCCCAAAAAGATAATATTGGTGTAGAAATGGATGATGATCGTCTGGAAGACATGATGCGTGATATTGGACAAGATTCGTTTAAAAAGGCACATGCGTATGATACTTTATGCAGTGACAAGGATAAACCTTTGTACCCGGGATGCACTAATTTTACACGTTTGTCAGCCGTGTTAAAATTGTTTAATTTGAAGGCAAATAATGGGTGGACTGACAAAAGTTTTACCGAATTGCTTGAATTGTTGACACAAATGCTTCCAGAAGGTAACGTAATGCCAAATCGTTATTACGAGGCAAAAAAGATATTGTGTCCAATGGGTTTGGAGTATGAAAAGATACATGCATGCCCTAATGATTGCATATTATACAGAAAAGAGTATGTAAACTATAATCATTGTCTGAAGTGCAAGGCGTCACGCTACAAAAAGAAAGATGGTGATTCTAGTGATGATGAGGTTGTCAAAAAGGGTCCTCCCGCGAAAGTGGTATGGTACCTACCAATAATTCCAAGGTTCAAGAGACTCTTCGCAAATGCAAATGACGCAAAGAATCTTAGATGGCATGCCGAAGAAAGAACATGTGATGGACAAATTCGTCATGTAGCTGATTCTTCGCAGTGGAAGAAAATAGATTCTTTGTTTCCAAATTTTGGCAAAGAGCCGAGAAACCTTAGACTTGGACTTTCTACTGATGGAATGAATCTGTTTGGTAATCTAAGTACTAATCATTCTTCTTGGCCTGTTCTCCTGATGATTTACATCCTATCTCCTAGGTTGTGCATGAAGCGTAAATATATTATGTTATGCAGGATGATTTCGGGCCCAAAACAACCGGGAAATGATATAGATGTTTATCTAAGTCCCTTGATTGATGATTTAAGAGTATTGTGGGAGGAAGGGGTGGATGTTTTTGATGTGTATTCTGGTGAAAAATTCAATATGCATGCCATGTTGTTTTGCACCATCAACGATTTTCCGGCGTATGGTAATTTGTCTGGTTATAAAGTTAAAGGGCATAATGCATGTCCTATATGTGAAGAAGACACAAGTTACCTCCAACTTGAAAAAGGAAAGAAAATTGTTTATCTTGGGCATAGAAAATTTCTTGCTCGTTATCATCCATATCGTAGATTACGAAAAGCTTTCAATGGGGAACAAGAGCATGGTCAAGCTCCAAATCCCTTAACTAGAGAGGAAGTTTATCAACGACAACAGGGCATTAATGTTGTCTTTGGAAAATACAAAAAGAAATCAACTACGAAAAATTTATGGAAAAAGAGGTCGGTTTTCTTCGATCTTTCATATTGGTCTAGTCTTGATGTAAGACATTGTATTGATGTGATGCACATGGAGAAAAATGTATGTGATAGTTTACTCGGAACATTTCTCAACATTCATGGCAAAACAAAAGATGGTTATAATGCTCGTGTGGATTTGGGTTTGATGAGTATACGAGAAGAGTTAACTCCACAACATATAGGCAACAAGATATATTTGCCTCCTGCCTACTACACTTTATCTAAAAAGGAGAAAACAAGTTTTTGTGAGTGTTTACAAAGTATTAAAGTTCCGCATGGTTACGCATCAAATGTCAAGAGGATTGTATCTATTAAAGATCTCAAACTAATTGGCTTAAAATCTCATGACTGTCATGTCTTAATGCAACAACTACTACCAGTGGTATTCGTGGGATATTGCCTAACAATGTTAGGAAGACTATAACCAGGTTGTGCTTATTTTTCAATGCAATTTGTTGTAAATCCATTGATCCATCAAAGTTAGATGATTTGTAAAATGAGGCTACAGTTATCTTGTGCCAATTAGAGATGTATTTTCCTCCTTCATTTTTCGACATTATGGTTCACTTGATTGTTCATCTAGTAAGGGAGATTAGATTATGTGGCCCAATTTTTTTACGATGGATGTATCCAACAGAACGATACATGAAGATCCTAAAAGGTTATACAAAAAATCCACACCGGCCGGAAGCATCGATTGTTGAGAGGTACATTGCAGAAGAGGCAATTGAGTTTTGTTCAAACTATTTGTCAGAAGTGGATGCTGTAGGGGTTCCTAAGTCTCGTCATGATGGAAGATGTGAGGGTATAGGTACACAAGGTTTAAATGTCAAGAGCTTAAGTATTGATGTGGTTGTTCAAGCTCATTTGTATATTTTGAATAACACGGATGAAGTTCAACCTTACTTATCTACTCACAAAAGCATCATAAAGAAAAGGCACCCCAAGATGAATGAAAGATGGTTGTTAAAAGAGCACAATAAGAGTTTCTCTGAGTGGTTTAAAGAGAAAATTGCCAATGATGATAGTGCATCTAATACAATTAAGTGGTTGTCCTATGAGCCGAAATGTAACATAATAACTTGGAGTGGATATGATATTAATAAAACTTGTTTTTATACAAAGTCAAAGGATGATCGTAGTACCACACAAAATAGTGGGGTGATGATTGTGGCCGAGTCCATGCACTTCTCTAGTGCTAAAGATAAAAACCCGGTTATGGCATCTACACCCTACTTTGGGGTGATTGAAGAGATTTGGGAAGTTGATTATGTTGTGTTTAAAGTTCCCGTATTTAAATGCAAATGGATTGATATCAATAATGGTGTAAGAATCGATGAATTTAGAGTTACATTGGTTGATCTTAGCAAGTTAGCTTATGCGGACGAACCTTTCATTATGGTGTCTCAAGAAAAACAAGTGTTTTATGTCACAGATCCTACTGATAAAAGGTGGTCGGTGGTTATACAAGGAAAGATGCATGATAGTGATGAAAATCAAGATGCCAACCTTGATATTTCCGAAACTCCTCTTTTCTCAATAAATGTTCCTACCTTCATTGAAGAAAATGAAGAGGATGATGTGCATGATATTCGCACAGATCATGGAGAAGGGATATGGGAGGACTAGTAAGTTATTTATTTATTTATTTTGTGCTTGCTTTGATGTCTAATTATTTATATTTTTTGCTTAATTTAATGTCTAATTGTTTATATTTTGTGCTTAATTTGATGTCTAATTGTTTATATTTTTTGCTTAATTTGATGTCTAATTGTTTTTATTTTATGTGAACAGATACATGGCTGATTTAACAGACAACCCTTCTTCATCTAGTGACCCTACAAAAAAAAGAGTTAGAGGTCCCACTTTGATGACACAAATTGACAAAGTTCACCAAACAGGTGAGAAGATAAAGGTGAAGTTTGATCCAAGAACCCATGAATGTACAGGTGTTGGTAAAAATGCTTCAAATTTGAAGAGTTACATAGCGTCTCTTGCTCGACAGAGATGTAGTATTTTGAAAGATGAGTGGAAAAACGTAGATAATGACATAAAGGAGGCTATTTGGACTGATGTTCAGGTATTTTTGCTTAATTTGATGTCTAATTATGTTTTATATTCATATGCTAATAACATATGCTATATATTATATGTGTAGGCTCATTTCACTAGTCCAGAACCTCATGATGCAAAAAAGGATGCATTGAAGAAAGAATGGATTAAATATGCTGGAGAGAGATAGAGAGGTTTTAAGACACAACTCACAAGTGAATATATTAGAAAGCCCAAAGATGGTCTCGCTCCTGCATATATCAGATATCCTTATATTAAAGAAGAAGTA
The DNA here is from genome assembly GCA_963966055.1 of Lathyrus aphaca. Lineage (NCBI taxonomy): Eukaryota > Viridiplantae > Streptophyta > Magnoliopsida > Fabales > Fabaceae > Lathyrus > Lathyrus aphaca. The sequence goes on from OZ014520.1 coordinate 50,935,710, forward strand.
TGGAAAGAATTTCTGAAGTCTCGAGATACATTTGAATTTAAGGTTAGTATGAGTTATAACATTTTTATAACTTTTTATTATGTTTAGTGTGCTTAATAACATTTTTATTATGTTTAGTATGATTAGTAACTTTTCCAGTTTATAATAGGAAAAAAGTCAAAAGGGTGCAAAAAATGTGGCTAAGAATGCATACCCACATGTATTATCTCGTGGAGGATATCGCTTGCTTGAGGAGAAAATGATAAATGAAAAGAGATCATCGAGAGATGATTCTAACTTAGATGATACGGGTAGCCCATCTCCACCTTCACGCCATGAGTTATGGAAGAGAGCACGACAAAAGAAATGGGGAGAATACACATCACAGGCTACACAAGTTGTTGCAGAGAAAATTGTAAGTAAAATTACGAATATTCTTCAAGTATCATTATAATTGTGTTTGATAAAAACTATTGACAAATTTGTGGTGCATTTGTAGGATTCTCTAGTTGAAGAAGTTGAAAAGGGTGCATTTGTTCTGGATGGACATCACGATATCTTAACAGCAGCCATTGGAACATTTGAGCATGGCGGCTGTGTTCGTGGTGTTGGAAAACACCATAAACAGAGCACTTTCTTTGGAAGATCACGTCAAAGACAAGATATCAATGTATCAAAACAATCTTCACAATTGTCATCTCAATTGGAAGCAAAAATTAGAGCGGATTTAGCGCAACAGTGGGTTGAAGACCGTAAGGCAATGCAACAATATTTCATGGAGACACTTAAATTTATGGGTATCTCCCAAAGCACAGCAAATAATAAATGCATTGAACAAAGGGAAACTGTGGATGGAAGCGGAAAATGAAGTTGTTCAGTTGTAAAAGTAAGCAAAATGGAAGAGGAAGACAGTGTTGAGAGATTAGTAAAAATGGTTCTGAAAAGGAGTGACACACAAATGGATTACTTTGAATTAGAATTAAGTCATTGTGTGAATGTCTCAAATTTTTATATGTCAGCGAAATGTATCAGAGAGTTGTTGATGGGACAACATTGGCTTGACGTTTCTACTTTGCAAGTATGGTCCACGTAAGTATATTTTCTTTTTTATTACTCTCAAATATTTTAATATGTTATAACTCTTGTCACTTTGATTCTAATGTTTATGTTATAATTATTAAGGTATATTCATTGTATGTGTATTGATACATCACAATCAGAAGTATATGGGATATTAGACTCTGCTTTGTGTTCGTATGTTGATAATGTGGCAAAAACAGAAGCAAGAGTTAGAAAATACATACAAGACAAGTTACGTGATCACGAAGAGAAAGTGTGTCACTTGCTACCATTTATTCATGGGTATGTTTATATGAAATTCTATTTTATAACTTTGGTTGCATAGATATTTCAATTTTGTTAATATGAAATTCTTACTTTTGTACTTCAACACGCACATACAGAAATCATTGGCAATTAATAGTCATTTGTCCAAAAAACAATACGGTGGCCGTCTTTTGTTCACTTCATCAGGAACTTAATCAAACCATGACGAAACTTGTTACAAAGTAAGTTTATCTTTTATGTTCACTATATCTTATATACATAATTTGTTACAAAAGTAATTCCATATTTTATGTGGCTTTATATGGATTTTTTCCCCTTCTAAATTAGTGCTTTAGGGGTTCATCAAGCGGCACATGGCATTAGAAGAAAGCCTACATGGCTTTCACCCAAAGTAAGTGGTGTAAATTATAATTATAAATTTAATTTTATCATATAATTATTCACTAATAATGTCATATATTCATTTGTAGACAAGGAAACAAAATAAATTTGATGATTGTGGGTACTATGTGATGAAAAATATGTTGGATATTGTCTCTGCAAAGATAACCGATAATTGGATGACAGTAATAAAAATAACTTTACTTTGCTATTTACTTTGCATTTTGCAACTTAATGTGAATTTTCCAAAATAACTCTATATTGTTATTTACGTGTTGTAGGTATTTAATGATCCGACAGAATTAACAGAAGATGATTTGTATGATTTGCGACTCCGTTGGGCAACATGTTTCTTTGAGTTATATAAAATTTAAGCTTTATCTGGTAAGATATATAGAATTGTCTGATTTGATCCTATTGACTTTGGTGTTGTCTGTTGGTTAATTGGTGTTATTATCTATTTTCAGGAAATTTGATTTTGGTGTTTTCTACCGAAGTTACAACTCATATTCTTGTGGATATTGTAAGTTGGTATTCAAGTGGGGGAATCTTGTGGATATCATACCATATATTTATTCAGCATCTTATCATATCTCATATTTATTTTATCATGTGCCACAATCAAATCCTTAAAAAGAGTAAATTTTTCTATGTTATGAGTCATAATGTCGCCTTCTCTTTAATCTTATCATATCTCATATCTATTTGATAATGTGCCCCAAACGGATCCTTAAAGAGAGTAAATTTTCTATGTAATGGGTCATAATGTCGCCTTCTCTTTAGGTATATGACTCTAGTAAAATTCTCTCCCCCCCCCCCATTACAAACATCTCATAAATATTTCGAAATGCCTAAAACATTCATCAAACACTAAGATATGACTCTAGTAAAATTCTCCCTCCCCCCATTACAAATATCTCATAAATATTTCGAAATGCCTAAAACATTCATCAAACACTAAGATCTAGTGTGTGGTTTTTAAATGTTTGGTTTCTAAAATATAACACTAAGATCTAGAGTGTGGTTTTTAAATGTTTGGTTTCTAAAATATGAACCCTTTATTTCCCTCTTCACTATGCATTTCTCTTTTGAGTTTTAAAAAAAACTCAAAATGATTTACATTTTCTCTTTTTCCATCAAAACTTTATCAAATCATCATTGATTCAATTACTAGTATTTAACATCGGATTGGTAAACATTTGTTTAAATATCTGATTTTGTATTTGTTGGTTTCGTTCTGATTATATATTTTGAGCATGCATCATACACGCATTTGGATTTTATAATCCGAAAGTTAGCAGACTGTGTTCATTTTATTTATCCATTTGTCATCTTATTTATGTGGGGATTTGTATGTGTGTTGATTTGTTTGGTTTTTCATTTATTTCAATAAAGGGTGGGGATACTATGTTGACAAATAATACTAATACGTAACAGATACTCAAGTACTTTCTCTACTAGGTAGAAACGTCAACTTATGATTCAAGTGGATAAAGGTGAATCATCTGAACCATATAATTAGCATGAGCCATTGCCTAAGATGTAGAAGTCAAATGTTGAGGTTGAGATATATCTCAAAGGCTTGTACCACATTTTTGTCACTTTACGAGGACCATGTGGTTAGACATGTTCGGAAGGGAGAGGTGTGATATGTCTTTCTATTTAATAATTTTTACTATTGACTTTCTTTTATTGTTTTATGATGTTTCTAATTTACTATGTCTTTTTTAAAATTCCTTAACCTGCCTTTTAAATATGTCTATAAATTTTTAAATATCATTAATTTGACTGCTTCAGGCGAAATATGGTCAACTGATGGTATCAGAGATAATGGATTGTCAGAACTTGCTAACACAAGTTACAAAATTGTTGATCATAGCTTGGTAACAACCTTATTCTGAGAGGGGGTACGATGATACACACATCTTTCATTACCAATTGAAGGATGGCAATAACATTGGACAACATGAAGAGAAATCGTGATAAATGATACATGATCAATGATAGAAACAGTTATCTCTTGTGACGATTAAAACCTTTGATGCAGAATCAGGTGGACGATCACAAACATTGAATGAAGAACAACGCCTCTACTCAATCCATACAAATAGAGTGCCTTAAATCTCAACGCTAGATGCTACGAACGAAGACTTTGAGAGAGAGAGAGAGAGAGAGATTATGTGAAAGGTTTCACAAACCAAATTTTATCAAGTGTGAAAGCTTTTACACAATGGTTTTATATATAAAACCACTTGTGAGGGATTTCAAGCTAAAAAGCTCACTTAGGTGTATTGTACCTTATGGTGTATTTTATTTTACTTAAGCACATGGTACCTTATCGTATTACATATTCCATTTAAGTTTATTGTACTTTACAGTGTTCTACAATTCACTTAAGTGCATTGTACCTTACGGTGTAACGTAATTTTCTTAAGTACATTGTACCTTACGATGTTCCTTATTTATTATATCTCCCATCAATTTGTCATTATGTATGTTCTCATGATATTAGAAATTATGTTAAATCACACATTTAATATAATAAATAGTGAGTGATATCCAACAACACATCATTGCTAACAAAAATCTTTATGTGATAGTGCTTGTGTGTACAACTAACCTTTTCCCCTCATGTATATATTGAGCAAAAGGCACAGACTGTGTCATTGTTGTCCAATTAAATATTGATCTCTTAGACATTTATCCTATCATGCAAGATGGGAAAATTCCATATAGGTTACTTATGTCCCTCAGCATGATTTGTGGAGTACTCATCTACTGTATTTATGGTTATCTATTTACAGGTAATGCTTGATAAACAATAAAGCACTCAACTCTACATCAGAGACGTCTCAATCTTTTGAGACACCCTGTGTAATAAGTTGAAGTTAACTTCAATTAAGTTGTGAAATTGTTTAAGATGCCCTATTTAACCGTAAATTAACTATAAAATATTTTTATGGAGGCCCTTTTTCTCCATAGCTTAATCATGAAAAAGTGTGAGCTCGTGTGCGGTAGGCCACCTTCCACACCCTCAAAGACGGCCCTGCTCCACATCTAAGGATCATAGTGGTTTCTGGTCGAAGGGTATATCATTGTAAGAATAACTTATGACACTTTACATAACATTTTATGTTGTATTCTCTTAACGAGTCAATCTAGTATAAATAGTACTCCTAATATTCATACATATGTGAAGATTTGATAACTCTTTATCCTATTGGGGAAGTAAATCTTTGACCTCCATAGTATCGCTCCCACAAGATGACACCTGGTCAAGAGGGGTACAGACGCGAACGGTCGGCGAAAGAGAGAACATGAAGATGAACTGAAAAGAGTCGCCAGCTAGGCATTTTTATCCCGAAGGAAAGGCAATGCTGCATAGACCTAAGAAAAGATGGATAAGACGGTTGCGAACCAGAGAAACTGAGAAAGGGGGTTGGTTACAACCTGGGAAGGTATTAGCACCAAGATTGTTCGTCGTACTCGACGGGATCCACGCTTGAAAGATTTGTGTTTAAAGGGGTAGTGTCAGTGCTATTTTGTGTGTAAAAGTTGGAAAAGAATGCAAGTGTCAGTGCAAAAGAAGTGTGAAGTGAAATAAAAGAGTGTCAGTGTAAGGAAAGAATGAAAAGCTCAAGACAATGAGGCTTAAAGAATAATGCTGGAAGAGGAGGGAAGAGACAGAGACTTTTGTTCGATAACAGTTAAGTTATGCCTACGTATCCTCTCGTGCAATGAGGAAGTCAGAACACCGTAGTTCGACTCAAAGAGACTGAAAGATAAATTGACTGGTGAACTAGGTGCAAACTGTCTTGCATTAGACGGAAGAAGCGAGTTCTCGTTTGTGAGTGAATGAGGTGAGAAAAGAATCCTGGAGGAGACGATTATTGTTTGTTTTTTGTGTCTTCAATCTTTTATTGCTTTTTTGAAGTTTGTCATAAGAAAATGAGCTTAAGCCTAAACCAAGGGTTAGTAAACTCATCACATCCTTCCTCTGATTAGGGGTAATGAGAATACCTTAAGTATGAAGTAAGCACCTCACACTTAATCACCATGGTGTAGGATTAAGATCATTAACCTACTTGCATTTATTTAGATGTTTTTGGTGTTTTTGTTTAGTATTAAGTAATGAGTTTAAGCCATAATCAAGGATTTAACGGACTCATTACACCATCCTAATAGAAGGATAATAGATGAGAACATTTAAGCTGAGAAAGGCTCCTCAACTTAATCCATGATTAGGGATTAACCTCATGACAAAACAAAGCCTTTATTAGAGTGGATTTTAGTTAATGGTAAGATTAAGAAGTGGATTTTATGGTCTGTAAGACAACTTGAGGAGGACTTGTCCATTAACACTAGGTTTAGTCCTTCTTAACCAATTAAGGAAGAATTAGAACCCTAATGCAAGGCCCAAGTTACAAGTTTGATGTCTTAGTGATTATTAGATGAGTTGATTAAAGGATTTAAACACATTAAGGGTTTAACACTTAGGATTAAAGTTATACACTCCATCCTAATAGAAGGATGCGGGCATAAGCTTAATCACAAAGTCTTAAAACCTTCAAGGTTTAGTCCTTGGTTATGAGATGAGAAGAGAAGACACAAAAGATGACACAAAGGTAAAACTAATGGGGGGACTAATCAAACCCTAATTATTATCATGCTTGGGTATTCCTAAGGGTTTATGAAGCTTGCAAGAAGATCCTCAAGAGAGCCACCAAGGAAGAAGCAGGATGGAAGGAAAAGAAGCAGCAAGAAGCAAGACAACTTACTTCACTTAAGAAGATAAGTTGCTTGAAGAAAGAAAGAGGAAAAGGAGCGTTAATGAGCAAGCTCAATCTAATTCACAAGTAAAATGCAGCAATGATGCATAAAAGGGATGAGAAGAGATTATGAGAAGTGAAGGCAAATTCACTTCTCAAACACTTACCACCTGAAAAGTTAGCAACAAGAAATGAAATGAAATGAAAATGAGATGAAATGCAAAGATGAAAACCAAATTCAGAAGCATATCAAGATGTAAATGATGCTAAAAGATTATACAAATGGATGTCAAGAGATGCAAATGATCATACAAATAATGAGGATGCAAATGAAACATGAAAGGAGCATGAAAGTTCATGAAAACTTATGAAATGCAATTGATGCATAACATGGCAAATGGATGATGAAATGATCAAACATGATGTCAATATGTCCTAAGATGTCTTATATGTCACGTGGAATCACAAAATGTCATGGCAAGTTATGTATGCAAGCTTATGAAGGATGAATGCAAATGAAGGCAGAGATTAGGGTTTATGTACAAGATGCAATGCAAAATTCAAAATCAGAAGCAAATGACAAGATAAAAAATTGAAAATGGGATCAAAGGTACCCTAAACCCATATGATATCACACCTCAAAGGAGGAGACCTAACTCTTAACTCTAAGGAAGTTATGATTTTCCTAAATTTGCTAGGGTTTTAAGGGACCTCACAAGGAAAAATGCAAAACAAATCAAAAATGAAAGATAAATTCATTCCAATTTTATCCTAGAAACTACATGATATGTGGGATGCAATGCAAAAAGAATCACTATCAAACCCTTCATGGTTAGGCAGAAAAGATTTTTCTAAGTTAGGGTCAAAAATATTGATTTTTAAGAACCCTAAATCCAAATAAAATGTCAAAATGGATCAAGAACCAAAAAGAAATTTGTATGAATGGTTTAATAATGTCTCTAAATGTGTCAAGATGCAATGTGATTTTTTTGGTGATTTTTAGAAACTTAAATGGTATTTTAATTAATTAATTTCCATTAATTAATTAAAATAAACATTTAAATATTTTAAAAATGATTTTTTAATGCAAAAAATTAAAATAAAAATATTTTTGGGTGAAGAAAATTATTTGGGTGCAAAATGCAGAAGAAAATATTTTTTGGGATTTTCTAGCTATTTTTAATAAATGTTGCAAAATAAAATGAGAAAAATGCAATAAAAATTAAAATAAACAGAAGTATGCGTATCCAAGGGCTGTCATTGATTCTGGGGAAATCCTAGTTGACTACACGCGCTATCTGATGGCCTGAATTCAAATCTCACTAATTTCAATTAATTAAATATTTAATCCATAATTAAAGTTAATGAATTAATCCTGGGCGTCCATCACACGCGGGAAAGCAAAATCTAAGGGTCCATGTTCAAACACTGCCCTAACCCTAATTAGAACATTAATGACTTTCAGGCCACCGGAGAAGAGCTCCAGTCATCTTGTCTGGCAGCCTTCTCCCCTGAAAATCCCCAACTCTCACCCTAGGTTATTTCTGGAGCTCTAAAGCTCCAAATCAAACCCTCTCACTCTCCTAAGCTCAAATCCACCCCTAAAACAAATTTCTAATTGCTCAATCCTAAGATTCGAAGAAAAGATTAAAAATGGCAAAAATTTCAGAGGTTCAGTAAATACTCATTTCTCCACCATTTTCAAAAATACAAAGTTCAGAATGATCAGTGAAGCATGCTCTTTCTGATTGGAACATAAAATAAGAGTTCTGGAAAACTGATTTCAGATGACTACCTGAGATTGAGCTTTCCAAACTTGAGCTTTCTGGCCACTTCCTTTGTGCAAAAAGCTTCCTTTGAACCTCTTGAGGCTAATGGAATGCTTCAGAAGCTTTGAGAGTGGCTGGTTTGTGTTGTAGCAACTGAACTGGCCAAGAATCGTGTTTTGTGTAAGGGGTGTTCTTGGGGGGTTTAAGGGTTGCTTTGTGGTCAGTGAGTGATTTTGAGATCAATGGTGAAATTGGTTTGAAGATTGAGTGGGTGAGCTGAGAGATTCGAAGGGTTTTGCAAGTTGGAGAGTTTTGTGGAATGCTGAGTTGTGGGAGAGCTCAGGCTTGTGTGTGTTATGAAAATGAACCCTTGGAGCATGCTTGTAAGGTCTGGATTGGGCAGAGAGTGGGTGGTGGACTGTTGTGATTGGTATGGGTGTTTTTGCCAAAAAGTCAAAAGTGTTGTACTTGAGGTATGGGAAATGGTGTAGCTGGCTCATTGGCTTGTCCATGCGCGGCATGGATCAAGGATGTCCATAGAATCAGTCTTGAGGCAATGCAGCAAGTGGATGGAAGTTTATGTGGTGTTTTGCAAATTCATGAAGCTTTGGCCCTTTTGTAATTTCTTGATGTTCAAGGCATGAAACTTGAGATTTCTTTGGGAAATTCTGAATTATAGGTCATGTATGATGTTTGTGTAATGGTTAGAAGTCAATTAGAGGTCACAAATTGGTTTGACATGAGTTTTTGCAAGTTTCCTTCTTTGGTACATAAGTGAAATTTTGTGATTTTTCCCAACTTTGCAAGGCCATAACTTGAGTTCTATGATGAATTAGATCAAGTTCTTGTACTTTTTGAAAAGGGGATGACCCAATCTACAACTTTCATGACCAAGAATTTTTCATTTGAAGCATTTTTGAATCAAAAAGAGAAGGTTGAAAAACTTTCCCAAAATGGCAAGTTTGCGTTACAAGTTACTTTCCCAAAATGGCAACTTTGCAAATGGCTTGAAATTCCTCAATTTTGTGAACTTCTAACTTCTTCTAAGATCAAATAAAGATCATATACACCTAAAATTATGGAGAAGACCCTTTGGTTGGATGATTGGGGGCCTCAGATGCCCTGATTTTGCACTGACTTGTTCAAGAAGTCATCTATTGATCAGATGCCTTCCCCATTGAATTTCTTCATGAGAATTGGTGTGCATGATCCTCATATCATATAGAGACCAATAGAAACAAGAATGACCAAAAAAATTGGAGTTATGGCCTCTGAAACCAAAACCCTAATTTCAGGTCATCTGTGCAGTTAAACCTGGCTCTGCTTCCATGCCTTTCTCAGTTCTTGTGATTTTTGACTTCCTTGTTCTTGGGAGGATATAACATGATGCTTGAACATACATGGACCCTCTTGAGATGATTGGAGACCCTTGGGGTGGCTTAGATAGCTCAGGGATGGCTCAGATCACAAACCCTAGATGCAGATGACTTTGAACCAATGCAGTGTAGCAAAAATGCAATATGAGATGACATGATTGAACTTATGCAAATGAAAAGAAACACAATCCATGGTGAAACGAGTGAGGGCAAATTTGGGGTGTTTACAGCTTCCCCTATTCAAACATGAGTTAGCTGTGTAAGATGTAAGCGCCTGGCTTAACAGGCAAACAAGATAACTTGTGGTTGAATACCAAAGACAGTCCAAAATTTGCACTCACTGAATGAAGAAGAAAAGGGATATAGATTGTAAAAGAAAATAAAGTATGATTATAAAGTGCGGGCGACGGAGGACGACCGTCGAGCAGAGAATGACTGCTGGGGATAAAGCAATGACGGGTACGGCCGACATGCTGGGGAAATAAAGAGATCATGACGGGGACGACCATCAGGTAAAGGAACAAGACTCTCTGGGGATTAAAGGTAAAGTCAATGATGGGGACGACCATCAGGTTCAAAGCATAAATGAAATAAATGATGAGGAACAGTCATCAAAGGTGAAGGACGATCACCTAGCAGGGGACGGCTGCTCTGTTGGGGATAAGATGAGGGACGGTCATCAGAGGTGAAGGACGATCACCTGACAAGGTACGGTTGCCAAAAGTATCACGACATAGGACGAATGTCGGATAAAAAAGGGTCGACGATGGGGACGACCATCGGACAAGCATGATGAAGGACGATCATCAAGAGGTGAAGGACGATCACCTAACAGGGTACAGCTGCTCTCGGGGTTTATCATGACATAGGACGAATGTCAGATAACAAGATCAACGATGGGGAACGACCATCGGATAAAATGATGAAGGACGATCATCAAAAGGTGAAGGACAATCACCTAGCAGGGGACGGCTGCTAAAATATCACGACATAGGACGAATGTCAGATACGGAAGAGTTTCAATAATGGAGACTCCGCTGGGGATGATGAAGGACGATCATCAAAAGGTGAAGGACGATCACCTGGCAGGGTACGGCTGCCGGAAGTATCATGACATAGGACGAATGTCAGATAGAAAGAAAATAAATTAATGGGATTTGTTGGGGACTCTTCTGGGGAATAGTAGACACAGACGAGTGTCTAAATTCAAGAAAAAGGTATAAGTGTTTGACACTGTATATAGATTAAAGATGCGGACGAGCATCCTTAGGACCCTGATACGGACGAGTATCGGTAGAAACAAACGCTGACGCATGTTCAGAGATGATGATACAGACGAGTATCAACTGGTTAACAAAGAACACGGACGAGTGTTGAATCTGAGAAGAGATAAGTGGTGTATACAAGATACGGACGAGTATCTGTATGAGTAAAAAGTATGAGTGAGACACAGACGAGTGTTCAACTTGCTGGGGAGAATATGATACAGACGAGTATCATAAGAGAAAGTGTATAAGTTATGAGCCTATAAATGTAAGAGATATTCTGACGCTCTGTGGGGATAAGATGACACGGACGGGTGTCGAAAGAAGTGTATTATAAACAAGTGTTTGGTTTACAATAAGTGTTTAGGCAACCATGCTGGGGAAAGGTGACACATACGAGTGTCGAAGGAGTCTATATAGATGTATCTGTCTGTAGAGAACGTTCAGGCGACTTTACTGGGGAATAATGACACAGACGAGTGCCAAAGGAGCATGTATCTGTATCTTGAGAGTGCAAAGGGGATGCCTTGGCCTTCTGCTGTGATAGTGGGTCTTTGTATATATATGTATTGCTGATGGAATGTTGGTATATACAGGTGTTTGACTCAAAACATGACTTATGTTCATGCAATATGTTTGATTTTTACCGTAATGCTCCGTATTAGACGGAATGCTACGCTCTGAGGGGAAATATGATGTGAATGTTATGATTATGCAAAAGATACTGATCCGGGATTCGGATCCCGCTGCTGTAAAGATCTCTGGCTGATCTGCTTTAAAGTGGTACCCCAGCTGGGCATGGGATCATTGGTAGATCTAACATATATGATTCTTCTTGGGGAAATAGGTCACTGATAGACCCATCTTGGTAATGAGGAGCCCAACTGGGGTCTGTGGAAGCTTCCGTCACTTTGTTGTGAGATCTTCAGACATTGCTCTTCTGGATAGAGGTTGAAACTTTGTGGGGAGATGGTTCCCTGTCTAACACTTGGCTGGGGTGGAGTGATCACTGAACGATCTTCCTAGATATTTCTGTGGGGATCCTGCTGAGGGTGATGAAATTAGCTGGGGAAATGAGCCCCTTCTGATGTTGCTCTGATGGGGAGGAGCTTTCATGCCCCCCATGTTGTGCTTTGAATACCTGCAATCTTGTTATGATAAAGAAACGTACAAGTACCCCGAGGTATCCCTTACTGGATTCCATCATAGGAGTTTAGACACTCCCGGGAGTAAGTAATATATATTTCCTGCAAGCACGTGATTAGAAAGGCGCTTATGTTTTTATGCAATCAATATTTTAAGGACATCAGACATTTTTGCAAATGAAAGTAAAATGTACGAGACTAAGTGTGACTGAAAATCTGATTGTATTAATTCGCGTGCCCTGAATTGGCAAGTACAGTCAAAGAAACAGATCCCCTGAAATGAGGAGATTGTTACAAAATTGAGACACAAAAAGGGTGCTGGCAATGTTGATGACGCTTCAGTGCTTCCCTTTTGCTATGACTTGTATGACATTGGCGTTCTTCTCATCTTGCTTTTGAAGAAGTTTGTCTCTGACCGATGCTTTAACCCTTCGAAACTCGCCATGTTGTAAGTGATACAGACGAATTCAGAATGCAGTTGTTCGCTTATTCCTTGATTTTGCGTGGATCGCCCTTTCGGGTTTTCAATCCACCGGGATACCCATTTTTTCCTGAGTTGTCCAATGTGGCTTTTTAACTCAGCGGGTGTACATTTTTTTATTTATTTTCCCTTATTTTTTCCCGAGTCTTTTATTCTGTTTTTGACTCGCCGGGATGCCCTATTTTTGCCTGGACTTACATTCTGTTTTTATGTCCAGCGGGTCATTTTATGCGAAGTATTTTTTAACTGCATCTGAATTCACAGGGGACAGGAAGTCTTCACCATCCATAGTACTGAGCATCAGTGCTCCACCAGAGAAGGCTTTCTTTACTATGAATGGACCATCGTAATTCGGAGTCCACTTGCCCCTGTGGTATGTATGAGGAGGAAGAAGTATTTTCAGCACAAGATCTCCTGCTTGGTATTCCCGAAGCCTGACTTTTTGATCGAAGGCTTTCTTCATTCTTTTCTGGTACAGCTGCCCATGGCAGATTGCAGCTAATCTTTTCTCTTCAATCAGATTCAGTTGTTCGTATCAGGATCGGACCCATTCTGCTTCGTTCAGTTTAACATCCATTAGTACCCGCAAGGAGGGTAATTCAACTTCAACAGGTAGGACTGCCTCCATACCATACACAAGCTGATACGGTGTTGCCCCAGTGGATGTTCTGATTGATGTACGGTACCCATGCAGGGCAAATGGTAGCATTTCATGCCAGTCTTTGTAGGTGACCACCATCTTCTGCACAATCTTCTTGATATTCTTGTTAGCTGCCTCTACAACACCATTCATCTTTGGCTTGCAAGGAGACGAATTGTGGTGTTGGATCTTGAAGTCCCGGCATAGTTCTGCCATCATTTTATTGTTCAAGTTGGAACCATTATCAGTAATGATTCGCTCGGGCACTCCATACCGACAGATGATATCTCTCTTCAGGAATCGGGCTACCACTTGCCTGGTGACATTTGCATAGGAAGCCGCTTCAACCCATTTGGTAAAATAGTCAATGGCAACCAGGATGAATCTGTGGCCATTCGAAGCAGTCGGTTCGATCTTGCCAATCATATCAATGCCCCACATGGCAAAGGGCCAGGGTGAAGACATCACATTCAAAGGATTTGGAGGCACATGCACTTTATCTGCAAAAATCTGGCATTTATGGCATTTCCTGGCATAACAACAAAAGTCTGCATCCATTGTGATCCAATAATAGCCTGATATTAACAACTTTTTAGCCATTGCATGCCCTCCAGCATGGGTACCAAAAGATCCTTCATGCACCTCGTGCATCAACAAGTCTGCTTGTGCCCTATCAACACATCTGAGAAGTACCATATCAAAGTTTCTCTTGTACAAGGAACCATCAGCATGCAGGAAGAAACTACCAGCCAGCCTTCTTAATGTCTTCTTATCATTAGATGATGCCCCAGGTGGGTATGTTTGATCCTCCAAGAAGCATTTGATGTCATAGAACCAAGGCTTATCATCTTTAGCAAGATCTGCGGAGAATACATATGCTGGTCTGTCAAGTCTGGATACTGAAATCCGAGGCACAAAGTTGGCAGCTTGAACTTTGATCATGGATGAAATGGTAGCCAGAGCATCTGCAAACTGATTTTCATCTCGAGGGATATACTTAAGCTTGACTGTTGTGAAGAAAGTCAGTAACCTCCTTGTATAATCCTGGTAAGGTATCAGATGCTCCTGGTGAGTGTACCATTTGCCGTTGGTTTGATTGATTACCAGAGTTGAATCTCTGAATACAGTCAAAGTCTTGATCCTGAGGTCAATGGCTTCCTCAAGACCCATTATACAAGCTTCGTATTCACCTTCGTTGTTAGTGCAGTTAAAGGTGAGTTTTGCCGAGAAAGGCATGTGAACTCCCTTAGGTGTAATGAGTACTGCACCAACTCCACGACCATTCATATTAACAGCCCCATCAAACATCATAGTCCATTCTTCTTCCGGGTCAGGCCCTTCAGTGTGAATAGGCTCTTCATGATCTTTTGCTTTTATGAACATGATGTCTTCATCGGGGAAGTCAAATCTCATAGGCTGGTAATCATCAATGGGTTGCTCAGCAAGATAATCAGACAATACACTGCCTTTGATGGCTTTCTGAGATGTGTACTGAATGTCATATTCTGTGAGAATCATTTGCCATCTTGCAACCCGTCCGGTAAGTGCTGGCTTCTCAAATATATACTTGACTGGGTCCATCTTGGAGATCAATAAGGTAGTGTGGGTCAACATATACTGCCTTAGTCAGCGAGCAGCCCACGCTAAAGCACAGCAAGTTTTCTCGAGCAGTGAATAACGTTGTTCACAGTCGGTAAACTTTTTGCTTAGGTAGTAAATTGCATACTCTTTTCGACCAGACTCGTCATGCTGGCCCAGCACACACCCCATTGACTCTTCTAATACTGTCAAGTACATTATTAGAGGTTTTCCTTCAACTGGAGGCATAAGGATCGGAGGCTCTTGTAAGTATTCCTTAATTTTGTCAAAAGCCCTCTGGCAGTCTTCATTCCACCTGACTGTTTGTTCTTTCCTTAACAACTTGAACAAGGGCTCACAGGTTGCTGTAAGGTGAGATATGAACCGTGAAATGTAGTTCAATCTACCTAGAAACCCCCGAACTTCTTTTTCAGTCTTCGGTGCAGGCATTTCTTGAATGGCTTTGACTTTATCAGGGTCAACTTCAATCCCTTTCTCACTTACGATAAATCCCAGCAGCTTACCAGATCGCACCCCAAATGTGCATTTGTTGGGGTTTAACTTCAATTGGTACTTCCTCAGACGCTTGAATAACTTCAACAGATTCACCAGGTGGTCTTCTTCTGTGATGGACTTGGCAATCGTGTCATCCACATAACATTCAATTTCTTTGTGGATCATGTCATGGAATAATGTTACCATAGCCCGTTGATAAGTAGCACCAGCATTCTTCAGTCCAAATGGCATCACCTTATAACAGAATGTGCTCCAGGGTGTGATGAAAGTTGTCTTCTCCATGTCTTCAGGTGACATTTTGATCTGATTATATCCTGAAAATCCATCCATGAAGGAGAACACCGAGAACTGAGCCATATTGTCGACCAATACATCAATGTGAGGTAATGGGAAGTCATCTTTCGGGATGGCTCTATTCAGATCCCGGTAATCCACGCACATCCTCACTTTTCCATCCTTCTTAGGCACAGGTACAATGTTAGCGACCCACGGCGGGTAACTAGTTACAGCAAGGAAACCGGTGTCCCACTGCTTTTGTACCTCTTCTTTTATCTTCATAGCCATATCCGGACGAGTACGGCGCAGTTTCTATTTTACTGGCGGACAGTCTTCTTTCAGAGGCAGCTTGTGCATAACAATGTCGGTGTCCAACCCTGGCATATCCTGATAAGACCAAGCAAAAACATCCACATACTCCCGAAGCATGTCAATAAGTTGCTCTTTTACTGAATCTTGCAGACAGGCCCCGATCTTAACTTCTTTCAAGTCTTCTTATGTACCAAGATTAACCGTCTCAACCTCCTCCTGATGAGGAGTGATAACCTTCTCCTCTTGTCTCAACAACCTGGCTAGCTCTTCAGGTAGCTCATAATCTTCTTAAACCCCTTCATCGGCTTGATTAATCGGATTGTCAAAGTCATACAAAGTCATAACGGTGTTGTTGTCGGTGCAGTCTGGAGGGCACTCTCTACAAGGGTTTAGATTTGTTCATTTTAGTGATCAGTTTTATCTTGTTTAGAAAAAGTGAAAATGAAGTTGTTATTTTGAAAAACATTGCCATTTTATTTTTGTACAAAAAATGAAAAATGAAAAACAGTGAGCGGAAAAGAAAAGACTCATTTGCAAAAGATGTCCTGATATTCATTAATTGATCGTTTGCACAAAATACAAGATGGCCCGATTACAAAATGAGCCCTGGCATCTTGGGCAAGATGTAGGACTTGATGCATGCTTTAAAGACAGGAAATAATAATTACTCTGTAGGAGTAACTCTTATAATTTCCTGGGAAGACCAGTTTGAGACATGGTTCCCCGGGATCCTTGGACGTATCCAGCTTTCCAGGTTGCGCTCGTCTTTTGACTCATCTTCCAAACTATTCACAGCATCTGGGGTGAGCATCCCCCCGCTGACAAACTTGGGCTCCGTTGCAGCCTCTGGTTGATCTTGTCGAGTTGGTCTGTAACCCAACCTGAATCGGTCTTCTTTCTTTTCAACTGGAAGCAGCTTGCCCCAGCCTTGAGCGGTACCCTCCTCAACAACCTTTCGGGCTTGTTGATATGATGTGATGGAAGTCCTAGACACAGCAGATGCTTCATTGATGTTCAATGCCTCAAACCCTTGACTCATGGTCTCATGGATCTCCCCATCCATTTCAATGTATTTGAAAGTAGCCAGCTGGCTAACAAAGATATCCTCTTCCCCACAAATGGTAATGACTTGGCCCTCCCACTCAAATTTTAACTTCTGGTGAAGGGTTGACGTCACGGCGCCAGCGGCGTGTATCCATGGTCTACCCAATAGACAGCTGTAGGCAGGTTGTATATCCATCACAAAGAAGGTCGTTTTGAAAACCTGTGGGGCAATCATTATTGGCAACTCTATCTCTCCCAGCACTGATCTTTTAGAACCGTCAAAGGCTCTCACTACCAAGTTGCTTGGGCGTAGTGCCAATCCATCATTCTCCAGCTTCACAAGGGCTTTCTTGGGTAGGACATTGAGTGATGACCCTGTGTTTACCAATACGTGA
This sequence comes from Lathyrus aphaca, assembly GCA_963966055.1. Taxonomy (NCBI): domain Eukaryota; kingdom Viridiplantae; phylum Streptophyta; class Magnoliopsida; order Fabales; family Fabaceae; genus Lathyrus; species Lathyrus aphaca. Next base: position 50,952,983 of record OZ014520.1, read on the forward strand.
GAAAGAACTGCACCTTTACACTCCAAGGTAATTTGCAAAGTCTTGTTGTGATTGTGACCTTCCGTTGTCAAATCAACGTTGGTAAATCCTAGTCCATGACTAGCATTGACATTTCCAACCACAGCCTCTAACTGATTGACAGTAATCTCCTCCGGCATATAAGCTGCGTGCATGACCTTTAATAGTGCGTTTCGATGAGCCTCGGAGTACATTAGCAATGATAGTGTGGAGATTTTGGAAGGTGTCTGGTGAAGCTGGTCCACCATCTTATAATCACTCTTTTTGATTATCCGCATGAATTCATCAACCTCTTGATCAAAAGGAGTCTTCAAAGTTTCTTTAGCAACTGGTTCTTCTTGCACCACACTCTTCCCTTTTGCCTTAGCAGCAGCTTCTGCTTCAGCAATGGGTCTTGGTATTTGCGAGGCAAAGAGACGTCCGCTTCTAGTGAAGCCTCCGCCTCCCCCCACATTGTCTATTTGAGGTGAAGAAGTTGATGACTCTAAAGTGATTTTCTGCCCCTCGCAGTATAGATCTGAGTCATAATGCCAATGGATGGCATTATTGCTTTCGTAAGGAACTGGCCCAGGCACTGTGATAGTGACCGGACTGATAGCAGCTGCAGAGGGGACCACAATGGTGTGTGGATCATAATATATGGTAACCGGAGCTCTGACAGGAGTAGCATTTTGTTGTGAGTTGTTGGAAGGAACATTTGCAGGATCGTAGTATATCATAACTGTTGAGACGCTTTCATTAACTGTTGCTGATGTTGTAGATGGTACTGTTGACTGTACGGGTGTTGAAGTTGTAGCAGGAACTGATGGAGTAATGGGTGTTGTCGTTGTAGAAGGAATTGTGACTGAACTTGTATCCGTTGAAGTGATTGATTGAGTATTTGTTGGAGTTGTAGCAGAATCCGTTGGAATAATGGTTGTTGGCGTTGTAGGAGTATCCATGATTATTGATGAAGGAACTGTTGGAGTTGTAGTCGCTGTTGTCGTAATCTGAAGAATGCCATCTCTAATGAGGCCATCTATGTCGTTTCTCAGTCTCTCACATCCATTAACGGCAATATTGCAATATCCACAGCCGACCTCACATCCGGGGAACACTTGGCATTCTAACAGCTGAGCTTTGATTCCAACCAAGGGTGTTCGGATTTGTGCAACACTGCTGATTAATGTGGATGGTTTGCCCTCCTCAATAGCATTAATCCTAGGCCCGTTGTGACTAGGCATTGGATTTCTTGTAACGTTCGGAGGAGGCGCAAAATTGAGAGCTTTTGAGTCCACCAGATCCTGGACTTTCATCTGTAGGGCCCTGCACTTTTCAGTATTATGCCCCGGTGCGTTTGAGTGGAATGCACACCTGGCATTTACATCATAGTTCTTTGGCATATTGAGAGGATCCGGAGGTGCCAACGTCCTTAACTCAACTAGGTTGAGCTTTAGGAGTTGTGGCAAGAGTGCAACATACGGCATTGGGATTGGGTTAATTACCCTGTTTGCTTGTGATGGCCTTTGTTGGAAGGGACGCTGCTGTTGGTTGCCATTGTTGTTGTTGTACGACCTTTGTTGCGGATAATGAGCTTGTTGTTGATACTGTGGTTGTTGTTGTGGAGGATATGATGATTGTTGTGGAATTGGAGCTGGGATGGTAACAGCTGCTACTGACCGGTGAGCATATTGAGGCCTGCCCCTGCTTGCATGAATGGAATTTGTTTCACCTGCCCTCCGGGGCCCTGCAAAAGGTTTTCTAGGATTGCTGGAGGAACTTGCACCACTGTCGGAGATTTTACCCATCTTCAATAGACTTTCAATTCTCTCACCAACTATGACCACATCAACAAAACTGGTAGAGGAGAAAACAGCCAGTCTATCAATATAAGTCCCTTGCAATGTGTTCATGAACATGTCATCCATTTCCCTTTCTGACATGGGTGGTTGGACAGCAGCAGCAAGTTGTCTCCACCTCTGAGCATAATCCCGGAAGCTCTCTCTGGAAGACTGAGACATGCCCATTAGAAGAGTTCTATTGGGAGCCATGTCCAGGTTGTACTGATATTGACGGATAAAAGCCTCGGCCAAATCCTTCCAACATCTTATGGTGGCCCTAGACAAATGCGAATACCATTCTCTCGAAGCTCCAGTCAGACCGTCCTCAAAGTAGAACATCCATAACTTTTCATCCATGGTATAAGCTTCGAGCCTTCCCAAGAAAGACTGCAGATGAGTGTGAGGACAGGAGGTAACATTGTACTTTTCAAAGCATGGGGGTTTGAATTTGTGGGGAATTCTCACCCCATCCACTAGTCCCATATCCATCACATCGAAGGCCAAAGAATTCTGAGATTCCAAAGATCTTAACTTTTCAGCAATCTCGTCCAATCTTCTGTCATATATCTCATCTCCAGCCCCAATGACAGTAAACTGTTCTCCCTGGGGATCCTCCTGCAGGATTTGGCCCCCAGCAGCATTACCTTGACCATTCCTCGGGATGTTAACTTCTGGATTCAGATGAGGTCCATACTCTGGTGGGTTAATACGAGGTTGCCCCCGTTCATTGTTGCTAGTTCCTCCTGTTCCAAGATGAGGCTCCTTAGGAGTTTGTCTTTCCACCAGCTCTCTTAATCTTTCTTGACTCTGGGCTAATCCAGTCATCACGGCCATGAACTGAGACATCTGATTTCTCATCTCCACTCTCTCATTGGCCATCTGATTTCTGACCTCAGTCAGATCCTGCTGTACTTGTTCCATTTGAATGCCGGGAAGGTTGTTACGAGTCGGGTACCGGTGCGTGCGTTTGACAGGGCATACTCGGCGACGAGCAATGTTTCCTGAGATCACAACAAAGTTAGAAACAATAATAAACAAAAACCTACAAAACAGAGAAAAATGTTAGTATGCAATGCAGTATGCTTATTTGTTTTCCAAGGTATCCGGTTTGGTTCTTGGTTTTGACCTTACCAGACCTCGAGGAAGATGCTTGATGTTGTTGAGAGAAAGCCCGAATGAAAACAAACTAGAATATATTACAAATGATTAAACATACATAGTCTGTTTTTACAATACATGCCCCTAGAGGATCAAAAAATACAACAAAAGAAAAAGTACATCAAATGGAAACAAACAACAAGCAAAGAATCAGACATCCAGTCCAAACTCATCTTCTCTGACCTCCCTCAGGAGTGCCTCAGTCACTGGACCAGCTGGGTGCTCAGTAATGGTCCTAATGAGGAGGTTCCTGGTAGCAATGGCAGTAGTCAGCTTCTTATGCCTGTCCTGGTCTTTTGATCTCTTCAATCCTGCTCTGAGCTTCAATTCTGATGTCTCCTTCTGAGCTGCCAACAAAGCTTCCTGCTGCTTCTTTTCATTGGCCTCCAATTGTTCAATCTTGGCTTGAGTCTTCTGGTCTTCTTGTTTACGGGCTTCAGTGATCCTGACCCACCTAGCCTGACTCTTTTGCAGATAGTGATCAGCCCTAGCTTTCTGAATCTTGGCCTCCTTACAGGCATTCTTCAATATCGTTTCCCCAGCCCTTGCTTTCCTTATGTAGTCTTCTGTCTTTTCAATTTTGGCAAGATGCTCCACCCTGAGCTTTTCCAATCTCTCAATGTCCAGACGACCATCACTCATTTCCCAAAGAGTCTTCTTCAAGGCTTGAGATAACTGCTCATTCCTTTCCTTCAACTTTTCAAATTCCTCCAGGCTAACTGTTGCTGCAGGTGTACTGTGGATGGTCCAGGTATGTCTTCCAAGGTGAAAGGCATTCTGGTAATCTGAGCTCTAGTACGGGACCAATCTATATACTGAGCTGAAGCAACATTATTACATCTTCCAAGAATAGCTACCCCTTTTGTCTGGATGTTATCCCAAGCCCAGGATGCTTGTCTGACAACAGCTAAATTAGGTTGTACTTCACAGTATAGGGTCTCAGCTAAATCATGTCCTCTGGGAGGGTGAACCAAGGCATACCCTAGTTGTCTCTTAAACAGTAAAGGATTGTAGTTGATGCAACCCTTCACTCCTATCAGAGGCACATTTGGGTATTGTCCACAGCTGGTGATAATGTCCTTGCCTTTGGTGCTCTGGGTGCACCATCTGATATCATCTGAAGTCAAGGCAATGAACCTCTTGGCCCAATTCTTCTGCTGATGGGGATTCAAGAAAGTATCTGACTTAGGCAGGTGTCTGAGCATCCAGGTGTAAAACAAAGGAGCACAACATCTTACCAACTTCCCCCTTTGTTTCTCATTCCTCTGATGAATGGAGTAGTAAAAATATCCTAGCAATGTAGGCACTGGGTTCTTCAGAAGAAACAAATGGATGGCATTCTTACTGACAAATTTGGGCTCATCTGCAAACAATATTGCCCCATATATACTGAGGGCTAATAGTGCACAGACTGCTCTCCACTCTCCTAATGAAGCCTTCAGGATGGCCTGAGAAATCAAGAAGTCCAAATGCAAACCAGGAATCCCAGCCTTTGTTGTCATACTTTGCTCAATAAGGGCAGGCTCCAAGTACAGTGCCCTTGCTATCTCTTCATTTCTGGGAGCAGTCATCTCTGGGTTGAAGGGGATCCCACCTCTGATAGGTACTCCAATCAATAAAGAAAACTCATCCAGCAGAGGCCCTAACTGAAATTCTGGAAAGGTGAAGCATCTCAGTGGTGGGTCATAAAACTGCAAGCATGTGTGGATCATGCTCCTCTGATAAGGGTCAAGGTCCATAACCATGTCCAGGATACCTCCATAGTGCTCTCTAAATAGTGGGATGTGGTCAGGTTGTTGTACCCCAAAATTTGCCCTCCACAAGACAATACATTGTGTCCCAAGAGGTTCACAAGGTTCACAATGTTCACAAGACATCTCATGAGGTTCACAAGTTTCACAAAGTTCACAATTAGTCAGAAAGTTTGACAATTCCCTCAGACAATGCATCCTCCTAAACAATGCATCTTAAACTAGGATTTTGACTTTCATCAGGCTAAATTGACTTCCAAGGCTTCAAGTGAGCTTCATAGTATCCTATATATGTTCAAGAATCCCCATGTCAAGTTTCAAGACTTTCCCAAAAGATTTGCTCAGTCAGATGATCAGATAGGTTAAAATTAGTCAAGGCAGTTAAAAAGTCAAACTGAGGTCAACTGTGGTCAAACCAAAGTCAAACTTCATGATTTTTTGCCAACATCAAGTATATGAATTAAAATTCATCATTTGATCAAGGGTTGATCATGATTCATCAAGGAGATTTCAGATCATCAAGAATCATGAGTTTCTAAATTAGGGTTTTCACAGGAAAAGTCAACTGAACTTTGACCAACAATAACTTTCACATGCTTCATCAAAATTTTTCCATCCAAATCTCATTTTGAAGGAAATTTAATTCTCTACAACTTTGTGTCTCACAAGTCAAGCCCAAAATACTTCATTTGGAAGGTATGAGCTAAGACATTATAGGTCCTTTTGAAAGTCAACAAAAAGTCAACAACTTCAAAAGAGCATAACTTGAGAATGGTAAAAAATATGGACATGAGACCAAAGAGGTTGGTTAGAGGACTCTTTAAGCTTTCCAAAATGTCCAAGAACACCTTCATAGCATTAAAATTGAAGGATTTTTGCCCTTGCAAAGTTGGGAATATTTTGGGAATTTTATGAAGCAAATAAGGCCTTAAAGTCAATTTTTGCTAAATGAGCCCACCTAATTGCCATTCAAACTTTACAAACCCATCAAGCACGACCCAACCCAATCATTTTCTGATTTTTTATTTTTTATTTCATATTTATTTGAATTTTATTCATTAAAATACAATTTAAATTGAAATAAAATATAAAAATCATATATTTGAAAAGGATTTGGTTTCTAGAAAGTCTTAAGACTTATTTAGACTTGATTGATACAAAAATAATGGAGATCATAGCAAAATAGCAAGTCTAGATCAAGAATATTCAAAATTTAAGATCACATCTTTTTCAATCTTAAAAGGTCCAAAAATCCAAAGTGTTGGTTGGTTTCTTAACCTAATTTCGTTATATAGTATATATACAACATGAAGACAAGCCAAACACACGAATTCACAGCCTCAAAAACCATATTCAAACTTCACAAAATTCTTCAAAAAAAATCAAATTCGGATTCACTCTTGCAGGGCACTAAAAGGTATTTTAAGAACATGGAGAGGGTCCTTGGACATCACTAAACCTATCCCAATCCCCCAAAAGCATCATAATCGTGTTCATATGCATCAATCGAATCCACTTTGCTCTTGATTTTTTTTGTTTTAGATTTCTTATATCTAAGCATTATTAATGAATTTTGATGGCATTTTCTGGTTTGTGATGAGCTTTAGGTTATATCTGGGCTAATCGATTGAAGTTTTGATGCCTAGGATGAATTCCACCATTATTAGGGTTTCGGACCTCATTTAGGGTTTTATCATTTGGCCCATATAAATGAGTTCTAAGGACATGGATAAGTTGTATATGACATCAGGAATTCACTAGCACTGTTAATTTCACGAAATTGTATTGTTTGGTTAGAGTTTGACATTCGCAGGTTTTCCTGCGAACAAAAAATTGCAGGAAAGTTCGTGGTAGAATTCGCAGCAAATTACGCACGTTCAAAGGTAGAAGAAGGTCCCAGGCGCGCGAAAATATAATTTGAAAAATTGAACTTATTTTATTATGAATTTGTTCTCGTTATATTTCAAAAACGAGCGCGTAGCTCAGCTGGTTTTGGACATATGCATTTGAGGCCGATGACCAGGGTTCGATCCCTTGGTCGTTCATTTTTTGTTTAAAATTCATTTGTTTAACAGGGTTATTATATTATTGTTGTTATTCATCCTATAGTCACGCTGCATATGCAGCCCAGTTGGTGGAACGCTGGTGGTGGATGCTGGGAGACCTGGGTTCGACCCCAGGCTCCAGCAGGTAAGTTTTGTTCATTGTTTTTTTTTATTTTTATTATTTCACTAATTGTTTTATATTTTAATATATGTAATTAATTGTATTAATATTATTTAAATATAATTAACATTGTTAACATTATTCAAATTCTTTCTTTAACAAATAAAAAACCAATAATTTTCTTTATTTCACAATTTATGTTTTTTTAAAATATTTGTAAATAAATTATTTAATATTTTAAATATATAAACCCTAGTTTATTTTCTAAAAAATTCTAACCCTAATTTCTAAAAACCCTAATTTTTTTAAAACCCTAATTTATTACCTTAATTATTTTGTTTAAATATTAAACTTAATAATTTTTTCTAATGTATATAATTAACTAATTAATCATGCTTTATTTTGTAAATAAATTAGTATATGGTTTATTATTTTATTTTTTATTTCAAAAATTCTTAAAAAATGTTTATTTAATTTTAAAATATTTAATTAACTTGTATATATTTTATATTTTGTGCTAACCTTTTTTCTTATAATTATTTTATCACTAACCTTTTCTTCTTAATTATTTTTATCACTAACCTTTTATTTAATTGTTATTTTATATAGTTATTATTTAATTTGTTTTTATTATAATGTAACTGCAAAAGCTTTGTAATAGTCGTAGTTTATGATTGCTTTATGTTTTATAAATATTATTGCCTTGGTTAGTAATTATAGGGAGTGATAACCTATTTGCTTTAAAATTAATTTAGATCACTAATCATAAGATAAATATTTGAACCTATACACGCACACACGTAAGTCGATCTTTGATCGCCATCTCACTTCTTAAGGTTATCCCTCATGTTGCCTAAATCAAAAGGTCAAGTAAGGTGTCTAAAAAGTAAAGTCCCTTCTCATAAACAAATCATTTAGTCCCTTTAAAGATTATAAGATCAAGTCCCTTCGACGTTGCCTTCGTAAATGATCTTGTCCCTTTCGAATAAAAGATGATAAGTCCCTTCGTATTGCTAAGACACCTTACAGTTGCCTAAACACATATGACCCTTCACACGTCCCTTATAACATCCAAGGTAATGACTACCTATTCCTTAATAATAAGGATAGTCTTACCATTGAAAGAACATTTAAGAACAGTAAAGATTTAACTTAGGGTAGGTTCCTCTTAAGTACTTGCTCACTTTTTATCAAATTACTTCATTACACTTCATATTTTCAAACAATTTTCAAAACAAAGTCTTTATATATATCCATACAAGGATCATTATAAAGTACTTAAGAAAATTTTTAATCACACACTACACTTCTCAAAACAGTTTAAAGTGAGCTAAGTAACTAAGAGCCCATGGATAACCATGGATACAAAGGGTTCTAACACCTTCCCTTTGTATAACCTACCCCCCGAACCCAAAAATCTTTTAAGGTCTTTCCTGTTCTTTTATGCCATTTCCTTTGGATAAAATAAAAGTCGGTGGTGACTCTTGCTATCCGCAACATAACTGAAGTGAGTTCTCCCACCGTGTTACAGAACTGGCGACTCAGCTGGGGATTTAATAAAAGAGGGGTACCCTTAGGAATTAGATCACTTTAAATTGTTTGCCTTGTTTGCTTTATACTTATCTGTTGGGTGCTCTTATGTGTGAAAGATCCTAACCCGGATCTAGTGTACCTTAGGTAAATGGAAATAGACCAAGGAAATTGTACGGCGTATACCGATATGGTTGATCTGGTGGCCATAGTTAGTGTGACTTCTTGGTTGGTGCTTATGTTCCTTAAGTAAAGTTGAGGATAATATGAGGCTGCCATATGTTGTCAATACACTAACTAACTTTTAGAACCCTAGTTATCCCATCTTGGCCTTTAGAAAGTAGTGAGATAACCGAATTTGGTGAAGACTGAAGTTGGTTGATACTCGATGCTACACTCATTGAGATCCTAAACTTGGAGGGTTTTGGTTGGCAAGTAAGTTGCCTACTGAACAACCACCCTTGTGAAGGATCAATGATATTGAGATCCCTTAGAACCTGGTTACTTTATAGGACAGGATGAACCAACTAACTTTAGGGGAGGGTACTTACCTTTAAACCTCATGCAAGCCTTTAAACCTAGGGCTATTGTGTGACTTGTTTGTGTGTGCCACATGTTTGTGATTGAGCATAACATCATAGCATCATCATGCATCATAAGCATAGCATTTTCACTAACCATTTCAAGGACCAAAGGATTTATCTTTGTTCTTTGTTGCAGGTCATGGCTTCTGCTCGTAGGAATACTATCCGGATCAACTTTGTAGGAATACCTTCTAAGCTTAAAGAATTGGTCTCTCAAGTTTCTCAAAACTCCCAGTTCATCAAGAGGCATGGTCACCTACTGGATCTAGTCACCTCAGGGTTCAATGAAGACATAATGAGTGTTTTGTTTCAGTTCTTTGATCCTAAACATCATTGCTTCACATTCCCCGACTATCAGCTGGTTCCTACAATGGAAGAGTTCTCCAAGCTTCTAGGTATACCTGTTCTTGATCAGAAGCCCTTCACAGGCTTAGAGAAAGTGCCTAAACCTGAAGTCATTGCTGCAGCTCCACATCTGAAGAAGTCAGACATTGTCTTAGCAACGAGAAGTGGAGTTAAGGGTATCCTTGCTAAGGTATTGATGGAGAAAGCTCAAGTGTTCCTGAAGGCTATGAGTTATGATGATTTTGAGGAAATCTTAGCCCTATTGATTTATGGCTTAGTATTGTTCCCCAATCCAGACCTGTTCATAGACATACACGCCATCAACATATTTCTGGCTCATAATCCAGTGCCTACATTACTCGGGGACATCTTACATTCTCTTCATACTCGTACTACGAAGGCACGAGGAACTCTGATGTGTTGCATACCTTTGCTAGCTAGGTGGTTTATTTCTCACCTTCCTCGATCAGTGATGAAGAATGAACAAGGGTTCAGGTGGTCTAAAGAGAATCATGTCACTCTCTCATTCAGATATTCATTGGTGCTCTCGATCTATGGAGAATGTTACTATCATTGACCGTTGTGGGGAGTTTCCTAATGTGCCACTCCTTGGCATAAGAGGGGGCATTACCTACAATCCTTCCTTAGCTCTACGTCAGTTTGGTTACGCTCGGAGTGATGGTCCTCATGACATGTTAATTCAGGGTATTGTGTTTGACTACGACAAAGATCTGCAAGGTTATCGTCAAAGGTTTATACGAGCATGGGGTAAAGTGAACAAGGTTGACAACAAGACTCTGGAACCAAAGTACACTATTCCTATGGAAGCTTATCTCAGATGGGTACGATCTCGTGCTCAGACTCTTATGATGCCATATCCTGCCATCTTGCCAGTTATTATGGAGCCTGTTGCTGAAGGAGATACTTCGTATATCATTCTTCATCCAGACATGCCCACTGACATGGAAGATTTACAGAGGTCCTGGATCCAGTTGAAGGGGCAAAGGGATACTTTTGAGACTCATTACAAAGCAAGTCAAGAAAGAATCCTGGAGCTAACAAAACAACTTCACGAGGAGCGGAACCTCAACTCATACCTCAACACAAAGAGGAAACGTCCATGGGAGACTTAAAACCCCATCTTTTGTATTCATTTCATTTTATTGTAAGCCCAAGGGGCAAACAAGTTTATTACTAATAAAAGTTTACTTTTTGGTTGTTTAAACAAATTTAAATCCTGCGGTCCTTGAAAACATTGCATACGCATTTATACACCATATCACTGCATCACATGTTTCTTATATACAGGTATCTTATCTTCTCGCTGTTTATTTCAGCAGAAATGGCTCTTGAACAGACTGTCAAAGATCTCCAGGCACAGAATGCACAATTCCAAGAGCTGGTCCTAAACTTGTCCAAGGGACAGGATGAATTGAAGACACTGCTGGCCAAGAAGACTAGAAAATCAGGAGGTCTTATTAATATGGGAAGAAGGTTCAAGGGTCCTGTTAAGACCAAGGAACAGGTTGAAGATTATGAGTCTGAAGAGTCTGAGAAAGAGGGAGGCAGTCTCCATAATACTATGGGGGATTCTGATTCTGAAGCAAATTATTATCATGATCCTAATGAAGATAAGTTCAAGATGCTGGTGGATAGAATGAATGCTATGAAGTTACAAAAGTCTTTTGGGCTGGATTTTGAAGATCTGAGTTTGATATCTGGAGTGGTTATACCCATTGGTTTCAAGGTCTCTGCTTTTGTAGTATATGATGGTGTTTCATGCCCCAAGCTGCATCTAAGGTCCTATGTCCGGAGGATTCAACCTCATACTGCTGATAAGAAGTTATGGATCCATTTCTTCCAAGAGAGTTTGTCTGGAGCTCAATTGGAATGGTACTATCAACTGGAGAGTGCCAATATTCGTGATTGGAATGATCTTGCTGAGGCCTTCTACAGGCAATACCAATACAATGCTGATTTAGCACCTACTCGCATGCAACTCCAAAGCATGTCTATGGGTGCTAAGGAGAATTTCAAGGAGTATGCCCAGAAGTGGAGAGACTTGGCTGGTAGAGTTCAACCTCCTTTGACTGACAGGGAGCTAGTGGATATGTTTATGAGTACGCTGAACGGTCCTTTCTATATTCATCTCATTGGAAGCTCATCATCTGGCTTCACTGAGCTGATAATGACTGGAGAGCGTGTGGAAAGTGGCATAAGAAGTGGCAAGATACAGGTGGGTGCCTCTTCATCAAGTACTGCAAAGAAGCCCCCTAGTGGGAAGAAGGAGTCAAATGCTGTTTATGGTCAACTTGGTCGTAATAGGAATCACCAATCCGTGGGAGCAGTTCACATCTCCAATCCTACTCCTGCAGCACCAGAGCCACCACAGAGCAATCAGCAGAAGCCTAGAAGATAGTTCACCAAGATCAACATGTCACTGGCCCAAGCCTTGCAACACTTGTTGAAAGGGGAACTCATTACTTTGAAGGACCCTCCTCAGAATCCTAATATTACCTCTCCTCGGTACAATCCTAATGCATGATGTGCCTATCATTCTAATTGTCTGGGACATGACACCAACAACTGATGGATATTGAAAAACAAGATTCAAGATATGATTGATGCTGGAGAGATTGAATTTGACCCTCCTGGGACTCCAAATGTGACTACTGCTCCCATGCCAAATCATGAGAAGACTGTTAATGCCATTGATGAAGTTTCATATATTTCCTCAGTTGCAGATGTGACTACTCCATTATCTGTTATTAAGAAGAAGTTGGTACAAGCTGGGTTATTTCCAGGTTGTAATGAAGATTGTTTTTATTGTGCTTATAAACCTGATAGCTGCTGGAAGTTGAAGGATGGTATTCAACGCCTCATGGACAATTACACCATATTGTTTGAGAGGACACCTTCTGTGGAGAGTATGGTTGAACATCTAACTCAAGGTGCGAAGGTTGAAGATGTGGATATGGTTGATAAAGTGCCAGTGAGGATTACCTCCAAGGGCCCTGTCAAGATCACTCATAAGGGTCCTATCAAGATTACCGTTGAAGGTCCAGTAAAGACTGTTGCTGAAGCTAGAGTGGCTCCTATGATTATTACCACTCCTGGTCCTATTTCGTATACTTCTGGTAAAGCTATACCTTGGCATTACGGTTCCGATGTTTATATCCATGGTGTTAAACAGGAACCCTTAGCTGATACACCTGTTGCTGATGAAAACCTTGATGTTGATAATATTGCTGGATCTAGTAAGATCACAAGAAGTGGAAGAATTTTCTCTCCTCCGGCTACCTCAAAAAATACAGTTACTCCAACTACTACCTCCACTGTTGAGACAAATACTGATGCCCGGGGCAAAGGTCCTGTTATTGAACCTGTGCAAACTGAGACACCAACTGCTGAGAATCTTTCTACGCAGATGGAAGAAGTGCTGAAGATCATTGGCAAGAGTGATTATGATGTTGTTGATCAATTGGGGCATACTCCCTCCAAGATTTCCATGTTATCTCTGTTGCTGTGTTCTGAGGCTCATGCTAAAGCCTTGATTAAGTTCTTGAAGACTGCTCATGTACCAAATGAAATTTCTGTGGATCAATTCGAAAATTGTGTTGCACACCTGACTTATGATAATGGGTTAGGCTTTTCCGATGCTGATTTGACTCCCGCCAAGAGAAATCACAACAGAGCTTTACATATCTCTATTGAATGTAGGGGCACTACCCTGTCACATGTGTTGATAGACAATGGTTCTTCACTGAATGTACTTCCCAAAGAGGTTCTAAACAAGCTTAGTCCTGAAGATGCTGTGTTGAGACCAAGTAATATAGTGGTGAGGGCCTTTGATGGTTCAAGGAGGGTGGTGCATGGAGAAATAGATCTCCCAATCAAAGTAGACTCTCAAGTTTTCAATTCAACTTTCTATGTAATGGATATTCGTCCTGCGTATTCGTGTTTGCTTGGGCACCCCTGGATCCATGGGGCAGGTGTTGTGACCTCCACTCTACATCAGAAGTTGAGATATCCAGTAAAGGGAAAGGTTGTCACTGTTTACGGAGAGGAAGAATATATGATCAGTCATGTGAATACATTTAAGTATGTTGAAGTGGAAGGTGAATATGTTGAGACTCCTTGTCAGACATTTGAAGTAGTTCCCTGGGTTGTTCCTGCTGCTGAAGCTCCTCTTGTTGTTAAAAGGGTTCATGTGGTTACCAGAGTACCTCCTACAATAACCTCTCTCAAAGATGCTAGAGTTGTGGTTGAAGAAGGTGGTTGTACTATTTAGGATCAGCTTCCTGATATTCCTTACAAGTCTGACAAGTTTGGTTTGGGTTTCACTGCAGAGTCCCAGAAGGCTGTTCTTCGTGCTCGTGTTGTTCGTATCACCAATCAAGGGGTCATGAGAGATCAAATCAATGTTGTGGGTGACTATAATGAAGACTACAACCTGGATGACTGGATCTTTCCTACTGTGGGTGATGGGCTCAATAATTGGAAGGCTTAAGACGTTATTCCTATCTCCTTTAGTCAGGAGTAAATACTATTACTGTGTTGTTATTTTTAAGTTTGTAACTTTTGAACAATTGAACTTTTAAGCCTTGTGCCTTACCCGGGGCACAATGGTATGCTTGTTTAGGGATGTCATTTCATTTGCATACTTCATTCAATAAAAATCAATGGACGTTTCGTTTTCGTAAATATTGTGTTCCTTGTCTTTCTTTTATTTTATTCTTCTTTTATCAGCTATGTGTTCTTACACACACCCACATCACTAAAATGCAGATCCTCATCCACCCTGGATCCTGTTGATAACAGTTCTACTATTGCCAATTATAATTTAGAGAATCCGATCTATCAAGCTGAAGATGGAAAGGAGGAAGATTGTGAAGTACATGTAGAGCTTGCTAGGTTGTTATAACAAGAAGAGAAAGCTATACAGCCACATGAAGAGCCAATCGAAGTTGTAAATCTGGGAACTGAAGAAAACAAGAAAGAAGTCAAGATAGGGGCTGAACTAGAGGATGGTGTTAAGAGCAGACTAATTCAGATGTTACATGATTATGTGGAGATCTTTGCTTGGTCCTATGAAGATATGCCAGGGTTGGATACAGAGATTATGGTTCACCGTTTACTGGTAAAAGAAGATTGTCGTCCAAAGAAGCAGAAGGTTCGTCGCGTGCGTCCTGAAATGTCAGAAAAGATTAAAGCAGAGGTGATGAAACAATTTGATGCAGGGTTCTTAGCTGTGACTTCTTATCCTCAATGGGTTTCAAATGTGGTACCGGTACCGAAGAAAGATGGTAAGGTACGTATGTGTGTAGACTACAGGGATTTGAACAAGGCCAGCCCTAAAGATGATTTTCCACTTCCTCATATTGATGTTCTGGTAGACAACACTGCTCAGCATAAGGTATTCTCTTTCATGGATGGTTTCTCTGGTTACAATCAAATCAAGATGGCACCTGAAGATATGGAGAAGACAACATTTGTTACACAGTGGGGCACTTTTTGTTATAAAGTGATGCCCTTTGGTTTGAAGAATGTCGGGGCAACATATCAGCGTGCTATGGTGGCTTTGTTTCACGATATGATTCATCATGAGATAGAGGTATATGTGGATGATATGATAGCCAGGTCCCAGAATGAAGAGCAACACCTTGATCATCTGCATAAGTTGTTTGAGAGGTTGAAGAAATACAAGTTGAGATTGAACCCAAACAAATGTACTTTTGGAGTTAGATATGGTAAACTCCTGGGTTTCATTGTCAGTGGAAAAGGTATTGAAGTGGATCCTGCAAAAGTGAAAGCTATACAAGAGATGCTAGCTCCCCGTACTGAGAAGGAAGTTAGAGGTTTCTTGGGACGACTAAATTACATTGCAAGATTTATTTCCCAATTAACTGCTACCTGTGAGCCAATCTTCAAATTGTTGAAGAAAGATCAGGTAATGGAGTGGAATGATGAGTGTCAGACAGCCTTTGATGAAATCAAGAAATATCTTCTAGAACCTCCCATTTTGATGCCACCAGTTGATGGAAGACCCTTGATTATGTACTTAACAGTATTAGACAACTCAATGGGGTGTGTATTGGGACAACATGACGAGTCTGGTCGAAAAGAGCAGGCAATATACTACCTTAGCAAAAAGTTTACCGACTGTGAAACAAGATACTCACTGCTCGAGAAAACTTGTTGCGCTTTGGCATGGGCTGCTCGCCGACTAAGACAGTATATGTTGACTCATACTACCTTATTGATTTCGAAGATGGATCCAATCAAGTACATATTTGAGAAACCTGCTCTCTCCGGACGAATAGCAAGATGGCAAATGATCTTAACAGAATATGATATACAGTACACTACTCAAAAGGCCATTAAAGGAAGTGTTATAGCTGATCATTTGGCTCATTAAGCAGTGGATGATTATCATTCAATGAGTTTTGAGTTCCCTGATGAAGACATTATGATTATTACCAAAGAACCTGGACAATATGACGAACCTGAACAAGGATCCCGATGGACTATGGTTTTTAATGGAGCTTCTAATGCACTTGGTAATGGTGTTAATGTTGTGATTATTTCCCCTGAAGGTTGTCATACCCCGATTACTGCCAGACTTTGTTTCTATTGTACCAATAACATGGCTGAGTATGAGGCATGTATCCTGGGTATCAAAGCTGCCATTGATATGAAGATTCAATTCCTAGATGTATATGGAGATTCAGCCCTGGTAGTAAGTCAGATCAAAGTAGATTGGGATACCAAGCATGATAATCTCATTCCTTACAGAGAGTATGTTTTGTCTTTGATCCCATATTTTGAAGAGATTACCTTTGGACATATTCCACGAAGAGAAAATCAGTTGGCAGATGCATTAGCCACCATGGCATCTATGTTTGAAATTAGCTGGGATGATGAAGCTCCTAAGATTACTATTGATAAATTTGAAAAGTCTGCATACTGCAATGAGATTGACACTGAAGAAGCAGAAGAGAAGCCTTAGTTCTATGAAGTGAAAAGATATCTTGAAGCTCAGGAGTTCCCTGAAGGGGCATCTGTCAAAGATAAAAAGTTTCTGAGGAGGTTTTCTGCTAAGTTCTTTTTGAGTAATGGAATTTTGTACAAGCGCAATCATGATTCAACTTTGCTTCGTTGTGTGGATAAGAAGGAAGCAACATAAATTATGGAAGATATGCATGATGGGATCTTTGGCACACATTTTAGTGGTCATACTATGGCAAAGAAGATATTGAGAGCAGGTTACTATTGGTCTACTATGGAAGCTGACTGCTATCAACATTCCAGAACATGTCACAAGTGTCAAATTTATGCTGATAAAGTACATATACCTCCATCACCATTGAATGTGTTAACTGCTCCTTGGCCTTTTACCATATGGGGCATTGATATGATTGGTGAGATCAAACCTACTGCTTCTAATGGGCATCGTTTCATCCTGGTTGCTATTGATTACTTTACTAAGTGGGTGGAGGCAGCTTCGTTCGCATCTGTTACTAAGAATGTGGTGGCTCGATTCATTAAGAATAATCTCATATGTAGGTATGGCATCCCTGAAAGGATTATTACTGACAATGGCTCTAATCTGAATAACACTATGATTATTGATCTCTGCACACAGTTCAAGATTAAGCATGACAACTCTTCTCCGTATCGTCCGAAGATGAATGGGGCAGTAGAAGCTGCTAATAAGAACATTAAGAAGATTCTACAGAATATGACTGTCACTTACAAGGATTGGCATGAGATGTTACCATTTGCTCTTCATGGTTATCGTACTACAATACGTACTTCAACAGGGGCAACCCCATTTTCCTTAGTCTATGGTACGGAAGCAGTTCTGCCCATTGAAGTTCAAATACCCTCCTTAAGAATCATGAAGGATGCAGGCTTGGATGAAGATGAGTGGATTCAGACTCGACTTGACCAGATAAATTTGATTGATGAGAAGAGGTTAGCAGCTGTCTGTCATGGCCAGATGAACCAGAAATAAATGATCAAGCCTTTTAATAAGAAAGTTAAGCCAAAGGTATATCAGGCTGGTGACTTGGTAATCAAGCGTATCATATTACCACAGGGTGATCCTAGGGGCAAGTGGACTCCTACATATGAAGGGTCATTTGTGGTCAAAACAGTATTCTCAGGAGGTGCCATGATGCTTACTACTATGGATGGTGAAAACTTCCCACAGCCTGTAAACGCAGACATAGTTAAAAAATACTACGCATAAAAAGAGACCCGCTAGGTTGACTGGCCTAGGCAAAAATAAGGGCATCTCGGGGAACCAAAAAGGTTCGGGAAAAAATTAGGGATATATATATATATATATAAAATGTACACCCGGCAAGTCGAAAACCTGAAAAGGCGGCTTGGGCAAAAAAGGGTATCCCGGTGGATTGAAAACCTGAAAGGGCAATCCAGTCAAAAGTTAGGGATTAAAGCGTATGACTATGTCTCGTTTGGATCACCCATGTAAACTCCAACCAGTTGTGCTACTTAATTCAAGCTCTAACAGATAAAGATCAATCCAATCGTTTTCGTCTCAACAGCAGAAGAGGAGATACTTGAAGATAATGGCAATAGTAGAATTGAAACTCAATAGGATTATTTCTCGCATAGCTGATTTTCTTTGTTTTGTAAAAATTTTACGACGAAGTCCTCTTACTAGGATTTCTGTCTCCTTGTACAAACTTGTCTATGTATAGGTCACTTTGTGATATAAATAAAATTTCATCTTTGAATCCAGATTTACTTTTACCCTATTTACATAAGCGAAACGTTCATTGGTTGTGTTTGAATGTATGTATGTTTTTGAATATGATTGATGTTTACCAGAAATGCATGAAAATGCAGTAATAGTATTTACTAAGGACGAACGAAGGTAGGAATCCAACGAAGCTTTGCCGGTTCATCCCCACAAGATAACTACAAATCCACAGCAGGGAAAATCTATGCTTCAAGTTACATCTCCCCTTTGATTTTATGTCCATCTCTTTTATCCTCAGTCGGGATACTCAGGAACTTATTCCTTCAATAGAAGTACGACGAACGAAGACGGGAGGTTATAAATACTATACTATCAGACAAGACAGGAACGAGGTCCTCATATTCTTCAGTAACGAATCAGGATTTATTTTCCCTAGCCAGCAGTTGTTATACAAAGATATCCAGACGCCTCAGGCTGCATGATTCATACATACATCATTTACATCATATCATAACATATACATCCATAATGCATAATACATTTACTTAGATGCATCATGCCATGCATGCATACATATTGTATGAACTAACCTTTTCTTTGCAGGATAGTTATATGCAGATAAAACAACATCAGCAATCCACAACAGGTCAGAAATGATTTATACATTACTCAAGATGTCCTCGGAGAGTAGGCAAACGATCTATACAAAGATCCATTCCCTAATCCATGATATTTTCAGGAGACTTGATCCTGACACTTTTTTGTCCTCGGAGAGTAGGCAAACGGTCTGTAAGAAGATCCATTCCCTAATCCAGGATATTTTCAGGAGAATTGATCCTGAAACTCTTTTGTCCTCGGAGAGTAGGCAAATGATCTATACAAAGATCCATTCCCTAATCCAGGATATTTTCAGGAGACTTGATCCTGACACTTTTTTGTCCTCGGAGAGTAGGCAAACGGTCTGTAAGAAGATCCATTCCCTAATCCAGGATATTTTCAGGAGAATTGATCCTGACACTCTTTTGTCCTCGGAGAGTAGGCAAACGGTCTGTAAAAAGATCCATTCCCTAATCCAGGATATTTTCAAGAGACTTGATCCTGACACTTTTTTGTCCTCGGAGAGTAGGCAAACGGTCTGTAAGAAGATCCATTCCCTAATCCAGGATATTTCCAGAAGATTTCATCTATCTGGTCTTGAATAGTATGCAAACGATCTGTACAGAGATCCATTCCCTAGTTCAAGATATTTTCAGAAGATTTAATTTATTGGCTCTTGAATAATAGGCAAACGGTTTGTACAAAGATCCATTCCCTAGTTCAAGATATTTTCAGAAGAATTAATCCTGATATTCTTTTGACCTTGGAGAGTAGGCAAACGGTCTGTACAAAGATCCATTCCCTAATCCAAGATATTTCCAGAAGAGATAATCATCACGAAGATTTATTTCTACTGGTCTATTCAAAAATTCAAAACATGTTGCATAAACGATTCAGAGACGGCCTATACGAAGACCTAGTACTAATATCCAGTATCAACATAAAGATATTATCACCTCCTGATATTTTGGATGGCATCTATAAGCCCATCTCCAGTCCTTCCAAGTGGCATCTTCAAGCCCACTCAAGCATATACAACTAATCATCAGTGTTACTTTATGCACCGGCGAGTGCAAATTTTTGGGCTTTTGTGTTCAATCCCCTTCAACCTTCCAGGTCACGAATGGCACATATACCAATCTAACCCCTCAGGTTTCAGAAAATTGAACAGGGGCAGCTGTTGTACCCCAAAATTTGCCCTCCACAAGACAATACATTGTGTCCCAAGAGGTTCACAAGGTTCACAATGTTCACAAGACATCTCATGAGGTTCACAAGGTTCACAAAGTTCACAATTAGTCGGAAAGTTTGACAATTCCCTCAGACAATGCATCCTCCTAAACAATGCATCTTAAACTAGGGTTTTGACTTTCATCAGGCTAAATGGACTTCCAAGGCTTCAAGTGAGCTTCATAGTATCCTATATATGTTCAAGAATCCCCATGTCAAGTTTCAAGACTTTCCCAAAAGATTTGCTCAGTCAGATGATCAGATAGGTTAAAATCAGTCAAGGCAGTTAAAAAGTCAAACTGAGGTCAACTGTGGTCAAACCAAAGTCAAACTTCATGATTTTTTGCCAACATCAAGTATATGAAGTAAAATTCATCATTTGATCAAGGGTTGATCATGATTCATCAAGGAGATTTCAGATCATCAAGAATCATGAGTTTCTAAATTAGGGTTTTCACAGGAAAAGTCAACTGAACTTTGACTAGCCATAACTTTCACATGCTTCATCAAATTTTTTCCATCCAAAGCTCATTTTGAAGGAAATTGAATTCTCTACAACTTTGTGTCTCACAAGACAAGCCCAAAAATGCTTCATTTGGAAGGTATGAGCTAAGACATTATAGGTCCTTTTGAAAGTCAACAAAAAGTCAACAACTTCAAAGGAGCATAACTTGAGAATGGTAAAAGATATGGACATGATACCAAAGAGGTTGGTTAGAGGACTCTTTAATCTTTCCAAAATGTCCAAGAACACCTTCATAGCATTAAAATTGAAGGATTTGTGCCCTTGCAAAGTTGGGAAATATTTGGGAATTTTATGAAGCAAATAAGGCCTTAAAGTCAATTTTTGCTAAATGAGCCCACCTAATTGCCATTCAAACTTTACAAACCCATCAAGCACGACCCAACCCACTCATTTTCTGATTTTTTATTTTTTATTTCATATTTATTTGAATTTTATTCATTAAAATACAATTTAAATTGAAATAAAATATAAAAATCATATATTTGAAAAGGATTTGGTTTCTAGAAGGTCTTAAGACTTATTTAGACTTGATTGATACAAAAATAATGGAGATCATACCAAAATAGCAAGGCTAGATCAAGAATATTCAAAATTTAAGATCACATCTTTTTCAATCTTAAAAGGTCCAAAAATCCAAAGTGTTGGTTGGTTTCTTAACCTAATTTCGTTATATAGTATATATACAACATGAAGACAAGCCAAACACACGAATTCACAGCCTCAAAAACCATATTCAAACTTCACAAAATTCTTCAAAAAAACTCAAATTCGGATTCACTCTTGCAAGGCACTAAAAGGTATTTTAAGAACATGGAGAGGATCCTTGGACGTCACTAAACCTATCCCAATCCCCAAAAGCATCATAATCGTGTTCATATGCATCAACCGAATCCACTTTGCTCTTGATTTTTTTTGTTTTCGATTTCTTATATCTAAGCATTATTAATGAATTTTGATGGTATTTTCTGGTTTGTGATGAGCTTTAGGTTATATCTGGGCTAATCGATTGAAGTTTTGATGCCTAGGATGAATTCCACCATTATTAGGGTTTCGGACCTCATTTAGGGTTTTATCATTTGGCCCATATAAATGAGTTCTAAGGACATGGATAAGTTGTATATGACATCAAGAATTCACTAGCACTGTTAATTTCACGAAATTGTATTGTTTGGTTAGAGTTTGACATTCGCAGGTTTTCCTGCGAACAAAAAATTGCAGGAAAGTTCGTGGTAGAATTCGCAGCAAATTACGCAGGTTCAGAGGTAGAAGAAAGTCCCAGGCGCGCGAAAATATAATTTGAAAAATTGGACTTATTTTATTATGAATTTGTTCTCGTTATATTTCAAAAACGAGCGCGTAGCTCAGCTGGTTTTGGACATATGCATTTGAGGCCAATGACCAGGGTTCGATCCCTTGGTCGTTCATTTTTTGTTTAAAATTCATTTGTTTAACAGGGTTATTATATTATTGTTGTTGTTCATCCTATAGTCACGCTGCATATGCAGCCCAGTTGGTGGAACGCTGGTGGTGGATGCTGGGAGACCTGGGTTCGACCCCAGGCTCCAGCAGGTAAGTTTTGTTCATTGTTTTTTTTTTAATTTTATTATTTCACTAATTGTTTTATATTTTAATAGATGTAATTAATTGTATTAATATTATTTAAATATAATTAACATTGTTAACATTATTCAAATTCTTTCTTTAACAAATAAAAAACCAATAATTTTCTTTATTTCACAATTTATGTTTTTTTAAAATATTTGTAAATAAATTATTTAATATTTTAAATATATAAATCCTAGTTTATTTTCTAAAAAATTCTAACCCTAATTTCTAAAAACCCTGATTTTTTTAAAACCCTAATTTATTACCTTAATTATTTTGTTTAAATATTAAACTTAATAATTTTTTCTAATGTATATAATTAACTAATTAATCATGCTTTATTTTGTAAATAAATTAGTATATGGTTTATTATTTTATTTTTTATTTCAAAAATTCTTAAAAAATGTTTATATTATCACTAACCTTTTCTTTCTTTAAAAAATGTTTATTTTAAAATATTTAATTAACTTGTATATATTTTATATTTTGTGCTAACATTTTTTCTTATAATTATTTTATCACTAACCTTTTCTTCTTAATTATTTTTATCACTAACCTTTTATTTAATTGCTTATTTTATATAGTTATTATTTAATTTGTTTTTATTATAATGTAACTGCAAAAGCTTTGTAATAGTCGTAGTTTATGATTGCTTTATGTTTTATAAATATTATTGCCTTGGTTAGTAATTATAGGGAGTGATAACCTATTTGCTTTAAAATTAATTTAGATCACTAATCATAAGATAAATATTTGAACCTATACACGCACACACGTAAGTCGATCTTTGATCGCCATCTCACTTCTTAAGGTTATCCCTCATGTTGCCTAAATCAAAAGGTCAAGTAAGGTGTCTAAAAAGTAAAGTCCCTTCTCATAAACAAATCATCTAGTCCCTTTAAAGATTATAAGATCAAGTCCCTTCGACGTTGCCTTCGTAAATGATCTTGTCCCTTTCGAATAAAAGATGATAAGTCCCTTCGTATTGCTAAGACACCTTACAGTTGTCTAAACACAGATGACCCTTCACATGTCCCTTATAACATCCAAGGTAATGACTACCTATTCCTTAATAATAGGGATAGTCTTACCATTGAAAGAACATTTAAGAACAGTAAAGATTTAACTTAGGGTAGGTTCCTCTTAAGTACTTGCTCACTTTTTATCAAATTACTTCATTACACTTCACATTTTCAAACAATTTTCAAAACAAAGTCTTTATATATATCCATACAAGGATCATTATAAAGTACTTAAGAAAATTTTTAATCACACACTACACTTCTCAAAACAGTTTAAAGTGAGCTAAGTAACTAAGAGCCCATGGATAACCATGGATACAAAGGGTGCTAACACCTTCCCTTTGTATAACCTACCCCCCGAACCCAAAAATCTTTTAAGGTCTTTCCTGTTCTTTTATGCCTTTTCCTTTGGATAAAATAAAAGTCGGTGGCGACGCTTGCTATCCGCAACATAACTAAAGTCAGTTCTCCCACCGTGTTACACATGTGTGATAAGTGACTGGACCTGCCTGATACCAGTCAACACAGGCTCAAAAAAGTGGTAGGATATGTTGCTCTTCCTGGGAGTAGCCATGAGTGCTGCTGAAGAAGCTGTAGACAAATGCTGATGAAGGTCACAAACTGATGCTGGAAGTAAACCACTGACAGACTGATGCTGGTGAAAAAGGAGAGGACTGAAGCAGATAACTGATGAAGACAGCTGAAGCAGAGGTCTATGCAGAAGAAGGGGTCAAAACCAAAACCAAGATACAATGAAGTGGATACCCTGAAAAGAAAAGAAACAAATGTTAAATGATGCAATGATGATATATGCAAATGACATGCAGGAGTTTGTGATCAAGCTGGATCTGATTATCTGTCTTGATATAAGGTCCATGTAGGTTCAAAAGTCCAGACGAAGGCTCAGAAATCCAGTAACTAGGGTGGGGGACTCAAATAAAGAGTCACGTGTCCAGGGTTGATCACAAGAACTGTCCAAAGTGGAGTATTCTTAAACAATACAGTAACAGGGTATGATGTGGCCATGGGTTCCTGTAAACCTGTAAACAACCCAACCCCCTCACAGGTAATGTTCTAGAACAAGGATCCTCAGACTTGGATCAGTTATGAGAAGTGTAAACACTTCTAACCCGGAGGTACAGTGTTTACAATAACCATAAAAGATCCTCCTCTAATTCACCTCAGCTTCTAAAGGTCATAATAAAGGTCATCCATACTTAGCAGGCTTCCCAGATAGCCCTAGTACTACAGGAAATCTGTAGCACAGAGTTCTCAAGAAGAAACCCACATCTGAACCGTGTTTCATATTCCCGCACCAGACCAAAATGGAATGGGAAAGAACATGAACCACTCTAGCCTAGGTGTCACTCAGGTCCCAGGTATAGGACCTTAAACACTCAATGGAACCCCACCCACCAAAACAGCAAACCAGATCCAGCAAATGACAGTATGAAATATGCAAAACTGTAAAGAAAGCAATAAATAAAGTTGTACATAAAGCAATAAATAAAGCAAATAAATAAACACAGATATCACATAACACCCCAGTAAACACAAATCAAACAAGCGCTAGGAGGAACCAACAAAAAGAACCAGAAGCCCTGGTTGAACATACATGGACCCTCTTGAGATGATTGGAGACCCTTGGGGTGGCTTAGATAGCTTAGGGATGGCTCAGATCACAAACCCTAGATGCAGATGACTTTGAACCAATGTAGTGTAGCAAAAATGCAATATGAGATGACATGATTGAACTTATGCAAATGAAAAGAAACACAAGCCATGGTGAAATGAGTGAGGGAAAATTTGGGGTGTTTACACCTAGTTCCAGTATAGTAAACCCCGTTATCCCAACCAATAATTTTGAACTTAAATCATCCCTGCTGCAATTAGTGCAACAGAGACAATTTGCAGGTCTTGCTACCGAGAACCCAAACCAACATTTAAAAAAATTTCTCCAGTTAGCAGACACCTTTAAAACCAATGGAGCTCCTCCTGAGGCAATCTGCTTAAGATTATTTCCTTTTTCCCTCAGAGATAAAGCTCTATCATGGTTAGATTCCCTTCCACCCAATTCCATAACAACCTGGGAAGACCTTAGAAAAGTATTCCTTGCTAGATATTTTCCCCCAAGCAAGACTGCTGTTCTTCGAAACCTAATAACCAGATTTACCAAAAACCAAGGAGAATCGTTGTTCGAAGCCTGAGGGAGATATAAATAGCTATTAAGAGCATGCCCACATCATGGTTTAGAGAACTGGCTAATCATTCAAACCTTCTATAATGGACTTCATTATAACACTAAGATGACCATCGATGCTGCCGTTGGTGGCGCATTGATGAACAAACCTTACCCTGAAGCTAGTGCCCTTATCGAAGATATGGCCCAAAACCATCAATCATGGGGAGTAGAACGAGCAACAATGGAAAAGAAGGATGCCCAAGGGGGAATACATGAGTTAAGCTCTATAGACATGATACAAGCTAAAATGGATGTGTTGGCCCTTAGAGTCGAACATATGTGTACAACCCCGAATACTGTAGCTGCAGTTTCGTCGAAATGTGAGATATGTGGGATGCAAGGAAACCAATCCGCCGAATGCAATTTGTTAAATGATACCAACCCTGAGCAAGTGAACTACACCCAAGGGAACCCGTTTTCAAACACATACAATCCTGGATGGGAATCACCCAAACTTCTCCTACAAAAATAATAACCCTATCCAATTTATAACGCGTGAAACATGTAAATCGAAAAGTAAAAAAAAGGGACACAAAAACGAAATCGGTTTATGATAAATGATGATATTTTGATGATGATGATGATGATTGAAGTATGTTTGGGAAGCCTTCAGGAATGATTTTACATGCTTAAACCTTTTGTAAGTAGCTTGAATGGTAGAATATGAATCTCACTTTATTTTTATTTTTTTTTGTTTCTATGTTCTTACCTTGCCTCTGAATTCGTCCCCATATGCTTGTGTTTTGTTATGTATATGTAAGAGAGTGTATTAGGTCAAAAATATGGGCCTTTTACAAATGGATTGGCATTACTTGATGATGAATAAATCTACTTACTATTTTTGTCTAAAAATCAAATATCCTCTTACCATTTGTGTTTTGCACGAATTTGGATGGTTCCAATCATCTTAAAAGTCATACATTTGATCCCAAAATAACTTATGAGATCAAATATTTGATTTTCATATTTTATTTCTATTAAAATTGAATTTTAACAATTAAAATCCAAAATAATATAATATAAATTATAAAAATCAGAATGAATGGTCATTGGGTCGTGCATGACTTCATCTTCAAGTTTGGGTTGCAATTTTATGGGTCCATTTGGAAAAAATTGAAGTTATGGCCTTTTTTGCTTCATACACCACTTAAAAATCAACCAACTTTGACAAAGCATAACTTCCTCAATTTTAATGCTATGAAGGTGTTATATGACTTTTTAGAAAGCTTAGAGTGTCCTCTAACCAAACCTTTTTGTCCCATATCCATATTATTTACCATTTTCAAATTATGAGCTTTGGAAAAAGTTGACTTTTTGTTGACTTTCAAAAGGACCTATAATGTTTTAGCTCATACCCTCCAAATGAAACATTTTTAAGCTTGGCTTGTGAGATACAAAGTTGTAGAGAATTAAATTTCCTTCAAAATGAACTTTGGATGGGAAATGTTTGATGAAGTATGTGAAAGTTATGGCTGGTCAAAGTTCAGTTGACTTTTCCTATGAAAACCCTAATTTAGAAACTTCTTGATTTTTGATGATCTGAGATTTTCTTGATGAATCATGATCAACCCTTGATCAAATGATGAATTTCACCTCATAATCTTGATGTTTACCAAAAATCTTGAAGTTTGACTTTGAGTTGACCATAGTTGACCTTAGTTGACTTTCTGACCAAGTTAACTGATTTTTAGGTATCTGAGCATCTGAATGACCAAACTTGTTGAAAAAAGTTTTGAAACTTGACATGAGGATTCTTTAAGGTATATGTGATGTTATGAAGTCCACTTGAGGCCTTGAAAATCCACTTTGCTTGGAGAAACTAAAAACCCTAATTTTGGAATCCATTGTTCAGAATGAGGCTTTGTCTGATGAAACCTTCAATCCTTTTGACCAATTGAGAATCTTGTGACTATTGAGAGACCTCTTGAAATATATGGTCTTGAATGTGGGAGGGAAATTTGGGGTACAATAGCTGCCCTTGTTCAATTTTCTGAAGCCTGAGGAGTTAGATTGGCATGTACGCCATTCGTGACTTGAAGGTTGAAGGGGATTGAACACTAAACAAAATAATGTTGTTGATTGGTTGTATTGCTTGAATGGGATTAAGGATGCCATTAGGAGAAAATGTTTTTCAGGTATACCTCTTGGAGGATAGAATAATCCAAGACGTAGATTGATATAATCCTGAGGGATGTAGCAGCCCAAGAGATTGTTTGGTATGGTCCTGGAGGATAGAGCAGTCCAAGATGTTGTTATGTGTGATCATGGAGGATAGAGCAGTCCAAGATGTTATCATGGGGGTTTATAGCAGCCCGAGATATTGTTTGAGATAGCCCTTGGGGGAATATAGTAGCCCAAAAGGGATATAGATGTAATCTCAGGAGATGTAGCAGCTTAAGATATTGGTTTTGGTGGCCCTGGGGGATATAGCAGCCCAAGACATTGCTGGATGTAATCTTTAGGGATGTAGCAGCCCAAGATATTGGTATATGTACTCCTGGAGGATAGAGCAGTCTAAGATATTGTGATATGTATTCCTGGAGGATAAAGCGGTCCAAGATATTGTTTGAAGTAACCCTTGGGGGATATAGCAACCTAAGAATAAATTGTTGATAACGTTTGTCTACTGGGGGAATTAACCTGAAAAACAAAGTTAGTTCTATGCAAATATCATGATGTATATAACACTTTGCAAGATGATATTCTTATGAGAATGTTGTATGCGTATGATATAATGTAAATAATGTATGAATGAATTATGTAGTAGAAGTGCATGAGTAGATTTGTATAACAACTACTGGCTGGAGAAAATAAATCCTGATTCGTTGCTGAGGAATATAAAGACTTCGTTCCCGTATTGTTTTGGAATATCGTACTTAGAACCTCACATTTTTGTTCGTCGTACTTCTTATTGAAGGATTAAAATCATGAGTATTCTGATTGAGGATAAAAGAGATGGGCATTCCCATGGGAGACTTATCCGACCAAGTATCAATTCTTTGGAGGATATATTATATATGGAAGGAAACTACTTGAAGACTTCATAGAGTTGGAAGTACAAGATACTACTTGAAGTATTCCGGAAGAATATCCGTAAAGATTACTCTGTGGGGATTAACCGGCGAAGATTTGTTGGATTCCTACCTCCGATCGTCCTTAGTAAATACTATTATTGTATTTTATGCATTTATGGTAAACATCAATCATATTCAAAAGCATATATACATTCAAACATAATCAACGAACGTTTTCTCTTAAGTAAAGGGGGAAAAGTAAACCTGAAATCGAAAATAGGATTTTATTTATTTAGAAAGTGGCCTATAAATAGGCAAGTTTTGAATAAGGAGACGGAAATCCTAGTAAGAGGAATTCGTCGAAGATTTTTTTTTAAAAGAGTACAAAAAACAAGGAAAATAGCTATGTGTAAATGATCATATTGAGTTTCAACTATGCTATTGCCATTATCTTCAAGTATCTCACCCCTTGTTGTCGGAATAGAAACGATTGAATTGATCTGCACCTGATTGAACTTGATATAGGTAGTACAACTTGTTGAGGTTACATGGGTGATCCAACGAGACATAATCATACGCTTTAATCCCTAACTTTTGCCTGAATTTCCCTTTCAGGTTTTCAATCCTCCGGGATACCCTTTTTTGCCCAAGTCTCCCTTGCGGGTTTTCGACTTGCCGGATGTACAATTTTTTTATATATATCCCTAATTTTTGCCCGAACCCTTTTGGTTCGCTGGGATGCCCTTATTTTTGCCTAGGTCAGTCAACCTAGCGGGTCTCTTTTTATGCGTAGTATTTTTTAACTATGTCTGCATTCATAGGCTGTGGGAAATCTTCACCATCCATAGTAGTAAGCATCATGGCACCTCCTGAAAATACCCTCTTGACTACAAATGACCCTTCATGTGTGGGAGTCCATTTGCCCCTAAGATCACCCTGTGGTAATATGATACGCTTGATTACCAAGTCTCCAGTCTGATATACTTGTTGCTTGACTTTCTTATTAAAGGCTTTGATCATATGCTTCTGATACATCTGACTATGACAAACAGTTGCCAGCCTCTTCTCATCAATCAAGTTTATCTAGTCAAGTCAAGTCTGGATCCATTCATCTTCATCTAAGTCTGCATCCTTCATAATTATCAAGGAAGGGATCTGAACTTCAATAGCTAAGACTGCTTCCATACCATAGACAAGAGAGAATGGGGTTCCCCAGTTGAAGTATGTATTGTGGTACGATAACCATGAAGAGCAAATGGTAACATATCATGCCAATCTTTATACGTCACTATCATCTTCTGCAAGATCTTCTTAATATTCTTATTGGCGGCTTCCACTGCGCCATTCATCTTTGGTCGATATGGAGAAGAATTGTGATGTTTAATCTTGAACTGCATGCATAGGTCAGTAATCATAGTATTGTTCAGATTAGTACCATTATTTTTTATAATCCTTTCGGGGATATCATACCTACATATAAGATTATGCTTGATGAATCGAGCCACAACATTCTTGGTAACAAAAGCAAACGAAGTTACCTTTACCCACTTCGTAAAGTAATCAATAGCAACAAGAATGAAACGGTGTCCATTGGAAGCGGTAGGTTTAATCTCACTAATCATATCTATGCCCCACGTGGAAAAAGGCCAGGGAGCATTCAAAACATTCAATGGAACTGGAGGTATATGTACTTTGTCAGCATAGATCTGACACTTATGACAAGTCTTGGAGCGTTGATAGCAATCAACTTCCATGGTAGACCAATAGTAACCTGCTCTCAAAATCTTCTTAGCCATTATATGCCCACTAGAGTGAGTACCAAAGATCATATCATGCATGTCTTACATAATCTCCATTTCTTCCTTCTTGTCCACACAACGAAGCAAAGTCGAATCGTGATTGCGCTTGTACAAAATTCCATTACTCAGGAAAAACTTGGCAGAAATTCTCCTTAGAAACTTCTTATCATTGATAGATGCCCCTTCAAGATATTCCTAAGCTTCGAGATATCTTTTCACTTCATGGAACCAAGGCTTTTCTTCCATACCTTCAGTATCAACCTCATAACAATATGTTGGTTCATCTAACCGATCAATAGTAATTCTAGGTGCTTCATCATCCCAACTGATTTCAAACATAGATGACATAGTGGCTAAAGCATCTGCCAACTGATTCTCTTCTCGTGGGATATGTCCAAAAGTAATCTCTTCAAAGTATGGAATTAAAGACAACATATGCTCTCTGTAAGGAATGAGATTTGGATGTTTCGTGTCCCATTCACCTTTAACTTGACTAACTGCCGAGGTTGAATCTCCATACACACTCAAAAAATGGATCTTCATCTCAATGACAACCTTGATACCCATAATACATGCTTCATATTCAGCCATATTGTTGGTACAATCAAAACAAAGTCTGGAAGTAAATGGTGTATAACAACCCTCTAGAGAGATAATCACAACACCAACACCATTACCAAGCGCATTAGAAGCCCCATCAAAAACCATAGTCCATCGGGATCCCTGCTTAGGTCCTTTATATTATCTAGGTTCTTTAACAACAAGCATAATATCTTCATTTGGAAATTGTTCATAGATTGATAGTCATCCACTACTTGATGAGCCAAATGATCAGCTACCACACTTCCTTTAATTGCTTTCTGAGTAGTATATTATATGTCATATTTTGTCAAAATCATTTGCCATCTCGATATTCGTCCGGAGAGAGCATGTTTCTCAAATATGTACTTAATATGGTCCCTTTTTGAAATCAATAAAGTGGTATGAGTTAACATATAATGTCTTAGTCAGCGAGCAGCCCAAGCCAAATCGCAACAAGTTTTCTCGAAGAGTGAGTATCTTGTTTCACAGTCGATAAACTTTTTGCTAAGGTAGTATATTGCTTGCTTTTTTCGACCAGACTCGTCATGTTGCCCCAACACACACCCCATTGAGTTGTCTAATACTGTCAGGTACATAATCAAAGGTCTTCCTTCAACTGCTGGCATTAATATTGGAGGTTCCTGAAGGTACTTCTTGATCTCATCAAAAGCTACCTGGTATTTGTCGTTCCATTCCATTACTTGATCTTTCTTCAACAACTTGAAGATTGGCTCATAAGTAGCGGTCAATTGGAAAATAAATCTTGCAATATAATTTAGTCGTCCCAATAAACCTCTGACTTCTTTCTCAGTACGGGGAATATGCATTTCTTGTATAGCTTTTACCTTTGCAGGGTCAACTTCAATACCTTTACCACTGACAACGAAACCCAAAAGTTTACCAGATCTGACTCCAAAGGTACAGTTGTTTGGATTTAAACTCAACTTGTACTTCTTCAACCTCTCAAACAACTTGTGCAGATGATCAAAGTGTTCTTCTTCAGTCTGTGATCTGGCTATCATATCATCAACATATACCTCTATCTCATGGTGAATCATATCATGGAACAAAGCTACCATTGCACGCTAATACGTTGCCCTAGCATTCTTCAAACCAAATGGCATTACCTTATAACAGAAGGTGCCCCACTGTGTAACAAACGTAGCCTTCTCCATATCTTCAGGTGTCATCTTAATCTGACTGTAACCAGAAAAACCATCCATAAAAGAGAATACATTATGCTGAGCAGTGTTGTCTACCAGAACATCAATATATGTAAGTGGAAAATCATCTTTGGGGCTGGCTTTGTTCAAATCCCTGTAATCTACACACATGCGTACTTTACCATCTTTCTTAGGCACCGGTACCACATTTGCAACCCACTGAGGATAGGAAGTAACAACTAGGAACCCTACATTAAACTGTTTCATTGCTTATGCTTTAATCTTTTATGACATCTCAGGATGCATACGACGAACTTTCTGCTTTATTGGACGACAACCATCCTTCATCGGCAGACGGTGAACCCCAATATCAGTATCAAGTCATGGCATGTCCTCATAAGACCAAGCAAAGATATCCACGTAGTCATGTAACATCTGAATCAATTTGTTCTTAACACTGTCTTCTAAGTCAACTCCTATCTTGACCTCTTTCCTGTCTTTCTCAGTTCCCAGATTCACAACTTCAATTGGTTCTTCATGTGGCTGTATAACTTTCTCTTCTTGCTGTAACAACCTAACAAGCTCTACAAGCACTTCACAATCTTCCTCCTTTCCATCCTCGACTTGATAGATCGGATTCTCGAAGTTATAATTGGCAATAGTAGAATTGTTATCAACAGGATCCAGAGTGGATGAGTATCTGCATTTTAGTGACGTGGGTGTGTGTAAGAACACATAGTTTTTTGATAAAGGAAAAATAAAAGAAAGAAAAAAGAGCGCAATATTTACGAAAGCAAAAACGTCCATTGATTTTATTGAATGAAAATATGCAAATGAAATGACATCCCTAACAAGCATACCATTGTGCCCCGGGTAAGGCACAAGGCTTAAAAGTTTAATTGTTCGAAATTATAAACTTAAGAATAAGAAACACAGTAATAGTATTTACTTCTGACTAAAGGAGATAGAAACAACATCTTCAGCTTTCCAATTATTGAGCCCACTGCCAATGGTAGGAAAGATCCAGTTATCCAAGTTGTAATCTTCATCAGAATCTTCCATAGCGTTGACTTGATTCCTCTGAACTCCTTTGCTGGTGATACGAATAGCACGAGCACGACGAACAACCTTCTGAGACTTTGCAGTAAAACCCAAACCAAACTTGTCAGACTTGTAAGGAATGTCAGGAAGCTGACCCCAAATAGTACAACCACCTTTTTCAACTACAGCTTTTGCATCCTTCGTAAAAGCCATTGCAGGAGGTACTCTAGTGACAGCAGGAACTGGTTTGGCAGCAGGGATGGATTCAACAGCAGGAACAACTTGAGGAACTACTTCAAATATCTGGCAAGGAGTCTTAACAAATTCACCCTCCATCTCAATATACTTGAAAGTGTTTACATGACTGACCATATACTCTTCCTCACTATAAATAGTGGCAATCTTGCTCTTCATTGGATATTTCAGCTTCTGGTGTAAAGTGGAAGTCACAGCACCTGCCCCATGTATCCAGGGACGCCCGAGAAGACAGGAATAGGAAGGACGAATATCCATCACATAGAATGTAGAATCAAAGACCTAAGAACCCACTTTGATTGGGAGGTTAACTTCTCTGTGCATCATTCTTCTTGATCCATCAAGGCTTTCACCACCACGTTACTAGGTCTTAGCACAATATCTTCAAAGTTGAGTTTGTCTGGGACATCCTTTGGTAACACATTCAAAGAGGAACCATTATCCACCAAAACATGAGACAGAGTTGTGCCCCTACATTCAATGGAGACGTGCATAGCTCTATTGTGGTTTCTCTTGGCAGGAGTTAGATCAGCATCAGAAAAGCCCAAACTATTATTCATAGTCAGATTGGCAACACAATTTTCAAACTGGTCCATAGAGATTTCATGTGGTACATGAGCAGCCTTCAAGAACTTCACTAAGGCCTTGGCATGGGCTTCAGAACATAGCAACAAAGACAACATAGAGATCTTAGAGGGAGTATGCCCCAACTGTTCAACAACATTATAATCACTCTTGCAGATGATCTTCAATACTTCATCCATCTACTTAGAGAGGTCTTCAGTAACTGGAGTTTCAACCTGAACACGCTCAATCAATGGTCCTTTGCCCCGAGCTTCAGTACTTGGCCCAGGATTGGAGATATGAACTGGAGCAGCTGCAGTCTTCGAATTGTCTTCTGGAGAGAAAAATCTTCCACTCCTAGTAACCTTACTAGTCCCAACAATATTGTCAATATCATGATTAGTATCTGCAACAGGTGTATCAGTCAGAGGCTCTTGCTTGATACCATGGAGATAAACATCAGACCCATAATTCCAAGGGTTGGCCTTGTCAGAAGCATATGAAACTTGACCAGGAGTAGTAATAATCAGGGGAGCCACCTTTGGCTCATCAGTAATCTTCACAGGACCTTTAGAGGTGATCCTCACAAGACCCTTAGAGGTAATCTTTACAGGAGTACCAGTAATCACAAACACATCTTCAAGCTTCAGATCTTGGGACATGCCTTCACATAGGCTCTCTACAAAAGGGGTATTCTCAAAAAATATAGTACGGTTGTTCATCAAACACTGAATACCTTCTTTCAGCTTCCAACATTCATTAGGTTGAGAGGCACAATAAAAATAGTCTTCATTGCAACCCGGAAATAAACCGGCTTGCTGCAGCTTCTTCTTAATGATGGATAGAGGAGTAGTCAAATCAGTCACCATAGAAACATAATAAACATCATCAATAGCATTAACAGTCTTCTCATGCTAGGGCATAAGAGTAGTAATCACATTAGGAGTCTCGGGAGGGTCAAACTTAATTTCTCCAGCATCAATCATATCCTGGATCTTATTCTTCAACTCCCAATAGTTATTAGTATCATGGTCTGGGCAATTAGAGTGATACACACATCTTGCATTGGGATTGAAACGAGGAGAGGTAGTATTGAGGTTCTGAGGAGGATCCCTAAAAGTAATCAATTCTCCCTTCAACATGTGTTACAGAGCCTGGGCCAACGACATATTGATCTTTGTAAAATGCCTTCTATGCTTAGGCTGACTATTCTGCTGCTTCTCTTGTGGTGTAGGTGCAAGATTAGAGATGAGGACTGCTCCCACAAATTGAATATTCTTGTTACGACCCTGTTGGCCATACACAACATTAGATTATTTCTTCCTATTAGAAGGCTTCTTGGTAGTATTGGAAGAGGCAACCACTTGTATCTTACCATTTAGTATTCCACTTTCCACATGTTCTCTAGTCATTATCAGCTCAGTGAAACCAGATGATAAACTTCCAACGAGATGCCTGTAGAAAGGACCAGTCAATGTACTCATAAACATATCAACCAATTCCCTATCAGTCAAAGCAGGTTGAACTCTGCTTGCAAGATCTCTCCATTTCTGGGCATACTCTTTGAAACTTTCTTTATAACCCATAAACATGCTTTGGAGTTGCATGCGAGTTGGTGCTAAATCGGAGTTATATTGATGTAGATGTTTAGAATTGGCAGAATTTTTGACCAACAAGAAGTGTTGAACTTAGTTCAGGATGTCACACCAGATGTTGTGACATTATCAAACAGAGTACAAATTAATGAACTTAGTTCAGGATGTCACACCAGATGTTGTGACATTGTATAAGTTAATGAATTAAGTTCAGACATCAGGATGTCACACCAGATGTTGTGACATCTCAAACCTGCTACCAGACTTAAATAATGCGAAACAGAAGTGAGTAAATTCAGGGAATTTATCTGGAATTAATTGTGAATGGATAAACAATACAAGGCGCATCTGTAGGGAGTTTAGTTATCTGATTTCAGTATAACAGAATAACTACCTCACCTAGAATCAAGGAAGTAACAAACCCTAATTCAAGGTGATGACAGCATGCGTATCCGGACTGGATAATCTACAGAAAGCCCAAAATCCAAGCATCTATTTAAGGAACAGAAACTCTCAGAATAGTGTACGAAATTAAGAAGACTAAATAGGGTGTTTATGTTTAATAGAAGGTTTTAGTTGTGTATCACTTTATGAGCTTTTAAGAAAAAAGTGTATTGTGTCTTGATTGAAACTGTGAAGTAAAATCAAGCTGTTGTGTTTGAAGTGTGACTTCAATTTTATTAAACTTGTAACATATCACTGTGTGATTGAGGGGGAGTGAGTTGGTACTCATATACAAGTTGTGTCTTAGGTAGAAATTGCCTTGGGTAGATATTAAGTGAAGGATTAAACTGAGTGGTTTAAGTCCAGAATTAATATTACTTATATTGGATTTCCTTCCTGGCTTGGTAGCCCCCAGATGTAAGTGTGGAGATACACTGAACTGGGTTAACAATTTCCTGTGTTGTTTAATTTACCTGCACTTTAAGTTTTTTTTAAGTCTTCAAGTGTTTAAACATTTCATTCGACATCACGTACCTGATCCCAGAATTTCAATTGGCATCAGAGCAGGAACCCTGCCTGTTTAACTGGGTGAGATCTAGGGACTGCAAATTTTGGGAACATGGACAGAGATGTAGGATTTGTGAATAGACCACCTATATTGGATGGATCCAACTATGACTACTGGAAGCCAAGAATGGTAGCATTCTTAAAATCACTTGATAGTAGGGCTTGGAAAGCAGTCAACAAAGGATGGGAGCACCCTGTCCAAGACAACAAGGATGGGGCAAAAGTGTTGAAACCTGAAGAAGAATGGAGCAAGGAGGAAGAAGATTCAGCACTTGGAAATTCCAAAGCCTTAAATGCCTTATTCAATGGCATTGATAGGAACATATTCAGACTTGTGCATCACTGTGAGCTGGCCAAAGATGTTTGGGACACTCTCAAAACCACTCATGAAGGAACATCAAAGGTTAAGATGTCAAGACTTCAACTTCTCACCACCAAGTTTGAAAACTTGATAATGAAGGAAGATGAGACAATTCATGAGTTTTTACATGAACATCTGGGAAATATCTAATACTTCTGGTGCTTTGGGAGAGAAGATGAGTGATGAAAAGCTGGTAAGAAAGATTCTCAGATCTTTACCAAAAAGATTTGACATGAAGGTTACTGCAATAGAAGAAGCTCAAGACATATGCACAATGAAGGTTGAAGAGCTCATTGGTTCCCTTCAAACATTTGAGATGGGAATGAATGATACAATTGTGAAGAAGAACAAAAGCATAGCCTTGGTTTCAAATACTGATAAAGAAGAAGAAAATCATGAAGCAGACCCTGAAGAAAATTTATCAGAAACAATTGCTATGCTTGGAAGACAATTCAACAAGATTCTCAAAAGAATGGATAGCAGGTCCAGACCAAGTGGAAGAAACTCAAACTCTTCTGAGAATAAAAGACCTTATGATGCTAATAGAAGGTCAAATTATGATGAAAAGACCAACCAAGGAAAAGGGATTCAATGTCATGGATGTGAAGGATATGGACACATCAGAAATGAATGCCCTACCTATCTAAAGAAGCAGAAGAAAGGTCTCTCTGTGACCTGGTCAGATGAAGACTCAGGATGTGAATCAGAAGAAGAATCTGCAAAGCACATCACTGCTCTAGCTGGAGTATGTGAATCTGAAGGGGGATCCAGTGATGAGGAGCTGACTTTTGAAGAGCTTGAAGAATCATACAAAATGTTGTGTAAAAGGAGCACTGAAGTATGCATGGAGAATATAAAGCAGAAGAAGCAGATTGAGGCATTAAAGGTTGAAAAGACAAGTAATCTAGAAATCATTGACACTTTGAAAAGTGAAGTAAGTCTTCTCAACTCCAA
Source organism: Lathyrus aphaca (assembly GCA_963966055.1). Taxonomy (NCBI): domain Eukaryota; kingdom Viridiplantae; phylum Streptophyta; class Magnoliopsida; order Fabales; family Fabaceae; genus Lathyrus; species Lathyrus aphaca. Next base: position 50,990,647 of record OZ014520.1, read on the forward strand.
GTTGGAGCATATGTCCAAATCTGTCAGAATGCTGAACAGTAGCTCAAACACACTGGATGTCATTCTCAACAACAACAAGCACTCAAGGGATAGAACTGGGCTAGGATTTAATAAAGCTCAAAAGGTTGAGGCTAGCACCAGCAAAACAACTTCAAATCCCATAAAGTCAAACAAGATGTCCCAACAGATGTCCCAACATCATGAAAAGAACATGATGAAAGAGAAGTATCAAAGACGGAGATGCCATCATTGTGGAAGGTTTGGTCACATCAAACCTTTTTGCTACAAGCTGCATGGACATCCAAATCAGAGGTATCAGCAACCCCCTAAGAAAAAGACAGAGGTCACCAAGAAAGTGCTGCATGGACATCAAAATCAAAGACATCAGCAACCCCCTAAGCAGAAGACAAAGGTCATCAAGAAAGTATGGGTACCTAAAGCTAGTCTTCATGCTAATCAAAGCTACAAATACATGCCCAAGAACAAGTTCAACAAACAACCTTGGAGCTCTAAAGATAGACACTACACAGGGCAGAGGAATCAAAGGAAACCTCACAACAGGCAAAAATGGTCAAAGAAGGTTGTTGCCTATATAGCTCATACATCTCTCAGAGTATCAGCTAAGGAAGACTGGTACTTTGACAGTGGATGCTCAAGGCACATGACTGGATTGAAGAATCTGCTGGTAGACTTAAAGTCACACTCATCCAGATATGTAACCTTTGGAGATGGAGCTAAAGGAGAAATCAAGGGAGTTGGGACTTTGGACTGCCCAGATGTACCAAGACTAGATGATGTGCTGCTGGTAAAAGGATTGACTGCTAACTTGATCAGTATAAGTCAATTATGTGATCAAGGTTACAGTGTAAACTTTACCAAAACTGAATGCATAGTGTCTGATAAAGATCAGAAGGTTGTCATGAGAGGAGCCAGATCTAAAGACAACTGTTATATGTGGGAACCTCAAGATTTCAGTCTCACTTCAACTTGCTCCTTAGCCAAAGAAGAAGAAGTGAAGCTATGGCACCAAAGACTGGGTCATCTTCATCTCAGAGGAATAAAGAAGATCATATTTATGGAGGCTGTAAGAGGTATTCCAAGACTGAAGATTGATGAAGGCAAAGTATGTGGTGAATGTCAAATAGGCAAGCAAACCAAGATGTCCCATCCAAAGCTCCAACATCTGACAACTTCCAAAGTTTTGGAATTATTGCATATGGATCTTATGGGACCAATGCAGGTTGAGAGCCTTGGTGGAAAAAGGTATGCATATGTGGTTGTTGATGACTTTTCAAGATATACATGGATAAATTTCATCAAAGAAAAGTCTGATGTGTTTGAGGTATTCAAAGATCTATGCCAAAGAATACAAAGAGAAAAAGAAAGTTGTGTGGTCAGAATAAGAAGTGACCATGGAAAGGAGTTTGAGAATCAAAAATTCTCAGATTTCTTCTCTTCAGAAGGAATCAATCATGAGTATTCTTCTCCTATCACCCCTCAACAGAATGGGATTGTTGAGAGGAAAAACAGAACTATCCAAGAATCAGCAAGAGCTATGATTCATGCTAAAAAGTTACCATTGTACTTCTGGGCTGAAGCTATGAACACAGCTTGTTACATTCACAATAGAGTCACTCTAAGAAAAGGAACCTTGTCCACCATCTATGAAATCTGGAAGGGCAGAAAACCTACAGTCAAGTACTTCCATGTGTTTGGAAGTAATTGTTACATTTTGGCTGATAGGGATCAAAGAAGAAAGATGGATCCTAAAAGTGATGAAGGGATTTTCCTTGGATACTCCATAAATGGCAGAGCCTATAGAGTATTTAACTCTAGAACCAAGGTTATAATGGAGTCAATAAATGTGATCATTGATGATGCCCCTGCAGATGTAGCTGATGATGTTGGAACATCTGCTGATAGTCAGACTGAAGTTGAAATAAAGAGTGATAATCCTGACTTCACTCTAACTGAGGCAAGGACAGAACAATCCAACAAACCTCCCTCCATCAGAATCCAGAAAGATCATCCTAAAGATCTGATAATTGGTGATCCTAACAGTGGTGTAATCACTAGATCAAGAGAGATGATTTCAGGTTCTTGTTTTGTTTCAAAAATAGAACCTAAAAACATCAAGGAAGCTCTGAATGATGAGTACTGGATTTCTGCTATGCAAGAAGAATTAGGCCAGTTCACAAGGAATGAAGTGTGGGATCTTGTTCCTAGACCTGATGACATAAATGTGATTGGCACTAAATGGGTGTATAAGAACAAGTCAAATAAGCATGGAGTTGTTACAAAGAACAAGGCTAGACTTTTAGCTCAAGGATACACACAAATTGAGGGAGTAGACTTTGATGAAACCTTTGCACCAGTAGCAAGGCTTGAATCAATCAGACTACTTTTAGTAATTGCTTGTATCCTGAAATTCAAGCTATTTCAAATGGATGTTAAAAGTGCCTTTCTAAATGGGTATCTTAATGAGGAGGTATATGTGGAGCAGCCTAAGGGATTTGTTGATCCAAGCTGTCCAAATCATGTATACAAAATAAGGAAGGCTCTTTATGGTCTGAAGCAAGCCCCAAGAGCATGGTATGAGAGACTGACTACTTTTCTCATAAAACAAGGGTACAGGAAAGGTGGAATAGACAAAACCTTGTTTGTGAAGGATGAAGAAGGAAATGTCATGATTGCTCAAATATATGTAGATGACATAGTCTTTGGTGGGATGTCAGACAGGATGGTTAAACATTTTGTCACTCAAATGGAATCTGAATTTGAGATGAGCCTAGTAGGAGAACTAACCTACTTTCTTGGACTGCAAATCAAGCAGATGGAGGACTCCATGTTCATATCCCAAAGCAAGTATGCAAAGAACACTGTCAAGAAGTTTGGGATGGATAGTGCAAGTCACAAAAGAACACCTGCCCCCACTCATTTAAAGCTGACAAAGGATGACAAGGGTGAGAAGGTGGACCAAAGCTTATACAGAAGCATGATAGGAAGCCTATTATATCTGACTGCTAGCAGACCAGATATAGCTTTTGCAGTAGGTGTATGTGCAAGATATCAAGCTGAGCCAAAAGTAAGTCATCTAAACCAGGTTAAGAGGATTTTGAAATATGTCAATGGTACTTGTGACTATGGCATAATGTATTCTCATGGATGTGAACCAATTCTTACTGGCTTCTGTGATGCTGACTGGGCTGGAAGTGCTGATGATAGAAAGAGCACATCAGGAGGATGCTTCTTTCTAGGAAACAATTTGATTTCTTGGTTCAGTAAGAAACAAAATTGTGTATCCTTATCCACTGCTGAAGCTGAATATATTGTAGCTGGTAGCAGTTGTTCACAGTTGGTTTGGATGAAGCAAATGCTCACAGAATACAATGTCCCACAAGATGTCATGACATTGTACTGTGACAATCTAAGTGCTATTAACATATCAAAGAATCCTATCCAACACAGCAGGACCAAGCACATTGATATCAGGCATCATTTCATCAGAGATCTTGTGGAAGAGAAGGTGATCTCATTAGAACATGTAGCCACAGATCTGCAATTGGCTGATATATTTACTAAAGCTTTGGATGCTACCCAATTTGAAAACCTAAGGGGTAAATTGGGAATCTGCTTATGTGAAATATAGCAGTTATGGAGAAGTGCCAACATGTCCTATGACATCGTGTGGCATGATCACCAGATGGCAGCACCAGTCTGGTCAGTAACTCTGTGTATTCCACTTTTTAAAATTCCACCAGTAACGGATTTTATAAAAGCTCAAGCTTGCTCTCAGCTCTTCATCTCCTCACTATCCTCTCAAAACCATTTGCATGCTAAAGCTGATTTTCTGAGCTCATCAAAATCAATCAAACCTAAACTCTTCTTCCACCACATTCGAAAATGTCTCAACATCAAAACCCTAACATCATGGATGAAAATCTCAACCAAGAAGATGTGGTGCATGCAACCCCAATCTCTATGGTTCCAATGGATACTACTCCCATGGACGAAATCAGAGGAAGTGTTCCTCTTGCTCAAAAACCTAGAACTCCAAATGTGAGAAGAGCAAAGGAACCTGTGTTCAGCAAAAGCAAAGGGATTCCTTCAGCTTCAAACACCACCCCCAAAGCTTATGACTATGTGGATGCTTCCATCAAGCATCTTGTGAACAAGATTCTATCTGAACAAAGAGTGGTGCATGGGATATCTGTTCCCCTGAACAGCATGCCTGCTCCACAAGAGGAACAGAGCAATCAGGCTGAAGAGGACACTCCTGCTCAACAGGATGTCCCAATAAATGTTGAAACATGTGAGGACCAGAACAAGGCCTCAACTGATGATGAAGCCACTGATGACCAAGCTTCTGTTGATCCACCTGCTGAAAAGGAGACTTCCCAACCTCCTCCTGCTGAAACCATAGATGATGACTCTGACACAGAGATCATTGCATCTGTTGATCCTAGCATAGCCAAAAGGCTTAGGGCTAGGAAGGAGAAGAAGCTTGTTGGACATTCAACTCCTGAAAAGAAACAGCCTACACCAAAGAAGGACAAAGCTAAAGTTGCCTTTGGTCCTACTAAACAATGGAGCAAGGTGAGTACCCAAAAGAGGAAAGTTGTTACTCCACCTGATTCAGATGTTGAAGAGGATGTCCCAACATCCCAACCAAGGAAGAAGCCAGCACCTTCAAGGTCTACCTCTGTTGTTCCAGAAGCTCCTCTGGACAATGTGTCCTTTCATCATGTGTCAAGTGTAAGCAAATGGAAATATGTCTACCAAAGAAGGGTGGCACTGGAAAGAGAGCTGGGCAGCAATGCACTGGAGTGCACTGAGGTAATAGACCTGATATCCTTTGCTGGTTTATTCAAGACAGTTTCAAATTTTTCACCCTGCTATGAGCTGCTGGTCAAGGAGTTCATTGTCAACCTGCAAGAAGACTGTGCTGATGGAAAGTCAGAAGAATTCAGAAAGGTTTATGTAAGAGGGAGATGTGTGGAATTCTCTCATAGGGTTATAAATAATTACCTAGGGAGAGAATATTATGGGCCTAATGAGCTGGGGAAGACTGACAACCAAATTTGCAAGGTCATCACTGCCAACCAGGTCAAAACTTGGCCAGTCAAGGGCAAACTTTCTGTTAGCTTGCTAACAAGGAAGTATGCAATGCTGCATAAAATTGGTAATGTCAACTGGGTCCCTACCAACCATACTTCTTCAATAGCTACTGGATTGGGAAGATTCATTTATGCTGTGGGCACCCAAACAAAGTTGGACTTTGGTGCTTACATATTTGATCAAACACTGAAGCATGCAGGAACATCAGCAACAAAGCTTCCCATTGCTTTTCCATCTCTGCTCTGTGTAATCATCCTCAACCAGTATCCAGGCATTCTCACTGAGAAGGATTCAGTCTGCAAGAGAGAAAGTCCTCTGGCCTTCCACTACAAACTATTCTTGAGCCATCATGCTGCTGATGTTGAAGCTCCCAGTGGGACATCTGCTGGACCTTCAAAAGCAAAGACTCTCATATCCAAAGCAGCCTTGATTGCAAAACTGAAGAACACTTGCAAAGAGCTGGATGCCAGGAAGAAAAAACTAGAGGAAGTCATTCAAAGGCTAGAGCTGGAAAGAGGGTGCTCAGAATGCTGCTAAATCTGATGATGAATCTGATGATGAATTTGAAGAGGAGGAAGATACTGAATATGATGACTCTGAGTGAAAATGTGTGAGGAAAGTGTACTGTATCAGCATTGTAATTTTGACTTTGTATTTCTGAATGTTTTCTCTCTGCTTGTGTAAAATTTGGCCCCAATTTCTGTCTAACAAGGGGGAGAAGATAAGTGTACTGAACAACAACAATGTCTGCTGCAGTTTGCCTGATTAATGAACAATGTTGTTTGTCTGTTTAATGCCTGCTTCTGAACTAAGTGTTTTTAATAGAAAATTATGTTAAACAAGTCAGTATACATACAGGTTTGAGGGGGAGCAAACTCTCATATGATTAAACATAAAAGAACTCTGCTGCACTCTGATAAATGAAACTCTGCTGCACTCTGATAAAACCAGAAGATTGTGTTAGCCAAAAATTAGCCAAAGGGGGAGTTTGTAGATGTTTAGAATTGGAAGAATTTTTGACCAACAAGAAGTGTTGAACCTAGTTCAGGATGTCACACCAGATGTTGTAACATTATCAAACAGAGTACAAATTAATGAACTTAGTTCAGGATGTCACACCAGATGTTGTGACATTGTATAAGTTAATGAATTAAGTTCAGACATCAGGATGTCACACCAGATGTTGTGACATCTCAAACCTGCTACCAGACTTAAATAATGCGAAACAGAAGTGAGTAAATTCAGGGAATTTATCTGGAATTAATTGTGAATGGATAAACAATACAAGGCGCATCTGTAGGGAGTTTAGTTATCTGATTTCAGTATAACAGAATAACTACCTCACCTAGAATCAAGGAAGTAACAAACCCTAATTCAAGGTGATGACAGCATGCGTATCAGGACTGGATAATCTACAGAAAGCCCAAAATCCAAGCATCTATTTAAGGAACAGAAACTCTCAGAATAAAGTACGAAATTAAGAAGACTAAATAGGGTGTTTGTGTTTAATAGCAGGTTTTAGTTGTGTATCACTTTATGAGCTTTTAAGCAAAAAGTGTATTGTGTCTTGATTGAAACTGTGAAGTAAAATCAAGCTGTTGTGTTTGAAGTTCAATTTTATTAAACTTGTAACATATCACTGTGTGATTGAGGGGGAGTGAGTTGGTACTCATATCTAAGTTGTGTCTTAGAAATTGCCTTGGGTAGATATTAAGTGAAGGATTAAACTGAGTGGTTTAAGTCCATAATTAATATTACTTATATTGGATTTCCTTCCTGGCTTGGTAGCCCCCAGATGTAAGTGTGGAGATACACTGAACTGGGTTAACAATTTCCTGTTGTAAACACCCCAAATTTGCCCTCACTCATTTCACCATGGCTTGTGATTCTTTTCATTTGCATGAGTTCAATCATATCATCTCATATTGCATTTTTGCTTCACTGCATTGATTCAAAGTCATCTTTATCTAGGGTTTGTGATCTGAGCAATCCAAGAGCTATTTGAGCCACTTCAAAGTTCTTCAATCATCCCAAGAGGGTCCATGTATGTTCAAACATCATATTATATCCTCACAAGGTCAAAAGAGTCAAAGAATCACAAGAACTGAGAAAGGCATGGAAGCAGAGCCAGGTTTAACTGCACAGATGACCTAAAATTAGGGTTTTGGTTTCAGAGGCCATAACTCCAAAAATTTTGGTCATTCTTGTTTCTATTGGTCTATATATGTTATGAGGATCATGCATATCAATTTTCATGAAGAAATTCAATGGGGAAGGCATCTGATCACAAGATGACTTCTTGAGCAAGTCAATGCAAAATCAGGGCATCCAAGGCCCCCAGTGACCCAACCAAAGGGGTTTCTCCATCATTTTGAATGTGTATGATCTTTATTTGATCATAGAAGATTTTAGAAGTTCACAAAATTGAAGAATTTCAAGCCATTTGCAAAGTTGCCTTTTTGGGAAAGTGACTTATAATGTAAACTTGCCATTTTGGGAAAGTTTTTCAACCTCCTCTTTTTGATTCAAAAATGCTTCAAATGAAAAAACTTTGGTCATGAAAGTTGTAGATTGGATCATTCCCTTTTCAAAAAGTACAAGAACTCATTCTAATTCATTTTGGATCAAAAGTTATGGTTTGTCAAAGTCTGGAAAAATCACTTATTTTTCACTTTGGCACCAAAAAGGGAAAGTTGCAAAACCTCATGCCAAGGCCAAATGTGACTTCAAACCAGCTTCTAATCATCATACACACACAATGCAATGCCTAAAAGTCAGAATGCACCAAAGAATTATTCATTTTCATGCCTTGATCATTAAGAAGTCTCAAAAGGGCCAAAGGTTCCCAAATTTGCAAAACCACACATAAGCTTCAATCCACTTGCCAATTGACCCCAATCTGAGTTCCATGGTTGCCCTTGATCCTCGCTGCGCAGGACACCCCATTGTCCTTGGCCTGCCATGACCCATACCTCAAAGGACACCTAACCTTGACTTTTGGCAAAATGGACCATACCAATCAGCATAGCCCACACCAACTCCACATACCTATCACAGCTTGATAAGTGGACAAAATGAGACTCAAAACACACAAGAGGCAAGCCTGAAAACACAGCATCACCATAGTTCACAAAAACTCTCCCTCTTGCATTTTCATTCGAATCTCATCACACAAACATCAAACCTCAAAACCAACTTCACCATTCATTCAGAAAAGCTTCATAGAGCATAAACCACCCTTCATCTTGCCTTGAAAGCCCTTGAAACTCAAACACGATTTTCTGGCCAGTTGAACACAAACTCACAAACCAGCCATAAAAAACTCCATCCAAGCATTGCAAACTCCTCAGGAAGTTCATTAGAGGCATTTTGGACCAAAGAAGCAGCCAAAAAGCTCCAGGGTTGGAAGCTTCACCTCAGGTAGCCATGCGAATTAATTTTTCCAGAAACTTTGTTTTAAGTTATTAAATGGTTAAGTTTGTTCCCCTGAGTGTAATGAACTTTGAATTTTTGAAAATGATGAAGAAATGAGGATGTATGGTCTTTCTGAAAGTTTTGCATTTTTTGTTCTTGGCTTCGAATCTTAAAAATGAGTGAAGATAAATGGTTTTTGAGGGTGGGGTTGATCTTAGGAGGGTGAGAGGAATCAATCTGGAGCTTTAGAGCTCCAGAAATGGCCTAGGGGTTGTTTTGGGAGATTCTCAGGGGAGGTGTGGCCGGAGGTCATTTCCGGCCACCTGAAAGTGATTAACCTAATTAATTAGGGTTAGGGCATAATTTGAATGTAGGTCGTTAGATCCTTCTTCCCGCGCGTGTTTGTGTGGCCTGGATCTCTTGATTAGTTTTAATTATAGGATTAAGAATTAATTAATTAATTAGGTTTAGTCAGGTTTAAACTTGGGCCGTAGGATTGCGCGCCAAGTCAATGGATTCAAGCCCAGATTCAATCTGAACCTTCCCTTTTGCATACTTCTCCATTTAATTAGTTTTATTTCATTTTATTTGTATTTTATTTCTACGAATTTTTAAAAATAGCAAAACACATTAAAAAATTCTGAAATATTTTGTCAAACCTTTTTTTTTTTGCATTAAAAATTATTTTTAAATCATTTAAATGTTTATTTTTAATTAGTTAATGGAAATTAATTAATTAAAAATGCATTTAGGTATTTAAAAATCACAAAAAAATTCACATTGCATTTTAAAACATTTAGAAAGATTATCAAACTCTCAAAACAAATTTCTTTTTGGTCCTTGATGTATTTTTACAATTTTCATTGGAATAAAAGTTATTTAAAGGCAATATTTTGGTCCTAACTTGAAAAAATTCATTCTGCCTAACCATGAAGAGTTTGATGATGGTTCTTCTTGCATTGCATCCTTCATAGCATGTAGTTTTTAGGGTAAAATTGGTTTGAATTTATCTTTCATTTTCAATTTAATGAGCATTTTTCCTTTTGAGGTGCCTTGAAACCCTAGTTGACTTAGAAAAATCATAACTCCCATTAGGTTAAGAGTTAGGTCTCCCCCTTTGGGCAGTGAACTTATGTAGGGTTAGGGTTCCTTTGATCCCACTTTCAATTTTTTTATCTTGTCATTTGCTTCTGATTTTGAATTTTGCATTGCATATTGTATGTAAACCCTAATTCTTGTCTTCATTTGCATCCATCTCTCATATGCTTGCATTCAAGAACTTGCCATGACATTTTACACATCCATATAACTTCTAAGATATCTTAGGGCATATTAGAATCATGTTTGATCATTGCATCACTCATTTGCCATGTTATGCATCCTTTGCATTTCATAAACTTTCATGAACTTTCATGGTTCAAAGCATGCTTCATTTGCATCCTCATCATTGTATGATCATCCACAACTCTTTACATGTGTTTGCATTATCTTTTAGCATCATCAACATCATGTTTATGCTTCTGAATTTGTCTTGCATCATGGCATTTCATCTCATTTTCATTTCATTTCATTTCTTGTTACTATCTTTTCAGGTGGTAAGTCATTGAGAAGTGAATTTGCCTTCACTTCTCATAATCTCTTTTCATCCCTCTTATGCATTCATTGCTGCATTTTACTTTTGTATTAAAGTGAGCTTGCTCATTCATGCTCCCTCCCCTCTTTCTTTCTTCAAGCAACTTATCTTCTTAAGTGAAGTAAGTTGTCTTGTTTCTTCTTGCATCTCCTTTCATCTGCTTCTTCCTTGGTGGCTTTTCTCCTGAAGATCTTTTGCAAGCCTCATAAACCCTAGGAACATCCAAGCATGATCACAATTAGGGTTTGATTAGTCCCCCATTTAGTTTTACCTTTGTGTCATCTTTGAGTCTTCTCTTCTCATCTCATAATCAAGGGCTAAACCCTAAAGGTTTTAAGGCTTTGTGATTAAGCTTATGCCTGCATCCTTCTATTAGGATGGAGTGTATAACTTTAATCCTAAGTGTTAAACCCTTAATGTGTTTAAATCCTTTAATCAATCCACTTAATAATCACTAAGACATCAAGCTTGTAACTTGGGCCTTGCATTAGGGTTCTAATTCTTCCTTAATTGGTTAAGAAGGACTAACCTTAGTGTTAATGGACAAGTCCCCCTCAAGTTGTCTTACAAACCATAAAATTCACTTCTTAATCTTACCATTAACTAAAATCCATTTAATAAAGGCTTTGTTTTGTCATGAGGTTAATCCCTAATCATGGATTAAGTTGAGGAGCCTTCCTCAGCTTAAATGTTCTCATCTATTATCCTTCTATTAGGATGGTGTAATGGGTCCATTAAATCCTTGATTATGGCTTAAACTCATTACTTAACACTAAACAAAAACAACAAAAACATCTAAATAAATGCAAGTAGGCTAATGGTCTTAATCCTACATCATGGTGATTAAGTGTGAGGTGTTTACTTCACACTTAAGGTATCCTCATTACCCCAAATCAGAGGGAGGATGTGATGAGTTTACTAACCTTTGGTTTAGGCTTAAGCTCATTTTCTTATGACAAACCTCAAAAAGCAATAAAAGACTGAAAACACAAAAAACAAACAATAATCGTCTCCTCCGGGATTCTCTTCTCACCTCATTCACTCACAAACGAGAACTTGCTTCTTCCGTCTAATGCAAGACAGTTTGCACCTGAGCCAGACGGGTCATACACTTGAGCATAGACAAGTAAGCAGTTCACAAGTTATTTATCTTTCAGTCTTTTTGAGTCGAACTACGGTGTTCTGACTTCCTCATTGCACGAGAGGATACGTAGGCATAACTTAACAGTTATCGAACAAAAGTCTCTGTATATCCCCCCCTCTTCCAGTATTATTCTTTAAGCCTCATAGTCTTGAGCTTTGCACTCTTTCCTTACACTGACACTCTTTTATTTCACTTCACCTTTCTTTTGCACTGACACTTGCATTCTTTCCAGCTTTGATACACAGATAGCACTGACACTACCCCTTTAAAACACAAATCTTTTAAGCGTGGATCCCATCGAGTACGGCGGACAATCTGGGTGCTAATACCTTCCCAGGTTGTAACCAACCCCCTTTCTCAGTCTCTCTGGTTCGCAACCGTCTTATCCATCTTTTCTTAGGTTTATGCAGCATTACCTTTCCTTCGGGATAAAAATGCCTAGCTGGCGACTCTATTCATTCTTTCCTTTCGCCGACCGTTCGCGTCTGTACCCCTCTTGGCCCCGTGTCATCAGGTGGGAGTGACAGCTTGGCGACTCTGTTGGGGACCCTTATACTGTAACCAGGGCTTCTGGTTCTTTTTGTGGGTTCCTCCTAGCGCTTGTTTGATTTGTGTTTACTGGGGTGTTATGTGCTAATTGTGTTTATTTGCTTTATTTATTGCTTTATGTACAGATTTATTTATTGCTTTCTTTACAGTTTTACATTTTTCATACTGTCATTATCATTGCTGGATCTGGTTCCTGTTTTGGTGGGTGGGGTTTCATTGAGAGTTTAAGGTCCTATACCTGGGACCTGAGTGACACCTAGGCTAGAGTGGTTCATGTTCTTTCCCATTCCATTTCGGTCTGGTGCGGGAATATGAAACACGGTTCAGATGTGGGTTTCTTCTCGAGAACTCTGTGCTACATATTTCCTGTAGTGCTAGGGCTATCTGGGAAGCCTGCTAAGTCTGGATGACCTTTATTATGACCTTCAGAAAATGAGGTGAATTAGAGGAGGATCTTTTATGGTTATTGTAAACACTGTACCTCCGGGTTAGAAGTGTTTACACTTCTCATAACTGATCCAAGTCTGAGGATCCTTGTTTTAGAACACTACCTGTGAGGGGGTTGGGCTGTTTACAGGTTTGCAGGTACCCTTGGCCACATCATACCCTGTTACTGTTTGATTTAAGAGTACCTCATTTTGGACAGTTCTTATGATTAACCCTGGACATGTGACTCTTTATTTGAGTCCCCCACCTTGGTTACTGGATTTCTGAACCTTCATCTGGACCTTCTTTGAACATATATGGACTTATATCAAGACAGATAATCGGATTCAGCTTGATCACAAACCCTTGCATATCATTTGCATACTCATCATTTGCATCATTTAACATTTGTTTATTTGTTTTTCAGGGTATCCACATTATATCTGGCTTGGTTTTGACCCCTTCTTCTGCATAGACCTCTGCTTCATCGGTTATCTGCTTCAGATATCTTCATCATCACCAGCATCAGCCCATCAGTGGTTCATCTCTAGTATCAGTCTTGATCTTCATCAGCACCTATCTTCATCATCTTCAGTAGTACTCATGGCTACTCCCAAGAAGAGCAACATATCCTACCATTTCTTTGAGCCTGTGTTGATTGGCATCAAGCAAGTCCAGTCACTTATCACACCAGATCACATCCCTTTGTTTAGAGAGCATTATGGAGGTATCCTGGATATGGTTATGGACCTTGACCCTTCTCAGAGGAGCATGATCCACACATGCTTGCAGTTTTATGACCCTCCTTTGAGATGCTTCACCTTCCCAGACTTTCAGTTAGGGCCTCTGCTGGAAGAGTTTTCCTCTTTGATTGGAGTACCTATCAGGGGTGGACTCCCTTTCAACCCAGAGATGACTTTTCCCAGCAATGGAGAGGTAGCAAAAGCACTGTACCTGGAGCCTGCCTTGATTGAGTAAAGCATGACAACAAAAGCTGGGATCCCTGGTTTGCACTTGGACTTTTTGATTTCTCAGGCCATCCTGAAGGCCTCCTTAGGAGAATGGAGGGCAGTCTGTGCACTTTTAGCCCTTAGCATATATGGGGTTATACTATTTGCAGATGAGCCCAAATTTATCAGCAAAAATGCCATCCATCTTTTCCTTCTGAGGAACCCAGTACCCACATTGCTGGGAGATTTCTATTACTCCATCCATCAGAGGAATGAGAAACAAAGGGAGGAGTTAGTGAGATGTTGTGCTCCTTTGTTTCACACCTGGATGCTCAAACACCTGCCTAAATCAGATGCCTTCCTGAACCCTCACCAACAGAAGAATTGGGCCAAGAGGCTCATTGCTTTGACTTCAGATGATATCAGATGGTGCACCCAGAGCACTAAGGGCAAAGACATCATCACCAGCTGTGGAAAATACCCAAATGTGCCTCTTATAGGAGTGAAGGGTTGCATCAACTACAATCCTTTGTTGTTTAAGAGACAACTGGGCTTTGCTTAGGTTCATCCTCCTAGAGTGCAAGATTTGGCTGAAACCTTGTATTGTGAAGTGAAATCTGATTCAGCTGTTGTCAGGCAAGCATCCTGGGCTTGGGACAACATCCAGACAAAAGGGATGGCAATTCTTGGAAGATGCAATAATGTTGCTTCAGCTCAGTACTATGACTGGTCCCGTACAAGAGCTCAAATTACTGTAATGCCTTTCACCTTAGAGGACATGCCTGGACCCTCTACAATACAACCTGCAGCAACTGTCAGCCTAGAAGAATTTGAGAAGCTGAAAGAGAGGAATGAGAATCTGTCTCAAGCTTTGAAGAAGACCCTTTGGGAAAGGAGTGATGGTCGTTTGGACATTGAAAGGCTGGAGAAGCTTAGGATGGAGCATCTTGCCAAAATTGAGAAGTCAGAGGACTACATCAGGAAAGCAAGAGCTGGGGAGCAAATATTGAAGAATTCTTGTAAAGAGGCCAAGATTCAGAGGGCTAGGACTGAGCTCTATCTGCGAGAAAGTCAGGCTAGGTGGGTCAGGATCACTGAAGCCCGGACACAAGAAGATCAGAGAATTCAAGCCAAGATTGAACAGGTAGAGGCCAATGAAAAGAAGCAGCAGGAAGCTTTGTTGGCAGCCCAGAAGGAGATTTCAGAGTTGAAGCTTAGAGCTGGATTGAAGAGATCAAAGGACCAGGACAGGCACAAGAAGCTGACCACTGCCATTGCCACCAGGAACCTCCTCATTAGGACTATTACAGAGCACCCAGCTGGTCCAGTGACTGAGGCACTTCTGAAGGAGGTCAAGGAGGATGAGTTTGGACTGAATGTCTGATCCTTTGCTTTTTGTTCATTTCCATTTGATGTACTTCTCTCTTTTTGTATTTTGACCCTTCAGGGGCATGTGTTGTAAAACAAACTATGTATTGTTCACCTTTTGTAATGTATTTTAGTTTGTTTTCATTTGGGTTCTTTTCTCAAGCAACATCAAGCATCTTCCTCGAGGTCTGGAAAGGTCAAAACCAAGAACCAAGCCGGATACCTTGGAAAACAAATAGGCATACTGCATTGCATACTAACTTTTGTTTTGTTTTGTAGGTTTTGTTATTATCTTTGTTTCTAACCTTGTTGTGATCTCAGGAAATATTGCTCGTCGTCGGGTGTTCCCTGTCAACCGTAAGCACCGGTACCCTACTCGCAACAACCTTCCTGGTATCCAAATGGAGCAAGTACAGCAGGACCTGACTGAGGTCAGAACTCAGATGGCTAATGAAAGAGTGGAGATGAGGAACCAAATGACTCAATTCATGGCTGTAATGACTGGCTTGGCCCAGAGTCAAGAAAGGTTAAGGGAACTGGTGGAGAGACAAACTCCCGAGGAACCTCATCTTGGAACTGGAGGAACTAGTAATAATGAGAGGGATCAGCCTCATGTTAATCCACCAGTATTTGGACCTCATCTGGATCCGGAAGTCAACATTCCGAGAAATGTGCAAGGAAATACTGCTGGGGGAAGAATCTTGCAAGAGGATCCCCAAGAAGAGCAGTTTACTATTATGGGAGCTGGAGACGAAGTCTATGATAGGAGGTTAGATGAAATTGCTGAGAAGTTGAGGTCTTTGGAATCCCAGAATTCCCTGGGCTTCGATGTAATGGATATGGGACTAGTGGACGGGGTGAGAATTCCCCACAAATTCAAACCCCCGTGTTTTGAGAAATACAATGGAACCTCTTGTCCACGAACTCACCTGCAGTCTTTCCTAGGAAGACTTAAAGCTTATACTATGGATGAGAAGCTGTGGATGTTCTACTTTGAAGACAGTCTGACTGGGGCTTCAAGGGAGTGGTATTCACACTTGACCAGAGCTACCATTAGATGCTGGAAGGACTTGGCTGAAGCCTTCATCAGGCAGTATCAATACAATCTGGACATGGCTCCTAACAGGACCCTCCTAATGGGAATGTCTCAGTCTTCCAGAGAAAGCTTCAGGGAGTATGCCCAAAGGTGGAGACAGCTTGCTGCTGCTGTCCAACCACCCATGTCGGAAAGAGAAATGGCCGACATGTTCATGAATACTCTGGAAGGAACCTATATTGATAGACTGGCTGCCTTTTCTTCTACCAGCTTTGCTGATGTCGTTATAGCTGGTGAAAGAATTGAAAGTCTTTTAAAAATGGGCAAGATTTCTGATAATGGTGCAAGTTCATCCAGTAATCCCAGGAAGCCTTTTGTGGGACCCCGAAGGACCGGTGAGACAAATGCCATTCATGCAAGCAGGGGAAGACCTCAGTATGTTCACAAATCAGTAGCAGCAGTCACCATTCCAGCTCCGATTCCTCAACAATCAGCATATCAACAACAACAACAACCACATTATCAACAGCAAGTTCAGTACCCGCAACAGAGAACCTACAACAACAACAATAGCAACCAACAGCAGCGTCCCTTCCAGAAAAGACCATCACGGGCAAACAGGGTGATTGACCCCATCCCTATGCCTTATGCTGCTTTATTACCACAACTCCTGAAGCTTAACTTGGTTGAGTTAAGGACGTTGGCGCCACCAAATCCTCTCAACCTCCCAAAGAATTATGATGTCAACGCCAGGTGTGCTTTCCACTCCAATGCACCTGGTCACAATACTGAGAAGTGCAGAGCCCTGCAAATGAAAGTTCAAGATCTGGTGGATTCTAAAGCCCTCAACTTCACACCTCCTCCGAATGTCAACAGAAATCATATGCCTAATCATGGCGGGCCAAGGATTAATGCCATTGAGGAAGACAAGCCATCTACTTTGATCACCAGTGTTGCACAAATTCGAACACCTTTGGTCGAAATTAAAGCTCAGCTTCTAGAGTGCCAAGTGTTCCCCGGGTGTGAGCTCGGTTGTGGGTATTGCAACATTGCAGTCAATGGGTGTGAAAGGTTGAGAGACGGCATAGACGGTCTTATCAAGAATGGTATCCTTTAGATTTCAACAACGGCGCCTACAAATCCAGCAATTCCTTTAACAACAATTCCCGATTCTTTTACAACAGCAACAACAATCATTCCTACCGATTCATCAATATCATCAGCAATGGCTCCGTCCATCACTTGAACAAATCAAATGTCAACAACCCTTTCTTCTACAACATCAGCATCCATGTTATTAGCAGAATCTTCTACAACGCTAACAAAAATTAATGAAGATGTCTCAGCAGTTACGATCTACTATGACCCATCAAATGTTCCTCCCAGCAGCAATTTCCAACAACAAACAGTGGCACCTCCTGCCCGGTCACCAGTCACAATTTACTATGATCCGCATACTGTCACAGTACCCTCCTCTGCAGCAATCAGTCCGGTCACCATTACGGTGCCTGGACCAGTTCCTTATGAAAGCAGCAATGCCATACCTTGGCATTATGGCTCTGATATCTACTGCAACGAGGAGAAAATCACTCTGGATTCATCAACCTCTTCTCCACAAATTGATAATGTTGGGGGAGGCGGAGGCTTCACCAGAAGCGGACGCCTTTTTGCCTCACAAACACAAAGACCTAATGTTGAAGCAGAAGCTGCTGCCAAAGCAAAAGGAAAGAGTGTGGTATCTGAAGAGCCGACTACTAAAGAAACTCAGAAGACATCTTTTGAACAAGATGTAGACGAGTTCATGAGAATCATAAAAAGGAGTGATTACAAGGTGGTGGATCAGCTTCACCAAACTCCCTCAAAAATCTCCATATTATCACTGTTGATGTGTTCTGAAGCTCATAGGAACGCATTGTTGAAAGTCCTGCACGCAGCACACGTGCCAGAGGAGATTACCGTTAATCAGCTAGAAACTGTGGTGGCAAATGTCAACACCAGTCATGGACTGGGCTTTACCAATGTTGACTTAACAACAGAGGGACGCAACCATAATAAGGCTTTGCATATCACCTTGGAATGCAAGGGTGTTGTTCTGTCTCATGTACTGGTGGACACTGGGTCATCACTCAATGTTCTTCCAAAGAAAGCCTTAGTGAAGCTGGAGTATGATGGCTTGGCACTGCGTCCGAGTAATTTGGTGGTGAGAGCATTCGATGGCTCTAAAAGATCAGTGCTTGGGGAGATTGATCTGCCTGTGATGATTGGCCCGCAGACCTTCAAAAATACCTTATTTGTGATGGGCATTCAGTCGGCCTACAGCTGTCTGTTGGGTAGACCCTGGATCCACGCCGCTGGCGCTGTTAGTCTACCCTTCACCAGAAGTTGAAATTCGAGTGGGAAGGCCAGATCATCACCATCTGTGGGGAGGAAGACATCTTTGTTAGCCAGCTGGCTACGTATAAGTACATTGAAATGGACGGGGAGATCCATGAAACCATGAGCCAAGGGTTTGAGGCCTTGAACATTAATGAAGCATCTACTGTACTGGGAACTTCCATAGCATCGTACCAGCAAGCCCGAAAGGTTGTTGAGGAAGGTACCGCCCAAGGCTGGGGCAAGCTGTTGCCCGTGGAAAAGAAAGAAGACCGATTTGGGTTGGGTTACAAACCAACTCAACAAGATCAACCAGAGGCTGCAAAAGAGCCCAAGTTTGTCAGCGGGGGGATGCTCACCCCGGATGTTGTGAACAATTTGGAAGACGAGGAGGAAAGCGACCGCAACCTGGAGAGCTGGATACGTCCAAGGATCCCGGGAAGCCAAGTCCTTAACTGGTCTTCCCAGGAAATTATAAGGGTTACTCCTGCAGAGTAATTATTATTTCCTGTATTTTAAAGCATGCATCAAGTCTTGCATCTTGCCCAAGATGTCAAGACTCATTTTGTAATTGGGCCATCTTGTATTTTGTGCAAAGATCAATCAATGAATATCAGGACATCTTTTGCAAATGAGTCTTTTCCGCTCACTGTTTTTCATTTTTCTTTTTTGTACAAAAATAAAATGGCAATGTTTTTAAAAAAAATAATAATAATAACTTCATTTTCACTTTTTCTAAATAAGATAAAACTGATCACTAAAAAAAACCAATCTAAAACCTTGCAGAAAGTGCCCTCCAGATTGCACCGACAACAACACTGCTATGGCTTTGTATGACTTTGACAATCCAATCAATCAAGCTGATGAAGGGGTTGAAGAAGATTATGAGCTACCTGAAGAGCTAGCCAGGTTGTTAAGGCAAGAGGAAAAGGTTATCACTCCTCATCAGGAGGAGATTGAAACGGTTAATCTTGGTACGGAAGAAGACGTGAAAGAAGTTAAGATCGGGGCCTGCCTGCAAGATTCAGTGAAAGAGCAACTGATTGATATGCTTCGGGAGTATGTGGATGTTTTTGCTTGGTCTTATCAGGATATGCCAGGGTTGGACACCGACATTGTCATGCACAAGCTACCTCTGAAAGAAGACTGCCCACCAGTAAAACAGAAGTTGCGCCGTACTCGCCCGGATATGGCAATGAAGATAAAAGAAGAGGTACAAAAGCAGTGGGACGCCGGTTTCCTTGCTGTTACTAGATATGCCGTGGGTTGCTAACATTGTACCTGTACCTAAGAAAGACGGCAAGGTGAGGATGTGTGTGGATTACCGGGACCTGAACAGAGCCAGCCCGAAAGATGACTTCCCATTACCTCACATTGATGAATTGGTCGACAATACGGCTCAGTTCTCGGTATTCTCCTTCATGGACGGATTTTCAGGATACAATCAGATCAAAATGTCACCCGAAGACATGGAGAAGACAACTTTTATCACGCCCTGGGGCACATTCTGTTATAAGGTGATGCCATTCGGACTGAAGAATGCTGGTGCTACTTATCAACGGGCTATGGTAACATTATTCCATGACATGATCCACAAAGAAATTGAATGTTATGTGGATGACATGATTGCCAAGTCCCTCACAGAAGAAGACTACCTGGTGAATCTGTTGAAGTTATTCAAGCGTCTAAGGAAGTACCAACTGAAGTTAAACCCCAACAAATGCACATTCGGGGTGCGATCCGGTAAGCTGTTGGGATTTATTGTAAGTGAGAAAGGGATTGAAGTTGACCCTGATAAAGTCAAAGCCATTCAAGAAATGCCTGCACCAAAGACTGAAAAAGAAGTTCGGGGGTTTCTAGGAAGATTGAATTACATTTCAAGGTTCATATCTCACCTTACAGCAACCTGTGAGCCTTTGTTCAAGCTATTAAGAAAAGAACAAACGGTCAGGTGGAATGAAGACTGCCAAAGGGCTTTTGACAAAATTAAGGAATACTTACAAGAACCTCCGATCCTTATGCCTCCAGTTGAAGGAAGACCTCTAATCATGTACTTGACAGTATTAGAAGAGTCAATGGGGTGTGTGCTGGGCCAGCATGACGAGTCTGGTCGAAAAGTGTATGCAATATACTACCTAAGCAAAAAGTTTACCGACTGTGAACAACGTTATTCACTGCTCGAGAAAACTTGTTGTGCTTTAGCGTGGGCTACTCGCCGACTAAGGCAGTATATGTTGACCCACACTACTTTATTGATCTCAAAGATGGATCAAGTTAAGTACATTTTTGAGAAGCCAGCACTTACCGGATGGGTTGCAAGATGGAAAATGATCCTCACAGAATATGATATTCAGTACACATCTCAGAAAGCCATCAAAGGCAGTGTATTGTCCGGTTATCTTGCTGAGCAACCTATTGATGATTACCAGCCTATGAGATTTGACTTCCCTGATGAAGACATCATGTTCATAAAAGCAAAAGATCATGAAGAGCCTGTTCACACTGAAGGGCCTGACCCGGAAGAAGAATGGACTATGATGTTTGATGGGGCTGTTAATATGAATGGTCGTGGTGTTGGTGCAGTACTCACTACACCCAAGGGAGTTCACATGCCATTCTCGGCAAAACTCACCTTTAACTGCACTAACAACGAAGCTGAATACGAAGCTTGTATTATGGGTCTTGAGGAAGCCATTGACCTCAGGATCAAGACTTTGACCGTGTTCGGAGATTCAGCTCTAGTAATCAATCAGACCAACGGCAAATGGTACACCCACCAGGATCATCTGATACCTTATCGGGATTATACGAGGAGATTATTGACTTTCTTCACAACAGTCAAGCTTGAGTATATCCCTCGAGATGAAAATCAGTTTGCAGATGCTCTGGCTACCAATTCATCCATGATCAAAGTTCAAGCTGCCAACTTTGTGCCTCAAATTGCAGTATCCAGACTTGACAGACCAGCATACGTGTTCTCAGCAGATGTTATTAAAGATGATAAGCCTTGGTTCCACGACATTAAGTGCTTCTTGGAGGACCAAACATACCCACCTGGGGCATCTTCCAATGATAAGAAGACATTAAGAAGGCTATCTGGTAGTTTCTTCCTGAATGCTGATGGTTCCCTGTACAAGAGAAACTTTTATATGGTACTTCTCAGATGCGTTGATAGGGCAGAAGCAGACTTGTTGATGCACGAGGTGCACGAAGGATCTTTTGGTACCCATGCTGGAGGGCATGCTATGGCTAAAAAGTTGTTAAGATCAGGCTACTACTGGATCATAATGGACGCAGACTGTTGTGCCTATGCCAGAAAATGCCATAAATGCCAGATTTACGCGGATAAAGTGCATGTGCCTCCGAATCCTCTGAATGTGATGTCTTCACCCTGGACCTTTGCCATGTGGGGCATTGATATGATTGGCAAGATTGAACCGACTGCTTCAAATGGCCACAGATTCATCCTGGTAGCCATCGACTATTTTACCAAGTGGGTTGAAGCAGTTTCTTATGCAAATGTCACCAGACAAGTGGTAGCCCGATTTCTGAAAAGAGACATCATCTGTCGGTATGGAGTGCCCGAGCGAATCATTACTGATAATGATTCCAACTTGAACAACAAAATGATGGCAGAGCTATGCCGGGACTTCAAGATCCAACACCACAATTCTTCTCCCTACAGGCCAAAGATGAATGGCGTTGTTGAGGCAGCTAACAAGAATATCAAGAAGATTGTGCAGAAGATGGTAGTCACCTACAAAGACTGGCATGAAATGCTACCATTTGCCTTGCATGGGTACCGAACGTCAGTCAGAACATCCACCGGGGCAACACCGTATCAGCTTGTGTATGGTATGGAGGCAGTCCTACCTGTTGAAGTTGAATTACCCTCCTTACGGGTATTAATGGATGTTAAATTGAACGAAGCAGAATGGGTCCAATCCCGATACGAACATCTGAATCTGATCGAAGAGAAGAGATTGGCTGCAGTTTGTCATGGGCAGTTGTATCAGAAAAGAATGAAGAAAGCCTTCGATCAGAAAGTCAGGCTCCGAGAATACCAAGTAGGAGATTTTGTGCTGAAAAGACTCCTCCCTCCTCATACAGACCACAGGGGCAAGTGGACTCCGAACTATGATGGGCCATTCATAGTAAAGAAAGTTTTCTCCGGTGGAGCACTGATGCTCAGTACCATGGATGGTGAAGACTTCCTGTCCCCTGTGAATTCAGATGCAGTTAAAAAATACTTCGCATAAAAAGACCCGCTGGACATAAAAACAGAATGTAAGTCCAGGACAAAATAGGGCATCCCGGCGAGTCAAAAACAGAATAAATAAAGAAATGTACACCCGCTGAGTTGAAAAGCCGCATCGGACAACTCAGGCAAAAAAGGGTATCCCGGTGGATTGAAAACCCGAAAGGGCGACCCACGCAAAATAAGGGAATAAGCGAACAACTGCATTCTGAATTCGTCTGTATCACTTGCAACATGGTAAGCTTCGAAAGGCTCAAGCTTCGGTCAAAATCAGCCTTCTTCAAAAGCAGGATAAGAAGGACGTCAAGGTCATACGGGTCATAGCAAAGGGAAGCTCCTTGAAGCGTCATCAACATTGTCACCGTCTTTTTGTTTCTCAATTTGTAACAATCTCCTCATTCCAGGGGATCCGTTTCTTTGACTGTATCTTGCCAATTCAGGGCACCTAAATTAATAAAATCAGATTTTCAGTCATGTTTCGTCTCGTACATTTTATTTTCATTTGCAAAATGTCCGATGTCCTTAAGATATTGATTGCATAAATACAGATGCTTCCCTTCTAAAAATACGTGCTTACAGGAAATATACTTACTCCCGGGAGTGTCTAAACTCCTATGATGGGATCCAGTAAGGAATACCCTGGGATACTTGTACGTTTCTTTGTCATGATAGGATTGCAGGTATTCAAAGCACATCATGGGGCATGAAAGTTCCTCCTCAGCAAGCTGTCAAATCACCATTTCCGCAGCACATATTCCAAACAAAGCCATGGCTGCTTTCTCCCCAGCTGAGTTGCCAGTCATCATTCCTCCTCGGCCAAGTGCAAAAACAGGGAACCATCTCCCCGTAGAGTTTCAGTCTCTATCCAGAAGAGCAATACCTGAAGATCTCACAACAGAGTGACGAAAGCTTCTACAGACCCCAGCTGGGTCCCTCATTACCAAGATAGGTCTATCAGTGATCTATTTCCCCATGCAGAGTCGTGTATGTCAAAACTACCAATGATCTCATCCCCAGCTGGGACATCCACTTCAAGCAGATCAGCCAGGGATCTCCACTGCAACGGGATCCGAATCTCGGATCGGTATCTTTGCATACTCATAGCATTCGCATCATATTTTCCCCCAGAGCGTAGCATTCCGTCCAAATACGGAGCATTACGGCAAAAATCAAACATATTGCATAATCATAAGCCACGTGTCGAACTGAACACTTGTAAATACTGACGTTCCATCAACAATATACAAAATATTTCCCAAACTCCCCGGCAGAATGTTAAAGCATTTCCTTTACACTCACAAATACAGTTATATGCTCCTTTTGACACTCGTCCATGTCATCATTCCCCGGTAAAATTGCCCGAGCAAACAGATGCTTATACATTACAGATGTTTCTTGACACTCGTCTGTGTCATATCCCCAGTAGAAAGCCAAAGCATCCCCTTTGCACTCACTAACACATGTGTACATATATCTACACACTTCCCTGACGCCCGTCCGTGTCACCTCCCCTAGCATAACTACCTAAAACACTTTGTAAATCAAGTACTTGTTTATAGTGCACTTCTTCCGACACCCGTCCGTGTCATGCTCTCCCCAGCAAGTTGAACACTCGTCTATATCTCACTCATCACTTTTCACTCATGCCGATACTCGTCCGTATCTTGTATATACCACTTAAATCCCCTCAGAATCAGCACTCGTCCGTGTTCTTTGTTAATTAGTTGGTACTCGTCCGTATCATCATCTTTGAACATGCGTCAGCGTTTGTCTCTATCGATACTCGTCGGTATCATAGTCTTAAGGATGCTAGTCCGCATCTTTAATCTATACACAGTGTCAAACACTTATACCTTTCATCTCTTGAATGTAGACACTCGTCCGTGTTTATCATTCCCCAGCAGAATTGATTTTCTTCTATCTGACATTCGTCCTATGTCATGATACCTTTCGGCAGCCGTACACTGCCAGGTGATCGTCCTTCACCTTTTTGATGATCGTCCTTCATCATTCCCAGAGGAGTCTCTATTCATTAGAACCCCTTCCTATCCGACATTCGTCCTATGTCGTGATATTTTTAGCAGCCGTCCCCTGCTAGGTGATCGTCCTTCACCTCTTGATGATTGTCCTTCATCATTTTATCCGATGGTCGTCCCCATCGTTGATTTTGTTATCGGACATTCGTCCTATGTCATGATAAACCCTAAGAGCAGCCTTACCCTGCTAGGTGATCGTCCTTCACCTCTTGATGATCGTCCTTCATCATGCTTATCCGATGGCCGTCCCCATCGTCGACCTTTTCATCCGACATTCGTCCTATGTCGTGATACTTTCGGCAGCCGTACCCTGCCAGGTGATCGTCCTTCACCTTAGATGACTGTCCCTCATCTTATCCCCAACAGAGCAGCCGTCCCCTGCTAGGTGATCGTCCTTCACCTTTGATGACCGTACCTCGTCATTTATTTCATTTATGCCTTGAACCCGATGGTCGTCCCCATCATTCATTTACCTTTAATCCCCGGAGAATTTTGCCATCTTGCTTGATGGTCGTCCCCATCATGATCCCTCTATTTCCCCAGCTTGTCGGTCGTCCCCGTCATTGCTTCATCCCCAGCAGTCATCCTCTGCTCGACGGTCGTCCTCCGTCGCCCGCACTTTATAAATTATACTTGACTTCCTTTTACAATCTATATCCCTTTTCTTCTTCATTCTGTGAGTGCAAATTTTGGACTGTCTTTGGTATTCATCCACAAGTTATCTTGTTTGCCTGTTAAGCCAGGCGCTTACATCCTACACAGCTAACTCATGTTTGAATAGGGGCAGCTGTAAACACCCCAAATTTGCCCTCACTCGTTTCACCATGGCTTGTGTTTCTTTTCATTTGCATGAGTTCAATCATATCATCTCGTATTGCATTTTTGCTTCACTGTATTGATTCAAAGTCATCTGCATCTAGGGTTTGTGATCTGAGCAATCCAAGAGCTATTTGAGCCACTTCAAAGTTCTTCAATCATCCCAAGAGGGTCCATGTATGTTCAAACATCATATTATATCCTCACAAGGTCAAAAGAGTCAAAGAATCACAAGAACTGAGAGAAAGGCATGGAAGCAGAGCCAGGTTTAACTGCACAGATGACCTAAAATTAGGGTTTTGGTTTCAGAGGCCATAACTCCAAATTTTTTGGTCATTCTTGTTTCTATTGGTCTCTATATGTTATGAGGATCATGCATATCAATTTTCATGAAGAAATTCAATGGGGAAGGCATCTGATCACAAGATGACTTCTTGAGCAAGTCAGTGCAAAATCAGGGCATCCAAGGCCCTCAGTGACCCAACCAAAGGGGTTTCTCCATCATTTTGAATGTGTATGATCTTTATTTGATCATAGAAGATGTTAGAAGTTCACAAAATTGAAGAATTTCAAGCCATTTGCAAAGTTTCCTTTTTGGGAAAGTGACTTATAATGTAAACTTGCCATTTTGGGAAAGTTTTTCAACCTCCTCTTTTTGATTCAAAAATGCTTCAAATGAAAAAACTTTGGTCATGAAAGTTGTAGATTGGATCATTCCCTTTTCAAAAAGTACAAGAACTCATTCTAATTCATTTTGGATCAAAAGTTATGGTTTGTCAAAGTTGGGAAAATCACTTATTTTTTACTTTGGCACCAAAAAGGGAAAGTTGCAAAACCTCATGCCAAGGCCAAATGTGACTTCAAACCAGCTTCTAATCATCATACACACACAATGCAATGTCTAAAAGTTAGAATGCACCAAAGAATCATTCATTTTCATGCCTTGATCATTAAGAAGTCTCAAAAGGGCCAAAGGTTCCCAAATTTGCAAAACCACACATAAGCTTCAATCCACTTGCCAATTGACCCCAATCTGAGTTCCATGGTTGCCCTTGATCCTTGCTGCGCAGGACACCCCATTGTCCTTGGCCTGCCATGACCCATACCTCAAAGGAAACCTAACCTTGACTTTTGGCAAAATGGACCATACCAATCAGCATAGCCCACACCAACTCCACAGACCTATCACAGCTTGATAAATGGACAAAATGAGACTCAAAACACACAAGAGGCAAGCCTGAAAACATAGCATCACCATAGTTCACAAAAACTCTCCCTCTTGCATTTTCATTCGAATCTCATCACACAAACATCAAACCTCAAAACCAACTTCACCATTCATTCAGAAAAGCTTCATAGAGCATAAACCACCCTTCATCTTGCCTTGAAAGCCCTTGAAACTCAAACACGATTTTCTGGCCAGTTGAACACAAACTCACAAACCAGCCATAAAAAACTCCATCCAAGCATTGCAAACTCCTCAGGAAGTTCATTAGAGGCATTTTGGACCAAAGAAGCAGCCAAAAAGCTCCAGGGTTGGAATCTTCACCTCAGGTAGCCATGCGAATTAATTTTTCCAGAAACTTTGTTTTAAGTTATTAAATGGTTAAGTTTGTTCCCCTGAGTGTAATGAACTTTGAATTTTTGAAAATGATGAAGAAATGAGGATGTATGGTCTTTCTGAAAGTTTTGCATTTTTTGTTCTTGGCTTCGAATCTTAAAAATGAGTGAAGATAAATGGTTTTTGAGGGTGGGGTTGATCTTAGGAGGGTGAGAGGAATCAATCTGGAGCTTTAGAGCTCCAGAAATGGCCTAGGGGTTGTTTTGGGAGATTCTCAGGGGAGGTGTGGCCGGAGAAGATGACCGGAGGTCATTTCCGGCCACCTGAAAATGATTAACCTAATTAATTAGGGTTAGGGCATAATTTGAATGTAGGCCGTTAGATCCTTCTTCCCGCGCGTGTTTGTGTGGCCTGGATCTCTTGATTAGTTTTAATTATAGGATTAAGAATTAATTAATTAGGTTTAGTCAGGTTTAAACTTGGGCCGTAGGATTGCGCGCCAAGTCAATGGATTCAAGCCCAGATTCAATCTGAACCTTCCCTTTTACATACTTCTCCATTTAATTAGTTTTATTTCATTTTATTTGTATTTTATTTCTACGAATTTTTAAAAATAGCAAAACACATTAAAAAATTCTGAAATTTTTTGTCAAACCTTTTATTAATTTTCAGAACCCAAAAATATTTTAATTTTTATTTTTTGCATTAAAAATTATTTTTAAATCATTTAAATGTTTATTTTTAATTAGTTAATGGAAATTAATTAATTAAAAATGCATTTAGGTATTTAAAAATCACAAAAAAATTCACATTGCATTTGAAAACATTTAGAAACATTATCAAACTCTCAAAACAAATTTCTTTTTGGTCCTTGATGTATTTTGACAATTTTCATTGGAATAAAAGTTATTTAAAGGCAATATTTTGGTCCTAACTTGAAAAAATTCATTCTGCCTAACCATGAAGAGTTTGATGATGGTTCTTCTTGCATTGCATACTTCATAGCATGTAGTTTTTAGGGTAAAATTGGTTTGAATTTATCTTTCATTTTCAATTTAATGAGCATTTTTCCTTTTGAGGTGCCTTGAAACCCTAGTTGACTTAGAAAAATCATAACTCCCATTAGGTTAAGAGTTAGGTATCCCCCTTTGGGCAGTGAACTTATGTAGGGTTAGGGTTCCTTTGATCCCACTTTCAATTTTTTTATCTTGTCATTTGCTTCTGATTTTGAATTTTGCATTGCATATTGTATGTAAACCCTAATTCTTGTCTTCATTTGCATCCATCTCTCATATGCTTGCATTCAAGAACTTGCCATGACATTTTACACATCCATATAACTTCTAAGACATCTTAGGGCATATTAGAATCATGTTTGATCATTGCATCACTCATTTGCCATGTTATGCATCCTTTGCATTTCATAAACTTTCATGAACTTTCATGGTTCAAAGCATGCTTCATTTGCATCCTCATCATTGTATGATCATCCACAACTCTTTACATGTGTTTGCATTATCTTTTAGCATCATCAACATCATGTTTATGCTTCTGACTTTGTCTTGCATCATGGCATTTCATCTCATTTTCATTTCATTTCATTTCTTGTTACTAACTTTTCAGGTGGTAAGTCATTGAGAAGTGAATTTGCCTTCACTTCTCATAATCTCTTTTCATCCCTCTTATGCATTTATTGCTGCATTTTACTTTTGTATTAAAGTGAGCTTGCTCATTCATGCTCCATCCCCTCTTTCTTTCTTCAAGCAACTTATCTTCTTAAGTGAAGTAACTTGTCTTGTTTCTTCTTGCATCTCCTTTCATCTGCTTCTTCCTTGGTGGCTTTTCTCCTAAAGATCTTTTGCAAGCCTCATAAACCCTAGGAACATCCAAGCATGATCACAATTATGGTTTGATTAGTCCCCCATTTAGTTTTACCTTTGTGTCATCTTTGAGTCTTCTCTTCTCATCTCATAATCAAGGGCTAAACCCTAAATGTTTTAAGGCTTTGTGATTAAGCTTATGCCTGCATCCTTCTATTAGGATGGAGTGTATAACTTTAATCCTAAGTGTTAAACCCTTAATGTGTTTAAATCCTCTAATCAATCCACTTAATAATCACTAAGACATCAAGCTTGTAACTTGGGCCTTGCATTAGGGTTCTAATTCTTCCTTAATTGGTTAAGAAGGACTAACCCTAGTGTTAATGGACAAGTCCCCCTCAAGTTGTCTTACAAACCATAAAATTCACTTCTTAATCTTACCATTAACTAAAATCCATTTAATAAAGGCTTTGTTTTGTCATGAGGTTAATCCATAATCATGGATTAAGTTGAGGAGCCTTCCTCAGCTTAAATGTTCTCATCTATTATCCTTCTATTAGGATGGTGTAATGGGTCCATTAAATCCTTGATTATGGCTTAAACTCATTACTTAACACTAAACAAAAACAACAAAAACATCTAAATAAATGCAAGTAGGTTAATGGTCTTAATCCTACATCATGGTGATTAAGTGTGAGGTGTTTACTTCACACTTAAGGTATCCTCATTACCCCTAATCAGAGGGAGGATGTGATGAGTTTACTAACCCTTGGTTTAGGCTTAAGCTCATTTTCTTATGACAAACCTCAAAAAGCAATAAAAGACTGAAAACACAAAAAACAAACAATAATCGTCTCCTCCGGGATTCTCTTCTCACCTCATTCACTCACAAACGAGAACTTGCTTCTTCCGTCTAATGCAAGACAGTTTGCACCTGAGCCAGACAGGTCATACACTTGAGCATAGACAAGTAAGCAGTTCACAAGTTATTTATCTTTCAGTCTTTTTGAGTCGAACTACGGTGTTCTGACTTCCTCATTGCACGAGAGGATACGTAGGCATAACTTAACAGTTATCGAACAAAAGTCTCTGTATATCCCCCCCTATTCCAGTATTATTCTTTAAGCCTCATAGTCTTGAGCTTTGCACTATTTCCTTACACTGACACTCTTTTATTTCACTTCACCTTTCTTTTGCACTGACACTTGCATTCTTTCCAGCTTTGATACACAGATAGCACTGACACTACCCCTTTAAAACACAAATCTTTTAAGCGTGGATCCCGTCGAGTACGACGGACAATCTGGGTGCTAATACCTTCCCAGGTTGAAACCAACCCCCTTTCTCAGTCTCTCTGGTTCGCAACCGTCTTATCCATCTTTTCTTAGGTTTATGTAGCATTACCTTTCCTTCGGGATAAAAATGCCTAGCTGGAGACTCTATTCATTCTTTCCTTTTGCCGACCGTTCGCGTCTGTACCCCTATTGGCCCCGTGTCATCAGGTGGGAGTGACACCTGTGTTGTTTAATTTACCTGCACTTTAAGTTTTGTTTAAGTCTTCAAGTGTTTAAACATCTCATTCGACATCACGTACCTGATCCCAGAATTTCAATTGATATTGCCTATAGAAAGCCTCAACAAGATCATTCCAAGTACGAATATTGATATTCTCTAGTTGATAGTACCATTCCAGTTGAGCTCCTGATAAACTTTCTTGAAAGAAATGAATCCACGGCTTCCTGTCAGCAATATGTGGCTGGATTCTCCGGACATAAGACCTCAGATGCAGCTTAGGACATGACACACCATCATACACCATAAAAGTAGGAACCTTGAAACCAACAGGAATAACAACCCCATAAATCAAACTCAGATCTTCAAAGTCTAGCCTAAGAGTCTTATGTAATTCCATAGCATTCACATGGTCCTCCAGCAACTTATATTTCTCATCACCAATTGAATCATGATAATAATTCTCCTAATAATCAAAATTCATAGCAATACCATGTTGACTTCCTTCCTCTTCTGTAGAACCTTTATCTCCAGGGTTTTCAACCTCATCACCTATCTTGATTGGAGCTCTGAATCTTCTCCCCAAACTGATGAAACTAACTGGTTTTTTAGTCTTCTTCTTCTTCTTGGTCAGGAGTGCCTTCAGCTCTTCTTGACCCTTGGACAAGTTCAGGATCATCTCTTGAAATTGGGCATTCTGAGCCTGAAGATCTTTGACAGATTGTTCGAGAACCATTTATGCTGAAATAAACAGCGAGAAGATGAGAAACCTGTTGTGAAAACCTGTTATGAAATGATGTGGTATGTAGATGCATATTTAATATTTTCAAGGACCACATAATTTAAATTTGTTAAAACAAACAAAAACAAAACTCTTATTAGTAGGCTTGAAATAGTATTGCCCCTTGGGCTTACAAATTAAAATAAACAAAATTTATAAATAAAATAAAACATCTGAGAATTAAGTCTCCCATGGACGCTTCTTCTTTGTGTTGAGGTAGGTGTTGAGATTATGCTCCTCGTGAAGTTTCTTTGTTAGCTCCAACACTCTTTCTTGGCTAATCCTGAATTGGGCTTCAAAGGTATCTCTTTGCCCCTTCAGTTGGATCCAGGACTTTTGCAGCTCTTCCAAATCAGTTGGCATATCTGGATGAAGGATGGTATAAGGAACATCTCCTTCAGCAAAAGGCTCCATAATAACTGGTAGAACGGCAGGATATGGCATCATAAGAGTCTGAGCACGAGACCGCACTCATCTGAGGTAAGGTTCCGTAGGAATGGAGTACTTTGGTTCCAGAGTCTTACTATCAACCTTGTTCACTTTATTCCAAGCTCGTATAAACCTTTGTTGTAATCAAACACAATACCCTGAATAAGCATGTCATGAGGACCATTACTCAGAGCATAACCAAAATGATGTAGAGCTAAATAAGGGTTGTAAGTAATACCCCCTCTTATGCCAAGTAGTGGAACATCAGGGAACTCCCCACAATGGTCAGTGATAGTGACATTTTCCATAGATCGGGAACACCAGTGAATATCTGAATGAGAGAGTGACACCATCCTTTTAGACCATTTCAAACCTTATTCATTCTTCATCACAGATCGAGGAAGGTGAGAAATAAACCACCTAGATAGTAGAGGTATGCAACACATCAGAGTTCCTCGCGCCTTTATAGTACGAGTGTGAAGAAAGTGTAAGATATCTCCAAGTAATGTAGGCATTGGATTATGAGTCAAAAATATGTTGATGGCGTGTACATCTATAAATTGGTCTGGATTAGGGAATAGTATCAAACCATAAATCAACAAGGCTAGGATCTCCTCAAAAGCATCATAACTCGTAGCATCCAAGAACACCTGAGCTTTCTCTACTAATACTCTGGCAAGGATACCCTTAACTCCACTTCTTGTTTCTAGGACAATGTCTAATTTCTTCAAATGTAGGGCTGCATCAATAACTTCAGGTTTAGGCTCATTCTCTAAGCCTGTGAAGGGTTTCTGATCAAGGATAGGTACCCCAAGTAACTTGGAGAATTCTTCCCTTGTGGGCACCAACTGATAATCGGGAAATGTGAAACAATGATGTTTAGGATCAAAGAACTGGAATAGGACACTCATCATATTTTCATCAAACCCTGAGGTAACCAAGTCAAGTAGATAACCATGCTTCTTGATGAATTGAGAGCTTTCAGGAAGTTTTGAGACCAAATCCTTAAGCTTGGGAGGTATCCTTATAAAGTTGATCCGGATAGTGTTCCTACGAGTGGAAGCCATAACCTGCAACAAAGAATAAAGATAAATCCTTTGGTCCTTGAAATGGTTAGTGAAGATGTTATGCTTATGATGTCATGATGTTATGTTCAATCACAAACATGTGACACACACAAGCAAGTCACACAATAGCCCTAAGTTTAGATGCTTGCATGGGGTTTAAAGGAAAGTACCTTCCCCCTGAAGTTTGGCTGGTTCATCCTGCCCTACAAAAGTAACCAGGTTCTAAGGGATCTCAATATCACTAATCCTTCTCAAGGGTTGTTGTTCAGTAAGCAACTGACTTGCCAACCAAAACCCCCTAAGATTAGGATCTCAATGAGCGTAGCATCGAGTAGCAACCAACTTCAGACTTCTCCAAAGCTGACTATCTCACTACTTTCTAAAGGCCAATATGGGTCAATTAAGGTTCTAAAGGGTAGTTAGTGTTAATGACAATGTATGGCAGCCCGATATTATCCTCAACTTACTTAAGGAACATAAGCACCAACCAAGAAGTCACACTAACTATGGCCATCAGATCAACCATATCGGTATACGCCGTACAGTTTCCTTGGTCTATTGCCATTTACTTAGGATACACTAGATCCGGGTTAGGATCTTTCACACATAAGCCCAACAAATAAATATAAAGCAAGCAAGTCAAATAGTAAGTGATCCTAATTCCTAAGATAACCCCTCTTTAAGTACTCCCCAACAGAGTCGCCAGTTCTGTAACACGGTGGGAGAACTGACTTTTTATTTATGTTGCGGATAGCAAGAGTCACCACCAACTTTTATTTTATCCATATGGAAAAGGTATAAAAGAACAGGAAAGACCTTTTTTAAGATTCTAAGTTCGGGGGGTAGGTTATATAAAGGGAAGGTGTAAGCACCCTTTATATCCATGGTTATCCATGGGCTCTTAGTTACTTAGCTCACTTATTTGTTTGAAAAATGTGTAGTGTGTGTTTAGAAATTTTCATAAGTCTTTGTAATGATCCTCGTATGGATGTATACAAAGCTTTTAAGTTTGAAAATTGTTTGAAAAGTAGGGTGTAAAGAGTATTTTGAAAAAGTGAGCAAGTATCTGAGAGCTACCTACCCTATATCGGTCTTTCATATTCTTTTATTTCCTTTCAAGGGTAAGACTGTCCCTACTATTAAGGAGTAGGTAGTCATTACCTTGGATTTTGTTAAGGGACAGGCGTAGGGTCATCGTATGGTCAATGAAGGCAACTTGTAGGGGTGTCTTTAGAAATTCGTAGGGACTATCATTATTTTTTACCGAAGGGACAAGATCATTATATCGCAGGCAACCTCGTAGGGACTTGATCTTTTAATCTGGAAGGGACTATGATGATTTACTTATAGGGACTTTACTTTTAAAGACACCCCCACTTTCGAGGGACCTTACCATTTGTTTTAAGACAACTGAGAGGGATAACCCAAGGAGGTACAGATAACGATCGTAGAACGATCGACTTACGTGTGTGAGTGGTTATATTCAGATATTTATCTTGAATTTAAAGGGCTAAGTCCAATTTATTTATCATACATGTTTTTCACTCCCTAAATTACTAACCACACATTTAATATTTAACAGAATTTAAAAGCGGAAAAATAAAGTCCTACGTTATTACATCATGGGAGAGGGGTACATTAGTCCTTTAAAAGGGGATTGCAGAAAAATTAAATATAGAAATTTAAACCTAATTAACTATTACATAAGAGGAATAATTACATAATAAAAAAATAAATGTGAAAATATAAATTATTAATACTAAACAAAATCAAGCTTAAGAATATAATTAATCATTTTTTTAGAAAATCAGGGTTTATTGGAGAATTAGGGTTTTTTAGGAAAAGAAAGACTTTTTAAAGAAAATTAGGGTTTATCAAAAAGAAATTTAACCTAATTACTAATTAATTTATTATTTAATTAAAATAAATGAATTAATGAAAAACCTAAAAATAACTAAATTTATTCACAATAAAAAAATTATTAGAAAAAACAATTTATTGAAAATATTATAAATTAATAAAAATAAAAATAAATTTATTTACAAGAAAACTATTATATAAAAAATAGTTAAGAATTTGTTAGTGTGTTTATTAAAATAAAATGAGATTATTGAGTTAATTATTTAATTAGTAAGATAATTAGTGAATATAATATAATAATATAATAATTAAAACCTAAAAATAAACAAAAAAAGAAAGAAAAAGCGCTCCAAAAAAGAATATGGGGAGACCTGGATTCGAACCCAGGACCCCCCCCCCCCTTACCAGACCATAGGCGTGTCCACTGGGTCAGCCACACCTTTGTGAAATAAAATACAAACAATTCATTAAATATTAAAACCAGATTTTAAAATTTAGAAAGCGCGCGCTACATCATCTTCTTCAGCCGTTCGTCCAAGGGTTTTACCTACGGTTTTTTGCATCGTCACTAAAACCTTTAGTGACAGTTTTTCCTGTCACTAAATCCCCTGCATATCTCAAAACATCAAAACAAACATGATTAATGCAATTTAACAACCCAGATCAATTGAATGTCTCATGAGTCTATTAGACTCATCAATTTGGCTTGAAATCGCACATATCTGAAGCTCCCAAAATTCACGAAGATGAACCCTAACTATGGTGTTTCTCATTACCTGCACTCAAACTTTAATTAAATGGTCCAGATAGTACCTAAACATCATCACAAGCAATAATACACGGTCAAATCCAATTTATAACGCGTGAAACATGTAAATCGAAAAGTAAAAAAAAGGGACACAAAAACGAAATCGGTTTATGATAAATGATGATATTTTGATGATGATGATGATGATTGAAGTATGTTTGGGAAGCCTTCAGGAATGATTTTACATGCTTAAACCTTTTGTAAGTAGCTTGAATGGTAGAATATGAATCTCACTTTTTTTTTTGTTTCTATGTTCTTACCTTGCCTCTGAATTCGTCCCCATATGCTTGTGTTTTGTTATGTATATGTAAGAGAGTGTATTAGGTCAAAAATATGGGCCTTTTACAAATGGATTGGCATTACTTGATGATGAATAAATCTACTTACTATTTTTGTCTAAAAATCAAATATCCTCTTACCATTTGTGTTTTGCACGAATTTGGATGGTTCCAATCATCTTAAAAGTCATATATTTGATCCCAAAATAACTTATGAGATCAAATATTTGATTTTCATATTTTATTTCTATTAAAATTGAATTTTAACAATTAAAATCCAAAATAATATAAAATAAATTATAAAAATAAGACTGAATGGTCATTGGGTCGTGCATGACTTCATCTTCAAGTTTGGGTTGCAATTTTATGGGCTCATTTGGAAAAATTGAAGTTATGGCCTTTTTTGCTTCATACACCCCTTAAAAATCAACCAACTTTGACAAAGCATAACTTCCTCAATTTTAATGCTATGAAGGTGTTCTAGGACCTTTTAGAAAGCTTAGAGTGTCCTCTAACCAACGCTTTTGGTACCATGTCCATATCATTTACCATTTTCAAATTATGAGCTTTGGAAAAAGTTGACTTTTTGTTGAGTTTCAAAAGGACCTATAATGTTTTAGCTCATACCCTCCAAATGAAACATTTTTGACCAAGTTAACTGATATTTAGGTATCTGATCATTTGACTGACCAAACTTGTTGAGAAAGCTTTGAAACTAGACATGAGGATTCTTTAAGGTATATGGGATGTTATGAAGTCCACTTGAGGCCTTGAAAATCCACTTTGCTTGGAGAAACTCAAAACCCTAATTTTGGAATCCATTGTTCATGAGGAGGCTTTATTTGATGAAACCTTCAATCCTTTTGACCAATTGAGAATCTTGTGACTATTGAGAGACCTCTTGAAATATATGGTCTTGAATGTGGGAGGGCAAATTTTGGGGTACAACAATGTGGTACAGATTACCTGGATCGCAGTCATTCGCTTATTCCCTTATTTTGCATGGATCACCCTTTCGGGTTTTCAATCCACCGGGATACCCTTTTTTGCCTGAGCTGTCCAATGTGGACTTTAATTCTGTTTTTGTGTCCAACGGGTCTTTTTATGCGAAGTATTTTTTTAACTGCGTCCGAGTTAATAGGGGACTGTAAGTCTTCACCATCCATAGTAGTGAGCATCAGTGCTCCACCAGAGAAAACCTTATTTACTATGAATGGGCCTTCATAATTCGGAGTCCACTTGCCCCTGTGATTTGAACCTGGAGGAACGATTCTCTTGAGTACAAGTTCACCAACTTGGTACTCCCGAGTGCGTACTCGTTGATCAAATGCTCGCTTCATTCTCCTTTGATAAAGTTGATCATGACACACAGTTGATAATCTCTTTTCATCAATTAGACACAATTGGTTATATCGGGCACGCACCCATTCAACCTCGTCAAGCTTGACGTCCATCATCACACGCAAAGAAGGAATTTCCACTTTAACAGGTAAGACTGCCTCCATAACATATACCAAGGAAAAAAGAGTTGCCCCAGTAGACGTCCTGACTGACGTTCGGTACCCATGCAACGCAAATGACAACATCTCATGCCAATCCTTATAGGTGACGACCATCATCTGAAAAATCTTCTTAATATTCTTATCTGTTGCCTCAACCGCGCTATTCATCTTTGGCTGGTAAGGAGAAGAATTGTGATGTTGAATCTTGACGTCCCGACATATCTCAACCATCATTTTGTTTTTTAGATTGGAACCATTATTAGTAATGATTCGCTCGGGAAATCCGTATCTGTAGATGATATCTTTCTTCAGAAATCTGGCCACTACCTGTCTGGTGACATTGGCATAAGATGTTGCTTCGACCCATTTGGTGAAGTAATCGATTGCGACCAATATTAAATGATAGTGGTTTGAAGCAGTAGGCTCTATTTTTCCGATCATGTCAATGCCCCACATGGAAAAGGGCCAAGGAGATGACATGACGTTGAGCAGGCTTGGAGGAACATGCACTTTGTCTGCATAGATCTGGCATTTGTGGAATTTGCGGGCGTATGAATAACATTCTGCATCCATTGTTAACCCGTAATACCCCGACCTTAATAACTTCTTATCCATTGCATGTCCTCCTACATGAGTACCGAAAGATCCCTCGTGGACTTCCCACATTAACATGTCCGCTACTTGCCTGTCTACACACCTGAGCAGGACCATGTCAAAGTTCCTCTTATATAGAACTGCATTCAAGAAGAAACTAGCAGCAAGTCGCCTTAAGGTCTTCTTGTCATTGGGAGTTGCCCCAGCTGGATATTCTTTCCTTTCCAAGAAATACTTGATATCATGATACCAAGTCTTTTCATCAGATATTGCGTCTACAGAGAACACATAAGTAGGTACACCAAGCCTGGAGATGTCAATTATGGGGACATAATTCTAACATAA
The DNA here is from genome assembly GCA_963966055.1 of Lathyrus aphaca. Lineage (NCBI taxonomy): Eukaryota > Viridiplantae > Streptophyta > Magnoliopsida > Fabales > Fabaceae > Lathyrus > Lathyrus aphaca. The sequence goes on from OZ014520.1 coordinate 51,028,325, forward strand.
CACTTTGATAGACGAAAAGAGCGTAGCCAATGCATCGGCAAATTGATTTTCATCTCGTGGTATATATTGAAGCTTTACCATTGTGAAGAACGTCAACAGTCTTCTGGCATAATCCCTGTAAGGAATTAAGTGTTCTTGGTGTGTATACCACTAGCCGGTAATCTGATTTATCACGAGGGTGGAGTCTCCGAATATACCGAGGGTCTTAATCCTAAGATTAATAGCCTCCTCTATTCCCATAATGCACGCCTCGTATTCCGCTTCATTGTTGGTGCAACCAAAAGTGATTCTGGCAGCGAAGGGAAAATGAACACCTTCGGGAGTGATTAGAACGGCACTAACTCCGCGTCCATTGATATTGACTGCCCCCATCAAACATCAACTTCCATTTGGATTCAGGGTCTGGGCCCTCCTTCGGAAGTGGTTTCTCACAATCTTTTGCTTTGAGGTACATGATGTCCTCATCAGGGAAATAAAATTTCATTGGTTGATAATCATCTTCAAGGGGTTGTTGCGCAAGATAGTCTGAAAGTATGCTTCCCTTAATGGCTTTCTGAGAAGTATATTGAATATCGTACTCTGTCAGCACCATCAGCCACCTCGCAACCCTTCCGGTTAGCACTGGTTTCTCAAAAATGTATTTAACAGGATCCATCTTTGAAATTAATAGTGTTGTGTGGGTCAACATGTACTGTCTTAGTCGGCGAGTAGCCCATGCCAAAGCGTAACAAGTTTTCTCGAGCAGTGAATAACGGGATTCACAGTCGGTAAACTTTTTGCTAAGGTAGTATATTGCATGCTCTTTTCTACCAGACTCGTCATATTGGCCTAGAACACACCCCATTGACCCTTCTAGAACAGTCAAATACATGATAAGTGGCCTTCCTGGAACCGGAGGCATTAGAACTGGAGGCTCCTGCAAGTATTCTTTTATCTTTTCAAATGCTCTTTGACCATCTTCGTTCCACCTGACTGTCTGCTATTTTCTTAGCAACTTAAATATTGGCTCACATGTGGCTGTAAGGTGAGATATGAACCGGGAAATGTAGTTCAACCTCCCTAGGAAATCACACACTGCGTTTTCAGTTCGTGGTGCAGGCATGTCTTGTATTGCTTTAACCTTTGCAGGATCTACCTCGATTCCTCTTTGACTTACAATAAAACCCAACAACTTTCCGGAACGCACCCCAAAGGTGCACTTGTTTGGATTTAACCTCAAACGATATTTTCTCAGTCGTTCAAACAATTTCTTGAGGTTAACCAAATGCTCTTCTTCGTCTCGGGATTTGGCGATCATGTCATCCACATAGCATTCAATCTCTTTGTGGATCATGTCATGAAACAGAGTCACCATTGCCCGCTAATAAGTTTCCCCGGCATTCTTCAAATCAAAGGGCATGACCTTGTAACATAACGTACCCCAAGGGGTAATGAAAGTCGTCTTCTCCATGTCTCCCGGAGTCATTCTAATCTGATTATAACCGGAGAAACCATCCATAAAGGATAATACCGAGAATTGAGTCGTATTATCCACCAATACATCAATGTGAGGTAGTGGGAAATCATCTTTTAGGCTTGCTCTATTTAAATCCCGATAGTCAACGCACATCCGGACCTTGTCGTATTTCTTCGGTACAGGTACAATATTAGCTACCCAGGGTGGATAACTAGTTATGGCAAGGAAACCGACGTCCCATTGCTTCTGAACCTCTTCTTTAATCTTCAATGCCATGTCAAGACGGGTTCTTCTAAGCTTTTTCTTAACAGGAAGGCAGTCTTCCCTCAATGGCAGCTTATGCATAACGATGTCGGTATCTAGACCTGTCATATCCTGATATGACCAAGCAAAGATATCCACATACTCTCGGAGCATGCCAATCGGTTCTTCCTTTACACTGGCCTGCAGACTGGCCCCAATCTTAATTTCCTTCTTCACGTCTTCAGACCCAATGTTGATAACTTCGAGTTCTTCTTGATGAGACTGAATAACCCTTTCCTCTTGTCTCAGTAACCTGGATAATTCTTCAGGGAGTTCACAGTCTTTTTTAACCCCTTCATCAGCATGGTAGATTGGATTATTAAAGTCATACTTGGTCATAGCAGAAGAGTTATCAAAGAAATCCGGATGATTGACTCTGCACAAGTGATGTGATTATTTCAGATTTTGCTTTTATGAAAACAAACAAGACCAAAACAAAAGAAGAAACATTGCCATTTTTTATTGTTTTTTGTGAAAATTTTAAAGAAGAAAGAAAGGGAACACAATTTGAATGAAAAAAATTTCCTTTATTCATGGTAAAATTAACTGCATAAAATGCAATGGTGGCCCTACAGTGGATCCATACACCTTGGGCAGAGTGTAGGACTTAGCATGCAAATGAATAAATGGAAAACAGGAAAATTACTCTGGCGGACCGGTAACTTGGATTAAATCCTCCGCAAACCAGTTCTGCAGCTCTTCCCCGGGAACACATGGGTGCACCCAGTTGTCCAGATCGCAGTCACTATCAGCATCTTCATCCACATCACACATATAGTTTGGATCAATCACCCCAGCATTGGTGAAGTTCATTGTCCTGCTACTTTGAGACCATCCAGCTTACCCCGGGTGGTAGCCGATGCCAAATTTGTCCTCCTTCTTCTCAACTTCCAGCAACTTGCCTCAGCCTTGGGCCTGCCCTGATTGTACTACTTCTTTGGCATGCCTATAAAAAGAGATGGAAGTTCCCACCTTCTCACTGCCCTTTATGGTAGAAGTAGGAGAGACTGAGCTGACATTCACTGCCTCAAATGCCTGGCACAATGTTTCGTGGATTTCACCATCCATCTCAACATACTTAAATGTGGATAAGTGGCTAACAAATATATCTTCCTCACCACAAACAGTAACCACCTGGCCATCCACCACATACTTCAGCTTTTGGTGAAGAGTAGAAGTCACCGCTCCCGCAACATGAATCCAAGGACGACCCAACAGACAATTGTATGCTAGTTGAATTTCCATGACATAGAAAGTGCTTTTAAACACTTGTGACCCTATCTTCACCGGTAACTCCACTTCCCCAAAGACAGATCTCCAAGGACCGTCAAAGGCCTTCACAACTAAATCACTGGGTCGGAGAATAAAACCATCCACTTACAATTTCATCAGGGCTGTCTTCGGGAGCACATTTAGGGAGGAACCTGTATCAACCAGGACATATGACAAAACAACACCTTTGCATTCCATCGTGATGTGCAAAGCTTTATTATGGTTTCTCCCTTCGGTCGTAAGATCTCTGTTAGTAAAACCTAGCCCATGAATAACATTTACGTTGGCCACTACTGCCTCCAACTGATTAACAGTAATCTCCTGAGGTACGTAAGCCAACTGCAACACTTTCAACAGAGCCTCCCTATGCGCTTGCGAGCACATCAATAATGACAGGATAGAAATTTTGGATGGCATCTGATTCAATTGCTCCATTATTTTATTATCGCTTTTCTTTATGATCCTCATAAATTCTTCCACTTCTTTCTCGAATACACTTTGATCATTAGTTGGGGTCACAACCTCTTCAGTGGTTGTCTGCTTGCCCTTGGATTTAGCAGCTGCCTCAACTTCATTATTAGTCCGGAAAGTTTGTGGAGAAAACAAACGTCCACTACGAGTAAAGTCGCCCAAGCCTCCAACATTTACAACAACAGGGTCAATCATTACTGGTCTGTCTTCCACCTCCTATCCCCTCACGTAGACATCTGAACCATAATTCCAAGGAATAACTTTGTCATCATCATATGGAACTGGCCTAGGAATAGTAATTGTGACAGGGTTTACATCTTGTCGAACGTATATTGTTACAGGTTCCTTTTAGGGAGGAACTGGAACATCAATAGGGTCATAGTAAATTGTCATAGTGGAAACACAATCTCTTTGGTTGTTCTTTCTATAAATCTGTAATGAACCTTCACTCATCAAGCTCTAGAGCCCAACTTTCAGTTTATCACAACCATTAAGAGAAACCATACATTCTTCACAATCAAAATCACACCCAGGAAATACATACCATCTCAATAGCCTTTCTTTCACAACCAAAAGGGGAGTTTGCACCTCTTCCACATCCAGAACCAAATTCAAACTTTATCCGCCCTCCACAACATTCACCATATCCCCACCATGATTAAGAATAGGGTTGTTGGTAACATTCGACGGAGGTGAGAAGTTGATAGCCTTAGAATCAATCAAATCTTGAACCTCGTTATGCAACGCTCTACATTTTTCCGTGGAGTGCCTCGGAGCCCCCGAATGGAAAGCACATCTAGCATTGACATCATATCCCAAGGGAAGATCACCTGGTGGTAGTGGAGCCAGGGTCCTCAACTGTATCATGTTTAGATCCAACAACCTATGTAACAATGCTGTATAAGTCATGGGAATTACTTCAATAACACGATTAGCAAGACGAGGCTGGCGTTGTTGGTATGGCCTTTGTTGATAGGTTTTGCCTGGCTGCTGCTGTTGAGGAGCAGGACTTGAAAGAATAGTGACAACTGCCACCTGATCATATGAATTTTTGTATCCACGGCCCCTTCCTCGACCATAAACAACATTGGTTTCTCTTTCTCTTCTCCTTTGAGGGTCTGCAAAAGGCTTCCTCGACCCTGATGAACTACCAGCACCATTGTCTTGAATTTTACCCAACTTCAACAGAGTCTCAACTTTTTCTCCTGTTATCACAATGTCATTGAATTTAGTTGATGAACACGACGCCAAGCGATCAATGAATACCCCCTATAAGGTGCCCATAAACATAACAACCATTTCATTTTCTAGTAATGGGGGTTGTACCCTTGCAGCCAATTGACGCCACCTTTGGGCATACTCCTTGAAGCTTTCTTTCGAGTTTTGTGACATGTTCTGCAGCTGGGTGCGATTGGGAGCCATATCCAGGTTGTACTGATAGTGTTTGACAAAAGCCTCGGCCAAATCCTTCCAGCTTCTGATGGAAACCCTACTCAGTTTCATATACCACTCCTGAGATGATCCGACAAGACTATCTTGAAAGTAATACATCCACAGCTTCTCGTTGTCACTGTGGGCAACAATTCTCCCGACAAAAGCTTGAAGGCGAGTCTTTGGGCATGAGGTGCCGTTATATTTGTCAAAAACGAGAGCCTTGAACTTATGAGGAATCCTTACTCCAGGAACCAACCCTAAGTCAGTAATGTCAAACCCCAAAGAGTTCTGGGACTGGATAGAACGGATCTGCTCGGCTATTTCTTCAAAACAACGATTGACCTCTGTACCCTGACCTTCCACATCTTCCAAGATAGTAAACTGGTCATCCTGATGATCCATCTGAGGTTGAGGACCTCCTCCAGCATTGGCAACCACCTCAGGCTGAGGATCACCATTGTTATTACCACGAGCTCTAGTACCATTATTAGCATTAGCAACTAACATCTCTCTCATTCGTTCTTGATTCTGGTTCATGCCGGTCACCAACATCATGAATTGATCCATTTGGTTATGCAACTCAGCCTGCATTTGGTCCATGATTCAGCTTATGTTTTCTTTTGTCAGATACCTATGCACTCTTCGTGCAACAATAATGCTTGTAAAGAAAGAGATGTTAGAAATCTGAGAACTGTACCTGCAAAACAAAAACAAGGTTAAATGCATGCAATGCAAAACTTTCGTGTTTTTATTATCAAAACACTTTGCCCCGGTTCTGGAATCTGTTAAAGAATCCAGATGGCCTTTTGAGGAAATTCTTTGAGATTACCCTCTTCAAAGCTTCCACACCTTTCCACAACCAGTATTAAAGCACACAAAAATAAAAAGGATCTGAAGTTACAACTTCATAAACAAAAAGCCCTGAGGCAAAAGTAACATCCCCGTAGGGTTACAGGTCTTACAAAAAGTAACAAGTGCAGGAAAATAAATAAGATTCCCACAACAAACATGTGGGCAATCTAAAATACAAGAAAAACAAACTAAAATTCTAAACTGCAGGAAGACTCTGGCCCTTCATCTGTGAAATCCAGCTCCATCCTAGCCCTCTTCACATCTGCCCTCCTCCTGAGGCCTGCCATCTCTAAGAGTCCTTCGTTCAGTTTTTGAGAAGTTTCTTGTTGTATCCTATAGGAACCTTCCAGTTCCTCCCTCTGAGAAGTAATATGCAACTTGTATGCCTCTTCCCTCTCTTTGTATTCCTCTTGGTCTTGATTTCTTTGTGCTTGCATCCAGGTGATAGATTGCTTGGCCTCCCTGTAAACACCCCAAATTTGCCCTCACTCATTTCACACCATGTCTTGTGATTCTTTTCATTTGCATAAGTTCAATCATATCATCTCATATTGCATTTTTGCTTCACTGCATTGATTCAAAATCATATGCATCTAGGGTTTGTGATCTGAGCAATCCCTGAGCCATATGAGCAACTCCAAAGGTCTTAAATCATCTCAAGAGGGTCCATGTATGTTCAAGCATCATATTATATCCTCCTAAAGATCAAGAAGCCAAGGAATCACAAGAACTGAGGAAGCATGGAAGCAGAGCCAAGCTTAACTGCACAGATGACCTAAAATTAGGGTTTTGGTTTCAGAGTCCATAACTCCAAATTTTTTGGTCATTCTTGTTTCTATTGGTCTCAATATGTTATGAGGATCATGCATACCAATTTTCATGAAGAAATTCAATGGGGAGGGCATCTGATCAATAGATGACTTCTTGAGCAAGTCAGTGCAAAATCAGGGCATCTGAGGCCCCCAATCATCCAACCAAAGGATATTCTCCATCATTTTGAATGTGTGTGATCTTTATTTGATCTTAGAAGATGTTAGAAGTTCACAAAATTGAAGAATTTCAAGCCATTTGCAAAGTTGCCATTTTTGGAAAGTGACTTGTAATGAGAATTTGCCATTTTGGGAAAGTTTTTCAACCTCCTCTTTTTGATCCAAAAATGCTTCAAATGAAAAATCTTTGGTCATGAAAGTTGTAGATTGGATCCTCCCATTTTCAAAAAGTACAAGAACTCCTTCTAATTCATTTTAGAACAAAAGTTATGGCTTGTCAAAGTTGGGAAAAATCACATAAATTTCACTTTTACACCAAAGAGGGAAACTTGCAAATTCTCATGCTAAGCATTTCTATGACTTCAAATGGACTTCTACACATCATAACATCATAACACATTGCCTAAAACTCAGAATTGGCCCAAGAACTTCCAAGTTTCATGACTTGTGCATGAAGAAATCAAGAAAGGGGCAAACTTAATGAAAATTGCAAAACCCCCCATAAGCTTCAATCCACTTGCAGGTTTGCCTCAATCTCATTTCCATGGTCATCCTTGAATCAAGCTGCAACAGACATGCCTTTGTCCTAGGCCTGAAACAGCCCATACCTCAAAGGACACATAGCCTTGACTTTTTGCAAAACAAGCCATACCAATCAGCATAGCCCACACCAACTCCACAGGCCTATCACATCTTGATACATGGACCAAACACAAGCCATTTGACATAAGAAGCAAAGCTGAAACCTCCCACAAGACAGCATTCACAAAAACCTCCCTCTTTGCATTTTCGTTCGAATCTCATCACACAAGCCTCAAACCTCAAAACAAACTTCACATAACAACTCACCATGATCCACTGATCATTTCCCAACCATCACTTTGCCCTAAAAAGCCCAGAATCAAGAACACGATTTCCACACTTCATGAACTGAGTTTCTGCCATTTCCATTTTGGGGCCATATAAACTCCAACCAAGCATCACAAACACTTCAGGAGGACCATTGGGGGTGATTTGAAGCAAAGAACTGCCCAGAAAGTTGCAAATTGAGGAAGCTCAGGTACCTCAAGAACATTTTTTCCAGAAATTGTTTTTTATGCTATAGAATCGTTGCTTATAATTCACTGATCACTCTGGTGTTTTTACTTTTTGAAATGATTGAGAAATAAGCCTGTATCGAAGCTCTGAAATTTTTCCAGTTTTTCTGTTTTGATCCATATCTTGAGATGTAGGTTGTAGAAATTTGTTTTTATGCTTGATTCATCTTCAGGGTAGTTAGGAGGTACGATCTGGAGCTTTAGAGCTCTTGATTTTGCCTGTAGATGAAGTTAGTCTTTTGTGCTTGCCGGAGAAGATGACCGGAACCACTGTTCCGGTCATCTGAAAGTGATTAAATTAGGGTTAGGGTTTAGGTGAGTTTGAACATAGGCCTTTGGATCCAGCTTCCCGCGCGCTGTGAACGGCCCAGATCCTTTGATTTAGCCCTAATCCAGTCATTAATATTAATTAATTAGGATTAAAATTTGAATTTGCCAGAATCAATCCTAGCCACTGAAACGCGCGCGGGTCAACTCCCTCCAAAAATCTTTGAATCCTGGCTCTTGGATCTGTTTACTTTTCATTTAATTCCATTTTATTTTCTTTTTAATTCTTTTGTTTTGCACATTTTATTTAAAATAGCAAATCATTTCTAAAAAATCTCATTTTTTGCACCATGGCATAAAATATTTTTCTCTTTCTGAAAATAATTTTTATTTTATTTTTTGCATAATTTTCGTATTTTAAAAATATTTAAATGTTTATTTTAATTAGTTAATGAGAATTAATTATATAAAATAGCATTTAGGTTTCTAAAAATCACAAAAAAATTCACATTTCATTTTAATACATTTAGAAACATTATAAAACTCTCCAAACAAATTTCTTTTTGGTTCTTGACATATTTTGACATTTTTCTTTGGAATTAAAGTTCTTAAAAGTCAATATTTTTGCCCTAACTTGAAAAAATCCATTCTGCCTAACCTTGAAGAGTTTGATGATGGTTCTTCTTGCATTGCATTCTTCATATCATGTAGTTTCTAGGGTAAAATTGATTTGAATTTGTCTTTCATTTTCAATTTGATGTGCATTTTTTCTTTTTGAGTGTCTTAAAACCCTAGCCAACTTGAGAAAATCATAGCTCCCATTAGGTTAAGAGTTAGGTCCCCTCCTTTGGGCAGTGAACTTGTGTAGGGTTAGGGTTCCTTTGATCCCATTTTCAATTTTTTATCTTGTCATTTGCTCCTGATTTTGGATTTTGCTTTGTGACTTGTATATAAACCCTAATTTTGGCTTTCATTTGCATTCATCTCTCATTTGCTTGCATACATGAACTTGCCATGAGGTTTTGTGCATCCTCATGATGTATAAGACATCTTAGGACATATTAGAATCATGTTTGATCATTGCATCATTCATTTGCCATGTTATGAATTCATTCCATTTCATAAACTTTCATGAACTTTCATGGTTCAAGGCATGCTTCATTTGCATCCACATCCTTGTATGATCATCCACAACTCTTGACTTGTGTTTGCTTTATCTCTTAGCATCATGTTTATGCTTCTGACTTTGGTATGCATCATTGCATTTCACCTCATCTTCATTTCATTTCATGTCTTGTTACTAACTTTTCAGGTGGTAAGTTATTGAGAAGTGAATTTGCCTTCACTTCTCATAATCTCTTCTCATCTTTCTTATGCATCATTTCTGTATTTTACTTGTGTATTAGAGTGAGCTTGCTCATTCATGTCTCCTTCTCACTTTCTTTCTTCAAGCAACTTGTCTTCTTAAATGAAGCAAGTTGTCTTGCTTCTCTCTGCTTCTCCTTCTCTTCATCTTGCTTCTTCCATGGTGGATTTTCTCTTGAAGATCTTTTGCAAGCCTCATAAACCCTAGGAACAACCAAGGATGATAACAATTAGGGTTTGATTAGTCCCCCCATTAGTTTTACCTTTGTGTCATCTCTTTGTGCCTTCTCTTCTCATCTCATAATCAAGGATTAAACCTTGAAGGTTTTAAGGCTTTGTGATTAAGTTTATGCATGCATCCTTCTATTAGGATGGAGTGTATAACTTTAATCCTAAGTGTTAAACCCTTAATGTGTTTAATTCCTTTAATCAATCCACTTAATAATCATTAAGACATCAAGCTTGTAACTTGGGCCTTGCATTAGGGTTCTAATTCTTCCTTAATTGGTTAAGAAGGACTAACCCTAGTGTTAATGGACAAGTCCCCCTCAAGTTGTCTCACAAAACATAAAACTCACTTCTTAATCTTACCATTAACTAAAAATCACTTTAATAAAGGCTTTGTTTTGTCATGAGGTTAATCCCTAATCATGGATTAAGTTGAGGAGCCTTCCTCAGCTTAAATATTCTCATCTATTATCCTTCTATTAGGGTGGTATAATGGGTCCGTTAAATCTTTGATTATGGCTTAAACTCATTACTTAACACTAAACAAAAACAACAAAAACATCTAAATAATTGTAAGTAGGTTAATGATCTTAATCCTACATCATGGTGATTAAGTGTGAGGTGTTTATCTCATGCCTAAGGTATTCTCATTACCCCTAATCAGAGGGAGGATGTGATGAGTTTACTAACCCTTGGTTCAGGCTTAAGCTCATTTTCTTATGACAAATTCCAAAAAAGAAATAAAAGATTGAAAACACAAAAACAGACAATAATCGTCTCCTCCGGGATTCTTTTCTCACCTCACTCACTCACAAACGAGAACTCGCTTCTTCCGTCTAATGCAAGACAGTTTGCACCTGAGCCAAACAGGTCATACACTTGAGCATAGATAAGTAAGCAGTTCACAAGTCAATTTATCTTTCAGTCTCTTTGAGTCGAACTACAGTGTTCTGACTTCCTCATTGCACGAGAGGATACGTAGGCATAACTTAACAGTTATCGAACAAAAGTTTCTGTATATTCCCCCTCCTTCCAGCATTATTCTTTGAGCCTTATAGTCTTGAGCATTTCACTCTTGTCCTTGCACTGACACTTCTTCATCTCACTTCACACTTCTTTTACACTGACACTTGCATTCTTTCCAGCTTTGATACACAGATTGCACTGACACTACCCCTTCTAAACACAAATCTTTTAAGCATGGATCCCGTTGAGTACGACGGTCAATCTGAGTGCTAATACCTTCCCAGGTTGTAACCAACCCCCTTTCTCAATTTCTCTGGTTCGCGGCCGTCTTATCCATATCTTTCTAGGTCTATACAGCATTACCTTTCCTTCGGGATAAAAATGCCTAGCTGGCGACTCTTTTCTTTTCTTTTGGGTTCACCCTTGTGTGTTCTCATCCCTCCTTTTCACCGACCGTTCGCGTCTGTACCCCATTTGACCTAGCCTCATTTGGTGGGAGCGACAGCTTGGCGACTCTGTTGGGGACCCTTATGTTGCAACCAGGGCTTCTGGTTCTTTTTGTGGGTTCCTCCCAGCGTTTGTTTGATTTGTGTTTACTGGGGTGTTATGTGCTATATGTGTTTATGTATTTATTCTATTGCTTTATGTACAGTCTTGTTTATTGCTTTCTTTATAGTTTTATACATCATACTGTCATATTGTCATTGCTGGATCTGGCTTCTGTTTTGGTGGGTGGGGTTTCATTAAGAGTTTAAGGTCCTATACATGGGACCTGAGTGACACCTAGGCTAGAGTGGTTCATGTTCTTTCCCATTCCATTTCGGTCTGGTGCGGGAATATGAAACACGGTTCAGATGTGGGTTTCTTCTTGAGAACTCTGTGCTACAGATTTCCTGTAGTGCTAGGGCTATTTGGGAAGCCTGCCAAGTCTGGATGACCTTTATTATGACCTTCAGAAGCTGATGTGAATTAGAAGAGGATCTTTTATGGTTATTGTAAACACTGTACCTCCGGGTTAGAAGTGTTTACACTTCTCATAACTGATCCAAGTCTGAGGATCCTTGTTCTAGAACACTACCTGTGAGGGGGTTGGGGTGTTTACAGGTTTGCAGGTACCCTTGGCCACATCATACCCTGTTTTTGTTTTGTTTAAGAGTACTCCACTTTGGACAGTTCTTGTGATTAACCCTGGACATGTGACTCTTTATTTGAGTCCCCCACCTTGGTTACCGGATTTCTGAACCTCCATCTGGACCTTCTTTGAACATACATGGACTTATATCGAGACAGATAGTCAGATCCAGCTTGATCACAACCCCTTGCATATCATTTGCATATATCATCATCGCATCATTTAACATTTGTTTATTTGTTTTTCAGGGTATCCACATCATATCTGGTTTGGTTTTGACCCCTTCTTCTGCATAGACCCCTTGCTTCAGTTGCCTCCATCAGTTTATCTGCTTCAGTTATCTCCATCCTCACCAGCATCAGCCTATTAGTGGCTCATTTCCAGCATCAGTCTGTGATCTTCATCAACACTTATCTTCAGCAACACTCATGGCTACTCCCAGGAAGAGCAACATATCCTACCATTTCTTTGAGCCTGTGTTGACTGGTATCAGGCAGGTCCAGTCACTTATCACACCTGACCACATTCCTTTGTTTAGGGAACACTATGGAGGTATCCTGGATATGGTTATGGACCTTGACCCTTCTCAGAGGAGCATGATCCACACATGCTTGCAGTTTTATGACCCTCATTTGAGATGTTTCACATTCCCAGACTTTCAGCTAGGGCCTCTGCTGGAAGAGTTTTCTTCATTGATTGGAGTACCTATCAGAGGTGGAATCCCCTTCAACCCAGAGATGCCAGCTCCCAGAAATGAAGAAGTAGCAAAGGCACTATACTTAGAGCCTGCCTTGATTGAGCAAAATATGACAACGAAAGCTGGGATCCCTGGTTTGCACTTGGATTTCTTGATTTCTCAGGCCATCCTGAAGGCCTCTTTGGGGGAATGGAGGGCAGTCTGTGCACTGTTAGCACTCAGCATATATGGGGCTATACTGTTTGCAGATGAACCCAAATTTGTCAGCAAGAATTCCATTCATCTGTTTCTTCTGAAGAACCCAGTACCTACACTGCTAGGGGACTTTTACTACTCCATTCATCAGAGGAATGAGAAACAAAGGGGGAAGTTGGTTAGATGTTGTGCTCCTTTGTTTTACTCCTGGCTGCTCAGACACCTGCCTAAGTCAGATACCTTCCTGAATCCCCACCAACAGAAGAATTGGGCCAAGAGGCTCATTGCTTTGACTTCAGATGATATTAGATGGTGCACCCAGATCACTAAGGGCAAGGACATTATCACCAGCTGTGGACAATACCCAAATGTGCCTTTAATAGGAGTAAAGGGTTGCATCAACTACAATCCTTTGCTGTTTAAGAGACAACTGGGCTATGCTTTGGTTCACCCTTCCAGAGGGCAAGATTTGGCTGAGACCCTGTATTGTGAAGTGAAACCTAATTCAGTTGTTGTCAGGCAAGCATCCTGGGCTTGGGACAACATCCAGACAAAAGGGATGGCAATTCTGGGAAGGTGTAATAATGTTGCTTCAGCTCAGTACTATGACTGGTCCCGTACAAGAGCTCAGATTACTGGAATGCCTTTCACCTTGGAGGACATACCTGGACCCTCAACAGTACAACCTGCAGCAACTGTCAGCCTAAAAGAATTTGAGAAGCTGAAGGAAAGGAATGAGAACCTATCTCAAGCCTTGAAGAAGACCCTTTGGGAAAGGAGTGATGGTCGTCTGGACATTGAGAGATTGGAAAAGCTCAGGGTGGAGCATCTCACCAAAATTGAGAAGACAGAGGATTACATCAGGAAAGCAAGAGCTGGAGAACAAATATTGAAGAATGCCTGTAAAGAGGCCAAAATTCAGAAGGCTAGGAATGAGCTCTATCTGCAAGAGAGTCAAGCTAGGCGGGTCAGGATCACCGAAGCCCGTACACAAAAAGACCAGAAAACTCAAGCCAAGATTGAACAGCTAGAGGCCAATGAGAAGAAGCAGCAGGAAGCTTTGTTGGCAGCTCAGAAGGAGATTTCAGAGTTGAAGCTTAGAGCAGGATTGAAGAGATCAAAGGACCAGGACAGGCACAGGAAGCTGACCACTGCAATTGCTACCAGGAACCTCCTCATTAAGACCATTACAGAGCACCCAGCTGGTCCAGTGACTGAGGCACTCCTGAAGGAGGTCAGAGAGGATGAGTTCGGACTGGATGTCTGATTCTTTGTTTGTTGTTATTTCCATTTAATGTACTTTTCCTTTTATTGTATTTTGACCCTCCATGGGCATATGTTGTAAAATAAACTAGGTATTGATTCACCATTTATAATATATTCTAATTTGCTTTCGTTTGGGCTTCTCAACAACATCAAGCATCTTCCTCGAGGTCTGGAAAGGTCAAAACCAAGAACCAAACCGGATACCTTGAAAAACAAATAAGCATACTGCATTGCATACTAATTTTTGTTTTGTTTTGTAGGTTTTGTTATTATCTTTGTTTCTAACTTTGTTGTGATCTCAGGAAACATTGCTCGTCACCGAGTGTTCCCTGTCAACCGCGCACACCGGTACCCTACTCGCAACAACCTTCCCGGCATTCAGATGGAACAAGTACAGCAGGACCTGACTGAGGTCAGAAATCAGATGGCTAATGAAAGAGTGGAGATGAGAAATCAAATGACTCAATTCATGGCTGTGATGACTGGCTTGGCCCAGAGTCAAGAAAGGTTAAGGGAACTGGTGGAAAGACAAACTCCCGAGGAACCTCATCTTGGAACAGGAGGGACTAGTAACAATGAGCGGGGCCAGCCTCGTATTGACCCACCAGTATTTGGACCTCATATGGATCCAGAAGCCAACATCCCGAGAAATGTACAAGGTAATACTACTGGAGGGAGAATCTTGCAAGAAGATCCCCAAGAGGAACAATTTACTGTTATGGGAGCTGGAGATGAAGTCTATGACAGGAGATTGGACGAAATTGCTGAGAAGTTGAGATCTTTGGAGTCTCAGAATTCCTTAGGCTTTGATGTGATGGATATGGGACTAGTGGATGGGGTGAGAATTCCCCACAAATTCAAACCCCCGTGCTTTGAGAAATACAATGGAACCTCTTGTCCACGAACTCACTTGCAGTCTTTCCTGGGAAGACTTAAAGCTTATACTATGGATGAAAAGATGTGGATGTTCTACTTTGAAGACAGTCTGATTGGGGCTTCAAGAGAGTGGTATTCACACTTGACCAGAGCTACCATCAGATGCTGGAAAGACTTAGCTGAAGCCTTCATCCGGCAATATCAATACAACCTGGACATGGCTCCCAACAGGACCCTCCTAATGGGAATGTCCCAGTCTTCCAGAGAAAGCTTTAGGGAATATACCCAAAGGTGGAGATAGCTTGCTGCTGCTGTCCAACCACCCATGTCAGAAAGAGAAATGGCTGATATGTTCATGAATACTTTGCAAGGAACCTATATTGATAGATTGGCTGCCTTCTCCTCTACCAGCTTTGCGGATGTGGTCATAGCTGGTGAAAGGATTGAAAGCCTTTTAAAAATGGGCAAAATTTCTGATAATGGTGCAAGTTCATCCAGTAATCCCAGGAAGCCTTTTGTGGGACCCCGAAGAGCCGGTGAAACTAATTCCATTCATGTAAGCAGGGGCAGACCTCAGTATGTACACCGGTCAGTAGCAACAATTACCATTCCAGCTCTGATTCCTCAACAATCAGCATATCCTCAACAACAACAGCCACAGTATCAACAACAAGTTCATTATCCGCAACAGAGAACCTACAACAACAGCAACAACAACCAATAACAGCGTCCTTTCCAACAAAGACCATCACAGGAAAACAGGGTGATTGACCCAATCCCAATGTCGTACGCTGCACTCTTGCCACAACTCCTGAAGCTCAACCTGGTTGAGTTAAGGACATTGGCACCTCCAGATCCCTCCAATATGCCAAAGAGCTATGACGCCAATGCCAGGTGTGCATTCCACTCAAACGCACCGGGGCATAACACTGAAAAATGCAGGGCCTTACAGATGAAAGTCCAAGACCTGGTGGACTCAAAAGCTCTCAACGTTGCACCTCCTCCGAATGTCACAAGAAATCCAATGCCTAGTCACAACGGGCCTAGGATTAATGCCATTGAGGAAGGCAAACCATCCACCTTAATCACCATTGTTGCACAAATCCGAACACCTTTGGTTGAAATTAAAGCTCAGCTTTTAGAATGCCAAGTGTTCCCCGGGTGTGAGCTCGGCCGTGGGTATTGCAACATTGCAGTCAATGGGTGTGAAAAGCTTAGAAGCGGCATAGATGGTCTTATTAAGGATGGTATCCTTCAGATTTCGACAACAGCGCCTGCAAATCCAACAATTCCTCCACCGGCAATCACAGACACTCCTACAACGTCAGCAACCATTGTTCCAACGGATTCTACTACAACTCCAACAACTGCTCAATCAATCACTTCAACGGAAACAAGTTCGGTCACCATTCCTGCTACAACTTCAACACCCATCCAGTCAATAGAATCTTCTACAACGCCAGCAAAAATTAATGAAGATGTTTCAACAGTTACAATATACTATGACCCATCAAATGTTCCTCCCAGCAGCAATTTCCAACAACAAACCGTGGCACGTCCTGCCAGACCACCAGTCACAATTTACTATGATCCACACACCATTACAGTACCTTCCTCTGCAGCAATCAGTCCGGTCACCATTACGGTGCCTGGACCAGTTCCTTATGAAAGCAGTAATGTCATACCTTGGCATTATGGCTCTGATATCTACTGCAACGGGGAGAAAATCACTCTGGATTCATCGACCTCTTCTCCACAAGTTGATAATGTTGGGGGAGGCGGAGGCTTCACCAGAAGCGGACGCCTTTTTGCCTCACAAACACAAAGACCTAATGTTGAGGCAGAAGCTGCTGCCAAAGCAAAAGGAAAGAATGTGGTATCTGAAGAGCCAACTGCCAAAGACACTCAGAAGACATCTTTTGAACAAGATGTAGACGAGTTCATGAGAATCATAAAAAGGAGTGATTACAAGGTGGTGGACCAGCTTCACCAAACACCCTCCAAAATCTCCATATTATCACTATTAATGTGTTCTGAAGCTCACAAGAACGCATTGTTGAAAGTCCTGCACGCAACATACGTGCCGGAGGAGATTACTGTTAATCAGCTAGAAACTGTTGTTGCAAATGTCAACACCAGTCATGGACTGGGCTTTACCAATGCTGACTTAACAACAGAGGGACGCAACCATAACAAGGCTTTGCATATCACCTTGGAATGCAAGGGTGCTGTTCTGTCTCATGTACTGGTGGACACTGGATCATCACTCAATGTTCTACCAAAGAAAGCCTTAGTGAAGCTGGAGTATGATGGCTTGGCATTGCGTCCGAGTAATTTGGTGGTGAGAGCATTTGATGGCTCTAAAAGATCAGTGCTTGGGGAGATTGATCTGCCTGTGTTGATTGGCCTGCAGACCTTCAAAACTACCTTCTTTGTGATGGACATACAGTCGGCCTACAGCTGTCTGTTGGGTAGACCCTGGATCCACGCCGCTGGCGCTGTTACGTCTACCCTTCACCAGAAGTTAAAATTCGAGTGGGAAGGCCAAATCATCACCATCTGTGGGGAGGAGGACATCTTTGTTAGCCAGCTGGTTACGTAGAAGTACATAGAAATGGATGGGGAGATCCATGAGACCATGAGTCAGGGGTTTGAGGCCCTCAACATTAATGAAGCATCTTTTGTACTGGGAACTTCCATCACATCATATCAGCAAGCCCGAAAGGTTGTTGAGAAAGGTACCACCCAAGGCTGGGGCAAGCTGCTGCCCGTGGAAAAGAAAGAAGACCGATTTGGGTTGGGTTACAGACCAACTCAACAAGATCAACCAGAGGCTGCAAAAGAGCCCAAGTTTGTCAGTGGGGGAATGCTCACCCCGGATGCTGTGAATAGCTTGGAAGATGAGTCAGAAGACGAACGCAACCTGGAAAGCTGGATACATCCAAGGATCCCGGGGAGCTATGTCTCAAACTGGTCTTCACAGGAAATTATAAGAGTTACTCCTGCAGAGTAATTATTATTTCCTGTATTTTAAAGCATGCATCAAGTCTTGCATCTTGCCCAAGATGTTAAGACTCATTTTGTAATCGGGCCATCTTGTATTTTGTGCAAAGATCAATTAATGAATATCAGGACATCTTTTGCAAATGAGTCTTTTCTTTTTCGCTCACTGTTTTTCATTTTTCACTTTTTGTACAAAAATAAAATGGCAATGTTTTTCAGAATAAATAACTTCATTTTCACTTTTTCTAAATAAGATAAAACTGATCACTAAAATAAACCGATCTAAACCCTTGCAGAAAGTGCCCTTCAGACTGCACCGACAACAACACTGCTATGACTTCGTATGACTTTGACAATCCAATCAATCAAGCTGATGAAGGGGTTGAAGAAGATTATGAGCTACCTGAAGAGCTAGCCAGGTTGTTGAGACAAGAGGAGGAGGTTGAGACGGTTAATCTTGGTACGGAAGAAGACGTGAAAGAAGTTAAGATCGGGGCCTGCTTACAAGATTCAGTGAAAAAGCAACTGATTGACATGCTTCGGGAATATGTGGATGTTTTTGCCTGGTCTTATCAGGATATGCCAGGGTTGGACACCGACATCGTTATGCACAAGCTGCCTCTGAAAGAAGTCTGCCCACCAGTAAAACAGAAGTTGCGCCGTACTCGCCCAGATATGGAAATGAAGATAAAAGAAGAGGTACAAAAGCAGTGGGACGCCGGTTTCCTTGCTGTGACCAGTTACCCACCGTGGGTTGCTAACATTGTACCTGTGCCTAAGAAGGATGGCAAAGTATGGATGTGTGTGGATTACCGGGACCTGAACAGAGCCAGCCCGAAAGATGACTTCCCTCTACCTCACATTGATGTATTGGTTGATAATACGGCTCAGTTCTCGGTATTTTCCTTCATGGATGGATTTTCAGGATATAATCAGATCAAGATGTCACCTGAAGACATGGAGAAGACAACTTTCATCACACCCTGGGGCACATTCTGTTATAAGGTGATGCCTTTCGGACTGAAGAATGTTGGTGCTACTTATCAACGGGCTATGGTAACGTTATTCCATGACATGATCCACAAAGAAATTGAATGTTATGTGGATGACATGATTGCCAAGTCCCTTACAGAAGAAGACCACCTGGTGAATCTGTTGAAGCTATTCAAGCGTCTGAGGAAGTACCAGTTGAAGTTAAACCCCAACAAATGCACATTCGGGGTGCGATCCGGTAAGCTGCTGGGATTTATTGTAAGTGAGAAAGGGATTGAAGTTGACCCTGACAAAGTAAAAGCCATTCAAGAAATGCCTGTGCCGAAGACTGAAAAAGAAGTTCGGGGGTTTCTGGGTAGACTGAACTACATTTCACGGTTCATATCTCACCTTACAGCAACCAGTGAGCCCTTGTTCAAGCTGTTAAGAAAAGAACAAACGGTCAGGTGGAACGAAGACTGCCAGAAGGCTTTTGACAAAATCAAGGAGTATTTACAAGAGCCTCCCATCCTTATGCCTCCAGTTGAAGGAAGACCTCTAATCATGTACTTGACAGTATTAGAAGAGTCAATGGGGTGTGTGCTGGGCCAGCATGACGAGTCTGGTCGAAAAGAGTATGCAATATACTACCTAAGCAAAAAGTTTACCGACTGTGAGCAACGTTATTCACTGCTCGAGAAAACTTGTTGTGCTTTAGCGTGGGCTGCTCGCCGACTAAGGCAGTATATGTTGACCCACACTACTTTATTGATCTCAAAGATGGACCCAATCAAGTACATATTTGAGAAGCCAGCACTTACCGGACGGGTTGCAAGATGGCAAATGATCCTCACAGAATATGACATTCAGTACACATCCCAAAAGGCCATCAAAGGCAGTGTATTGTCTGATTATCTCGCTGAGCAACCCATTGATGATTACCAGCCTATGAGATTTGACTTCCCTGATGAAGACATCATGTTCATAAAAGCAAAAGATCATGAAGAGCCTGTTCACACTGAAGGGCCAGACCCAGAGGAAGAATGGACTATGATGTTTGACGGGGCTGTTAATATGAATGGTCGTGGTGTTGGTGCAGTACTCATTATACCTAAAGGAGTTCACATGCCTTTCTCGGCAAAGCTCACCTTTAACTGCACTAACAACGAAGCTGAATACGAAGCTTGTATTATGGGTCTTGAGGAAGCCATTGACCTCAGGATCAAGACTTTGACAGTATTCAGAGATTCAGCTCTGGTAATCAATCAAACCAACGGCAAATGGTATACTCACCAGGATCATCTGATACCTTACCGGGATTATACAAGGAGGTTGTTGACTTTCTTCACAACGGTCAAACTTGAGTATATCCCTCGAGATGAAAATCAGTTTGCAGATGCTCTGGCTACCATTTCATCCATGATCAAAGTTCAAGCTGCCAACTTTGTGCCTCGGATTTCAGTATCCAGACTTGACAGACCAACCTATGTATTCTCAGTAGACGTTGTTAAAGATGACAAGCCTTGGTTCCATGACATTAAGTGCTTCTTGGAGGATAAAACATACCCACCTAGGGCATCTTCCAATGATAAGAAGACATTAAGAAGGCTGGCTGGTAGTTTCTTCCTGAATGCTAATGGTTCCCTGTATAAGAGAAACTTTGATATGGTGCTTCTCAGATGTGTTGATAGGGCAGAAGCAGACTTGTTGATGCACGAAGTGCATGAAGGATCCTTTGGTACCCATGCTGGAGGGCATGCAATGGCTAAAACATTATTAAGATCAAGCTATTATTGGATCACAATGGATGCAGACTGTTGTGCCTATGCTAGGAAATGCCATAAATGCCAGATTTATGCAGATAAAGTGCATGTGCCTCCCAATCCTTTGAATGTGATGTCTTCACCCTGGCCCTTTGCCATGTGGGGCATTGATATGATTGGCAAGATTGAACCGACTGCTTCAAATGGCCACAGATTCATCTTGGTAGCCATTGACTATTTTACCAAGTGGGTTGAAGCAGCTTCTTATGCAAATGTTACCAGGCAAGTGGTAGCCCGATTTCTAAAGAGAGACATCATCTGTCGGTACGGAGTTCCCGAGCGAATCATTACTGATAATGGTTCCAACTTGAATAACAAGATGATGGCAGAACTGTGCCGGGACTTCAAGATCCAACACCACAATTCTTCTCCTTACAGGCCAAAGATGAATGGCGCTGTTGAGGCAGCTAATAAAAACATTAAGAAGATTGTGCAAAAGATGGTGGTCACCTACAAAGACTGGCACAAAATGTTACCATTTGCCTTGCATGGGTACCGTACGTCAATCAGAACATCCACTGGAGCAACACCGTATCAGCTTGTGTATGGTATGGAGGCAGTCCTACCTGTTGAAGTTGAATTACCCTCCCTACGGGTACTGATGGATGTCAAATTGAACGAAGCGGAATGGGTCCGATCCCGATACGAACAACTGAATCTGACTGAAGAAAAGAGATTAGCTGCAATCTGTCATGGGCAGTTATATCAGAAGAGAATGAAGAAAGCCTTCGATCAGAAAGTCAGGCTTCGGGAATACCAAGTAGGAGATCTTGTGCTGAAGAGACTCCTTCCTCCTCATGCAGACCACAGGGGCAAGTGGACTCCGAATTATGATGGTCCGTTCATAGTAAAGAAAGTTTTATCTGGTGGAGCACTGATGCTCAGTACTATGGATGGTGAAGACTTCTTGTCCCCTGTGAATTCAGATGCAGTTAAAAAATACTTCGCATAAAAATGACCCGCTGGACATAAAAACAGAATGTAAGTCCAGGCAAAAATAGGGCATCCCGGCGAGTCAAAAACAGAATAAAAGACTCGGGCAAAAATAAGGGAAAATAAATAAAAAAATGTACACCCACTGAGTTGAAAAGCCGCATTGGACAACTCATGCAAAAAATGGGTATCCCGGTGGATTGAAAACCCGAAAGGGAGATCCACGCAAAATAAGGGAATAAGCGAACAACTGCATTCTGAATTCGTCTGTATCACTTATAACATGGTAAACTCCGAAAGGTTCAAGCTTCGGTCAGGACCAGATTTCTTCAAAAGCAGGATGAGAAGAACGTCAATGTCATACAAGTCATAGCAAAAGGGAAGCTCCTTGAAGCGTCATCAACATTGCCAGCATCTTTTTGTTTATCAATTTTGTAACAATCTCCTCATTTCAGGAGATCGGTTTCTTTGACTGTATTTGCCAAATTCAAGGCACGCAAATTAATAAAATCAGATTTTCAGTCATACTTCGTCTCGTACATTTTATTTTTATTTGCAAAATGTCCGATGTCCTCATAATATGGATTGCATAAGTACAGATGCACCTTTTCTAAATCACATGCTTACAGGAAATATATTACTCCCGGGAGTGTCTAAATTCCTATGATGGAATCCAATGGGGGATACCTCGGGGTACTTGTACGTTCTTTGTCTTTACATGATTGCAGGTGCTCAAAGTGCAACATGGGGCATGGAAGCTTCTCCCCAGCAAGCTGCCAAATCATTATTTACTCGGCACATCTAAGCACCAGAGATGCTTTATCCCTATCTGATTTGCCAGTCATCATTCATCCTCAGCCAAGTGTCAGGAAGGGAACCATCTCCCCGTAGAGTCCCAGCCTCTATCTAGAAGAGCAATGCCCGAAGATTTCACAACAAAGTGACGAAAGCTTCTACGGACCCCAGCTGGGTCCCTCATTGCCTAGATAGGTCTATTAGTGATCTATTTCCTCAAGCAGAGTCACATATATCAGATCTACCAGTGATCTCATCCCCAGCTGGGGTATCACTTCAAGCAGATCAGCCGGAGATCTTCACAGCAACGAGATCCGAATCCCGGATCGATATCTTTTGCATAATCATAGCATTCGCATCATATTTCCCCCTAGAGTGTAGCATTCCGTCTAATACGGAGCATTACGGCAAAAATCAAAACATATTGCATAATCAAGAGCCATGTGTCGAACCAAACACTTGTAAATACTGACATTCCATCAACAAAATACAAAATACCTCTCAAATTCCCCGGCAGAAAGCCAAAGCATCCTCTTTGCACTCACAAATACAGATACATGCTCCTTTTGGCACTCGTCCGTGTCACCATTCCCCAACATAGTTGCCTAAAACACTTTGTAAACCAAATACTTGTTTATAGTACACTTTTTCCGACACCCGTCCGTGTCATGACTCTCCCCAACAAGTTGAACACTCGTTTGTGTCTCACCTATGTTTACTTATTTCAGATACTCGTCCGTATCTCGTATATACCACTTAAATCCCCTCAGAGTCGACACTCGTCTGTGTTCTTTGTTAACCAGTTGGTACTCGTTCGTACCATCATCTCTGAACATGCGTCAGCATTTGTTTCTACCGATACTCGTCCGTATCATGGTCTTAAGGATGCTCGTCCGCATCTTTAATCTATACACAGTGTCAAACACTTATACCTTCTTGAATTTAGACACTCGTCTGTGTCTGTTATTCCCCAGAAGAGTCCCCGGCAAATCCCGAACAAGCTATTTCCTTTCTATCTGACATTCGTCCTATGTCATGATACCTTCCGGCAGCCGTACCCTGCCAGGTGATCGTCCTTCACCTTTTTGATGATCGTCCTTCATCATCCCCAGCGAAGTATCTATTCATTAGAACCCCTTCCTATCCGACATTCGTTCTATGTCGTGATACTTGAGCAGCCGTACCCTGCTAGGTGATCGTCCTTCACCTCTTGATGATCGTCCTTCATCATGCTTATCCGATGGCCGTCCCCATCGTCGACCTTTTCTATCCGGCATTCGTCCTATGTCGTGATACTTTCGGCAACCGTACCTTGCCAGGCGATCGTCCTTCACCTTAGATGATCGTCCCTCATCTTACCCCCAACAGAGCAGCCGTCCCCTGCTAGGTGATCGTCCTTCACCTTTGATGACTGTCCCTCATCATTTATTTCTCAAACCTGATAGTCGTCCCCATCATTTACTTTACCTTTAAATCTCCAGAGAGTCTTGATTCTTTACTTGATGGTCGTCCCCATCATGATCCCTCTATTTCCCCAGCATGTCGGTCGTCCCCGTCATTGCTTTATCCCCAGCAGTCGTCCTCTGCTCGATGGTCGTCCTCCGTCGCCCGCACTTTATAAACATACTTTACTTCCTTTTACAATCTATGTCCCTTTTCTTCTTCATTCATTTAGTGCAAATTTTAGACTGTCTTTGGTATTCAACCACAAGTTATCATGTTTGTATGTTAAGCCCGTCGCTTACATCCTACACAGCTAACTCATGCTTGAATATGGGCAGCTGTAAACACCCCAAATTTGCCCTCACTCATTTCACACTGTGGCTTGTGATTCTTTTCATTTGCATAAGTTCAATCATATCATCTCATATTACATTTTTGCTTCACTGCATTGATTCAAAATCATCTGCATCTAGGGTTTGTGATCTGAGCAATCCCTGAGCCATCTGAGCAACTCCAAAGGTCTTCAATCATCTCAAGAGGGTCCATGTATGTTCAAGCATCATATTATATCCTCCTAAAGATCAAGAAGCCAAGGAATCACAAGAACTGAGGAAGCATGGAAGCAGAGTCAAGCTTAACTGCACAGATGACCTAAAATTAGGGTTTTGGTTTCAGAGGCCATAACTCCAAATTTTTTGGTCATTCTTGTTTCTATTGGTCTCAATATGTTATAAGGATCATGCATACCAATTTTCATGAAGGAATTCAATGGGGAGGGCATCTGATCAATAGATGACTTCTTGAGCAAGTCAGTGCAAAATCAGGGCATCTGAGGCCCCCAATCATCCAACCAAAGGATATTCTCCATCTTTTTGAATGTGTGTGATCTTTATTTGATCTTAGAATATGTTAGAAGTTCACAAAATTGAAGAATTTCAAGCCATTTGCAAAGTTGCCATTTTTGGAAAGTGACTTGTAATGAGAATTTGCCATTTTGGGAAAGTTTTTCAACCTCCTCTTTTTGATCCAAAAATGCTTCAAATGAAAAATATTTGGTCATGAAAGTTGTAGATTAGATCCTCCCATTTTCAAAAAGTACAAGAACTCCTTCTAATTCATTTTAGAACAAAAGTTATGGCTTGTCAAAGTTGGGAAAAATCACATAAATTTCACTTTTACACCAAAGAGGGAAACTTGCAAATTCTCATGCCAAGCATTTCTATGACTTCAAATGGACTTCTACACATCATAACATCATAACACATTGCCTAAAACTCAGAATTGGCCCAAGAACTTCCAAGTTTCATGACTTGTGCATGAAGAAATCAAGAAAGGGGCAAACTTAATGAAAATTGCAAAACCCCCATAAGCTTCAATCCACTTGCTGGTTTGCCTCAATCTCATTTCCATGGTCATCCTTGAATCAAGCTGCAGCAGACATGCCTTTGTCCTAGGCCTGAAACAGCTCATACCTCAAAGGACACATAGCCTTGACTTTTTGCAAAACAAGCCATACCAATCAGCATAGCCCACACCAACTCCACAGGCCTATCACATCTTGATACATGGACCAAACACAAGCCATTTGACATAAGAAGCAAAGTTGAAACCTCCCACAAGACAGCATTCACAAAAACCTCCCTCTTTGCATTTTCGTTCGAATCTCATCACACAAGCCTCAAACCTCAAAACAAACTTCACAGAACAACTCACCATGATCCACTGATCATTTCCCAACCATCACTTTGCCCTAAAAAGCCCAGAATCAAGAACACGATTTCCACACTTCATGAACTGAGTTTCTGCCATTTCCATTTTGGGGCCATATAAACTCCAACCAAGCATCACAAACACTTCAGGAGGACCATTGGGGGTGATTTGAAGCAAATAACTGCCCAGAAAGTTGCAAATTGAGGAAGCTCAAGCTCAGGTACCTTAAGAACATTTTTTCCAGAAATTGCTTTTTATGCTATAGAATTGTTGCTTATGCTTCACTGATCACTCTGGTGTTTTTACTTTTTGAAATGATTGAGAAATAAGCCTGTATCGAAGCTCTGAAATTTTTCCAGTTTTTCTGTTTTGATCCATATCTTGAGATGTAGGTTGTAGAAATTTGTTTTGATGCTTGATTCATCTTCAGGGTAGTTAGGAGGTACGATCTGGAGCTTTAGAGCTCTTGATTTTGCCTGTAGAAGAAGTTAGTCTTTTGTGCTTGCCGGAGAAGATGACCGGAACCACTGTTCCGGTCATCTGAAAGTGATTAAATTAGGGTTAGGGTTTAGGTGAGTTTGAACGTAGGCCTTTGGATCCAGCTTCCCGCGCGCTGTGAACGGCCCAGATCCTTTGATTTAGCCCTAATCCAGTCATTAACATTAATTAATTAGGATTAAAATTTGAATTTGCCAGAATCAATCCTAGCCACTGAAACGCGCGCGGGTCAACTCCCTCCAAAAATCTTTGAATCCTGGCTCTTGGATCTGTTTACTTTTCATTTAATTCCATTTTATTTTCTTTTTAATTCTTTTGTTTTGCACATTTTATTTAAAATAGCAAATCATTTCTAAAAAATCTCATTTTTTGCACCATGGCATAAAATATTTTTCTCTTTCTGAAAATAATTTTTATTTTATTTTTTGCATAATTTTCGTATTTTAAAAATATTTAAATGTTTATTTTAATTAGTTAATGAGAATTAATTAATTAAAATAGCATTTAGGTTTCTAAAAATCACAAAAAAAATCACATTGCATTTTAATACATTTAGAAACATTATCAAACTCTCCAAACAAATTTCTTTTTGGTTCATGACATATTTTGACATTTTTCTTTGGAATTAAAGTTCTTAAAAGTCAATATTTTTGCCCTAACTTGAAAAAATCCATTCTGCCTAACCTTGAAGAGTTTGATGATGGTTCTTCTTGCATTGCATTCTTCATATCATGTAGTTTCTAGGGTAAAATTGATTTGAATTTGTCTTTCATTTTCAATTTGATGTGCATTTTTTCTTTTTGAGTGTCTTAAAACCCTAGCCAACTTGAGAAAATCATAGCTCCCATTAGGTTAAGAGTTAGGTCCCCTCCTTTGGGCAGTGAACTTGTGTAGGGTTAGGGTTCCTTTGATCCCATTTTCAATTTTTTATCTTGTCATTTGCTCCTGATTTTGGATTTTGCTTTGTGACTTGTATATAAACCCTAATTTTGGCTTTCATTTGCATTCATCTCTCATTTGCTTGCATACATGAACTTGCCATGATGTTTTGTGCATCCTCATGATGTATAAGACATCTTAGGACATATTAGAATCATGTTTGATCATTGCATCATTCATTTGCCATGTTATGAATTCATTCCATTTCATAAACTTTCATGAACTTTCATGGTTCAAGGCATGCTTCATTTGCATCCACATCCTTGTATGATCATCCACAACTCTTGACTTGTGTTTGCTTTATCTCTTAGCATCATGTTTATGCTTCTGACTTTGGTATGCATCATTGCATTTCACCTCATCTTCATTTCATTTCATGTCTTGTTACTAACTTTTCAGGTGGTAAGTTATTGAGAAGTGAATTTGCCTTCACTTCTCATAATCTCTTCTCATCTTTCTTATGCATCATTTCTGCATTTTACTTGTGTATTAGAGTGAGCTTGCTCATTCATGTCTCCTTCTCACTTTCTTTCTTCAAGCAACTTGTCTTCTTAAATGAAGCAAGTTGTCTTGCTTCTCTCTGCTTCTCCTTCTCTTCATCCTGCTTCTTCCATGGTGGATTTTCTCTTGAAGATCTTTTGCAAGCCTCATAAACCCTAGGAACAACCAAGTATGATAACAATTAGGTTTTGATTAGTCCCCCCATTAGTTTTACCTTTGTGTCATCTCTTTGTGTCTTCTCTTCTCATCTCATAATCAAGGATTAAACCTTGAAGGTTTTAAGGCTTTGTGATTAAGTTTATGCATGCATCCTTCTATTAGGATGGAGTGTATAACTTTAATCCTAAGTGTTAAACCCTTAATGTGTTTAATTCCTTTAATCAATCCACTTAATAATCATTAAGACATCAAGCTTGTAACTTGGGCCTTGCATTAGGGTTCTAATTCTTCCTTAATTGGTTAAGAAGGACTAACCCTAGTGTTAATGGACAAGTCCCCCTCAAGTTGTCTCACAAAACATAAAACTCACTTCTTAATCTTACCATTAACTAAAAATCACTTTAATAAAGGCTTTGTTTTGTCATGAGGTTAATCCCTAATCATGGATTAAGTTGAGGAGCCTTCCTCAGCTTAAATATTCTCATCTATTATCCTTCTATTAGGGTGGTATAATGGGTCCGTTAAATCTTTGATTATGGCTTAAACTCATTACTTAACACTAAACAAAAACAACAAAAACATCTAAATAATTGTAAGTAGGTTAATGATCTTAATCCTACATCATGGTGATTAAGTGTGAGGTGTTTATCTCATGCCTAAGGTATTCTCATTACCCCTAATCAGAGGGAGGATGTGATGAGTTTACTAACCCTTGGTTCAGGCTTAAGCTCATTTTCTTATGACAAATTCCAAAAAAGAAATAAAAGATTGAAAACACAAAAATAGACAATAATCGTCTCCTCCGGGATTCTTTTCTCACCTCACTCACTCACAAACGAGAACTCGCTTCTTCCGTCTAATGCAAGACAGTTTGCACCTGAGCCAAACAGGTCATACACTTGAGCATAGATAAGTAAGCAGTTCACAAGTCAATTTATCTTTCAGTCTCTTTGAGTCGAACTACGGTGTTCTGACTTCCTCATTGCACGAGAGGATACGTAGGCATAACTTAACAGTTATCGAACAAAAGTTTCTGTATATTCCCCCTCCTTCCAGCATTATTCTTTGAGCCTCATAGTCTTGAGCATTTCACTCTTGTCCTTGCACTGACACTTCTTCATCTCACTTCACACTTCTTTTACACTGACATTTTTCTTTTCTTTTGGGTTCACCCTTGTGTGTTCTCATCCCTCCTTTTCGCCGACCGTTCGCGTCTGTACCCCATTTGACCTAGCCTCATTTGGTGGGAGCGACACTCCCTGAGGGCCTTCTTAACTTTTCTGAACTCTTCTTCCCTTCTAATATCCATAAATCCTCTCCTCTGAAAGTAGGCTTCTCTTTCGGCGAACTCTTTCTCCTTAGCTTCCTGAGACACATGTACTTTATGCAACTTTTCCTCCATAACTGTCTTGGAATGAGCTGTCTGGTGATACAGGCCGGTCATTTCTACATTTTCCACTTTCAACACCCGCAACTGAGCCTCCAGCTTCTGGTAGTCTTCCAAGGAAATAGTAACCTGTATAGCAGGAACCTGAGGTGACACGTCTCGTGGATACAGAGGAGGCTCCACTGAGAAAGGGAGGAGGGTGATTCCCACACCATTCTTCAACCATGTTGCAAAGGGTTCATACATTCTGGGGTCCACTCTTCCAAACTATTTCTTTCCTTTTTGTGTCTTCATAGACCAGGCTTGATACACTTTAAGGACTATCTCCATGTTTCCCTCAACAGGGAGGTACAGTGACTCAACAATTTCCTTCTTAGATGGAGAATCCCTCAGGGGATATCCAAGCTGCCTTCTAACCAATATTGGATTATAGTTTATCAATCCCTTCCTTCCTAGCAAAAGAACATTAGGAAAACCATCAGATTTGACAACCATTTCCTTTCCAAGTATATCTCTGTCACAACCCCAAGTTATGTCTTCTGCAGTCAATCCTATTAATCTCCGAGACCACTTCCACTCACCCTTCAATTCTTTGAATGGACCTGACTTTGGTAATTGCTTAGCAAACCAATCAGCAAAAAGAGGAGCACAACAGTTGACAGACCCTCCTCTTCTCTCGTTCCTGTAATGGACCTCATAATAGAAGTCACCCAGTAAGGTAGGGATAAGATTCCTTCTGAAAAAGATGGACATAACTTCCATGCTTATAATCCCCTTGTCACTTAGAAACAAGCTAGTACCATATATCAACAAGGCCAATAACACACTGAACTTTGCCCATTGTCCTTCCTGAATGTATGCTAAATCCTCCTGAATAAGTATGTCACAAGGCAACCCCTTTCCCTTGTTGTTGCTTAAACCATGTCTGACCCTGGCTAAAGGCAGGTGATAACTTCTGACAATCTCTTCCTCTTTGAGAACCCTTCCTGAATCAAAATAAGGTTGCATCCCTCTGAACGGAATTTGAAGCATACTGGAGACTTCTTATTGAGTGGGAGCCAATACGTAATCAGGAAATACAAAACAGCGCAATGGTGCATTATAAAACTGCAATAATGTATGGAGGTTGTCCCTCTGATCCTCTGTAGGCCTATCCATATATCTTAGAATTTATCCGAACTTTGCCTTAAAATCACCCATAACCTTGTCATTAATCAGCTCTTTCAACTTGTGTAAGTTTTTTGCCTTTGGCTGTGGAAAAGTGTAATACGCATTATTCTTCCGGGGTACTGCAATAACTCATGCCATCTGGATATTGAGCAAACAAGATATACCAGAACCAAATATGAACAAAAATGCAACCTGAGAAATGAAAACACAAAAGATGTTAATGATGCTATGGTATGATGCAAATGCAATGCAAGGCACATATGATCAATCTGGGACTGCCTGGAAACCGGATATCAGAGCCCAGTGACAAGAAAACCCAAATCCTCTGAATAACAGCCCATAAGAACTCAAGTAGTCACAGATGAATCCAGATTAAGGACCTAATAAAGCCAAGAATTCTGGGACCAAAGTAACTGTATCCGAACATAAGACTGCACTGGAAACGAGGGTATGTTGAGGCCAATGGGTTCCTGCAAACCTATAAACCCTTCCCAATCTCACGGGTGTGCTCTGGGTCAAACATCACAGACTCTCGAAGTAGGATATCAATAATATGTTCACCATTTCCGAGAAATGGATCATGACCAAATCAGGGAATCAGTTTAGCATTATGTACTACTCAGGGAGGTCTCAGCGTGAGTCCGGGGAAAACAAGCATCCCTTATAAGCCCTCAGCTTGAAACGCTGAAATCGAGAAACAATAGTATATTTAACCTGTAGGATACAATACTATTGTCATACAACCAGATGCTATGACTGAGTTCCTATAAGAGAACCAGGTCATCCTATGCGAGTTCCAAGTGGGCCCTCGAGTGCGAATGAGTTTGCCACATAATGTAGTCTGCCACTGTCACCAGTGGAGAGAAATGTTTCCACAAGGTTCTCAATGCACGATCCCCAACCGCACATAACTATCAAGGTCGTGTAATGAAGTAGGGAAGACCCCTATATCAAGACACTTCCAAGAAGGTCACAAATCTGGGTGTGAACGCACCAATACCCCTATGGCAAGATACCATGAGGCCACAGTGATTGCTCACGCTAAGTCCTAGGGTGCTCTCAGGACAGATGCTTGGCCAATCTCATCTCACAAATCACAAGTAACCCCTAAGTCCCACCAAACAGAAAACCAGTCCAGACAATCCAATATATATATATATATATATATATATATATATATATATATATATAATGCATGAAAATAAATACTGAAAACTGTAAATAAAGCTGTAAATAAATCTGTAAATAAACAACAGTAAAATAAACATGCAACAACAAGCATAAAACACCCAAAGAAACAGAAACACACAAGCGCTAGGAGAGACTCTCAAAGGGAAACCAGAAGCATTGAAACATTCCTCAGCAGAGTCGCCAGTTGTCGCTCCCTGGATTTCCATCCTGGTAAAAACGTGAAAGTGGTGTGGAAGAGGTAGAGTCGCCAACCAGGCATTTTTATCCCAAAGGAATGGGAAAGGTAATGCTTCACAAACCGAAGAAAAGAAAAGGAAGGACAAAGGTCCTGCGAACCAAAAAGACTGGGTTCGGGAGTAGGTTACAACCTGGGAAGGTATTAGCACCCCAAATCATCTGCCGTACCCGACGGGATCCACGCTTGTAAAGAAACTGTTTTAAAGGATGTAAGAATGAAAGTTGCTGCAAAAAGAAAGACAGAAACTGGATAAGAAAAGAAAAGAAAGGGTCAAAATGTAGGTAAAATAAAAGAGTGCTCGAACGGGCCCTACCCCGCTGCCTACGTACCTCATATGGACATGAGGATCAGAGTCGACGTAGTTCCCCTAACTAGGGGTGGAAAATGGCTTGTATTTTAAAGCTTGAATTGCTCATGTCAACGCTCAGGTGTTGCAAGCTCGGACGTGTAACACGGTGGGAGAACTGACTTTAGTTAAATGTTGCGGATAGCAAGAGTCGCCACCGACTTTTATTTTATCCAAAAGGAAAGGACATAAAAGAACAGGAAAGACCTTAAAAAGATTTTGGGTTCGGGGGGTAGGTTATACAAAGGGAAGGTGTTAGCACCATTTATATCCATGGTTATCCATGGGCTCTTAGTAACTTAGCTCACTTTAAATTGTTTTGAGAAAGGTGTAGTGTGTGATTAAAAATTTTCTAAGTACTTTATAATGATCCTCGTATGGATGTATATAAAGACTTTGTTTTGAAAATTTGTTTGAAATGTGAAGTGTAATGAAGTATTTTGAAGAGGTGAGCAAGTACTTAAGAGGAACCTACCCTATATTAAGTCTTTACTGTTCTTATATGTTCTTTCAATGGTAAGACTATCCCTATTATTAAGGAATAAGTAGTCATTACCTTGGATGTAATAAGGGACATGTATATGGACATCTGAATATAGGCAACTGTAAGGGATGTCTTTAGCAATTCGTAGGGACTATCATCATTTATTCGAAGGGACAAGATCATTATTCCGTAGGCAACCTCGAAGGGACTTGATCTTTTGAATTTATAGGGACTTGATGATTTTATAAGTGAATGGACTTTGCTTTAAGACACCTTACTTGACCTTTAGAAGTAGGCAACATGAGGAGTAACCCTAGAAAGTGTGAGATGGCGATCAAAGATCGACTTACGTGTGTGAGTGTTCATATTCATATATTTATCTTATTAAGTAAGTCATTCTAAATTAATTTTAAATCACAAACACGTTATCACTCCCTATAGTTACTAACCATGGCAAAAATATTTATCAACAATAACATAAAAACAATAATAAACCTACGACTATTACAAGGCTTTTGCAATTACATTATAATATAAATAATAAATATATAATAAAGGAATTATAATTAAAATGGTTAGTAATAACATAGTTATAAGAAGAAGAGGTTAGCACAAATATACAAAAAAAATATATACAATTTAAGAGAATATTTTTAAATTAAACAAATAATTTTTAAGAATTTTTAAGAAGAAAATAATAAAGTAATTAGAATAATGATAATAAACAATATAATAATTATTTACAAAATAAAATTAATTATTTAATTATATATTAGAAAGAAAAATAATTGAGTTTAATATTTGAAGTAAAATTAAAAAATTAGGGTTAGGAAGCAAAAATCAGGATTAGGGTTAGTCTTACAATTAAAAAAAATCAGGATTAGGGTTTTAATTATTTAATCTAAACTTAATTAAATTATTTATAAAAAATATATACAATAATAATATAAACAAATTTTAAACTAAATATAAACCAAATTAAATTTTAGAAAATAAATTAGAAATTTTTTAGAAAATATGAAGTTGTATATATTTACATATTCTTATTTAAAAATAATTTTCTTATAAAAAATATAATTTGGATTAATTATAAAACAAATAAAGAAATAATAAGAAAATGAATAAAAAACTTACCTGGGGCAGGGATCGAACCCACGCCCTAGGCCCTTCCTTCCTTGGACTAACAATGATACCACCAGGCCAAACGCGCGCATGTGAATATAGGATGGATGCTAATTCTTATATTTTAAACCTGTAAATAAATGGAACTCATGCCAAAAAGAAAGACTGAGGACGGATTCAAACTCAGGTCTTGTGCTTCATATACGCGTGTGTCCACCAACTGAGCCAACAACGCTCTTTCTAAATATAATGGCAAACAAATGTAACAAGATAAAACAAAACTTGAAAATCAAAACCGCGCGCAAACTTCATCTTCTTCATTTGAATTTCCTGCGAAAATTCATGTGACTTTTCCTGCGAATTCACTTGCGTGTTCATAAACCAGAAAACCTACGTTTTTGAAACATCAAACAAACCTCAATATCAATACAAATTAGCAACCCAGATCAATTATATGATGTTTATACGTCATAACCATGTTTTTAGAATTCGTTTATATTAAGCAAATCGTGAATTCCCAATTTGAGAGCTCTAACCCTAACAATGATGGTTTTCGGTTTAGGTCACGATTCTTCAATATTCTTGCCCAAAAATCATCTAAACATCACAACAAACAAGATTAACAACGCAAAAACAATTTATAATGGCTAAATGAATGAAATCGAAAAATTGAAAAAAAGATGAAGAACATGAATTCGGTTTTCATGATTTATGAGGTTTTGAATGATGGTGATGATTGGGAATGCATCAGTGATGTCCAAGGAACGTGTAGCAACCTTTATTTTGTCTTGAAAGTCCCTCTAAGTCCAAAACCGTATGTGACTTTTTCTTGATATTTTGAAGCTTGAAGGATATGCTTGGAGGCTGGAAAATCGTCCTTTGCTTGTTGGGATGTATTCAGGTATATGTAGAGATGTAAGTTAGGTCAAAAAGTTATGGATTTATGGGCTTTGTGTTGATTGCTTGATCATGAAGTTTCCTTCTTTCAAATATTGAAAAAGATCACATCTAACCTTGCCAAATCAAGCTAGCACGAATTTAGATCAGATCAATCATCTATAATTGATGTTTATGACTTTATAGAATCATAATCTCATCCAAATATTTGATTTTCATATTTTATTTTGATTTAATTTGTATTTTAATGAATAAAATTCAAATAAATACTAAATAAAATATAAAAAATCAGAAAAGGCATGGGTTGGGTCGTGCTTGATGATATTATGAAGATTGGATGGCAATTTGGTAGGTCCATTTAGCAAAAATTGGTTTTAAGGCCTCATTTGCTTCATAAACTTCCCAAAAATTTCCCAACTTTGCAAGGGCACAAATCCCTTAATTTTAATGCTATGAAGATGTTATTAGACATTTTAGAAAGCTTAGAGAGTCCTCTAACCAACCTCTTTGGTCTCATGTCCATATCTTTTACCATTCTCAAGTTATGCTCTTTAGAAGTTGTTGACTTTTTGTTGACTTTTAAAAAGACCTATAATGTCTTAGCTCATACCTTCCAAATGAAGCATTTTTGGGATTGGCTTGTGAGACAAAAAGTTGTAGAGAATTCAATTTCCTTCAAAATGAGCTTTGGATGGAAATTTTTTGATGAAGCATGTGAAAGTTATGGCTGGTCAAAGTTCAGTTGACTTTTCCTGTGAAAACCCTAATTTAGAAACTCCTGATTCTTGATGATCTGAAATCTCCTTGATGAATCATGATCAACCCTTGATCAAATGATGAATTTTACTTCATATACTTGATGTTGGCAAAAAATCATGAAGTTTGACTTTGGTTTGACCACAGTTGACCTCAGTTCGACTTTTTAACTACTTTGACTGATTTTAGCCTATCTGATCATCTGACTGAGCAAATCTTTTGGGAAAGTCTTGAAACTTGACATGGGGATTATTGAACACATATAGGATTCTATTAATCTCACTTGAAGTCTTGGAAGTCCATTTATCCTGATGAAAGTCAAAACCCTAGTTTAGGATGCCTTGCTTAGGAGGATGCATTGTCTGAGGGAATTGTCAAACTTTCTGACTAATTGTGAACCTTGTGAACCTCATGAGATGTCTTGTGAACCTTGTGAACCTCTTAGTACACAATGTTTTGTCTTGGGGAGGGCAAATTTTGGGGTGCAACAGCTGCCCCTGTTCAATTTTCTGAAACCTGAGGGGTTAGATTGGTATATGTGCCATTCGTGACCTGGAAGGTTGAAGGGGATTGAACACAAAAGCCCAAAAATTTGCACTCGCCGGTGCGTAAAGTAAAGCTGATGATTAATTGTATATGCTTGAGTGGGCTTGAATATGCCACTTGGAAGAACTGGAGATGGGCTTATAGATGCCATCCATAATATCAGGAGGTGATAATATCTTGATGTTGATACTGGATATCAGTACTAGGTCTTCGTATAGGCCGTCTCTGAATCGTTTATGCAACATGGTTTGAATTGAATGCTAGCACTAGATCTTCGTATAGATCGTCTCTGCATTATCTCTGGGGAAAAAAGAATATCCTTCATTAAGTGTCAGGGATTAGATCTTCGTATAGATCGTCTCTGAACCATATCTAAGAACATACTTTAATTTAAGTGTCAGAACCAAATCTTCGTGGCGATTTTTTTTCTGAATTAAGTATCAACACTAGACCTTCATATAGATCGTCTCTGAACTGTTTTGAATTGCTGAGTAAACCAGTAGAAATAAATCTTCGTGACGATTATCTCTTCTGGAAATATCCTGGACTAGGGAATAGATCTTCGTATAGACCGTTTGCCTACTATCAAGGACAAAAGAATATCATGATTAAATCTTCTGAAAATATCCTGGACTAGGGAATAGATCTTTGTATAGACCTTTTGCCTACTATCCAAGGACAAAAGAATATCAGGATTAAATCCTCTGAAAATATCCTGGACTAGGGAATAGATCTTCGTATAGACCGTTTGCCTACTATCCAAGGACAAAAGAATATCAGGATTAAATCCTCTGAAAATATCCTGGACTAGGGAATAGATCTTCGTATAGACCGTTTTCCTACTATCCAAGGATAAAAAAGTATCAGGATTAAATCTTCGTGGCGATTATATCCCTTGAAAATATCCTGGATTAGGAAATAGATCTTCGTATAGACCGTTTGCCTACTATCCAAGGACAAAAAGAGTATCAGGATTAAATCTTCGGAAAATATCCTGGACTAGGGAATGGATCTTCGTATAGACCGTTTGCCTACTATCCAAGGACAAAAGAATATCAGGATTAAATCTTCGTGGCGATTACATCATTTGAAAATATCCTGGATTAGGGAATAGATCTTCGCATAGACCGTTTGCCTACTATCCAAGGACATCTTGAGTAATGATTAAGTATTAGCACTAGACCTTCGTATAGATCGTTTCTGACCTGTTGTGGATTGTTGATATTGTTTTATCTGCATATAACTATCCTGCAAAGAAAAGGTTAGTTTATGCAATATGTGTGCATGTATGACATGGTGCATCTAAGTAAATGTATTATGCATTTATGGATATGTTATGGTATGATGTAAATGATGTATGTATGAATCATGCAGCCTGAAGCGTCTGGATGTCTTTGTATAACAACTGCTGGCTAGGGAAAATAAATCTCGATTCGTTGCTGAAGAATATGAGGACCTCGTTCCCGTTTCGTTTGATAGTATAGTATTTATAACCTCCATCTTCGTTTGTCGTACTTCTATTGAAGGAATAAGTTCCTGAGTATCCTGACTGAGGATAAAAGAGTTGGACATAAATTCAAGGGGAGATATAACTTGAAGTATCTATGAAAATAGATTTTCCCTGCTGGGGATTTGTAGTTGTCTGGTGGAGATGAACCGGTGAAGCTTCGTTGAATTCCTACCTTTCGTTCGTCCTTAGTAAATACTATTACTGCATTTTATGCATTTTTGGTAAACATCAATCATATTCAAAAGCATACATACATTCAAACACAACCAATGGACGTTTTCGCTTATGTAAATAGGGTAAAAGTAAATCTGGATTCAAAGATGAAATTTTATTTATATTACAAAGTGACCTATACATAGGCAAGTTTGTACAAGGAGACATAAATCCTAGTAAGAGGAATTTGTCGTAAAAAATTTACAAAAACAAAGAAAGACAGTTATGTGAGAAATAATCTTTATTGAGTTTCAATTCCACTATTGTCATTATCTTCAAGTATCTCATCTTCTGCCGTTGAGACGGAAACGATTGGATTGGTCTTTATCTGTTCGAGCTTGAGTTAAGTAGCACAACTAGTTGGGGCTATATGAG
This sequence comes from Lathyrus aphaca, assembly GCA_963966055.1. NCBI lineage: Eukaryota > Viridiplantae > Streptophyta > Magnoliopsida > Fabales > Fabaceae > Lathyrus > Lathyrus aphaca. The sequence continues at coordinate 51,066,202 of OZ014520.1, forward strand.
TGATCCAAACGGGACATAGTCATACGCTTTAATCCCTAACTTTTTCCTGGATTGCCCTTTCAGGTTTTCAATCCACCGGGATACCCTTTTTTGCCCAAGCCGCCCTTTCAGGTTTTCGACTTGCCGGGTGTACATTATATATATATCCCTAATTTTTGCCCGAACCCTTTTGGTTCGCCGGGATGCCCTTATTTTTGCCTAGGCCAGTCAACCTAGCGGGTCTCTTTTTATGCGTAGTATTTTTTAACTATGTCTGCGTTTACAGGCTGTGGAAAGTCTTCACCATCCATAGTAGTAAGCATCATGGCACCTCCTGAGAATACTCTTTTGAACACAAATGGTCCTTCATATGTAGGAGTCTATTTGCCCCTAGGATCACCCTGCGGTAGTATGATATGCTTGATTACCAAGTCACCAGCCTGATATACCTTTGGCTTAACCTTCTTATTGAAAGCCTTGATCATCCGTTTCTGGTACATCTGACCATGACAAACAGCTGCCAACCTCTTCTCATCAATCAAATTTATCTGGTCGAGTCGAGTCTGAATCCACTCATCTTCATCCAACCCTGCATCCTTCATGATTCTTAAGGAATGGATCTGAACTTCAATGGGCAGAACTGCTTTCATACCATAGACTAAGGAGAATGGGGTTGCCCCTGTTGAAGTACGTATTGTAGTACGATAGCCATGAAGAGCAAATGGTAATATCTCGTGCCAATATTTGTAAGTGACAGTCATCTTCTGTAGAATCTTCTTAATGTTCTTATTAGCAGCCTCTACTGCCCCATTCATCTTTGGACGATACGGAGAAGAGTTGTGATGCTTAATCTTGAACTGCGTGCAGAGATCAGTAATCATAGTGTTGTTCAGATTAGAGCCATTATATGTGATCATCCTTTCAGGGATGCCATACCTACATATGAGATTATTCTTAATGAATCGAGCCACCACATTTTTAGTAACATATGAAAATGAAGCTGCCTCTACCCACTTTGTAAAGTAATCAATAGCAACCAGGATGAAACGATGCCCATTAGAAGCAATAGGTTTGATCTCACCAATCATATCAATGCCCCACATGGCAAAAGGCCAAGGAACAGTCAACACATTCAATGGAGCTGGAGGTATATGTACTTTATCAGCATAGATTTGACAATTGTGACATGTTATGGAATGTTGATAGCAGTCAGCTTCCATGGTAGACCAATAGTAACCTGCTCTCAATATCTTCTTTGCCATGGTATGACCACTAAAATGAGTGCCAAAGATCCCATCATGCATGTCTTCCATAATCTCTGTTGCTTCCTTCTTATCCACACAACGAAGCAAAGTTGAATCATGATTGCGCTTGTACAAAATTCCATTACTCAAGAAGAACTTAGCAGAAAACCTCCTCAGAAACTTCTTATCTTTGCTAGATGCCCCTTCAGGGAACTCCTGGGTTTCAAGATATCTTTTTACCTCATAGAACCAAGGCTTCCCCTCTGCTTCTTCAGTGTCAATCTTATTGCAGTATGCAGGCTTCTCAAATCTATCAATAGTAATATTGGGAGCTTCATCATCCCAGCTAATCTCAAACATAGATGCCATGGTGGCTAGTGCGTCTGCCAACTGATTCTCTCCTCGTGGAATGTGTCCAAAGGTAATCTCTTCAAAATATGGGATCAAAGACAGCACATGCTCTCTGTAGGGAATAAGATTTTCATACTTGGTATCCCAATCTCCTTTAATCTGACTTACTACCAGGGTTGAATCTCCATATACGTCCAGGAACTGAATCTTCATATCAATGGCAGCTTTGATACCTAAGATACATGCCTCATACTCAGCCATGTTATTGGTACAATAGAAACAAAGTCTTGCAGTAATCGGGGTATGACAACCTTCAGTGGAAATGATCACAACACCAACACCATTACCAAGTGCATTAGAAGCTTCATCAAAAACCATAGTCCATCGGGATCCTTGTTCAGGTCTGTCATATTGTCCAAGTTCTTTGGTAATAATCATAATGTCTTCATCGGGAAATTCAAAACTCATTGACTGATAATCATCCACTGCTTGATGAGCCAAATGATCAGCTACCACACTACCCTTAATGGCCTTCTGAGTAGTGTACTGTATATCGTATTCTGTTAAAATCATTTGCCATCTTGCTATTCGTCCGGAGAGAGCAGGTTTCTCGAATATGTACTTGATTGGATCCATCTTTGAAATCAACAAGGTGGTATGAGTCAACATATACTGTCTTAGTCGGCGAGCAGCCCATGCCAAAGCGCAACAAGTTTTCTCGAGCAGTGAGTATCTCGTTTCACAGTCGGTAAACTTTTTGCTAAGGTAGTATATTGCCTGCTCTTTTCGACCAGACTCATCATGTTGCCCCAACACACACCCCATTGAGTTGTCTAACATTGTTAAGTACATAATCAAAGGTCTTCTGTCAACTGGTGGCATCAAGATTGGAGGTTCTAGGAGATATCTCTTAATTTCATCAAAGGTTGTCTGGCATTCATCATTCCACTCCATTACCTGATCTTTCTTCAACAACTTGAAGATTGGCTCACAGGTAGCAGTTAATTGGGAAATAAATCTTGCAATGTAATTCAATCGTCCCAAGAAACCTCTAACTTCCTTCTCAGTACGGGGAGCTGGCATCTCTTGTATAGCTTTCACTTTTGCAGGATCCACTTCAATACCTTTTCCACTGACAATGAAACCCAGGAGTTTACCAGACCTAACTCAAAAAGTACACTTGTTTGGGTTCAATCTCAACTTGTATTTCTTCAACCTTTCAAACAACTTATGCAGATGATCAAGGTGTTGCTCTTCATTCTGGGACCTAGCTATCATATCATCCACATATACCTCTATCTCATGATGAATCATATCGTGAAACAAAGCCACCATAGCACGCTGATATGTTGCCCCGACATTCTTCAAACCAAATGGCATCACTTTATAACAAAAAGTGCCCCACTGTGTAACAAATGTAGTCTTCTCCATATCTTCAGGTGCCATCTTAATTTGATTGTAACCAGAGAAGTCATCCATGAAAGAGAATACTTTAAGCTGAGCAGTGTTGTCTACTAGAACATCAATATGAGGAAGTCGAAAGTCATCTTTGGGGTTGGCCTTGTTCAAATCCCTGTAATCTACACACATACGTACCTTACCATCTTTCTTAGGTACCGGTACCACATTTGCAACCCATTGAGGATAAGAAGTCACAACTAAGAACCCTGCATCAAATTGTTTCATCACCTCTGCTTTAATATTTTCTGACATTTCAGGACGCATGCGACGAACCTTCTGCTTCTTTGGACGACAATCTTCTTTTACTGGTAAACGGTGAACCACAATGTCTGTATCCAACCCTGGCATATCTTCATAGGACCAAGCAAAGATTTCCACATAATTACGTAACATCTGAATTAGTCTGCTCTTAACACCATCTTCTAATTCAGCCCCTATCTTAACCTCTTTCCGGTTTTCTTCAGTTCCCATATTCACAACTTCGATTGGCTCCTCATGTGGCTGTATAGCTTTCTCTTCTTGTTGTAACAACCCAACAAGCTCTATAGGTACTTCACAATCTTCCTCCTTTCCATCTTCAGCTTGATAGATCGGACTCTCGAAATTATAATTGGCAATAGTAGAACTGTTATCAACAGGATCCAGAGTGGATGAGGATCTGCATTTTAGTGATATGGGTGTGTGTAAGAACACATAGTTGATAAAACAAAAATAAAATAAAAGAAAGACAAGGAGCACAATATTTACGAAAACGAAACGTCCATTGATTTTTATTGAATGAAGTATGCAAATGAAATGACATCCCGAAACAAACATGCCATTGTGCCCTGGGTAAGACACAGGGCTTAAAAGTTTAATTATTCAAAAATTACAAACTTAAAAATAACAACACAGTAATAGTATTTACTCCTGACTAAAGGAGATAGGAATAACGTCTTCAGTCTTCCAATTGTTGAGCCCATCCCCCACAGTAGGAAAGATCCAGTTATCCAGGTTGTAGTCTTCACTATAGTCACCCACAACATTGATTTGATCTTTCATGATCCCTTGATTGGTGATACGAACATCACGAGCACAATGAACAACCTTCTGGGACTCTGCAGTGAAACCCAAACCAAACTTGTCAGACTTGTAAGGAATGTCAGGAAGCTGACCCTAAATAGTACAACCACCTTCTTCAACCACAACTCTAGCATCTTTGAGGGAAGCCATTGTAGGAGGTACTCTGGTAACCACAAGAACTCTTTTAACAACACGAGGAGCTTCAGTAGCAGGAACGACCCAAGGAACTACTTCAAATGTTTGGCAAGGAGTCTCAACATATTCACCTTCCACTTCAACATACTTAAATGTATTCACATGACTGACCATATATTATTCCTCTCTGTAAACAGTGACGATCTTTCCCTTCACTGGATATCTCAACTTCTGATGTAGAGTGGAAGTCACAGCACCTTCCCCGTGGATCCAGGGGCGCCCAAGCAAACAGGAGTACACAGGACGAATATCCATTACATAGAAGGTAGAATTGAAGACTTGAGAGCCTACTTTGATCGGGAGATCTATTTCTCCATGCACCACTCTTCTTGAACCATCAAAAGCTCTTACCACTATATTACTTGGTCTTAACACAACATCTTCAGGACTGAGCTTGTTCAGAACTTCTTTGGGAAGTACATTCAATGAGGAACCATTGTCCACCAACACATGAGACAAGGTAGTGCCCCTACATTCAATGGAGATATGCAAAGCTCTGTTATGATTTCTCTTGGCAGGAGTCAAGTCAGCATCAGAAAAGCCTAACCCATTATCATAAGTCAGATGTGCAACACAATTCTCGAATTGATCCACAAAAATTTCATTTGGTACGTGGGAAGTCTTCAAGAACTTGATTAAGGCTTTAGCATGAGCCGCATAACACAACAACAAAGACAACATGAAAATTTTGGAAGGAGTATGCCCCAACTGGTCAACAATATCATAATCACTCTTGCGAATGATCTGCAACACTTCTTCCATCTGTTTAGAGAGATTTTCAGTAGTCGGTGTCTCAGCTTGCACAGGTTCAACCACAGGACCTTTGCCCCGAGCCTCAGTACTTGGTTCAGAAGTGGAGGTAGTAGTTGGAGTAACTGCACTTTTTGAGGTAGCCGGAGGAGAGAAAATTTTTCCACTTCTGGTGATCTTACTAGATCCAGCAATATTATCAACATCAAGGTTATCATCAGTAACAGGTGTATCAGTAAAAGGTTTCTGCTTGACACCATGAATGTAAACATCAGAACCGTAATTCCAGGGTATAGCTTTATCAGAAGTATAAGGGATAGGGCCAGGAGTGGTAATAATCATGGGAGGCACTCTAACTTCACCAACAGTCTTCACCAGGCCTTCAGCAGTAATCTTGATAGGTCCTTTATGAGTGATCTTGACAGGGCCTTTGGAGGTAATCTTCACTGGCACTTTATCAACCATATCCACCTCTTCAACCTTCGTACCTCGAGTTAGATGTTCACACATACTTTCCACAGAAGGCGTCCTCTCAAACAATATAGTGTAATTGTCCATGAGGCGTTGAATACCATCCTTCAACTTCCAGCAACTATCAGGTTTGTAGGCACAATAAAAATAGTCTTCATTACAACCTGGAAAGAATCCAGCCTGTAGCAGCTTCTTCTTGATAATAGATAAGGGAGTAGTCACATCTGTTATTGAGGAAACATATGAAACTTCATTAACAACATTGACAGTCTTCTCATGATTGGGCATGGGAGCAGTAATCACATTTGGAGTCCCAGGAGGGTCAAATTCAATCTCTTTAGCTTCAATCATATCTTGAATCTTGTTTTTCAATATCCAGCAATTGTTGGTATCATGTCCCGGACAATTAGAATGATAGGCACATCGTGCATTAGGATTGTATCGAGGAGAGGAAGTATTAGGATTCTGAGGAGGGTCCTTCAAAGTAACGAGTTCCCCTTTCAACATGTGTTGCAAGGCTTGGGCCAGTGACATGTTGATCTTGGTGAACTGTCTTCTAGGATTTTGTTGATTGTTCTGTGGTAGCTCTGGTGCTGCAGGAGTAGGATTGGAGATGTGAACTGCTCCCACAGATTGGTGACTTCTGTTACGATTAGGTTGACCATACACATTAGACTCCTTCTTTCCACTAGGGGGCTTCTTTGCAGTGCTTGATGAAGAGGCACCCACCTGTATCTTACCACTTCTTATACCACTCTCCACACGTTCTCCAGTCATTATCAGCTCAGTGAAACCAGATGATGAGCGCCCAATGAGGTGACTATAGAAAGGACCATTCAACGTACTCATAAACATATCCACCAGCTTCCTATCAGTCAGAGGAGGTTGAACTCTTCCAGCCAAGTCTCTCCATTTTTGGGCATACTCCTTGAAATTCTCCTTAGCACCCATAGACATGCTTTGGAGTTGCATGCGAGTTGGTGCTAGATCAACATTATATTGGTATTGCCTATAGAATGCCTCAGCAAGATCATTCCAATCACGAATATTGACACTTTCCAATTGATAGTACCATTCCAATTGAGCTCCAGACAAGCTCTCTTGGAAGAAATGGATCCACAATTTCTTATCAGCAGTATGTGGTTGAATCCTCCGGACATAGGACCTTAGATGCAGCTTGGGACATGAGACACCATCATACACCATAAAAGCAGGAACCTTGAAACCAATAGGTATAACCACTCCAGATATTAAGCTTAGATCTTCAAAATCAAGCCCAAAACACTTTTGTAACTCCATGGCATTCATCTTGTCTACCAGCATATTGTACTTATCTTCATTAGGATCATGATAATAATTTGCTTCAGAATCAGAATCTCCCACAGTATCATGAAGACTACCTCCCTCTTTCTCAGAATTTTCAGACTCAGAATCATCAATCTGTTCCTTTGTCTTGACAGGACCTCTGAACCTTCTTCCCAGATTAATAAGGCCTCCCAATCTTCTAGCCTTCTTATTCTTCTTAGCCAGCAGTGTCTTCAACTCATCTTGTCCCTTGGATAAGTTCAGAATTAACTCTTGGAATTGTGCATTTTGTGCCTGGAGATCTTTGACAGTCTGTTCAAGAGCCATTTCTGCTGAAATAAACAACGAGAAGATAAGATACCTGTACATAAGAAACCTGTGATGCAGTGATATGGTATGTAAATGCGTATGCAATGTTTTCAAGGACCGCAGGATTTAAATTTGTTTAAACAATCAAAAAGGTAAACTTTTATTAGTAATCAAACAAACTTGTTTGCCCCTTGGGCTTACAATACAATGAAATGAATACAAAGAATGGGGTTTTAAGTCTCCCATGGACGTTTCCTCTTTGTGTTGAGGTATGAGTTGAGATTCCGCTCCTCGTGAAGTTGTTTTGTTAGCTCCAGGATTCTTTCTTGACTTGCTTTGTAATGAGTCTCAAAAGAATCTCTTTGCTCCTTCAACTAGATCCAGGACCTTTGTAACTCCTCCATGTCAGTGGGCATGTCTGGGTGAAGAATGATATAAGGAGTATCTCCTTCAGCAACAGGCTCCATAGTAACTGGCAGGATAGCAGGATATGACATCATAAGAGTCTAGGCACGAGATCGCACCCATCTGAGATAAGGTTCCATATGAATAGTGTACTTGGGTTCCAGAGTCTTTCTGTCAACCTTGTTCACTTTACCTCATGCTCGTATAAACCTTTGATGGTAACCTTGCAGATCGTTGTCGTAGTCGAACACAATACCCTGAATAAGCATGTCATGAGGACCATCACTCCGAGCATAACCAAACTGACGTATAGCTAAGGAAGGATTGTAGGTAATGCCCCCTCTTGTGCCCAGGAGTGGCACATTAGGGAACTCTCCACAACGGTCAATGATAGTAACATTCTTCATAGATCTAGAACACCAATGAATGTCTGAATGAGAAAGTGACATGATCCTTTTAGACCACCTTAACCATTGTTCATTCTTCATCACTGATCGAGGAAGGTGAGAAATAAACCACCTAGACAATAGAGGTATACAACACATCAGAGTTCCTCGTGCCTTCGTAGTACGGGTATGAAGAGAGTGTAAGATGTCTCCAAGTAATGTAGGCACTGGATTGCGAGTCAGAAATATGTTGATGGCATGTACGTCTATGAACTGGTCTGGATTGGGGAACAACACTAGGCCATAGATCAATAGGGCCAGGATCTCCTCAAAAGCATCATAACTCATAGCCTTCAGGAACACTTGAGCTTTCTCCATTAATACCTTAGCAAGAATACCCTTAACTCCACTCCTTGTTTCTAGGACAATGTCTGATTTCTTTAGATGTAGGACTGTAGCAATGACTTCAAGTTTAGGCTCTTTTTCCAAGCCTGTGAAAGGTTTCTGATCAAGGATAGGTATACCCAGAAGTTTGGAGAACTCTTCCATTGTAGGAACCAGCTGATAGTCGGGGAATGTAAAGCAATGATGTTTAGGATCAAAGAACTGAAACAGAACACTCATCATGTCTTCATTGAACCCTGAAGTGACTAGATCCAGCAGGTGACCATGCCTCTTGATGAACTGGGAGTTTTCAGAAAATTGAGAGACCAAATTCTTAAGCTTAGGAGGTATTCCTACAAAGTTGATCCGGATAGTATTCCTACGAGCAGAAGCCATGACCTGCAACAAAGAACAAAGATAAATCCTTTGGTCCTTGAAATGGTTAGTGAAAATGCTATGCTTATGATGCATGATGATGCTATGATGTTATGTTCAATCACAAACATGTGGCACACACAAACAAGTCACACAATAGCCCTAGGTTTGAAGGCTTGCATGAGGTTTAAAGGTAAGTACCCTCCCCTGAAGTTTAGTTGGTTCATCCTGTCCTATAAAGTAACAGGTTCTAAGGGATCTCAATATCATTGATCCTTTACAAGGGTGGTTGTTCAGTAGGCAACTTACTTGCCAACCAAAACCCTCCAAGCTTAGGATCTCAATGAGCGTAATATCGAGTATCAACCAACTTCAGTCTTCACCAAAGTCGGCTATCTCATTACTTTCTAAAGGCCAAGATGGGATGACTAGGGTTCTAAAAGTCAGTTAGTGTATTGACAACATATGACAGCCTCATATTATCCTCAACTTGCTTAAGGAACATAAGCACCAACCAAGAAGTCACACTAATTATGGCCACCAGATCAACCATATCGGTATACGCCGTACAGTTTCCTTGGTCTATTGCCATTTACCTAAGGTACACTAGATCCGGGTTAGGATCTTTCACACATAAGAGCACCCAACAAGTAAAGTAAAGCAAACAAAGCAAACAAATTTAAAGTGATCTAATTCCTAAGGGTACCCCTCTTTTATTAAATCCCCATCAGAGTCGCCGGTTCTGTAACACGGTGGGAGAACTGACCTTAGTTAAATGTTGCGGATAGCAAGAGTCGCCACCGACTTTTATTTTATCCAAAAGGAAAGGACATAAAAGAACAGGAAAGACCTTAAAAAGATTTTGGGTTCGGGGGGTAGGTTATACAAAGGGAAGGTGTTAACACCCTTTATATCCATGGTTATCCATGGGCTCTTAGTTACTTAGCTCACTTTAAATTGTTTTTGAGAAAGGTGTAGTGTGTGATTAAAAATTTTCTAAGTACTTTATAATGATCCTCGTATGGATGTATATAAAGACTTTGTTTTGAAAATTTGTTTGAAATGTGAAGTGTAATGAAGTATTTTGAAGAGGTGAGCAAGTACTTAAGAGAAACCTACCATATATTAAGTCTTTACTGTTCTTATATGTTATTTCAATGGTAAGACTATCCCTATTATTAAGGAATAGGTAGTCATTACCTTGGATGTAATAAGGGACATGTATAGGGACATCTGAATATAGGCAACTGTAAGGGATGTCTTTAGCAATTCGTAGGGACTATCATCATTTATTCGAAGGGACACAATCATTATTCCGTAGGCAACCTCGAAGGGACTTGATCTTTTGAATTTATAGGGACTTGATGATTTTATAAGTGAATGGACATTGCTTTAAGACACCTTACTTGACCTTTAGAAGTATGCAACATGAGGAGTAACCCTAGAAAGTGTGAGATGGCGATCAAAGATCGATTTACGTGTGTGAGTGTTCATATTCATATATTTATCTTATTAAGTAAGTCATTCTAAATTAATTTTAAATCACAAACAAGTTATCACTCCCTATAGTTACTAACCATGGCAACAATATTTATAAACAATAACATAAAAACAATAATAAACCTACGACTATTACAAGGTTTTTGCAATTACATTATAATATAAATAATAAATATATAATAAAGGAATTATAATTAAAATGGTTAGTAATAACATAGTTATAAGAAGAAGAGGTTAACACAAATATACAAAAAATATATATATACAATTTAAGAGAATATTTTTAAATTAAACAAATAATTTTGAAGAATTTTTAAGAAGAAAATAATAAAGTAATTAGAATAATGATAATAAACAATATAATAATTATTTACAAAATAAAATTAATTATTTAATTATATTTTAGAAAGAAAAATAATTGAGTTTAATATTTGAAGTAAAATAAAAAAATTAGGGTTAGGAAGCAAAAATCAGGATTAGGGTTAGTCTTACAATTAAAAAAAATCAGGATTAGGGTTTTAATTATTTAATCTAAACTTAATTAAATTATTTATAAAAAATATATACAATAATAATATAAACAAATTTTAAACTAAATATAAACCAAATTAAATTTTAGAAAATAAATTAGAAATTTTTTAGAAAATATGAAGTTGTATATATTTACATATTCTTATTTAAAAATAATTTTCTTATAAAAAATATAATTTGGATTAATTATAAAAAAAATAAAGAAATAATAAGAAAATGAATAAAAAACTTACTTGGGGCAGGGATCGAACCCACGCCCTAGGCCCTTCCTTCCTTGGACTAACAATGCTACCACCAGGCCAAACACGCACATGTGAATATAGGATGAATGCTAATTCTTATATTTTAAACCTGGAAATAAATGGAACTCATGCCAAAAAGAAAGACTGAGGACGAATTCAAACTCAGGTCTTGTGCTTCATATACGCGTGTGTCCACCAACTGAGCCAACAACGCTCTTTGTAAATATAATGGCAAACAAATGTAATAAGATAAAACAAAACTTGAAAATCAAAACCGCGCGCAAACTTCATCTTCTTCATTTGAATTTCCTGCGAAAATTCATGTGACTTTTCCTGCGAATTCACCTGTGTGTTCATAAACCAGAAAACCTACGTTTTTGAAACATCAAACAAACCTCAATATCAATACAAATTAGCAACCCATATCAATTATATGATGTTTATACGTCATAACCATGTTTTTAGAATTCGTTTATATTAAGCAAATCGTGAATTCCCAATTTGAGAGCTCTAACCCTAACAATGGTGGCTTTCGGTTTAGGTCACGATTCCTCAATATTCTTGCCCCAAAATCATCTAAACATCACAACAAACAAGATTAACAATGCAAAAACAATTTATAATGGCTAAATGAATGAAATCGAAAATTGAAAAAAAGATGAAGAACATGAATTCGGTTTTCATGATTTATGAGGTTTTGAATGATGGTGATGATTGGGAATGCATCAGTGATGTCCAAGGAACGTGTAACAACCTTTATTTTGTCTTGAAAGTCCCTCTAAGTCCAAAACTGTATATGACTTTTTCTTGATATTTTGAAGCTTGAAGGATATGCTTGGAAGCTGGAAAATCGTCCTTTGCTTGTTGGGATGTATTCAGGTATATGTAGAGATGTAAGTTAGGTCAAAAAGTTATGGATTTATGGGCTTTGTGTTGATTGCTTGATCATGAAGTTTCCTTCTTTCAAATATTGAAAAAGATCACATCTAACCTTGCCAAATAAAGCTAGCATGAATTTGGATCAGATCAATCATCTATAATTGATGTTTATGACTTTCTAGAATCATAATTTCATCCAAATATTTGATTTTCATATTTTATTTTGATTTAATTTGTATTTTAATGAATAAAATTCAAATAAATACTAAATAAAATATAAAAAATCAGAAAAGGCATGGGTTGGGCCGTGCTTGATGATATTATGAAGATTGGATGGCAATTTGGTAGGCCCATTTAGCAAAAATTGGTTTTAAGGCCTCATTTGCTTCATAAACTTCCCAAAACTTTCCCAACTTTGCAAGGGCACAAATCCCTCAATTTTAATGCTATGAAGGTGTTCTTAGACAGTTTAGAAATCTTAGAGAGTCCTCTAACCAACCTTTTTGGTCTCATGTCCATATCTTTTACCATTCTCAAGTTATGCTCTTTAGAAGTTGTTGACTTTTTGTTGACTTTTAAAAAGACCTATAATGTCTTAGCTCATACCTTCCAAATGAAGCATTTTTGGGCTTGGCTTGTGAGACACAAAGTTGTAGAGAATTCAATTTCCTTCAAAATGAGATTTGGATGGAAATTTTTTGATGAAGCATGTGAAAGTTATGGCTGGTCAAAGTTCAGTTGACTTTTCCTATGAAAACCCTAATTTAGAAACTCCTGATTCTTGATGATCTGAAATCTCCTTGATGAATCATGATCAAACCTTGATCAAATGATGAATTTTACTTCATATACTTGATGTTGGCAAAAAATCATGAAGTTTGACTTTGGTTTGACCACAGTTGACCTCAGTTTGACTTTTTAACTATTTTGACTGATTTTAGCCTATCTGATCATCTGACTGAGCAAATCTTTTGGGAAAGTCTTGAAACTTGACATGGGGATTCTTTCACACATATAGGATGCTATGAATCTCACTTGAAGTCTTGGAAGTCCATTTGGCCGGATGAAAGTCAAAACCCTAGTTTAGGATGCCTTGCTTTGGAGGATGCATTGTCTGAGGGAATTGTCAAACTTTCTGACTAATTGTGAACCTTGTGAACCTCATGAGATGTCTTGTGAACCTTGTGAACCTAGTGAACCTCTTAGTACACAATGTCTTGTCTTGGGGAGGGCAAATTTTGGGGTACAACAGGACGACGAGTGCGTAACCGTTTTGCAAAGTGACAAGTAATATCAAGTTCATACGTAAGGAGTGAATGTGATGAGAAAAGAAGTCCCGAAGGAAATACGCTTATTCTTTGTCCAGTGTTTTTTAGAGTTTTTTATGAGTGTGGCACAAAGAAGTGAAAGCAAATCCTTTTCTAAGGATGTATTCCCATTACCACATCCCTAGATAGGATAAGTAACAAGTCCACCAAGAATGAAGAAGATCCTCAAACTTGTTTCCCAAGAATAGGGTCTGAATTCACAAGCTTGTTTGAAATTATTAAGTATTTTTGTAGGTTAAAGTGAAGAAATGTTTTTTAGGATTTTCTTTGTGAAAATAGTCTTATGATTGAACTTGTGCATCATGCTAGACAAGTTTGTACCACCACCAAGATGGGGTGAATACAAGTGCCCCATGGAAATAAGGTCGTGTATCAAAGACTACCTCAACCTTTATTAAAGTGTTTTTTTATGTTTTTGGTATGAAGATGAGAAGAGAAGAGAACCAAAGTAGCGAAAGGTAAACAACTAAGGGAATCTAACCATCCTAGAAGTTATCATGGAAAGAGTTGGTCCTAGGTTAGTGATGTTTGAAGTTTATCCTAGTGAAGAAGAAGGAAAGAAAGAAGAAGAAGAAACAAAAGAGAAATCAACTTCTCAAAGAAGATAAGTTGTCCTTCAAAGGGGATGATGGCCTAAAGCACATCTCAAACACAAGTAAGCAAAACAATAAAGAGATGAGATGAGTACTTGAAATGTGGATATCATCCACACTTCACTTACCATTGCACCTACAAATGTTAGCAAAATTTCCAGCACATATTCAACAAAACAATCAAATGCTAACATATCAACACAATTCATGGAATTAAACATGTCTAAAGTTTCAAGAAAACAAAGTCACCAAACATGCCAAACTTTGAAAATACATGAATCCACGTGTCGAGAAAATGAAAACATACATCAACTAGTAAGAAAACTACTTTAAACAAACATATAGAATGATCACACAATGGTCCATGGTGATTATGGAAAATATGACAAGCAAACAAGCTCAAAACAACTCAAAAATGCCCTTCTGCTTCAGTGTTAACCAGTTAACCAAAAGCGTTAACCGGTTAACCAAACTAAACCTGCAGCAAAGAAGTCAGAAAAAGGATGCATTAACCGGTTAACCTAAAGCGTTAACCGGTTAACACCGTGCGAACAACAACAAACTCCTGCAGAAAAAGTCAGTTCCAAACCAGGTTATTTCAAATAATTTCTAGAAGTCCAGTAATAAATTGTCCACGAAAATTAGAGCAAATTCAACATTAATCAAGCTCAAATAGATCCACAAACATCATTACATAAAACAATTTAACAATCAATCAATCAACACAAGCACATTATGGATCTGCATCATAAACATGCAAATAAGCTAAAAGCAATAGCAGATCTGAAATTAACCAACCTACAAAGATGAGATTTGCTTTGGTGAGTGTTGTTCAAGATGAAAATGATGAATCTATAGGAAAACTTCAAAGATCCAATAATATTTTTCACACACAATGCAAAATAAATGCAAGTTATGGAGCTTGATGCAAAAGCTTAATTCCAAAAGCACTTCCAAACACCACTTCAGATATAAACCAGTAGAAAAACACCAGCAAATAGATGTATAGAAAGCAATGAAAGGAGGTATAGTTCAAAGATCAACAAATTTCAATGCAAAATTTGATGATCTTCAAAGAAGAGGAACTTTGAGTGTTTGAAGGTTTGAAGAGAAATGAGTGAATTTTGAGAGAATTGTGGAAATTCAGAAACGAAAAGTGTGAATTATGAGAGTGTGTGTTGCTTTGGAGAGAAATGGGATAAATAGCGTCTAGGTTTGGGGCCCAAAAATGTGGTTTGGAGTTAGCTTAGAAAGGTGGTTAGGAGTTGGCTTTGGGAATTAGGCTTGGAAAACCCTATAAATCCTTCTTCATAATTCCCAATTAATTCAAATGAAATAAAATCAGAAAAAATGAAAAATGGAGCCAAAACAAACATGTTTCTCTTGCTGAAAAATTCAAGTTTTCGCAGCCGTTAACCGGTTAACCAAAAGCGTTAACCGGTTATCGCAAGAAAAATTTGAATTTTCCCTCCTTTTGGTTGGAAACTCCAAGAATGCATTTGCGCCGTCCGTTCTGAATTGATCTTGATTCTCAACCTTTTTATGGCCTTGACAATGATATCGGACTTGCATAAACTCTGTAGAGACCTTGTAATCTTCTTGTAATGTCACTCGGCTTGTGACTCTGAGAGCCTTGATTTTCCAGATGATTGACCATATGCCTTATGCTAGAACATGTGGATGCCATTGCCTCACCCTTCTATGCCAAATGCTAGGATATAGTATGCTATATGGTATGCTTGTGATATGTAAGTGATGATAAAAATGTGAGGGCAAATTTGGGGTGTTAAATTCATTGCCTAATGATGTTCTCCATTTACCTTTAGAGGCAGAAGGACGCGCGTGTTTTGAACGCAGTCTATCTCCATATTCCCCCATTTTCTTTTTCCACCTTTTCAAATCCTCTTACCACCCAACCACCCAATTAACTTCCATTTAATCCAACTTAATTTCCCTAACCACTTAGATTCCCTTTTCCGTTCTATATAAACCCACTTTCACCATCATTTCTCATCACCACAAAAAATCAACTTCCTACCATAACCCACTTCTAAATTTCTCTTTATTTTCTCTGAAATTTCATAATGGAAGCAAGCCAAGAGGTTGATTACATGGGTATTGTGTTCCCGAAAGGAAAGATCGGTAACACCATGCATGGAGATTATCACCGCATATCCAAAAGAGATGTCGAAGCAACAAGGTTTCCTGACCCAGAAGCACTTCGTACCTTGGGTATAATGCAAAACGTTGCTTGGATGCTGAGAAATTTAGGTATGACTAGTTTCTGCACTCTTTGTAATGTTAATTCCATTAGGTTGACATATGAGTTCCTTAGTTCGCTTCGCTGCATACATGATATTTCCCGTACCTCCGGAACCATACACTTTAGGTTGCTTAACCAGGACTTTTCCCTGACCCATGAGAGAATTAGGGAGATTTTTGAATTTCCAACAGTGGCTGGAGCCGCAACCATCGCACCCCTAGAGAGTGAGTGGCAAGGCAATGCCTTTCAGTTTTGGAGAGACATTACTTGTCTAACCACTGACAAATGGGAAGGACTTAAGGACACCTCCATTCAAAACTCGACCATTAGAGTTCTTCACTGGATCCTTGCTTCCACCATTTTTGGACGTAAGAACAATGGTAATGTGAATTCCAAAGACTTGTACTTCCTTCACCGTGCTCTGAACCAAACCCCAGTTGACCCCGTGCCCTTTTTCCTTGCCCACTTAGTAAGTGTATCTAACAGAGCTAGTGGAGCCATTTGCATTGGTAGCATAGTCACCACCATTTCTGAGGCTCTTAACCTTGATTATGTCATAGATGAAAATTGTTTTGTTAGTGCCTACGCCGACCTAGATTTTTGGAAGAGCGCGAGGCTTATCAAAAGCTCACCCGATGGCAAGTACCACCTTCTTATTCGTGAGCGTGAGCACCATAATTTTTCTTTGCCTGCCCCTGTTTGTATTGATTTGCTCGTGCACGCCAACTAGTTGCTTGCTACTGAGTAAGAAGGTAGGGATGTTGCGAGACAGGATGCTCAGCAGACCCGTCCTCATCCCCGTATTTCTGACGCACCCGATCCTAGTACCGTACCACACATTTCACCTTTGTATGATGATTTTGAAGGTATGTGAGGATCGCTAGATGAGATCTTATCTGAGCTCAGGCAGCGGAGAGAGAGGGACGAGCAGCGTGAGGAGGAGTACTACGATTTTTGAAACAACCAAGTAGAATTCATTGCCCAGACATACCTTGCACTGAGAGATCTTACTGCCGAGATGGTAGGCATGTGCAGAGAGGTGTGTAGCCTTAAAGCCCAGAACCAGCTTGAGGATCCAGATGTCAGAGAGGATCATCATCAGTGCCGAGGCCGTGCCCGCCGCCACTGATTTCATTCCAGGTTCCATCGCTACTTTCTTTTTCACCTTAAATTAAAACATTGAGGACAATGTTTGATTTAAGTGTGTGGAGAAGTCATTTACTGCTTTTTATTTACCGCCTTATGTTATTTCCTATTTCTCTAGGTTAGTTTCCTTTATTTGTTTTGTTATCGAGTCATATGCTTGTTTGAGTTGTCGTTTATCTTATGTTTTCGCATAGTCTGAAAATTCCCCAATTTTTTTTCTCTCTCAACTCAAAAGGCAGGACACACTTAGTATATGTTGTTATCTTTTGATTTAGGCTAGGTAGGCGGACTTGGGAAAGTTTTGTTAACATCAGTACCATCTTTACACCTTATAGTCCCCAATATGCGATATTAGTTCAGATACGTATTATGCCGTGACCTTGTTCTTAGTTTCTTTTATTTAGCCCCTTGATTAGTTTATTTTAGCAGTCAGCACCATCCTTTATGTGAGCTAAGTAACGAACTGATGCAAATATGTGTTAATCTCTGGATTTTTTTTGTTTATGTGCTTTCATAGAAAATATGAATTAAAGACCTGCTCTTACTAAGTTAGGTGGTCCTCACCCAATCATTTAGCCCAAAGGATCAGAATCTTGAAATTCATAAGAAAAAAAGGCAAGAACAAAAAATAGAAAGAAAAAATGTTGAATAAGAGATCACACTAACATGTTTGATTACCATGTAAGCAAAGGGATAACAGACTTAATGTGATTGTGCTAGAATGAAACAAAGGTGAATAAGAACAAAAGTCCGCAGGTCGAGTTATAATATCATGATTTGAACCGATATTGCATGGGAAGGAACTCTTTGTCCATTTTTGTAGAGATGTGTCATTACGATACTCTTGTTTTCACTATTCAGTACATATCTGTTTGCCTTTAGCCTAACAACCTTGTGCTTGATCGTTTCCGTTGTGCCTACGAGTCGAAACACCGTGTTTACCTATTTTTATTCGCATTGGGAGTTTTCTTGGGGACAAGCAACAGTCTTAGTGCGGGGGAGTTTGATGACTCAATTTCATATAGGTTATTTCGACTCATTTCATGCATATTTAGTCGCAATTTTATCGAGTCTTCGTTGAATTTTGTATCATTTCACTTATGTTTTATTTCCTTTGTTTTTTAAGGACCTAAACAAGCTGGATCAAAGAAAAGAGCGAGAAATTATGGCAAAGCAGCTGAGAAAGGAAGAAAATGAAGCAATTAGCCTCCTCTAAGTGAATGGTGTTCTCCATTCTCGCAAAGGGACCAAATGGCGTTCGCCGTTTGCCTCAAGTGCCAAATTTTTTGTTAGCAGCCCAATGGAGTTCGCCAATGGCATATGGCGTTCGCCATGCATCACGGGAGCAGTTCCAGAAGCAGTTCACAACATTTTTCGCTCGTTTTTGAATTCAAATCAAGTAACCGTTTGGAGCCAAGCATTCCTCTATAAATAGGACACTTCAGACCTGCATTTTGTATGATCAATACCTTGCGGAAGCTCTGCCGAAATTTCTACCGAACCATTTAATTACATAGCCATAGTGATAATTGCTCACACTGAGTGATTATCACACCATTTGTATCGTTTATTTTCCGTTTCCGTTGTTGTATTAGATCCTTTTTCATTAATACAAGTTCAATTATTATTTATTTCAGGTTATACTTTATTGCTTTATTTAATTCTACTTCGCATGTTAATTTACTGCACTTTGTATGTTCATGTTATAAACTTTTCATAAGAAAACCCTTAAAACAGAATCTTACTAAAATCAAATTATTATGTTTATTTCTAAATTCAGTAACATAAATATGTTAACATTAAAATCAACCACGATAGGCTAGATTTGTATGAGCCCGTAGTTTGAGGACCTTCGTCTCAACGGGACTCAGTAGGATAAGCGAACTTTTCACATGCTTGAATTTCTGGTTTTGTGGTCTAAGTCGAATTTAGGCAGACTAGTCGCGACGACGAGAGGCTGTTTAACAGCATTTAGTCACGACAGTGAGAAATGCACTAAGACGAGTCCAACAAAGCGAAAGTTTGAGGTACGCATCAGATAGTAGGCACAAGACATTGGAACCTAAACACAACGAGAGCGCTTTAGATATTCGTTTCGGTCTTATCCGTTTTCAAAGAATGCCTTTTAATTACCGAGCGAGCGAGAGCAAAATCTTGGGATTATCGGGCGTGACTCGGTCAATAGCGCGAGAGTGTGAGATCAAGCCTTTAAATTGGTATTTTCGTCATAACAACTTCAGCATTCATTTCAGCCCCGAATCCTATAGAGTCCCTAAGAACCCCCATAAATCATTCTACGGTATCGTTTCCTCTATTTGTGTTAAAACCCTTTTCTTAATTATTTCTTTATCGCTTTTACCCGTGACAACCTTCAGCTTTAGCCTTACACCACAATTATATGACACTCCCTTCTCACTATCAATCCATGTGGGTTCGACAATCTTTTAAAACTACACGATACCCTGTATGCTTGCAGTATTATTCCAACCAAACACGTAAAGTCGCGATCAGATGACAACAAGTTTCAGATTGTTGGATGACGGGAAAGTATTGCGTCCGTCAGGAAGGTTGGTTTCCTGAACAGTAGTTCCACGATGGTCGAGGTTGTCACCGTCGTTGAGGAGGATTATGACAAATGGGTTGTTGATGGCGTCGTTGTGCTTGGCAGCCATGAAGATGAAAAGATTGGAGAAACTTTAATCTTTGGTCGAAAAGACGGTGGATCTTGAATCAAGAAAGATGCGAGAGTTTGTTTCCCACAAACGACACCACTGTTATGATCAATTCAAATAGGTTTTCGTGCCCTTTAGCATAAGGTAACAACAATAGTTGTTGGAGATGTGGTGGGGTACCTGCAAGGTATTCCGACGCTCAAATAAGTTTAAGAGGGAAAATGAAAGCAAAACAAAAATGTTTAGGTAATGTATATAATATAATTGAATCCCTGACCCTCCAAAGGGGAAGGTATTTATATGTAGTCGAAATATGCGGGCGCGTGACCCATGACCTGATCCAACTACATTCGTGAGTTTCAGAGGGGCGGTTGACTGCATGAACTGTCAAACGCATAAGGGAGAGGTCCCCAACGACTATAATCCTAACCGTTATATTCTCTCCAATGACTCAATTCCTTATTGGGAGTTGCCCACAGTTGGATTGGATTGGGCATTGCCCAGCTGTAGGGCACCTCATTAAAAAATGATACATCATCCAAAGTGTCCAAATCAAATTAAGGGATAAAAAATGCATTTAAAAAAAATGTTAACGGTGTAATTTCATTTAACTCATGCTTCTCTATTATTATTATTATTATTTCAAGCTTCTCTAGCACGCATTTTCATTTTTCCATTTTCAATCGCGATTTTAGCGCCATATATTTAATTTTTTTGAAATTAACTCGATAAACATTTAAATCTTTATCAAATTAAATTAAATTTTTCCTTTTCGCTCACAATTCAGAGCACAAGCACCTTCACCTTCCTTACTCCTCGTAGTCAATGGATTCCAATAACCCTTACGAGATTCTTGACGACGATGAAGTATGAAAATCCGTTACCAACTAGTTTCTTCACAATCTCCACAATTTTCATCCTCTCAAATTATTATTTTTTTTGTGTGATTTTTTAGGGTTTTGATTGGGAAGCAGCTGCAAGAGAAATCGACGCCGTTTGCCAAATGAAAAGTGACGCCAAAGCAAATGGAAGCGAATCGGAAAAGGTTTGTCAAAAGGGAAAGGGGAAGGGAAAACAATCAACTCTTGATAACTTCGTTGGAATTGCGGAAAAGAAAACTGAAGCGATTCAGGTTCAAGAAAATGATGCTGAAGAATCTATCTGCAACCATCACATTGACACTGAAGCAGCCAAAACTTGGATATATCCAGGTACTATTGTACTGGTTGTAGTTGTTGTTTTTGCTATTTTTTTCAAGTTAAGATTTTTTCAAGTTTGATCTATCACATTTTGCAGTTAATGTTCCTCTCCGTGACTATCAATTCCATATTGCCCAAACTGCACTCTTTCAAAACACTCTGGTCGCCTTGCCAACAGGACTTGGCAAAACTCTCATTGCTGCTGTTGTCATGTTTAACTACTTTAGATGGTTTCCTGAGGGTAATGTAACGCTATGATTGTGCATTCACAAATTTTACGGTTTTACAGTGTGTATCATATCAATATGCTACCTAACTCTAACTGAGAAAACCATCTTCTTGCTGCTTCCTTTTCACAACAGGAAAAATAGTATTTGCTGCTCCTTCTCGACCACTTGTCATGCAGCAGATAGAAGCATGCCATAACATTGTGGGGATACCGCAAGTAACAACCTTTCTTAGAACTCATCTGTTTGCATCTTTGCTTTGAAGAAATTTATGAAATATCTATGTGAGTTTAATTGCAGGAATGGACAGTTGATATGACTGGTCAGTTAAGTCCTCCCAAAAGAGCTCGTTTGTGGAAAACAAAACGAGTTTTCTTCGTCACTCCACAAGTTTTGGAAAAAGACATTCATTCTGGTGATTTCTTTAAACTAGTTCCACAATATTTCTATGGGGATCTATTTTATGTATCATATGCTGTAGCTTTATTTATTTATATGTATGACTAATTTATTTCAGGCAAATGTTTGGTGAAGTACTTGGTATGTTTGGTGATTGATGAAGCTCACAGAGCAATGGGAAATTACTCGTATTGTGAAGCAGTTCGTGAGGTTTGATTTGTTCAGAGGTTTTTAGTACTTCTGGTCTTAACTCATTTTGGCATTTAGTACTATATGCTCATACATTGTTATGCACAACATAAAACTGAATCATCCCTGTTATATTTTTTGGTTTCCAGTTAATGGCTGCGCCAGTGCAACTAAGGATATTGGCGCTAACCGCAACACCAGGGTGTATGTTTTCGATAATCTTGGGTTTTTTATTTCAGGTTTTTTTCCTTTAAAAAATTGTATGCTGAATCTCTGTGATATACAGCAAAGCAGCAGACTGTCCAGGATGTTATTGATAATTTGCAAATCTCCAAGCTTGAACATCGCAGTGAAACTGACCACGATGTTATGCCATATGTTCACGACAGGAAGATAGAGTTGATACAGGTAGTCCATGCTTGCCTATTTGGAAATTATAGTTGTATTTTACACATTTTTTAAAATCTTGTTACAATATTAACAGGTTGCAATGGGTCCAGATGCTGTAAAAATAAACAATAAGTTTTTGGAAGTGATACGTCCTATTGTAACCAAGCTTACTAATATTGGGGCAATTCAGAATAGAGATTATCGTACTGTATGGATCTTTGTCTTCTCATTTCTTTTTCATTTTGTTTTAGTTTCAGATTGTTATACGGAATGTTAGGAAACAACTACATGACTTGTCATTAGTTTTTATTGAAGTTTTCTAGAGTTAGAAAGAAATATAGGAATTATTTCAGCCGGAGGATATCAGAGTATAACTGAGAATAGTTAGTTTAGAGTTATTGCTGAGCTGTAAAATACAACTGGCATAACTGACCAACTCAGTTTGTTATGCTGAGTTGGCAGCTATAACAGAACCTAGCTTGTATAAATAGGAAACTCTTGTATCATTCAAATTAAGAATGAATTATCAGATTTCACTCTTCTCTAATATGCTAGCTTTCTAAAACTCTATTATGGTATCATGAGCTTGTGATCCATCAAAGCCATGACTACGTCTGAATCTACACCTTCAGCCGCATCGGAGAATGGAACTCCGGTGAGTGGCGCAACCTCCGCTGATTGCAACACACCCTCTTCATCCTTGAAGAATGCGTTCAAAACCTTCGCTCAACAAATTAGTATCAAACTTGATAATCATAACTTTCTTTCATGGAAGCCGCAAGTGGAAGGCATCATTCGCATTCACAAACTACACAGACACTTGGTGAATCCGGTGATTCCTCCACGCTTCCTTTCTACTACAGATCGTGCTTCAGATCTGGAAAATCCAGCATATGTGCAGTGGCATCAAGAAGATTCACTACTCTTTACATGGCTGCTTACTACGCTCTCTGAAACTGTTCTCCCACGTGTGGTGAAGTGCGTTCATGCTCATGAAGTGTGGACGGTGATTGATCAGTTCCTACGAACTCAGATCTACGCAAAATCCAGTCAGTTACGGTATGAGTTGCGAAGCATGATGAAAGGAGATCGCACGATTGAGCAATATCTAGGTCGAATTCAACAAATAATTGATATTCTTGAATCGATTGGAGATCCAGTCACTCATCGTGATCAAATTGAAGCGATTGTGGTTGGACTACCACCAGAGTATCAAGCCCTAGCCTCCATTATTCAATATCCACGTGCGAAATCATTGTGGCTGAGACGATGCTTCTGTCTCAGGAAGCACGATTGGCAAGATCTACACGCGTCGCATCTCAGGATGTATTTTCTGTAAACCTAACTCAAGGTTCTGCATCGTCTTCTCCGTCGTCAACTGTTTCTGTTGAACCTGAACCACACGACATAGCGGAATCGCCACCTCAATTTGCTGGAAATCGTACTGGTCGTGGTGGTCGATTTCACCGTGGTGGTAGTCGCAATGGTGGCAGACCAAAGGTTCAGTGCCAGATCTGTACTAAATCTGGTCATGATACAAAAGTCTGTTACTACAGACTCTCTGTACCTTCTGCTGGTCCAAATCAATGGCGTGCTCCATTTGTCCAACATCTAGCTGCATCTCTTTATCCAACTCAGTGGTTTCCACAAGTTCCACATTCTCCAGCTCCAAATCAATGGATGCCTTCTCCACAGTGGCGTGGTGCCTCTCCAGGAATGCTTTCTGCACCAGCTCCTTCGAATGGTGCCAAGCAACCTCAGGCTTTTCTTGCAGGTTCAGATGTTGGTACAAGTGTAGCTGGTAATAACCTCTGGCATGCAGATTCAGGTGCCACACATCTTGTGACTCACTCAGCTGATCAATTCCTTGACAGTATTTCTACTTCAGGTTCAGATCAAATTGTCCTTTGAAATGGCCAAGGTTTGTCCATAACTTCTATTGGCAACACTTCTTTCACACCTGCACACAAACCACGCATCACACTGACACTGAAGAACTTATTACTAGTGCCACAAATCACTAAGAATTTGATCTCAGTTTGCAAGAGATAACGAAGTATTTTTTGAGTTTCATCCTGATCACTGTCTTGTCAAAACTCAGGCTACTTCTGAGGTTGTGCTGCAAGGAACTCTTGGAAAGGATGGACTCTACACATTTGGAGATCTTAAGGCTATGCCAACTGCTATAAATAGGTCACCTCATGTACACACACTCACTAGTCCAACCTTATCTGATAATACTTCGAATTCTTGTACCAATAATACAATGCCTATAGGTCTATCAATGTATACACAATGGCACAACAGATTGGGACATCCTCATCATGAGGCTCTCAAAGTCGTTCTTAATCAATGTAATATTCCCACTCCACATCAATCCAAACTTGATTTCTGTACTGCTTGCTGTTTGAATAAAGTGCATAGGTTGCCATCACACACATCTCTCACACAGTATAATGCTCCTTTTGAGCTCATATATGCAGATGTTTGGGGTCCAACACCTATGTCTTCCACTGCTGGCTTCAAATACATGCTCACTTGTATGGATGCCTTCACTAAATACACTTGGGTGTTTCTCATGGTTCAAAAATCAGAGGTCACTAAAATCTTCACTTCTTTTCTGACTTACATTTCCACTCAGTTTAACTGTCAGCTTAAGACAATTCAAACTGATGGGGGTGGTGAATTTAAACCTCTCACATCTATTCTCAACACAAAAGGCATTGTGCACAGGCTGACCTGTCCTCATACACATCATCAGAATGGAGCTGTAGAGAGAAAACACATACATGTTGTAGAGACAGGTCTAACTCTTCTAGCTCAGGCATCTCTCCCTCTAAAATTCTGGGACCATGCTTTTACAACTGCTGCTTACTTAATCAACAGGATGCCTACACCTGTATTAAGTATGCAGACCCCCTACTATTTGTTGTTTCACACACACCCTGATTACAAAGTATTTAAGACCTTTGGGTGTGCTTGTTACCCTCATTTAAGACCTTACAACCAGCACACACTAGCCTTTCACACCAAGGAGTGTCTCTTTCTTGGTTATTCAACTCAACACAAAGGGTACAAATGTTTGGCTGCTGATGGCAGAGTTTATATATCAAAGGATGTAATTTTCAATGAAGTCAGATTTCCCTACCATGATATGTTTTCTTCATCCCCTGTTGCAGCTCATCCCTCTCATTCTACCTCAATTCCAGTTCCATTATCTTTCTCCTTTCAGCCTTCCAATGTGCCTCCAACTGCTTCAGAGTCTCCTCAAAGCAGTTCCATGGCTAGCAGGGCTTCCAACTCATCTTCAGTCAGAAATTCTCTTGACTTGCCACAAGTTCTGCCATCTTCAACATCCATTTTGTCTCATCCTTCAGCTTCCACTAGTCCTCCTACTGGTACTCTTGAATCTAGTTCAAGTACTGAACAAATGCCCATAACTCATCCTTTTCCTCAAAACAATCACTCCATGGTTACAAGAGCCAAAGCTGGAGTTGTGCAACCTAGACTTCAGCCAACACTGCTTCTCACTGAATTAGAACCCACTTCTTACAAGATGACACTCAAAGATCCCAAGTGGCATGAGGCTATGAAAGTTGAACATGAAGCTCTTCTCAAGAACAAAACATGGGAACTTACTTCTCTTCCTCCTGGCAGAAAAGCTATAGGCTGCAAGTGGGTGTTCAGGATCAAGCAGAATCCTGATGGCTCAATTAACAAATACTCCCTCCATTCTCATTTATAAGAAAAATTTACTTTTTAGGTTCATTGAATAAATCATGTATTTGGACTATATATAGATTAGATACATTAATTATTGAATGAATCTAAAAAATAAAAATTGCTTATAAAAGAGAATGGAGGGAGTACAAGGCTAGGCTTGTAGCCAAGGGTTTTCACCAAGTGCAAGGGTTTGATTTTCAGGAGACCTTTTCTCCTGTAGTTAAACCAGTCACTGTTAGGGTTGTGCTAACTCTAGCACTTGCAAGGAAGTGGCAACTCATTCAACTAGATGTGAACAATGCATTCCTTAATGGAATTTTGCATGAAGAAGTGTTCATGGAACAACCCCCTGGGTTTGTGCAGACTGTTTCTCACTTGGTTTGCAGGCTTCACAAAGCCATTTATGGCTTAAAGCAGGCCCCCCAGGGCATGGTTTGAAAGACTGTCATCAGTATTACATTCTCTTGGGTTTGCCACCAGTAAATGTGATCCCTCACTTTTCACCTTATTTGCCCCTACACATACAATTGTTATGTTAGTCTATGTTGATGACATAATAGTCACATGTAGCTCTTCTAGTCACATCACCAAACTTGTCACACAACTCAATGCACAATTCTCACTCAAACAACTAGGAGATCTTAACTATTTTCTTGGTATTGAAGTGGTAAAGACACCTCAAGGTGGCCTCTTACTTTCTCAAACTAAGTATATAAGAGATCCTTTCAAAACCAACATGAGTGAAGCTAAAAGTCTACCTACTCCTATGGTATCTAATCTCAAACTTACAAAAGAAGGGTCAGATTACCTTCCTAATCCTACCTATTATAGGTCTGTAGTGGGTGCATTGCAATATGCCACAATTACAAGACCTGAAATCAGTTTTGCTATCAATAAAACTTGTCAGTTTTTATCTCAACCTATGCAAAGTCATTGGACTGCAGTTAAAAGGATCCTGAGATATCTTAGAGGAACACTTCAGCATGGTCTCCGTATGGAACAAGTTGATACTCATCAGCCTCTCACTCTGAATGCCTACTCAGATGCAGATTGGGGTTCTGACCCTGATGATAGAAAGTCAACATCAGGGTCTTGTGTCTTTCTTGGGCCTAACCTGGTCTCCTGGTGGTCCAAGAAACAGACTCTAGTAGCCAGGTCAAGCACAGAAGCAGAATACAGAAGCTTAGCCAGCACTACTTCTGAGGTTCTTTGGATAAAATCCCTTCTTTCTGAGCTGCACACCTCCTCTCAAATGCCTGTCCTCTACTGTGATAACTTGAGTACTGTCTCTCTCACATAATCCAATTTTACATGCTAAGAATAAACATATGGAGCTGCTGGACATATTTTTTCTTAGAGAAAAAGTGCTTAATCACACTTTTCTGGTGAAGCATATTTCTGCATCATTTCAAACAGCCGACATTCTCACAAAGCCTCTCTCAGCTCTCAGGTTTCTCACTCTGAGAGACAGCCTGCAGGTGGTGGACAAATCTAGTATTCTGACTGATCAAGCCTCAATCCCAGAGGAGAGCAACATTTGAAGGGAAGATATTAGAGTATAACTGAGAATAGTTAGTTTAGAGTTATTGCGGAGCTGTAAAATACAGCTGGCATAACTAACCAACTCAGTTTGTTATGCTGAGTTGGCAGCTATAACAGAACCTAGCTTGTATAAATAGGAAACTCTTGTATCATTCAAATCAAGAATGAATTATCAGATTTCACTCTTCTCTTATATGCTAGCTTTCTAAAACTAGAGGATATGTAAGTTGCATGCATATGCTTCTGATTCACATTATGGTTATATAAGCAAGAGTAATTCTACCCTATGTTACCGACACCACCATCACAGAGTACAAATAAGAAATGGTTCATCTTATTAATTTTTCTTGTATTTAAGTTCTTTTGACAGATTCATAAGAAGTCATTTTAATTATGTAGTATTTAGAGTTTACTAGTTGCTGAATAATACCTTCAAAATACACAGATTTTTTTTTTCAGAGTCTAATATGTCCCCTGCATTATAGCAATGATTAATGCTTGTAACCTAATTAGCAGTAGCTTTGTTTGAAGAGAAGATGTGATGAGAGATAGTCTATAATCCGCTATGGGATTGTAATGGTACACATTATATTAAATACATGAATGCCTGCTGTATTTGAATTTGATTTTGAACATCAAATTGTTATCTAATTGTCATGGATGCTCTAATGTATGGGTTCAGTAACACTTCAGAATGTGTTTCAAATTTCAATAAGCTAGAGAACTAATTAGTTGTCAAAGCTAATGTGTTGGAAAACACCTTTGGACAATCAAACTACTTTTGGCTTGTTGGGTCTGTATAAATATATGGGTTTAGATTCTTGCAGCCTTTCAGGCCATGTTTTTTGCCTCCATTTCTAGTTGCATTTATAAGATTCTTCCATGCCTCCCTGTTTGTTATTATTTATCAGATTTTCATGAATAACATTCTGAAGCATGTTGATTTTCGATAGCTTTCTTGCCTATTATTATTTGGGTTCATTGAGTTCTCATGGTTGGCTGGCATATTGTTCTGTCTGTACTATCATTTGCCTAAATTACACAGGCTTGATGATATAGCCAAATCAATAACTGCTCTTTCTCTTTTGAATGCTTGCTGGCTGGCAGTTGAGCCCTTGTGTATTACTTGAAATGAGGGAAAAGTTTCGTCAAGGGCAAATACAAGATCCTTCACATAACAACTACATAGATGTTGAAGGGTATTTTGGAGTTCTCATTACTCTTTATTACATCCACAAACTTCTTTCAAGTCATGGAATAAGACCAGCGTATGAGATGCTTGAAAGAAAATTGAAGCAAGGGTAGGTCTTTATGCATTCTTTCTGCTTGGTTCCTTTGTTGTTATGAATTTGGTGTGATAGCAACAAATAAAACTAACAGTATTTACATGGTCACATTCAGAAGAGTTCTATACAATGTCATTGGTAAGATTTTGGAGATAGTGATCACTGGTAACTAATAATTGCTTGCATGTAGTCAAATTGACGTCAAAACTTAATTACTTACTAGCGCGTAGACAGACACCATTCTTCCCATCTGTCCAATTTTCTCGAATGAAAATCAGTCAGTTTTCATGACAAAATTAAGATTTAAGTTTTTGTCGGAATTCTATCATTTATTATTGTAATTTTTATTTCAAATTTGAATTATTGTTAATTTATATATATTTTTTGTTATAATTGTTTTATGGATTATATAAGAATTTATTTAAAATTTAGGTATATATAAAGTCATCTAGATTTGTGAACATAGTTGATATGTTTGTGAGGAAGATTAAATGTGCTTTCAACAATGATATGTAGGTTTTTTGCAAAATATATGAGTAAAAATGAAGATATTTTGAAAGCAAGACAACTAATGCACCAAAGTTTGTCTCATGGAGCGTCGAGTCCCAAGTTGTCCAAAATGCTAGAAGTATTACTTGAGCATTTCAGTAAGTATATTTCTGTTTGACAAGTGTTGAGTTTAACTTCTGTGAAATATCTAGGGTGTTAGTAT
Source organism: Lathyrus aphaca (assembly GCA_963966055.1). Classification (NCBI taxonomy): domain Eukaryota; kingdom Viridiplantae; phylum Streptophyta; class Magnoliopsida; order Fabales; family Fabaceae; genus Lathyrus; species Lathyrus aphaca. Next base: position 51,095,700 of record OZ014520.1, read on the forward strand.
TTTCCTTCTTGCTTCTTACAATAATTCAGCACAAAAGATTTACATCCTTAAAGAGATAATATGTAAATTACTTCTTCTCACAGCATTTTCAGGCCTAGAAAATTAAGTTACAACGATTGACTTTTTTCATGCTCTATTAATTTTATTTATAGTTTTTTCATGCTTTAATTTTCCATCAAAATTGACTCTGGCATCTTGTGACTGAAATGGTTTTGCATTAAGATTACACAGTAATTTAATGATAACTATCGCCTTCATTGCGGCCCACCCCTAGTCGCCTAATTGCAGCATTTGGCTTGCCTTCATTGAAACCACCAACACCTTCATTGTGTTGGATTTGAAGGGGTGGGTTTAGTCACACATTGCTTAGAGATATGACTTGTGTAGTGTTTATAAGCGGGGGCAGTCCTTCCTCACCTTCTCACCTTACAAGCTAGTTTTATAGAGAATAGAGATGAGTTTGACCCAACTCAAATTTTGAGAATAACATTTAGCTTTACACGTCCAGTATTTATTAAAAAGATGTGGCTTAGGCTTCTTTCACATTGAGCTAGTATGCTAGGGAGGGTTGAAACTTTTTCGTAGTTTGTTAAATTTAAGATGAAGTTTGAAATAATGACCAATTTCTTTTTATTGTTTATTTGTTCCTCTAAATGATATTTTTCCTGAATTTCCAAATTATTACTGAAAAAGATCAATTAGCGAGAGAGCTGAGTGCTCACTCTATTCTTGTATATTGTTATATGACTATCAATTGCATCATACAAGTTTCTTTCCATCTGACCTGTTAGCATAAAGACTATGGATTTTTTTTTTTTAAAATATTAGTTATATATGTTTTCTAAAATGTTTATCCATGGTACTTCCATTTGGAATGATGTCAACTGTGAAGTGGAAAGTTGAACTGAATATCACAGAAATGAAAACCTTCATTTTTTTTTTTTTTTGTAAATAGCCGTCACTGGTGGTGATTCAATCAGTATAAATCTGATTGAATTTTATTTAATTAGTTTTGGCTTTGCCGGGTAATGAGAAAGGAATCAATCATCTAGTTTTGCTTTTCTAATTCAAAGTTTTAATTTGCACCAAAAATGTTCTCTGTAGTGCTTTTGTAGATGCTATTTCTCTCATTTGTCTTTTGTCAAGGACTCAAGGCTATGATTTCTCTTCACAGGCCGGAAGGAAGGTTTAGAAAAGCTGAAATTTGATTCTAGTTATTAAAAGCTTCTTTCAAACGAAAAGTTTATTCCCAAACAGCCTTAAATTTTTTTTGTATAATTTTCTGTCATCTATAATCGGCACAGCCTGTACGTTCAATAAATATTGTGGCTGAATCTCAGTTTGATTTTTTGTTTTGCTAATAACCGGGCTATTTTCACTAGTCTTTAATGTTAGATGATTTCCAACGATTGTGTATTCAGTATTGAATGATATATTTGGATGTTGTAGAAAACAATGATCCACAAAACTCCAGGGTGATTATTTTCTCCAATTTTAGAGAAAGTGTCAGGTAAAGTTAAATTGGATCATTTCAGTATCTTATTCTAAGGGGTTATTTGGAACTTTTAACAATTTGAAAAATTGTTGGGTTAATTCAATGCAATCAGGGACATAATGGTTGCAATTGGAGGTACCGGGGATCAAATTAGAGCTACTGAGTTTATTGGTCAAAGTTCAGGTATTTACGAATTATGATGGTTTTTTTGATACATATGTGTTCCAAAGAATGCATCTTTGCTACAATATGACCAATGGAATTGTTAAACTAGAGTCATATTTTCCTTTCCTATATGGTGATTGTTTGAAGTCATGAAAGTTCATTAGTGAGAATCACTTTCCCAATAATATAATTGTAAGGAATCCTATTCCTGTGCGGTAATTTGAAAAAAGTGTTTGGAAAATGATTTTAACTTTCTTGTAAATAATTTTTAAAATGGGGTTGTAGAGGCAGTTATGAATTTTCAACTTTGAAAGAAATATGGGAATACGCATTCACAACCCACACATTCCTCGGAATATGTTGAGATTACTTAAAACAATCACTCCAAATTCTTTAAATAAATGAATAACACAGGAAGTAAATACACAAACTGTATATTATGTACTCTCTCCGGTCACTATTATAAGCAAAAAAAAACTCAAATCTTGGTCGTTATTTTAAACAAAAGTTAATAATTTTTGAATTATTTAATGCTAGTATTCATAATACACTATTCTTTTAGTTCAAAAACATTCAATGCTAGTAGTTGATTAATTAAATATCAACAAAGATAGTTTACTAAATTAAACTTGTGTTTTACATGAAATATAGAAAACTAAATGCACTTAACTATCTTTCTTAATCAATGTAAAATGATTTTTTTGCTTATACTTGTGACTCGAGGGAGTAAGATAATAACAAGAAAAAGGGATCAATGTTTGAGATAAACTGTCACCATTCACCAAGCTACACACAAAACAAGTCTATGCTGTCATGGAAAGAGACCAATATTTTTTAATAAAAAGTATGCTTCAGAATGTTATTGATGACAGATCATAACTTAGCAGGTTGCAAGAAAAAACTTTGCCATGACAACATGACAAATAAATGAATAATGTTGATGGCCATAACACACACACACACACACACACACAAAAGCACATTTCAATAAATAAATATCACTAGCAGTACATAATTGACACTCTACAAGTCCGTGAAATAAACTTGGCCCTGTGATGTCATTGTAAGAGAGGAGAGCCACTGCTTGTAGTATGGTAGATTAACAGAGATAAATAAGAACAGAGAACAACATATGATAAAAAAAGAATAGAGGAAAAAACACAGACGAGGACAAAATAACAAAAAAATAAGAGCAGAGAACAAAGTAGGAAATGGAACAGAGAGAATCAGTTATTCACGAGAGAAGGATGGTCACAAAGAAGATAGGTGGTTGGAGACGGAAAGCAGCTATGTAGGTTATGTGAGAAGAGCTTTTGTTTGTTTTAGAGTGTGAATGCATGTATAAATGATTTTTGCATTTGGGTTAAATGGGTCATAGGTCATATACTGAAGATGGGCGCTGTTTGTGTTGCCCATCTCTCCTTTCTTTTTGTTTAATCCACTGCCATTTCAATACAGGAATATTTTTTCTTCCAATGAAGCAAAGGTTCATTCAATATTTGTATGGGATGTTTTAGTTTCAGGAACACCTGCTATTCTCTTACACCTCTAACAACATAACTAATAATGACAATTATGACACCGATTTATTTTCAAATTCTAATAAATATTGTGACGTATCAACGTTACTGTTGAATTTTTTAATGAATAATATTATCAGAAAATATGGTCAGGTTCCAAGGAAAAAGAAATATAAGAAACTCTTATTAGCTAATATAATATACAACGAATACAAAAACCCAACAAATATGTCATCAATGCAAATTAGGCTCCTTGCTAGTGAAACTTCAAAACTTATGTCCATGTATTGCTTTTTATTTGGTGAGATTTCATAAAACAAGTCGTAATTTGTGTTGGCTCTTAAATAATTCTTAACCATTGTTGACATCTGCATCTTTTTCTTCTGTGTATATGAACGGAAAGTCACTTATCCTTCAACCTATATTTTATTCAATTTTTCCCTTCATTATTTTAAATTTCCGTGTTCATAAAATGAAATCTTCGTTTTTATGATTTACAGGAAAAACAACGAAAGGTCAGTCCCAGAAAGTTCAACAGGCCGTGCTTAAGGTATTTATTTTATTTGGAATAAAATATGTACTCCCTCCATATATACTTAAGTGGTTCAACTTTACCAACAGAAATTTCGGTCCGGTGCCTACAATGTCATTGTTGCTACATCAATTGGTGAAGAAGGTCTTGATATCATGGAAGTTGATCTTGTCATATCTTTTGATGCTAATATTTCACCTCTAAGAATGATTCAGCGAATGGGGAGAACAGGAAGAAAGCATGATGGCCGAGTTGATATCCTTTGATTGTCAAATTTAGATGTTTCTTGGCAATTGCTACTTATGAGAAAGAAAATAACATTCTTGATGTCCTCTAGTAAAATAATTTGGGAGTTGCAATAGTATTTAGTGTTTCTGAAAAGTTTTGATTGTTTATTACCATGATCCCTTAACAATTATTACTAGTTTTGGCTTGTGAAGGGGCAGAGTTGAAAGGCTACTTGAAAAAAAAGGCAAAGAGCAAGACTATAAGTAAACACATGCGAAATGGGGGCATAAATAGCTTTGTCTTTCATCCCAGTCCAAGGATGGTTGGAAATCATCTGTAGCTTCTTTTCTTTGTTGTTTCAGTTTTTATCATTATCTTTTAAATCCTTCAATCTTCTTTTGTAGATTCCCCACATCTTTAAACCCAAAGTTCAATATGTTGAACTGTCTATTGAGAAATTTATTCCTCGTCAAAATAATGTGAGACAAGACCATCATCAAATTTCTGCATCCAAAGACAAACTCACTCTTGCTGAAACTGATTTACTCGAAAAATATTTTAACTCTAATGGAGAAAATAGATGTAGATTGTCTCTTATTGCCTTTCCTCACTCTCAGACATTTCCTTCTAAAGTTCATAAAGTGAAGCATTCCTGTGGAACATTGATCTTTATAGACATGATGCAACGTTTGCAAGGACTGGACGCATGTCCAGGAGATGGCCAAAATTCTACCCTTCAGGTTCTACATTCTTTCTGTATTAATTCTATATCTTACTAAACAAGACCTTAGTCATACCGGGATCCACCCTTTTTAGTTTAGTTAAATTGATACATCTATCTGTTTGATTCAGGAAGGAAGGTGTTTAGGAAATAGTAAGCCACTTGTCAGTACCGAGCTTGATGAAGCTAAAAACGGTAATATCATCTGTTTAATTTTCATTCCTTAATTTTATTGCCAAACAATAAATACACGAGGTTCTAATCAAGACATCAGTAAAAGACATTATAAAACATTCATTATGATTCTGGAACTGAAATTATCTTTATGTCATTATTATCTCCCTTTAATGTTTAAACTTTAGGCTTTGTTAAAGCAGCATACTTTGAAGCTTGCATGATATTTTAAGCAGCAATTCACACACCCTTCCAAAAACATATACTGTAGTTACCTGTGCAAGCTTTAAGATTTTGTTATGACTTGTATTGTAAGCTCCCCAAAATTTTCTTTTCCTAGCATTCTATTGTTCCTCATATTGGTTCAACCTTGTTTTCAATGAAATTGTCGATATAGCAACAGAAACGACAAAAGAGGCATTTCTGTATTTGTGTCTACTTTTAAAAAAATAATTCTGATTGGGGTTTGTAGTAAAGGCCTTCTTTGTAAAGATTTTGCAAATATCAGTTAACATTTGAAATTTGAGAGAACACTAATGGGAGATCCTGTTTTTTTTCTGTCCACTATTTCAGACAATGAATCATACTCTAGGGATACAATGGGAAGAAATATAGATTCTGAAAATTGTGTGGAGGTGGATTCCTGTCATATGGAAATTCAAACCAAAGACTTTGTTGATCTAACTCTACAAGATAATACTTTCTGTGACACGGGCAAGTGTCAAGAGGAAACAACTGACGGTGATGAGACAATTCCTGAGACTCCAGATGCTAAGAGGAATTTGTCAAATGAAGGAGCTAATGCCAGTGAAATAGCAAATCCTGTTGAGAAGCAGACTTCTCCATTGGCTGCAGATGCATGCGATTACGGCATGAGAGATGAAGAGCTTAGCCCTCGTTTAACTAATTTGATTATAAGGGGTGTTGTTCCCGAGTCTCCCATTGAGGAAAGAGGTGGGTGTCTTCAATGTCAAATTGTGACCGGGTACAATATATGAAAGTGATAACTTTGTTGGTTGTGGTTGTGTTTAAATAATTTGTTCTGAAGTAAATTGAATTTTTCAGGGAAGTCAAGAAACAGGTTTGTCATCAGAGGCTGTATTTCACCTGTTCATCTCGAGGAAGAACAAGATGCCGGCTCTTTGAGTTGTAGGGAAATTGAAAATGTCATCATTGATAGTGGCAATGGTAAAAATGTATCTACTTCCCCTGTTAATGATAGTGACAACGGTAAAAATGTATGTACTTCACCTGTTAATGATAGTAGTGACAATGGTAAAAATGTATGTACCTCCCCTGTTAATGAAACCCGAACCCCATTGCTTGAGCTGAAGAATTGTGCGATTAGAAGAGGACGAGTTTTTGTTTCTCAAATTGAGGAAAGGCATATGCATATTGTTGATCCAAGCATCAGTGAAGAATCACATCCAAGTTGTGGCGAAATGTCTGTAAGCATTAAACCTGCTCGCAAATTTAAAAGGTTGAGGAAAATTGAAGATACTGAAAGTAATAAGAATCAGAAAAACAATAATATTTTTGATTCAACGACAAACATTTCAAAACCATCTCCTGCCACCAATCCCACACGATATAAGCACGGCCAAGGTGATTTTTGTTTTATTGGTGCATCTTTTCTTCCTTGCTTTATTTACGGATTGTAGATTGTAGCTCATATCTTTTGTTTCCAAGAAACTATAATGGAAGTACATTTAACAAATTGTATTCTGTAAAACTTATGGCAGTGTTGTTTCACTTTTTAATTTTAGGTATAAGGAAACTAGCTAATGTGAGAGTGAGAGACTTCATTGAGGAGGAAGCCGAGTAAGCTTATTTTAAACACTAATTTTGCATTTGTCATCCGTGTTATCATTTTTTGGCAAACTATATTTTATTATTGTAGTAACCATATGTTTGTTTGACTATTCAAAAGATATTACATGTAGAATACATAATCTGTTTGTCATGGATATTTTGTGGAAGATATCCAATCTCATGATCTTTTCAACTTCATCAGGGTATCTTCAGATGCCACCGTATCTAATGATGAAGATGCCGAGGAAGACCATTCTGTTGACAGTTTCATAGATGATCAAACTAACCTTACAGCAGTCACTCAGCCTGGAGCTAGTAGAATGGACATGATGGCAATTTACAGGTAGTTTTTCATTTCTTACTTATCTTATCTCTTTGCAGGTTTTTCCTAAGTAGCCCTAGCCTGCAATTGTATCATCTTGGTATTAAAATGAACCACTAAATCCACCTTAATAAACTATTTATAAAGCAAAATTATCATACATTATTTTCTTTATTCACATATTTTTCTAAATTTGAGAATAAATATTAGCTGTGAACATTTTGAAGAAATGTCGAGGGAAAATGTTCAGCTTAGTAAGTCTTTGAGAATGACTTTCCAGAGAAAAAATTAGCCAAAGTCAGGATTTTTGGTTAATTCTGTTGTTACTTAACCATCAATTATTTTCTGAACATGGACATTTTCAGGTTGGGTCAATTATCCATTCCCAAGTTTACCATTTTACCATAACTCTGAGGAACATTAATATTTGTGATAATGAGAAACATTTTTTGAAAATGAATTTAAGATAATTTTGTCAACAATGATTCAAGGCCTAATGAGAAATAAAAAAGCATACCAAATGTGCCAGCTCTTTTATATATTACTTGTAAACCAGATATTCATTCCACTGTTCTATAATATTCTGGTTAACTAGAGTAAGATATCATATGCTCCCAACTTTCATTTATTAACTATTGACACTATCTTTGAGGCTTGTTGAGACTTGAGAGTCCTATATTAGATGGGATATGACTTGATAATATGTCATTAGTAGGAGATATCCTTCACCTTACTAGTAGGTTTGTATGATTGAATTAAATTTCACCCAAATCCTTAGACGGTATCAAAGTCTATCTAAGATCTGTTGTGCTACCCACTTTTGGACCACTCTCTTGATGTTCAGTCTTGGGTGTGAGGTGTGGTGAGAGTCCTATATTGGATAAGATATTGCTTGAAAATATGTTTATAAGTGGGAGACACCCCTCACATTACAAGCTGGGTTTTATAGGGAGTGTTATCAAATAGAGGCGCCATGGTCACTAGGGCTGATATACATGGCGGTTTTTGGGCTCTCTGCAATGGTAAATATCAGCTGATATTGCGGGTTTTCTGCCATAATCCACTATAACGGCACCACAAAGCGGCCGGTATGGCGGGATTTTGGCTCTCCGCCATGGACCGCCATCCACTATCGACAACACGGATAGGGATGAATTGTGCCCAATTCAAATTATAAGAAGGCTTAACATTGTTCTTGCATCTAGATTGAAGTTGACGCTGAATGCATAAATTATGTATCTATGAATGGTTAGCACTATGGATTTCTTCTTGTATGAATATATCTGTTGCACCACTCTTCCGCATCTATACTCGAGGTTGGGTTCATAAGACGAGATTAAACTTTTCATGATGCTGACCAGGGAAATTTACGCCCGTGGTATTGGCCTTTGTTTTGGTTAGTACATAGATTTGGTGATATTATGAATTTTTGACATCTCCATGAAGTCTTCAAAGATGCATATGCAAAAGCTTTAGATGAATATTTTATGTAAGCACAATAGAACAAGAACATTAATGCTTTTCTAATTTAGCTTGCAATATAATCAATGCTTTTGTGCTGGGAAACTCTGAACTAAATACTAGTAATTAATATTTTCATGTTAAACCTGCATAATTAGAATGAGCTCTGTTGCAGGCGTTCATTGCTCAGTCAAACACCGATTAGTGGTGGGCCAAAGTTTTCCACCACCTTCAGTCCTGACAATGTGACTATGACAGCCAGTATTGGTGAAAGCGGTAATTCATCAGTCAAGACGGTGAGTCATTTCCAGGCAGGAAATACCAGTCATTCAGCTAATCGAAAGTCAGAATCAATAAGTACTGACTGTATGACCTCAGAAGCAGGGCCTTCAACTAGTGTTCCAACTGAGACAGATATAAGAAGCCGTAAAAGAAGATTGACATTTCATAATTCTGGACACTTTCCAAGTATGAATCTTGAACACGAATTTGCACTTCAATCAAAGAAAGAATCAGTGAATACTGAATTTGCACTTCAATCAAAGAAAGAATCAGTGAATGCTGAGCCAACTATAGATGTTCTATGTGATGATCAATTCCTTGATACTATTGATCTTGATGAGTTGGAGGCGCAAGCAACTTCTATTCTTAAACGTAAATTGGATTCTTCAACTCAGAAGCAAGATATAAATCCTCAATCTCATGAACTGAACCTTGATGTTATTATGACTCCATCATTTGACCTTGGTATATGATAAGCATTGGCGCGGTTGGATACTTACACATTTTTGAAATTAGTTAATGTTAACAATCCGTTAGCAGTTCATGTCTTTATCTTTATTGTATTTATGAGAAGAGTATTAAAGATTTTGTAACTAGTTAAATATTTATGTACAGCAGAATTGTATTCAAATAAACATTGCGAGTAATATTTATTTATGTATTCTTTATTGTTTACTTCTAAATTTCTAATTGATTGTGTCCTTTGTTATTTCTTGAAATATTCCATTCATATTTTGATTGTGCCTGAGTCATTTCATGAAGTATTCCATTCATATTTTGATTGTGTTGTGTGTGGAAGTATTCCATTCATATTTTCAACATTACATACAAGTGCAAATGAATAGTGCTCCAATTGCCAAATAATAACAAATTATCTTGATAATGGGAATGGGATGGTTTTTCAATTGTATTATGCTTAAAATATTAGAATACATAATAATTAATATTTGAGACATTTTATCATTGAGAAAAATATTTATGCATTTTTTTGTTAGATCTAAATGGTTTTTTCTCTTGCTACTTCGTAAAGGCTTTTTTAATCATTAGTCAAAATTTAAATTCTATGTGATTATTTATATCACAATAAATATCAACATACATAAAAATTAAAAATTAAGTGATACATCATTAAATTGATTGAATAACGCTCCAAGAAATCAGTTGTTTATAATTACATATAAGTTAAGTCATCTTTGATAATTTTATTTATGCGTTCCCTTGATAGATTTATGCCCAACTCCAACCAATAACTACTATGTAGTTAAATTTGAAGCAAAATTAGGTGGACTGATTCAATTGAACAAATTTTGAATGGTTGAAAATAAATAATGTGCTTGCATAATTTGTGTCTATTTATGTTCCAAAAGGGAGGTGTTTATGACCTCTGAACATTAAGTAAGGAATTTGAGAGTATTTAGATGAGATAATGAAATCTCTTCCGGCTTAATTATAGGTCTTGGGTTCGAACCCAATCTTAAACCTACAACAAAGGATATCTGATTTAATATTTTGAGAAAAAAGATGATTTAGTATAGTATTGTTAGTGCTTAAAACATAATTTGTTAATTTTTTTCTAAGACTTAATAAAGGATCAATTTACTACAAGAGTAATTCTTTTTAATTTACTCCATAATCGTAGTCTTTAAATTAAATTCAATCAATGATTAAATTAACATTTATACTTATAACCATTTGATTGAATTTATGGTGAGAAAAGTAACGGGAATGTTGAATCGGGGGACAATACGACCTATGCTTCAAACAACAATGGGACAGATACATACGATTATGATCGAGTCAAAGAGATTGCAGAAACACTTGAAGATGATCTTAAGGATTGTCCTGAAATGTTTGAGAGGTTGGTAAGCGATGCAGAGAAACCGTTGTATAATGGTTGCACTAAATTCACAAGATTGTCTGTGATATTAAAGTTGTACAACTTAAAGGCGGACAATTGATGGTCGGATAAAAGTTTCACATAGTCATTGACCCTTATGAAAGATATGCTTCCAGAGGAAAATGTTCTTCCCAATCGAACATTTGGACAGGCATGTACCGCTCTATTGGCATGAACTATGATAAGATACATGCCTGTCCAAATGATCGTGTCTTGTTTTGAAACGAGTATGCATTGTTAAATAAGTGTCCTTAATGCGGTGTTTCTCGATATAAGAAGAAGTTGTCTCCAACAAAAGTCTTATGGTATTTTCCTATAATTTCGAGATTAAGACGCAAGTTTCATAGTGAAATCGATTCAAGACACTTGACTTGGCATGCAAATGAAAGAATTATTGATGGAAAGTTTCGACATCCGGCAGATTCACCACATCGGTTGAAAATTGATGATGATTATCTTGAATTTGGAAAAGAAGCAAGAAACCTTCGCTTGGCATTATCTACTGATGGAATGAACCCACACGGTCTTCAAAGTATCTCACATAGCACCTAGCCTGTGATTTTAATGATTTATAACCTACCTCTATGACTATGTATGAAGCGTAAGTACATGATGCTATCTATGTTAATTTTTGGGCCTAAACAACCAGGGAATGACATAGACTTATACTTGACACCCTTAATCGAAGATTTAAAGTTTTTGTGGGAGAAAAGTGTGGAGGTTTATGATGGGTATAGGAAATAAAGTTTCAACTTGAGGGCGATGTTGTTTGGCACAATTAATGATTTTCTAACATACAAGAATCTATCAGGGTACAACATAAAAGGTCAATGTGCGTGTCCTATTTGTGAAGATAAAACATATTAGACGCGATTGGAGTTTGGTAAGAAGAATGTCTTTCTCGGCCTTTGTAGATTCTTAAATTCGAAACATCACTACCGTGGGTGGAGAAAAGCTTTCAATGGAGACACAAAATAAGGTAGAGTTCCACCTATATTGACAGGTGATCAAATTTTGGAAAAGGTGAAAGATGTGAATACTCAGTTTGGCAAGCCTTTTGCACATACACTTGTCAAGAAAGGGTGAAAGAAGAGGTCAATTTTTTTTGAACTGCCATATTGGAAGTCATTGTATGTAAGACATTTTCTCGATGTTATGCATATTGAAAAAAATGTGTTTGACAATGTTATTGGTACGTTACTCAATATACAAGGAAAGTCTAAGGATGACATTAAAGCAAGAAAGTACTTGATAGCGACGGGGATACGATCTAAATTAGGACCCTTGAAGAAAGGAAAACGAACATATCTACCACCTGCTGCATATACTCTATCTAGAAAGGAGAAAAAAGTATTGTGTAAGTTTCTAAGTGAAGTTAAAGTTCTAGAAGGATACTCTTCAGATATTAGAAGAGTTATGTCTATGAAAGACCTCAAGTTAAAGAGTTTAAAGACGCATGACTGTCATGTTATGATGGAAGATTTTCTACCAATAGGTATACATTCTATTCTGCCTGAAAAAGTAAGAAGCGTAATAACTAAATTGTGTTTTTTCTTCAAGTCAATTTGCAGTAAGGTGATCGATCCCGCGATCTTACCAACATTGCAAAACGAAATAGTTATTACTATGTGTGATCTTGAAATTTATTTTCCTCCCTTCTTGTTTAACATAATGGTTCATCTAGTTGTTCATCTGGTGAAAGAGACACAATTGTGAGGACCGACTAATATGAGATGGATGTACCTTTTTGAACGTTATATGGATATATTAAAAGGGTATGTGATAAACTGAAGTCGACCATAGGTTGTATTGCCGAACGATACTTGTTGAAGAAGCAATTGGGTTTTATACTGAATATCTGTCCAATGCACAATCAACTGGACTCCCCAAATCTCATATTGTCGAAAAAAAGCAAGAAACAATTTAATTGGAAATGAAGTTGTGACAGTATCAAGTCTCGAACAAGATCAAGTGCATTTGTATGTTCTGCATAATGAGAATGAGGTTGAGCCGTATCTTGAAATGCACAAGGATGATATCCGAGGTTTAAATCTGAATAAAAATGCGAATTGGATAGTAAGAGAGCACAATCGAAGTTTCATACCTTGGTTTAAGGATCACATTTTCGAAAAATATTATTCAGATCCCACTTCAATAACAAAAAGATTGAGATGTTTAGCATATGGTCCAAGTTTGGTTGTGTTTTCTTATAGCACATACGCAATTAATGGATACACATTTGATACCAAAGAACAAGATGATAAAAGTAATATGCAAAATAGTGGTGTCACCGTGGTAGCTGAAGCAATGCACATTTCAAGTGTGAAAAACTTAAACCCCAAATTCGCAAATCTGTCATATTTTGGGGTTATCGAGCGCATTTGGGTGTTTGATTATTTTCATTGCAAGTGGGTTGAAAACAATAATCGCGTACGAATGGATAAGTCGAGATTTTTGCAAGTGGATCTTAATAGGGTGGGGTACAAAAATGAGCCTTTTATTCTAGCGTCTCAAGCTAAACAAGTGTTTTATGTCATTGATCCGACAAGTACAAAATGATCTATAGTGCTTTTATCTATCAAAGTAATTGACGAAAATATTGGAGATCAAGGTTATATTGATGTTGATATTGAATCATTTACTAGAAATAATTAAGATGAAAATATTATAGTGAATGCATCATATACTAAAAATGATCATAATGAGGGTATTTAGATCAATCCAACCGTTCGTGTTGTTAAGAGACAGGTAAAACATATTTCAACTAAGAAAAGAAAGAGACGTGCATAAAAAAGATACTAATGGCTAGTAATGGATTATAGATTATGGATTTTAGATTTGTCATTTAATTTTTGGATTTTAGATTTGTCATTTAATTTGCCATGTTATATCATTCAATGGATTATAGATTATGGATTTTTATAATTTTTTATTTAATTTTTGTTTTTTCTTTCTTACAGGTCTAATGGCTAGTAATGAGGAAGACACACACGAGACTCATGATACAAATGAAGCTCAGAATGAAGCTTCGAAGGTAGAAGGTGAAATAAAACACGGAATAAAAATTATGAAGTCAATCGTCCATGCTAGAGACAAAAGGGTGAAATTTGATGCACATTGGAGTGATGAGAACCAACTAACTGAGCCTAACGGTTCAATGTTATCTTCATACATTGGTTCACTTGTCCGACAACACATTCCAATTACCAATGATAATTGGAGGAATCCATTGTTGAAAGCTGGTAAAGATAAAATATGAAGTGAGATACAGGTACTTACCAAACATGATTGATGTGTCATTAGATTTTTTTTTACTTATACTAACACACTTTATGTTTATATGTGTATGTTTTTTTTGTAGAGGTCCTTTAATATTGATGAAAGCCGTCGGAAGTATTGTCTTCAATTGACTGGAAAGAGACATAGGGGGTTTCGAGCCTTATCATCAAACAAATATTTGAGGGATGATGAATTTTTTTTGACGATCTTATCATTTGTCTCAATGTGTAGGTGGAAGAGGGGAAAAGTGAAGAAAAATCTCTTCCGAAACATGTTTTATGGAAGGCTGCTCGTGTGGGCAAGAGTGGAGTTGCTAGTGAAGATGTTCAACATGTTTATGAGGAATGTGTAAGTATAAAATTATGTCTTTAAAATATAATAAATTTTTAATCCCCACTAATAATTTTCGATTTGTCAATGAATTTCAGGATACTCTGTCTAAATCCTTAACCACCGGTAAGGAGGATTGCAGAAACATTTTTAGTCGAGTACTAAATATTCCTGAGTATTCCGGTCGGGTGAGAGGTAAAGGGTTTGATGTGACTCCATCTTCCTTGTATAAGCAACCAAAGAGAAAAAATCTAGCAATTAAGAAGTGATGCAATCATTGGATGAACTAAAAGCGCAAGTCCGTGAATTGTAAAAGGATAAAAAGAGACATGAGGCGGAAAAGCGCGGTTCCGGGTTGAAAGATACTAGTGACAAAACTAGTATCATTTGTGAAAATAAAATTCCCGAGGTAATTATCACATATTTATTTTAATTAAATTAACACATTTATTTCAATTGACCTTTATACACATTAACAGTTATGCATTCACTATTGCTTTAGGGCATTTCATCTTGTCGGCTGTATTTGTTGTTACCGGCTTATCACATGGTTGGAAAGGGAAAAAAGCATAACAAAGCGAGAGATTTACTTCACCATAATCCGCTCCCTCATGGATATCTGGAAGTGTCAGTTGATATTGCTATAGATAGGGATGCGGTACTACCTATACCTGACTTGGTTTCAGAGATAACATTGGTGGGAGATGCAATAGGCTCGTTTGTTGCATGGCCGTCAGACCTCATTTTCATAGATGATGAGGTCAGTTTAAAACCATTATGAATCTCTTAGTATTCAAATGTCAATTCTGAATCATAATCATTCTGAACCATTATGTACATTTTTTTTACAATATGGTAATGTTAGACTCCTACAAAACCCGCATCTAAGGATAAAAGGATTTTTCCGGAAAAAGAGTCTGTTGCATCACAAAGAGAGGTACATTTAAAGTGTTATTCTATGATTCAGATTAAAAAATTTCATGATTTTCTACTTTACCTAACTTATATGATTGTTAGGTTCCTGCTCAAGCTTCACAACAGGTCATCAACAAGAAAAAGGTTCCTGCAAGAACCATGCATACAAAAAGAGCTCCTGCAAATCTCTTTCGGTTGTATCTTGAGACACTTGTGTCAACATCCAATGTGATGCAAGGTTGTATTCATCAAATAGACATGGACGATGGTGTTTTTGGTTTTCCTTATTCCGAGATAATCAGAAGAGAGGACATGGAGCAGATTTACAGGCATCTTGAATTAGGCATCGATGTTATGCATACATCTGATACTCCGATCAATCTATTATTTATTTATTTGAATAATTTATTTACACATTTCAATGAAAATAGTCTAATCTTTATTATATATGTTTTTATTTAAGGTTCTTATATGAAAAAATCATACCCGAGACGCAACTATCAAACATATTCCGTTTCTTTGCTTCCACCCGTGTCAATGCAACGACAATTATTTTGAATTGAGTTTCAGTAAGAGACCACTTAATTGAGAGATTTACGGAGGCCAATACAGAATCTTTGTTTTTTACCGTATAATACTGGAAATGGGTAAGATTTTCATTCTAATTTCATTCTAATCTTTGTATTTTTTGCATAGAAATTATCCATCTAAACTTTTATTATATTCTATAATGGACACTGGTTGTTGGTTTCCATTAATCATACAAAAGAAGTGGTCTATTATATGAATTCATTGGAGCATGATTGGTCAACATATCCGAGTATGAAGAAAGTGGTTGATACGTAAGTGAGATTGTTCGAAATATTTGTGTGTATTTGTATATTTAATTATTTCTGTGAGATTGTTTTAAATTTATGTTTTTCTTTTATAGATCTATACTAGTATACCGAGCACAATGAGATGCTCGAGTAGCATGTGCTAAAGCAAACACTATTCTATGGGTCCAAGTGCAGGTGTATTAATTTAATTTTCACAATGTTGCTTATTAGTGATGCTACTTGATAACACAAAACAACTATATATTAATTCTTATTTGTTTGTCTATGTGTAGTGTCCTCAACAGAAAAATGACATAGACTGCGGGTATTATGTTTTGAGGTTTATGAGAGAAATCCTTCAATTGGATCGTTAGAGATTCCTATTTAGGTATGCATGGATTTATAACTTAGGATTTATTTTAAAATTTATCAGATATGTCATAATATATTATTTTAAACTAACTAATACATATTTTGTTTTGTTATGTAGTACTTTGATGAATTCGCGGGTTCTCATTACACGCCCTCAAAAGTGGGTGAAATTATGAAGGAATTGTGCAAATATATTATTGAAAAAGAATAGTTTAAGGTATAAGATTATGAGATTATGTGAATGTTATTGACTTGTGGTTTATGTAAATGAAATGACTTGAATTGTATAATTTTGGATTGAAATGGTATTTGTGAAATGATATTAGTTTTGAGATGTAAATGCCTTGAATTGTATAGTTTTGGATTGAAATGGTTTATAATGGTATTTGTGGTTTATACAAGTTTATTGAAATGTGAATTATACAGGTTTATTGAAATGGATTGAATTATACAGGTTTCTGCATAAAAAAAATGGTTAAAATGAGATTTTAAAAAAAATCATTAAAATTATACGTATAGAAAAGACATCACTTTTAAGAAAAATCGTTCTCTATAGTCTACAAAAGAAAGCGCTTTCTCTAAAAAGCGCTCTCTAAAGGTATATAAAAAATTTCATTAAAATTATAAGTATACATTAGAGAGCGCTTTCAAAAGCGCTGTCTAAAGGGGGACAAAAGAAAGCACTTATTACTCAAAAAACGCTATCTAAAGGTATATAAAAAATTTATTAAAATTTTATACGTATACATTAGACAGCGCTTTTAAAAGCGTTGTCTAAAGGTCCACTTTAGAGAGCGCTTTTTAAGGAAAAAATGCTGCTAAAGACCAACTTTAGATATCACTTTTAAAGGTAAAACGCTTTCTAAAGTAGGGCTTTAGTAGCGCTTTTTCCTTAAAAAGGAGCTGTCTTTTCTTACGATAATGCCACCTTAGATAATGCTTTTAAGCGCTGTTAAAGGTAAAAAAAAAGCGTTGCCTTAGCCCTTGTTTGACATAGTGATCGTGTTCATGCAATTTACCAAACAAAATAGCCAAATCCATGAAAGATAAGTTCCTATATTTATAAATAGCATTGAATTTAGGTTTCAAACTACTATTTAAGCATATAAGGACTTTTATCACCAAATCCTCATTTTGAAATTCTTTTCCCATAGTTCTCATGTATTCACAATGTGAATGAATCGTTTTTGTATGTTTTATATGTTTTATTCAGATTTCATTCTGAAGAGTTTGTACTAATGGGTTAATGTGTTAATCCTATCATTTTTTTACCTCAGTTGTTCCTTTATGGGTAACTTGAAGGATGTCCCACATTTCTTTTGTAGTCTCACTACGAGAAACACATAAAAATTCATCAAGACCAAGAACGATAATGTTGATAATTTTATCGTTCAAGTTGCGATGCATTTTTTTCTTCTTATTTGGTCCATTTATCTGTATCTTTGTTCACCAGAACACCATTAACGTTATGTGAGAACAAAATGGCCATTTTTTATAGCTTTCCAAATATCATACTCCATCCCTTTTATGGAGATTTTCATCTTCTCTTTCTACAAAACACAATCTTCTCCATTAAAAGATAAGGGTGATGGTTTGTTGTGATACATTTGAAGTCATTCTTAACTTTTGCAATTAGTCTTATATCATGAGTTAGGCTCTGATGCTACTTGTTGACTAATCGACTCCAAACACATGAATCAAGGTGAAATGAATTATGCTATTAGAAATTCATGATTAACTTACCAAAATTTTTACTTTTAAAAACGTTCATGTTAGAGGATATGAATTAGATAAAAAATTCAAAAGAAGATAGAGTAGAAGAAAGATATAGAGATTTCTATTCACAATTTTTTAGTGTAAAAACGCAATGAGGAGAAACCTCTTTAATTTATAAATTTTTTGGCTCAAAAAATGAAATGATCCACAAGCCAATTGATTGATTTAGTCGGTTAAACCTAGCTGGTAAATAATTAAAAGCTTTTAAAATACAAAAACCCTCATAAAAAAGGAGACCCTAAACAACTATACGATCGATTAACAAGTTTTCTAATTGAATAAGATGTCATTATCATTGTTTTATTCGATTGGACAACGTATTTAATCCATTAAGTAGTCTGTAAAATTTCCTATTTGATTATAAATCATTCTTAATCAATTTCATACAAGCCATGATATGTTTTCAAGAATTTTTATGAAATCAGGGAGTTTGAAAAAAAGAAAGTCCGTGTGTGTGCACACGTGTGTGTATACGCGTGCGTGGATGCATGTGTGATGTGGGCGTGTTTGTATGCATGCATGCATGCGTACGTGCACGTACATGTGTATGTGTCTATGTGTGTGTGTGTGAGAATGCGCATGTGAGTATGCATATGCATGTGTGCGCATGTGTGTGTGTCTGTGTGGGTGCGCTCGTGCGTGTACATGTTTACCTTAGTACTTCAAGTTTTACTCTTCACATTTTACATTTTAAAATGATTACTCTAAGATTCTAAGTGTAAGACCAAGCGATATTTTACATTTTTTCTCTTTGAAACTTCAAGATCCTCTGCTTGTTTCATCAACTTGATTACCATTTTCATTTGATTCTAAATTGTTTGAATAATCAGGATTTAAATATATTCTCGATCAAGTGCCATCATCAGAAGATTTACTTGAAAGTTGATATTAATTGTCCTGTCACAAAGAACTCTTAACATTCAAAAATCCATTTGAGTTATGAAGTTGTTATCTTTAAAGTTACTTTATTAGTTGTCATCATAAAAATCAACTGAAGATTAATACCGATAAACACATAGACCGACATCACGACATGCCCACTTCAACTTGTCCTTGATACAATAAAAATAACGATAACCCAAGATATCATCATCTATCTGAAAATAATATTTAACATTAATAGGGAGTTATGGCGACACTTTATTCTCCATTTCATTGTTATTGTTCAAAGAAATAAATGACGAACATGATCCATACATATAACATGTTCCTCAAACCACCACATTACCTCCCCAACACTAAATGATTGCTTGATATGATGATCTAGACACTAAGAAAACACCCATAATTGGGGTTCATCCATGACATTCTAAACAAAAGTGAAATTTAAAGGGACGGAAAACATAAGAAAAAGGGGTTTGAATTGGGGTTTTCAAAAATTAAAGGCAATAAACATAACGGATTTATCCTGGTTTGTTTGAAATCAAACTACATCCAGTCCACCCGCCAAGATGATTTTGCCTCTCTCAGATAAGGTCTTAATACACTATCCAAGATATGATTACAATTCACAAAGATCTACTATCAATGTATTCTTGAGTCTACTGACTAATACTTTAGTCACTCAAGGAATATCAAATGTTTTTGATTACAAGTGTGTAAAAGACTGCTTCTAAAAAGCTATTATCACAATTGTGATATTGTTACACAAAATTAATTCAAATGAGAGTGAAGAAAAAATAGGATAGTTTGAATATGCGCGCAAGAGTTCCTCCCAATTTTCTTCCAAGTAATTCCTTTATATAGATAAATATTTGAACCGTTGGAGACACCTAAAATTATTTTTGGATGATGATAAATGTCTTTGAAGAGTTTCCAAATATATAGATTTTGTCTGATAGTCGTTAAACCTTTGATACTCAATTAATGAGGCTGATTATGAAATTAGAGTTTGCGTGTATGTGAATATCAGAGTTTGATCAAAGGAGCAGCTTATGCTAAGCGTGATACACAGTCAAATCATCCTAATAGACTTTGTGAATATTTCTTGTTGTAGAACTTCTATCATCTATGAAGAACTTCTTGTTGTTGCATCAGAACTTCTATCATATGTGAATAACTTCTTACTTTATATCAGAATTTCCTGCACATTAAAGTAACGCTTGTTATCATCAACACTATTTAGAGAGAGTAGAATCAATTCTTTTTCTAACAATCTCCCCCTTTTTGATGATGACAAAACTCTTATATTTTGATGTTTTAAATAAGAACAAAAGGTAGTGAGACTCCCCTTGTGTTATAAAGTTCCTTGAATATGTTCCTTTAGAGTGTTTGGTTGGAAGTTCTTATGAGAAAGACTCCCCATGAGTTAAAGCCTTTTCCTATTTACTTATCATCATATTAAAAATTTCAGATTATTAGAATGTTTAAGACTTAGTCCTGGTGAGCTGTTATTAATCAAAATATTTTACGTTCTCCCTTTTTTTGTCATGAATCAAAAAGCAACATAATCAGAGTAAGGAAAAACACATATAATCCGAACATGGAAGCTTTTATTTAATAAAAATCAAGATAACACAAAAGCAAATAAATAAATAAATAAATAAAATAAATAAAGAAACAACAGAAACATCAACTAAGGTTGTGGAGGAGGAGGAAGCCTTGTGAACAACGCCTCCAAAAGACTTTTGATTTGAGAGGTGGATTCCACTCGCTGACCAATCATATTCTTTAGTTCTGCATTTGTTTCATCTTGTTTGTCCAGCCTGTTCTTAACACCTTCATTCTCTTTCTTCAACTCTTTCAGAGTTTTCAACACAAGAGAGGATGAAGTTGTGTCCTCAGCAGAAGTTACCATTTTCTTAGAGCTTGTTGCAGGATTTTCTGTTGGAGAAGTTGCAGAAGCTTTGCCTTTGTCTTCAGAAACGACCATGGTCTGAAGTTTAGAAGAATAATCCTTTGGTTCTGTCCAAGGAGTATTGTCCAGAAGATGGTGATTTTTCTTCTCCCAGCAACTAAAAACTTCTTCTTTGAAGATATTCAGCTTATAAAAAAAGTTCTACTAAGCTATGTCATAACTGAGATCCTTCAACTTCTTAGATTCGACATTGAACCATTTTCTGAACTGAGTCCATAGATGGTCAGATGCTGCATGATTCAAATTTTCTGCCCAACCAATCTTTAAAGAATTCACCCATTCTTTCATTTCTGCTTCAAAAGCCAGCAATAAGGTACAAACAACTAATTTGGTTGGTTTAAGTTTAGGTTTTGGTATGGCTATTTTCTTGGAGTTTGAGGCTAGTTTTTCTAGAGCTTCTATGTCTATGATAGTTCTGAGAGGGTCTTCTGGTTCATTTGAGGGAGTTGGAGTGTCTGGAATTGCAATGAAGGCAAGGGATTTTAGTGGTGGGGAATTATAAGAGGAAAGGGAATCTTATGGTGGTGTAGGTATGTCAACAATGAGTAGAGGTTGAGAGGAGTTAAGGGGGTAGGTGATGCCAGAGATGGCTGGTGTGGTGGAAAAAAGGTGGATTAAGGGTGTTTGAATGAGAAGTTTCAAAGTAGAGTTGGAACTGATCAATATCAGAAAGAACTTGTTGAAGTTCTGGTTGGGTTTCAATAAATGGTGTGGAATTCGGGTCAGAAGGAGGATTTGTGTCAATGGTAATGTCAAAGTCTTCAAGCGTTTGAGGGGAATGATGTTCAAAAGGTCTGGGAGAAGATGGAATGTTTTTCAGGTTGAGGGTTTTCAGAGGATGGGGTTTCAGAAGTAGGAATTTTAGAAGGATGAGGGATAAGAGGAGGGTTATCAGATGTTGTGTGCAATACTGACATAATGACATAAACGAAAGCTGGAGGGTTACCTTTCTTTTTAGCCATTTTTGGTGTCTTTTGAGAAGTTCCTTCAGAAGCTTTCCTTTTCTTTGTCTTCTTGAGAGCAACTTCTGGAGCTGGTCTTCTGAGATCTTCTGGATTGATCTCAGAAGTAGTGCCATCCTATTTGCATGCTTTCAGATATCTGAAAATGACTTCTGGATGAGTATCTGCTGAGAAAAGAGGAAATTTTTTCAGAGGGATCTTCCTTATGGTAATCACTTCCCTCGAATGCAGAACTGGATCCTTCTTGATGTTATCAATGAATTTCATATTCTTGAGATTCTTGGCATTGAGGGGTCTTCCAACAATTGCTTCCATATCATCAACTTGTCGGGCTTCAATCAGATGTTCTACCAATTTTTTCCTGTTAGAATATATGAGATTAACCTTCCCAGAGGTATTCAATCTCTTTTTGTATTTTCCTCTTCTCTAGTTTCCTTGACGTTGTTCTTTAGATGATTGAACAAGCTATGAGCTAGGTTAACTTTCTTGTTGGTTGAGATAAAATAGAGAAGGTATTGTTGATCAATCTTGATGTAGTCTGAAGAACTTGTGGGTTTTCTGTGACTGATGCAACCAAGAATGAACTTGGCCCAAATTCTCTGACGAACTTTCAGATCTTTGATTTTATTTGAATGTTGCCCAAAAGTAAAAATATCTCTAGAGATTTTTGTTAGATAAAATTTTGTCTCCATCTCACTGCACTTAATCCCATTTCCATCAGATTCAATGAGTCTTCCAATAAGATCTTCAGTAATGATGATCTTCTTCCCCATGACGTAAGATGTAACCTGATTGTTTGATGCTGTAGCAAAAATAAAAAATTCTTTGACCGACTTAGGGAAAATAAGACCCATAAGACGATCAAATTACTTCGTCCAACCATGAAATTTAACTTCAGGTGTGAGATCATAGCCATTTTCCTTCAAGCTGTCAAACTCCACAAACAGTTCACACATAACTTCTAGGTTTTCAACCGGAGTAAGAAGAGTTCTAATTGGAGTAACATGAGTTTCTTTAGGTGCCTGACTTGCAGAAGTTTGTTGAGAAGATTAAGAGTCTTGAGCTTTTTTAGAAGATGAGGCCATTGTTCACAAGAAGGTTTTGTAACAGAAACGCAGAAAGCAAGAGAAAATAAAGAGAGCATGAAAAGCAAGAAAGGAGTGAAAGTGAGAGTGAGAGTGTGAAAGTGTTTGTGAGGTGAGAATGAGCATATATATATATATATATATATATATATATATAGTTTTCAATAGATATAAAACATAATTAATGATAAATTAAAACACAAACAAAATGATTAAAAACATATATATATATATATATATATATATATATAGTTTTCAATAGATATAAAACATAATTAATGATAAATTAAAACACAAACAAAATGATTAAGAACATTAATGATTTTTGACAAGGGAGATGGCATAAAAGATTTTTGAACAGTTATCGATGTGACTAGCGCCTCAACTTTGTCAAATCAGCCGTTTCAATTTCTCAGAGTTTGAACATGTATTCAGCCTCAGAGGACACCTTGAGCTTATGTTGATAGATGTTGATGTCATTAACTGCATGTTCTGTCATTTCTTAGAGTTTGAACACGTATTCAGCCTCAGAGGACACCTGAAGCTTAGGATGACAACCGTTGATGTTATGAACGACATGTTTTGTCCTTGAAATGAAAGGTTCTCGGAGAAGAACTTTCAGATCTTTCTGGATATATTTCTAATAACTATTGAAATCCTCAAGTTGATTCTTCATCCAGAGCATCTGAGTACTACATCCAGCTGCTGCTATGTATTCAACTTCAACAGTTGAAAGTGCATATGTAGATTGTGTTTTGCTCGACCAAGAGATTAAGTTGTCTCCCAGAAATTGACAACTTCCAGAAGTACTTTTTCTTTCTATTATGTCTCCAGCAAAGTCAACACTGCAGTACCCTACATGTTTGTATTCTCTGGATTTTCTATAGCAAAGGCCAAGATTAGTAGTACCTTTCAGATACCTGAAAATTCTCTTAACTACTGTTAAGTGAGATTCTCTAGGATCTGATTGGAATCTAGCACAAAGGCAAACACTATATAGAATATCAAGTCTTGAGGAAGTTAAGTATAGGAGAAAGCCAATCATACCTCTATAGATCTTCTGATTTACTTTCTTACTTACCTATTCCTTTTCCAAAATACATGTATGATGCATTCTAGTTTTGGATGGTTTACTTTCTGACATATCAAATTTCTTCAGAAGTTCTTTAACATATTTTCTTTGATGTATGTAGGTTCTTTATGATGTTTGATTGATTTGGATTCCCATAAAGAACTTGAGTTCTCCCATTAAGCTCATTTTAAATTTTGCCTACATAGGCTTAGAAAATTCTTTTCCTTGAGAGCTTTTAGTAGATCCAAAAATTATATCATCTACGTAAATTTAACAGGTCAGAATATTGTTTTTAAATGTTTTATAGAAAAGAGTTGTGTCCACCTTCCCTCTGGTAAAGTTATTTTCTAAGATAAAGTTACTTAGTCTTTCATACCAAACTCTGGGAGCTTATTTCAGACCATATAACGATTTCTTAAGTTTATAAACATATTCTGGATGTTTTGGGTTTTCAAAACCAGGGGGTTGATGCACATAAACTTCTTCATTAATGTAACCATTTAAAAATGCATTCTTTACATCCATCTAATAGAGAGTGATGTCAGTATTTACAACAAAAGAAATTAAAAGTATGATAGATTCTAACCTTGCGACTGGTGCAAAGGTTTCTATATAATCTATTCCCTCTTGCTGACTATAACCTTGTGCAACCAGTCGTGCTTTGTTTCTGACAACTTCTCCTTGTTCATTCAACTTGTTTCTGAAGACCCATTTGGTTCCAATGATGTTGAATCCTTTGGGTTTAGGAACCAGATCCCATACGCCATTTCTGGTGAATTGATTTAGTTCTTCTTGCATTGCAAGTATCCAATCATTGTTTGAGAGTGCTTCGTCAATAAAAGTGGATTCAATCAGAGAGACTAATCCCATTAGAGATTCTTCAGAGTTTTTGAATGAAGATCTTGTTTTGATTGGATTATCTTTCTTTCCCAGAATTTTATCTTATGGATGAGCCAACGTGCTTTTGGATTGTCTTTTCAAAATGAGTTCTTCAGAAGTTGTTGTGACATTTGTGTTGTCTTTTTCTTTAGATGGCTGTTCTTCAGATGTTCTGGTTTCTGTACCTGTAATTTGAACTTCTATATATGCAAGATATTCATTCTACTTTGGCTTTTGGAGGCCAATCTTATCATCAAATCTGACACTAATAGATTCCACCACAATACGTTGTGTTATATACTCTGCATCCTTTCGAACATTCAGAGTATCCTAACATGAAACATTTTTGTGCCTTAGAATCAAACTTGTTCAGAGGATCATTAATGTTCAGAATAAAACAAGTACATCCAAAAGGATGGAAATAAGAAATATTGGGCTTTCTGTCCCTCCACAATTCATACGGAGTCTTCTCCAGAATAGGTCTTATAGAGATTCTATTATGAATATAGCGCACTGTATTAACTGCTTCTTCCCAAAAGTGTTTAGCCATGTTAGTCTCATTGATCATGGTTCTGGCCATCTCTTGTAAAGTTCCGTTCTTTTGTTCTACAACTCCATTTTGTTGTGGAGTTCTAAGACAAGAGAAATCATGAGAGATGCCATTTTCATTAAAAAAGAATTCCAGTTTTTTGTTTTCAAATTCTCCACCATGATCACTTTTGACTTTTACAATTCTAAACTCTTTTTCATTTTGAACTTGTTTGCAGAAGGTAGAAAATACAGAGATTGACTCATCCTTGTGTCTAAGGAACTTTACCCACATCCATATACTATAGTCATCTACAATCGCTAATCCATACTTCTTACCATTGATTGATGCAATTTTCACTGGTCCAAACAAATTAATGTGCATAACTTCTAATGGTCTAGAGGAAGAAACAACATTTTTTGATTTGAAAGCAGGTTTAGCAAACTTACTTTTCTGACATGCTTCACATAGAGCATCTGAGTTGAACTTCAAATTAGGAAGTCCTCTGACCAGATTAAATTTGTTAATCTGAGATAATCTTCTCATACTAACATGCCCCAATATTTTGTGCCATACCCATTGCTTGTCTTTAATAGGCATAAGGCATTTCACATTATGAATTTTTAGTTCAGAAAATTTTATTTTGTAAATGTTGTTCTTTCTCTTTCCATTAAAAAGCATA
This sequence comes from Lathyrus aphaca, assembly GCA_963966055.1. Taxonomy (NCBI): domain Eukaryota; kingdom Viridiplantae; phylum Streptophyta; class Magnoliopsida; order Fabales; family Fabaceae; genus Lathyrus; species Lathyrus aphaca. The sequence goes on from OZ014520.1 coordinate 51,121,865, forward strand.
GTTCCATCCTTCTGACTAACAACTTTGCAGAAATTTTGATTAAGGATTATATCATAACCGTTATCACTTGATTGACTTACTGATAACAAGTTATGCATTTATCCATCTACTAACAGAACATTAGAAATAGAGGGAAAAATACCTTTACCAATGGTTCCAGAGCCAATAATCTTTCCTTTTTGATTACCTCCAAAACCTACGTAGCCTCCAGCCTTAAGCTCAAGACTTTGGAACATATGCTTTCTTCCTGTCATGTGTCCCGAGCATCCAGAGTCCAGGTACCAAAATTGGTGTTTCAATATTGCTGTTAAAGACATCTGCAACATAGAGGATTTTATCTTTGGGTACCCATATTTTTCTGGGTCCTTGTTTGTTAGAGTTTACATAATTCTGATTGAGTTTAGATTTCTCAATAGAATTTGTAGAATAATATTATTCACTAGTGTATTTTAAATCATGTTTGTGTCCATATGTGAAGTCAGAGTTAAAATGTGTGTACTTTATGACCATATCATCAGCTTGTTCAGATCGTTCAGCTTGTTCAGATGGATGTGGTACTTTATGACCATTTCTGCTAACTCCATAGATCATTGAAGCAATTTTGCTTCTGTTTATGTTTTTAGCTAGAAATTTTTGAAAATTGTGATCATACTGTTGTATGATTCTATCAGAGTTAGGTAGAACTTTTGAGTCAGATTCTTTCTAAGCTTTATCTTTTTCATAAGAGTTTTCAAATTTTGAAATGATTTCCTTTAGCTCAGAGTTTTTTGCTTTTAGTTTCCTAGTTTCTTCAAATTCAGATACTAGACCATGTTTTAAGTTTTTGTATTTGAATTGAAGTTTCTGATATATTTCAAGAATTTCTGAGAGACTATCTTCTAATTGAGATCTAGATAGTTTAGAGAATACTTCTTCTGTTTCTGAGTCTGATCTAGATTCCGATACGTTGGTATCATCTGATATGTTGGCCATTAAAGCGATGTTAGTATGTTCATTTTTTGATTCTGATTCAACTTCAGAAGATTCTGAGTCATCCCAAGTATCCATAAGAGTTTTCTTCTTGTCTTTGTTGAATTTCTTCTTAGGCTTTTCTTTCTGTAGTTTAGGACAATCACTTTTGTAATGTCCAGGTTCATTGCATTCATAGCACACTAGTTCTTTGCTTCTATACTTCTTGTAACAAAAGGATGATTCCGAGTGATTGCTTGATATTCTAGGGTTTCTAAATTTCTTTTGTCTGTGCTTCCAGAGTCGTTGAACCCTTCTAGAAAGGAGTGATATATCAACTTCTTCTGATGAGCCACCAGAGATTTCTTCTTTTGCTTGAAAAGATTTAGATTTAGATTTGTTAGATTTAAGAGCAACAAACTTACTTTTCTTCTGAGGTTCATCTTCTTCAAGTTCTATCTTATGACTTCTCAAAGAGCTGACCAATTCTTCAAGAGATATTTCATTTAAATTCTTTGATAGCTTTAGAGAAGTGACCATGGGTCTCCATGCCTTTGGCAAGCTTCTGATTATCTTTTTCACATGATCTACTATTGAGTATCCTTTGTCCAGAACTTTTATTCCAGCAACCAAAATTTGAAACCTTCAGAACATTTTCTCAATTGTTTCATCTTATTCCATTTTGAACGTTTCATACTTCTGAATGAGTGCTAGAGCTTTAGTCTCCTTGACTTGAGTGTTGCCTTCATGCGTCATTCTTAGAGAGTCAAACATATGTTTGGAAAATTCTCTGTTTGTGATCTTTTCATATTCTGTGTGTGAGATGGCACTCAAAAGAATCGTTCTGGCCTTGGGATGATTTGTGAACTCTTTCTTTCGTTGGGATGTCATATTTTTTCTTTCAATCTTCTGGCCATTTCCCCCAACTAGATAAGTGTAACCATCAATTAATATATCCTAGATGTCTCCTTCACGCGCCAGAAATAAACTTTCCAGAACATCCTTCCAGTAGTCAAAGTTCTCACCATCGAACACCAGAGGTTTGCCATTGATCAAATCATTCTGATTGTCGTTGTTGTTCTGGAGATGTTCCGCCATAGTGTTTTTCTTAAGGATATTTTTCTGACACAGTTAAGTGTTAACACCTAGAACCAGGCGCTCTGATTCCAATTGAAGGGACAAAAAATACAAGAAAGAGGGGGGGGGGGTGTTTGAATTGGGGTTTTCAAAATTTAAAGGCAATAAACACAACAAATTTATCCTAGTTCGTTTGAACTCAAACTACATCCAGTCCACCTGCTAAGGTGATTTTGCCTCTCTCAGATGAGGTCTTAATCCACTATTCAAAATATGATTACAATTCACAAAGACCTACTGTCAATGTATTCTTGAGTCTACTGACTAATACTTTAGTCACTCAAGGAATATCAAATATTTTTTACTACAAGTGTGTAAAGGATTGCTTCTAAAAAGCTATTATCACAACTATGATATTGTTACACAAAATTAATTCAAATGAGAGTGAAGAAAAAATAGGATAGTTTGAATATGCGCACAAGAGTTCCTCCCAATTTTCTTCCAAGTAACTCCTTTATATAGATAAATATTTGAACCGTTGGAGACACCTAAAATTATATTTGGATGATGATAAATGTATTTGAAGAGTTTCCAAATATAGAGATTTTGTCTGATAGCCGTTAAATCTTTAATACTCAATTAATGAGGCTGATTCTGAAATCAGAGTTTGTATGTATGTGAATATCAGAGTTTGATCAAAGGAGCAGCTTGTGCTATGCGTGATACACAGTCAGATCATCCATATAGACTTTGTGAATATTTCTTGTTGTAGAACTTCTATCTTTTGTGAATAACTTCTTGTTGTTGCATCATAACTTTTATCATATGTGAAGAACTTCTTACTTTATATCAGAACTTCCTGCACGTTAAAATACATAATTTTAAGGAGCATTTTTTGTACTTTTTAAAATAAAGTAACATTTGTTATCATCTAAACTATTTAGAGAGAGTAGAATCAATTCTTTTTCTAACAAAATTGACTAAGTAGACATTTCCAAGGATAAATGCTACATTGATATTGTCCATGTTAATGCGAGTGGGATAAAGCTCACTATTTCTTGGAATAAGGTCGATCACTAGTGGCCCAATGGCGGGAGTGACATCACTAAGTTCTATAGGGGTTCTACGAAGGGAATTCTAGGGTTTTGCTTGTTCAAACTCAAATTAAATATAGAAAATAAGGATGGGGAAAAGGGAAATACCTTAGGTTTGGTGCAACTTTGACAATATATATCAACTGGAGAAGCAGTTAATCAAACAACCAACTTGAATGTAAAATCCTACACCAACAAAGACAAAGCAAGCCAAACTTTTTCGGAAGAAGATACATCAAACATAATTCAAAATGTGTTAATGAAGCACACCTACTTGCTTTATATGCAAAACAACATCCAACTCAACGACCACAATTCTCAAGAAGATTAAAGGAGCCAATGTTAATCCCTACGCGCGTGGGACACATGCCAACCATTATTGTAAAAAATGTTCACTACCATGACACACATTTAATACATAGGTTTACCATGCTAACTACCATCACTCAACAAGGAGTCCCCACTCCACGTGTGAGATTACAACGATTCAGGCTTCTAGGATGACCTTAAATACTTTTATGATAACACTTCATGACTAACAATAAGGACATGTGAGACAAGTGTTCTAAGATTTCCAACGACCAACAAGACCAACCAAATCTGCATATGCCTAATCTCCTTGCGTTACTTACCACATAAGTAACCTCCCCTACACATCGCCGCATATAAGCATGAATCCCTTTTGCTCTGAACCACTCAATCTCCATTCAACGGTTACCCACGCTCTATGTTGGACAATTTGAAGACATTGCAATTGTCTCCCATATATAACTGTGACTCTTTGTCTTGCCCAAGTATGATTCAACTCACACATGCAAAGTTTCACCTCAATCACTACCGACTTGAATATCAAAATGTTATCATTTTTGCGAGTGCTCTCTCCATACACCAAAGAACCATCTCACCAAATCAAAATCCTCTATAATGCTCTTCATACCTAATTATGTGTTATAAACTAAAAAATCCTCAATAAATATTTAATATTAAAAAAGTTGAAGTACTAACTTAAAAATATAAAAGATATAATAAGAAAAACTCAAAACACTATTAGGTAATAGGATCCACATTACTCCTAAACTATTTACTTTATGTTCTTTTAATTTAATAACTATTCATTGAGAAATTCTAGAATAGATACATCCTTGTGTAAAAATTAGGGTTGGATAATTTGTCGATTTAGATCGATATCAAATTCAAAATTGAAATTCAATGCAAATCACAGTTTCATTTTAAAGGTCCGATTTCGATTGATAAAATTTTGATTTTTTATAGATTCAGTTAAATCGATTTGACAAGTTTTTTTTTTGAAATCTTGGTATCTGATCTTGCGACCGACTAATCCAAGAGGACCGATCCCACCATCCACTTACGGGGCCCCATTTAAAGCCAGAGCAAAGCTCCGTATGGATTGGCCCACACAATGATTGATTGCATCCAACAGGATTCAAATCTGAGACCTTGAGAGGAACATACATCTCAGGACCCAAATTTCCACCACTAGACCAACCCTTGGGGGTTTCGATTTGACGAGTTAATAAGGTGAATTTAGTTTGTTTAATATTTATTATGCTAAATCCATAAAAATAGCCCATTTTTTATTTATAAAATTCATATATATATATATATATATATATATATATATATATATATATATATATATATATATATATATATATATATATATATATATATAGAAAAACTATCAAATACTCCAAAGAAGAACTATTTTTTTATCATTGGAAAATGATTATTATTACGTGATAACATTTCCAATATCATTTGATATTAATTTGGTCATTATTATATATTAATCTGCAAACTAAATAATATTCAAAATTTTATATTGTATATCTTGTACCCACACCATTGAATTATAAAAATGATAATAATCTAACAATATTATAAACCCGATTTTCATTATGGATCAACTTTATGATAATAAAAATAAATAAAATAAATATTAGTTGAACTCGATCTGATTAGATTTCTAGCGGTTCAAAATAATTATCCGAACCCGACCGAAACAACCTTATACGATTCAAATTAAGTAACAAGATCAACGAGGAATCGACCTGCCGCCCCTCACTCATACCTGGCACCCCCAAATTATGAGAATGACAAAAAAGTCCCTAAAATTTTTTCAAGCAATTTCTGGAACAAATTCCTGGAAGCAAATTTTTTTTTCCGGTATGAAACCAAATTCCCGGTAGTTCATTTGTAATCACCGATATAACGATAATTTCAAATTCCTGGTATATTGAACAGAAAACCGGATATTATGAAAAATTCAGTTTGATACCGGGAATTTCAAATCCTTTGAAATTCTCAGTAGGCATAATTTTAGGATTTTTTTAGATTTTTTTATTTAAACGGTCGAGATTTTACTGACAATTTAGTATGATTGTGATTGCACCGGCAATATGTGTGGTCCAGAATTATTGCACGTTTGTATAAATATGGGCTAGGTCTTGTTGTTAAACATATATGAAAAAATGGTTATTCCAACATTTTTAATTAAGGCAGAAGTTTACTTCAAGAGAGGTTCTCAACTTGTCGAATTCATGCTCCCGGATGACGCAACCTCCTTTGCCGGCTTGACTTCGAAAGTGAAGGAATTGTTGCCTGATGGTGAGAATATAAATATGTTGAAAATCGAGTTTCAGGAGGATTTGGGGGATGGTAGTGTGAAATATAATCTAATTGGGCTGAAGAACGATGAAGACGTCAACAAAATGTGGATATTATTTTGCCGTAGGCTAACAAGGGGTCTGTTGGCATTAGATGTGCAACTGGCAAGATCAGTTAATAAAATAATGGCGTTGCTAAAACGCCCTGAAACATCTAGTAGTGTTTAGGTTTTTAATATTGATTAATCATGTTGTATTGTTGAGTTTTAATTTGTTTAAGTTGTTTAATCAAGATTACTGCAATGTAAGGATATAAAGGAAGACATAATAATAATATATTGTTATGCCATAATATACATATAATACAACAATATACAAATCATCTAGAAATAAAAATAATACTAAATAGGCCCCCACGAGCTAAATGTGCAATCCTAGCTAATCCAACAACAATAATACCATCCGGCTCTACCAAGCACATGAGCTCATCAGCCAACACTGCTATAATTATAAATCAATGTGCGTCATCATGATGATGTGCTGGAGCAAGAGGAGGAGGAGGTGCGTCACCAACAAGCTCCTGGCCACCAGAAGGTACATCCTCTGAAGGTGCTTCCTCAGCCGGCGGTGGAGTGATGCGTGGATGAGACACACTGAGATACCACTCCAAGTAAGCATCCTCACACCGCGAGGGATACTAAATAGGTGTAGATCTAGCAACAATGGTGCGAGCAGAACTGAGGAAGTGCGTCTGAAACCACCTATCAATGCCCTCAGAGGGTGTATCCAGCACTGCTGGTGGTATGGTCCAAATGTATCCAAACTGACACAGACATCTCTCTGGCAGGTGCCTGATAATCAACGTCTCCCACCGCATATAACTGGAGTATAATGACGACTCCTCAAACTCATGTATGCCTCTATGCTCATCGTAGGGTGTCCATATGACATCCTTTACGACCAAATCATCCAATCTCCTCATGTACTCAATTATGCCTCCTGGGTGTTTCTACCTCGACTTCCACATCTTCTCCCATGGCTCCCCTAGTGTATAAGGATGGATCCTCCTATCGCATATCTGCGGGAAATGCTCATAGATCCATCATTGAGATCACAACAAACAGTAAATTAGAACTAATATTATTAAAAAAAAATTGAACAAAAAGTAAGTAAGAAAATGAATTAAGATATACCTGTAACAAACTAAGATACCCATCTAGTTGCTTCATCTCAAATCGGGTCGCCTCCCCAAGTGCATGATACAATTGAGTCAGAGCTGCACAACTCCAAGTCAGGTTGTGCGACTCTAGATCGCTGAAGAGGCTCAAATAACGAGCATCCACATATGTATCAGACTTGTCTGCAAAGAGAGTGCATGTTACTACATGTAACATGTACGCCCTAACGACATCCTGATTCCTACCAGCAGCAACGAGCACGTCATACCTATCCCGCAACCACCACATGCAAAGGTGAACACCTCATGTATCCATGAAATCTTCTGCCACCACTGCCTCAGGCAAACACATATCACGAACAACCAATTCCTATGCCTGAGACACGCCCAATATATGAGCCGTCCAGATAGAAACATCATCTAAAGTCATAGTCATCTCTCCAAATAGGATATTAAATGACGACGTCTCCTTGTGACACTTCTCAACGAAGGCATTAAGCAACTCTACATCCAACATGGTCAGGGAGAAGTGTCCAAAATGATGCAAGTCAAAGTCCCTCACAATCGTCCTCACAACATCAAGGAAGGGAATGCGAGGGAAACCCTTCATCTTCGCGTCGTGAGACTTGACCCTTAATACAGATTACACCTGTGACACCAACCTATAAACAAATTTGTTAATACATAAAAAAATTTATGCATTAGTAAACAAATGTTAAAATTAAACGTAAAAACCATATACCTTCCTCTTCCATAGACGCAAAGCTACGTGCTCATTGTACTTTGTAAGCACAAACATATCTATCGGCCCATCAGAGAATCCTGACTCTGTGTGTATGGATGGCTCGGTCGAAGGAACCGTCACATCCATCTGAATGGTCTCCTCAACGTCTCCTGTACCGGTGACCCCTTTAGTGCCATCACCCTCACCATCAACGCCCTCAGCTGACACTCTAACATCAGTCTCCTCTACCACATCCCTAACAACAACCTCCTCCGAAACATCTCTCTCAATAGCATCCACCGACTGAGGTTGAATAACAAGGACGTCCTCAGGTGTGCCATGCTGTGAAGAAAGACCTCCATGTCGCCTAACGATGCGAGGTGTCTGGAAATGCCTCCGTTGCTCGGCCATCCGCTTCCGGTTTAAACCGGTTGGGACCACTCGTCCAACCCGTACATGGGCAGACTCAACATTTGGAGCGCATGTACCCTCCTCCTATCAGCTCCTGCCAAATCACACACCCTCCCACCGATGATACCTTCAATACCTCTAGTCTTCGGTGCAAAAAAAAAAACACAAATTAAACAAAAAATTAACAAAAAAAATTAAACTATCGGGAATTTGAAATTCCCGGAAAATAAAAATAGCACTACTGGTAATTTCAAATTGCCTGTAGAAAAAACATAAAATTTGAACTACCGGAAATTTCAAATCTCCGGAAATAATTACCGGTAATTTTGGAGTTTCCGGTAAATATAACCGAGTTTTTTGAAATTTCCGGTAATTCTCAACGGTAATTTAAGACAAACCGGTAAAACTTACTTGTAAAAAATCAAATCTTCGATAGTGCAACAAAATTCTCTTTATCGTTAAATTTTTTGAAAAATCCGTGAATATACCGAAAATGTGTGAAATGTGAAAATGGTCTTTTCATTGGACGTGAGAGGTATTATATATGAATGGGTGAGAGGTAGATTCCTCAAGATCAACCCACACAGCCCATTTAGATTGATGACTCGGTCGCCCGATAATTTTCCAATGTTAGGATGTTACTGTTATGTGCATAAGTTAGTGTTCCGTGTATAGTAATTGGAAGATCTTTTATTAGTAAAACTTCCCATTTCCCAATTCAATTAATCAAATTCACGAGAGCGAGTTTTCTTGTTCTATGAAACGAGAACTGTTTCAACTAGTCTTATTAAATTAGGTAAAACAATCAACAAATGACCGCATAGCGCAGTGGATTAGCGCGTTTGACTTCGGATCAAAAGGTCGTGGGTTCGACTCCCACTGTGGTCGATTGTTTTTTATTATTCTTTCTTTTCTTCTTATTTCTTACTTTTCCCAATTCGTGCTTCAAAATTGAAATGCCCTAAATTTATTTTTATTTTGCCTCTGATTTCATTACGCTGTTGCTGTTTGAGTTTTCTATGTTTGTTTTCATTTATATGGAATTGATGGTGAAAAAATTTCAGTCAAAATTCATAAAAGTTAAGACAGAAATGAATCAATGGGACGAGTTTCAATTTTTGCACAATTTGTTCTTTAACCTGCATTGAATTATATTTGAGTTTGTAAAATATCTGAGATAGTTTCACTTAGTGAGCATAATTGGAAGTGCAGGTAGTGTTTATTTATTTATTTTGAACAATGTTGTTGCATTGCACGGATGATAACTTTGGTTTAGCATCAGATCCTAGTAGCATCAGATGTTATGTTCTGGTGTTTAGAGCACTCAATTTATAGAGGCTAGAACAGTTGAACATTATAATGTTATGCTGTTTTTTTACATTATATTCTTTAATGAAACATGTGGCAACATACACTAACTATGGCTCAAAATTTAAATGTTATACTAAGCTTGTTTTTGGTTGTCTGTCTGACTTTTGGCGCCATACCAAAAAGGATTTATCTTTGGAAGGTGTATTCATGAGAACAATGTAATGGCACAGGAAATGGGTCATAGTATGAGTAAGATGGATAGGAAGTTGGCCCTTCAATTTATCATTTGATGTTTGCGGATAACTCGTTACTTTTTGGACAAGCTACGGATTTACATACGCAATATGTCACGAGGGTGTTGACCCTGTTTTGGCTATCCGATATTAAAGTTGGTATAGCATTTCACTTTTGTGATGCTCATGATATCGGCGCTTTTCCGATATACTAGTATACAAGTTATGAATTGAATATATGAACCAATAATAATATTTTTTATTTATTTATTTATAATAAAGCATATAAAAAAACATTAAAGAAGAGAATGTGAAGAGGTGGAAAAAGGAGAATGTGAAGTGGTGGAAAAAATAACGTTTTTTTTTTGTAAGCAAGAAGTATATTGATGAGAGTATCAAATCACTCGTCTTGGTTATAAAAGAACTGAGGTTGCGCTAAAAAAAAAAAATCCTAGCCAAATGCACCTAAATCAAATACAACTTCAGATTTTTGTTGAAGTCATATAAATTACATTTGGTGCGAGAAATTTCATCTATGAACAACCACCTCCATAAGAGAAATTTAATCTTCCACACTAAGTCTGCAATACTCCATTTATCATTCCTAAAGATGGTGTTGTTTCTAATCGTCCAAATCACCCAAACCGACGTCAACCATATAAGATCTTGACGATCCTCCTTGATGCCTTGCGATTTGCTATTGAAATGCCATGCCATAAAATTATCCTTACAGTTAGTACCTCCCTCCAAAAACCTCCCAACCAGTCCATGACGTCCTGCCAAATTTGCTTAGTAACCGAGCATTCCCAAAATAAATGCTTAAGAGATTCCGAAAAAGAATTGCAAAAAAACGCACGCAAGGTCAGAATCATTTCTAAGTATACCTCTATGCTGGAGATTATCTTTTGTCGGGAGATTATTCCCGAAACATCTCCACCCGAACAACTTGATATTCATGGGGGCCCTTGATTTCCATAAAAAGATAATAAGCTTCATCATACTTTTCCGGAGGACCGAACGGAATATGAGACGCAAAAGCCTCTTGATAAAAGGATTTGACAAAAAACCTCTTTTCCCCTTCCACTTTCCATTCCACGAAGTCATTGTTTCCCCCTTTAATTTTCTGTTTTAGATGTTGGAACTTGTAGTTTTCAGTTTAATGTCTGATTTTTTTAATATTTGTTTTCATAGCTTTTAGTTAGTTTTTATTTGAGTGTGATATGTTTTATTTTCTATGTAAATATTTATTTTAACTGTTTTGCGATTTCTGCTATTTATTTATTATGCGTTCCGATATTTCTCATATTGATTTTCTGGTGATCTGTTATTTTCTACTATTGATATTTGACAACACTGCTTTGTATGTGTATTTAGCTAACTTTGAGAAAACATCAATTTTACTTTTGAAGAATATGGAGAAAATTATAAGACTTGTGCAATTTTTATGGGATTAGTGAAACTTTGGGATTGGACAAATATTTGATAACGCCTCTTACAGGGAGAGCCCCTAAGAGGACATATTTTCCTAACCTTATTGACAAGTGAGCAGTTATCCTTTGTGGACAAATTAATTTTAACTAAAGTAGTTAAGGCTATTATGGTCTTTCCTACGATGATATCAATTATTCTAAAGTAGGAACTAAAGGGAAGATTTTGGTGTGTGGTTTCTTCTTCTCCTAAGGTGGATTAAGCTTAAGACGACGGTGGGGTAAAACTAATGGTGGTGTAGGGTGCAGAGGGTTGATTCAGACAATTGAGAGTGAATAGTTATGTGATAGAGTAGTAAGATATCCTTAAGGATTACCCATTGTTAGAGATAAATGGTTCAAATATATTGAGTTGTGCTAGAGATCATATATGAGTATAGGAGGTGTTAGGGTTAGAAAGTGTCGAGTTATTCAAAATATTTGTCAATTGATGAAGCTGGACTGGGAAGTTAGAATGAGTCATGTGTATGGTGAAACAAATATTTGTGCGAATGAGCTTGCTAGCTAACATGGGGGTAAAAGCAAGTTGGTCATTTATAATGATTCTCTTGGTTAAATAAGGCAATTTGAAATTTTGTGAAGATGATAATGTTGGAGTTTTCACTCCATATTTAGTTGTTTCATAGTTTTACTTCTTCTAAGTTTCTACGTTCTTGTATTAAAAAAAATATTTTATTTAATACATATTTCGTACTCCATATTTTATATATGTTTGACCTCTGGATGAAGTTCAAGACATTATTTTGCCTATATACAATTCATATTTCAGGGAGTGCGTACATATCCAACTCATTTTAGATTGGGTTATTAAGAGTGAGTTGAGATGTAGCTCATAGTCAATAGATCCCACCTAGAGTTGTAACCTGCCAGCCAAAACAAGGACATGCTGAGAGAGCTGATGGACCAGGTTGATCCTACCGACCCAAAACTAGCATGGATGGTGTTTTGGACCGGCCAAAGGACCAAACAACTAAGGTTCAAATTAATTTCAATCAACTCCAAATGAACCAAGGTATAAAAATCACACCACAGGATATTCAAGGTACATTTTTCCGATTTCTATCTTAACTACACTCATTTTAAATTCTGAACGGACTTGTGCGTTGAAGTGCTAATCTTGCAGGTCCACCCCACACCATCGTGTTAGAGATAAGCATCACCGATTAAGAATTATTCATCACCTCCCATGCATGTATGTCGAAGCATGGGAATAAGAAGGGGTGAAAATACATTCCCTATATCAAATTGTGTAAAAATAGCAAGGATATTATACAACATCAGTTACAATCAATACAATTATACAATTGACACAATTAAATATGCAATTACGAATCATATACTCCCATGCATGTGGTACCAATCATTAGATATCAGAGGCATTTTATTGAGTGATCGTGACTCTGGATCGAAGTCCTAAACACTAGATCGAAGTCCTAAACACTAGACCAGAGTCTTAAGCTAACTCCAATATACATGATGCATGATGGTACAAACAAATGCACTTCTCCATCCAAACCTCATACGCTAATATTAACACAGTCTATTAAGGCAAACACTGGTCCATGTGGACCTAAACATATATACACTGCTAGTTACAACATCTAAACATATAAAGATTAGAAGGAAGGTTACAACATCACAACACATTGAAGATGTTTGGCATAACTCCAAGTTGTTATTTGTAACTGTTATTGTATAATTCTTTGGATTCTGATTGTAGAGTAACATTTGTTAGTTCTTCATGTTGTGTCTATATGTTTGAATATAGTTTATAGGTTTTCTTTCTTCCTCGATTGCTTTTTTTATTTAAAAAAAAGCATACATTAACAAGTTAATTCTCCGTTATATGCTCTGAGTTAGCAATTGGACTATTTTGAGTTCTGATAAAATAAGAATTTATGTCTAGACACTTAATTTTTTATATGAGAGGGATGCTTGAAGTATTGTTTTGAAATACTACTATCTTTTTCAGTCTCACGGACTAAAAGGATATGTCTATCAGTCTTATTTCAGAATCTTCTCAACAAGTTTTGGTTCATCAAAACAAGTGTCTGACAATAATTCTTTCTTGTTTTTATTCAGACTCATAATCCGTCCTAACATTTATATGCACATTTGCTTATTTTTTTTAGCATTATGTGTTGTGGAAAATAATTGATAGAAAATAATTTGCACACATTGTTTCATTTATTCATTTCAGAAATGGGATAAATATTTTTGTTATGACTTCTGGAACCATCTTTTTCAGAACCTGTGTGAAAATTCCGGGCTAATGATCATGTTCATCAAAATGAGAAAGATGACTGTCTGATTCTATATGCTGTTGTAGCTTAGAAAAGGATTTATACATCATCTATGAAAGAAAAAGGCCCCACCGAGAGTTCTACTACTCTTTCTTCTAAGGCAAAATCTACAAATTATGGGATCACTATAAGGCCTAGAGAAAAGGGGACAAAATGACTCTCTTCTGATGATAAACCATTGTTAATCATTTAAATTTACTTTGTAATTATTTTTTGTTGATGACACAGGGGGATAACAGTTATATATTTTCTTAATTAACTTTGGATCTAAACGAGGTTGGTAATCCTATTTAAGGGGATCTTACAAAACTCAACCTTGAAGTGGATTTATTATTCTCTAAGGAGAGGAGCTTACAAACCTCATATCTTAGACTTCATAGACAAGACTCAAGGGGAGCTTACAAACCTCGGCCTCTAAGATTGTTTGACACACGGGGAGCTTACAAACCTCAGACCATGAAAGTTGTTGAATAATTAATCTGCTACTGATTATTATTAAAATACTTAAAGTTCTCATCATAAAAAAGGGATATTGTTGATAACTCGAATTCGTATCGTATTTTCCGATTCATTACGCGCATTTTTAGTATCATTTAATCGAGTCTTTCATGTTATTTGCTTTGATTACTTATGTTTTCCTTTGTTCTGTCTTAACAGGTACATATCAGCAAAATAGAAGAAAGGAGCGAAATATGAGCTAAAGAGTGAACAAAGTGAAGAAAAATGAAGATTCTGCCTCCTCTAGGTGAATGGTGTTCGCCATTCCCTCAAAGGGACCAAATGGCGTTCGCCATTTGCCACAAAGCCCTATATTTTCACTAGCAGACCAATGATGTTAGCCATTGGTATACGGCATTCACCATATGTCGCGGGAACAATGTTAAAAGGCAGTCTAGCAGTTTTTCTTCAGTTTGAATTCAAATTGTTCGAGAAATTCTTGGAGACAATTTCTTCTATAAAAAGACCCCTCTAGGGAGCAGTTAAGGGACCCGGAAACAGTGCGAAAGCGGTGTCGAATCGCATTTTAGAATTAAGCATAAATTTACTGTTCAAAGCAGCAATTACTCATACTGAGGAATTACTGCAACTTTGTATTTTCTATTCCCTTGTACTGCTGTATCACTTCAAGTATCAATACAAATCTTGCTGAAATTTTAGTATTCGAGTTCAATTCCATTTACCGCATTTTACAGGTTCTTTATTTATCGCTTTATTATTATTGTTATCATATTATATATTTGGTTCCGTATTCTATGTTGTTATTGTAACCTATAATTGTTCAAGCATGTTGTCTTTAATTATGTTTATCATGCTTAGTTTGTTTATGTTTAATTATATGTTCGGCTAAACTTGCATGAGCCCGTAGTTTGAGGACCGTCAACTCGACGGGACTCTGTAGGATAACCGACACTACTTGTATGCTTGAAATTCTGGTTTTGTGTTCTAAGATTAATTTAGGTAGTCTTGTCGTGAGAGCGAGAGGCAACTTACCAGCGTTTTGTCACGAGAGTGAGAAATGCACTAAGACGAGTCCAATAGAGCAAGAGTTTGAGGTACACGTCAGATAGTAGGCACAAGACACTGGAACTTAAACACAACGAGAGCGCTTTAGGTATTTCATTTCGATCTTATCCATCTTCAAAAAGACATCCTTTAATTACCGAGCAAGCGAGAGCAAAATCTTGGGGTTATCGGTCGTGGCTCGGTCAATAGCGCGAGAATGTGAGATCAAACCTTTAGGTATATATTTTCGTCAGAACAACTTCAGCTTTCATTTCAGCCCCGGATCCTAAGGAGTCCCTAAGAGTCCCGAATATCATTCTAAGGTCTCGTTTCTTTTATTCGTGCAAAACCTTTTTTGTAATTAATTTCTTTATCGTTTTTATCCGAGACAATCTCTAGCCTTAGCTTTGCACTGCAACGATAGATTACAATAGTTTGACATTGGTCTCTGTGGTTCGACAATCTTTTATATTACTTCGATAGATTCGTGCGCTTGTAGAGCGATTAATTTTTTGGCGCCGTTGCTGGGGACCAACTGTCAATATTGTTATTCCGTTGTTGCACCGTATAGACTAAGGAACCCTTGTTTAAAAAAAAGATATATATATATATATATAATAATTATGTATTGCCTAAACTTTCTCTATGATTACCACTCACATTATCTCGAGGAACCACATCCAAATTCCCTCTACGACTACCACTCCCAAAATTTTGAGGAACCACACCCAAATTTTTCCTACAATCACCAGTCCCAAAATTTTGAGGAATCGTAAGAATCCCTATCAAACCTTGAAATACTAATGGAGGATTTCAACGCGACACTAACTCATTCTAACCCAAATCACCACTCCCAATACTTTGAGGAACCTCAAGAATCCTGTAATTCCAACCTCGAAGAATTAATGGAGAATTTCATTGAAATGACAACTAATTCTAGGCTTGAATCTATGATGGAGCGCTTTATGGAGACACAAACCATCCAGAATGAAGCGTTTAGAAACCAAAATCTCCAAAGTTATGAAACCTTTAGGCAGATGAACATTGTGGTCGAGTCCCTTGCGACTCACACTGATGCATTGGAGACTCAAATCTCTCTGATTATGTAACGCCCCGAAAATCTAAATTTTGTTAATTACATATTTATTTAATTGATTTAGAAAGGACTGGAGGTTTTGGGCGAATTTGGAGGATTTTAGGAGGAAAATAATATTTTTATAATATAAATAAGTAGTATTTTACTATGCTCTTATTATTATTATGAAATATTAAGAAAGGGTAAGGTAGTAATAAGAGGAAAAAGTAAGGATATGTTGGGAAACTCATAAACTGGGATAATGTATCCAAAGAGGGAATACGATTAGTTTTCTAACATTATCGTGTTTTTGGGAGAAGAAGTGCTCTGAAGAAAAAGAGGAGAGAAAGCTCAGAGTCAGGAAGTTACAAAGAATCTTGGAGAAGAGTATCGATCTTTGGATTTCTCTAAGGTATGGGGAGTTTTTATAATCTATTATAAATGTGTAGGAATTGGATTATGAATGGATTAGGATTGTATGAGTTTTATGAGTTTTTGGGGTTTTTGAGTTAGGATGAGTTTATGAGAAAAATCTTGATGAATTAGAGTGGTAAAAGTGAGTTGAATCACATAATTGATTGTATAATTGTTATCATGATGTTGTTGGTGTTTGGTTGATGTTTTTGAGTGATTTTTGGGTGAATTTGAGGTGGAACCCGTAATGGGATTTGGGGGTTTTGAGGTTATAAAGCAGTCTGCATTTGAGTAGCAGAAAACTGCTGTAAAACGTGCGTTAACCGGTTAACGCTTTTGGTTAACCGGTTAACCATTGAAAATTTTGGGTATTTTCTGAGGTTTCGTAGGCGTTAACCGGTTAACACTATGGGTTAACCGGTTAACTCTGTTTGGATGCCAAATTTTAATTCTTGAAAAATCCGTAACTTTCAAACCGTAAATCCGATTCGCATTCCGTTTGAAGCGTCGAAATGGGTATAAACTGAACTTTATTTTGACGAATAAAAATGAGAAAAATGCAATAATTTATTAAATGAATTTATGAAATAACCTTGTAATTGCCTCATAATTTACTGGGTACGGGTCAATTCTTGATGTGTCAGAGTGGTTATAGAACCAGTGTTCTGGGTGTAATGTCATGATGATATATATGATTATTTGATGATTGGTTTGCTGATGTGAAATGAATGATGCGAATTATTTTGATGAATTTTACGATGTAGCGTATCATTGCATTTCATAACATTCACGATAGGGCTTTGGCCTATGTAATTGCTTCAATCCCATTGTGTGGATTGAAGTGTCTCGATGATTTACGATGTGCTCCTTGTGGAGGGTTGATGGTCATGTATCCATCTCATGATGAAATTGGTACCACATGCATATTGCATATCAGGATGGTTAGAATTGCATATTCCGGATGAATTTCATGACTGTGTTGGTGTTGCTTAATTTCATGATCGTGTTGTTGCCGAATTTTATAGTTGATGATGTCATGATATGTTGTACTAATTTATTTATGTTCTATATTCTTGTACGTTTATGATATATTATGAATACTCACCCTGCCTGCTTGGAAATGTTGCCTCTTTCGTGGGTAACTTGCAGATGATAAAGAATAAACTTGTAGTGCAAGAGGAGTTTTTCATGAGTCTCGGAGCGTGCTTTAGTGTTCCTTAGAAGTGGTTTTGGTCTATGTGTCCTGCTCTGTGTCATGTAACACTGGGACGGGGTTTATTTGTTAAACTGTTTTCAGTTATGTTATTACTCTGATAAATGTTTTCCCATTTTATGATGTTAAATTTAGGATGGAGAAAATTATGTTTATGAAGTAAAAATTATGATTTTGAAATATGAAGTTTAAATTCCGCTGCGAAATGCTATATGTTATACTTGATGTTGATTAACCCGTGTTACGGGACAGGACACTGTTCGTTTGAATTTTGATGAAATGTGATACCCTTCTTGATGATTACTCTGATATTATTTAAATATTTTGTTTTGGGGTAGAAGGGTGTTACATTAGTGGTATCAGAGCAGGTTGGTCTGTCCGACCAAGTCTTGTTGTTGTCAGTCTGTTGTCAAGTCGTTATTTAATTAACGATTATTCTCTTATGATGTGGTAAGTGTTGTGCAGAATGGCTGTAAACAACACGCGTGCTCTCGCTGATGCTATTGCAGCTCTTGATCAGACTACTGCTCGTAACAATGCACATGATGAGTTTCGTGCCTTGGAGAAATTCCAGAGGAATAATCCACCTGTGTTTGAAGGAACTCATGACCCGGCGAGCGCACAGAAGTGACTCAAGGCAATTGAGAAGATTTTCAGAGTGATGGCATGTGCTGACGCGCAGAAAGTTCAATTCGGGACTCATATGTTGTCTGAGGAAGCTGAAGACTGGTGGGATAATACTTGTCAGCGTCTAGAGGATGAGGTTGTTATGGTGACTTGGATTGTGTTTAAGGCGGAGTTCCTTAAGAAGTATTTTCCTGAAGATGCTCGTGGTAAGTTGGAGGTAGAATTCCTTGAACTGGAGCAAGGAAACATGACAGTGGCAGAATATGCTGCCAAATTTGAAAGGCTGGTGAAGTTTTGTCCTCACTACAACAGGGAAAATGCTGAACTTTCCGAGTGCCTTAAGTTTGAAAATGGGCTGAGACCTGAAATTAAGCAAGGAATTAGATGCCAACAAATTCGCAGATATGCAGAGTTGGTCGATAAGAGCCGTATTTATGACGAGGACAGCCGAGCTCGGTTAGCTCACTATAAACAGCTGAGCGAGAAGAAAGACAAGAGTCAGTATAGAGGGAAACCTTATGTGACTACTGGTGATAAAGGGAAGCAGAAGGCATCTGATGAGAAGAAACAAAGTAAGGGAGCTGCTAATGTACCTGTTAAGTGTTACAAGTGTGGAGATGCAGGTCATAAGGCCGATGTGTGTACTGCCAGAGTTATGAAATGTTACCGTTGTGGCAAGCTTGGGCATAAGATGAGTGATTGTCCTAATGAGGGCCCAACCTATTACAATTGTGGTGATCAGGGGCATATCAGCGCCCAGTGCCAGAAACCAAAGAAGAATGCTGCTACTACTCAGAATGCTGGGTGAGTTTTTGCGTTAGCTGGTTCAGAAGCTCCAAAGAAGGACAACTTGATCAGAGGTACCTGTTTTATTAATAATACTGAGTTGATTTCTATTATTGACACTGGAGCTACACATTCATTTATTTCTCTTGAGTGTGCTAATAAATTTGGTTTAAAGTTGTCTAATATGAACGGTAATATGATAATAGAGACTCCTGCTAATGGTTCTGTGACTACCATGCTTGTTTGTTTGAAGTGTCCTTTGACAATTTTTGAGAAGAGTTTTGTGATGGATTTGGTGTGCCTGCCCTTACACAAAATCGATGTTATCCTTGGTATGAATTGGTTGGAATTCAATTATGTTCATATTAACTGTTATAGTAAGACAGTGAAGTTCCCTGAATTGAGCGAGAATGGTGAGTTGATGTTTTTATCTGCTAAGAAAGTGGATGAACTTGTATTGGATGAAGCTCTGATGTTTGCAATGTTTGCATCATTGCAAGTTGATGATAAGACTGTCAGTGCAGAGTTGCCTGTGGTTTATGAATTTCAAGATGTGTTTCCTGGTGATATAAGTGATTTACCAACGGAACGTGAAATTGATTTTTCTGTGGACTTAGTGCCGGGTACGAGTCCTGTCTCGATGGCTCCTTATAGAATGTCGGCTTCAGAGTTGAATGAGTTGAAGAAACAATTAGAAGAATTGTTAGAGAAAAGGTTCATTAGACCCAGTGTTTCTCCTTGAGGTGCTCCGGTGTTGCTCGTTAAGAAGAAGGATGGTAGTATGAGATTGTGTGTCGATTACTGACAGTTGAATAAAGTGACTATCAAGAATAAGTACCCACTTCCGAGGATCGATGATTTGATGGATCAGCTAGTAGGTGCTTTTGTCTTTAGTAAAATTGATCTGAGGTCTGGTTATCATCAGATTCGAGTTAAAGCTGATGATATTCCGAAGACAGCTTTCAGGACGAGATATGGGCATTACGAGTATACGGTGATGCCGTTTGGAGTTTCTAATGCGCCTGGTGTGTTTATGGAATATATGAATAGGATCTTTCATGAGTATCTTGATAAATTCGAGGGTGATATCTTGGTATATTCTAAATCAGAAGAGGAACATGCCGAGCATTTGAGGGTTGTGTTGCAAGTGTTGAAAGAAAATAAATTGTTCGCTAAATTATCCAAGTGTGAGTTCTGGTTAAAGGAAGTGATTTTCCTCGGCCATGTAATTTCAAGTGGTGGAATTTCGGTGGATCCTTCAAAGATTGATGCGGTATTGCAGTGGGAGACTCCGAAGTCAGCTATAGAAATTCGTAGTTTTCTTGGGTTGGCTGGTTACTATCGCAAGTTCATTGAAGGTTTTTCTAAGATAGCTTTACCGTTGACGCAATTGACTAGGAAAGGTCAAGCGTATGTGTGGGATGTTGCTTGTGAAGAGAGTTTCATAGAACTGAAGAAAAGATTAACGACCGCGCCAGTGTTGGTCTTACCGAATCTAGATGAGTCCTTTATAGTTTATTGTGATGCTTCCAAGATGGGTCTTGGTGGAGTTTTGATGCAGGATAATAAGGTGGTTGCTTATGCTTCTAGACAATTAAGAGTTCATGAGAGGAACTATCCTACTCACGACTTAGAGTTAGCAGCTGTGGTGTTTGTGCTTAAGATTTGGAGGCACTACTTGTTTGGTTCGAAATTTGAAGTATTCAGTGATCACAAAAGTTTAAGGTACTTGTTTGATAAGAAAGAGTTAAATATGAGACAGAGGCGGTGGCTTGAATTATTGAAAGATTTTGATATTGATTTGAATTACCATCCTGGTAAGGCAAATGTTGTGGCTAATGCTTTGAGTAGGAAGTCGTTGCATATTTCGATGCTTATGATGAGAGAATTGGAAATGATCGAGCAATTCAGAGACATGAGCTTGTTGTGTGAAACTACTACTGATATTGTGAAATTGAGAATGTTAAAGCTGACCAGTAAGATTTTGGAAGAGATTCGTAAGGGTCAGAAATCTGATTTGAAATTAGTTGATCAATTGATGTTGGTTGATCAAGGTAATGCAGGTGACTTTCGAGTTGATGAAGATGGAGTTTTAAGATTCCGAGATAGAGTATGTGTTTCGGATATTATAGGAATTAAAAAGAGTATTTTAGAAGAGGGGCACAAAAGTCGACTGAGTATTCATCCTGGTGCTACGAAGATGTATCAGGATTTACGCAGGTTGTTTTGGTGGCCGGGTATGAAAAGAGACATTGCTGAATTTGTATATGCTTGTTTGACATGTCAGAAGTCAAAGATAGAACATCAGAGACCTTCAGGTATGATGCAACCATTGAATGTTCCTGAGTGGAATTGGGATAGTATTTCCATGGATTTCGTGAATGGGTTACCTAAAACTGCTAGAGGTAATGATTCGATTTGGGTAATTATTGACCGGTTAACTAAGTCGGCACACTTCTTGCCGATGAAGATTAACCATTCCATGCAAAGGTTAGCTGAGATTTATATTGAGGAAATTGTGAAGTTGCATGGTGTACCTTCAAGTATTGTATCGGATAGAGATCCGCGGTTTACGTCGAGGTTTTGGAAGAGTTTGCAGGATGCCTTGGGTACTAAGTTGAGGATGAGTTCTGCTTATCACCCGCAAACGGATGGCCAGACGGAAAGAACAATCCAATCTTTAGAAGATTTGCTGAGAGCTTGTGTATTAGATCAAGGAGGGTCTTGGGATAGTCATTTGCCGTTGGTCGAGTTTACGTACAATAACAGTTTTCATGCTAGTATCGGGATGGCTCCATATGAGGCGTTGTATGGTAGACGTTGTCGTACTCCATTATGTTGGTATGAGTCAGGAGAGAGTTTAGTGCTTGGGCCAGAGATTGTCCAAGAAACAACTGAAAAGATAAAAATGATTCAGGAAAGGATGAAAACGTCGCAGAGTCGTCAAAAGAGTTATCACGATAAGAGAAGGAAAGCACTTGAGTTCCAAGAAAAAGATCACGTGTTCTTAAGAGTTACTCCTATGACTGGTGTGGGAAGAGCCTTGAAGTCTAGAAAGCTCACACCACGTTTTGTCGGTCCGTATCAGATTATGCAGAGGATAGGGGAAGTGGCCTATCGAGTGGCTTTACCTCCCTCTCTTGCGAATTTACATGATGTATTCCATGTATCACAGTTGAGGAAGTACATTCCGGACCCGTCGCATGTAATTCAGTTAGATGATGTTCAGGTGAGAGATAATCTGACGATTGAAGCTTTACCAGTGAGGATTGATGGTAGAGAATTGAAGCAACTACAAGGCAAGGAAATTGCTTTAGTGAAAGTATTGTGGGGAGGACCAGCTGGAGAAAGTTGGACTTAGGAGCGGGAAGATCAGATGAGGGAGTCGTATCCGACTCTATTTACTTCAGATAATTTTCGAGAACAAAAATTCTTTAAGTAGGGGAGAGTTGTAACGCCCCGAAAATCTAAATTTTGTTAAATTACATATTTATTTAATTGATTTAGAAAGGACTGGAGGTTTTGGGCGAATTTGGTGGATTTCAGGAGGAAAATAATATTTTTATAATATAAATAAGTAGTATTTTATTATGCTCTTATTATTATTATTATGAAATATTAAGAATGGGTAAGGTAGTAATAAGAGGAAAAAGTAAGGATATGTTGGGAAACTCATAAACTAGGATAATGTATCCAAAGAGGGAATACGATTAGTTTTCTAACATTATCGTGTTTTTGGGAGAAGAAGTGCTCTGAAGAAAAAGAGGAGAGAAAGCTCAGAGTCAGGAAGTTACAAAGAATCTTGGAGAAGAGTATCGATCTTTGGATTTCTCTAAGGTATGGGGAGTTTTTATAATCTATTATAAATGTGTAGGAATTGGATTATGAATGGATTAGGATTGTATGAGTTTTATGAGTTTTTGGGGTTTTTGAGTTAGGATGAGTTTATGAGAAAAATCTTGATGAATTAGAGTGGTAAAAGTGAGTTGAATCACATAATTGATTGTATAATTGTTATCATGATGTTGTTGGTGTTTGGTTGATGTTTTTGAGTGATTTTTGGGTGAATTTGAGGTGGAACCCGTAATGGGATTTGGGGGGTTTTGAGGTTATAAAGCAGTCTGCATTTGAGTAGCAGAAAACTGCTGTAAAACGTGCGTTAACCGGTTAACGCTTTTGTTTAACCGGTTAACCATTGAAAATTTTGGGTATTTTCTGAGGTTTCGTAGGCGTTAACCGGTTAACGCTATGGGTTAACCGGTTAATACTGTTTGGATGCCAAATTTTAATTCTTGAAAAATCCGTAACTTTCAAACCGTAAATCCGATTCGCATTCCGTTTGAAGCGTCGGAAAGGGTATAAACTGAACTTTATTTTGACGAATAAAAATGAGAAAAATACAATAATTTAATAAATGAATTTATGAAATAACCTTGTAATTGCCTCATAATTTACTGGGTACGGGTCAATTCTTGATGTGTCAGAGTGGTTATAGAACCAATGTTCTGGGTGTAATGTCATGATGATATATATGATTATTTGATGATTGGTTTGCTGATGTGAAATGAATGATGCGAATTATTTTGATGAATTTTACGATGTACCGTATCATTGCATTTCATAACATTCACGATGGGGCTTTGGCCTATGTAATTGCTTCAATCCCATTGTGTGGATTGAAGTGTCTCGATGATTTACGATGTGCTCCTTGTGGAGGGTTGATGGTCATGTATCCATCTCATGATGAAATTGGTACCACATGCATATTGCATATCAGGATGGTTAGAATTGCATATTTCAGATGAATTTCATGTCTGTGTTGGTGTTGCTTAATTTCATGATCGTGTTGTTGTTGTTGCCGAATTTTATAGTTGATAATGTCATGATATGTTGTACTAATTTATTTATGTTCTATATTCTTGTACGCTTATGATATATTATGAATACTCACCCTGCCTGCTTGGAAATGTTGCCTCTTTCGTGGGTAACTTGCAGATGATAAAGAATAGACTTGCAGTGCAAGATGAGTTTTTCATGAGTCTCAGAGCGTGCTTTAGTGTTCCTTAGAAGTGGTTTTGGTCTATGTGTCCTGCTCTGTGTCATGTAACACTGGGACGGGGATTATTTGTTAAACTGTTTTCCGTTATGTTATTACTCTGATAAATGTTTTCCCATTTTATGATGTTAAATTTAGGATGGAGAAAATTATGTTTATGAAGTAAAAATTATGATTTTGAAATATGAAGTTTAAATTACGCTGCGAAATGCTGTATGTTATTCTTGATGTTGATTAACCCGTGTTACGGGACAGGACACTGTTCGTTTGAATTTTGATGAAATGTGATACCCTTCTCGATGATTACTCTGATATTATTTAAATATTTTGTTTTGGGGTAGAAGGGTGTTACAGATTACACAGACACCTATAGGACCCTCCATTGAGAGACATGTGGATGTTGTAACAACCAATACTGAAAGAGAAATTG
This sequence comes from Lathyrus aphaca, assembly GCA_963966055.1. Lineage (NCBI taxonomy): Eukaryota > Viridiplantae > Streptophyta > Magnoliopsida > Fabales > Fabaceae > Lathyrus > Lathyrus aphaca. Next base: position 51,146,361 of record OZ014520.1, read on the forward strand.
AGAATTCTAAGGAAAGTGATAATGCGGTTGAGGAGAGTGACAAAGAGATTGAGAGGAGTTATGATGATAAAGGAGTAGAAATTGAGAAAAATCTGCCAACACCACCCAAAAAGGAGGTCGTCGAAGAGGTAAAGAAGAAAGCATCTAATGTTATTCCTCATTCCTATACCCCATCAATTCCTTTCCCGCATAGGTTTGTATACTCCCAATCCAAAACAAATGTGGATGTATTGGAAACTATCTGCATCAATGTACCTTTGTTTGAGATCCAACATAAAAAGAGAAAATTAGAGGACCATGAAACTAGGGACATCATTACTTTTAAGAGGGTTAGGTTAGACATTGAGATGGTGGATGAAATAACTAAGTCGAAACTTGAAAATCTAATATTTATGATAGATCCAGAACCACCACCACAAATTCAAAAGAATGAACCACCCCACAGATGGAAGAAAAGAAAAGGTGAGGGATATGTGAGATGGCTTGATAAGTGGCCATGGAAACACAAAATTATTAGTCGTCGAGCTATTGACATTAAATAAAGCCCTGCGTGGGAGGCACCCCACAAACTTTTAATTTAATGTTTTATTTTTATTTTTATTGTTTGTGTTTGCAGGAAATAAATAAATGTATGGCTTGTCTCGTCTCAGCTTCTTCTAGGTGCCCACGAACATTCTTGTGAATGTCGCTGCTGGTGGTGACACCGATGCCACACTATAGTTTTCTAACACTTTTGCAGGTACTTCCTCCGGAAATGGGCAACATTATGAGTTGTTTCAAAAGAGAGAAAATTCAACAAATGGAGGTATCTAAAAGCACCTACCGCCGAAGAAAAAGTGGACAGAGAAGACATGGACAATAAGAGAGGATCAGAGAGGATTCAACATGCAATGACATTCACACATGTTCTATAATTCCTTTTTCCACCTTTTATCAAAAAATTGAGGACAATGTTTGGTTTAAGTGTGGGGGACGAACTTTACCGCTTTCAATTTATCGCTTTTTAGTTTCAGTTTGTGTTTTTATTGAGTCATATGCGCTAATTGAGTCAAATTTTTACTTTACGTTTTCTTTGTTTGAAAATTCCCTGAAACTTGGCCCCATTTTAAAAAAAAATCGTTTGGATTCATTGGCATGACACCAAATAAGTTACTTTATTTTGCTTAGGCTATGCTAGGCTGGACTTGGGAAAGTTTTGAAAAGATCGATACCATTTTTTTACATCCTAGAGTCTCCAATTATGTGATGTTAGTTTATATAGGCATTATGCCGAGACCATGTTATAAAGTTCTATGTAGCTTCTTGATTAGTTTATCTTAGCAGTCAGCACCATCCTTAGATGCGAACTAAGTAACAAACTAATGCAAATATGTGTTGATCTCAAAGTTGTGTTTATGTATTTTCATAGAAAAATGCGAATCAAAGACCTGTTATTACGAAGTTAGGTGGTCCTCACCCGACCATTTAGCCCAAAGGAGCAGAATCTTGAAATTCGTAAGCAAAAAAAAAGGAAAAGCAAAGAGAAAAAGAAAAGACAAATTTTGTGAATAAGAGATCAAACACTAACATGTTAGATTACCATGTAAGCAAAAGGATAACGGGCTTAATGTGATTGCGCAAGAATGAAAAAAATCTAAATAGAATGGTTAATAGTAGGTCGAAGTATAATGTCATGATTCAGGTTGATGTTGCATATGAGGGGAATCTTTGTCCGCTTTAGGTGGATTTGTGTCATTACGGTATCCTTAGATTCACTATTTAGTACCTATCCACTTAACACTAGACTAGCATTCGAGTACCTTACCATTTGGTTTTGTCGTGCCTAAGAGTCGAACGATGCACTTAATTGTTTACCTAGTGGGGAGTTTTCTTGAGGACAAGCCAAAGTCTAAGTGTGGGGGAGTTTGATAACTTGAATTCCTATCGTATTTTCCGATTCATTACGCACATTTTTAGTATCATTTAATCGAGTCTTTCATGTTATTTTCTTTGATTACTTATGTTTTCCTTTGTTTTGTCTTAACAGGTACATTATCAGCAAAATAGAAGAAATGAGCGAAATCTGAGCTAAAGAGTGAAGAAAAATGAAGATTCTGCCTCCTCTAGGTGAATGGTGTTCGCCATTCCCTCAAAGGGACCAAATGGCGTTCGCCATTAGCCACAAATCCCCAGATTTTCACTAGCAGACCAATGGCGTTTGCCATTGGTATATGGCGTTCGCCATATGTCGCGGGAACAATGTTAAAAGGCAGTCTAGTAGTTTTTCTTCAGTTTGAATTCAAATTATTCGAGAACTTATTAGAGCCAATTTCTTATATAAAAAGACCCCTCTAGGGAGCAGTTAGGGGATCCGGAAACTGCACGGAAGCGTTGCCAAATCGCATTTTAGAATTAAGCATAAATTTACTGTTCAAAGCCGCAATTACTCATACTGAGGAATTGCTGCAACTTTGTATTTTCTATTCCCTTGTACTACTGTATCACTTCAAGTATCAATACAAATCTTGCTGAAATTTTAGTATTCGAGTTCAATTCTATTTACTGCATTTTACAGGTTCTTTATTTATCGTTTTATTATTATTGTTATCGTATTATATATTGTTACCGTATTCTATGTTGTTATCGTAACCTATAATTGTTCAAGCATGTTGTCCTTAATTATGTTTATCATGCTTAGTTTGTTTATGTTTAATTATATGTCCGGCTAAATTTGCATGCTCCCATAGTTTGAGGACCGTCAACTTGACGGGACTCTGTAGGATAACCGACACTACTTGTATGCTTGAAATTCTGGTTTTGTGTTCTAAGATTAATTTAGGTAGTCTTGTCGTGAGAGCGAGAGGCTGCTTACCAGCGTTTTATCACGAGAGTGAGAAATGCACTAAGACGAATCCAATAGAGCGAGAGTTTGAGGTACACATAAGATAGTAGGCACAGGACACTGGAACCTAAACACAGCGAGAGCGCTTTAGGAATTTCATTTCGATCTTATCCATCTTCAAAAAGACGTCCTTTAATTACCGAGCGAGCCAGAGAAAAATCTTGGGGTTATCGGTCGTGGCTCGGTCAATAGCACGAGAGTGTGAGATCGAACCTTTAGGTAGGTATTTTTGTCAGAACAACTTCTACTTTCATTTCAGCCCCGGATCCTATAGAGTCCCTAAGAGTTCCGGAAATCATTCTACGGTCTCGTTTCTTTTATTCGTGCAAAAACCTTTTTTGTAATTAATTTCTTTATCCATGACAATCTCTAGCCTTAGCTTTGCACCACAACAATAGATTACAATAGTTTGACATTGGTCTCTGTGGTTTGACAATCTTTTATATTACTTCGACAGATCCGTGCGCTTGTGGAGTGATCAATTGTTGAGACAAGTTTGGTTCATACCTTGTATCTTCCAAAAGGTTTTGATGATAACAAAGTATTTGAAAAATAATTAGGATTTCTAACTAGCTTGTTTCTATGTGCAGACTTCTATTTATTTGATGAACTAGTTCTGACTTAGAAAAGGCTTTGGTTTGGTTCTGATCAGTCTCTTTGGAAGTGTTTGAGCAGAGTATAGTAACTAGTACACTTCAACATCAGTTACGTGATACTGTTACTTATGATACTGAGTAGTGTCAGCTCAGTCTTGCTAACACGAGACTTGAGATTTATTGACATTATCTTCTACATGTCATGTTATACTTAAATCATTGATGAAACCTCTGGACAATGATCATGTTCACTGGACAACTCAATGACTGAATGTTCTAACACTTACTTTATTGGAAAAGAATACGTACTAGAAGATTTAGTATGATTATAGACGTTGAGAAGGATCCAACGTCTATGTTTATTCTGCTATAAAAGGAGTAAAAGATGTAAAGATTAACTCAAGAAATAACACTGTAACTATAATTGAGATATACACGCATTGAGATTAAAAGAAAAACTACTAAGAGAGTTCTTATTTCTATAGCTTAAGAATTTTTATAATAGTGTGTTGTATTGTTTTTAAAAACCTCTTATATTTATCAAGTGTTGTTGTAAATTATTCCTTCTCTAAACAATCAGTTTTGATTTAATGTCTTGGATAAGTGGTCTAAGCAAGGTGAAAGTCTTAGACACAATCTCTAAGCACACGAAGTCTCGATCAGGAGATGGTTGAGCATGGAAAGTCTTAGACATGAGCTCTAAGTAAGGGAAAATTCTTGGACAAGTGGTTTAAGCAGGAAGTCTCGATCAGGAGCTGGTTGAGAAGGGTAAAGTCTTAGACACAAGCTCTAAGCAAAGAAAAATTCTTATACAAGTGAGTATAAGCAAGTGTAATTTGGTTGATTATAGTGGAAAATCTTTTACTTGTCAAGGTGACTGGAGTACTCTTAGTTGGGAGAGGAATTAGGATAACTATTGTGTGTTCTTTGCAATTTTACTTTACTTCTGATTTTATTTTCGATGCACCTGCATATCAGATTTTGAATATTGTTTTAGAATCTGAACTCAAGTTCAAAAGTAAAATATATTTTTACAAACACAATTCAACCCCCCTTCTTGTGTGTTTTTCTCACCTTCAAATTGAACATTGAAGTCTCTTATAAGTGTGCTTGAGAAATTGTAATCTATTTACTTATAGTGAAAAGCTCTTGTTGAGGAAAATGGATTGGAATGCTCTCAGTTGAGGGGAGGAACCGTTATATTATTTGTGTGTTACTCGCATTTACTTCTAATCATTTCATTTCCGCAACTATAACTTACTATAATATCAGGCTTTGAATATGGTTCAGATTTTGACATACACAATTCAACCCCCATCCCTTTTCGTGCATTTTTTCTGACCTCCAAGTGTGGAAAGTGGGGGTATATATATAAGCTTTTGGAAGACTAATAGTGTTCGAATCACCATTAAGGCAAATTGTGTTAGTGGGATGCGTGTCTTCTTGAGGTGTGTCTCTGGGCGGTGGCAGTTATGATGTGACTGTATAGGTATGGTTTCAAGAGAAAATGACAATGATGTGACGTCATGAGCGTTTTATAAAAACCATTATTATGTGACGTCATGAGCGTGATTGGTAGAAACTGAATAGTTTCTTGATCGTGGGTTGGTCAGTTATGACCATAATTTTGGGTCGTCGAAAGATGGGTGTCGAAAGCTATGATAAAAAAATGACCTTTCTGTCAGCTAGGTCGAAAGGACATTTTTCGGGGGAAATTTGTTAGCTCCTGATTTCAACACCTAGTTGACTTTAGAAAACATTGGCTTTAGCATCAGTTTTGGTAGAAAGGAAAAGGCTTCGACTAAAGTAAAGCTCGGAAGGCCTGAGTCGAAGACGCAAGGAAGTATAAGGACGTGAACTTAGAATATTTTCTAAGTATATAAAAGAATCACCTTCGACCGTGTATCGTTGGGATGGCAAGCGTGCAACAGTTATATCTACATTGGACGAAAAGTTATGTTTCTTTCAAATTTGAATAAAGACAAATGGCGCTCAATGGAAGTTGAAGAACATGCAAAGTGCCAAGTGGCATGTTTTTAGGAGTCAACTGCCAATAGCGGTTACTTTTGACTAGTATAAATAAAGTAGTTCCAGTGTTAGAATTGAATGTGAATCATATTGTACAAGTTACTCCATAAATACTCAAAGTATCTGTGTGTAAAGAAACAAGTGAAGGCGAGAATGTACATGATGAGATCACCACCTTATTTTTGATATCAATGCAATTTATATTCAAGTTTTTACTTTGAAGTATTTTTATCTTGCATTTTCGTTACTTTCAAGCAAGTTTATTATTCAGTCTTTTATTTTCTTTTTTACTTGCCTTGTTTTACATTTCCTTGCCATTTACACTTTATTGCACTTTACTTTCGACTTCAATTGTTTTTGAGTCTTGTTTGTTTTATTTTCTCTTTTTACCAAAATACTTCATAAAGTCTGTTGAAGAGTTTATGACAATATTCCTGAAAAACCAATTAAAACATATTGATAGCACATGCCCTAGGATCAATCTGGATGATCCTGTGAGTGATTCAGAATATTATGTTGTTTTTAGAGGACCAACAGTTGTTTACAATTTTCAGGGTAAACAACTGGCTCACAAAAAGATAGCAACATTATGTTTTTGGCATGGATGAAAGCCAATATAAAATATATGGTAGGTCGTACACTAACTTATGTACAATTTTCAAGTATGTTCACATATGACTCAGATGGTCGATTTTGGAAATCGCGCAAAAGAGGTTTATCAGTAGGAAGACTTACATTTGTACCCCAAAGTACTCAAGAACTATATTACATGAGGCTATTATTAAATGTTCAAGTTGGATGTACTTGCTTTGAAGATATAAGAACGGTTTATGGTTGTGTGTATAATTTTTTTCGAGAAGCGTGTAGTGCATTAGGTTTACTGGCCAATGATCGTGAATTTATTGATGCTATCAACAAAGTTTTTCTCCTCAGTTCAGGGCATTATATTCTGAATATATACGTTGTTGTCTTCCTCAATGGGTGACCTACTAAATGTTTGGGAACAAACATGGGAAACTCTATCAGATGGAATTTTATATGATAAACGTCGATTGTTAAATTCATCGGGTTAGTATGATTACATTTTTTATGCATTGTAAATTTTTTATTTAAAAATAATATTTATTCTCCAAAATATCATATTTTATTGTTTGTATCTCCAAAATTATGCAGATTTGGTTATCTTACCTGATGATTTAAAACAACTTTGTTTGATAGAAATTGATAAACTTCTTCATCCGAATGGGAAGACATTAGAGGATTATGAGTGTATGCCAAAGATAAACTTACCAATTGTTGAAACCTTTAATAACATATTGTCATTTTTTTATAATATTTTTATTGAACAACACATACAACTATAGAGGACAACATAATTATGTTTAATCATTCATATATTACCATAAAATAAATTTATAATTTGTCAAAATAATTTCTTTTATAAGTAAGATATATTTATAAAGAGAACTAAGGGTTCTCAAACTTGCTTACAAAAGGAGGGAGACAAAGCTTGGCAAAGAACATTACAATCCAATTAAACCTTAAGATAAATAAAACAAAGAGGATTTGCTAAACTCATAAAAGTTATAATTGGAATGTGTAATATTCCCGATGAATGACCATCTCCAAACCAAAACTTTAATGCTTCAAACCACGTCAAAAACATTCCAAGAGACGTTCCTAAAAATAATGTCTTTCCTTAACATCCACAATTGCCAATAAAAAGCTAACCGAATGCACCATTCCTTCCCTTTCTTCAAACTCTTTCGGATGCCAAAATTACTCCATGTGGAATATTGGAACAAACCCTAAAACGAATAGCATGCCGTCGTAGTCCATTCACATGATGTTGTTTAATAGGGCCTTGTGTTATGAATTCAATTGTTTAAGTTAGCTTGTATCCTAAGTTAGCTTGTAAGGGTAATTGTTAAAAAGTCCATTAGGTTAGTATGTTAGTTTTCTTATAAATAGCATACTAGTCTCTCATATTTTGTATAAAGGAAAATAGAAAGATAAAACCCTAATTAAAAAATGAGAGACTTTATTTGTTATTCTTGTATACTTGTAATCTTGTTTAAAGAGAAAGGAAAGAATAATAGTTTATAACCAATCCTTGTTGTTATGTTTGGTTACTCTAAACTCTAAACCTTGTGGGTTTCTTGACTGATCAATGAACCAATTATAATTTGTTTCTAAGGTATCTGATTCATAACACTCCAAATCAAAAAACTCTCTTTCAGGTTGTTAGAGTCATAATTCGTCAAACAAATTCACTCGACAATCTCCTTCCAAACCAACTTAAAGACACAACAATTAAAAAAAATATGGTCAACTGTTTCCAAAGACTCGCGGCAACAAACACAATTTAAATTATCGTTGGAGAAGGAACAACCTCTTAAGGTAAAGAAACCTTAGAAGGAAGTCTATTGATAAAGCATCTCCAACCAAAAGCTTTGAATTTGGGAGGAACTTCCATTTTTTAAACTAAAATCAAAGCTAAATCAAATTTATTACTCTGACCAAATGGAATATGGAACTTACTAGACATTTCTTGAAAGCTACCAACCGAGAAAGAAACTCCCGAATCGAACCTCCACACAATGTTGTCCGCTGCAGCAGGCATCGGCCGGATCGACCCCAAACTCGTAGACAACGCTTGTTACTGCTCGAGGACATCAACGACTGTTTTGCCACTACCAATGCAAAGGCTGCCCCATTTCCAATTTTCATTAGTCCAACCCCCCATACACGTAAAGGATACATCCTTAAGACCGAAAGAAGAAAAACAAAAGGAAATTTATCTTTAAGGCGTTAATCTCCCAACCAACAAGAATGTCAAAAAGATGAAAAATATCCGTTGCAAATATGAAACCTGCAATTAGACACAAATAAATCTTCCTTATAACAATTGCCTAAATTAATAATGTCCCTCCACCACGAGGAAATATGACTACCCTTCGGTATTGCACTTAACAATCCTCAAATTAATATCACCATATCTAGTCTTCAACACCCCAATCCAAAGAGAATCATTTTCCGACAAAATTCTCCATTTCCATTTGTGAAGAAGTGCAACATTAAAGTCATCGATCCTACGTAACCCAAGACCTCCTTTATGAATCGGAAGACACAAGTCGTTCCAACTCACCCAATGAAAATTGCTTTGGATTGAAGTAATTTCTTTGACAACCTTAATCACATTTTTATAGAAAGAAAACATAAAAATAGAGATATTAGATAAAACCGATTTCAAAAGCGTCAATCAACCTTTGAAACTAAGCAAACGTTTCTTCCAACACAAAACCTCCTTTTCAACTTCGAAATCAAAACCATCCACAAGGAAATTTTGCTAGTGTAGTTTCCCACCGGTATACTACGAAAAATGAACTTCTTATCTTCCTTCCTACAAGAATTGCGAAATTATAAGAGGTAATTCTTATCTTCCTTCTTATAATTTGATGCATATAAATATGAATTGCATCTTACAATTTTATTTTATGTCTAAATGACGATATACATGAACTTAATTTTTAATAAATTTAAAATATTTTATTGTGTAATTATAAATAAATACACGCATGAGACTATGCTAGCACGATAACACTATAATTTATTTTTTATTATTAACATTTTAAATATAATGAAAGACAAAAATAATGTAGATTAATTTTTTTTTAATCTTATCCTTATCAATTTTAAAAGATTAAAAATGAAAACAAAAATAAATATATAACAACTTCATTTATTTTTGTTTATAAATGAGATATATTTATTATTAGGGATAAAGTATGTTGATTTAAAATGAAGTTGTTATATATTTATTTTAAATATTTTAAATAAGATGAAGTATGACAATAATATGAGAGATACTTTATCCCTATAAATCAGCATACTTTAAAAATAGAAAGAAAGTACGACAATAATAAGATGAAGTATGACAATAATAAGATGAAATAAACATACTTTATCCCTAAAGTATGTTGATTTAAATAAAAATAAAAATATTTATATAACAACTTCATCTTATAACTTGATTTATAGTCTCTCCTATTTTGTAATATCATTAGGGATAAAGTATGTTGATTTATAGGCATAAAAATCTCACTGAGCTTTTTTATTTAACTATATAAATAGGAAACTGTCATTAATATTATTTAGAGTGTAACTGCTAATACAAATAATACCAAATATCAAAGCTTATACTTGGCGGAGATGAAGGCACCACCTGATTTCAACTTTAACAAAGAGGTTTGTTTTTCATGATTTAGGCTAAATGCAGGTTGAGTCTTTGTTTAATTATCTCAAGGGTTTTTGGTTTAGGGTTTTCCTTCCTATTCTTGCTTGGCTATATGCAGGATCAGGCTTTGCATAATTATCTCAATAGTGTTCCTCCTTTAGAGACCAACAAGTATATTGGAGCTTCTTTCAATTCACTTGCCATGGATTCCTCTCTTCCTGATGATGTCTTTTCATCCTATCTCCCCTTATATCATGAATCTTTAGTCCCCATGAGGTACTTTTAATGAGTATAAGTTACGATGATATTCGATATTTCTGTTTATTTGACACCTCTCTCTTATTCTTTGCTAGAAATAACCCCTTGGACACATCAATGCCCGAACTTTTTTCTGAGGATGCAAATAAAATACATCCAAATCAAGAACCTGATAAAGTTATTCCTACAGAAGATTACTCACATGACTTATTTGGCATCCCCATCCCCAAGAATCATCCTTTATTCTCAAGTGATGCCCTTTACTATCGTCATGACTTTTTTGGCATGCCAATACCAAATGGTACCAATGTAGGTCAGATTGAGGGTGGAAATTATATTCAACAAGTAGGTCAGATTGAGGCAAACATCCAAGTTCCAGGTTGTGATGGCAAAAACATTACTAGTAAAATGCAATCTTTAACTTTAATGGATAGAAGTCAAATTGAGAGATGGAATGATGAGGTGAGAAAATCATATCTATTTGCATTACAATGACTTTTGTTTTGTGTTTATGCGTTTAACAAATCAATCATTGTAATAAATACTTCTGTTTTTGTATATAGACTGTTTGTATCGGACGCCATTTACAAGGGCTCGCTCTAGATAGGCAGTGTTTAGAGAATAATATGACCATTAAGGCTTCAAGCATTGGTTCCTATACAGCAAAATTTGATGAGTGGAATGCTAGTAATAATATCTGTGGGAGTACTTGGATAATGCCATTTCAGGATCTAACGAATAAACAGTTGAATCCTCCAAACTTGAAAAGGAAGAGGAATGATCAGATTGATCTGGGTGATTCTTGCTTAACACATGAAAATCATGAGGAAAGTGCAAGTTTCTGTCAGAGTATCCCCAAAAAGAAGATGAAAATGTAGTTGTTGATTATCTTTATTCCTTTACTATTATGCTAGTTTTTATCTTTCTTCATTAGTCTAACATAAAAGTTCGATTTTGCAGCCACAACTCAAATCCAACATGGGAAGTAGGGGCATGCAATAAGTGTAATTGTAAAAAATCACAGTGCTTGAAACTGTAAGTTATAGAAACTGCTCCTTTTTTTTTGGTGATGTGATAGCACAAAGATTGAGAAACTAATATAAGTTGTGAATTTTTCAGTTATTGTGAGTGCTTTGCTGCTGGAGTTTACTGCACAGGACCTTGCTCATGTCAAAACTGTTTGAATAAAGCAATTAATGAAGATAAAGTCATGGAAGCTCGCAAGAAGATTGTGCCTAAAGTTGTAAGAATTCAGTTCTGATTCTTCACCTTAAGTTTTGGTTAGACATAATTTGATATTAATGAGATTTTTCTTGTAGGAGGACCCCAACAAAGGAGGATGCAACTGCAATAAATCAAACTGCATGAAGAAATACTGTGAATGTTTTAAGGTAATTTTTTCCATTGCTAAATATATATAATATGGTGTGGTAAACTTTTATTTTGATTTATAATATAATGAATTACAATTGGTGGTTTTGTTTTTGAAGGCTGGTGTTGGTTGCTCCCCAAGTTGTAACTGTCGAGGATGTGAGAATATACATGGTAGAAAGGATAGACTAGACAGTGAGGCTGAAACAAAATCTTACCACGAAGAAACAGAAGCATTTTTTAGAAACAGAAGCATTTTCTGAATTTTGTTGCAGTTGTAGTGTTAATTCCAAAATGTACAAGTTCAATTATAACTATATTTTTTAGATACAAACTTATATTACTCACGTAGGGTTGTTTATGACCTGCATGAGATTAGGGAAAGAAACAATAATTGATCACGTCGTCATTTTGATATGTCATTGTAATTTTATTTTGGTGCTTTCACAATTTATATTGGGGATATTTTAAATTTGTCAAGATTGACAGTAGTCTTGAAGTCGCAATTTATAAACGGTAAAACAGATATATTCGACTGAGCAAATGTTTTACCACCCCTAATCATATCACATGATAGATTTGTTTAGGTAGAAAGCAATATGAATAATTTTATTGATGAAAAATTAAGTATTATATTTCTCTTAGTTACTCCTCAAAAACATTCAATTGCGAGCAAATGTAATTCAAATTTTATAATAATATTGAAATTATCCTGTTGATATAAATTGCGAAATATCTCCGCCTCATCTCTTTAACAAGGCCTTCATAAATATAAATATGTGATTAAATTCAATGACAAAATAAAGATTTTTATTAATAAGTAAAAGAATAATATATATTGAGAATACAAAAGGGTATTTAACCCGTATACAATCAAAAGAAATTAATCCTCAATTTTCTGGAAACTATAACAAAAATTTTATAGGATGTGTAAACCAATCATAATAATTACAACTAAACTTCTTTCTAAGTTTCTTTCCAATTCACCACTAAGAAGACAAAATATTGTTTTGTATAACTTGTTCTTCTTCCCAAAATCCATCCTTGAATAAAATTGAATTCCTACAAAGCCAAATATTCCAACCAATAACCAACCAAAGAGCCACACTTGGATGCTATTTTCTTCAACCTCAGAACATTTACCCAATTGAGAAAGTGATCATAAATATGAGTGCAAATATCCACCTCAACGCACAACCAAGAATACATAAATTTTCAAACTTTATGACTTTTGCAACACCGAAATAAAGTATGAAAAATAAATTCTTCCTCCATGAAACATAAAGGATAAACTAAATCATGAGAAATGGAGATGATACCACACACCTTTAAATTTATCCATCGTCGGAAGTCTATTATGAAAAATCCTCCACCCAAAAATTATTGTTTTTAGAGGCGACAAAGTTCCCATAAAAGCTTAAAAGCATCTGTGAATAGGCCATGGGATTGTTCCGAATTATCTAGAGACATCAACTAACCATATCCAGACTTCATCGAATATTCCCGGAAAGAATCATAAGATCAATGGTATTCATCAATACCATTCGGTTTAATCTCAACCGAATTAAGTAAAAGTCGAAGCTCCTCACACTCTAACTTTAAGTTATCATCTTCGCTCTAAGAGCAAAATTTGGCACAAATGAATCAACATGCCATATCCAAATGTTATCATACCAACCCCCGAATTCCGCAATGCAACCTTGTTTCATAGATGATGCCTCCCAAAGAGACGGAAATAAAGAAGAAAAAGTCTCATTTCCAATCCATCTAGATTCCCAAAAATACAACTTTTTGCCATTATTCGATTTACCACGTAAAAGGCCACTGAAGTGTTTGTCACCAATCTTAGAGATTATCTTAAAAAGATCTCTCCACCAAAGTGATGACACCAAATTATATTTTGGTATTTCTCCTACTATCAAAGGGAAAACATAATCATTATATCGATATCTCAAAATATTCCGCCATAAAAAATCTTTGGAACCAACTATTTTCCACACCCATTTCGCCATTAGAGCCACATTAAAATTCCAAATGTCTTTAATGCCAAGACCAGCTCAATTTTACTCTTGCAAATCAACTTCCAACTAACCCACAAAATTCCTCTTTTACAAAATGAACCATTCCAAAAAAAAAAACTTCTTTGAATTGTGGTAATGATCTTTATGACTTTGGAAGGCATAATGAAGAAAGACATGTAATGAATATGCAAATTAGATAAAACCGATTTAATAAGAGTAAATCTACCTTCCATTGACATAAATCGACCCTTCCAAGAAGCCAATCTAATCTTAATCTTATCAATTACCGGCTTCCAAAAACTAATTTATCTATGATTACCTCCAACCATGATTCCAAGGAACTTGAAAGGACATCAACTAATCTTGCACGAAAGAAACTTTTCCGCCGCTACCATGAAGACTTCATCCAACCCAAAACCAATAATGAAACTTTATCCAAAATTGATGTCTAAGCCCGAAAAAAGTTGGAAACCTTTCAAAATAATCTTTAAAGACCAAATATTATTCCAAGAGTCTTCTCATAGAATCACCGTATCATCTGCATATTGCAATAAATTGAAAGAAATATCTTGATTATGAATAATGCCTTTAAAAGCCTCTTTAGACACCGCCCTTTTCAAAAGAACTGCTAGAACTTCAACCGCAATAGCAAAGAGAAACAGAGAAAGGGGATCTCCTTGTCAAAGACCCCTCGAAACAATAAAATCATTAGTAGGACTTCCATTAACAAGAATGGACATAAAGCTCTGCATAACACCACCTTTAATCCAAGAGAACCAGTTATCACTAAAACACATATAAAACCATTACCTTACAAAGATAAGACCAATCTACACAATCGTATGCTTTTGCGAAATCTACCTTCATCAACAAGGATTTCCTCTTATTTCTCTTAGTGAAGTTCACTGTTTCATTTAAAGCGAGAACTCCATCTAATAAGCTTTCCCCTTCAATGAATGTGGATTGAGAGATGGAAATAATATTACCCATAACCTTTTTGATCCTATCTACAAGAATTTTGGAAACCACCTTGTACACATACCCAATCAAACAAATGTGTTTATAATCATCAAGGGATTTAGGATTGTCATTCTTGGGAATAAGAGCAAGGAAAGAAGAATTTAGTACCTTAGGAAGACAACCAATATCGAAGAACTCCAAAACACATTTAGTAAAGTCTCTACCAACTATCTCCCAACATTGTTTGAAGAAGTCAAAATTAAATTCGTTAGGACCTGGACTCTTACCACCACTAAAATTGAAAACTACTTGCCTAATCTCCTTAGGATTGACTTGCTGCTTGAACAACTTATTATCTTCAATAGAAGTTTTTTAAAACCTTCATGCCCAAGCATCATTGTAGGCCTATCCGCTTTCTGAAAGCATTTATGAAAATGATCGAAAACAACTTATTTGATACCTGCCACGTCTTCCACTATCTGATCATCCATATTGATTGATGAAATAGAATCAGTAATGAATATTTTTTAATAGTTGCATGGAAAAAATTTGTGTTATAATCCCCTTCTTTAATCCATTTAAGACGAGCTTTTTGATGTAAAAGACTCTCCTTAATTCTTAATTGACTCCACAAGTCATCCATAGCCTTACTTCTAACCGAAAGGTCTTCCTCATCCACCTTACCATTTTGCTGATCAATCAAGTCTTCGATGTTGTTGATAACTTGGACATTTTCAATAATATTAGTATCAATCCAACCAAAGACTTTTCTGTTCCACCATTTTAAATTTGCTCGCAACAATTGAAGTTTCTTTGAAAATACAAAAGATGCATTCCCATGGTATTTTGAAGCCTCCCTAGATTCTTTCACAAGCTTCATAAAATTCGGGTGGTCAAACCAACAATTCAAAAATCAGAATGATTTCGGCCCCCAATTAACATTTCTAGCAGATATCCAAACATGGTATTACTTATGTAAGCCCATCAACATGGTAAATAAAACAATTATTCACAAACATATCAACACAACTCTAAACATGTCAGAGTTAGTCAATTTTAACTCTCACAACTCATAAAGTCTTACTCTACAAATTTTCAACAACTTAAAATTAATTATTTTAGCTGGCGGCCTTACTCAAGTGATAATATAACTCAAAACAACTATAAAGAGTCAAATACTTTCATTCACTTTAACTCTAAAGCTCGTCAACTTTAACTCTAAACAAATAAAAAATAACTCAAAGTAACTCTAAAACACCATGAACATAACTTTGGCAACTCTATAACAACTCTAATAACTCTAATATAACAAATATGACTCTTAAACTTATCCAAAAAGAAATGAAAGGTCACCAAGCTCAAATATTTCTCAAAACTCGACGAACTGGACAGCGAACTCGAACACGCCAACCCGCCGCCCGCCGACCACCTAACCTGTCACCCAACTGTCGTTCATTTGTCGTCTAACCGTCACCCAACAGTCAGATTCCAATTTTTCAAGTTTTCTGATTATTTTATATTTTTCGGGGAAAATTCCATTTGGGATTTTTCGTAGTTTTTTAGTTATCACTCAAAAACCAACAAACATAGATCAAACCACACATAAGTCATATACCATTATCAAATTATTAAGGAATTTGCCCCCAAAGAGCACAACCACATATTATTACACAACAAGGCAAAGGGCACCAAAATAAATAGTTATTCTTAATTCACTTCATACAAGTATTAATGAACAATGCGGAAGGGTTTAAGGCACATGTTTTGCCTACAAACACACAACCAACAATCACAGATATAAAAATTGAGGAGAACAAGATAGAAGGAGGATTCGTCACTATTCGACTGCCTGAACACCCACATGTAAAAAGTCCCCTACCTCAAAAGTTATATATCGTTGAACTTTCTTTCCCTTGGGATCTACTATTCTCCTTTCCTATGATTGATTAGCTCTCTGTCTCTTTCTACCTCTTTTCTCTTTTTCCCAAGATTTACACGCACTATAAAAACTTTCCCACAACAACTTATCTATTTATATTAACCTAATATCACATTACTCTCTCACCCCTCAAGTCTCCTCACACCCTCGTCTTAATATTTTTCTATTATTCAATTAAATAGATAATACTCTAAAGTAATTATTTCATTTTAATTCAAATAATCCTCTAATTCTCACATAAATCAAATAAACGACATTTATCATTTAAATAAATAAAATAATATAATATAAATTTAATTAAAAATAAATAATATAAATTTGGGTGTTACGTATAACCTCAAAGAAATTCAGAAGGGTTGGCGAGCTTTTATATAGGGTGAAACTGATGAGAGCAAGAAGGCACACATTGTTAAATGGGACCAATTAGAGAATGATTCTGCTGACATACTGGTCAAAGTTCAGGAGGATTGGAAATAGGAGAAAGATAGATTTGTGGAATGATTATTGGGTTCAGGAGGACATTAATGGGTTCAGGAAGACATTAAACTTGGTCAATGGAAAAACTATGGTAATGGCAGTGATCAAGTGGAAAGCATTAAGGACTTGGTGAATGTGAGAGGTGAGTGGAACTTGAACCTCACCAACAACAATTTCCCTCACCACATTAGTGAGAACATAGCAGCCTTCAACCCTCCCAATGAAGTTCTCGGTGAGGATATCTGTAATAGCAAAGGTTCAAGTTAATAATGTTTTTCCATTGCTACTTCTTATAATGATATCTGAGATGCCAGCAATTATTATATGTCATACCGTTGGAATTTTATCTAGAAATTCAAAGTTCCTGGGAGGATTTGTGCGTTCATGTTGCTTATTAATATGGAATGCAAGTGAAAATTCAACACATTTACCGAGAAGTCAACATGTGTGTTGATTCTTTGGCTAATTTGAGCATAAATCATAGTTTGGGCAAAGTGTTAAACAGGTTTTATTTAACAAATTTCTAAATTAGTTAGATCTAACTCTATAGGGGATTTTATCCCCCGTGTTGTTCGTGTTTACTTCTTCTCTGTCAGGATTTTAAGCCCTCCCTTATATACAAAAAATATTATAAATCACAAAAAATATTTGTTTAATATTTCTGAAATGTTTTTAATAGTAAATGTGTAGTTAACTTAAGATCAAAATTTATAAAGCAAAAAGCATGAGGAAAATTGATAGTTATTTTAGAGATCACACTATAAAATATAGTTTTTTTTTTCTATAGATGAGTTTACATTATACTAGTTCATATTGGAGTAAGTCTTAATAGTCAATCAATATTAATTTAATATATTTTTATATCTTGATCATGATATATATATATATATATATATATATATATATATATATATATATATATATATATATATATATATATATATATATATATATATATATATATATTAGGCATTATAATTATTATGTTATATGTATATGACATAATAAAGACCTTAGAATAATTAGTCTATTAATGACCTATTATGTGTGACTTAATTGTGAGACCTCAATAAACATAGGGATGTTGTTCTTAAAGTATTTGTAGTCAAGCTTTACTGTCAAATAGGAAAATAGTAATACATAGAGATTATTATGTGAGTAGACTGTTGAATGTATCCCACAAGCCATGGATACAAGATATCAAGTCTTCACGTAGGTATAAATATTATGAGTAATATTTATACTGGATTGACCCACTATGAGAATACTACATAATTTGTTATGTAAGTGTCATAAGTTAGTCTCATAGTGATAATGGTGTATGTCACCCTATTCACTGGTATTTTTGGCGAACAATCTCTGGTTAACCAAATCTCTCAGAAAATGGTGACTAACAGGACCGACCAAACAAGTCCTAGGACTTCGCGTGCTAAGAATCAAATGAAAGATAATCCAAACGTGGTATTTATATATTTCTGTCGAAGTGTTCTAGAATAACCTAATTGTTAATATCTATATTAAAGTTGAAGTTGTTTTTATATTTGAAGTTTGCCATGAAGATAAAGAATTACTTAAATATAAACTGACTGAAATATAAAATTGCTAGAACGTGAATGAAAAGTAAATGACAAACGAAGAATAAAGATTTAAAGAAGAAACTTAAAGCTTTTATAACTTGAAATAAAATTGGTGTTAATACGTACATTTCCAAAATAATCTCTCTTTTCTCTTTACACACGAGTACTTGAGTGGATTTACAGGAATTTGTACAATCTATTTCACACACTCTTCAAAAAGCAAAACTATCCTATTTATATACAAATATCATAACCGTCGAACAACAGTCGAATCCTAAATGAATGTCAATTGGCATTATGCATGCTAATGTCTTCTAAAAACCTTCCACGTCTCCCTTTACCAACAAAACAATTATTGGTACAGAAAACTGCTCTTCGACAGATGAAACGAGGTGTCTCTTCATGACATCAAATTGATTTCCAATTCAAATCCAAACATCCTTCTATCAGACTCTCCTTCGTCGAAACTCTTCATTGTCGAAATAACAACAAAACTTTATCTGTAGTGATGTGAAGAACTTCCAACCAGCAATCCAGCACCTCTTTCGACAAACCACTTTCGACTTATCAAACAAATCATCACAAACCTTCCCGAGATTCTGGACATATTTGGAAGAAAGAGTGATCAAATTCGTCAAAAGATCTTTATAGAAGCTATTAAAACTTTTATGGACCAAACTCATGTTGTCGAAAATCCTATGCATACACACCCTTCGACCTGAAACCACTATGGACCTTATATGTGGAGTAAAGTACTTTATTGTCAATCAAACGTTGTCAGTAACAGAACGACCATAAAGATGGTTTATGGCTACTTTACAAATCATGTTGAAGGACATGAGTGACCTAGATGAGATTTTCCTCTCATACATATACATGAGAAATATTTGTGGACCCTTTGATAGAATATGACTGTAAAATGCATGGTCATGCTCAAATAAGTCAAAATGAGATATTAGACTTATTTGTTGTTATCAAGTATACTCAGGGATCAAGGAAAAAATATTGAACTATACAAGGGTGACACTTTTTATGCCTTGTGTTCAATATATATAAGGGTAAAAGGGTAATTGTACACATGATCATTATCACATAAAGGTTATGTTAGATCACACGACATTCTCGTCATTTGGGTAACAATGATGTGTTGTTAGATATCGCTCACTGTTTATAATATTAAATAGGTAATTTAATATTATTGTCAACGTTACGAGAACCTATAGGGTCACACGTATAGAGTACTGATAGTGAAATGAACGATTAAATTAAATAAGATTTAATTTAATTATGTGTTTATAGTATTTAAATTGTTTAATACATTAGTACATATATAATTTATTTGATTAAATTTGATTTAATTAAATAAATAAGAATTAGCAGTTGATTAAATTAAATATGATTTAATTTTATTAATATTTATTTAATTAAAAGTTTTAATTAAATACAAATAATATTTATTTAATTAAAATATATAGTTTAATCAAAGATTGGGTTTATTTTGAAAAAGCTCAAAATAAGAGCATTAGGGTTTAATAGCTCTCTATAAATAAAGGAATTATTTCTCTTGTCAATCCTAATTGTCAATTTTCTTAGGACAAGAGACGGCTAGCACCACGTTCCAATTTGTGCTCGTGTGGACTTCGTAGAGACAATGATATTTTTCACGTTCTTGATCAAAGTTAAAAAGCAAGCTTCAAGAGGTAATTCAGAATTCTTATTTTAGAATGATTTGTGATTAATAGTTTAATCAAGATCCGTTCATCAAGATTGTTCCACTAAGAGGTTAAAATTTTGAAAACCCCCTTTAAATCTCAACATTGGTATCCGAGTATGGTTCTGATTAAATTGTTAATTCGAATATGATTTCGGTACAATAATAATTATACGTTGATATAATTATAATATGATTTTGAATAATTATTCAATAGTGTTTGATATGATAATATTTATGATAATTTATCCATGACGACATTTTACGAGTCCAAGAGACGCATGCCATGATTTATTCTTATTCATATTAAAATTACTACCTCTGGAATTTTCACAAGCATGATGTTTCGGCAAATAAAGGTTAGAGTTTGTTTGCTTTATACATTAATAATAATAATAATAATAATAATAATAATAATAATAAAAGGATTTATTTTTATCATTAATTAATAATAAAATAATAATTTTTTTATTATTTAAAATTAAATATTGGTATCTTGTATTTGTATAATTTGGATGTTTGTTGTTGACTATGCTTTAGAATCCGACATTTGTATGGTGAAGCAACGATACTTCGATCATCCACAATTTATACAAATATAATTGATAAATATATATGTGATATAAATATTTCTAATGTGAAGTTGGTGTATTTGATACACTATTTTGTTTTGTTCATTAGTTAGTGTAATGATTGTTATACATTTGAAAGATCAATGTGCATTTTGCTTCGAAATTCGACATTTGTATGGTGAAGCAATGACATTTTGATCTGCCATATTGAATAGTCGATCATTACGTTTTGATGGTATGAACGCTTTTGTATTAGGGTTTGTGACGGCACAAGAGTTGTGTCTTTTGGATTCACAAAAAAACGGAAAATGTTGATGCGTCAATATTTAGAAATTGATAATCTATTATTATTTATTATTTTATTATTTATTATTAAATGAATTGGTATACGGTTATGATCTTAGATTTTGACGTTTGTTTATATAGCTTGCGTCGTAGTTTATTGTAATTAAATACGACCTACGTGTCATGCCATTTGATTATTTATTGTATTTATTTAAATATTATAATTGTTCGAATTCAAAAGTTGAAGAGAAGACAATGCCAAATGATGACGCCGGTGAAGAGGCTTGAGAAGCTTGCCCGTGGGTCAAAGAATTGTAATAAAATAGTTTGTTTAATTCTTGCATTTTAGGTGGTCATAATCATAGTACTAACTTTTATTTTATGTATGTGATGCGTGAAATGTATGTGTATATGCGTGTGTATAAGATACACAATCATATGAGTGTATGAGATACACAAACCAGTGAGATCAAATTTAATTAAAATCTCTTCAATTAAATATTAAGTTAATTGTTTTTCAAAATTTAGCACTCATCAAGATTAGTATCGAATAATGTTGGTTTCACATAACGCGAGGTGCATGTTTTATATTAGTAAGGTGTAATGGGATAAATGTAATATCCAACTTCTAAATTTTTGGGTTTGACTAAACTAAACTAATTATAATAGGATTATATATGTTTAGAAGGAAGAGTTGAGAACAATAAATAAGATGGATTATAATAAGGAGTTATTCACTCAACTGATAAATTTTGAGAATTGTATTAGATACAATTGAAAATGGTTTCTACCTAAATAACAGAGTTTTGTGTAATCTTCCTATGTTGACTTAAAACAAAGTGAAATATGAATCTCAACCAGCTAATAAATCTTCCAACGGGATTCTCCGAATCAAATGTTGAGGTTCATTTGGTTTGAGTAAAAATAGTGGGAGCATTTTAATAAAAGTTCTTATTAAAATGATTTTGATATAATAATTTTATACGTTTTGTATTTAGAATTTCTTTTGCATTTTATTTTATATTTTACTGTGAAATGTCCTTATGAAAGACGTAAGGATCATAAAGGAGTTTCTGAGTTGGTACATAAATTGAGAATTATTCTCAAGCACGAGAAAATTGTATGTTCTCAAGCAACCAATTCCTAACAACTGAATATAATTAGATTCAAAGAATGATACTTATGAGAAGGATCAAGTCGAATATCTAAATACAACATATCTCATAGTTGTAGTCATCACGGAGAATGATATGATAATTAACCTCGATAATTTTCTTTTAAATAAGAAATACACGATGTGAGAAATGTAAAACTTATAAAGATCTTTTCTATACAAGTTAGCAATTCAAATGGATCTAAAATAGTTTTGAGATTTAAAATTTGAATTTTCTTATAGACCAAATAGTTGGTCACAAGTTCTATTTGAGATTATCTCATATAGGTATATTAGATTCATTATGAATGAATTTTTACTATATCTACCTCATTTTGTTGAAAGGAAAAGAAAGTAGTTTGTGATGCTAAATAGATGTATTATAAAAGAATGAGGTTCATTTTACATTCCTTTGAAATGGGCAGGCAAACACGGTTCTAAAGGAAGACAATGATTTCATGTGTTGAAAAAGGAAAATTGTTGATGGTTATCAAAAGAGTCAAAGTAGAAGAAAAAAGTAAGACTTTTTCTTCATACGATTTGTTATAGAAAATCAAATTATATACTTCTACATCTTGAGTATCTCACATTTTTATGAATGTGTTGAGTCTTTTAAGAAGTAGGACATTGATTATAGTTTGAGTCAGCTTATAGCTAGAATGGAACAATGTGTTTTATTGACTATAAGAGCTTATGATTCGACTTAAATTTGAGTGTGGAATAAAACCAAATAATTGTTATTAAGTTTCATTTAGTAATAAACACTAATTCTAAGTCTTGTATTGAGAAGATGAGGAATGCATGTTTTGATAATGGACAAATGTTGTTATGATTATCTAAAATAGTGGTTTCAATACTAAATCAAGTAGTGTATTTGAGTTATACGATCTTGATAAGCTCATATATAACAAATGTTTGATGGATCAAATAATATTTGAACCTTATGTATATCAATAGTATTAATATTTAGTCCAATAAGTGAGAGATGCATTTTCTAAGTCTATGAGAATAGATTGTTGGATTCATTTGGTTTTATATCATTTAATAGACGCAAGTCTTAATTTTGGAAGATATATCTAATGTCTCAAATCATCGACTAAAGTGAAACAACATATGATATATCTTAATTATATTCATGTGTGATGTATATGAACCTGTAAACATATTTGCTAGATGAGTTTTGTTTCTCTTACTTCATTTATATTATGGATTTGTGTATGTGACACGAGTTAGAATTCTTTTGATAAGAGTTCAAGAATGAAGTAGAATGAAACAACTCAAAAAGGTATTAAGACCATACAAATTGTTTGTTGTGGTAAATATGTATATAAAGAATATAATGACCATTTAAATCGTATCATATTTGATGTTGAACGATTTAAGATATTTCAATTTTATCTTTGGGGCTCTTTTATAAAAAATTATATACAATTATTCATATACATAACCAACTCCTTTTTAAAGTAGTCGTAGAGACACCATATTTGATATGGAGGTAAAAGTGCCTAGTTTATCTTTATCGTCATCTGGGTTGTAAAATTTATTAAGTAAATTTAATCACAATCTAGATGAAGATGTATTTATGGGTGTATCCCAATGGAAATAAGGGACACATATTCTATAACACATTATGGGACAAATATGTTTTGTAACTAGAACTGAAGTCTTCTGTTAGAGATAATATGTATCTAAAGGAGTTAGTGAGAGTGATGTAGAACTTTAAGAAATTCAAGCACCATAAAATAAATATCTTCATGAGAATGGAACATGAACCAATTCAACAAGGGAGTTGTTGTTGGATAATTGGTTCGTGTGGCACAAAATACTGGAACAATATGTAAGTTGTTTATATCCATTTATGGATTAAAGAAAACTTCTTGGAATTAAATTATTTTACTAATAAAGTTTTGTGAAAACTTGGATTAATAAATGTCAAGTTTAAATCTCGTTCACAAAAAAAGTTAGTGGGAGTATTTGCATTAATCTAGTATAATATGTATGTGACATACTGATCATTAAAACAAATTTCCTACAACACCAATGTAGGACATGGTTAAGGAAATGATTTTGATGAAATGTTTAGGTAAGGTTTCCTAAAAGTTAGGAATCACAATCTATAGAGATAGATGATTAATGATGAATCTTAATCCTAACACAAGTATGTATTCTAATGAAGTTTTGAGACACATAATATGCATAATATCACATTAAGATTATTGCATGTGTGACATGATGTTTTATCTAATATAAAATGTCTTACCATTGGATGAGAAAAAGGACAACATGATATGCACTGCACTAGATGTACCGTAAGCTATGAGCATAAATAATAAGTACCAAAATGATTGAAATATGTTATATTTATTAGGCATTGTATTTATTATGTTATATGTATATGAGATAATAAAGTCCTTAGAATAATTAGTCTATTAATTAATAGACTAATTATTCTAAGGACTTTATTATGTCATATATATATAACATAAGGATGTTATTATTAAAGTATTTGTAGTCAAGCTTTACTGTCAAATAGGACAACAGTAATGCATAGAGATTATTAATTGAGTAGATTGATGATAGTATCTCACAATTCATGGATAAGAGATATCAATTCTTCATGTAGGCATAAATATTATGGGTAATATTTATACTGGATTGATCCACCATGAGAATACTACATAGTTTGTTATGTAAGTATCATAAGTTATTCTCATAATGATAATGATGTATACCACCATTCGACCTGAAACCACTATGGACCCTAGATGTGAAGTCGAGTACTTTATTGTCAATCAAACGTTGTTCGTTAGAGAACGACCATAAAGATGGTTTATGGATACTTTACAAATCATGTTGAGGGACATGGGTGACCTAGATGAGATTTGTCTCTCCTGCATATACAAGAGTAATATGTGTGGGCCCTTTGATAGAGTATGACTTTAAAATGCATGGTCGTGCTCAATTAAGTCAATATGAGATATTAGACTTATTTGTTGTTATCAAGTATACTCAGGGATCAAAGAATAAAATATTGAACTATACAAGGGTGACACATTTTATGCCTTGTGTTCAATATAGATATAAGGGTAATTGTAAACATGATCATTATCATAGAAAGGTTATGTTAGATCATACGACATTCTCGTCACTTGGGTAGCAGTGATGTGTTGTTAGATATCGCTCACTGTTTATAATATTAAATAGGTAATTTAAGATTATTGTCAATGTTACGAGAATATATATGGTCATACGTATAGAGTACTGATAGTGGAATGAACGATTAAATTAAATAAGATTTAATTTAATTATGTGCTAATAATATTTAAATTGTTTAATACATTAGCACACATATAATTTATTTGATTAAATTTGATTTAATTAAATAAATAAGAATTGACAGTTGATTAAATTAAATATGATTTAATGTAATTAATATTTTATTTTATTAATGGGTTTAATTAAATATAAAATAATATTTATTTAATTAAAATAATTTAATTAAGTAAGATTGGACTTGATTAGGAAAAGTTCAAAATAAGAGTATTAGTGTTTAGTAGCTCTCTATAAATAGATGAGTTATTTCTCTTGTCAATTTTCTTATAATAAAAAACAGTTAGCACCACGTTCCACTTTGTGCTCGCGTAGACTTCGTTGAGACGATGATATTTTCCACCTTCGTGATCAAAGTTAAAACATGTTTTAAGAGGTAATTCGAAATTCTTATTTTATAATGATTTGTGATTAATAGTTTAATCAAGATCCGTTCATCGTGATTATTCCGCTAAGATGATAAAATTTTGAAAAAACTCCTCTTAAATCCAACACTATCATGGTTACTAACTAATAGCATTTTACAATTTTCATATATTTCTTTTAATTCGAGTTATAACTAATGTTTCTAAAATCACTTTTACAAGTGAATCTAAACAATCACATAGAGTGTTGCTGCACGTGGGTTGATAAACAAAAGAAATGAAAGCACCATACCCCTTTTCTTTTGTTAATTCCTCTCTTTAAATATGTCCCTCCACACTTTCCCTTTTCTAAACTTTTAGCACAATCCCTCCTCTTATATCGATGAAATATAAGTTCTAACCTATATTTTATTGAAACTTTTCAGAATCTTTGAGGGAGAGAT
The DNA here is from genome assembly GCA_963966055.1 of Lathyrus aphaca. NCBI lineage: Eukaryota > Viridiplantae > Streptophyta > Magnoliopsida > Fabales > Fabaceae > Lathyrus > Lathyrus aphaca. Next base: position 51,172,565 of record OZ014520.1, read on the forward strand.
GAAGGTACACACACCTTACATAGGTGTACTAAAAAACGAAAAAACAATATGATTCATTACTTTATGTGGGACCATGGCATATTTTGGAGTTTCAAAGACAAATTGCATGCTAGCTGTGGTTGGTACTTGGTGGGGATTCTGATGCAATAAGAAGTGAATGTGAGTTAAGACTTATAAAGAGAGGTGGATCAATTTTTCCACAAATACAATAGTATATATGTTTGTAGGGTTAGATATATGTATAAGTCTTATTCATCTTTTATATGATAGCAATAATGTTAGGGGTCAAATAGTTGAGGAATATCACATCACATCATGTGGGTCGGTTCTCACGTAATTGTTGTCTTAAAAGAATGGTAGCTTTGGTTGGGAGTAACATCAAGAGGAAGATCACATTATTAGTTTCTATCATATTACTCTTTTGTTCTTATTCTACATTCCAAGCTATCCACTGAGAATTGGACTTTAAAGGTTATGCTTACCATCCATGAAAATTACACATGAATTTTGAAAACTTTGATAAGATTAAAAAGTTTAAAACGATGATTCGTGCGTATTGAAAATTTCCAGTCCATAAAAACCACACTATAGTTAACGTTATTCTGAACAATACCAACTGCAGCTAACAATGTTGAAATAATTTCAAGTTGTGTTAGAACCGTTGTATTTGAATCTAATTCAAGTATATCCGACTATTAAAAATAAGATCTTTGATTTAGTTAAATGATTTTACATCAAATTTTAATATCAGATTTTAATATATATGATGTGAAAAATATTTATCAAAGAATTATACATCAGATTTCATAACAATTTGAAATGAAAAAAAAAAATTGATTTACGGATTTTACATCAGACATTAATTTTCACTGATATAAAAAATAATGTGGTGGTAGTTTTGTAAATAAAATGAAATTTTATTTTACAGGATTTTACACCGGGTCTGGTCTTGCACCGATGTTGTTAAGTCCTCTGATGGAAAAAATAACAAGGTGGCAGTTTCGTAAATAATATGAAATTTTGTTATAAAGGATTTCACATCGATCCTTGATTTGAACCCGGTGTGAAAAGTTAATTTTCACTAAAATCCTAGTCTACCTTACAAACTCAAATATCATTTCTTTTTGTTTCCATGCATCTTTTTCCTACTTCATTATCAATCTCTATGTTCCTTCAACATACATCGTGGTGGGGTCTATGTTGGGTTTTGAATTCGATTCGGAACGTCACAGTGAGTTTAAAATGTTTCTCGACTGTGCTCGATTTTAACTTCATATTCAATTTTGGTTTTAAACTTTGAGTCGATTCTAATTGATTCTACCTTGTTCTAATCTTCAAACCTTAATTTGGTTTTCGATTTCGATTTTTGACTCAACTCTGTTTCCTTAAATTATTGGTTTCTGAAGCTCAAACTTTTTTTACAGATTGTTTCAGATTTTTGACTCAGAGTTTATTCTGATCTATTTTGGTTTTGAAGTTATATTGTTGATGTTGTTATAATTCGCAATTTATGTTTGAAAAACTTATAGAAGTATATATTTTTTTGTTTCCTTCAAGTATGCACTACGGGAAATAAGGGCTTAAAGAGAGTTTTTTTTACCTTAAGAGCTCTTTAAAGCGCTGTTAAAGGTTGCACTGTCTTAGGTAAAGACATCGTTTTTAAAAAAAAATAAAAAAACGCTTTAAAAGGCCCCCATAGAGAGTGCTTTTAAAGGAAAAGCGCTTTCTTAGGTAGGTCTTATAAAGCGTTTTTTATTTAAAAAGCGCTCTCTAAGGTATTCCCATTAGACAACGCTTTAAAAGCGCTTCCTATTGTATACTTTTAAACTTTTAATAATTATTTTTACATTACTTTAGAGAGTGCTTTTATGAAGAAAAAAAACGCTTTCTTTGGTCCCTCTTTAGACAACGCTTTAAGCGCTCTCTAAAGGTTATCTATAATTTTTATTTTATTTTTTCTATAACTTTAGAGTGCACTTTTATGAGAAACCGCTTTCTATTGTGGACCTTAGAGAGCGCTTTTAAGAGAAAACGCTCTCTAAAGTGTACCTATAATTTTAATGATTTTTTCAAAACATCACATTTCTTCCATTTTTATATGCAGAACCTGTATATACTTTTTTTAGGCAAACACATCAATATTCTCAATATTCTCAATTCATTTCAAACATGTATAAGCCATTCCAAACCATTTCAAACCATTTCATCATTTACATATAAACCAATTCATTTCTATTCATTCCAAACCAATATAAACAATCTCAATATTCTCGGTATTTATCACCGGAAATCACAATATAAACATTTACATACCACAAGTCATTTACATACCACAAGTCATGTACATACCACAATATAAACCTATATATACCTTAAATTATTCTTTTTTCTATAATAAATTCGCACAATTCCTCCATAATTTCACCAACTTTTGAGGTCGTGTAATGAGGACACGCGAATTCTTCAAAGTACTACATAACAAAACAAAATATGCATTAATTAGTTAATATCTGATAATATGCATAATATACAATATTAAAATAAATCATAAGTTATAAATCTATGCATACCTGATTAGGAATCTCTAATTGATCCAATTGAATGATTTCTTTCATGAACCTCAAAACATAGTACCCGCAGTCTATGTCATTTTTCTGTTGAGGACACTACACATAGACAAACAAATTTGTGTTATCAAGTAGCATCACTAATAAGCAACATTGTGAAAATTAAATTAATCTACCTGCACATGGATCCATGGAATAATGTTTGCTTTATCCCGTGCAACTCGATAATCTCTTTGTGCTCGGTACACTAGTATAGATCTATAAAAGAAAAACCTAAATTTAGAACAATCTCACAGAAATAATTAAATATACAAATACACACAAATTTTTTGAACAATCTCACTTACGTATCAACCACTTCCTTAATACTCAGATATGTTGACCAATCATGTTGCATTGAATTTAAATAATAGATCACTTCTTTTGTAGGATTAATGACAACCAATAATCAGTGTCCACTGTAAAATATAACAAGAGTTTAGATGGATAATTTCTATGCAAAAGATACAAAGATTAGAATGAAATTAGAATGACAATCTTACTTGTGTCCAGTATTATACGGTAAAAAAAACAAAGTTTCTGTATTGGATGCCATGTATCTGTCAACTAAGTATTATCTTACTGTATCCGCATTCAAACCAATTATCGTATAATTGACACTAGTGGAAGCAAGGAAATGGAATCGGTTTGACAATTTCGTCCAGCGCATGAGTTTGTCATACAAGTACCTTAAATAAAAACATATAATAGACATTAGACTATTTTCATTGAAATGTTCCAATAAATTGTTCAAGTAAATAAATAATAGATTGATCGGAGTACCAAATGTAGGTATGCATAACACCGATGCCTAATGTTTGATGCTTGATAATCTGCTCTATGTCCTCTATTGTGTTTATCTCGGAATGAGGAAAACCAAAAACACCTTCGTCTAAGTCTATTTGACGAATACAACCTTACATCATATTTGATACTGAAACAAATGTATCAAGACACGACCGAAAGCGATTTACAGCAGCTCTTCTTGCAGGAACCTTTTTCTTGATCTCGACCTATTGTGAAGCTTGAGCACGAGGAACTTGTGAAGCTTGAGCAAGAGGAACTTGTAAAGCTTGAGCAGGAGGAACCTAACAATTATATAAGTTAGGTAAAGTAGAAAATCATAAGACTTTTGAATCTAGATCATAGAATAACACTTTAAATGTACCTCTCTTTTTTGTGATGAAACAAACTCTTTTTCCGGAAAAAAGCCCTTCAGATGCGGGTTTTGTAGGAGTCTAAAATTACCATATTGCAAAAAAATGTACGTAAGGTTCAGAATGATTTTCATAATGGTTCAGAATTGACATTTGAATACTAAGAGATTCATAATGATTTTAACCTTACCTCACCATCTATGATAATAAGGTCTGACGACCATGCAACAAACGAGCTTAAAGCCTCTCCCAACGATGTTATCTCTGAAACCGTGTCAGGTATAGGTAGTGTCACACCCATATCTACAGCAATATCAACTGGCACTTTCAGACATCCATGAGGGAGCAGATTATGGTGAAGTAACTCTCCCGCTCTGTTATACACTTTTCCCTTGCCAACCATGCGATAAGTCGGTAACGACAAATACAGTTGACAAGAGGAAATGCCCTGAAGCAATAGTGAATGCATAATTGTTAATGTGTGTAAAGGTCAATTAAAATAAAAGTGTTAATTTAATTAAGATAAATATGTGCTATAATTACCTCAGGAATTTTATTTTGACAATTGGTACTAGCTTTGTCACTAGTATCTTTCAACCCGGAACTGCGCTTAGACGCCTCATACATCTCTTTATCCTTTTGCAATGCACTGACTTGCGTTTTAAGTTCCTCCAATGTTTTCATCATTTCTTGATTGCTAGGATTTTTTCTTTTTGGTTGCTTATACAAGGAAGATGGCGTCACACCAAATCATTTACCCCTCACTCGACCGGAATACTCAGGAACATTTAGTACTCGACTAAGAATGCTCCTGCAATCCTGATCCTCACCGGTGGTTAAGGATTTAGATAGACTCTCCTGAAATTAATTGACAAATAGAAAATTATTAGTGGGGATTAAAGACATAATGTTAAAGACATAATGTTATACTTAATGTTATACTTACACATTTCTCATAAACTTGTTGAACGTCTTCACTAGGAACTCCACTCTTTCCCACACGAGCAGCCTTCCACAAAACATGTTCCGAAAGAGATTTTTCTGCACTTTTCTCCTCTTCCAACTACACATTGAAAAAAATAATAAGATATTCAATTATAACATATTGAGACAATTAATAAGATCATATCATTTATATATAGTTACCATTTGTTGTTGTAAGTGTGCATATCCCTTTCGGCCTTTTCTGTATGGATATGCAGGTTTTGAGGCTCTTTGGCGATTATTGGCACTCAAATCCTGGATAAACAAGTTTAAGTCATATCATAACAAACTAATGCAAAGATAAACAAGTATATAATACAATTAATAGACATGAAATTAAAAGATAAACAAGTTTACATTGAATTTTTCGGTTTTCTGTTTGGCTACAAAAGCTTTCCATTCTTCTGGTGTAATCAAATCCGCATACAATGGTGGAAGTTCTGCTTCAACAAAAAAAATTTGATCATCCCTCAGATATTTGTTTGATAATAAGGCTTGAAATCCCCTATGTCTCTTTCTGACCAATTGGAGACAATACCTTTGTCAGCTTTCATCAATATTAAAGGACCTCTACAAAAAAACTTACACATATAAACATAAAATGTGTTAGTATAAGTCTATTAGTATAAGTCAAAAGAAATCTAATAACACATCAATCATCACTGGTAATTGGAATATGTTGGCGGACAAGTGAACCAATGTATGAAGCCAACATTGAACCGTTAGGCTCAATTAGTTGGTCCTCATCACCCCAATGTATATCAAATTTCACCCATTTGTCTCTAGCACGGTGAATTGACCTCATAATTGTTATTCCACATTTTATTTCACTTTCTACCTTCGAAGCTTTTTCCTGAGTTTCATTTGTATCATGTGTCTCGTGTGCGTCTTCCTCATTACTATCCATTATACCTGTAAGAAAGAAAAAACAAATATTAAATGACAAATTATAATGACAAATCTAAAATCCAAAAATTAAATGACAAATCTAAAATTCAACATGTCAAATCTAAATTCCATAATATATAATCCATCGAATGATATAACATGTCAAATTATAATGACAAATCTAAAATCCAAAAATTAAATGACGAATCTAAAATTCATAATCTATAATCAATTACTAGCCATTAGTACCTTTTTAGGCACGTCTCTTTCTTTTTTTGGTTGGAATATGTTCTACCCGTCTCTTAACAACACTGACGGTTTGATTGATCCAAATACCCTCATTATGAACATTTCTAGTAAATGATTCAATATCACCATCAATATCACCTTGATCATTTCTAGTAAACGATTCAAAATCTACATCAATATCACCTTGATCTCCAATGTTATCATCAATTACTTTGTTCGATAAAAGTACTATAGACCACTTTGTACTTGTCGGATCATTAACATAGAACACTTGTTTAGCTTGAGAGGCAAGAATAAAAGGCTCATTTTTGTATCCCACCCTATTAAGATCCACTTGCAAAAATCCCGACTTATCAATTCGTACACCATTATTGTTTTCAATCCACTTGCAACGAAATATAGGAATCTGAAACTTCTCATAATCAAACACCCAAATGCACTCGATAACCCCAAAATATGACAGATTTGCAAATTTGGGGTTTAAGTCTTTCACACGTGAAATGTGCATTGCTTCAGCTACCACAGTGACACCACTATTTTGCATTGTACTTTTATCATCTTGTTCTTTGGTATAAAATGTGTATCCATTAATTGCATATGCACTATAAGAAAACGCAACCAAACTTGGACCATATGATAAACATCTCAATCTTTCTGTTATTGAAGCAGGATCTGAATAATACTTTTCGAAAATGTGACTCTTAAACCAAGGTATGAAACTTTGATTGTGCTCTCGTACTATCCAATTTGCATTTCTATTCAGATTTAAACCTCGGAGAACATCCTTGTGCATTTCAACATACGACTCAACTTCATTCTCATTGTGCCGAACATACAAATGCACTTGATCACGTTCGAACCTTGATATTGTCACAACTTCATTCCCAATTAGTTTTTTTCCTGCTTTTTTTCCGACAACATTAGATTTGGGGAGTCCAATTGATTGTACATTGGACAAATATTCAGTACAAAACTTAATCGCTTCTTCAACAATGTATCGTTCGGCAATACAACCCTTTGGTCGACTTCGATTTTTCACATACCCTTTTAATATTTTCATATAATGTTCAGCAGTGTAGATGTTTAGAATTGGCAGAATTTTTGACCAACAAGAAATGTTGAATTCAGTTCAGGATGTCCTATCAGATGTTGGGACATTATCAAACAGAGTATAAGAACTTAATTCAGGATGTCACACCAGATGTTGGGACATTGTGTTAATGATTTAAGTTCAGTTTTTCAGGATGTCCCAACAGATGTTGTGACATCTCAAACCTGCTACCAGAATTAATTAATGACTAACTGATCTGAGTAATTTAAGGAAAGTCATCTGGAATTAATTATGGATAGACAAAAACAGAATAAGGCGCATCTGTAGGGAGTGTTGTTATGAGACTTCAGCATAATCAGAAGAACTAAATCACCTAGAATCTAGGAAGTAACAAACCCTAATTCAAGGTGGAAGCTGCATGCGTTTTAGGACTGGATTAACCTACAGAAAGCCCAAAATCCAAACACCTATTTAAGCAACAGAAACTCTCAGAATAGAGTACGAATTTCAGAAGATAAAATAGGGTGTTTTGTGTTTTAATAGCAGGTTGTTTTTATTGTACCACTTTATGAGCTTTTAAGCAAAAGTGTATTTGTGTCTTGATTGAAACTGTGAAGTAAGATCAAGCTGTTTTGTTTGAAGTATGACTTCAATTTTATTAAACTTGTAAACAAGATCACTGTGTGATTGAGGGGGAGTGAGTTGGTACTCATATCTAAGTTGTGTCTTAGGTAGAAATTGCATTGGGTAGATATTAGTGAAAGATTAAACTGGGTGGTTTAAGTCTAGAATTAATATTACTTATAGTGGATTTCCTCCTGGCTTGGTAGCCTCCAGATGTAAGTGTGGTTATACACTGAACTGGGTTAACAAATTACTGTGTTGTTTATTTTTCCTGCACTTTAAGTTTTGGTTAAATTTGTCAAGTGTTGGAACATCTCATTCGACATCTCATACCTGATCACAGAATTTCAATTGGCATCAGAGCAGGCACCCTGCCTGTTTATACTGGGTGAGATCTAGGGACTGCAAATTCTGGAAATATGGACAGAGATGTAGGATCAGTAAATAGACCACCTATATTGGATGGATCTAATTATGACTACTGGAAGCCAAGAATGGTTGCATTCTTAAGGTCACTTGACAATAGGGCCTGGAAGGCAGTCAACAATGGATGGGAGCATCCTGTCCAAGACACCAAAGATGGAGCAAAAGTGTTGAAACCTAAAGAAGAATGGAGTAAGGAGGAAGAAGATTCAGCACTTGGCAACTCCAAGGCCTTAAATGCTTTATTCAATGGCATTGATAGGAACATCTTTAGACTTGTGCATCATTGTGAGCTGGCCAAAGATGTTTGGGACACTCTTAAAACAACTCATGAAGGAACATCAAAGGTAAAGATGTCAAGACTTCAACTTCTCACCACCAAGTTTGAAAACTTGAGAATGAAGGAAGATGAGACAATTCATGAATTCTACATGAACATCTTAGAAATAGCCAATACTTCTGGAGCTTTGGGAGAAAAGATGACTGATGAAAAGCTTGTAAGAAAGATTCTCAGATCTTTGCCAAAAAGATTTGACATGAAGGTCACAGCAATAGAAGAAGCTCAAGACATATGCAAAATGAAAGTTGAAGAGCTCATTGGTTCCCTTCAAACATTTGAGATGGGAATGAATGACACAATTGTAAAGAAGAACAAAAGCATAGCCTTGGTGTCAAATACTGATAAAGAAAATGATGAATCAGAAACTGAAGAAAATTTATCAGAAAACATTGCTATGCTTGGAAGACAATTTAAAAAGATTCTCAAAAATATGGAAGACAAGTCCAGACCAAGTGGAAGATACACAAACTCTTCTGAGAACAAAAGATCTTATGATGCTAATAGAAGGTCAAATTATGATGAAAAGACAAGTCAAGAAAAAGGAATTAAATGCCATGGATGTGAAGGATATGGACACATCAGGAATGAATGTCCTACCTATTTAAAAAGGCAAAAGAAAGGTCTCTCTGTAACCTGGTCTGATGAAGACTCAGGAGGTGATCCAGAAGAAGAATCAGCTAAGCATATCACTGCTCTAGCTGGATTATGTGAATCTGAAAGTGAATCCAGTGATGGGGAGCTTACTTTTGAAGAACTTGAGCAATCATTCAGAGAACTAGTCAAAAGAAGCACTGAAATATGCAGGGAGAGTATAAAGCTAAAGAAGCAGATTGAGGCACTAAAAAATGAAAAAGCAAGTGATCTAGAGATCATTGACACCTTAAAAAATGAAGTAAGTCTTCTCAACTCCAAGTTGGAACATATGTCCAAATCTGTTAGAATGCTGAACAGTAGCTCAAGCACACTGGATGTTATTCTCAACAACAATAAGCATTCAGGGGATAAAAGTGGACTGGGATTTAACAAAGCTTATAAGGCTGAAGCTAGCACCAGCAAAACTACCTCAAATTCCATACAGTCAAACAAGATGTCCCAACAGATGCTTCAACATCATGAAAAGAACACAAATTCAAACAGTATGTTTCAACAGATGTCTCAACATCATGAAAAGAACATAATGAAGAAGAAGTATCAAAGATGGAGATGTCATCATTGTGGAAGGTTTGGACACATCAAACCTCATTGTTACAAGCTGCATGGATATCCAAATCAGATGTATCAGCAAACCCCTAAGCAGAAGATAGAGGATATCAAGAAAGTATGGGTTCCTAAAGCTAGCTTTCATGCTGATCAAAGCAACATGTCCAAGAGCAAGTTCAATAAACAAGCTGGGAGCTCTTCTAATGGACACTACACAGGACAGAGGCATCAAAAGAAACCTCAATACAAATGGTCAAAGAAGAATGTGGCATATATAGCTCATACATCTCTAAGAGTATCAGCTAAAGAAGACTGGTACTTTGACAGTGGATGTTCAAGACACATGACTGGATTGAAGAATCTGCTAGTTGACTTAAAGTCATATTCATCCAGATATGTAACCTTTGGAGATGGAGCTAAAGGAGAAATCAAGGGAGTTGGGACCTTGGACTGTCCAAATGTACCAAGACTAGATGATGTGCTGCTAGTTAAAGGTTTAACTGCTAACCTGATCAGCATAAGTCAATTATGTGATCAAGGGTACAGTGTAAACTTTACCAAAACTGAATGCATAGTGTCTAACAAAGAACAAAAGGTTGTCATGAAAGGAGCCAGATCTAAAGACAACTGTTATATGTGGGAACCTCAAGATTTCAGTCCCACTTCAACTTGCTCTTTAGCCAAAGAAGAAGAAATGAAACTATGGCACCAAAGACTGGGTCACCTTCACTTCAGAGGCATAAAGAAAATCATATCTATGGAAGCTGTGAGAGGTATTCCTAAACTAAAGATTGATGATGGCAAAATATGTGGTGAATGTCAAATAGGCAAACAAACCAAGATGTCCCATCCAAAGCTTCAACATCTGACAACTTCCAAAGTTTTGGAATTATTGCATATGGATCTTATGGGACCTATGCAGGTTGAGAGCCTTGGTGGTAAGAGGTATGCCTATGTGGTGGTTGATGACTTCTTAAGGTATACTTGGATAAATTTTATCAAAGAGAAGTCTGATGTATTTGATGTATTCAAAGATTTATGCCAAAGAATACAAAGAGAAAAAGCCAGCTGTGTGGTCAGAATAAGAAGTGACCATGGAAAGAAGTTTGAGAATAAAAAATTCTTAGATTTCTGTTCTTCAGAAGGAATAAATCATGAATACTCTTCACCAATCACTCCTCAACAGAATGGTATTGTTGAAAGAAAGAATAGAACTATTCAAGAATCAGCAAGAGCTATGATCCATGCTAAAAAGTTACCTTTGTACTTCTGGGCTGAAGCTATGAACACAGCTTGTTACATCCATAATAGAGTCACTCTAAGGAAAGGAACTTTGACCACAATATATGAAGTCTGGAAGGGAAGAAAACCCACAGTTAAGTACTTTCATGTGTTTGGAAGTAATTGTTATATTCTGGCTGATAGGGAGCAAAGAAGAAAAATGGATCCTAAAAGTGATGAAGGAATTTTTCTTGGATACTCTATAAACAGCAGAGCATATAGAGTATTTAATTCTAGAACTAAAGTTATCATGGAGTCCATAAATGTGATAATTGATGATGCTCCTACAGATGTTACAGAAGATGTTGGAACATCTGTTGACAGCCAAACTGAAGCTGAAGAAAAGAGTGATCATTCTGACTTCACTCAAACTGATGCAAGGACAGAATAATCCAGCAAACCTCCCTCCATCAGAATCCAGAAGGATCATCCCAAAGATTTGATAATTGGTGATCCCAACAGAGGTGTAAGAACTAGATCAAAAGAAGTGATTTCAGGTTCTTGTTTTGTTTCAAAAATAGAACCTAAAAACATCAAGGAAGCTCTTACTGATGAATACTGGATTTGTGCTATACAAGAGGAATTAGGTCAATTCACAAGGAATGAAGTGTGGAACCTTGTTCCTAGACCTGATGACATAAATGTGATTGGAACTAAATGGGTGTATAAGAATAAGTCAAATGAGCAAGGAGTTGTTATAAAGAACAAAGCTAGACTTGTAGCTCAAGGATACACACAAATTGAAGGAGTAGACTTTGATGAAACCTTTGCACCAGTAGCAAGGCTTGAATCAATCAGACTACTTTTGGGAATTGCTTGTATCTTAAAGTTCAAGCTATTTCAAATGGATGTGAAAAGTGCCTTTCTAAATGGATATCTTAATGAAGAGGTATATGTATAACAGCCTAAAGGATTTGTTGATCCAAGCTGTCCAAATCATGTATACAAACTAAAGAAGGCTCTTTATGGTTTGAAGCAAGCTCCAAGAGCATGGTATGAAAGGCTGACTACTTTTCTTATCAAGCAAGGGTACAGGAAAGGTGGAATTGATAAAACTTTGTTTGTTAAAGATGAAGAAGGAAATGTCATGATTGCTCAAATATATGTAGATGACATTGTCTTTGGTGGGATGTCAGACAGGATGGTTAAACATTTTGTCAATCAGATGGAATCTGAATTTGAAATGAGCCTAGTAGGAGAATTAACCTATTTTCTTGGACTGCAAATAAAGCAAATGGAGGACTCCATGTTCATTTCCCAAAGCAAGTATGCTAAGAACATAGTCAAGAAATTTGGGATGGACAGTGCTACTCATAAGAGAACTCCTGCCCCCACACATTTAAAGCTAACTAAAGATGACAAGGGTGAGAATGTAGATCAAAGCCTATACAGAAGTATGATTGGAAGCTTGTTATATCTGACTGCTAGCAAACCAGACATAGCATATGCAGTAGGTGTATGTGCAAGATATCAAGCTGATCCAAAAGTCAGTCATCTTAACCAAGTCAAGAGAATTCTGAAATATGTTAATGGTACTTGTGACTATGGCATAATGTACTTTCATGGATGCAAACCAATTCTCACTGGCTTCTGTGATGCTGATTGGGCTGGAAGTGCTGATGACAGAAAAAGCACTTCAGGAGGATGCTTCTTTCTAGGAAACAATTTGATTTCTTGGTTCAGTAAGAAACAAAATTGTGTATCCTTATCTACTGCTGAAGCTGAATATATAGCAGCTGGAAGCAGTTGTTCACAGTTGGTCTGGATGAAGCAAATGCTCACTGAGTACAATGTCCCACAAGATGTCATGACATTGTACTGTGACAACTTAAGTGCAATTAACATATCAAAGAATCCTATCCAACATAGCAGGACCAAGCATATTGATATCAGACATCATTTCATCAGAGATCTTGTAGAAGAGAAAGTGATTTCACTGGAACATGTAGCTACAAATCTGCAATTGGCTGATATATTTACCAAAGCCTTGGATGCTACTCAATTTGAAAACCTAAGGGGTAAATTGGGAATCTGCTTATATGAAATTTAGCAGTTATGGAGATGTGCCAACATGTCATATGACATTGTGTGGCATGAGCACCAGATGGCAACACCAGTCTGGTCTAGCACCTTGGGTATTCCACTCCTAAAAATTCTCAAAGTAACGGCTACTTATAAGATATCAGCTTGTGTTCAGCTATCCATCTTCTCATCATTCTCTCAAAAATGAATTGCATTCTCTAACTGTTTTTCAGAACTCATCAAACCTAAAACTCTTCATCCATCTTTTTCGAAAATGTCTCAACATCAAAACCCTAACACTTCTGAAGAAATCCTCAACAAGGAAGATGTGGTGCATACAACCCCCATCTCTGTGGTACCCATGGATTCAACTCCAATGGACGAAATCAGAGGAAGTGTTCCTCTTGCTCAAAAGCCAAGAACTCCAAAAAGAACAAAAGATCCTGTATTCAGCAAGGCCAAAGGCTTGCCTTCACCATTAAACACCACTCCAAGTGCTTCTGCATATGTGGATGATTCCATAAAGGAGCTGGTAACCAGGATCTTAACTAAGCAAAGAGTGGTAAGTGGCATATCTATCCCTCTGAACACCTTGCCAGCTCCACAAGAAGATCAACAAACTCAGGATGAAAAGGACACTCCTGCTCAACAGGATGTCCCAATAGATGTTGAAACATCTGAGGACCAGCAAAAGGCCTCATCTGATGCTGCTGATGAAACATCTGAGGACCAGAAAAAGGCCTCCACTGATAGTGATGAAGAAATATCTGAGGACCAGCACAAGGCCTCCACTGAAGATCAAATCTCTGTTGATCCACCTGCTGAAGAGGAGACTGCTCAACCTCCTCCTGTTGTGAACATAGAGCATGATTCTGATATAGAAATCATTGCTTCTGTAAACCCTAGCATAACCAAAAGGCTTAGGACTAGGAAAGAAAAGATGAATGCAGGACATGCAACTCCTGAGAAGAAGCAAGCTACACCAAAGAAGGACAAAGCTAAAGTTGTCTTTGGTCCTACAAAACAATGGATCAAGGTGCAAACACAAAAGAGGAAAGCTGTCACCCCTCCAGATTCAGATGTTGAAGAAGATGTCCCAACATCTCCACCAAAGAAGAAACCAGCACCCTCAAGGTCATCAACTGCTGTTCCAGAAGCTCCTTTGGACAACATCTCCTTTCATCATGTTTCAAGTGTGAATAGATGGAAGTTTGTTTATCAAAGAAGGGTAGCACTTGAAAGAGAGCTGAGCAGTAATGCACTTGAGTGCACAAAGTTAATTGATCTCATTTCTTCTGCTGGCCTTTTCAAAACTGTGTCCAACTTCTCTCCTTGCTATGAGCTGCTTGTCAAGGAATTCATAGTCAACCTCCAAGAAGATTGTGCTAATGGTAAGTCTGCTGACTTTAGAAAAGTATATGTAAGAGGAAGGTGTGTAGAATTCTCTCCTAGGGTTATCAACCACTACCTTGGAAGAGAATCTGATGGCCCAAATGAATTAGGGAAGACTGATAACCAGGTTTGCAAGGTTATCACTGCTAATCAGGTCAAGGCTTGGCCAGTTAAAGGGAAGCTCTCAGTTAGCATGCTGACAAGGAAGTATGCCATGCTGAATAGGATTGGCACAGCAAACTGGGTCCCTACCAACCATACATCCTCAATATCAACTGGATTGGGCAGGTTCATATATGTTGTGGGCACCCAAACAAAGCTGGATTATGGGGCCTATATATTTGATCAGACTTTGAAGCATGCTGGATCATCTGCAACTAAGCTGCCAATTGCCTTCCCTTCCTTGCTGTGTGGAATAATGCTGAGTCAATCCTGGTATCCTCACTGAGAAGGACACAATTTGCAAAAGAGAAAGCCCTCTGGCCTTCCACTACAAGCTGTTCTTGAGTCATCATGCAGCTGATGTTGAAGCTCCCTCTGGGACATCTGCTGGTCCTTCAAAGGCAAAATCTCCAATCTCCAAAGCTGCATTGATTGCTGAACTGAAGAGCACTTGCAAAGACCTGGATGCAAGGAAGCAGAAGCTTGAGGAGATTATCCAAAGGCTGGAGATTGAAGAAAGTGCTCAGAAAGCTGCTACTTCTGATGAGGAGACTGAGGAAGAGGAAGAAACTGACTATGAGGAATCTGAGTGAAAATTGTATATGAGGAATATGTAATGACAGCTTCTGCATTGTAACTTTGAATTAGTAACTTTGGCCCCAAATTTATGTCTAACAAGGGGGAGAACAAGAACAACAACAATGTATAATGCTGTTTGGTTATTAATGAAAAATCTCTGTTTGCTTCTGAACTAAATCTGGGATGTTAATGAAAAATTTCTGTTGCAACAAGACTGAATACATGTATGTTTGAGGGGGAGTAAACTCACACATGACTCAATAGAAAAGAACTGCTATACTCTGATAAAAGAACTTCTGCTGCACTCTGAAAATCAGAAAAGAATGTTAGCCAAAAATTAGCCAAAGGGGGAGTTTGTAGATGTTTAGAATTGGCAGAATTTTTGACCAACAAGAAATGTTGAATTCAGTTCAGGATGTCCTATCAGATGTTGGGACATTATCAAATAGAGTATAAGAACTTAATTCAGGATGTCACACCAGATGTTGGGACATTGTGTTAATGATTTAAGTTCAGTTTTTCAGGATGTCCCAACAGATGTTGTGACATCTCAAACCTGCTACCAGAATTAATTAATGACTAACTGATCTGAGTAATTTAAGGAAAGTCATCTGGAATTAATTATGGATAGACAAAAACAGAATAAGGCGCATCTGTAGGGAGTGTTGTTATGAGACTTCAGCATAATCAGAAGAACTAAATCACCTAGAATCTAGGAAGTAACAAACCCTAATTCAAGGTGGAAGCTGCATGCGTTTTAGGACTGGATTAACCTACAGAAAGCCCAAAATCCAAACACCTATTTAAGCAACAGAAACTCTCAGAATAGAGTACGAATTTCAGAAGATAAAATAGGGTGTTTTGTGTTTTAATAGCAGGTTGTTTTTATTGTACCACTTTATGAGCTTTTAAGCAAAAGTGTATTTGTGTCTTGATTGAAACTGTGAAGTAAGATCAAGCTGTTTTGTTTGAAGTATGACTTCAATTTTATTAAACTTGTAAACAAGATCACTGTGTGATTGAGGGGGAGTGAGTTGGTACTCATATCTAAGTTGTGTCTTAGGTAGAAATTGCATTGGGTAGATATTAAGTGAAAGATTAAACTGGGTGGTTTAAGTCTAGAATTAATATTACTTATAGTGGATTTCCTCCTGGCTTGGTAGCCTCCAGATGTAAGTGTGGTTATACACTGAACTGGGTTAACAAATTACTGTGTTGTTTATTTTTCCTGCACTTTAAGTTTTGGTTAAATTTGTCAAGTGTTGGAACATCTCATTCGACATCTCATACCTGATCACAGAATTTCAAGCAGGGTACATCCATCTCATATAAGCCGGTCCACACAATTGTGTCTCTTTCACCAGATGAACAACTAGATGAACCATTATGTCAAAAAATAAGGGAGGAAATACATTTCAAGATCACACAAAGTAATAACTATTTCGTTTTGCACTGTTGGTAAGATCGCAGGATCAATCACCTTACTGCAAATTGACTTGAAGAAAAAACACAATTTAGTTATTGCGCTTCTTACTTTTTCAGGCAGAATAGAACGTATACCTATTGGTAGAAAATGTTCCATTATAACATGGCAGTCATGCGTCTTCAAACTCTTTAACTTGAGGTCTTTCATAGACACAAGTCTTCTAATATCTGAAGAGTATCCTTCTGGAACTTTAACTTCACTTAGAAACTTACACAATATCTTTTTCTCCTTTCTAGATAGAGTATATGCAGCAGGTGGTAGATATTTACGGTTTCCTTTCTTCACGGGCCCTAATTCAGTTCTTATCCCCATCGCTACCAAGTCCTTTCTTGCTTTAAGGCCATCCTTAGACTTTCCAGGTATATTGAGTAACATACCAATAACATTGTCAAACACATTTTTTTCAATATGCATAACATCGAGAAAATGTCATACATATAACGACTTCCAATATGACATTTCAAAAACAATTGACCTCTTCTTCCACCCTTTCTTGAAAAGTGTATTTGCAAAAGGCTTGCCGAACTGAGTATTCACATCTTTCACTTTTTCAAAAATTTGATCACCTGTCAATATAGGTGGAGCTCTACTTTGTTCTGTGTCTCCATTGAAGGCTTTTCTCCACCCACGGTAGTGATGTCTCGTATGTAAGAATCTACGATGACCGAGAAAGACATTCTTCTGACCAAACTCCAATCGCCTCGAATCAGTTTTATGTTCACAAATAGGACACTCACGTTGACCTTTTATGTTGTACCCTGATAGATTTCCGTATGCTGGAAAATCATTAATTGTGCCAACCAACATCGCCCTCAAGTTGAAACTTTATTTCCTATACCCATGAAACCTCCACACCATTCTCCCACAAAAACTTTAAATCTTCGATTAAGGGTGTCAAGTATACGTCTATGTCTTTCCCTGGTTGTCTAGGCCCAAAACTTAACATAGATAACATCATGTACTTACGTTTCATACATAGCCATTGAGGTAGGTTATAAATCATTAAAATCACAAGCCAAGTTCTATGTGAGATACTTTGAAGACCGTGTGGGTTCATTCCATCAGTAGATAATGCCAAGCGAAGGTTTCTTGCTTCTTTTCCAAATTCAGGATAATCATCATCAATTTTCATCCACTGTGGTGAATCTGCCGGATGTCGAAACTTTCCATCAATAATTCTTTCATCTGCATGCCAAGTCAAGTGTCTTGAATCAGTTTCACTACGAAACATGCGTCTGAATCTCAAAATTATAGGAAAATACCATAAGACTTTTGTTGGAGACAACTTCTTCTTATATCGAGAGACACCATATTTAGGACACTCATTTAACGATGCATACTCGTTTTGAAACAAGACGCAATCTTTTGGACAAACATGTATCTTAACATAGCTCATGCCAATAGATTATAACATCTTTTTGGCCTCATATGTTCGATTAGGAAGAACATTATCCTCTAGAAGCATCTCTTTCATAAGGGCCAATAACTCTGTGAAACTTTTATCCGACCATCCATTGCCCGCCTTTAAGTTGTACAACTTTAATACCGCAGAAAAACTTGTGAATTTAGTGTAACCATTATACAACGATTTATCTACATCGCTTACCAACCTCTCAAACATTTGAGGACAATCCTTAAGATCATCTTCAAGTGCTTCTGCAATCTCTTCGACTCGATCATAATCGTATGTATTTGTGCCATTATCGTTTGAAGCATAGGTTGTATTATCCCCCGGTTCAACATTCCAATTACTTTTCTCACCATGCAAATCTCAACATGTATAACTTCGATCAATTCCATGCCTCAGTAAATGCGATAACAGTTGGCTCGCGTTAACCCGACCCACAAAACAACAATCCAAGCACGGACATTTCATTCGACTGGGGTCTTCGATGTGTGCAACAACAAACTTAACAAATTCCTTGACCCCATTCTCGTACTCTTTCGTCAACCGATTTTAAAACATCCATTTCTTATCCATAGTTAAACTAATTAAACTAAACAAAAAAAAGCAAATATACCTGTAGAGATGTAAACAACTTCTAGACCTCACCTCAAAATCTAGATGTAAACAACTTCTAGACCTCACCTCAAAATCTACCTTCAATTTACATAAAAAAAGGAAGATTATTAGAAGTTGATACTGTCTCATAAAAAAATGTTGTATAGTATCAGCATATAAATATAGTATCATAAAACAGGACCTTCGTACCACGAAAGCATATTCACATAAAAATACAGAAACTGAAATGTTGTACTTATACCACGCAAGCATAGGATAGTCTGGTTGGTAATATTTCACATAAGATCTTAGTAGATGTAAACTAATTGTCAATATTCAATTTTTAAAAAACAAATTCTCAGCATGTTGTCATCCATAGGTGACAAGAAGCATTGATACAGAATGTCGAACAAAAGACAATACTAAACACATATCAGTAGGTTTGTTTGACGAACACATATCAGTAGGTTTTGTTTGACAAGCACATCATTAAGAACGACAACAACAACAACAATGAATAATATCAGCAAGAACAACAACAACAATGTACAAGAACAAGAACAACAACAAAAGCACGTACCTCAACAACAACAATGAGCAACGAAGGACGAAATCAACAACAACAATGATAATCTTCAGCAATGAGCACGATCAATGAACAACGAACAATGACGATCAACGAACAATGACGAAAACAATTATGAAAGCAAGAACGAAAGCAACGAAAGCAAGAAAATGAGTAGAAAAGGGTTTAGGAACAAAAACAACGAAAGTGATTCTGTTTTCTGAATAGGAAAATGATTAGAAACGTTTTATATTTTAATAAATGATTGACTTTACAGAGCGCTTTTTGCAAAAAGCGCCTTCTAAGGTCTTTTGATAGTCTTACCTTAGTGGGCGCTTTTTGTTAAAAGCGCTTTCTAAAGTTGAAAATATAAAAAAAAAAAAAAAGAGTCTGGGGCGAGGGGGATTTGAACCCCAGACCCAAAGCATTCACATAAACCTCCTTGATCAGCGGTGATACGCCCTCATCCATTTATTTTAATCACTTTAAATTTATATAACATAAGTTATCATATATATTTTAAATTATATATTAATATAATTTCTATATATTAATTAATATATTTTAAATTATATATTAATATAATTTGTATATATTAATTAATATATTTTAAATTATATATTAATATAATTTGTACATATTAATTAATATATTTTAAATTATATATTAATATAATTTGAATATATTAATTAATATATTTTAAATTATATATTAATATAATTTGTATATATTAATTAATATATTTTAAATTATTAATTAATATATTTTAAATTATATATTAATCTAATTTTTATATATTAATTAATATATTTTATATATTTAAATATATTATTTGAATATATTATTTGAATATATTATTTAAATATATTATTTGAATATATTATTTAAATATCTTATTTGAATATATTAATTTGTATATATTAATTAATATATTTTAAATATTTAAATATATTAATATTTTTTAATTAAAACATATATATTTAAATATATTATTTGAATAAATATAAATATAAATTTTTTTTGTAAAACTTATCAATATAAATATATTTTAAAATAAAATATAATATAATTTAATATGATTTAATATATTAATTATATTTTGATATATTAATATAATTTCAAATATATTTTAAATTAATATATTTTAAATTATATATTAATATAATTATAATATATTAAATATAATTTTAATAAATTAAAATATTTGTATTTAAAACATATATTTGAATAATTATAAATTTAATTTAAAATTTAATTTAATATGATTTAAATATATTAAATATAATTTGATATATTAATATAATTTAAAATTCCTTTCCCTACCTAAAGGGCGTGGGTTCGATCCCCCATTTTGTCATATTTTGTGATTCTTTATATGGTCCAGTAAAATTGTGCCAAGCAAAAAAAGATAACACTTTTGTTAGAAAGCGCTACTATAGGTCTTTTGTAAAATAATTTAAATTAAAGTGCTTTCTTAACTTATACCTTAGAAAGCGCTTTAGGAGAAAGCGCTTTCTAAAGTGGTCACCTTAGAAAGCGCTTTCCAAAAGCGATGTCTAATGTGCCATTTAGATAACGCTTTTTTTGAGCGAATTTTCAAGTGACATATAGCAACGTTTTTCATTAAAAACGTTGTCTTTTGTGTGCTGCGAAAAGCCATTTTTGGCGTAGTGATGGCTCAACATTAGTTCAGTGATGGTTTCGACTCAGTTTTGATTTCGATGTGTTGATGTTATTTTGAAATTAATTTTTCAAGCTTGTATTAACAATTTTGTGAATCTCAATATGTAAATGATATTTATCGATTTTGAACGAAAGTTGCAGGAAAAGGATATTTGATGTTGATTTATAATATGTTTCTTTATATTTTACTTCCTTATTTTATTTTTTATTTTTTTATTGAGAACTTGAATTTGTTTGTATTAATTTGTTGATGGTTTTGTGTAATGTTTAAGAATGTTTAATTTTGTTCTTGTAACAAGGACATTAAGTCAGAACAATCTCAAAGGGACTATTCCAGAATCACTTAGCAGTCACCCAAACTTGATCAATCTGTAAGTAGGCTACTATTTACCACCTTTTTTTATTTTACTTAGTACATTTTATTGTCATTTGACCATCTCATGGATTGTTCAAACTTTTCTTTTCTAGTCTGTTAGATTCAAATGATCATATTGGTTATCATAGTTTATGTTGTAATAGATTTTGAACTATCTTTTTAAATGAATTACAAAAAGGACTATATTTGATTACCTATGATTTTTATATATTTGATTTTTTCTCATTTTTGACCTTTATATTGGTGTAATTAGATGGCTATATTGTGTTAAGCCAAATGATTTTTAATTTTCTGATGGATAACATGTTTATTGGATTTTTTATTTGATTATACTACAATATAGTTTATTTATCTTGTATGA
This sequence comes from Lathyrus aphaca, assembly GCA_963966055.1. NCBI lineage: Eukaryota > Viridiplantae > Streptophyta > Magnoliopsida > Fabales > Fabaceae > Lathyrus > Lathyrus aphaca. The sequence goes on from OZ014520.1 coordinate 51,193,996, forward strand.
GTGAATTGATATGATTCGATGAAAATTTAATTTTAGAGATTTTGTTCTCTCTAATGTGTTAAAAGAGGGACTATTGTAGGGGTCCTAATGATTGAACTCCGTATGTATTCATTTTGGAACATAGGTATGGATTGTAGTTGGATGAGAGCTAATCGATTAATTGCCGAGTACGACCATGTAGTGATGAAATTTCTACAGTTTGCTAAAAATAATGCTAAAATAAAATCTATGTCCTCCTAAAAGTAATGCTGCAAAAAAATTCATGTGTTTTTTCTTTGTCCATGTGTTCGTTGTGCAAATTAAGGACCAAAACTTAATAAGAAAGAAATCATTGATCTTCTAAGTTTGGTGCACATAGGTACATTTTCTTTTTTTATTATTGTCAATATCTATTAATATGTTATATCTCTCATCACTTTGTTTCTAATGTTTATTTTAAAATTATTCAGGTATATTCATTGTGTATGTATTGATAATTCCACATAAGAAGTATATGGATTTATGGACCCAACAAGGTGTATGTATGTTAATAATGTGACGAAAACTCAAGCAGGTGTAAAATAATACATACAAGATAAGTTATGTGACGAAAACAAAGTGTGTCACTTACTACCATTTATTCATGGGTAAGTTTGTATGAAATTGTGTTTTCTATTTTTTAATTTTGATAACATATATATTTTATGTGACTTTTGTTTCCACACACACGTACAAAAATCATTGGCGATTAATAACCATTTGTCAAAGAGACAGTATTGTGGTCGTCTTTTGTTCACTTCATCAGAAACTTGATCAAACCATGAGGAATTTTTTTACAAAGTAAGCTTAGCGTTTATGTGGCTTTTGTTATAATATATTATATATCCTATATACATAAATTGTTACACAGATAAATTTCATATTTTATGTGGCTTTATATGAATTTTTTTCTTCTGAATTAGTGTTTTCGGGGTTTATCAAATGACAAATTGCAACATAAAAAATGCTACATGACTTCAACCCAATGTAAGCATGGTGTAAATTATAATTCTATATTTAATTTTATCATAAATATTCACTAATTATGTCATTCATTTGTTGACAAGGCGACAACATAACTCTATTGATTGTGGGTACTATGTGATGAAAAACATGTTGGATATTGTCTCTGCCAATATAAACGAGTCTTTGATGCAGATATTAAAAATAATTTTACTTTGTTATTTACTTTGCGTTTTGCAACTTAATGTGAATTTTCAAAGAATAACTTTATATTGTTATTTAAGTATTGTAGGTATTTGATGACCCAGCAGAATTAACACCAAATGATTTTTATGATTTGTGACTCCGTTGGGCAACATATTTCTTTGAGTTATATAAAAATTAAGCTTTATCTGGTGAATTATATAGAATTGTATATATATATATATATATATATATATATGATTTGAATTTCTTGACTTTGGTGTTGTCTGCTGATGTTAGTTGGTGTTTTTATTTATTGTCAGCAAATGGGATTTTGGTGTTGTCTACCGAAGCTACAACTCGTCTTCTTGTGGATTGCATGTTGGTTATTCAATTGTGGGAAATGACTTATAAATGGTTGGGTATTTTTGTATATTTTCACTGGTTTTATTGTTGTAATAGTCCAACATGTAAACATACACTACTATAAAACGCGTAAACAATGACGCCATGGTCACCACTAGTTTATCCATACACCATTGTGACATCTCTAAACTAAGGCGCTATTATATTATATTTGTTTTTGATTAAAATTTTTTTGTATATAACAATGGTTGATAAGTCAAATGTAGTGATACCAACAAGCTTTCATGGGTTCGAACATCGGCGTCATCATATATATTATTCCTTTTATGTTAAGGTGCGTCTTTTCTTTTTTATTCACTTTTAAATATAAAAAACTGAAAAGTTATGACTACGGTTGTTTATTTCCACCGTTTTGATTTTTTAATTTTTAATTCTAAATTTAACTCTGGCGCTTCATTATGAAATTTCATTATGAAAGTATATATATCATAACGGTTGATGGAATAGACCGTCGTAGTAGCTTTACAATATTTTATATATCATAACGGTTAATGGTATAGACCTTCGTAGTAGCTTTACAATATTGTACACTCCTAGTTTGGTTGTCTCTTCAGTATCCTTTTTTCCATTGAAAATAGAAACTAGACGAAATGATACATGATTTCAATCCTAAACTCTAACGTTCAATACCGTGAAACAATACATGATTTCAACTAAAACACCATCTGTTGTACCCCAAAATTTTCCCTCACATATTCAAGACAATATGCCTCAAGAGGTCTCCTAATGGTCACACGATTCTCAATTGCTCAAAGGGATTCAATGTTTCATCAGACAAAGCCTCCTCCTAAGCAATGGATCTTAAATTAGGGTTTTAAATTTCTCAAAGCAAAGTGGACTTCCAAAGCCTCAAGTTGACTTCATGACATCCCATATACTTCAAAGAATCCTCATGTCAAGTTTCAAGGCTTTCCCTACAAGTTTGGCCAGTCAGATGCTCAGAATATCAAAAATCAGTTATCTTGGTCAAAAAGTCAATTGTGGTAAACACAAAGTCAAACTTCAAGATTTTTGGTCAACATCAAGATTATGAGGTGAAATTCATAATTTGATCAAGTTTTGTTCATGATTCATCAAGGAAACCTCAGAATCATCAAGAATCAGGAGTTACTAAATTAGGGTTTGTGCAGGAAAAATCAACTGTATTTTGACCTGCCATAACTTTCACATGTTTTATAAAAAATTTCCCATCCAAGGCTCATTTTTAAGGAAATTCAATTCCCTACAATTTTATGTCTCTGTTTGAGAGATATGAGCCAAGACATTACATGTCCTTTTAAAAGTCAACTTTTTCAAAACTCATAACTTGAAAATGGAATATCAAATGGACATGGGACAAAAAGGAGTAGTTATAGGACACTCTAAGCTTTCTAAAAAGTCCTAGAACACATACATGGGATAAAAATTGAGAGTTATGCATTGTTGAAGTTGGGCAATTTTGAGGAGGTGTATGAAGCAAATAATGACCAAAACTTAAGTTTCTTCCAAATGAGCCCATATTTTTCTAACCCAAACTCAATTATAAGATCATTCATGACCCATAGATCATAATATCTGATTTTTTATATTTATTTTATATTATATTGGATTTAATTCATTTAAATTCAATTTTAATTAAGATAAATATTGAAAAATCAAATATTTGGTCTTAGGACTATTTTAGGATCAAACATTTGATGTTTATGATCATTATAAGGATCAAATTTCGTGCAAAACCAAAATAGTATGTCTTAATACCAAATTTTGACCGAATTAGAAAGGAAGAAACTTCATCCTCAAGCAACTTCAACTTTCTTAACCTAAGCCCAAAATTCTGACCTAAAATCATCCTCTATAAATACTTATCACATGCATAAGGACAGGGGGTAGCCTCCAAAGCTAGACCAAAAAATCTCAAATTTTCAAAAGAATAGTGCAAATTCGTGTTCCATTTTCTTGGCGGATTCAAAGCCAGCCAACCCTTCCATTCAACCTCTGAGATATCAAAGAGTAAGTTTATATTAAAGAATAAGTTCATGAATTTCATATTTTAATTGTGTTTGATTTAAACTACTAATCTCATTGTGTTCCTGATATCTAATAGAACAGGTTAAACGTATCACATGAAACCAAAGACCCGGGGTTCGATACCCAGCGACCCTCCCCCTAATTTTTATTGCTGTTTTCTTGATTTTTTTCCTAACCCTTTATTTTCCTCTTCTTATTTTCATTTTTTTTCTTTTAACTTTTTATTTTATATTAATTAAATTAGTAACCATTAAACTATTTTCTAAAATGTTAATAAAATTAATAACCTTTTTTTTTAAATCCAAAAAATACAAAAAAAAAATATATTTTTTATTATCTAATTAAACTAATTACCAAATTAAATTTATCGTCTTAAAAGTCAATTTTTCCTAAAAAAATCAATTATTAAACTTTTTTTTTTCTAAAAATCCCGTTAATCTATTTCACGCGAAGTCTCGATATTTCTTCCTTCTCCATCCTTATCTCTCTTCGATTTTAATTTCCTTATTAGTTATATTTCTTAGAAAAAATATATAGGTGCATGAAATTTGTAATAGCTAGATTTACTTTTCTCGCACGATTTTCCTAAATATTATAACTGCCTATAGGATATAATAGCGTATGAATTTTTATTCTTTCCGCACTTTATTTTTTGCAAGGGTTTTCTAATTCTGTAACTCTCTCAAAGCCCTGTAATAACATAGATTCATTTTCCTTGCACCTTATATTCTTATGCTTGTATGTATATATATATATATATATATATATATATATATATATATATATATATATATATATATATATATATATATATATATATATTCAATTGTGTAGTAATTAGGCGTGTATGGCAAGACTTGAAAAAAAAACAAACCTTAGAATAACTGTAACAACTAAGAAAAAAAATAACCGAATGGAACACACTTGCGCACTGCACCTCTAGGGTATCCCTTCTTGCTGCCTTACGAAATGGTCAAGTCCATCAAATATATGGGTATCTTAGCAAGGTTGCCTACGAATAAAAATCATCAAGTCCCTTCGATATAAAAACATAGTCCCTCGTTATCCCTTCGAGTTGCCTACTGTAAACACCCCAAATTTGCCCTCACTCATTTCACCATGGCTTGTGATCTTTTCATGTGCATAAGTTCAATCATAGCATCTCATATTGCATTTTTGCTTCACTGCATTGGTTCTAAGCCATCTGCATCTAGGGTTTGTGATCTGAGCAATCCATGAGCTATCTGAGCCACTCCAAAGGTCATCAATCACTTCAAAGGGGTCCATGTATGTTCAAGCATCTTATTATATCCTCAAAAGATCAAGGAAGTCAAGAAATCACAAGAACTGGGAAAGGCATGGAAGCAGAGCCAGGCTTAACTGCACAGATGACCTAGAATTAGGGTTTTGGTTTCAGAGGCCATAACTCCAAATTTTTTGGTCATTCTTGTTTCTATTGGTCTCTATATGTTATGAGGATCATACATATCAATTTTCATGAAGAAATTCAATGGGGAAGGCATCTGATCAAGAGGTGACTTCTTGAGCAAGTCAGTGCAAAATCAGGGCATCTGAGGCCCCCAATGACCCAACCAAAGGATGTTCTCCATCATTTTGATTGTGTATGATCTTTATTTGATCATAGAAGGTGTTAAAAGTTCACAAAATTAAAGAATGTCAAGCCATTTGCAAAATTGCCTTTTTGGGAAAGTGACTTATAATGCAAACTTACCATTTTGGGAAAGTTTTTCAACCTCCTCTTTTTGATTCAAAAATGCTTCAAATGGAAAAACATTGGTCATGAAAGTTATAGATTGGATCATTCCCTTTTCAAAAAGTACAAGAACTCATTCTAATTCATTTTAGATCAAAAGTTATGGCTTGGCAAAGTTGGCAAAAATCACATAATTTCATGTTTTACACCAAAGAGGCATTTTGCAAAATGGTATGATAAGGCATTCTAAAGGCTTCAAATGTATACAAACACTTCACAACATGCTCATGTGACCTCTAAAGATCAGAATTGGCCCAAGAATTATGCATTTTGGTGCCTTGAACTTCAAGAATTTCCAAAGGGGCCAAAATTCCCCAAAATTTGCAAAATGCTCCATAACCCTTCATCCACTTGAGCCAGCTCACAAAATCTGATTTCATGACATTCCTTGATCTTTGCTGCGCATGACCATGCCCCTATCTCAGCCTCCCACTTGCCCATACCTCAAGTACAAGTCAAGTTGACATTTTGGCAACTTGCCCATGCCAATCACCATAGGCCACCAACAACTCTCTGACCTATCCAAACATGATACATGGACCAAAAGCAACTCAACATACCATACAACACAGGCTGAAACCTCTCATAACACAGCATTCTCCAAAATCCCTCTTTATGCATTTTTCTTCGAATCTCAATACACAAGCCTCAAACCTTCAAACAAACTTCACAGAATCACTCACCATGATCCTCTGATCATTTCCCAACCCTCACTTTGCCCTGAAACCTCCCATATCAAAAACACGATTTCCCTCCCCCATTGACCTGAGCTTCTGCAAACTTCATATAGAGGACATATAAACTCCAACCAAGCATCACAAACTCTTCAGGAGGATCATTGGAGCTGATTTGAAGCAAAGACCTGGCCAGAAAGTACCAAAAGTGAAAGCTCCAGTTCAGGTGAGCTCAAGAAATTTTTTTCCAGAACTTTGATTTCTTGTTATAGAATGATTCTATGAGTTGCACTGATCACTCTGATGTGTTTGGTTTTGAAAATGGCCCAGAAATAAGCATGTACTGACTGTCTGAAACTTTGCCCGTAAAACTGATTTTGTTTGTTTCTCTTGATTCATGAAAAATAAATGATTTTTTTGTGGGGTTTATGTTTAATGATGTTCAAAGGTTGATTCTGGAGAGTTTGATGAAGTTTTGATGCGTATTGAGTGAGATTGAAAAATGGTTGGCCGGAGAAGATGACCGGAACACTGTTCCGGTCATCTGAAAGTCATTAGGGCTCAGGATTAGGGTTAATGACATAATTAAGTGAGTTTGAATTCTGGCCGTTGGATAGCGCGCGTAGTCAATTCCCGCCCCCTTAGGTTTAAATCCTGGCCTTTAGATTAGCTGACTTTCTCATTTTCTCATTAATTTCATTTTATTTTTATTTGTTTTGTATTTAATTTGTACGAATTTTTAAAAATAGCAAAACATATTAAAAAATTCTGAATTTTTTTGTCAAACCTTTAATTAATTTTCAGAACCCAAAAATATTTTTATTTTTATTTTTTGCATCAAAAATTATTTTTAAATCATTTAAATGTTTATTTTCAATTAGTTAATGGAAATTAATTAATTAAAAATGCATTTAGGTATTTAAAAATCACCAAAAAATTCACATTGCATTCTAAAACATTTAGAAACATTATCCAGCTCTCAAAACAAATTTAATTTTGGTCCTTGATGTATTTTGACAATTTTCATTGGAATAAAATTTGTTTAAAGGCAATATTTTGGTCCTAACTTGAGAAAATTCATTCTGCCTAACCATGAAGAGTTTGATGATGGTTCTTCTTGCATTGCATCCTTCATAGCATGTAGTTTCTAGGGTAAAATTAGTTTGAATTTATCTTTCATTTTCAATTTGATGTGCATTTCCCCTTTTGAAGTGCCTTGAAACCCTAGTTGACTTAAGAAAATTATAACTCCCATTAGGTTAGGAGTTAGGTCCCCTCCTTTGGGCAGTGAACTTATGTAGGGTTAGGGTTCCTTTGATCCAACTTTCAATTTTTTATCATGTCATTTGCTTCTGATTTTGAATTTTTGTGTTGCATGTTGTTCATAAACCCTAATTCTTGTCTTCATTTGCATCCATCTCTCATATGCTTGCATTCAAGAGCTTGCCATGACATTTTGTGCATCAATATGACATATAAGACATCTTAGGACATATTAGAATCATGTTTGATCATTGCATCTTTCATTTTCCATGTTGTGCATTCATATCATTTCATAAACTTTCATGTATCTTTATGGTTCAAAGCATGCATCATTTGCATCCTCATCCTTGTATGATCATCCACAACCCTTGACATGTGTTTGCATCATCTCTTAGCATCATTAACATTATGTTCATGCTTCTGACTTTGTCTTGCATCATGGCATTTCACCTCATTCCCATTACATTTCATTTCCTTTGCTAACTTTTCAGGTGGTAAGTTGTTTTGAGAAGTGAATTTGCCTTCACTTCTCACAATTTCTTCTCATCTCTCTTATGCATCATTGCTGCATTTTATCTTTGTATTAGAGTGAGCTTTCTCATTCATGTTCATCTCTTACTTTCTTTCTCCAAGCAACTTGTCTTCTTAAGTGAAGCAAGTTGTCTTGCTACTCTCTGCTTCTTTCTCCTTCCATCTGTTTCTTTCCTGGTGGCTTCTCTCCTGAAGATCTTTTGCAAGCCTCATAAACCCTAGGAATACCCAATCATGATAACAATTAAGGTTTTATTAGTCCCCCATTTAGTTTTACCTTTGTGTCATCTTTGGGTCTTCTCTTCTCATCTCTTAATCAAGGACTAAACCCTAAAGGTTATGCCTGTATCCTTCTATTAGGATGGAGTGTATAACTTTAATCCTAAGTGTTAAACCCTTAAGGTGTTTAAATCCTTTGATCAATCCACTTAACAACCACTAAGACATCAAGCTTGTAACTTGGGCCTTGCATTAGGGTTCTAATTCTTCCTTAATTGGTTAAGAAGGACTAACCCTAGTGTTAATGGACAAGTCCCCCTCAAGTTGTCTTACAAACTATAAAATCAACTTCTTAATCTTATCATTAACTAAAATCCATTTCAATAAAGGCTTTGTTTTGTCATGAGGTTAATCCCTAATCATGGATTAACTCCTCAGCTTAAATGTTCTCATCTATCATCCTTCTACTAGGATGGTGTAATGAGTCTATTAAATCCTTGATTATGGCTTAAACTCATTACTTAACACTAAACAAAAAAAATCTAAATAATCACAAGTAGGTTAATGATCTTAATCCTACACCATGGTGATTAAGTGTGAGGTGCTTACTTCATACTTAAGGTATTCTCATTACCCCTAATCAGAGGGAAGATGTGATGAGTTTACTAACCCTTGGTTTAGGCTTAAGCTCATTAACTTATGACAAACAAAAAAAAGCAATAACAAAACTGAAAAACACAAAAACAAACGATAATCGTCTCCTTCGGGATTCTTTTCTCATCATCTTCACTCACAAACGAGAACTTGCTTCTTCCGTCTAATGCAAGACAGTTTGCACCTGAGCCAGACAGGTCATACACTTGAGCATAGACAAGTAAGCAGTTCACAAGTCAATTTATCTTTCAGTCTCTTTGGGTCGAACTACGGTGTTCTGACTTCCTCATTGCACCAGAGGATACGTAGGCATAACTTAACAGTTATCGAACAAAAGTCTCTGTATATTTCCCCCTCCTCCAGCATTATTCTTTTAGCCTCCTCATCTTGGGCATTCCATTCTTGTTCTTACACTGACACTTCTCTTATACACTTCACTTTTCTTTTACACTGACACTCTTTTATTACACTTCACATTTCTTTTACACTGACACTTGCATTCTTTCCAGCTTTGATACACAAATTGCACTGACACTACCCCTTTAAAACACAAATCCTTTAAGCGTGGATCCCTTCGAGTACGGCGGACAATCTGGGTGCTAATACCTTCCCAGGTTGTAACCAACCCCCTTTCTCAGTTTCTCTGGTTCGCAACCGTCTTATCCATATCTTTCTAGGTTTATGCAGCATTACCTTTTCCTCCGGGATAAAAATGCCTAGCTGGCGACTCTTGTCTTCCTGAGTTCACCCTTGTGTGTTCTCTCTCCTTTCGCCGACCGTTCGCGTCTGTACCCCATTTGACTTGGCCTCATTTGGTGGGAGCGACAGCTTGGCGACTCTGCTGGGGAAATCTTGTTTTGTAACCAGGGCTTCTGGTTCTTTTTGTGGGTTCCTCCTAGCGTTTGTTTGATTTGTGTTTACTGGGGGTGTTATGTGCTATATGTGTTTATGTATTTATTTTATTGCTTTATGTACAGTCTTGTTTATTGCTTTCCTTACAGTTTTATACATCATACTGTCATACTGTCATTGCTGGATCTGGTTTCTGTTTTGGTGGGTGGGGTTCCATTGAGAGTTTGAGGTCCTATACCTGGGACCTGAGTGACACCTAGGCTAGAGTGGTTCATGTTCTTTCCCATTCCATTTCGGTCTGGTGCGGGAATATGAAACACGGTTCAGATGTGGGTTTCTTCTTGAGAACTCTGTGCTACAGATTTCCTGTAGTGCTAGGGCTATCTGGGAAGTCTGCTAAGTCTGGATGACCTTCATTATGACCTTCAGAAACTGAGGTGAATTAGAGGAGGATCTTTTATGGTTATTGTAAACACTGTACCTCCGGGTTAGAAGTGTTTACACTTCTCATAACTGGTCCAAGTCTGAGGATCCTTGTTTTAGAACATCACCTGTGAGGGGGTTGGGCTGTTTACAGGTTTGCAGGTACCTTTGGCCACAGCATACCCTGTTTTTGTTTTGATTAAGAGTACTCCACTTTGGACAGTTCTTGTGATTAACCCAGGACATGTGACTCTTTATTTGAGTCCCCCACCTTGGTTACTGGATTTCTGAACCTTCATCCTGAACTTTTGAACATATATGGACTTATATCAAAACAGATAATCAGATCCAGCTTGATCACAAACCCTAGCATATCATTTGCATACATCATCACTGCATCATTTAACATTTGTTTATTTGTATTTCAGGGTATCCACATCATATCTGGTTTGGTTTTGACCCCTTCTTTTGCATAGACCTCTGCTTCAGTTGTCTTCATCAGTTGTCTGCTTCAGCTATCCTCGTCATCACCAGCATCAACTTATCAGTGGCTCATCTCCCAGTATCAGTCTGTGATCTTCATCAGCACCTACCTTCATCTTCTTCAGCAGCATTCATGACTACTCCTAGGAAGAGCAACATTTCCTACCATTTCTTTGAGCCTGTGTTGACTGGCATCAGGCAGGTCCAGTCACTCATCACACCTGACCACATCCCTTTGTTTAGAGAACACTATGGAGGTATCTTGGACATGGTTATGGACCTTGACCCTTCTCAGAGGAGCATGATCCACACTTGCCTGCAGTTTTATGACCCTCCTTTGAGATGCTTCACATTTCCAAGCTTTCAGTTAGGGCCTCTGCTGGAGGAGTTTTCATCATTGATTGGAGTACCTGTCAGGGGTGGAGTCCCCTTCAACCCAGATATGACTTTTCCCAGCAATGGAGAAGTAGCAAAAGCATTGTACCTGGAGCCTGCCTTGATTGAGCAAAGCATGACATCAAAAGCTGGGATCCCTGGATTGCACTTGGACTTCTTGATTTCTCAGGCCATCCTGAAGGCCTCTTTGGGAGAGTGGAGGGCAGTTTGTGCATTGTTAGCCCTCAACATATATGGGGTTATATTATTTACAGATGAGCCCAAATTCATCAGCAAGAATGCCATTCATCTTTTCCTTCTGAAGAACCCAGTACCCACATTGCTGGGAGATTTCTACTACTCCATCCATCAGAGGAATGAGAAACAAAGGGGGAAGTTGGTGAGATGTTGTGCTCCTTTGTTTCACACCTGGCTGCTCAGACACCAACCTAAATCAGATGCCTTCTTGAATCCTCACCAACAGAAGAATTGGGCCAAGAGGCTCATTGCTTTGACTTCAGATGATATTAGATGGTGCACCCAGAGCACCAAAGGCAAGGACATTATCACCAGCTGTGGGCAATACCCAAATGTACCTCTGATAGGAGTAAAGGGTTGCATCAACTACAACCCTTTGCTGTTTAAGAGACAACTGGGCTATGCTTTGGTTCACCCTCCCAGAGTGCAAGATTTAGCTGAGACCCTATATTGTGAAGTGAAACCTAATTCAGCTGTTGTCAGACAAGCATCCTGGGCTTGGGACAACATCCAGACAAAAGGGGTGGCTATACTTGGGAGGTCTAATAATGTTACTTCAACTCAGTACTATGACTGGTCCCATGCTAGAGCTCAGATTACTGGAATGCCTTTCACCATTGAGGATATACCTGGACCATCTACAGCACAGCCAGCAGCCACTGTCAGCCTGGAAGAATTTGAGAAACTGAAGGAAAGAAATGAGAATTTGTCTCAAGCTTTGAAGAAGACCCTTTGGGAAAGGAGTGATGGTCGTCTGGACATTGAGAGATTGGAAAAGCCTAGGGTGGAGCATTTGGCCAAAATTGAGAAGACAGAAGACTATATCAGGAAAGCAAGAGCTGGGGAGCAAATATTGAAGAATGCCTGTAAGGAGGCCAAAATTCAGAAGGCTAGGACTGAGCTCTATCTGCAAGAAAGTCAGGCTAGGTGGGTCAGGATCACTGAAGCCCGGACACAAGAAGATCAGAAAACTCAGGCCAGGATTGAACAGTTAGAGGCCAATGAAAAGAAGCAGCAGGAAGCTTTGTTGGCAGCCCAAAAGGAGATATTAGAGTTGAAGCTCAGAGCTGGATTGCAGAGATCAAAAGACCAGGACAGGCACAAGAAGCTGACCACTGCCATTGCTACCAGAAACCTCCTCATTAGGACTATTACAGAGCACCCAGCTGGTCCAGTGACTGAGGCACTTCTGAAGGAGGTCAAGGAGGATGAGTTTGGACTGGATGTCTGACTCTTTGTTTGTTGTTGTTTCCATTTGATGTACTTTTCTTTTTGTTGTATTTTGACCCTCCAGGGGCATGTGTTGTAAAACAAACTATGTATTGTTCATCATTTGTAATATATTAGTTTGCTTTCATTAGGTTTCTTTTCTCAAGCAACATCAAGCATCTTCCTCGAGGTCTGGAAAGGTCAAAACCAAGAACCAAGCCAGATACCTTGGAAAACAAATAAGCATACTGCATAGCATACTAACTTTTGTTTTGTTTTGTAGGTTTTGTTATTATCTTTGTTTCTAACCTTATTGTTCGAACCAAAGGTGGAGACAACTTGCTGCTACTGTCCAACCACCCATGTCGGAAAGAGAAATGGACGACATGTTCATGAATACTCTGCAAGGAACCTATATTGATAGACTGGCTGCCTTTTCTTCTACCAGCTTTGCTGACGTCGTCATAGTCGGTGAAAGGATTGAAAGTTTGTTAAAAATGGGCAAAATTTCTGATAATGGTGCAAGTTCATCCAGTAATCCCAGGAAGCCTTTTGTGGGACCCCGAAGGGCCGGTGAGACAAATGCCATTCATGCAAACAGGGGCAGACCTCAGTATGTCCACAGATCAGTAGTAGCTGTCACTATTCCAGCTCCGATTCCTCAACAACCAATATATCAACAACAACAACAACCACAATATCAACAGCAAGTTCAGTATCCGCAACAAAGAACCTACAACAACAACAATAGCAATCAACAACAAAGTCCCTTCCAACAAAGACCGTCACAGGCAAACAGGGTGATTGACCCTATCCCCATGCCTTATGCTGCATTATTGCCACAACTCCTGAAGCTTAACTTGGTTGAGTTAAGGACGTTGGCACCACCAGATCTTCTCAACCTCCCGAAGAATTATGATGTCAACGCCAGGTGTGCCTTCCACTCTAATGCACCTGGTCACAGTACTGAAAAATGCAGGGCTTTACAAATGAAAGTTCAAGATCTGGTGGATTCTAAAGCCCTCAACTTTGCACCTCCTCCGAATGTCAACAGGAATCCTATGCCTAATCATGGCGGGCCAAGGATTAATGCCATTGAGGAAGACAAACCCTCTACCTTGATCACCAGTTTTGCACAAATTCGAACACCTTTGGTTGAAATTAAAGCTCAGCTTCTAGAGTGCCAAGTGTTCCCCGGGTGTGAGCTCGGTTGTGGGTATTGCAACATTGCAGTCAACGGGTGTGAAAATTTGAGAAGCGGCATAGATGGTCTTATTAAGGATGGTATCCTTCAAATCTCCACAATGGTGCATACAAATCCAGCAATTCCTTTAACAACAATTCCTGATTCTTCTACAACAGCAGCAACAATCATTCCTACCAATTCATTAGTATCATCAGCAACAACTCCTTCCATCACTTCAACAAATCAAATGTCAACGACCCTTTCTTCTACAACATCAGCATCCATTTTATTAGCAGGATCTTCTACAACGCCAGCAAAAATTAATGAAGATGTCTCAGCAGTCACAATCTACTATGATCCATCAAATGTTCCTCCCAGCAGCAATTTCCAACAACAAACAGTGGCACCTCCTTCCAGGTCACCAGTCACAATTTACTATGATCCGCATACTGTCACAATACCCTCCTCTGCAGCAGTCAGTCCAGTCACCATTACAGTACCTGGACCGGTTCCTTATGAAAGCAGTAAGGCCATACCCTGGCATTATGGCTCTGATATCTACTGCAATGAGGAGAAAATCACTCTGGATTCATCAACCTCTTCTCCACAAATTGATAATGTTGGGGGAGGAGGAGGCTTCACCAGAAGCGGACGCCTTTTTGCCTCACAAACACAAAGACCTAATGTTGAAGCAGAAGCTGCTACCAAAGCAAAAGGAAAGAGTGTGGTACTTGAAGAGCCAACTGTCAAAGAAACTCAGAAGATGTCTTTTGAACAAGATGTAGACGAGTTCATGAGAATCATAAAAAGAAGTGATTACAAGGTGGTGGATCAGCTTCACCAAACTCCCTCAAAAATCTCCATATTATCACTGTTGATGTGTTCTGAAGCTCAGAGGAACGCATTGTTAAAAGTCCTGCACGCAGCGTACGTGCCGGAAGAGATTACTGTTAATCAGCTAGAAACTGTGGTGGCAAATGTCAACACCAGTCATGGACTGGGCTTTACCAATGCTGACTTAACAACTGAGGGACGCAACCATAATAAGGCTTTGCATATCACCTTGGAATGCAAGGGTGCTGTTCTATCTCATGTACTGGTAGACACTGGGTCATCACTAAATGTTCTACCAAAGAAAGCCTTAGTGAAGCTGGAGTATGATGGCTTGGCATTGCGTCCGAGTAATTTGGTGGTGAGAGCATTTGATGGCTCTAAAAGATCAGTGCTTGGGGAGATTGATCTGCCTGTGATGATTGGCCCGCAGACTTTTAAAACTACCTTCTTCGTGATGGACATTCAGCCGGCCTACAGCTGTCTGTTGGGTAGACCCTGGATCCACGCCGCTGGCGCTGTTACGTCTACCCTTCACCTGAAGCTGAAATTCGAGTGGTAAGGCCAGATCATCACGATCTGTGGGGAAGAAGACATCTTTGTTAGCCATCTGGCTACGTATAAGTACATAGAAATGGATGGGGAGATCCATGAAACCATGAGCCAGGGGTTTGAGGCCCTGAACATTAATGAAGCGTCTGCTGTACTGGGAACCTCCATAACGTCATATCAGCAAGCCCAAAAGGTTGTTGAAGAGGGTACTGCCCAAGGCTGGGGCAAGCTGCTGCCCGTGGAAAAGAAGGAAGACAGATTTGGGTTGGGTTACAGACCAACTCAACAAGATCAATCAGAGGCTGCAAAAGAGCCCAATTTTGTCAGCGGGGGAATGCTCACCCCAGATGCTGTAAACAATTTGGAAGACGAGGAGGAAAGCGACCGCAACTTGGAGAGCTGGATACGTCCAAGGATCCCGGGGAGCCAAGTCCTTAACTGGTCTTCCCAGGAAATTATAAGGGTTACTCCTGCAGAGTAATTATTATTTCCTGTATTTTTAAAAGCATGCATCAAGTCTTGCATCTTGCCCAAGATGTCAAGACTCATTTTGTAATCGAGCCATCTTGTAATTTTGTGCAAATGGATTAATCAATGAATATCGGATGTCTTTTGCAAACGAGTCTCTTTTTTGCTCACTGTCTTTTCATTTTTCACTTTTGTACAAAACAATAAAATGGCAATGTTTTCAAAATAAATAACTTTATTTTCACTTTTTCTAAACAAGATTAAAACTGATCACTAAAATAAACCAATCTAAACCCTTGCAGAAAGTGCCCTCCAGATTGCACCGACAACAACACTGCTATGACTTCGTATGACTTTGACAATCCAATCAATCAAGCTGATGAAGGGGTTGAAGAAGATTATGAGCTACCTGAAGAGCTAGCCAGGTTGTTAAGGCAAGAGGAGAAGGTTATCACTCCTCACCAGGAGGAGATCGAAACGGTTAATCTTGGTACGGAAGAAGACGTGAAAGAAGTTAAGATCGGGGCCTGCCTGCAGGATTCAGTAAAATAGCAACTGATTGACATGCTTCGGGAATATGTGGATGTTTTTGCTTGGTCTTATCAGGATATGCCAGGGTTGGACACCGATATTGTCATGCACAAGCTGCCTCTGAAAGAAGACTGCCCGCCAGTAAAACAGAAGTTGCGTCGTACTCGCCTGGATATGGCAATGAAGATAAAAGAAGAGGTACAAAAGAAGTGGGACGCCGGTTTCCTTGCTGTGACTAGCTACCCGCCGTGGGTTGCTAATATTGTACCTGTACCTAAGAAGGATGGCAAGGTAAGGATGTGTGTGGATTACCGGGACCTGAACAGAGCCAGCCCAAAAGATGACTTCCCATTACCTCACATTGATGTATTGGTCGACAATACGGCTCAGTTCTCGGTATTCTCCTCCATGGACGGATTTTCAAGATACAATCAGATCAAGATGTCACCTGAAGACATGGAGAAGACAACTTTCATCACACCCTAGGGCACATTCTGTTATAAGGTGATGCCATTCGGACTGAAGAATGCTGGTGCTACTTATCAACGGGCTATGGTAACAATATTCCATGACATGATCCACAAAGAAATTGAATGTTATGTGGATGAAAGATTGCCAAGTCCCTCACAGAAGAAGACCACCTGGTGAATCTGTTGAAGCTATTCAAGCGTCTGAGGAAATACCAGCTGAAGTTAAACCCCAACAAATGCACATTCGGGGTGCGATCCGGTAAGCTGCTGGGATTTATTGTAAGTGAGAAAAGGATTGAAGTTGACCCTGATAAAGTCAAAGCCATTCAAGAAATGCCGGCACCGAAGACTGAAAAAGAAGTTCGGGGTTTTCTAGGTAGATTGAACTACATTTCAAGGTTCATATCTCACCTTACAGCAACCTGTGAGCCTTTGTTCAAGTTGTTAAGAAAAGAACAAACGGTCAGGTGGAACGAAGACTGCCAGAGGGCTTTTGACAAAATCAAGGAATATTTACAAGAGCCTCCAATCCTTATGCCTCCAGTTGAAGGAAGACCTCTAATCATGTACCTGACAGTATTAGAAGAGTCAATGGGGTGTGTGCTGGGCCAGCATGACGAGTCTGGTCGAAAAGAGTATGCAATATACTACCTAAGCAAAAAGTTTACCGACTGTGAACAACGTTATTCATTGCTCGAGAAAACTTGTTGTGCTTTAGCGTGGGCTGCTCGCCGACTGAGGCAGTATATGTTGACCCACACTACTTTATTGATCTCAAAGATGGATCCAGTCAAGTACATTTTTGAGAAGCCAGCACTTACCGGACGGGTTGCAAGATGGCAAATGATCCTCACAGAATATGATATTCAGTACACATCTCAGAAAGCCATCAAAGGCAGTGTATTGTCCGATTATCTTGCTGAGCAACCTATTGATGATTACCAGCCTATGAGATTTGACTTCCCTGATGAAGACATCATGTTCATAAAAACAAAAGATCATGAAGAGCCTGTTCACACTGAAGGGCCTGACCCAGAAGAAGAATGGACTATGATGTTTGACGGGGCTGTTAACATGAATGGTCGTGGTGTTGGTGCAGTACTCATTACACCCAAGGGAGTTCACATGCCTTTCTCGGCAAAACTCACCTTTAACTGCACTAACAATGAAGCTGAATACGAAGCTTGTATTATGGGTCTTGAGGAAGCCATTGACCTCAGGATCAAGACTTTGACTGTATTCGGAGATTCAGCTCTGGTAATTAATCAAACCAACGGCAAATGGTACACGCACCAAGATCATCTGATACCTTACCGAGATTATACAAGGAGGTTATTGACTTTCTTCACAACAGTCAAGCTTGAGTATATCCCTCTAGACGAGAATCAGTTTGCAGATGCTCTGGCTACCATTTCATCCATGATCAAAGTTCAAGCTGCCAACTTTGTGCCTCGAATTGCAGTGTCCAGACTTGACAGACTGTCGCTCCCGGGATTTTCATCCTAGTACAAACGCGAAAGTGGCGCGGAAAAGGTAGAGTCGCCAGCCAGACATTTTTATCCCGAATGAATGGGAAAGGTAATGTTGCACAAACCTAAGGAAGAAGGAAAGGACAAGGCCTTGCGAACCAAAGATCTGAGTTCGGGAGTCGGTTACGACCTGGGAAGGTATTAGCACCCCAGATCGTCCGTCGTACCCGACGGGATCCACGCTTGCTTGTTTTGTTTCAAAGGGTGAGAAGAATAACTGCTGCTGAATAAAACCGCTAACTGGAAATTGGAAATGAGAAAAGGAACTAAAAGAGAATGGAAAGAAAGAATGGGGAAAATGTAGGGAAAATAAAGAATGCGCTCGAACGGGCCCTACCCCGCTGCCTACGTACCTCATCAGGATAATGAGGATCAGAGTCGACGTAGTTCGCCTAACTAAGGCGGGAACTATTTGTTTGTGTTTTTTACAGCTGGAACTGCGTATGTCTATGCTCAGGTGTTGCAGGCTCGTCTGGTACGAGTGCGTTTACCGTCTTGCAAATGAGACAAGTTGTCGCGAGTTCGCGTTGTGAGTGAATGAGATGAGAAAGAGAAGTTCCCGCAGGATAGTCGCTTGTTATTTGTTTTTTGCTTTTATGAGAAATATTTTGAGTTTATTTGTTTTATGAAACAATCCCTTGATGAGACTTGTGCATCATGATAGACGAGCTTACACCACTCCAAGATGGAATGAATGCAAGTGCTTCATGGAATAAGGCTATACACAAGGAATCCTTTCATTTATTTATTAAGTGTTTTTGGATTTTTGTTTGAAGATGAGAAAGAATGACTCAAATTGCAAAAAGGGAAAAACTAAGGGGACTAAGACACAACCCTAATTTTATTTGTTTATTTACAAGAGGTCCTAATGGTTCGTGAGGTATTCTAATCCTAATGGAAAAAACTAGAAACTACTAGAATTCAACTTACTTCCTAATGAAGTTAAGTTGATTCTAAGAACAAAGGGGAACCTATTCAAGTAATAAAATCAAATGATATACAAAACATTAAAAATTGCATACAAGGAATAAAATTCAAAGCAAACAAATAAAATGCAAAAAAAAACCTAAAATAGTCCTAATTTATTCTAAGTCTAATTAAAAGGAAACTTAAGCCTAAATTCTAAATCAAAGTCAAGCCTAATATTTTTCTTCTAAACATCCAAAATTAAACTAACCTAAGTCTATATCATATGTTACAATCTAAAATTTAATCTACTTAATCTATTTTTTAATGAAATTTAATATCCTAGCCTAAACTAAATGGAAATTATATGTAACAAAGCCTAAAAGTTAATATCCTAAAAAATATTAAAAGTTCTGGAAAAAATATGAAATTTATTCTATAGGGTCCTAAAACTACCTATAATATTGTGTCAAAAGGAATCCTAAAAATTCGGAATTTAACTAGACCTAAAAATTGATTATTTTCAGCTATGAATTAATCCCTAATTACTAAGGAATTAGCCTCTAAAACCTAAGATAAAATATTCTAAAAAATCTACAAAAATTATCCTAAACACTATTATTAGTCCTTTAAATATAGAAAAAAGAATGAATTAAAAAAGTTACTGGAAGTTACCAAAATAAAATGAACAAACTCAAGTACAATTAAAGGAAATTCAATAAAAACTAATTACAAGAAAAATCAAAATTAAATCAAAAAATAGCCAAAATTCAGAAAGTAAAAATATCAAAAATTTCTAACTTGAATTGTAGACCTACTGGAATTTTTATAGAATTTTTCTATGATTTTTACTATTTTTTATTGATTTATATGGAAACTATATAAAACTAAAATTAAATCCTAAAAATAGAAATGGGGGTGGCTTTAGTAACAAATTTTTTATTGATTTTCCTAATGGGCCCATAAAGGGTGCAAATAGCAAGGCCATAAGGCCCATATGCGCAGGAAGTTGGAGGGGGTGCAGGCAGTGTATTTTTATGTTGTTTTTGCTGATGGGCTTTAGAAGGAGGGTGCGAATAACAGAGGAGGAAAGGCCCATTTCTCATGAGAAGCTGGGAGGTGCATTAAGCAGATTCTTATGTTATTTTCTAAATGGGCTTAATATGGGGGGGTGCCACTAACAACTTACGAATGGGCCTACCGGACGGTGACAAGTGTCACCGCCAGTATGGCCAAAACTCACAAGATTCCAATCTAATATCTTCTTTTCTTTTTTTGAAAATTCAAAACGGTGGATTAATGGACATTAAGCAACATTTAACTGAATTAATGAGGATTTACAGGGATTAAATAATGTTAATTAACATATTAATTTCCTTTTATTTCTTTAACTTGTTCATATAATCACAAACACATGAACAAAACCTGAAACCCTAACTATCCCCTTCTTCTTCCAAATTCCGCCGCCGCTAACCCCCTCTTCCCTCTTCTTCTTCGTCCTCATCCCTCAACACCATACTTCTCTTCTTCTCTAAATCACTTCCGTTCGCCACCCTCTCATCATCTTCTCTTCATCCATTCACCGCCGCCCTCTTCTCGTTCCGGCCATAAACCTCTCCTCTTCTCTACCTCACCTCCATTAACCCTAATCCCTTAACATCAACCTCACCCTCAATTAACAATTTTACACAAAACTTTCACTAAACCAAATCAGTGTTTAAGGGATTTAACAACAACATACATCAACAATCGCGTTTAAAAGGCTTGGATTTCCCACCTTCGATTGACGGAAGCAAAGATATTGCGGGGAGGATGCTGCCGCGAAGACGAACGAACAGTTATAGAGGTGATGCTTCCATTTGGTTCGAACAAATGCGACGATACTCAGCTGCGATCCGAATGCTCGAAGCTTCCCTTCGCCGCGACCCCTTGACGGCTCTGCGAAAATGATGGAAGATTGACGTGCGCTGGTGAAAGTTTTGAAGAAGATGATGGCGCTTGAAGGTGATACTGCTATGATGGTGATCGAAAACACTGCGTTTCACGGTATGCTCTTCTTTGATTTTCTATGCGATTCATAATCTCAGCCTTAGTGTTTATTCAGTTGCCTCTCTTTTGATTCAACTTGCTCTTTTCCCATGGTTGATGATAGTTGCAGGGTGACGAATACGTAGCAGGAGATAAAGAATGAGGCTGAGTAAAGCTGTTGTGGATGGGAGAGAATGAAGACTGGATGGAGGATTGTAAAAGGGTAAAGTGGTGAAGAATCATAAATGAAGTTGAAGAAAACAGATTGAATATGGTTTGGGCGAAAAATGAAGGAGATGGTTGAAGAATCTTGAAGAAATGGTTGAAGGGTTCTATCAAAAATTGTAGAAGAAGCCTGATTGATTGAGAAGCTATTGATTTATAGACAATGTTCACAGAAGGATCTGGAAGCTTCAGGTAAGAAAATCAGTTACGACTCTGTTACTTTTTCTGTTATGGTTCTGTTAGGTTAGTTAGAAGCTGGCTATTGATTTTTTCAGTTTTGCCATTGATCTCATTCTGAACTAATTTTGTTGGCCTTTTCCTTTTGAAATTTGTAATAGGATTTCTGTTATTGCCCGTAACTGTTTTTCTGGTTTATTATGAATTATGCAGGTTGTGATTGAGATAGGTAACCAGGTTTGCTCCACTGCCATAAATGGGCCCACGTTGCTACTCGTTGCCGGCGACAGTGAGATGAAGCTGAGGTGAAGTCACAACAAATGCCCGAGGGATACATAAAATTGGTTCGGAATACCTACGCCATGTCTGAACTCATTCAGGTACAGGTCTTTCGATCCATCTCTTTCTATCTTCGAGTCTGAATGTTTGCGTTATTATTGATGCATCTTCGTCTTCTTCTCACCGCAGATACAAATCATTGCTATGGTTTTGGTATGCAGGTTTTGATGGATTGATGATGAGGTTAAAGATAGGTGACGAAGGTTCTTGCTGAGGAGGACCCGACGGAAAAACAGTCCTGAAGTTGGAAAAGCCGTCCTGAAATTCTTGATGATCAGATCTTTTATTAGGAGTTTTTTTTGTAACAGCTTTTCTCTCTTTCCCCTTTGATAAAAACTTCTTTTGAATGTCTTGTAACTCAATATATTCTCACTTATCACTCAGATTTTCCTATTTTCCTATTAAGTCATAACTGATCTTTTTCTTCCATTTTGTAAATTGCATACGTCTTTATGGTGTAACCCCTCTTCTAACATTATTATGAACTTGGTAGATTTATTATGGATTTTCTAATACAAAGTTTTTTTTTCCACTTTGATCCATAGCAAATGGTTTGGACCTTTAACTTGAAAATAAATTAAAAATGAAATGTGGACCTGGATTTAGAAAAAAGGAATGAATACGACCTAAAGTGAGACATATATTTTTTTTTGAATTAAGCAAATATGGTTTATGGTTCTCGGACAAGTGAATGAAGTTGGTTAGTGAGACATGGCTATGAATTTAGACCAAAAACTTGTAGATTTTGGACGAATGACATTGGGTTAATCACTTGGTCGAATACTTGAAATGAGCACCTCAAAGTGGGCCTTTGGAATCGAAATGAGAAAGGTGAATTATAACCATGACCCTTTAAATCCATAACTCCGGGCCAATTTGCAAATTGAAGAAAACTAATCTAAATTGGACAACCAAGGACCAAATTAAATGCATAAGAAACCACACCCTCACATATTGCGATTTTAATCAGTTGATACCTTGTCCTGATGACCAATGATCTCTAATACAAAAACCTCAATTAACCCTGTGTATACCAGAAATTCAATAACTTGCGCCTCAAGTAATAATGAATTCCCTCGAGCGATAATATTCACTGGAAAAAACTTCGCGAAAAACACCCTCTTGAGGACCACATGGTTAAAGAAATAAACCTCAACCACGTAGTAATAGTATAAGGAGACGATGTTATTGGTGACCATCTAACCAAAACCTAGATTCACTTGATGGCCTTACATAGGGTGTGAAGTCCCAATTCCGCAATCCATGAAACCGATTTAACAAAGTAGAAACCACAATCCTATGAAATAAATTGGTTCTTCAGAGGGCATTGATCCCATGCCTTCGGAGCTCAATGCAAGTATATGATTATGAATGATATGACCTAATGGAGAATGCAGATGAATATGAAGCGATAAGCCAATAGAGGGAAAAAATATGAGGGAAAATTTTGAGGTATTACACAGACCAGCATATGTGTTCTCAGCGGATGTTGTTAAAGATGATAAGCCTTGGTTCCATGATATCAAATGCTTCTTGGAAGATCAAACATACCCACCTGGGGCATCTTCCAATGACAAGAAGACATTAAGGAGGCCAGCTGGTAGTTTCTTCCTGAATACTGATGGTTCCCTGTATAAGAGAAACTTTGATATGGTACTTCTCAGATGTGTTGATAGGGCAGAGGCAGACTTGTTGATGCACGGGGTGCACGAAGGATCCTTTGGTACCCATGCAGGAGGGCATGCTATGGCTAAAACGTTGTTAAGATCGGGCTATTACTGGATCACAATGGATGCCGACTGTTGTGCCTATGCCAGAAAATGCCATAAATGCCAGATTTATGCGGATAAAGCGCATGTGCCTCCCAATCCTTTGAATGTAATGTCTTCACCCTGGCCCTTTGCCATGTGGGGCATTGATATGATCGGAAAAATTGAACCAACTGCTTCAAATGGCCACAGATTCATCCTGGTAGCCATTGACTATTTTACCAAGTGGGTTGAACCAGCTTCTTATGCAAATGTTACCAGGCAAGTGGTAGCCCGATTTCTGAAGAGAGATATCATCTGTCGGTATGGATTTCCCGAGCGAATCATTACTGATAATGGTTCCAACTTAAACAATAAAATGATGGCAGAGCTATGCCGGGACTTCAAAATCCAACACCACAATTCTTCTCCTTACAGGCCAAAGATGAATGGCGCTGTTGAGGCAGCTAACAAGAATATCAAGAAGATTGTGCAGAAGATGGTAGTCACCTACAAAGACTGGCATGAAATGCTACCATTTGCCTTGCATGGGTATCGAACATCGATCAGAACTTCCACCGGGGCAACACCGTATCAACTTGTGTATGGTATGGAGGCAGTCCTACCTGTTGAAGTTGAGTTACCCTCCCTGCGAGTACTAATGGATGTTAAGCTAAATGAGGCAGAATGGGTCCGATCCCCATACGAACAACTAAATCTGATTGAAGAGAAAAGATTAGCTGCAATTTGTCATGGGCAGCTGTATCAGAAAAGAATGAAGAAAGCCTTCGATCAGAAAGTCAGGCTTCGAGAGTACCAAGTAGGAGATCTCGTGCTGAAAAGACTCCTTCCTCCTCATACAGATCACAGGGGCAAGTGGACTCCGAATTATGATGGGCCATTCATAGTAAAGAAAGTTTTCTCCGGTGGAGCACTGATGCTTAGTACTATGGATGGTGAAGGCTTCCTGTCCCATGTGAATTCAGATGCAGTTAAAAAATACTTCGCATAAAATGGCCCGCTGGACATAAAAATAGAATGTAAGTCCAGGCAAAAATAGGGCATCCCGGCGAGTCAAAAACAGAATAAAAGACTCGGGCAAAAATAAGGGAAAATAAAAAAAATGTGTACACCCGCTGAGTTGAAAAGCCGCATTGGACAACTCAGGAAAAAAATGGGTATCCCGGTGGATTGAAAACCCGAAAGGGCGATCCACGCAAAATAAGGGAATAAGCGAACAACTGCATTCTGAATTCGTCTGTATCACTTGCAACATGGTAAACTTCGAAAGGGTCAAGCTTCGGTCAGAATCAGCCTTCTTCAGAAAGCAAGATGAGAAGAACGTCAATGTCATACAAGTCATAGCAAAAGGGGAAGCTCTTTGAAGCATCGTCAACATTGCCAGCATCTTTTTATTTCTCAATTTTGTAACAATCTCCTCATTTCAGGGGGTCAGTTTCTTTAACTGTATTTGCCAAATTCAGGGCACATAAATTAATAAAATCAGATTTCCAGTCATGCTTTGTCTCGTACACTTTATGTCCATTTGCAAAAAAATGTCCAATAATCATGATATGATACTTGCACAAAACAAATGTGCCTTCTAATATAAAATTTTACAGGAAATATATTTGCTCCCGGGAGTGTCTAGACTCCTATGATGGAATCCAGTAAGGGATACCTCGGGATACTTGCACGTTTCTTTGTTATAACAGGATTACAGGTATTCAAATCACAACATGGGGCATGAAAGCTTCTCCCCAGCAAGCTACCAAATCATTATTTACTCGGCACATCTAAGCACCGGAGATGCTTTATCCCCTGCTGAGTTGCCAGCCATCATTCCTCCTCAGACAAGTGCAAAGCCAGGGCTGCTTTCTCCCCACCAGAGCTGCCATGCATCACTTCTCCAACACATCTGTCAGAGCAGTACCAGAAGGTGCTCATATCCCCAGCTGAGTTGTCAAGTATCATCCTTAGCAGGATCCCCACGGAAATCTCTAGGAAGATCTTTCAGTGATCTTTCTTCTTCCCCAACCGAGTGCTAGACAGGGAACCATCTCCCCGTAGAGTTTCAGTCTCTATCCAGAAGAGCAATGCCCGAGGATCTCACAACAGAGTGACGAAAGTTTCTACAAACCCCATCTGGGTCCCTCATTACCGAGATAGGCCTATCAGTGATCTATTTCCCCAAGCAGAGTCATATATATCAGATCTACCAATGATCTCATCCCCAGCTGGGATGTCCACTTCAAGCAGATCAGCCAGAGATCTCTTCAGCAATGGGATCCGGATCCCGGATCGGTATCTTTGCATAATCATAGCATTCGCATCATATTTTCCCTCAGAGCGTAGCATTCCGTCCAATACGGAGCATTACGGCAAAAATCAAACATATTGCATAATCATAAGCCATGTGTCGAACTGAACACTTGTAAATACTGACGATCCATCAACAATATACAAAATACCTCTCAAAACTCCCCGGCAGAATATCAAAGCATTTCCTTTACACTCACAAATACAATTACATGCTCCCTTTGGCACTCGTCCGTGTCATCATTCCCCAGTAAAGTCGCCTAACAGATACTTATACATTACAGATGCTTCTTGACACTCGTCCGTGTCATACCCCCAACAGAAAGCCAAAGCGTTCCCTTTGCACTCACAACACATGTGTACATATATATACAATTCCCTGACGCCCGTCCGTGTCACCTCCCCCAGCATAAATACTTAAACACTGATTATAGATCAAATACTTGCTTATAATACACTTTCTCCGACACCCGTCCGTGTCGTGCTCTCCCCAGCAAGTTGGACACTCGTCTACGTCTCACTCATCACTTTTCACTCATACCGATACTCGTCCGTATCTTGTATATACCACTTAAATCCCCTCAGATTCAACACTCGACAGTATTCTTTATTAACCAGTTGATACTCGTCCGTATCAT
This sequence comes from Lathyrus aphaca, assembly GCA_963966055.1. NCBI lineage: Eukaryota > Viridiplantae > Streptophyta > Magnoliopsida > Fabales > Fabaceae > Lathyrus > Lathyrus aphaca. Next base: position 51,220,255 of record OZ014520.1, read on the forward strand.
CATCTCTGAACATGCATCAAGCGTTTGTTTCTACTGATACTTGTCCGTATCATAGTCTTAAGGATGCTCGTTCGCATATTTAATCTATACACCGTGTCAAACACTTATATTTTCTTGAATTTAGACGCTCGTCTGTGTCTACTATTCCCCAGAAGAGTCCCCAGCAAATCTTAATAAACTATTTCCTTTCTATCTGACATTCGTCCTATGTCATGATACCTTTCGGCAGCCGTACCCTGCCAGGTGATCGCCCTTCACCTTTTTGATGATCGTCCTTCATCATCCCTAGCGGAGTCTCTATTCATTAGAACCCCTTCCTATCCGACATTCGTCCTATGTCGTGATATTTTTAGCAGCCGTCCCCTGCTAGGTGATCGTCCTTCACCCTCTTGATGATCGTCCTTCATCATCCTATCCGATGGCCGTCCCCATCGTTGATTTTGTTGTCTGACATTCGTCCTATGTCATGATAAACCACAGAGCAGCCGTCCCCTGCTAGGTGATCGTCCTTCACCTCTTGATGATCGTCCTTCATCATGCTTATCCGATGGTCGTCCCCATCGTCAACCTTGTTATCCGGCATTCGTCCTATGTCGTGATACTTTTGGAAACCGTACCTTGCCAGGTGATCGTCCTTCACCAATAAATGACCGTCCCTCATCTTATCCCCAACAGAGCAGTCGTTCCCTGCTAGGTGATCGTCCTTCACCTTTGATGACCGTCCCTCATCATTTATTTCAATTAACCCGATGGTCGTCCCCATCATTTACCTTTAATCCCCAGAAAAGTCTTATTTCTTTACTTGATGGCCGTCCCCATCATAATCTCTTATATCCCCAGCTTGTCGGCCGTCCCCGTCATTGCCTTATTTCCCGCATTTTTCCCAGCATGTCGGCCGTCCCCGTCATTGCTTCATCCCTAGCAGTCATCCTCTGCTCGACGGTCGTCCTCCGTCGCCCGCACTTTATAATCATACTTTATTTTCTTTTACAATCTATATCCCTTTTCTTCTTCATTCTGTGAGTGCAAATTTTGGACTGTCTTTGGTATTCAACCACAAGTTATCTTGTTTGCCTGTTAAGCCGTTGCTTACATCCTGCACAGCTAACTCATGTTTGAATAGGGGCAGCTGTAAACACCCCAAATTTGCCCTCACTCATTTCACCATGGCTTGTGATCTTTTCATGTGCATAAGTTCAATCATAGCATCTCATATTGCATTTTTGCTTCACTGCATTAGTTCTAAGCCATTTGCATCTAGGGTTTGTGATCTGAGCAATCCATGCGCTATCTGAGCCACTCCAAAGGTCATCAATCACTTCAAAGGGGTCCATGTATGTTCAATCATCTTATTATATCCTCAAAAGATCAAGGAAGTCAAGAAATCACAAGAACTGGGAAAGGCATGGAAGCAGAGCCAGGCTTAACTGCACAGATGACCTAGAATTAGGGTTTTGGTTTCAGAGGCCATAACTCCAAATTTTTTGGTCATTCTTGTTTCTATTGGTCTCTATATGTTATGAGGATCATGCATATCAATTTTCATGAAGAAATTCAATGGGGAAGGCATCTGATCAAGAGGTGACTTCTTGAGCAAGTCAGTGCAAAATCAGGGCATCTGAGGCCCCCAATGACCCAACCAAAGGATGTTCTCCATCATTTTGATTGTGTATGATCTTTATTTGGTCATAGAAGGTGTTAAAAGTTCACAAAATTAAAGAATGTCAAGCCATTTGCAAAATTGCCTTTTTGGGAAAGTGACTTATAATGCAAACTTGCCATTTTGGGAAAGTTTTTCAACCTCCTCTTTTTGATTCAAAAATGCTTCAAATGGAAAAACTTTGGCCATGAAAGTTATAGATTGGATCATTCCCTTTTCAAAAAGTACAAGAAATCATTCTAATTCATTTTAGATCAAAAGTTATGGCTTGGCAAAGTTGGCAAAAATCACATAATTTCATGTCTTACACCAAAGAGGCATTTTGCAAAATGGTATGATAAGGCATTCTAAAGGCTTCAAATGTATACAAACACTTCACAACATGCTCATGTGACCTCTAAAGATCAGAATTGGCCCAAGAATTATGCATTTTGGTGCCTTGAACTTCAAGAATTTCCAAAGGGGCCAAAATTCCCCAAAATTTGCAAAATGCTCCATAACCCTTCATCCACTTGAGCCAGCTCACAAAATCTGATTTCATGACATTCCTTGATCTTTGCTGCGCATGACCATGCCCCTATCTCAGCCTTAAACTTGCCCATACCTCAAGTACAAGCCAAGTTGACATTTTGGCAACTTGCCCATGCCAATCACCATAGGCCACCAACAACTCTCTGACCTATCCAAACATGATACATGGACCAAAAGCAACTCAACATACCATACAACACAGGCTGAAACCTCTCATAACACAACATTCTCCAAAATCCCTCTTTATGCATTTTTCTTCGAATCTCAATACACAAGCCTCAAACCTTCAAACAAACTTCACAGAATCACTCACCATGATCCTCTGATCATTTCCCAACCCTCACTTTGCCCTGAAACCTCCCATATCAAAAACATGATTTCCCTCCCCCATTGACCTGAGCTTCTGCAAACTTCATATAGAGGACATATAAACTCCAACCAAGCATCACAAACTCTTCAGGAGGATCATTGGAGCTGATTTGAAGCAAAGACCTGGCCAGAAAGTACCAAAAGTGAAAGCTCCAGTTCAGGTGAGCTCAAGAACTTTTTTTCCAGAACTTTGATTTCTTGTTATAGAATGATTCTATGAGTTACACTGATCACTCTGATGTGTTTGGTTTTGAAAATGGCCCAGAAATAAGCATGTACTGACTGTCTGAAACTTTGCCCGTAAAACTGATTTTGTTTGTTTCTCTTGATTCATGAAAAATAAATGATTTTTGTTGTGGGGTTTATGTTTAATGATGTTCAAAGGTTGATTCTGGAGAGTTTGATGAAGTTTTGATGCGTATTGAGTGAGATTGAAAAATGGTTGGCCGGAGAAGATGACCGGAACACTGTTCCGGTCATCTGAAAGTCATTAGGGCTCAGGATTAGGGTTAATGACATAATTAAGTGAGTTTGAATTCTGGCCGTTGGATAGCGCGCGTAGTCAATTCCTGCCCCCTTAGGTTTAAATCCTGGCCTTTAGATTAGCTGACTTTCTCATTTTCTCATTAATTTCATTTTATTTTTATTTGTTTTGTATTTAATTTGTACGAATTTTTAAAAATAGCAAAACATATTAAAAAATTTTGAATTTTTTTGTCAAACCTTTCATTAATTTCCAGAACCCAAAAATTTTTTTATTTTTATTTTTTGCATCAAAAATTATTTTTAAATCATTTAAATGTTTATTTTCAATTAGTTAATGGAAATTAATTAATTAAAAATGCATTTAGGTATTTAAAAATCACCAAAAAATTCACATTGCATTCTAAAACATTTAGAAACATTATCCAGCTCTCAAAACAAATTTAATTTTGGTCCTTGATGTATTTTGACAATTTTCATTGGAATAAAATTTGTTTAAAGGCAATATTTTGGTCCTAACTTGAGAAAATTCATTCTGCCTAACCATGAAGAGTTTGATGATAGTTCTTCTTGCATTGCATCCTTCATAGCATGTAGTTTCTAGGGTAAAATTAGTTTGAATTTATCTTTCATTTTCAATTTGATGTGCATTTCCCCTTTTGAAGTGCCTTGAAACCCTAGTTGACTTAAGAAAATTATAACTCCCATTAGGTTAGGAGTTAGGTCCCCTCCTTTGGGCAGTGAACTTATGTAGGGTTAGGGTTCCTTTGATCCCACTTTCAATTTTTTATCATGTCATTTGCTTCTGATTTTGAATTTTTGTGTTGCATGTTGTTCATAAACCCTAATTCTTGTCTTCATTTGCATCCATCTCTCATATGCTTGCATTCAAGAGCTTGCCATGACATTTTGTGCATTAATATGACATATAAGACATCTTAGGACATATTAGAATCATGTTTGATCATTGCATCTTTCATTTTCCATGTTGTGCATTCATATCATTTCATAAACTTTCATGTATCTTTATGGTTCAAAGCATGCATCATTTGCATCCTCATCCTTGTATGATCATCCACAACCCTTGACATGTGTTTGCATCATCTATTAGCATCATTAACATTATGTTCATGCTTCTGACTTTGTCTTGCATCATGGCATTTCACCTCATTCCCATTACATTTCATTTCCTTTGCTAACTTTTCAGGTGGTAAGTTGTTTTGAGAAGTGAATTTGCCTTCACTTCTCACAATTTCTTCTCATCTCTCTTATGCATCATTGCTGCATTTTATCTTTGTATTAGAGTGAGCTTGCTCATTCATGTTCATCTCTTACTTTCTTTCTCCAAGCAACTTGTCTTCTTAAGTGAAGCAAGTTGTCTTGCTACTCTCTGCTTCTTTCTCCTTCCATCTGTTTCTTTCCTGGTGGCTTCTCTCCTGAAGATCTTTTGCAAGCCTCATAAACCCTAGGAATACCCAAGCATGATAACAATTAGGGTTTGATTAGTCCCCCATTTAGTTTTACCTTTGTGTCATCTTTGGGTCTTCTCTTCTCATATCTTAATCAAGGACTAAACCCTAAAGGTTTTAAGGCTTTGTGATCAAGCTTATGCCTGCATCCTTCTATTAGGATGGAGTGTATAACTTTAATCCTAAGTGTTAAACCCTTAAGGTGTTTAAATCCTTTGATCAATCCACTTAACAACCACTAAGACATCAAGCTTGTAACTTGGGCCTTGCATTAGGGTTCTAATTCTTCCTTAATTGGTTAAGAAGGACTAACCCTAGTGTTAATGGACAAGTCCCCCTCAAGTTGTCTTACAAACTATAAAATCCACTTCTTAATCTTATCATTAACTAAAATCCATTTCAATAAAGGCTTTGTTTTGTCATGAGGTTAATCCCTAATCATGGATTAAGTTGAGGAGTCTTCCTCAACTTAAATGTTCTCATCTATCATCCTTCTATTAGGATGGTGTAATGAGTCTATTAAATCCTTGATTATGGCTTAAACTCATTACTTAACACTAAACAAAAAAAATCTAAATAATCACAAGTAGGTTAATGATCTTAATCCTACACCATGGTGATTAAGTGTGAGGTGCTTACTTCATACTTAAGGTATTCTCATTACCCCTAATCAGAGGGAAGATGTTATGATTTTACTAACCCTTGGTTTAGGCTTAAGCTCATTAACTTATGAAAAACACAAAAAAGCAATAACAAAACTGAAAAACACAAAAACAAACCATAATCGTCTCCTTCGGGATTCTTTTCTCATCATCTTCACTCACAAACGAGAACTTGCTTCTTCCGTCTAATGCAAGACAGTTTGCACCTGAGCCAGACAGGTCATACACTTGAGCATAGACAAGTAAGCAGTTCACAAGTCAATTTATCTTTCAGTCTCTTTGGGTCGAACTACGGTGTTCTGACTTCCTCATTGCACGAGAGGATACGTAGGCATAACTTAACAGTTATCGAACAAAAGTCTTTATATATTTCCCCCTCCTCCAGCATTATTCTTTTAGCCTCCTCATCTTGGGCATTCCATTCTTGTTCTTACACTGACACTTCTCTTATACACTTCACTTTTCTTTTACACTGACACTCTTTTATTACACTTCACATTTCTTTTACACTGACACTTGCATTCTTTCCTGCTTTGATACACAAATTGCACTGACACTACCCCTTTAAAACACAAATCCTTTAAGCGTGGATCCCATCGAGTACGGCGGACAATCTGGGTGCTAATACCTTCCCAGGTTGTAACCAACCCCCTTTCCCAGTTTCTCTGGTTCGCAACCGTCTTATCCATATCTTTCTAGGTTTATGCAGCATTACCTTTTCCTCCGGGATAAAATTGCCTAGCTGGCGACTCTTGTCTTCCTGAGTTCACCCTTGTGTGTTCTCTCTCCTTTCACCGACCGTTCGCGTCTGTACCCCATTTGACTTGGCCTCATTTGGTGGGAGCGACAACTACGAATAAATGATCTCGTCCCTCGATGACCCTATGGAAACGATGATAGTCCATTCGAATTGTTAAGATACCCTTACATGTTGCCTTCTATGACCATACGATGACCCTACGCATGTTACTTCAAATCCAAGGATAAGACTACTTGCTAACTAATAGTAGGGACAGTTCTATCCCTAAAGAAAAAAAATAACAAGAAAGACCTTACAATTTAGGGTAAGTAGTTCTTAAGTGCTTTCTCACAAATTTTCAAAATACTTTCCACACCTCACATTTTCAAATATTTCAAACAATAAACACTTTGTATACATTCGTACGAGAATCATTACAAAGTTAAACTTCTAAAATATTTTTCTAAACACACACTATACTTTTCAAACAAAGCAAGTAAAGTGAGCTAAGCAGTTAAGAGCCCATGAGTAACCATGGATACAAAGGATGTTAACACCTTCCCTTTGTATAACTTACCCCCGAACTCAAAATCTAAACCAAAGTCTTTCCTATTCTTTTCCACCTTTCCTACTTGGATAAAAGAAAAGTCGGTGGCGACTTTTGCTATCTGCAACATAGTTTCTGTAAAAACAAAAACCAAAAAGTCATTTCTCCCACCGTGTTACAGAACTGGAGACTCTTCCGGGGAGAACTATTTAAAAGAGGGGTTACCTTAAAGTTAGTAAACTTTACTTGTTTGAATTGATTGCTTTATTTTTAAGGGTACTTGTTATAGGGCTACTGTGAGAAAGATCCTAACCCGGATCTAGTGTACCTTAGGTAAGTGGAAATAGACCAAGGAAATTGTACAGTGTATACCAATATAGTTGATCTGGTGGCTATAGTTAGTGTGACATCTTGGTTGGTTCTGATATTCTTCAAGTCATTTGAGGATAATATCAGGTTGTTATATGATGTCATTAACACTAACTACCCTTTAGAACCCTAATTGACCCATCTTGGCCATTAGAAGGTAGCGAGATAACCGACTTTGGTGAAGTCTAAAGTTGGTTGATACTCGATGCTACGCTCATTGAGATTCTAATCTTGGGAGGTTTTGGTTGGCAAGTCAGTTGCCATACTGAACAACAGCCTTTGAAAAGAATCAGTGATATTGAGATCCCTTAGAACCTGCTTACTATTACTAGGATAGGTTGAACCAACTAAATTCAATGGGGAGGGTACTTACCTATGAACTTCATGCAAGCCTTTAAACCTAAGGCCATTGTGTGACTTGTTTATGTTTGCCATCTGCTTGTTTGAACATGGCATCATAACATCATAACATCATAACATAGCATTTTCACTAACCATTTCAAGGACCAAAGGATTTATCTTTGTTCTTTGTTGCAGGTTATGGCTTTCGCTCGTAGAAATACTATTCGAGTCAACTTTGTAAGGATACTTCCCAAGCTTAAGGAATTGGTCTCAAAAGTTCCTGAAAGCTCTCAATTCATTAAAAAGCATGGTCATCTACTTAATTTGGTTACTTCAAGGTTTAATGAAGAAATGATGAGTGTTTTGTTCCAGTTCTTTGACCCTAAACATCATTGTTTCACGTTTCCCGATTAACTGTTGGTGCCCACAATGGAAGAATTATCCGAACTACTTGGTGTGCCTATTTTTGATCAAAAAACATTCACAGGCTTAGAGAAAGCGCCTAAACCAGAAATTATTGTAGCAACTTTACATCTAAAGAAGTCAGACATTGTATTGGAAACAAGAAGTGGATTTAAAGGTATTCTTGCCAAAGTATTGATAAAGAGAGCTCAGGTATTCTTGGATGCTATGAGTTACGATGATTTTGAGGAGATCTTGGCTTTGTTGATTTAAGGTTTTGTGTTATTCCCCAATCCGGACCATTTCATAGATGTACACGCCATTAACATATTTCTGACTCATAATTTATGCCTACCTTGCTTGGAGATATTTTTGCACTCTCTTCACACTCGTACTACGAATGCGCGAGGAACTCTGATGTGTTGCATACATCTACTATCAAGGTGGTTTATTTCACACCTTCCTCGATCTGTGATGAAGAATGAAAAAGGTTTGAGATAGTCTAGAAGGATAATGTCACTCTCTCATTCAGATATTCATTGGTGTTTCCGATCTATGGAAAACATCACTATCATTGACCGCTGTCAAGAATTCCCTAATGTGCCACTTCTTGGCATCAAGGGAGACATTACTTACAATCCTTCTTTAGCACTACGTCAGTTTGGTTATGCACAGAGCGATGGTCCTCATGATATGATTATTCAAGGTATTGTGTTCGATTATGACGACAATCTTCATGGTTACCGTCAAAGGTTTATACGAGCTTGGAGCATGGTGAATAAGATTGACAACAATACTCTGGAACCAAAATACTTCATCCCTATGGAACCTTACCTCAGATGGGTGAGGTCTAGTGCTCAAACTCTTATGATGCAATATCCTGCTGTTCTACCGGTGTGTTGAGCCTATTATTGAAGGAGATGTTCCTTACACCGTTCTTCATACTGACATGCCTACTGATCTGGGAGAGCTACAGAAATCTTGGATCCAACTGGAGGAGAAAAAGGATACCTTTGAGGCTCGGTACTATGCTAGCAAAGGGAAAGTGTTGGAGCTAACAAAGCAACTTCATGAAGAGCGGAACCTCAATACATATCTTAACACAAAGAGGAAGCGTCAATGGGAGACTTGAGTCTCAAATGCTTATTTTCTTTGTAACTTTTCTTGTTTTCCTTCATTATAAGCCCAAGGGGCAATTATATTTTTAACTTACTAATAAAAAATTTGTTTTTGCTTTTCTTTCACAAATTCAAATGCTATATGGTCCTTGAAAATATTGCATATGCATTTACATGCCATACCATCGCATTCACAGGTTTTCGTGACATGTCTCTTATCTTCTCGTTGTTTATTTCAGTGGAAATGGCACTCGAACAGTCTGTCAAAGATCTCCAAACCCAGAATACTCAATTTCAAGAAGTGATTCTAGATTTGTCCAAGGGGCAAGAAGAGTTGAAAGCCCTTCTCACTAAGGACATGAAAAAGAAGAATCTTGAAGACAACAAGGATGATCAGTTGGAAGAAATACAAGCCGAGATGGCAGAGATGAGAATCCAGATGAATGGTCAGGTGGCTCTTATCCAAAACTTACCCAGGGGAAAAAAGAGCTGAGAGTTTTCATCAATAAACTTCAAGACAATAGAGTCTGGAATCTAATCATCAGTCAACCTCCGGTGAAATAAGCTGAGTTGGTCGAAAAGAAGAAGAGGATAAGAGAAGGAAAGAGACAGGTTACTACTGATAGTCTTTAAATTAAAGGAAGAAGGTCTTATAGGGTTAATTCGTCTCAACATAAGGAACAAAAAAGATAGTTTATCAAAATCAACACGCAAATATCGCAAACTTTGAAATACTTGTTGGAGATGAAGTTGATTACCTTGAAAGACCCTCCTCAAAATCCCAATACTTCCTCTCCTTGCTATAATCCCAATGCAAGGTGTGCATATCACTCCAACTGTCCTGGATATAACACTAATAACTGTTGGGAATTAAGGAATAAGATTCAAGACCTGGTTGACGAAGGAGTCCTCGGGGTTACGCCAGAAGATCGGATTGAATTCTCCTATTGTCCATCAAACATCAAAGTTGCCAGACATCCGGAGTGACAAGTTTAAAGGAGGAGGCTTTGAGAACATTTGAATTTTCATTTGTAATTTCTTTTGTTGGCTTAAACACTTACTATTATGTCAAACTTTTGTTTTCACGTTAATGCATTGCATATGTTTGTTTTGAATTAATCCATTCGTTTCACTATATTTAAACTATGCTTCTTACTTCTATTTTATGATATTTAACTCTTGTTAAAGTTGTAAGCCTTTAGAGGGAGAATGACGAAGACGATACCATAATTTCATACAGTATGCTTTTGAACAGTCTATGCTGACGATGTGCAGGCATTGTTCTGATTCCTAAACAGTGGAGATATAAGGAAGTTAATCCCTAGTCAACCCTTTTGAGCCTATGAAGTATAAGTTTTCATTCTCACGCAAATTCAAACCCTTAATCATAACCTGGGGAAGGGTAATTCCTCGGTTAACTCAATTATGACAGTTGTCATTTTTGTACAAAACTAATGATGGTTCCCTGTAATCATTAAGTCTGAAAGTCAATATCTAGCAAAAGAAAAGCTCACTAAGTCAAAACCTGTGAAGGAGACTTAGTAAAAAAATTGAGACATCCCACTGACTGTAATCTTGAAACAAACAGTTTATGCAAAAAGAAGGGATAACAAAGTCAAAAGAAAAAAAAGAGGTCATTACAAATCCTCAAAAAAAAAAGATAACTGGCTTTTCAAATAAACGAATGTCAGTGTTACAATTCCAAACTCCTTTGGAGCCTCAATGCATAAGTTAACTGAACATAGGACTGAAGAACATCACGAAGGATGAGTTGGGTACAAATAAAATTTGAGCCTTTATCCTTTGTTTCTTAAACCGTGAACTAGGCCACGTTACAACTCTTTAAAAGTCCTAACTGAAGACTGCTACAAAAAGATATCTTGACTCCTTTAGGGCTTATTATAAATCTTGAGTTAATATCACAGTTTTTACAAACATTGTTTTGCTAAAATATTTCTTTTTCAAAACTTCAAGACAAACATAAGCATTGCATTTTGAATATCATTGTTTGCATACGACTAAGTGTTTGACAGCAGAGAAGCTTACATGATGAACATTCAATAAACCAAAGTCCTTCTGACAGACAAAGTTGCTTCCTGGGCCCGACTCAGTTGGATCAAAGCCAATGTATACAAGGGGCACGGTCACTATCTTCCAATCAAGGGGGCATGCCATGTTATTGTCCAATTCATCTGGGGCAGTCAGGTCAAGATTCAACGATGCTTAATAGCCAGGGGCATGTTTTCTCATCTGAATTGCCATAAGTAACATTACCAAGTTCCCAATGCCAGGGGCATGTTATTATGGGTCATCCCATTTATTTCTCTTGAGGAAGCTCCTTTCAAATACTTCCATTCTGGGACAAATCATCCTCAGCTATGAGCAACACCCTTTTTTTCAGATCTAAGCAGATCAAATTCAGTTGCAAGCTCCTTAACCATTACCTGGGGCGTACACGATCCACCACAGTCTGAAAGCGCATTCCTCTCATTACATTGCCTTGATACCGGGTTTCAGCAAAAGCCATTATGGAAATTAATTTTTTGTGCCAATAGTATCAGATGGTGTCAGTATCATGTCTTTGGATTCAGTCATGATAATTCCTAGAAAATTACTCGGGGAAGTCGAGAATATCAGAAATTCTGAGTCCATTGATTATGTTTTGAACGTATATATGCTTTTGAATATGATTTTTGTTTACCAAAAATGCATATAAAATAATATAAAATTACATTAATAGCATTACTAAGGACTCTCGGAGGTAGGAATCCCCAGCAAAGTTCATATCCAATGGATCTTCGTAGGTTCATCCCCATAGAGTCATCTTTACAAATTTATTTCAGCGAAGTACTCCAAACAGCCTGTTGTACTTCCAATTAGACAGATTTCTCTCAAGTCTGATGTCCTTCGAAGAGTTAACACTTGGTCGGATAAGTCTCTCAGGGGAATGTCCTTATCTTTTATCCCCAGTCAGAGTATTTAGGAATTTAATATTTTAATAAAAAGTACGACAAACGGAAGTTGAAAAATCCTAAGTACAATATTCTGAAACAAGACGGGAACAATGTCTTCTCATTCCTCAGCAACAAGTCGGGATTTATTTTCCCCAGCTAATATTTTGTTATACAAAGCTATTAATGTGTGTTGTACCCCAAAATTTGCCCTCCCATAATCAAAACAATGTGTATCAATGTTTCTCAAGGTATACAAGAGTCCTACAGATCAAGTTGGGTCAAGAAATGATGAAAAAATGACTTTTGCTTATGAATGCATCGATGCATCCTTATTTTGTATCGATACAAGTTGGTGATTATCACAAGAAAGGAAAATTGCTTATGTATGCATCGACACATACGATTTTTGCATTGATGCATGTTTCCTATATGCTATGTGTCGATTCATACGAATTATGCATCGATGCATGTTCCTTTATGTTTCTGAAAACAAATCATGTATCGACTCATCCGTGACATGCATCGATGCATAATTAAATTAAGCTTCTGGAAATTGTTAAAACTCCAGTATGCATCGATGCATACCTCGTTGTATCGATTCATATACGTAAGAAAATGACATGCATCGACTCATACTAGTCTTGCATCGATGTATAACTCTGTTTTTCACTAACAACTGCTGATTGAAATCTAAAAAAAAACAATATTGGGATCAGATTCTTGTTCTAGAAGCTCATAAACATCATTTAAGATGATTTGATACTCTCCAAATTCGTGTTAGATCAGATTGGAAAGAAAATATCTGATTTTTTCTCACAATTATATTTGATTCTTTCTTCACAATGAAGCAATCAAAATCCATAACAAACGCCCATCTCGCTTGACCTAATTTCACTCCTTATATAAACATAAGTATGCAGCTATTCAGAGGACGATTTTTTGCAGCCAAGAACACACATCCAAAGTTCAAAATTTCAAGGATTTTCAATATTCAGTTTCACCAATCCAGCCATCTAAAAGGAGTTTTGAAGGTTGATAAATCTTCTTTGAGGCCATTAGAACATGTTTGAACAATCATATCCATCAAAAGCATCATGAAACATGGATCCCGAATTCGTTTTTATCCTTGAAATTCAAATTTTCGATTTCATTAATCTATCATTTATTAATTATTTTTTATGTTTGTTATGTGTTTTTTATGATGCGTAGAACAATTCTGGAGATTTGGGTGAGGTTCCATAGCCTAAAACGGATTCGGCCATAGCTAGGGTTTTCCCCTTTGAATTAGGGTTTTCTAATTCTTCAAATATAAATGAATAATGAGGATGTAGATGAATTGTACATGCTGTAAAGATCATGTTGAGATGATTAATTGGACAAAATTGCACGTATTTTATATAGTTTAAACTTTGCAGGTTTTCGCACGCAGGAATATTCGCAGGAAAAGACGTGGAGAAATTCGCTGGAAAACCTGCGAATCCTGAGGAAGAAGATAAAGCCTGCGCGCGAAAATTTGGTTTTAAAATTCTGGTTTATTATTTAATTAATTGTTTGTACCTTAATTCAAAAATGATGCTTGGTTCAGATGGTAGGGACGCGCGTATGGGAGCTTCTTGGCCTGGGTTCGAATCCCAGGTCCCCATGTTTATTTTTGAGCATTTTTTCTTCTTTATTTTCTTATTATTGTTATATTATATTATTATAAAATTAATCAAATAATTAACTAACTAATTAGATTTTAAACTTTAAAATAAACCTCCTCTTAAATATTTTTCTCAAAATAATTTTTGTAAATAAATTCATAATTAATTTAGTAATTAGCATTTAATTGATTTTAATTTTAATCTTTATAGTTTTTTTCTAACCATAATTTTTCTTTACCATAAAAAATAATTTTCTTATTTATTTTCAATTAACTTAGTTTAATTGTATGATTTATTTATTTAATTTCTCTTTAATTTGATTTTGTAATTGCTCATATTATGTAATAGGCTAGTTTTAAATTCATGTACTTTATTTCTTTGTAATCCTCCTAAGAATAAATGTATCCCCCTCCCCCAATGTAATAGCGTATGATTTTTATTTCCGCATTTTATTTAAGTTAATTGCGTGGTTAGTAAACCTAGTGAGTGAAAAAGAAATGTTTGAATTAATATGGACTTAGAAAAATTAAACAAAAAGATTAAATATTTAAAAATACACACTCACACACGTAAGTCGATCTTTGATCGCCATCTACACCTCCTAAGGTTACCTCTTTTAAGTTGCTTTTAAAAATGGTCAAGTCCCTCGAAAGTGGGGTGTCTTAAGCAAAGTCCCTCCATAAATGAATCATCTAGTCCCTCCCTGGTTTAAAAGATCAAGTCCCTACGATGTTGCTTACGATAATGATCTTGTCCCTTCGGCAAAAGATGATAGTCCCTCCTAATTGCTAAAGACACCCTATAGTTGCCTTCATTGACCGTACGATGACCCTACGTCCGTCCCTTAACAAATCCAAGGTAATGACTACCTATTCCTTAATAGTAGGAATAGTCTTACCCTTGAAAGAATATGAAAGAACATGAATGACTTAGTTTAGGGTAGGTACCTCATAGTTACTTGCTCACTCTTCAAAAAGAAAATACTTTTCACACCTCACTATTTTCAAACATTTTCAAACAAGGGTTTGTATACATCCAAACGAGGATCATTACAAAGTACTTAGAAAAATTTCTAATCACATCCTTCACCTTTTCAAAAACATTTAAGTGAGCTAAGTAACTAAGAGCCCATGGATAACCATGGATATAAAGGGTGCTAACACCTTCCCTTTATATAAACTACCCCCCGAACCCAAGTCTTTAAAAATAGGTCTTTCCTGTTCTTATGTCCTTTCCACATGGATAAAATAAAAGTCGGTGGCGACTCTTGCTATCCGCAACATTTATAGAAAGTCAGTTCTCCCACCGTGTTACAGAACTGACGACTCTGCTGGGGAATTACTAAGTAAAAGAGGGGTACCCTTAGGAATTAGATCACTTAAATTGTTTGCTTTGTTTGCTTTATATTACTTGTTGGGCTTTTTGTGTGAAAGATCCTAACCTGGATCTAGTGTACCCTAGGTAAATGGCAATAGACCAAGGAAACTACGGTGTATATCGATATGGTTGATCTGGTGGCCATAGTTAGTGTGATTTCTTGGTTGGTGCTTATGTTCCTTAAGTTGAGGATAATATGGGGCTGCCATATGTTGTCAATACACTAACTGACTTTTAGAACCCTAGTTATCTCATCTTGGCCTTTAGAAAGTAGTGAGATAGCCGGTTTTAGTGAAGACTGAAGTTGGTTGATACTTGATGCTACGCTCATTGAGATCCTAAACTCTGAGGGTTTTGGTTGGCAAGTAAGTTGCCTACTGAACAACCACCCTTGGAAAGGATCAGTGATATTGAGATCCCTTAGAACCCGATTACTTTTGTAGGACAGGATGAACCATCTAAACTTCAGGGGAGGGTACTTACCTTTAAACCTCATGCAAGCTGTCGCTCCCGGGATTTTCATCCTAGTACAAACGCGAAAGTGGCGCGGAAAAGGTTAGAGTCGCCAGCCAGACATTTTTATCCCGAAAGAATGGGAAAGGTAATGTTGCACAAACCTGAGGAAGAAGGAAAGGACAAGGCCTTGCGAACCAAAGATCTGAGTACGGGAGTCGGTTACGAACTGGGAAGGTATTAGCACCCCAGATCGTCCGTCGTACCCGACGGGATCCACGCTTGCTTGTTTGTTTCAAAGGGTGAGAAAATACGAATGCTGCTGAATAAAACCGCTACTGGAATAAAGGGAATGGAAAATGAGAAAGGAATAAGAAGAGAGAATGGAAAGAAAAGGGGAAATGTAGGGAAAATAAAGAATGTGCTCGAACGGGCCCTACCCCGCTGCCTACGTACCTCATCGGGATAATGAGGATCAGAGTCGACGTAGTTCGCCTAACCTAGGCGGGAACTATTTGTTTGTGTTTTTTACAGCTGGAACTGCGTGTGTCTATGCTCAGGTGTTGCAGGCTCGTCTGGTACGAGTGCGTTTACCGTCTTGCAAATGAGACAAGTCGCCGCGAGTTCGCGATGTGAGTGAATGAGATGAGAAAAAGAAGTTCCCGCAGGATAGTCGGTTATTATTGTTTGTTTTTGGTCTTTTAAGAGAAGTGTTTTGAATTTGTTTGTGAACGGTCTTGTACTAAGACCTATCCATCGCGGGAAGTATTTACACCTCGCCCCGAAACAGGACGCGTATAAACACTCCGCAACAAAGTCTCGTGTCGTACAAGATTGTTCGGTTTTTATTAAGTGTTTTATTGTTTTTCTTTGGAGGTGAGAAAGAGACTCAAGTTGATAAAAGGAAAAAATCTAAGGGGGACTAAGACACAACCCTAAATTATTTATATTTACAAAGGGAGATCCTAATGGTTAGTGAGGTTTTTCTAATCCTAAAGATAAAAAGGAAAAGAAAAAGGAAAAAGGATGCAACTTACTTCCTAAGGAAGATAAGTTGGTCCTAACAATGGGGAATCCTACCAATCACAAATATGGAAGGAAAAATGAGTAGAATGCATAAAAGAAATGCATAAAAAATAAGGGATAAAGTGAAGTAAACTTACCTCAATCTTCCCCACTACAAAACAAGTGGTTAGTGCACATTTTTATTAAAAAGAATAAGGCAAAACACACATTAATTAAATCCTAATTAAACTTGGACCTAAACTAGACTCTATTTTAATCCTAAAGAGCTAGAAAAACTAGGACAAAAATACAGCACCTATTACAGCCCCTAATACACAAACAGCCATGAAACTAAGCCTAACACCCACCAACTTCTTACAGCCAGCATGCAACATGAGAAAGTAGGTGCAAAAGGTCAAATGCAGCATGCACATATAACAAACAGCACACATTTTACAGCACTTATACAAAACAACAGCTATGAAATGCAAAATCCAGAATTGCTTATTTTTATTTTTTAATGCACAAACTCAATGCAAAAATCACTAATCTCATCATGAACATGTATTTGAACTTAAATCAACATATACCAATGCAAGAACATGAACATTATTGAATGATTATGCAAGCATGCATCTCATGAATTATGCAACAAGTAAATGCACAAAGTAGCACCTAAACATGCATATGAACATGATGATCTTTGATTATGAACATGCAACATGATCGCTCAACAAACATACTAAACTCAATGCAAAATTCAGAATTTAATTGATGCATATGACATGATAAAGTATGCAACCAAATGCACATACATATGATTATGCAAAATGCAACATACCTTGATATAATGGGAATGAAAAAAAATGATTTAATGCAATGCAAACATGTAAAAACAGAATGCAACATGATTATTACATGCCAAATAATGCACAATCATAGCAACAAAATGCAAGAACTTAAGCTATGCACAAAGAACACAAAAATGCATAAAACGCAACATGAACGGAATCGTGTCGAAACGACTCGAAATGGGGAAACTAGCTACTGGAAATGGACTCAAAAATTCCCTAAAATCACTACCTAAACATGTATGAACATTAGAGGCACTAGGAAGCAAGATTGAGCAAGAAAATAGGCTAAAAATCCAAAAATGATCAGCGTTAATCGATTAACCATATAGGTTAACCCGTTAACGGGCAAAAAAAATCAGCATTTTGGCCAAAAACCGCATGCGTTAACCGGTTAACCATATGCGTTAACCGGTTAACCCTGAACAAAAAGTGAAAAATGCTTTTGAAATAAGTGCTTTTGGCCACAATCTTGCTTCTAATGATCCCTAACATACCTAGGAACATGCTAACACTAATTTCTACTCAATTGGAGCTTATTTACACATGCTAGCACCTATATCTATTAACACCTTAGCTTCTAAATCAACAAAAATCACAAATCACAAGTAAACATAATTGAAACGGAACGATTTCAAGCAAAGCGAAAAAAGCAATTAAAGAATGCCAAAAGTGGCGAGATGAAGAGAATAACTTAAAGAAGAAGTGATTAAGATCACCAACCTACGAAGCGGAGGAGTGCTTCGGTGATTGTTGCAAAGATCGGAGCTTGAATCGAAAAGAAAACCGAAAACCGAGAAATCGCAAAATAAATGCGTTCTTGAGATTGAATCTTCGTGCGCTTCCGATAATCCGATAATCCTCACAAAATTCAGTAGCTTCTTCTTCTATAATCCACAATCAATGAAGGTTGGAGGCTTAAGCTTCAAGATCTTCAAGTTTCAATGTGAAACTTGAAGAGCTTATTTGAAAAAAGCTTTGGTGAAAGGGAGAGGAAAAGTGAGAGAGAAAAAGTGATTATGGAAGTGAAAAATTTGGAATTGTGGGAACCCCTCTCAAGGAAGTGATTAATGGTTATATAGAGATTAGGCTAGGAGCTAGGTTTGGGTTTGGGGCCCAAAAATTAGGTTTGGGATCCAAAATTAGGTTTGGAAGTTAGTTAGGGTTAGGGTTGGATAAAGGGAATATTCCTTGGAATATTCCTTGGAACACTCTAGAACATGGTGGAAGGTGGTGGAAGTTTCCAAGGGAAATGGAGTGGAATTGGAGTGGAAAAATGAGATGGGAAGAATGAAAGGAAGTGTGGAAAGAAAGTGGAAGGAAAGGTGGAGGGAAATGCAAAACCAACTACTTTTCAAATGATTTTTCTTTGATTTTTTTCACGATTCCTCCATCGTTTCTTGACCAAGCTTGAACCATAGGATCATTGTAACCCTAATTTCACGATCTCGATCTTAAAAGTCCGGAGTCGATCCCTTTTTACCTAGCTCGGTTGCCGTTTCTCCGATTCCTCGATTTTTCATCGTCCGGCCAGTCGAACCCCTTCCAAAATGAACTTGTGGACGAGATTTGAACCCTAGGCACTTGACATCATATATAAGTCAAAGAAATCCACTTCGACTCAAAAATTTATGTAGAAGCCCTGTAGAAATGAAACCCTAATTAGGCTCTTTTCCCTCAAGAAAAATTACACTGCTTGCCTCCTTCAATCAAACCAAAACTTTCCATGACTTGTGGCTTCAAGTGAAGACTTGTGGGATATTGTGAACCCTTTGCACAAGGTTGAGAAGCTTTGTGGCCCTTCGGTAGCCTCTTCATAACTTTCGGTTGCTCCGATCACTGATCACATACCCACGCCTCGGCTATGCTATATATGATGCAATGTTTTTGGTTATTTTTATGAATCCATATATGCAAAATGCTATGCAAAATGTTGAGGAAATGAGAGGGCAAATTTTGAGGTATTACAGCTGCCCCTATTCAATCAACTGCAGACCTGAACGGATGATTGCAACAGCTTTTAGACGTTCAAGGTATGGAGTGATTGAATACTCGAATAAAACCTGAAAATTTGCACCCTGAGGGTAATGGAAATGCCATCTGCCCATTTATTTATTTATGTATTTTTTGATTTATTTTTTTTTTTTTTTTTTTTATTTTTTTTTTTTTGGCCTCTGAATAGGTAACGGAGATAAAACCAGATGGAATAGAATCAATGCAATCACTGCGACTGCTGAACGAACCGAAACCACAAGGAGGGTGCCTGTTATCGAAACAGGACTTAACGCAATATCAACCGATTTGCGACTCAACTAAGATCAACCGATCTAACACGGAAATGGTATCAACCGATCCACCCCGGAAAGCGAGAATGTAATATCAACCGATTTACAACTCGAAGAGAAATGACATCAACCGATTCATGACTCAAATAAGATCAACCGATCTAACATGGAGATGGTATCAACCGATCCATAACCAAGAAAAACGAGAATGTAATATCATCCGATTTACAACTCGAAGAGAAGTGATATCAACCGATTCATAACTCAAATAAGATCAACCGATCTAACACGGAAATGGTATCAACCGATCCACCCCGGAAACGCGAGAATGTAATATCAACCGATTTACAACTCGAAGAGAAATGACATCAACCGATTCATGACTCAAATAAGATCAACCGATCTAACACGGAAATGGTATCAACCGATCCACCCCGGAAACGCGAGAATGTAATATCAACCGATTTACAACTCGAAGAGAAATGACATCAACCGATTCATGACTCAAATAAGATCAACCGATCTAACACGGAAATGGTATCAACCGATCCACCCCGGAAACGCGAGAATGTAATATCAACCGATTTACAACTCGAAGAGAAATGACATCAACCGATTCATGACTCAAATAAGATCAACCGATCTAACACGGAAATGGTATCAACCGATCCACCCCGGAAACGCGAGAATGTAATATCAACCGATTTACAACTCGAAGAGAAATGACATCAACCGATTCATGACTCAAATAAGATCAACCGATCTAACACGGAAATGGTATCAACCGATCCACCCCGGAAACGCGAGAATGTAATATCAACCGATTTACAACTCGAAGAGAAATGACATCAACCGATTCATGACTCAAATAAGATCAACCGATCTAACACGGAAATGGTATCAACCGATCCACCCCGGAAACGCGAGAATGTAATATCAACCGATTTACAACTCGAAGAGAAATGACATCAACCGATTCATGACTCAAATAAGATCAACCGATCTAACACGGAAATGGTATCAACCGATCCACCCCGGAAACGCGAGAATGTAATATCAACCGATTTACAACTCGAAGAGAAATGACATCAACCGATTCATGACTCAAATAAGATCAACCGATCTAACACGGAAATGGTATCAACCGATCCACCCCGGAAACGCGAGAATGTAATATCAACCGATTTACAACTCGAAGAGAAATGACATCAACCGATTCATGACTCAAAATAGATCAACCGATCTAACATGGAGATGGTATCAACCGATCCATAACCAAGAAAAACGAGAATGTAATATCGACCGATTTACAACTCGAAGAGAAATGACATCAACCGATTCATAACTCAAATAAGATCAACCGATCTAACACGGAAATGGTATCAACCGATCCACCCCGGAAACGCGAGAATGTAATATCAACCGATTTACAACTCGAAGAGAAATGACATCAACCGATTCATGACTCAAAATAGATCAACCGATCTAACATGGAGATGGTATCAACCGATCCATAACCAAGAAAAACGAGAATGTAATATCGACCGATTTACAACTCGAAGAGAAATGACATCAACCGATTCATGACTCAAAATAGATCAACCGATCTAACATGGAGATGGTATCAACCGATCCATAACCAAGAAAAACGAGAATGTAATATCGACCGATTTACAACTCGAAGAGAAATGACATCAACCGATTCATGACTCAAATAAGATCAACCGATCTAACAGAAATGGTATCAACCGATCCATTATCTTTGCACTGAGACGAGACCATTGTACTTAAATGGAGATTCGAAAGGAACGGGATCGTTGTACTTAAACGAGAGCCCAAGCAAACAGGATCATTGTACTTAAATGATAACCTGAGACGCGACCGTTGTACTGAAACGGAGACGCGAAAAAAATGAGACTGTTGTACTGAAACAAGACTCAGAGACGAGACCATTGTACTTAAATGGCGACTCGAAAGGAATGGGATCGTTGTACTTAAACGAGAGCCCAAGACGCGACCATTGTACTGAAACGGAGACGCAAAAACAATGAGACTGTTGTACTGAAACAAGACTCAATAACGAGACCATTGTACTTAAATGGCGACTCGAAAGGAACGGGATCGTTGTACTTAAACGAGAGCCCAAGACGCGACCGTTGTACTGAAACGGAGACGCGAAAAAATGAGACTGTTGTACTGAAACAAGACTCAAAGACGAGACCATTGTACTTAAATGGCGACTCGAAAGGAACGGGATCGTTGTACTTAAACGAGAGCCCAAGACGCGACCGTTGTACTGAAACGGAGACGCGAAGAAATGTGAGACTGTTGTACTGAAACAAGACTCAATTGGGGATAACAACAAAACTTGGTAGAAGCATCCATCCTGGGAAATGAAGTTGCATTCTATGGGGAATATATCAATCTGATAGGAGATATAACAGGTCTCATGTAATATACCTCAAAACTGGCCCATGCTGGTATGCATATGTTTGGATTTATGGCGTAATGCTCCATGACGATGGAGATGCTACGCTTTGGAGGATGCAAATGTGATGATGATTATGCGAATGACAAATGCAAATGCAAAGGGGTCTCCCGATGAGGAGATAACAAATATCCCAGATGGCTTGACTGGGGAGGAACTGATGATCACTGCATTGATCTGATTGATCCTGATGAGGAGGAAATAACTTTGCGGGGAAGGCTGTCAATGATATACCGGCTCTGAACTGCCGCCATTGCCAAAAATAAATTGGACTTTGAGATTGGAGAGCCAAGACCCTGCTGGAGAAGCGCTCTTCTTGAACTCTGATGGGGAAATGAAGACCTCCTGACTTGGCTGCGAACCGAAGGCATGACACTGCTGAGGAAGAAACTGCTGGGGAGGAATGACACTCCTTATACGGCTGAGAATTGCCCCTGTCTGAAGGGAAACTTCTGCTTGGGGATAACACCCACCTTCTGCTACCTTGCTGGGTGAAATTTCACTTTCCACATGGCTGGGGATGACGGGTGATATCAATGATAAAGCTTCCTGCTGAAGATAAAAACTCAAGCCGCCACTTGCTGGGGATAAGAGATAAAACCTCGCATGTTGGGAATGAGAGATGTAAGGCGTCTCATGCTGGTGATGAGAGACGATGATACTCTTCTTCTCAAGAAGTAACCTTCCATGAGACTTGCTAAGGAACCTTGATCGATGAAATCCGCAGATGAAACAACTCTTGCAGTATTATGCTGACAATGGCCTTGCCCCTAGCCCTGGGTTGATAGGTTGTCAACTAATCATGAGTGAACAATGGTTCTTTGCAATTTTCAACTCACCTCAGAATAAGGTCCATCGGAAGAAAATGTCTCAAGAGGATTTTACAGAAAACATGACATATAAAATGCCTCAATGTCTTCAAACTCTTGGAGAGATTCGTTGGATCTCGAAATAACTGCCCCAGAATGCATGGTTTGTGCGAGAATTGGCCTCGCAAGGATTCATGAAAAGCCTCATATCACTGTGAGATATTCTGCCCCAGTATATTGAACTCCGGATAGGTGCTTTTGATAAACCGTCTTCGGGAGAGAGTAACTTCTAGTGCTCTTGGGGTGGCCTGCCCCAGTACAAGTCTTGAAGTGATCACCTCTGAATGACTGCTTTGAAGAAAAACACCCATATCAACTATTCTTCGAGAGATTGGATCTCGAAGTAATTGCCCCGACTTGGCTGAATTTCGAAGAGATTGCTCGACATGATTTCCCCAGATTAGTTGGCTCTTATCACGACTGCTGGGGAAGTTCCTACTCATTGGAGTTTATTGGAAAAGTGCACCTCGACAGATTGTCCTTCGGAAGTTTCAGACTTCTCAACTTGGCAAGATTAAGCTTCTGGACTGAGATTCCATATGTAAACTTTTATGATGCCAAACAAATATATGCAAGCAGAAAATGTTTATTCTAAGAATGAAAATTCTAATGCAACACACGTGTTAATCTTGAAGTTTTACTGTGAAAAGATGTCACCAACCTTTGTGAGTGAATCACTGGTTAAGATACGACATTAATTTTTTTTTTTTTTAATAGAAAGCATGCACATGCAACACCAACAAAGATCTTTCAACATTACTCATAGGAGTCAGGAACGCATTCTCGTGGTAGTACGCTCTCAAAATAACCCTGTTTCAGTTAGGACTTTTGAGGGTTGTATCGTGGCCTGGTTCACGGTTATAGAAACAAAGATATAGGCTCGAAGTTTATTTGTGCCCACCCATCTTCGTGATGTTCTCCATTCCTATTTTCAGCTAGCTTTCACAAGCGCTCACCTCTCAAAAAGGGTTTTGTGGTGGTTGAGGAACCAATTACACTAACGGTGTAAGCACCAAATAGGTTATCGTTTGGAGTCAGTCACCCCTTCACCTTTTGCGTCTGTATCACACGACTTTGTTCTTGTTCAAGGATCTTTCTTGTGTAATCCTTTTCGTCTTTTGATTTTGCATTATTTTGCTTATCCCTAACTTTTGCCTGGACTGATTCTTGTGAATCTTTGATTGTGAAGTCCAGCGGGATGCCCTAATTTTTGCCTAAGTCGCTTGTTTTCAAGTTTCGACTTAGCGGGCTTTTTCATTCTTTTTTTTCCTTCTCTTTTTTTTTGAACAAATCGTGTGACACTGTTTGTCTTGATTGCTTTGAAAGGGTCGTGATTGTCCCACTTCTTGGTTGTTGAGGAATAACCATTGTGGTTTCCGGTCTCTGGACCTCTTGATTGGGATAACCATTGTGGTTTTTGGTCATTGGACCTCTTGATTTGGTACAACGAAAGGTAATGGATCCTCAGATTTGCACTCCTTTTGAAATTTGAACGCTTGGTCAAACTAACTGACGCCTACCCTGCCCCTGGGTTAAGTGCGAGGGTTTTTTCATGCAAAAAGAAACTCCTACTTCAAGGCTCAAATGGGTTGGCGAGGGTCTATCTCCCTTATATCTCCGGTGTTTAGGATTTGAAACAATGCCTGTACATCGTCAACAGGGTCTTTCTCAAAAGCGAACAATTAGAGTTTTTGCGTTTTCAATTCGTCATCCTCCCTGATAGAGTTTAAGCTCAACAGTTGGTATTGCAATGCACATACACAAAATCATGAATGAATACGAATGGATTACTTCAAGAGAAACATGTGCATTTTATTATGGTTAACATTCAAAAACAAATAAGTTTCATGCATGCATACAAATGTTTAAACAAACAATATAAACTACAGATGAAAATGCAGTAAAGAAACTGAATATAGCCGTGGTTGAGGAGGCTTGACTCCGTTTGGACCCGTCAGTCTTGGGTACTTTCAGCGATCAACAACTCTTTCACGGACTTGTAGTCTTCAATTCGCAGTGGTATAATTACCCACGACAATCATACCTCTTCTTCTAGTTGGTCTGACTCCGACATGAGACATCTGAAGAGAGAAGTGAAAAAGTTTCCCCATAAGGTTGCTCGGAAAGACCTGACGATCTTCTGCCTACGTATCTCCATTGACCCAAGACCAATGAAGAATCAGAGCGACGTAGTTCCCCTCAACAGGGATGAAACTGCACTGCAAAGACGCACCATTACCAAAACAAGAGTATCCGAATTACTTCTGGCTTCAAAGCTTCGAATCAAAGAAAGTGTCATCTCTCTTATATGTTTGGTGCAAAGTTGATAGCTTTCGAATCGATTAAATCCTGCACTGTGTGGTGAAAAGCTTTACATCTATCAATATGATGCCCTGGTGCCCCAGAATGAAAATCACAGTTGACATTGGCATCCCATCCTTCCGGTAGTGGAAAAGGAGGTGGAGACAGCTTACGAAGCCCAACCAACTTTAGTTGAAGCAAATGCTGGAGAAGATCAGTGTAAGACATTGGCAAAGGGTCAAAAAATCTTTCTCTCCTTTGTTGCCGACCCTGTTGAGGATTATGCTGACGACGATTTTGCTGTTGTGAACGTGTAGCACTTTGGATGATCATGGATGCTGTCTGATAACGCGAACCTTGATTTCTCTTCTTTCGCTGGACACAAACTGCCCCTGCTTCTTCGTACTGCTTCTTTTGCTCATTGGACATCGACTTCCCAGTCCCAGAAGTGGAGGCACCGTTGATTTGAATCTTTCCTTGCTTCATCCAATTTTCAATTCTTTCACCAGTCAAGACAATATCAGAAAAACCGTTAGCTGAACAGCCTGCCAAACGTTCTATGAAGTGCCCCGGGAGGGTATCCATGAATAAGTCTACCATTTCTCTCTCCTGCAATGATGGTTGTACTCTGGCTGCTACCTCGCGCCACCTCTGCGCGTACTCCATAAAGCTCTCAGATTTCTTTTGTGACATGCTCTGAAGCTGGGTTCGGTTGGGAGCCATGTCGATATTATACTGGTACTGCTTGAGAAAGGCTTCCCCAAGTTCCTTCCAATTGCGGACATAGTTCTTTTCCAGCTTTATGTACCATTCTAACGAACCCCCGGAAAGGCTGTCTTGGAAGTGGTACATCCAAAGTTTCTCATCCTTCGTATGTGCAGCGATCTTGCGATGGAAGGCCTGCAAGTGCATCTTCGGGCAAGATCTACCACTGTACTTGTCGAACACAGGAGGTCTGAACTTTGGAGGGATCACCAACCCTGAAACCAACCCCATATCAGCAACATCAATGCCCAGGGTGTCTTTGCATTCTAAAGCCTTTACCTTCTCGGCTAGCATCTGAAAATCCTGGTTATTGGCCCCAGAACCAACTCCCACATCTTCATTGAGAAAAGTAAATCGATCCTCCTGTCGGTCTGCTACACGAACAGGAATTGGACCAATGCCTTCAGGGATAGGAGGCCTATTATCCGTAGATGGGATGACTGTGTTGATCGGATTGCCTTTGGCGTCCAAGGTAACCAATGGGGCTGCTCGGCATTGTTCCATGCCCACCTCTTGATGACTGTGATTCAAATTGGCCATTCTGAAGAGTAAACGAATCAGGATGAGAATCTGTCCCCCAACACCTGTAATGAGAGTAAGGATGCATGCAAATGCCATGTTCGATTATTTCCAAGGGATCCATCTACTTTTATTCTAATAACGACATGGTTCAAACATAGGATCTTTGGAAATAGCCGAACATGTATGATAGAATGCTATGATGTTATGTATGCAACAGGCATGTGATCAGTGAAGTGTCTGTGGTGTGCCAATCATATAATCAGGTGTCGGTGCACGGTCTCAGAATCCATATATCACAATAATCATCCCTCTGATCCGGGGTCCATAACTTAAGAACAGAGATCCAGATCACAAAAACTGAACCAAAGGCAAAGTGGGTATGCTGAAGGTACCAGGGTTCCTGCAAACCTGTAAACCCCTCCCAATCTCACGGGTGTGCTACTCGGGTCAACATCACGGACTCTCAAAGCCGAGTAGCAATAATACGTTCACCATCTCCGAGAAATGGCTCATGACCAAATCAGGGAATCGGTTTGGTATTATATACTACGCAGGGAGGTCTCAGTTGAGTCCGGAAAAAACAAGCATCCCTCACAAGTCTCCAGCTTCAAGCACTGAATCGAGAAACAATAGTACATTCATCCCGAAGGGTACAATACTATCGTCATACGAACAGTTTGCTTTAACTGAATTCCTATGAGAGAACCAGGTCATCCTATGCGAGTTCCCAATGGACCCTCGGATGCGAGTGGGTTTGCCAACAAATGTGGTCTGCCACTGTCATCACTGGAGAGGGGTGTTTCCATTAAGGTTCTCAATGATCGGTCACCAGATGCACATAACTATCAAGGTCGTACCCTGAAGTGAGGTAATCCCCACACAGCATAGTTCCAAGACGGTCGCAATCTGGGTGTGGAACACATCGCCACCCATCATGGTGAGATACCATAAGAGTACAATGTCTGTCCACGCTAATCCTATGGTGCACTCAAGCCGGGTAGTTGGCTTATCTCACAGTAACTCCCACCCCGCAGAAAAAATGAAAACCAGCACAGCCAGACAGTCCAGTATAATATGATGCATGGAAAATAAAATACTGAAAGCGATAAATAAATGCGGTAAAGTAAAGCTGTAAATGAAAACAGTAAAGCTAAACTAAAGCACTCAACAACAAACAGATAAACACCCAAAGAAACAAAACCAAACAGGCGCTAGGATTGACTCTACAAGGGAAACTGGAAGAATCAGGTTTTCCCCAGCAGAGTCGCCAGCTGTCGCTCCCGGGATTTTCATCCTAGTACAAACGCGAAAGTGGCGCGGAAAAGGTTAGAGTCGCCAGCCAGACATTTTTATCCCGAAAGAATGGGAAAGGTAATGTTGCACAAACCTGAGGAAGAAGGAAAGGACAAGGCCTTGCGAACCAAAGATCTGAGTACGGGAGTCGGTTACGAACTGGGAAGGTATTAGCACCCCAGATCGTCCGTCGTACCCGACGGGATCCACGCTTGCTTGTTTGTTTCAAAGGGTGAGAAAATACGAATGCTGCTGAATAAAACCGCTACTGGAATAAAGGGAATGGAAAATGAGAAAGGAATAAGAAGAGAGAATGGAAAGAAAAGGGGAAATGTAGGGAAAATAAAGAATGTGCTCGAACGGGCCCTACCCCGCTGCCTACGTACCTCATCGGGATAATGAGGATCAGAGTCGACGTAGTTCGCCTAACCTAGGCGGGAACTATTTGTTTGTGTTTTTTACAGCTGGAACTGCGTGTGTCTATGCTCAGGTGTTGCAGGCTCGTCTGGTACGAGTGCGTTTACCGTCTTGCAAATGAGACAAGTCGCCGCGAGTTCGCGATGTGAGTGAATGAGATGAGAAAAAGAAGTTCCCGCAGGATAGTCGGTTATTATTGTTTGTTTTTGGTCTTTTAAGAGAAGTGTTTTGAATTTGTTTGTGAACGGTCTTGTACTAAGACCTATCCATCGCGGGAAGTATTTACACCTCGCCCCGAAACAGGACGCGTATAAACACTCCGCAACAAAGTCTCGTGTCGTACAAGATTGTTCGGTTTTTATTAAGTGTTTTATTGTTTTTCTTTGGAGGTGAGAAAGAGACTCAAGTTGATAAAAGGAAAAAATCTAAGGGGGACTAAGACACAACCCTAAATTATTTATATTTACAAAGGGAGATCCTAATGGTTAGTGAGGTTTTTCTAATCCTAAAGATAAAAAGGAAAAGAAAAAGGAAAAAGGATGCAACTTACTTCCTAAGGAAGATAAGTTGGTCCTAACAATGGGGAATCCTACCAATCACAAATATGGAAGGAAAAATGAGTAGAATGCATAAAAGAAATGCATAAAAAATAAGGGATAAAGTGAAGTAAACTTACCTCAATCTTCCCCACTACAAAACAAGTGGTTAGTGCACATTTTTATTAAAAAGAATAAGGCAAAACACACATTAATTAAATCCTAATTAAACTTGGACCTAAACTAGACTCTATTTTAATCCTAAAGAGCTAGAAAAACTAGGACAAAAATACAGCACCTATTACAGCCCCTAATACACAAACAGCCATGAAACTAAGCCTAACACCCACCAACTTCTTACAGCCAGCATGCAACATGAGAAAGTAGGTGCAAAAGGTCAAATGCAGCATGCACATATAACAAACAGCACACATTTTACAGCACTTATACAAAACAAC
Source organism: Lathyrus aphaca (assembly GCA_963966055.1). Lineage (NCBI taxonomy): Eukaryota > Viridiplantae > Streptophyta > Magnoliopsida > Fabales > Fabaceae > Lathyrus > Lathyrus aphaca. Next base: position 51,249,163 of record OZ014520.1, read on the forward strand.
AGCTATGAAATGCAAAATCCAGAATTGCTTATTTTTATTTTTTAATGCACAAACTCAATGCAAAAATCACTAATCTCATCATGAACATGTATTTGAACTTAAATCAACATATACCAATGCAAGAACATGAACATTATTGAATGATTATGCAAGCATGCATCTCATGAATTATGCAACAAGTAAATGCACAAAGTAGCACCTAAACATGCATATGAACATGATGATCTTTGATTATGAACATGCAACATGATCGCTCAACAAACATACTAAACTCAATGCAAAATTCAGAATTTAATTGATGCATATGACATGATAAAGTATGCAACCAAATGCACATACATATGATTATGCAAAATGCAACATACCTTGATATAATGGGAATGAAAAAAAATGATTTAATGCAATGCAAACATGTAAAAACAGAATGCAACATGATTATTACATGCCAAATAATGCACAATCATAGCAACAAAATGCAAGAACTTAAGCTATGCACAAAGAACACAAAAATGCATAAAACGCAACATGAACGGAATCGTGTCGAAACGACTCGAAATGGGGAAACTAGCTACTGGAAATGGACTCAAAAATTCCCTAAAATCACTACCTAAACATGTATGAACATTAGAGGCACTAGGAAGCAAGATTGAGCAAGAAAATAGGCTAAAAATCCAAAAATGATCAGCGTTAATCGATTAACCATATAGGTTAACCCGTTAACGGGCAAAAAAAATCAGCATTTTGGCCAAAAACCGCATGCGTTAACCGGTTAACCATATGCGTTAACCGGTTAACCCTGAACAAAAAGTGAAAAATGCTTTTGAAATAAGTGCTTTTGGCCACAATCTTGCTTCTAATGATCCCTAACATACCTAGGAACATGCTAACACTAATTTCTACTCAATTGGAGCTTATTTACACATGCTAGCACCTATATCTATTAACACCTTAGCTTCTAAATCAACAAAAATCACAAATCACAAGTAAACATAATTGAAACGGAACGATTTCAAGCAAAGCGAAAAAAGCAATTAAAGAATGCCAAAAGTGGCGAGATGAAGAGAATAACTTAAAGAAGAAGTGATTAAGATCACCAACCTACGAAGCGGAGGAGTGCTTCGGTGATTGTTGCAAAGATCGGAGCTTGAATCGAAAAGAAAACCGAAAACCGAGAAATCGCAAAATAAATGCGTTCTTGAGATTGAATCTTCGTGCGCTTCCGATAATCCGATAATCCTCACAAAATTCAGTAGCTTCTTCTTCTATAATCCACAATCAATGAAGGTTGGAGGCTTAAGCTTCAAGATCTTCAAGTTTCAATGTGAAACTTGAAGAGCTTATTTGAAAAAAGCTTTGGTGAAAGGGAGAGGAAAAGTGAGAGAGAAAAAGTGATTATGGAAGTGAAAAATTTGGAATTGTGGGAACCCCTCTCAAGGAAGTGATTAATGGTTATATAGAGATTAGGCTAGGAGCTAGGTTTGGGTTTGGGGCCCAAAAATTAGGTTTGGGATCCAAAATTAGGTTTGGAAGTTAGTTAGGGTTAGGGTTGGATAAAGGGAATATTCCTTGGAATATTCCTTGGAACACTCTAGAACATGGTGGAAGGTGGTGGAAGTTTCCAAGGGAAATGGAGTGGAATTGGAGTGGAAAAATGAGATGGGAAGAATGAAAGGAAGTGTGGAAAGAAAGTGGAAGGAAAGGTGGAGGGAAATGCAAAACCAACTACTTTTCAAATGATTTTTCTTTGATTTTTTTCACGATTCCTCCATCGTTTCTTGACCAAGCTTGAACCATAGGATCATTGTAACCCTAATTTCACGATCTCGATCTTAAAAGTCCGGAGTCGATCCCTTTTTACCTAGCTCGGTTGCCGTTTCTCCGATTCCTCGATTTTTCATCGTCCGGCCAGTCGAACCCCTTCCAAAATGAACTTGTGGACGAGATTTGAACCCTAGGCACTTGACATCATATATAAGTCAAAGAAATCCACTTCGACTCAAAAATTTATGTAGAAGCCCTGTAGAAATGAAACCCTAATTAGGCTCTTTTCCCTCAAGAAAAATTACACTGCTTGCCTCCTTCAATCAAACCAAAACTTTCCATGACTTGTGGCTTCAAGTGAAGACTTGTGGGATATTGTGAACCCTTTGCACAAGGTTGAGAAGCTTTGTGGCCCTTCGGTAGCCTCTTCATAACTTTCGGTTGCTCCGATCACTGATCACATACCCACGCCTCGGCTATGCTATATATGATGCAATGTTTTTGGTTATTTTTATGAATCCATATATGCAAAATGCTATGCAAAATGTTGAGGAAATGAGAGGGCAAATTTTGAGGTATTACACAAGCCTTCAAACCTATGGCTATTGTGTGACTTGTTTGTGTGTGCCACATGTTTGTGATTGAGCATAACATCATGACATCATAAGCATATCATTTTCACTAACTATTTCAAGGACCAAAGGATTTATCTTTGTTCTTTGTTGCAGGTCATGGCTTATGCTCGTAGGAATATTATTCAGATCAATTTTGTAGGGATACCTTCTAAGCTTAAGGAGTTGGTTTCTAAATTCTATGAAAGCTCCCAATTCATCAAGAAGCATGGTTACCTGCTGTATCTAGTCACTTCAGGATTCAATGAAGACATGATGAGTGTCATATTCCAGTTCTTTGATCCTAAACATCATTACTTCCCATTCCCCGACTATCAGCTGGTTCCTATAATGGAGGAGTTCTCCAAACTACTGGGTATACCTATCCTCGATCAGAGACCTTTCACAAGCTTAGAGAAAGAGCCTAAACCTGAAGTCATTGTTGCAGCCTTACATTTGAAGAAATTAGACATTGTCCTAGAAACGAGAAGCGAAGTTAAGGGTATTTGTCGCTGCCACCAAATGACACCTAGGTCAGAAGGGGTACAGACGCGAACGGTCGGCGAAAGGGAAGAGAACACACAGGGGTGAACTCAGGAGAAAAGAGTCGCCAGCTAGGCATTTTTATCCCGAAGGAAAGGTAATGCTGCATAGACCTAGAAAGATATGGATAAGACGGTCGCGAACCAGAGAGACTGAGAAAGGGGGTTGGTTACAACCTGGGAAGGTATTAGCACCAAGATTGTCCGCCGTACTCGACGGGATCCACGCTTAAAAGATTTGTGTTTTAAAGGGGTAGTGTCAGTGCAATCTGTGTATCAAAGCTGGAAAGAATGCAAGTGTCAGTGTAAAAGAAATGTGAAGTGTATAAGAGAAGTGTCAGTGTAAGAACATGAGTGAAATGCCCAAGATAATGAGGCCAAAAGAATAATACTGAAGGAGGGGGAATATACAGAGACTTTTGTTCGATAACTGTTAAGTTATGCCTACGTATCCTCTCGTGCAATGAGGAAGTCAGAACACCGTAGTTCGACTCAAAGAGACTGAAAGATAAATTGACTTGTGAACTGCTTACTTGTCTATGCTCAAGTGTATGACCTGTCTGGCTCAGGTGCGAACTGTCTTGCATTAGACGGAAGAAGCGAGTTCTCGTTTGTGAGTGAAAGTGATGAGAAAAGAATCCCGAAGGAGACGATTATTGTTTGTTTTTGAGTTTTCAGTCTTTTATTGCTTTTTGGAGTTTGTCATAAGTTAATGAGCTTAAGCCTAAACCAAGGGTTAGTAAACCCATCACATCCTCCCTCTGATTAGGGGTAATGAGAATACCTTAAGTATGAAGTAAGCACCTCACACTTACTCACCATGATGTAGGATTAAGATCATTAACCTACTTGCATTTATTTAGATGTTTTTGTTGTTTTTGTTTAGTGTTAAGTAATGAGTTTAAGCCATAATCAGGGATTTAATGGACTCATTACACCATCCTAATAGAAGGATAATAGATGAGAACATTTAAGCTGAGGAAGGCTCCTCAACTTAATCCATGATTAGGGATTAACCTCATGACAAAACAAAGCCTTTATTAAGTGGATTTTAGTTAATGGTAAGATTAAAAAATGAGTTTTATGGTTGGTAAGACAACTTGAGGGGGACTTGTCCATTAACACTAGGGTTAGTCCTTCTTAACCAATTAAGGAAGAATTAGAACCCTAATGCAAGGCCCAAGTTACAAGCTTGGTGTCTTAGTGATTATTAGATGGATTGATTAAAGGATTTAAACACATTAAGGGTTTAACACTTAGGATTAAAGTTATACACTCCATCCTAATAGAAGGATGCAGGCATAAGCTTAATCACAAAGCCTTAAAACCTTTAGGGTTTAGTCCTTGATTATGAGATGAGAAGAGAAGACTCAAAGATGACACAAAGGCAAAAGCTAAATGGGGGACTAATCAAGCCCTAATTTTTATCATGCTTAGTTGTTCCTAGGGTTAATGAGGCTTGCAAGAAGATCTTCAGAGAAACCACCAGGAAGGAAGCAGATGAAAGGAGAAAGAAGTAGGGAGAAGCAAGACAAGTTGCTTGGAGAAAGAAAGTAGGAAAGAGCATGAATGAGCAAGCTCACTCTAATACACAATATAAAATGCAGAAATGATGCATAAGAGAGATGAAGAGAGATTGTGAGAAGTGAAGGCAAATTCACTTCTCAAAACAACTCACCACCTGAAAAGTTAGCAAAAGAAATGAAATGCAATGCAAATGAGATGAAATGTCATGATGCAAACCAAAGTCATAAGCATAAACATGATGTTATTGATGCTAAGAGAAGATGCAAACACAAGGCAAGACATGAGAATGATCATACAAGGATATGGATGCAGATGAAGCATGCTTGAACCATGGAAGTTCATGAAAGTTTATGAAATGTAATGGACACATAACATGGAAAATGAAAGATGCAATGGTCAAACATGATTCTAATATGTCCTAAGATGTATTATGAATCATATGGATGCATAAAATGTCATGGAAAGTTCTTAAATGCAAGCAAATGAGAGATGGATGCAAAGGAAAGCACAAATTAGGGTTTACATACAACACACAATGCAAAAATTCAAAACCAGAAGCAAATGATGTGATAAAAAATTGAAAAGGGGATTAAGGGAACCCTAACCCTACACAAGTTCACTGCCCAAAGGAGGGGACCTAACTCTAAACCTAGTGAAAGTTATGAATTTCTCAAGCCAATTAGGGTTTTAAGGTACCTCACCATGGAAAATGCAAAACAAATTGAAAATGGAAGATCAATTCAAACCAAATTTATCCTATAAACTACATGCCATGAAGGATGCAATGCAAGAAGAACCATCATCAAACTCTCAATGGTTAGGCAAAATGGATTTTTCCAAGTTTGAACAAAAATATTGCCTTAAAATGAATTTAATTCCAATGAAAATGATCAAAATGCATCAAGAACCAAAAAGAAATTTGCTTTGAGAGTTTGATAATGTTTCTAAATGTTTTAAAATGCAATGTGAATTTTTTTGTGATTTTTAAATACCTAAATGCATTTTTAATTAATTAATTTTCATTAACTAATTAAAAATAAACATTTAAATGATTTAAAAATAATTTTTAATGCAAAAAATAAAAATATTAATATTTTTGGGTTCTGAAAATTAATGAAATGTTTGACAAAAATTTTCAGAATTTTTAAATGTTTTTTACTATTTTAAATAATTCGTGTAAATAAATGCAAAGAAAATGAAAATTAAATTAAATAAAATGGAAAGGTATGCAAATCCAATGGCTGATGTTTAAATGGGATGCGCGGGAGTTGACTGGCGCTAGATCCAGTGGCCCAGATTCAAACTGGCTGGATTAAATTAAACTTAATTAATTAATTTGATTAATTAGGATTAGGGTTTTAATGAGAGATCTGGTCCATTCAAACGCGCGGGAGTCAACACAAGTCAAACAGATCCATGGTCCACATTCAAACTGAACCCTAAACGTAATTAATACACTAATGACTTTCAGGTGGCCGGAAATGACCTCCGGTCATCTTCTCCGGCCACAACCCTCCCTGAAAATTGCTAACTTCTTCCCTAGGCTTCTAAAATCCAATCTCTCTGCCCAGAAATGATCCCCATACATCATACATCAAGAATCAACAAACAAACAACATTTAAAACACATCAAAAGTGAGAATCGAATCAAAACAGTTCTAGGTCAAAAAATTTTAGAACATGAATACATACTCATTTCTTAACCATTTTCAAAACAAAACACATCAGCATGATCAATGAAGCATAAAGAATCATTTAGTAACTTAAAAACAAGTTTCTGGAAAAATTGTTCTTGAGCTCACCTGAACTGGAGCTTTGATCTTTGGAACTCTTTGGCTGCTTCTTTGATCCAAAACGCCTCTAATGAAACTCCTGAGAAGCTTGCAATGCTTGGTTGGAGTTTAATGTGGCTGGTTTAAGAGTTTGATGAAGTTCTGTTCAAGGGAAGTGAAAAATCGTGTTTCTGTTTGTGGGCTTTTCAGGGCAAATTGATGGTTGGTTTATGCTCTATGAAGCCTTTCTGAATGAATGGTGAAGTTGGTTTTGAGGTTTTATGATTGTGTGATCAGATTCAAAGGAAAGTGCATAAGAGGTGAGTTTTGGGAACTATGGCTTATGAGAGGCTTCAGCTTCCAAGATTGTGTGAAATGTAATCCATGAGGCATGTATGTGAAGCTGTGATTGGTCAGAGAGTTGTTGCTGGCCTAGCTTGATTGGTATGGGCCATTTTGCATAAAGTCAACTTTTGTGTAAGAAGAGGTATGGGCTGGTTCAGTCAAGGTACAAGGGCATGGCTTGGCTCAGCATGCTTCAAGGAGAACCATGGAAATGAATTTGAGGCAATGCAGCAAGTGGATTAGGGTTTATGTGAGGTTTTGCAATTTCACAAAGTTTTGGCCCTTTTGTGATTTCTTGAAGCATAAGTCATGAAACTTGGAGATTCTTTGGTGCATTCTGATTTTTAGGTCATGGTTTATGTTTGTGTAATGCATAGAAGTCAATTTGAAGTCACATTTTGCCTTGGCATGAGGTTTTGCAACTTTGCCTCTTTGGTACAAAACATGAAATTATGTGATTTTTGCCAACTTTGACAAGCCATAACTTTTGATCCAAAATGAATTAGAATGAGTTCTTGTACTTTTTGAAAATGGGAGGATCCATTCTACAACTTTCATGACCAAAGTTTTCTCATTTGAAGCATTTTTGAATCAAAAAGAGAAGGTTGAAAAACTTTCCCAAAATGGCAAGTTTTCATTACAAGTCACTTTCCCAAAAAGGCAACTTTGCAAATGGCTTGAAATTCTTCAACTTTGTGAACTTCTAACACCTTCTATGATCAAATAAAGATCATACACATTCAAAATTATGGAGAATGCCCTTTGGTTGGGTCATTGGGGGCCTCAGATGCCCTGATTTTGCACTGACTTGCTCAAGAAGTCAACTCTTGATTAGATGCCTTCCCCATGGAATTTCTTCATGAAAATTGATATGCATGATCCTTATACCATATAGAGACCAATAGAAACAAGAATGACCAAAAAAATTGGAGTTATAGCCTCTGAAACCAAAACCCTAATTTTAGGTCATCTGTGCAGTTAAACCTGGCTCTGCTTCCATGCCTTTCCCAGTTCTTGTGATTCTTTGACTTCCTTGACCTTGTGAGGATATAATATGATGCTTGAACATACATGGACCCTATTGAGGTGATTGAAGACCTTTGGAGTGGCTCAAATAGCCCAGGGATTGCTCAGATCACAAACCCTAGATGCAGATGACTTTGAATCAATGCAGTGAAACAAAAATGCAATATGAGATGCTATGATTGAATTTATGCACATGAAAAGATCACAAGCCATGGTGAAATGGGTGAGGGAAAATTTGGGGTGTTTACAGCTGCCCCTATTCAAACATGAGTTAGCTGTGATGGATGTAAGCAGCGGCTTAACAGGCAAACAAGATAACTTGTGGTTGAATACCAAAGACAGTCCGAAATTTGCACTCACAGAATGAAGAAGAAAAGGGATATAGATTGTAAAAGAAAATAAAGTATAAATATAAAGTGCGAGCGACGGAGGACGACCGTCGAGCAGAGGACGACTGCTGGGGATACAACACTGACGGGGACGACCGACATGCTGGGGAAATGCGGGAGATAAAGCAATGACGGGGACAGCCGACAAGCTGAGGATATAAGAGACTATGATGGGGACGGCCATCAGGTAAAGCTAAAGGACTCTCTGGGGATTATAGGTAGAGTGAATGATGGGGACAACCATCAGGTTCAAGGTATGAATGACATGAATGATGAGGTACGGTCATCAGAGGTGAAGGACGATCACCTGGCAGGGCACGACTGCTCTGTTGGAGATAAAGATGAGGGACGGTCATCTAAGGTGAAGGACGACCACCTGGCAGGGTACGGCTGCCGCAAGTATCACGACATAGGACGAATGTCGGATAGAAAGAGTCGACGATGGGGACGGCCATCGGATAAACATGATGAAGGACGATCATCAAGAGGTGAAGGACGATCACCTAGCAGGTAATGGTTGCTCTCGGGGTTTATCATGACATAGGACGAATGTCAGATAAAGATCAACGATGGGGACGGCCATCGGATAGAATGATGAAGGACGATCATCAGGAGGTGAAGGACGATCACCTAGCAGGGGACGGCTGCTAAACATACCACGACATAGGACGAATGCCGGATAGAAAAGGGGTTCTAATGAATAGAGACTCCTCTGGGAATGATGAAGTACGATCATCAAAAGGTGAAGGACGATCACCTGGCAGGGTACGGCTGCCGAAAAGGTATCATGACATAGGACGAATGTCAGATAGAAAAGAAATAATTCAACAAGGTTTGTTGGGGACTCTCCTGGAGAAGGGTAGACACAGACGAGTATCTAAATTCAAGAAGTCATAAGTGTTTGACACAGTGTATAGATTAAAGATGCGGACGAGCATCCTTAAGACTACGGTACAGACGATTATCGGTAGAAACAAACGCTTGACGCATGTTCAGAGATGATGATACGGACGAGTACCAACTGGTTAACAAAGAACACGGACGAGTGTCGGATCTGAGGGGATATAAGTGGTTTATACAAGATACGGACGAGTATCCGTATGAGTGAAAAGTGATGGGCGAGTGTTTAACTTGCTAGGGGGAGCATGACACGGACGAGTGCCGGAAAAAGTGTATTATAAACAAATATACGATTTACAAAGTGTTTAGGTATCTATGTTGGGGAAGGTGACACGGACGGGCGTCAAGGAATTGTATATATATGTATATATGTGTTATGAGTGCAAAGGGGACGCTTTGGCTTTCTACTGGGAATATGACATGGACGGGCGTCAAGAAGCATCTGTACTATATAAGCATCTGTTTTCCTGGGGAATTTACTGGGGAATGATGACACGGACGAGTGCTGAAAGGAGCATGTATCTGTATCTTTAAGGGAAATGCTCTGGCTCTCTGGTGAGGAATTGGGGAATATTCTGTATATTGTTGACGAATTGTCAGTATTTACAAGTGTTTGATTCAGAACATGGCTTATGATTATGCAATATGTTTGATTTTTGCCGTAATGCTCCGTATTAGACGGAATGCTACGCTCTGTGGGGGAAATATGACGCGAATGCTATGATTATGCAAAGATACCGATCCGGGATTCGGATCCCGTTACTGAGTAGATCTCTGGCCGATCTGCTCGAAGTGGACATCCCAGCCGGGGATGAGATCATTGGTAGATCTGACATATCTGACTCTGCATGGGGAGCTAGATCACTGATAGACCTATCTCGGTAATGAGGGACCCAGCTGGGGTTTGTGGAAGCTCTCGTTACTCTGTCGTGAGATCTCCGGGCGCCGCTCTTCTGGATAGAGGCTGAAACTCTGTGGGGAGATGGTTCCCTGTCTAGCACTTAGCTGGGGAAGAAGAAAGATCACTGAAAGATCTTCCTAGAGATTTTTGTGGGGATCCCGCTGAGGATGATACTCGACAACTCAGCTGGGGAGAAAACACCTCCGGTGCTAATTGGAAGATGGACTGAGTAGATAATGATTTGACAGCTTGCTGGGGAGAAGCTTTCATGCCCCATGTTGTGCTTTGGATACCTATAATCCTGCTTGACAAAGAAACGTACAAGTATCCCGAGGTATCCCTTACTGGATTCCATCATAGGAGTTTAGACACTCCCGGGAGTAAGTATATTTCCTGTAAGCACGTATTTTTAGAAGGGAAACATCTGTATTTATGCAATCAATATTTCAAGGACATCGGACATTTTGCAAATGAAGATAAAATGTACGAGACGAAACATGACTGAAAATCTGATTTTATTAATTCGAGTGCCCTGAATTGGCAAGATACAGTCAAAGAAACGGATCCCCTGAAATGAGGAAATCATTACAAATTGAGAAACTAAAAGGTGCTGGCAATGTTGGCGACGCTTCGAGGAGCTTCCCTTTTACTATGACTCGTATGACTTCTGACGTTCTTCTCACTTTGATTTCTGAAGAAGGTTGATTCTGAACGAAGCTTGAACCCTTCGGAGCTTACCATGTTGTAAGCGATACAAACGAATTCAGAATGCAGTTGTTCGCTTATTCCCTTATTCTGCGTGGATCGCCTTTTCAGGTTTTCAATCCACCGGGATACCCATTTTTTCCTGAGTTGTCCAATGTGGCTTTTCAACTCAGCGGGTGTACATTTTTTATTTATTTTCCCTTATTTTTGCCCGAGTCTTTTATTCTGTTTTTGACTCGCCGGGATGCCCTATTTTTGCCTGGACTTACATTCTGTTTTTTATGTCCAGTGGGTCATTTTTATGCGAAGTATTTTTTAACTGCATCTGAATTCACAGGGGACAGGAAGTCTTCACCATCCATAGTACTGAGCATCAGTGCTCCACCAGAGAAAACTTTCTTTACTACGAATGGCCCTTCATAGTTCGGAGTCCACTTGCCTCTGTAGTCTGTATGAGGAGGGAGGAGTCTTTTCAGCACAAGATCTCCTACTTGGTACTCTCGGAGCCTGACTTTCTGATCGAAGGCTTTCTTCATTCTCTTCTGATATAGCTGCCCATGACAGATTGCAGCCAATCTCTTCTCTTCAATCAGATTCAGTTGTTCGTATCGGGACCGGACCCATTCTGCTTCGTTCAGCTTAACATCCATCAGTACCCGCAGGGAGGGTAATTCAATTTCAACAGGTAGGACTGCCTCCATACCATACACAAGCTGATACGGTGTTGCCCCAGTGGACGTTCTGATTGACGTAGGGTACCCATGTAAGGAAAATGGTAGCATTTCATGCCAGTCTTTGTAGGTAACCACCATCTTTTGCACAATCTTCTTGATATTCTTGTTAGCTGTCTCAACAGCGCCATTCATCTTTGGCCTGTAGGGAGAAGAATTGTGGTGTTGGATCTTGAAGTCCCGGCATAATTCTGCCATCATTTTGTTGTTCAAGTTGGAACCATTATCAGTAATGATTCGCTCGGGCACTCCATACCGGCAAATGATGTCTCTCTTTAGAAATCGGGCTACCACTTGCCTTGTAACATTTGCATATGAAGCTGCTTCGACCCACTTGGTAAAATAGTCAATGGCTACCAAGATGAATCTGTGGCCATTTGAAGCAGTCGGTTCAATCTTGCCAATCATATCAATGCCCCACATGGCAAAGGGCCAGGGCGAAGACATCACATTCATAGGATTGGGAGGTACATGCACTTTATCCGCATAAATCTGGCATTTATGGCATTTCCTGGCATAAGCACAACAGTCTGCATCCATTGTAATCCAGTAATAGCCTGATCTTAATAACTTTTTAGCCATGGCATGCCCTCCTGCATGGGTACCAAAGGATCCTTCGTGCACCTCGTGCATCAACAAGTCTGCTTCTGTCCTATCAACGCATCTGAGGAGTACCATATCAAAGTTTCTCTTGTACAGGGAACCGTCAGTATTCAGGAAGAAACTACCAGCTAGCCTTCTTAATGTCTTCTTATCACTGGAAGATGCCCCAGATGGGTATGTTTGATCCTCCAAGAAGCGTTTGATATCATGGAACCAAGGCTTATCATCTTTGACAACATCTGCTGCAAATACATATGCTGGTCTGTCGAGTCTGGACACTGAAATTCGAGGCACAAAGTTGGCAGCTTGAACCTTGATCATGGATGAAATGGTAGCCAAAGCATCTGCAAATTGATTTTCGTCTCGAGGGATATACTCAAGCTTGACCGTTGTGAAGAAAGTCAATAACCTTCTTGTATAATCCCGGTAAGGTATCAGATGATCTTGGTGGGTGTACCATTTGCCGTTGGTTTGATTAATTACCAGTGTTGAATCTCCGAACACAGTCAAAGTCTTGATCCTGAGGTCAATGGCCTCCTCAAGACCCATAATATAGGCTTCATATTCAGCCTCGTTGTTAGTGCAGTTGAAAGTGAGTTTTGCCGAGAATGGAATGTGAACTCCCTTAGGTGTAATGAGTACTGCACCAACACCACGACCATTCATGTTAACAGCCCCATCAAACATCATAGTCCATTCTTCTTCCGGGTCAGGCCCTTCAGTGTGAACAGGCTCTTCATGATCTTTTGCTTTTATGAACATGATTTCCTCATCAGGGAAGTCAAATCTCATAGGCTGGTAATCATCGATGGGTTGCTCAGCAAGATAATCAGACAACACACTGCCCTTGATGGCCTTTTGAGATGTGTACTGAATGTCATATTCTGTGAGGATCATTTGCCATCTGGCAACCCGTCCGGTAAGTGCTGGCTTCTCGAAAATGTACTTAACTGGATCCATCTTTGAGATCAATAAAGTAGTGTGGGTCAACATATACTGCCTTAGTTGGCGAGCAGCCCACGCTAAAGCACAACAAGTTTTCTCGAGCAGTGAATAACGTTGTTCACAGTCGGTAAACTTTTTGCTTAGGTAGTATATTGCATACTCTTTTCGACCAGACTCGTCATGCTGGCCCAGCACACACCCCATTGACTCTTCTAATACTGTCAAGTACATGATTAGAGGTCTTCCTTCAACTGGAGGCATAAGGATCGGAGGTTCTTGTAAGTATTCCTTGATTTTGTCAAAAGCCCTCTGGCAGTCTTCGTTCCACCTGACCGTTTGTTCTTTTCTCAGCAGTTTGAACAAAGGTTCACAGGTTGGAGTAAGGTGAGATATGAACCTTGAGATGTAGTTCAATCTACCTAGAAAACCCCGAACTTCTTTTTCTGTCTTCGGTGCAGGCATTTCTTGAATGGCTTTGACTTTGTCAGGGTCAACTTCAATCCCCTTCTCACTTACAATAAATCCTAGCAGCTTACTGGATCGCACCCCGAATGTGCACTTGTTGGGGTTTAACTTCAGTTGGTACTTTCTCAGACGCTTGAATAGCTTCAACAGATTTACCAGGTGGTCTTCTTCTGTGAGGGACTTGGCAATCATGTCATCCACATAACATTCAATTTCTTTATGGATCATGTCATGGAATAATGTTACCATAGCCCGTTGATAAGTCGCACCAGCATTCTTCAGTCCGAATGGCATCACCTTATAACAGAACGTTCCCCAAGGTGTGATGAAAGTTATCTTCTCCATGTCTTCAGGTGACATCTTGATCTGATTATATCCTGAAAATCCGTCCATGAAGAAGAACACCGAGAACTGAGCTGTATTATCAACCAATACATGTGAGGTAATGGGAAGTCATCTTTCGGGCTGGCTCTGTTCAGATCCCGGTAGTCTACACACATCCTCACTTTTCCATCTTTCTTAGGCACAGGTACAATATTAGCAACCCACGGCGGATAGCTAGTTACAGCAAGGAACCCGGCGTCCCACTGCTTTTGTACCTCTTCTTTAATCTTCATCGCCATATCTGGGCGAGTATGGCGTAGTTTCTGTTTTACTGGTGGACAATCTTCTTTCAAAGGCAGCTTGTGCATGACAATATCGGTGTCCAACCCTGGCATATCCTGATAAGACCAAGCAAAGACATCCACATACTCCCGAAGCATATCAATCAATTGCTCCTTCGCTGAATCTTGTAGGCAGGCCCCGATCTTAACCTCTTTCACGTCTTCTTCCGTACCAAGATTAACCGTTTCAATCTCCTCCTGATGAGGAGTGATAACTTTCTCCTCTTGCCTTAACAACCTGGCTAGCTCTTCCGGTAGCTCATAATATTCTTCAACCCCTTCATCGGCTTGATTGATTGGATTGTCAAAGTCATACGAGGTCATAGCAGTGTTGTTGTCGGTGCAGTCTGAAAGGCACTCTCTGCAAGGGTTTAGATTGGTTTATTTTAGTGATCAATTTTAATCTTGTTTAGAAAAAGTGAAAATGAAGTTATTTATTTTGAAAAACATTGCCATTTTATTTTTGTACAAAAAGAAAAATGAAAAGACAGTGAGCGAAAAAAAGACTCGTTTGCAAAAGATGTCCGATATTCATTGATTAATCCATTTGCACAAAATTACAAGATGGCCCGATTACAAAATGAGTCTTGTCATCTTGGGCAAGATGCAAGACTTGATGCATGCTTAAAAATACAGGAAATAGTAATTACTCTGCAGGAGTAACCCTTATAATTTCCTGGGAAGACCAGTTAAGGACTTGGCTCCCCGGGATCCTTGGACGTATCCAGCTCTCCAGGTTGCGGTCGCTTTCCTCCTCGTCTTCCAAGTTGTTTACAACATCCGGGGTGAGCATTCCCCCGCTGACAAAATTGGGCTTTTTGGCAGCCTCTGATTGATCTTGTTGAGTTGGTCTGTAACCCAACCCAAATGTGTCTTCTTTCTTTTCCACGGGCAGCAGCTTGCCCCAGCCTTGGGCAGTACCCTCTTCAACAACCTTTCGGGCTTGCCGATATGACGTTATGGAGGTTCCCAGTACAGCAGATGCTTCATTTATGTTCAGGGCCTCAAACCCCTGGCTCATAGTTTCATGGATCTCTCCATCCATTTCAATGTACTTATACGTAGCCAGATGGCTAACAAAGATGTCTTCCTCCCCACAGATGGTGATGATCTGGCCTTCCCACTCGAATTTCAGCTTCTGGTGAAGGGTAGACGTAACAGCGCCATCAGCGTGGATCCAGGGTCTACCCAACAAACAGCTGTAGGCCGGCTGAATGTCCATCACATAGAAGGTAGTTTTAAAAGTCTGCGGGCCAATCATCACAGGCAGATCAATCTCTCCAAGCACTGACCTTTTAGAGCCATCAAATGCTCTCACCACCAAATTACTCGGACGCAGTGCCAAGCCATCATACTCCAGCTTCACTAAGGCTTTCTTTGGTAGAACATTGAGCGAAGACCCAGTGTCTACCAGTACATGAGATAGAACAGCACCCTTGCATTCCAAGGTGATATGTAAAGCCTTGTTGTGGTTACGTCCCTCAGTTGTTAATTCAGCATTGGTGAAGCCCAGTCCATGACTGGTGTTGACATTTGCCACCACAGTTTCTAGCTGATTAACAGTAATCTCCTCGGGCACGTATGTTGCGTGCAGGACTTTCAATAATGCATTCCTGTGAGCTTCAGAACACATCAACAGGGATAGTATGGAGATTTTTGAGGGAGTTTGGTGAAGCTGATCCACCACCTTGTAATCACTTCTCTTTATGATTCTCATGAACTCGTCTACATCTTGCTCAAAAGATGTCTTCTGAGTTTCTTTGACAGTTGGCTCTTCAAGTACCACACTCTTTCCTTTTGCTTTGGCAGCAGCTTCTGCTTCAACATTAGGTCTTTGAGTTTGTGAGGCAAAAAGGCGTCCGCTTCTGGTGAAGCCTCCGCCTCCCCCAACATTATCAATTTGTGGAGAAGAGGTTGAAGAATCCAAAGTGATTTTCTCCCCGTTGCAGTAGAGATCAGAGCCATAATGCCAAGGTATATCATTACTGCTTTCATAAGGAACTGGTCCAGGCATCGTGATGGTAACTGGACTGACTGCTGCAGAGGAGGGTACTGTAATGGTGTGCGGATCGTAGTAAATTGTGACTGGTGACCTGGCAGGAGGTGCCACTGCTTGTTGTTGAAAGTTGTTGTTTGGAGGAACATCTGATGGATCATAGTAGATGGTGACTGCTGAGACATCTTCATTAATTTCTGTTGGCGTTGTAGAATATTCTGCTGATAAAATGGATGCTGATGTTGTAGAAGAAATGGTTGTCGAAACTTGACTTGTTGAAGTGATGGACGGAGCCATTGTTGACGATATTGATGAATCGGTTGGAATGATTGTTGCTGCTGTTGTAAAAGAATCAGGAATTGTTGTCAAAGGAATTGCTGGATTTGTAGGTGCTGTTGTTGAGATCTGAAGGATACCATCCTTGATAAGACCATCTATACCGCTTCTCAAATTATCACACCCGTTGACTGCAATGTTGCAATACCCACAACCGAGCTCACACCCGGGGAACACCTGGCACTCTAGAAGCTGAGCTTTAATTTCGACCAGAGGTGTTCGAATTTGTGCAACACTGGTGATCAAAGTAGACGGTCTGTCTTCCTCGATGGCATTAATCCTCGGCCCACCATGGTTAGGCATGGGATTTCTGTTGACATTTGGAGGAGGTGCGAAGTTGAGGGCTTTAGAATCCACCAGATCTTGAACTTTCATTTGCAAAGCCCTGCATTTTTCCGTATTGTGGCCAGGTGCATTGGAATGGAAAGCGCACCTGGCGTTGACATCGTAATTCTTAGGGAGATTGGAGGGATCGGGAGGTGCCAATGTCCTTAATTCAACCAAGTTAAGCTTCAGGAGTTGTGGCAATAAGGCAGCATAAGGCATAGGGATAAGGTCAATCACCCTGTTGGCCTGTGATGGTCTTTGTTGAAAGGGTCGTTGTTGTTGATTGCTGTTATTGTTGTTGTAGGTTCTCTGTGGCGGATACTGAACTTGCTGTTGATAATGGGGTTGTTGTTGTTGTTGTTGATATGCTGGTGGCTGAGGAATCGGAGCTGGAATAGTGACAGCTGCTACTGATCTGTGGACATACCGAGGTCTGCCCCTGTTGGCATGGATGGCATTTGTCTCACCGGTCCTTCGAGGTCCCATAAAAGGCTTCCTAGAATTACTGGACGAACTTGCACCATTATCAGAAATTTTGCCCATTTTTAGCAGACTTTCAATTCTTTCACCGGCTATGACTACGTCAGCAAAGCTGGTGTAAGAAAAGGCAGTCAGTCTGTCAATATATGTTCCTTGCAGAGTATTCATGAACATGTCGGCCATTTCTCTTTCCGACATGGGTGGTTGGTGTTGCACCCCAAAATTTGCCCTCACAATACAAGACTTTGTGTGCTAAGATGGTTCACAAGGTTCACAAGACCTTTCATGAGGTTCATGAAGTTTACAAGACACTTTATGAGGTTCACAAGGTTCACAAGACCTTCCACAAGGTTCACAAGACATTTTATGATGGTTCACAAGGTTCACAAACTTCACAAATAGTCAGAAGATTTGACAATTCCCTCAGGCAAGGCATTCTCCTAAGCAGTGCACCCAAAACTAGGGTTTTGACTTTAATCAGGCTAAATGGACTTCCAAGACTTCAAGTGAGCTTCATAACATCTTATATGTGTTTAAGAATCCCCATGACAAGTTTCAAGACTTTTCTCAAAGGTTTGCTCAGTCAAATGATCAGATAAGTCAAAATCAGTCAAAGCAGTTAAAAAGTCAAACTGAGGTCAACTATGGTCAAACCAAAGTCAAACTTCATGATTTTTTGCCAACATCAAGTATATGAAGTAAAATTCATCATTTGATCAAGGGTTGATCATGATTCATCAAGGAGATTTCAGATCATCAAGAATCAGAGGTTTCTAAATTAGGGTTTCCTCAAGAAAAGTCAACTGAACTTTGACCAGCCATAACTTTCACATGCTTCATCACCAATTTTCCATCCAAAGCTCATTTTTAAGGAAATTGAATTCTCTACAACTTTGTGTCTCACAAGCCAAGCCCAAAAATGCTTCATTTGGAAGGTATGAGCTAAGACATTATAGGTCCTTTTGAAAGTCAACAAAAAGTCAACAACTTCAAAAGGGCATAACTTGAGAATGGTAAATCATATGGACATGAAACCAGTGGGGTTGGTTAGAGGACTTTTCAAGCTTTCCAAAATGTCCAAGAACACCCTCATAGCATTAAAATTGAAGGAGGTGTGCCCTTGCAAAGTTGGGAAAGTTTTGGTTGGTTTATGAAGAAAATGGAGGTTTAAAACCAAATTTTTCTAAATGGGCTTGCCATATGATGATCCAATCCATACCAATACTTCATGCACGACCCAAATCTCAATTATTCAGATTTTTTATCATTTTATTTTATTTATTTTGATTTTATTCATTTAAAATCATTTTAAATTAAATTAAAATAGAAAGATCAAATATTTAAATGAGATTGTGCTTCTAGAAAGTCATAAAGGTTGCTTGGATCAAATTGATACAAAAATTATGATGATTGGCTTGAAATAGAAAGGTCTAATTCACAAATATTTGAAGTTTAAGACTTAATCTTTTTCAATCAAATTTTCCACACAATGATCCATTCTTTTGACCTAAATCCATTGTACTATAAGTATACAACACAAACCTAATGCAAAGACACGAAATTCTGGCCTCCAAGAGTAAGTTTGCATCTTCAAAAATCTCACCAAAAGTCAAATTCGGATTTCACAATTCAAGCCTTTTCAAGCCAATTTGAAGGTTGAGACATGTTTATGGGACATCCTTGAATCATTCCCAATGATCATTTGCATCTAAAACACCTTACATTGCATAAACCGAATCATGCTATGTTCTTGAATATAAATTTTTCGATTTCATATATTTGTTGATCTTAAATAATATTTGATGATTGCTTGATGTTTGTGAAGGTGCCAGGATTGTTTCTGGGTTCTTAATTTGCAGAATGGGGACCTTAATCTCCAAACGCCATTTTAGGGTTCATAACCTTCAAATTAGGGTTTCACGATTAAGTGAATATAAATGAATTTTGAAACCGTAGATCAATTGCAAATGATGTCTGGATTATGCTCATGTATTTAATTTAACAAAATTGTACATAAATGATGATGTATGGATTTCGTAGGGTTTCCTGCAATTTGAAATTTCGCAGGAAAACTTGTGGATAATTTCGCAGGAAATTTTGCAGTGCCAGAGGTTGAAGATGAAGCCAGCGCGCGCGTTTTCAGATTCAAATATTATTCATAATATTTTTTGAATTGTTTATGGTTTTGTATTACAATTGCAGTGCTAGCTCAGTTGGTTAAAGGGGTGCGCGTGTGAGGCTTTGGTCCAGGGATCGAATCCTGGGCTCAGCACTTTTTCTCATTTTTTTCATTTTAATTGTTAAGCTTAATATATTATGTATTGTGATGGATATGTTAACAGATGCGCCCTCCCGGCTGGAATGGTAAGTGTGTTTGTGTGCTGTGCAAAGGTCCTGGGTTCGATTCCCCCCAGGCCTTTTGTTTTGTTGTCTTTTTCATGATTTTCCAGGATGAAGCAACAGAACCAATTGAACCCCTTTCCTTAGCACCTGTGCGCGCGCTGGCCCAGTGGTTGGTCTTGCTGGCTGGAGTTTGTGAAAAGCAGAGGGGCTGGGTTCAATTCCCAGCCAAGGTAAGTTCCTTTTTCTCTTTTTCTCCATTATTTGTTTGATTTGTTAATTATTATTATTAATTTTAACTAAAACTATAACCCTAATTTAATCCTAAAATATTTTCATAAACCAAGATTAACCCTAAAAATATTTTTCTAAAACCCTAATTGTTTTCATATTAATGTTAATTATGTTTCTCTATTTTCTTTATTTATATTATTATTATATATAGTCTTATTTAAATAATGTAAATAATTTTTTTTTAAATCATGTTTAAAACAATAAAATTCTTAATTTAATTTTGTAAATATAATAGTATGATTATAATTAATTCTATTTTATCTAATAATGTACATATGTTTTTTTAATTTGTTCATAATTTAAAACTTGTATATAAATATGCTTAAAATTAAAATTCTTAATTTAATTTTGTTAATATGTAAATATTCTATAAATTGTTTAAAATTTAATTTTGTATGTAAAAAAAATAATTTATTATATGTTTAAAAATAGTTAAAAATTGTTAATTTAATTTTGTAATTATAATTTTATTTTTCATAATATATTTATAATTAACTTAATTTTTATAACTTGTAAATAATTTAAAACTTTATAATAATTAATATAATTGTTCATATTTTCTCATTAATCTTAAATAATTGTTTATATAAAAATTTGATCTTTTAATTATTATAATGTTTTTGCTTATATTATCTATTATGTTTATTTTTCTTATGATATTTATTTATTACTAACCCCATTTAACTTTGTATTATTTTTATTATTTTCTACTAACCCAATTATTATTATTATTTATTATTTTGCCTATTTATTTATTATTATGTAATTGTTCCTTGGATGTAATATTTAGTAATAATGTTAAATATTTATCTTATGCTATGGTTAGTAAAAATAGGGAGTGTAACATGTTTGTATGTTTAAAATCAATTTAGATCACTAATTTAAAAGATAAATATTTAAAATTGTACACTCACACACGTAAGTCGATCTTGGATCGCCATCTCACTTCCTTAAGGATACCTCTCATGTTGCCTAAACAAAAAAAGGTCAAGTAGGGTGTATAAAGCAAAAGTCCCTCATCTCACATCATCTAGTCCCTAAACAAATAAAAAGATCAAGTCCCTTCGAATGTTGCCTTCGTAATGATCTTGTCCCTTTCGAATAAAGATGATAAGTCCCTTCGAATTGCTTATACACCCACAGTTGCCTAAATAAACAGATGTCCCTTCATTTTTCCTTCACATCCAAGGTAATGACTACCTATTCCTTAATAATAGGGATAATCTTACCATTCAAAGGATTCAAGAACAGAAAAGACTTAAACTTGGGGTAGGTTCCTCTTAGATACTTGCTCACTCTTCAAAACATTTTAAACACTTCACACATTTCAAACAATTTTCAAAACAAAGGTTTTTTACGCATCCGTACATGGATCATTATAAAACTCTTAAGAAAATTTCTATTCACACACTTCACATTTCAAAAACAATTTAAAGTGAGCTAAGTAACTAAGAGCCCATGGATAACCATGGATGTAAAGGGTGCTAACACCTTCTCTTTACATAACCTACCCCCCGGACCCAAAAATCTTTTAAAAGGTCTTTCCTGTTCTTTTATGCCTTTCCTTTGGATAAAATAAAAGTCGGTGGCGACTCTTGCTATCCGCAACATAACTAAAGTCAGTTCTCCCACCGTGTTACAGAACTGGCGACTCTGCTGGGGACTTAATAAAAGAGGGGTACCCTTAGGAATTAGATCACTTTAAACTTGTTTGCTTTGTTTGCTTTACTTTACTTGTTGGGTGCTCTTATGTGTGAAAGATCCTAACCCGGATCTAGTGTACCTTAGGTAAATGGCAATAGACCAAGGAAACTGTACGGCGTATACCGATATGGTTGATCTGGTGGCCATAGTTAGTGTAACTTCTTGGTTGGTGCTTATGTTCCTTAAGCAAGTTGAGGATAATATGAGGCTGCCATATGTTGTCAATACACTAACTGACTTTTAGAACCCTAGTCATCCCATCTTGGCCTTTAGAAAGTAGTGAGATAACCGGCTTTGGTGAAGACTGAAGTTGGTTGATACTCGATGCTACACTCATTGAGATTCTAAACTTGGAGGGTTTTGGTTGGCAAGTAAGTTGCCTACTGAACAACCACCCTTGTGAAGGATCAATGATATTGAGATCCCTTAGAACCTGGTTACTTTATAGGACAGGATGAACCAACTAAACTTCAGGGGAGGGTATTTACCTTTAAACTTCATGCAAGCCTTCAAACCTAGGTCTATTGTGTGACTTGTTTGTGTGTGCCACATGTTTGTGATTGAGCATAACATCATAGCATCATCATGCATCATAAGCATAGCATTTTCACTAACCATTTCAAGGACCAAAGGATTTATCTTTGTTCTTTGTTGCAGGTCATGGCTTCTGCTCGTAGAAACACTATCAGGATCAACTTTGTAGGAATACCTCCTAAGCTTAAAGAGTTGATTTCTCAAGTATCTGATCATTCCCAGTTCATCAAAAGACATGGTCACCTATTGGATCTAGTCACTTCAGGGTTCAATGAAGACATGATGAGTGTTCTGTTTCAGTTCTTTGATCCTAAGCACCATTGCTTCACATTCCTTGACTATCAGCTGGTTCCTACAATGGAAGAGTTCTCTAAACTTCTGGGTATACCTGTTCTCGATCAAAGACCATTCACAGGCTTGGAGAAAGAGCCTAAACCTGAGGTTATTGCTGCAGCTCTACATCTGAAGAAGTCTGAGCAAGGGTTCAGGTGGTCCAAGAGGATTATGTCACTCTCTCATTCAAATATCCATTGGTGCTCCAGATCTATGGAGAATGTCACTATCATTGACCGTTGTGGGGAGTTTCCTAATGTGCCACTTCTAGGCATAAGAGGAGGCATCACCTACAACCCCTCTTTAGCTTTACGACAGTTTGGTTACGCTCGGAGTGATGGTCCTCATGACATGTTGATTCAAGGTATTGTGTTTGACTACGACAACGATCTTCAAGGTTACCGTCAGAGATTCATACGAGCATGGGGAAAAGTAAACAAGGTTGACAACAAGACTCTGGAGCCTAAGTACACTATTCCTATGGAAGCTTATCTCAGATGGGTGTGATCTCGTGCTCAGACTCTCATGATGCCATATCCTGCTATCCTGCCAGTTACCATGGAATCTGTTGCTGAAGGAGATACTTCTTATACCATCCTTCACCCAGACATGCCTACTGACATGGAAGACTTACAGAGATCCTGGATCCAGTTGAAGGAGCAAAGGGATACTTTCGAGGCTCATTACAAAGCAAGCCAAGAAAGGATCCTGGAACTAACAAAGCAACTTCATGAGGAGCGGAATCTCAACTCATACCTCAACACAAAGAGGAAGCGTCCATGGGAGACTTAAAACCCCATCTCTTGTATTTATTATATTTCATTTTCTGTAAGCCCAAGAGGCAAAACAAATTTATTACTAATAAAAGTTTACCTTCTTGGTTGTTTAAGCAAATTTAAATCCTACGGTCCTTGAAAACATTGCATATGCATTCACATACCATATCATTGCATCACAGGTTTATTGTGCACAGGTTTCTTATCTTCTCGCTGTTTATTTCAGCAATGGCTATTGAGCAAACAGTTAAGGATCTCCAGGCACAAAATGCACAGTTCCAAGAGCTGATCCTGGACCTGTCCAAGGGGCAGGATGAATTGAAATCACTGCTGGCCAAGAAGACTAAGAAGACTAGAAGGTCAGGTGGTCTGATCAACATGGGTAGAAGGTTCAGAGGTCCTGTCAAGACCAAGGAACAAGTTGAAGACTATGAATTTGAAGAGTCTGAGAAAGAGGTAGGCAGTCTCCACTATACAATGGGGGACTCTGATTCTGAGGCTAACTACAATCATGAGCCTAACGAGGACAAGTTCAAGATGCTGGTGGATAGAATGGATGCTATGGAATTACAGAAATCTTCTGGGCTAGATTTTGAAGACCTGAGTCTGATATCTGGGGTAGTCATACCCATTGGTTTCAAGGTTCCTACTTTTGTTGTTTATGATGGTGTCTCTTGTCCCAAGCTGCATCTGAGGTCTTATGTCAGGAGAATTCAACCTCATACTGCTGACAAGAAGTTGTGGATCCATTTTTTTCAAGAGAGCTTATCTGGAGCTCAATTGGAATGGTACTATCAGTTGGAGAGTGTTAACATCCATGATTGGAATGATCTTGCTAAAGCCTTCTATAAACAATATCAATACAATGCTGATTTAGCCCCTACTCGCATGCAACTTCAGAGCATGTCCATGGGTGCTAAAGAAAGTTTCAAAGAGTATGCCCAGAAGTGGAGAGACTTGGCTGGAAGAGTGCAACCCCCTTTAACTGACAGGGAGTTGGTTGATATGTTCATGTGTACGTTTAATGGTCCTTTTTATAGTCATCTCATTGGAAGCTCATCATCTGGCTTCACTGAGTTGATAATGACAGGAGAGCGTGTAGAAAGTGGTATCGGGAGTGGCAAGATCCAAGTGGGTGCTTCTCCATCAGGTGCTGCAAAGAAGCCTCCCAGTGGGAAGAAAGAGTCGAATGCTGTTTATGGTCAACCTGATCGTAATAGAAGTCATCAGTCTGTGAGTGTAGTTCATATCTCAAATCCAACTCCTACAACACCAGAGCAGCCACAGGGAAATCAACAGAGGGCTAGAAGGCAGTTCACTAAGATCAACATGTCAATGGCCCAAGCATTGCAACACTTGTTGAAGGCTGAACTTATCACTCTGAAAGATGCTCCTCAGAATCCTAATGTTACCTCTCCCAGGTACAATCCTAATGCACGATGTGCATATCATTCAAACTGCCAGGGACATGATACCAATAGTTGCTGGGTATTGAAGAACAAAATTCAAGATATGATTGAGGCTGGAGAAATTGAGTTTGACCCTCCGGGTACTCCAAATGTGATTACTGCTCCTATGCCAAATCATGAGAAGACTGTCAATGCCATTGATGAAGTTTCACATATTTCCTCAGTTGCAGATTTGACTACACCATTGTCTGTTATCAAGAAGAAGTTAGTACAAGCTGGGTTCTTTCCAGGATGTCGTGAAGATTGTGTCTATTGTGCATATAAGCCAGATAGTTGCTGGAGGTTGAAGGACGGAATTCAACGTCTCATGAATAATTACACCATAGTATTTGAGAGGACACCACCTTCCGTAGAGAGTATGATTGATCATATAACCCAGCGTGCGAAGATTGAAGAGGTGGATATGGTTGATAAAGTGCCGGTAAGGAT
The DNA here is from genome assembly GCA_963966055.1 of Lathyrus aphaca. Lineage (NCBI taxonomy): Eukaryota > Viridiplantae > Streptophyta > Magnoliopsida > Fabales > Fabaceae > Lathyrus > Lathyrus aphaca. Next base: position 51,274,069 of record OZ014520.1, read on the forward strand.
TACTTCCAAGGGACCTGTCAAAATCACTCATAAGGGTCCAATTAAGATTACTGCTGAAGGCCCTGTGAAGATTGTTGCTGAAGCTAGAGTGGCTCCTATGGTCATTACCACTCCTGGTCCTATTCCGTATACTTCTGATAAAGCTGTGCCTTGGAATTATGGGTCTGATGTTTATATCCATGGTGTTAAGCAGGAACCCTTGGCTGATATGCCTGTTGATAATATTGATGGATCTAGTAAGATCACACGAAGCGGAAGAGTTTTCTCTCCTCCAGCTACTTCCAAGAATGCAGTTACTCCAGCTGCTACCTCCACCACTGATGCTCGGGGCAAAGGTCCCGTTATTGAACCTATACCCACTGATGTGCCAGCTGCTGATGATCTCTCTAAGCAGATGGAAGAGGTATTGAAAATCATTCGCAAGAGTGATTATGACATTGTTGATCAATTGGGGCATACTCCCTCCAAGATTTCTATGTTGTCCTTGTTGTTGTGTTCTGAGGCTCATGCCAAAGCTTTGATCAAGTTTCTGAAGACTGCTCATGTACCCAATGAAATTTCTGTTGACCAGTTTGAAAATTGTGTTGCACACTTGACCTATGATAATGGGTTAGGTTTCTCTGATGCTGACTTGACTCCTGCCAAGAGGGATCATAACAGGGCTTTGCATATCTCAATTGAATGCAGGGGTACTACCCTGTCACATGTATTGATAGACAATGGTTCCTCTTTGAATGTGTTACCCAAAGAAGTTCTGAATAAGCTGAGTCCTGAAGATGCTGTGCTGAAGCCCAGTAACATAGTGGTGAAGGCTTTTGATGGCTCGAGAAGAGTGGTGCATGGAGAAATTGATCTCCCAATCAAAGTTGGTTCTCAGGTTTTCAATGCTACATTTTATGTAATGGATATTCTTCCATCGTATTCTTGTTTGCTTGGGCGTCCCTGGATCCATGGGGCAGGTGCTGTAACCTCCACATTACATCAAAAGTTGAGATATCCAGTGGAAGGGAAGGTTGTTACTGTCTACGGAGAAGAAGGGTATATGATTAGCCATGTGAACACCTTCAAGTATCTTGAAGTGGAAGGTGAATACGTTGAAACTTCGTGTCAGACATTTGAAGTGGTTCCTTGGATTGTTAATGATTATGAAGCTCCTCCTATTGTCAAGAAAGTTCCTGTGGTCACCAGAGTACCTCCTACAATGGCCTCCCTTAAAGATGCTAGAGCTGTGGTGGATGAAGGTGGTTGTACTATTTGGGGTCAGCTTCCTGATATTCCGTACAAGTCTGACAAATTTGGTTTGGGTTTCACTGCAGAGTCCCAGAAGGCTGTTCGTCGTACTCGTGCTGTTCGTATCACCAATCAGGGGATTATGAAGAACCAGATCAATGCTGTGGGTGACTATGATGAAGACTACAACTTGGATGCTTGGATTTTTCCTACTGTGGGTGCTGGGCTCAACAACTGGAAAGCGGAAGATGTTATTCCTATCTCCTTTAGTCAGGAGTAAATACTATTACTGTGTTGTTGCTGTTTAAGTTTGTAATTTTTGAACAATTGAACTCTCAAGCCTTGTGCCTTACCCGGGGCACAATGGTGTGCTTGTTACGGGCTGTCATTTCATTTGCATACTTCATTCAATAAAAATCAGTGGACGTTTCGTTTCGTAAATATTGCGTTCCTTGTCTTTCTTTTTCTTTTATTTTATCAGATATGTGTTCTTACACACACCCACATCACTAAAATGCAGATCCTCATCCACTCTGGATCCTGTTGATAACAGTTCTACTATTGCCAATTATAATTTCGAGAATCCGATCTATCAAGCTGAAGACGGAAATGAGGACGATTGTGAAGTACCTGTAGAGCTTGCTAGGTTGTTACAATAAGAAGAGAAAGCTATACAGCCACATGAAGAGCCAGTCGAAGTTGTGAATCTAGGAACTGAAGAAAACAGGAAAGAGGTCAAGATAGGGGCTGAATTGGAGGATAGTGTCAAGAGCAGACTGATTCAGATGTTACGTGACTATGTAGAGATCTTTGCTTGGTCCTATGAAGATATGCCAGGATTGGATACAGACATTGTGGTTCACCGTTTACCAGTAAAAGAAGATTGTCGTCCAAAGAAGCAGAAGGTTCGTCGCATGCGTCCTGAAATGTCAGAGAAGATCAAAACAGAGGTAATGAAACAGTTTGATGCAGGGTTCTTAGCTGTGACTTCTTATCCTCAATGGGTTGCAAATGTGGTGCCGGTACCTAAGAAAGATGGTAAGGTACGTATGTGTGTAGACTACAGGGATCTGAACAAGGCTAGCCCCAAAGATGACTTTCCACTTCCTCATATTGATGTTCTGGTAGACAACACTGCTCAGCACAAGGTATTCTCTTTTATGGATGGTTTCTCTGGTTACAATCAAATCAAGATGGCACCTGAAGATATGGAGAAGACAACATTTGTTACACAGTGGGGCACTTTTTGTTATAAGGTGATGCCATTTGGTTTGAAGAATGCAGGGACAACATATCAGCGTGCTATGGTGGCTTTGTTTCATGATATGATTCATCATGAGATAGAGGTATATGTGGATGATATGATAGCCAGGTCCCAGAATGAAGAGCAACATCTTGATCATCTGCATAAGCTGTTTGAGAGGTTGAAGAAATACAAGTTGAGATTGAACCCAAACAAGTGTACTTTTGGAGTTAGGTCTGGTAAACTCCTGGGTTTCATTGTCAGTGGAAAAGGTATTGAAGTAGACCCTGCAAAAGTAAAAGCTATACGAGAGATGCCAGCTCCCCGTACTGAGAAGGAGGTTAGAGGTTTCTTGGGACGATTGAATTACATTGCCAGATTTATTTTCCAATTAACTGCCACCTGTGAGCCAATCTTCAAGTTGTTGAAGAAAGATCAGGTGATGGAATGGAATGATGAGTGCCAAACTGCCTTTGATGAAATTAAGAGATATCTTCTAGAACCTCCAATTTTGATGCCACCAGTTGATGGAAGACCCTTGATCATGTACTTAACAGTGTTAGACAACTCAATGGGGTGTGTGTTGGGGCAACATGATGAGTCTGGTCGAAAAGAGCAGGCAATCTACTACCTTAGCAAAACGTTTACCGACTGTGAAACAAGATACTCACTGCTCGAGAAAACTTGATGCGCTTTGGCATGGGCTGCTCGCCGACTAAGACAGTATATGTTGACTCATACTACCTTATTGATTTCGAAGATGGATCCAATCAAGTACATATTTGAGAAACCTGCTCTCTCCGGAAGAATTGCAAGATGGCAAATGATATTGACAGAATATGATATATAGTATACTACTCAGAAGGCCATTAAAGGAAGTGTTGTGGCTGATTATTTGGCTCATCAAGCAGTGGATGATTATCAGTCAATGAGTTTTGAGTTCCCCGACGAAGACATTATGATTATTACCAAAGAACCTGGACAATATGACGGACCTGAACAAGGATCCCGATGGACCATGGTTTTTGATGGAGCTTCTAATGCTCTTGGTAATGGTGTTGGTGTTGTGATTAGTTCTCCTGAAGGTTGTCATACCCCGATTACTGCCAGACTTTGTTTCTACTATACCAATAACATGGCTGAGTATGAGGCATGTATCCTGGGTATTAAAGCTGCTATTGATATGAAGATTCAGTTCCTAGACGTGTATGGAGATTCAGCCCTGGTAGTAAGTCAGATTAAAGGAGATTGGGATACCAAGCATGATAACCTCATTCCTTACAGAGAGCATGTGTTGTCTTTGATCCCACATTTCAAAGAGATTACCTTTGGACATATTCCACGAAGAGAGAATCAGTTGGCAGATGCATTAGCCACCATGGCATCCATGTTTGAGATCAGCTGGGATGATGAAGCTCCCAAGATTACTATTGATAGATTTGAGAAGCCTGCATACTGCAATGAAATTGGCACTGAAGAAGCAGAAGAGAAGCCTTGGTTCTATGAAGTGAAAAGATATCTTGAAGCTCAGGAATTCCCTGAAGGGGCATCTGTCAAAGATAGGAAGTTTCTGAGAAGGTTTTCTGCTAAGTTCTTTTTGAGTAATGGAATTTTGTACAAGCGCAATCATGATTCAACTATGCTTCGTTGTGTGGATAAAAAGGAAGCAACTGAGATTATGGAAGATATGCATGATGGGATTTTTGGCACTCATTCTAGTGGTCATACTATGGCAAAGAAGATATTGAGAGCAGGTTACTATTGGTCTACCATGGAAGCTGATTGTCATCAACATTCCAGAACATGTCACAAGTGTCAAATTTATGCTGACAAAGTACATATACCTCCATCACCATTGAATGTGTTGACTGCTCCTTGGCCTTTTGCCATGTGGGGCATTGATATGATTGGTGAGATCAAGCCTACTGCTTCTAATGGGCATCGTTTCATCCTGGTTGCTATTGATTATTTCACGAAGTGGGTAGAGGCAGCTTCATTTGCATCTGTTACCAAGAATGTTGTGGCTCGATTCATTAAGAATAATCTTATATGTAGGTATGGCATCCCTGAAAGGATTATTACTGACAATGGCTCTAATCTGAACAACACTATGATTACTGATCTCTGCATGCAGTTCAAGATTAAGCATCATAACTCTTCTCCGTATCGTCCAAAGATGAATGGGGCAGTTGAAGTTGCTAATAAGAACATTAAGAAGATTGTACAAAAGATGACTGTTACTTACAAGGATTGGCATGAGATGTTACCATTTTCTCTTCATGGTTATCGTACTACAACACGTACTTCAACAGGGGCAACCCCATTCTCCTTAGTCTACGGTATGGAAGCAGTTATGCCCATTGAAGTTCAGATACCCTCCTTAAGAATCATGAAGGATGCAGGCTTGGATGAAGATGAGTGGATTCAGACTCGACTTGACCAGATAAATTTGATTGATGAGAAGATGTTAGCAGCAGTTTGTCATGGCCAAATGTACCAGAAACGAATGATCAAAGCTTTTAACAAGAAGGTTAAGCCAAAGGTATATCAGGCTGGTGACTTGGTAATCAAGCGTATCATATTACCACAGGGTGATCCTAGGGGCAAGTGGACTCCTACATATGAAGGACCATTTGTAGTCAAGACAATATTTTCAGGAGGTGCCATGATACTTACTACTATGGATGGTGAAGACTTCCCACAGCCTGTAAACGCAGACATAGTTAAAAAATACTACGCATAAAAAGAGACCCGCTAGGTTGACTGGCCTAGGCAAAAATAAGGGCATCCCGGCAAACCAAAAGGGTTTGGGCAAAAATTAGGGATATATATAAAAAAAGAAAAATGTACACCCGGCAAGTCGAAAACCTGAAAAGGCGGCTTGGGCAAAAAAGGGTATCCCGGTGGATTGAAAACCTGAAAGGGCAATCCAGGCAAAAGTTAGGGATTAAAGCGTATGACTATGTCTCGTTTGGATCACCCATGAAACTACAACCAGTTGTGCTACTTACTCAAGTTTGAACAGATAAAGCTCAATCCAATTATTTCCGTCTCGACAGCAGAAGATGAGATACTTGAAGATAATGGCAATAGTAGAATTGAAACTCAATAGGATTATTTCCCACATAGCTGATTTTCTTTGTTTTGTAAAAACTTTATGACAAATTCCTCTTACTAGGATTTCTGTCTCCTTGTAAAAATCTACCTATGTATAGGTCACTTTTTGATATAAATAAAATCCCATCTTTGAATCCAGATTTACTTTTACCCTATTTACGTAAGCAAAACGTCCATTGGTTGTGTTTGAATGTATGTATGCTTTTGAATATGATTGATGTTTACCAGAAATGCATGGAAATGCAGTAATAGTATTTACTAAGGACGAACGAGGGAAGGAATTCAACGAAGCTTCGCCGGTTCATCCTCACAAGACAGCTACAGGTTCCCCAGCAGGATAAATCCATCTTCATAAGTACTTCTAGTCACATCTCCCCTGGAATTTATATCCATCTCTTTTATCCTCATACGGATAATCGGGAATTTATTTTTCCAATAGGAGCACGATAAACGAAGACAGGAGGTTATGGATACCTTACTACCAAACGAAGACGGGAACGAGTTCCTCATATTCTTCACTATATTATCAAACAAGACGGGAACGAGTTCCTCATATTCTTCAGCAACGAATCGGGATTTATTTTCCCTGGCCAGCAGTTGTTATACGAAGATATCCAGACGCTTCAGGCTGCATACATACATCATTTACATCATACCATAACATACATAAATACATAATACATTACTTAGGTGCATCATAGCATACATGCATACATAATGTATAAACTAATATTATCATACAGAATGTTATCTTGTTTTTTAGGTTAATTCTCCAACAGACAAATTTCATCAACAAATTGTGACTATTGGGCCGTTGTTTATCTTCCCAAAGGTTACCACTTCCTCAGGACGTTGTTTATCCTCCTGAAAGCTTCTTATACCTTGGGCCGTTGTTTATCTTCCCAAAGGTTACATCATTATACCTCAGGACGTTGTTTATCCTCCTGAAAGCATATCATTTCCTCAGAACATTGTTTATCCTTCTGAAAGCATATTATTTCCTCGGGACGTTGTTTATCTTCCTGAAAGCTATTATTACTTTGGTCCGTTGTTCATCTTCCCAAAGGTTATTACTACCTCAGGACGTTGTTTATCCTCCTGAAAGCATATCATTTCCTCAGAATGTTGTTTATCCTTCTGAAAGCATACTACTACCTCGGGACGTTGTTTATCTTCCTGAAAGCTATCACCACTACCTCGGGACGTTGTTTATCTTCCTGAAAGCATATCATTACCTCAGGATGTTGTTTATCCTCCTGAAAGCTATCATTATATCTTCATATTTTGGACTGCTATATCCTCCAATAAATGTACCTGAAGAATTTTTCTCCAAGTGGCATCTTTAAGCCCACTCAAGCATATTCAACAAATCATCAGTATCACTCAACGCACCGGTGAGTGCAAATTTTTGGGCTTTTGTGTTCAATCCCCTTCAACCTTCCAGGTCACGACTGGCACATATACCAATCTAACCCCTCAGGTTTCAGAAAATTGAACAGGGGCAGCTGTTGCACCCCAAAATTTGCCCTCACAATACAAGACTTTGTGTGCTAAGAAGGTTCACAAGGTTCACAAGACCTTTCATGAGGTTCATGAAGTTTACAAGACACTTTATGAGGTTCACAAGGTTCACAAGACCTTCCACAAGGTTCACAAGACATTTTATGATGGTTCACAAGGTTCACAAAGTTCACAAATAGTCAGAAGATTTGACAATTCCCTCAGGCAAGGCATTCTCCTAAGCAGTGCACCCAAAACTAGGGTTTTGACTTTAATCAGGATAAATGGACTTCCGAGACTTCAAGTGAGCTTCATAACATCTTATATGTGTTTAAGAATCCCCATGACAAGTTTCAAGACTTTTCTCATAGGTTTGCTCAGTCAAATGATCAGATAAGTCAAAATCAGTCAAAGCAGTTAAAAAGTCAAACTGAGGTCAACTATGGTCAAACTAAAGTCAAACTTCATGATTTTTACCAACATCAAGTATATGAAGTAAAATTCATCATTTGGTCAAGGGTTGATCATGATTCATCAAGGAGATTTCAGATCATCAAGAATTAGAGGTTTCTAAATTAGGGTTTCCTCAGGAAAAGTCAACTGAACTTTGACCAGCCATAACTTTCACATGCTTCATCACCAATTTTCCATCCAAAGCTCATTTTGAAGGAAATTTAATTCTCTACAACTTTGTGTCTCACAAGCCAAGCCCAAAAATGCTTCATTTGGAAGGTATGAGCTAAGACATTATAGGTCCTTTTGAAAGTCAACAAAAAGTCAACAACTTCAAAAGGGCATAACTTGAGAATGGTAAATGATATGGACATGAAACCAGTGGGGTTGGTTAGAGGACTTTTCAAGCTTTCCAAAATGTCCAAGAACACCCTCATAGCATTAAAATTGAAGGAGGTGTGCCCTTGCAAAGTTGGGAAAGTTTTGGTTGGTTTATGAAGAAAATGGAGGTATAAAACCAAATTTTTCTAAATGGGCTTGCCATATGATGATCCAATCCATACCAATACTTCATGCACGACCCAAATCTCAATTATTCAGATTTTTTATCATTTTATTTTATTTATTTTGATTTTATTCATTTAAAATCATTTTAAATTAAATTAAAATAGAAAGATCAAATATTTAAATGAGATTGTGCTTCTAGAAAGTCATAAAGGTTGCTTGGATCAAATTGATACAAAAATTATGATGATTGGCTTGAAATAGAAAGGTCTAATTCACAAATATTTGAAGTTTAAGACTTAATCTTTTTCAATCAAATTTTCCACACAATGATCCATTCTTTTGACCTAAATCCATTGTACTATAAGTATACAACACAAACCTAATGCAAAGACACGAAATTCTGGCCTCCAAGAGTAAGTTTGCATCTTCAAAAATCTCACCAAAAGTCAAATTCGGATTTCACAATTCAAGCCTTTTCAAGCCAATTTGAAGGTTGAGACATGTTTATGGGACATCCTTGAATCATTCCCAATGATCATTTGCATCTAAAACACCTTACATTGCATAAACCGAATCATGCTATGTTCTTGAATATAAATTTTTCGATTTCATATATTTGTTGATCTTAAATAATATTTGATGATTGCTTGATGTTTGTGAAGGTGCCAGGATTGTTTCTGGGTTCTTAATTTGCAGAATGGGGACCTTAATCTCCAAACGCCATTTTAGGGTTCATAACCTTCAAATTAGGGTTTCACGATTAAGTGAATATAAATGAATTTTGAAACCGTAGATCAATTGCAAATGATGTCTGGATTATGCTCATGTATTTAATTTAACAAAATTGTACATAAATGATGATGTATGGATTTCGTAGGGTTTCCTGCAATTTGAAATTTCGCAGGAAAACTTGTGGATAATTTCGCAGGAAATTTTGCAGTGCCAGAGGTTGAAGATGAAGCCAGCGCGTGCGTTTTCAGATTCAAATATTATTCATAATATTTTTTGAATTGTTTATGGTTTTGTATTACAATTGCAGTGCTAGCTCAGTTGGTTAAAGGGGTGCGCGTGTGAGGCTTTGGTCCAGGGATCGAATCCTGGGCTCAGCACTTTTTCTCATTTTTTTCATTTTAATTGTTAAGCTTAATATATTATGTATTGTGATGGATATGTTAACAGATGCGCCCTCCCGGCTGGAATGGTAAGTGTGTTTGTGTGCTGTGCAAAGGTCCTGGGTTCGATTCCCCCCAGGCCTTTTGTTTTGTTGTCTTTTTCATGATTTTCCAGGATGAAGCAACAGAACCAATTGAACCCCTTTCCTTAGCACCTGTGCGCGCGCTGGCCCAGTGGTTGGTCTTGCTGGCTGGAGTTTGTGAAAAGCAGAGGGGCTGGGTTCAATTCCCAGCCAAGGTAAGTTCCTTTTTCTCTTTTTCTCCATTATTTGTTTGATTTGTTAATTATTATTATTAATTTTAACTAAAACTATAACCCTAATTTAATCCTAAAATATTTTCATAAACCAAGATTAACCCTAAAAATATTTTTCTAAAACCCTAATTGTTTTCATATTAATGTTAATTATGTTTCTCTATTTTCTTTATTTATATTATTATTATATATAGTCTTATTTAAATAATGTAAATAATTTTTTTTTTTAAATCATGTTTAAAACAATAAAATTCTTAATTTAATTTTGTAAATATAATAGTATGATTATAATTAATTCTATTTTATCTAATAATGTACATATGTTTTTTTAATTTGTTCATAATTTAAAACTTGTATATAAATATGCTTAAAATTAAAATTCTTAATTTAATTTTGTTAATATGTAAATATTCTATAAATTGTTTAAAATTTAATTTTGTATGTAAAAAAAAAAAATTTATTATATGTTTAAAAATAGTTAAAAATTGTTAATTTAATTTTGTAATTATAATTTTATTTTTCATAATATATTTATAATTAACTTAATTTTTATAACTTGTAAATAATTTAAAACTTTATAATAATTAATATAATTGTTCATATTTTCTCATTAATCTTAAATAATTGTTTATATAAAAATTTGATCTTTTAATTATTATAATGTTTTTGCTTATATTATCTATTATGTTTATTTTTCTTATGATATTTATTTATTACTAACCCCATTTAACTTTGTATTATTTTTATTATTTTCTACTAACCCAATTATTATTATTATTATTTATTATTTTTCCTATTTATTTATTATTATGTAATTGTTCCTTGGATGTAATATTTAGTAATAATGTTAAATATTTATCTTATGCTATGGTTAGTAAAAATAGGGAGTGTAACATGTTTGTATGTTTAAAATCAATTTAGATCACTAATTTAAAAGATAAATATTTAAAATTGTACACTCACACACGTAAGTCGATCTTGGATCGCCATCTCACTTCCTTAAGGATACCTCTCATGTTGCCTAAACAAAAAAAGGTCAAGTAGGGTGTATAAAGCAAAAGTCCCTCATCTCACATCATCTAGTCCCTAAACAAATAAAAAGATCAAGTCCCTTCGAATGTTGCCTTCGTAATGATCTTGTCCCTTTCGAATAAAGATGATAAGTCCCTTCGAATTGCTTATACACCCCACAGTTGCCTAAATAAACAGATGTCCCTTCACTTGTCCTTCACATCCAAGGTAATGACTACCTATTCCTTAATAATAGGGATAGTCTTACCATTCAAAGGATTCAAGAACAGAAAAGTCTTAAACTTGGGGTAGGTTCCTCTTAGATACTTGCTCACTCTTCAAAACATTTTAAACACTTCACACATTTCAAACAATTTTCAAAACAAAGGTTTTTTACGCATCCGTACATGGATCATTATAAAACTCTTAAGAAAATTTCTATTCACACACTTCACATTTCAAAAACAATTTAAAGTGAGCTAAGTAACTAAGAGCCCATGGATAACCATGGATGTAAAGGGTGCTAACACCTTCTCTTTACATAACCTACCCCCCGGACCCAAAAATCTTTTAAAAGGTCTTTCCTATTCTTTTATTCCTTTCCTTTGGATAAAATAAAAGTCGGTGGCGAATCTTGCTATCCGCAACATAACTAAAGTCAGTTCTCCCACCGTGTTACAGTTGGACAGCAGCAGCAAGCTGTCTCCACCTTTGGGCATATTCCCTGAAGCTTTCTCTGGAGGATTGAGACATTCCCATTAGGAGGGTCCTGTTAGGAGCCATATCCAGATTATATTGATATTGCCTGATGAAGGCTTCAGCTAGGTCCTTCCAGCATCTGATAGTAGCTCTGGTCAAGTGTGAATACCACTCTCTTGAGGCCCCAGTCAAACTTTCTTCAAAATAGAACATCCACAGTTTTTCATCCATGGTATATGCTTTAAGTCTCCCCAGAAAAGACTGCAGGTGAGTTCGTGGACAAGAGGTTCCATTGTATTTCTCGAAGCATGGGGGTTTGAACTTGTGGGGAATTCTCACCCCGTCCACTAACCCCATATCCATTACATCGAAACCCAAAGAGTTTTGAGACTCCAGGGACCTCAACTTCTCAGCAATTTCGTCAAACCTTCGGTCATAGACTTCATCTCCAGCTCCCATGACAGTAAACTGTTCTTCTTGGGGATCCTCTTGCAAGATTCTCCCGCCAGCAGTATTTCCTTGCACATTACCCGGGATGTTGACTTCCGGGTCTAGATGAGGTCCAAATACAGGTGGATTAACATGAGGCTGACCCCTCTCATTATTACTTGTTCCTCCAGTCCCAGGATGAGGTTCCTCGGGGGTTTGTCTTTCTACCAATGCCCTTAACCTTTCTTGGCTCTGAGCCAAGCCAGTCATCACTGTCATGAATTGAGCCATTTGGTTTCTCATCTCCACTCTTTCATTAGCCATCTGGGTCCTGACCTCAGTCAGGTCTTGCTATACTTGCTCCATTATAATACCTGGAAGATTGTTGCGAGTAGGATACCGGTGTGCACGGTTGACAGGGAACACTCTTCTGCGAGCAATATTTCCTGAACCACAACAGAGTTAGAAACAAAACAAAATAATAACAAAACCTACAAAACAAAACAAAAGTTAGTATGCAATGCAGTATGCTTATTTGTTTTCCAAGATATCCGGCTTGGTTCTTGGTTTTGACCTTTCCAGACCTCGAGGAAGATGCTTTGATGTTGTTGAGAAAAGAAAACCCAAATGGAAACAAACTAAAATATATTACAAATGATGAATAATACATAGTCTGTTTTTACAACATATGCCCATGAAGGGTCAAAATACAATAAAAAGCAAAGTACATAAAATGGAAATGATCAACAAGCAAAGAAGTCAAACATCTAATCCAAACTCATCCTCCTTGACCTCCTTCAAAATTGCCTCAATCACGGGACCAGCTGGATGCTCTGTAATGGTCCTGATGAGGAGGTTCCTAGTGGCAATGGCAGTGGTCAGCTTCTTGTGCCTGTCCTGATCCTTTGATCTTTTCAAACCAGCCCTAAGCTTCAATTCTGAGATCTCCTTCTGGGCTGCCAGCAAAGCTTCCTGCTGTTTCCTTTCATTGGCCTCTAATTGCTCAATTCTGGCTTGAGTCCTCTTATCTTCTTGTGTCCGGGCTTCAGTGATCCTGACCCACCTAGCCTAACTTTCTTGTAGATAGAGTTCAGTCCTAGCCTTCTGAAGCTTGGCCTCCTTACAGGCATTCTTCAATATTTGCTCCCCAGCTCTTGATTTCTTGATGTAGTCCTCTGTTTTCTCAATCTTAGCCAGATGTTCCACCCTAAGCTTCTCCAACCTCTCAATGTCTAGACGACCATCACTCCTTTCCCAAAGAGTCTTCTTCAGAGCTTGAGACAGATTCTCATTCCTCTCCTTCAGCTTCTCAAATTCTTCCAGGCTAACAGTTGCTGCTGGCTGTACTGTGGAGGGTCCAGGTGTGTCCTCAATGGTAAAAGGCATTTCGGTAATCTGAGCTCTAGCATGGGACCATTCATAGTACTGGGCTGAAGCAACATTATTACACTTTCCAAGAATAGCCACCCCCTTTGTCTGGATGTTGTCCCAAGCCCAGGATGCTTGTCTGACAACAGCTAGGTTAGGTTTTATTTCACAATACATGGTCTCAGCTAAATCTTGCACTCTAGGAGGGTGGACCAAAGCATAGCCCAGTTGTCTCTTAAACAACAAAGGATTGTAGTTGATGCAACCCTTTACTCCTACCAGAGGTACATTTGGGTATTGCCCACAACTAGTGATGATGTCCTTGCCCTTGGTGCTCTGGGTGCACCATCTGATGTCATCTGAAGTCAAAGCAATAAGTCTCTTAGCCCAATTCTTCTGTTGGTGAGGATTCAAGAAGGCATCTGTCTTAGGTAAGTGTTTGAGCAGCCAAGTGTGAAACAAAGGAGCACAGCACCTCACCAACTTCCCTCTCTATTTCTCATTCCTCTGATGAATGGAATAATAGAAATCTCCCAGCAATGTAGGTACTGGGTTCCTCAGAAGGAAAAGATGAATGGCATTCTTGCTGATAAATTTGGGCTCATCTGCAAACAGTATAACCCCATATATGCTGAGGGCTAACAATGCACAGACTGCCCTCCACTCTCCCAAAGAGGCCTTCAGGATGGCCTGAGAGATCAAGAAATCCAAGTGCAAACCAGGGATCCCAGCCTTTGTTGTCATGTTTTGCTCAATCAAAGCAGGCTCTAGGTACAGTGCTTTTGCTACTTCTCCATTGCTGGGAGCTGGCATCTCTGGGTTGAAGGGGACACCACCCTTGATAGGTACTCCAATCAATGATGAAAACTCCTCCAGCAGAGGTCCTAGATGAAAGTCTGGGAAAGTGAAGCATCTCAAAGGAGGGTCATAAACTGTAGGCAGGTGTGGATCATACTCCTCTGAGAAGGGTCCAGGTCCATAACCATATCTAGGATGCCTCCATAATGCTCTCTGAATAATGGGATGTGGTCAGGGGTGATGAGTGACTGGACCTGCTTGATACCAGTCAACACAGGCTCAAAGAAATGGTAAGATATGTTGCTCTTCCTGGGAGTAGCCATGAATGCTGATGAAGAGCTGAAGACAAGTGCTGATGAAGATCAAGACTGGTACTAGAGATGAGCCACTGATAGGCTAGTGCTGGTGATGAAGGCAGCTGAAGCAGGCAACTGATGAAGATAGCTGAAGCAGATAACTGATGAAGCAGAGGTCTATGCAGAAGAAGGGGTCAAAACCAAAACCAAGATACAGTGGAATGGATACCCTGAAAAACAAATAAACAAATGTTAAATGATGCAATGATGATGTATGCAAATGATATGCAAAGGTTTGTGATCAAGCTGGATCTGATTATCTGTCTTGATATATAAGGCCCATGTATGTTCAGGAAATCCAGATGGAGGTTCAGAAATCCAGTAACCAAGGTAGGGGACTCAAATAAAGAGTCACATGTCCAGGGTTAAATCACAAGAACTGTCCAAAGTGAGGTACTCTTAATCAAACAAGTAACAAGGTATGATGTGGCCAATGGTACCTGCAAACCTGTAAACAGCCCAACCCCCTCACAGGTGGTGTTCTAAAACAAGGATCCTCAGACTTGGATCAGTTATGAGAAGTGTAAACACTTCTAACCCGGAGGTACAGTGTTTACAATAACCATAAAAGATCCTCCTCTAATTTACCTCAGTTTCTGAAGGTCATAATAAAGGTCATCCAGACATAGCAGGCTTCCCAGATAGCCCTAGCACTACAGGAAATCTGTAGCACAGAGTTCTCAAGAAGAAACCCACATCTGAACCGTGTTTCATATTCCCGCACCAGACCGAAATGGAATGGGAAAGAACATGAACCACTCTAGCCTAGGTGTCACTCAGGTCCCAGGTATAGGACCTCAAAATCTCAATGGAAACCCACCCACCAAGACAGAAAAACAGATCCAACAATGATAATGACAGTATGAAATATGAAAAACTGTAAAGAAAGCAATAAATAAAGCTGTACATAAAGCAATAAATAAAGCAACTATATAAACACAATTAGCACATAACACCCCAGTAAACACAAATCAAACAAGCGCTAGGAGGAACCCACAAAAAGAACCAGAAGCCCTGGTTACAGTATAAGGTTCCCCAGCAGAGTCGCCAAGCTGTCGCTGCCACCAAATGACACCTAGGTCAGAAGGGGTACAGACGCGAACGGTCGGCGAAAGGGAAGAGAACACACAGGGGTGAACTCAGGAGAAAAGAGTCGCCAGCTAGGCATTTTTATCCCGAAGGAAAGGTAATGCTGCATAGACCTAGAAAGATATGGATAAGACGGTCGCGAACCAGAGAGACTGAGAAAGGGGGTTGGTTACAACCTGGGAAGGTATTAGCACCCAGATTGTCCGCCGTACTCGACGGGATCCACGCTTAAAAGATTTGTGTTTTAAAGGGGTAGTGTCAGTGCAATCTGTGTATCAAAGCTGGAAAGAATGCAAGTGTCAGTGTAAAAGAAATGTGAAGTGTATAAGAGAAGTGTCAGTGTAAGAACAGGAGTGAAATGCCCAAGATAATGAGGCCAAAAGAATAATACTGAAGGAGGGGGAATATACAGAGACTTTTGTTCGATAACTGTTAAGTTATACCTACGTATCCTCTCGTGCAATGAGGAAGTCAGAACATCGTAGTTCGACTCAAAGAGACTGAAAGATAAATTGACTTGTGAACTGCTTACTTTTCTATGCTCAAGTGTACGACCTGTCTGGCTCAGGTGCGAACTGTCTTGCATTAGACGGAAGAAGCGAGTTCTCGTTTGTGAGTGAAAGTGATGAGAAAAGAATCCCGAAGGAGACGATTATTGTTTGTTTTTGAGTTTTCAGTCTTTTATTGCTTTTTGGAGTTTGTCATAAGTTAATGAGCTTAAGCCTAAACCAAGGGTTAGTAAACCCATCACATCCTCCCTCTGATTAGGGGTAATGAGAATACCTTAAGTATGAAGTAAGCACCTCACACTTACTCACCATGATGTAGGATTAAGATCATTAACCTACTTGCATTTATTTAGATGTTTTTGTTGTTTTTGTTTAGTGTTAAGTAATGAGTTTAAGCCATAATCAGGGATTTAATGGACTCATTACACCATCCTAATAGAAGGATAATAGATGAGAACATTTAAGCTGAGGAAGGCTCCTCAACTTAATCCATGATTAGGGATTAACCTCATGACAAAACAAAGCCTTTATTAAGTGGATTTTAGTTAATGGTAAGATTAAGAAATGAGTTTTATGGTTGGTAAGACAACTTGAGGGGGACTTGGCCATTAACACTAGGGTTAGTCCTTCTTAACCAATTAAGGAAGAATTAGAACCCTAATGCAAGGCCCAAGTTACAAGCTTGGTGTCTTAGTGATTATTAGATGGATTGATTAAAGGATTTAAACACATTAAGGGTTTAACACTTAGGATTAAAGTTATACACTCCATCCTAATAGAAGGATGCAGGCATAAGCTTAATCACAAAGCCTTAAAACCTTTAGGGTTTAGTCCTTGATTATGAGATGAGAAGAGAAGACTCAAAGATGACACAAAGGCAAAAGCTAAATGGGGGAATAATCAAGCCCTAATTGTTATCATGCTTAGTTGTTCCTAGGGTTAATGAGGCTTGCAAGAAGATCTTCAGAGAAACCACCAGAAAGGAAGCAGATGAAAGGAGAAAGAAGCAGGGAGAAGCAAGACAAGTTGCTTGGAGAAATAAAGTAGGAAAGAGCATGAATGAGCAAGCTCACTCTAATACACAAGATAAAATGCAGAAATGATGCATAATAGAGATGAAGAGAGATTGTGAGAAGTGAAGGCAAATTCACTTCTCAAAACAACTCACCACCTGAAAAGTTAGCAAAAGAAATGAAATGCAATGCAAATGAGATGAAATGTCATGATGCAAACCAAAGTCAGAAGCATTAACATGATGTTAATGATGCTAAGAGAAGATGCAAACACAAGGCAAGACATGAGAATGATCATACAAGGATATGGATGCAGATGAAGCATGCTTGAACCATGGAAGTTCATGAAAGTTTATGAAATGTAATGGACACATAACATGGAAAATGAAAAATGCAATGGTCAAACATGATTCTAATATGTCCTAATATGTATTATGAATCATATGGATACATAAAATGTCATGGCAAGTTCTTAAATGCAAGCAAATGAGAGATGGATGCAAAGGAAAGCACAAATTAGGGTTTACATACAACACACAATGCAAAAATTCAAAACCAGAAGCAAATGATGTGATAAAAAATTGAAAAGGGGATTAAGGGAACCCTAACCCTACACAAGTTCACTGCCCAAAGGAGGGGACCTAACTCTAAACCTAGTGAAAGTTATGAATTTCTCAAGCCAATTAGGGTTTTAAGGTACCTCACCATGGAAAATGCAAAACAAATTGAAAATGGAAGATCAATTCAAACCAAATTTATCCTATAAACTACATGCCATGAAGGATGCAATGCAAGAAGAACCATCATCAAACTCTCAATGGTTAGGCAGAATGGATTTTTCCAAGTTTGAACAAAAATATTGCCTTAAAATGAATTTAATTCCAATGAAAATGATCAAAATGCATCAAGAACCAAAAAGAAAGTTGCTTTGAGAGTTTGATAATGTTTCTAAATGTTTTAAAATGCAATGTGAATTTTTTTGTGATTTTTAAATACCTAAATGCATTTTTAATTAATTAATTTTCATTAACTAATTAAAAATAAACATTTAAATGATTTAAAAATAATTTTTAATGCAAAAAATAAAAATATTAATATTTTTGGGTTCTGAAAATTAATGAAATGTTTGACAAAAATTTTCAGAATTTTTAAATGTTTTTTACTATTTTAAATAATTCGTGTAAATAAATGCAAAGAAAATGAAAATTAAATTAAATAAAATGGAAAGGTATGCAAATCCAATGGCTGATGTTTAAATGGGATGCGCGGGAGTTGACTGGCGCCAGATCCAGTGGCCCAGATTCAAACTGGCTGGATTAAATTAAACTTAATTAATTAATTTGATTAATTAGGATTAGGGTTTTAATGAGAGATCTGGTCCATTCAAACGCGCGGGAGTCAACACAAGTCAAACAGATCCATGGTCCACATTCAAACTGAACCCTAAACGTAATTAATACACTAATGACTTTCAGGTGGCCGGAAATGACCTCCGGTCATCTTCTCCGGCCACAACCCTCCCTGAAAATTGCTAACTTCTTCCCTAGGCTTCTAAAATCCAATCTCTCTGCCCAAAAATGATCCCCATACATCATACATCAAGAATCAACAAACAAACAACATTTAAAACACATCAAAAGTGAGAATCGAATCAAAACAGTTCTAGGTCAAAAAATTTCAGAACACGAATACATACTCATTTCTCAACCATTTTCAAAACAAAACACATCAGCATGATCATTGAAGCATAAAGAATCATTTAGTAACTTAAAAACAAGTTTCTGGAAAAATTGTTCTTGAGCTCACCTGAACTGGAGCTTTGATCTTTGGAACTCTTTGGCTGCTTCTTTGATCCAAAACGCCTCTAATGAAACTCCTGAGAAGCTTGCAATGCTTGGTTGGAGTTTAATGTGGCTGGTTTAAGAGTTTGATGAAGTTCTGTTCAAGGGAAGTGAAAAATCGTGTTTCTGTTTGTGGGCTTTTCAGGGCAAATTGATGGTTGGTTTATGCTCTATGAAGCCTTTCTGAATGAATGGTGAAGTTGGTTTTGAGGTTTTATGATTGTGTGATCAGATTCAAAGGAAAGTGCATAAGAGGTGAGTTTTGGGAACTATGGCTTATGAGAGGCTTCAGCTTCCAAGATTGTGTGAAATGTAATCCATGAGGCATGTATGTGAAGCTGTGATTGGTCAGAGAGTTGTTGCTGGCCTAGCTTGATTGGTATGGGCCATTTTGCATAAAGTCAACTTTTGTGTAAGAAGAGGTATGGGCTGGTTCAGTCAAGGTACAAGGGCATGGCTTGGCTCAGCATGCTTCAAGGAGAACCATGGAAATGAATTTGAGGCAATGCAGCAAGTGGATTAAGGTTTATGTGAGGTTTTGCAATTTCACAAAGTTTTGGCCCTTTTGTGATTTCTTGAAGCATAAGTCATGAAACTTGGAGATTCTTTGGTGCATTCTGATTTTGAGGTCATGGTTTATGTTTGTGTAATGCATAGAAGTCAATTTGAAGTCACATTTTGCCTTGGCATGAGGTTTTGCAACTTTGCCTCTTTGGTACAAAACATGAAATTATGTGATTTTTGCCAACTTTGACAAGCCATAACTTTTGATCCAAAATGAATTAGAATGAGTTCTTGTACTTTTTGAAAATGGGAGGATCCATTCTACAACTTTCATGACCAAAGTTTTCTCATTTGAAGCATTTTTGAATCAAAAAGAGAAGGTTGAAAAACTTTCCCAAAATGGCAAGTTTTCATTACAAGTCACTTTCCCAAAAAGGCAACTTTGCAAATGGCTTGAAATTCTTCAACTTTGTGAACTTATAACACCTTCTATGATCAAATAAAGATCATACACATTCAAAATGATGGAGAATGCCCTTTGGTTGGGTCATTGGGGGCCTCAGATGCCCTGATTTTGCACTGACTTGCTCAAGAAGTCAACTCTTGATTAGATGCCTTCCCCATGGAATTTCTTCATGAAAATTGATATGCATGATCCTTATACCATATAGAGACCAATAGAAACAAGAATGACCAAAAAAATTGGAGTTATAGCCTCTGAAACCAAAACCCTAATTTTAGGTCATCTGTGTAGTTAAACTTGGCTCTGCTTCCATGCCTTTCCCAGTTCTTGTGATTCTTTGACTTCCTTGACCTTGTGAGGATATAATATGATGCTTGAACATACATGGACCCTCTTGAGGTGATTTAAGACCTTTGGAGTGGCTTAAATAGCCCAGGGATTGCTCAGATCACAAACCCTAGATGCAGATGACTTTGAATCAATGCAGTGAAACAAAAATGCAATATGAGATGCTATGATTGAATTTATGCACATGAAAAGATCACAAGCCATGGTGAAATGGGTGAGGGCAAATTTGGGGTGTTTACAGTATTCTTGCTAAGGTATTGATGGAGAAGGCTCAGGTGTTCTTGGATGCTATGAGCTATGATGTTTTTGAGGAGATCTTAGCCTTGTTGATTTATGGCTTAATATTGTTCCCTAAGCCAGACCAGTTCATAGATGTACACGCCATCAACATATTCTTGACTCGTAATCCAGTTCTTACATTACTTGGAGATATCTTACACTCTCTTCACACTCGTACTACAAAGGCGAGGGGAACTCTGATGTGTTGCATCCCATTATTGGCTAGGTGGTTTATTTATCACCTTCCTCGATCAGTGATGAAGAATGAACAAGGGTTAAGGTGGTCTAAGAGGATTATGTCACTTTCTCATTCAGACATTCATTGGTGCTCTCGATCTATGGAGAACGTTACTATCATTAACCGTTGAGGAAGTTTCCTAATGTGCCACTCCTAGGCATAAGAGGGGGAATTACCTACAACCCTTCTTTAGCTCTACGTCAGTTTGGTTATGCTCGGAGTAATGGTCCTCATGACATGCTTATTCAGGGTATTATGTTCGACTACGACAACGATCTTCAGGGTTACCGTCAAAGGTTTATACGAGCTTGGAGCAAGGTGAATAAAGTTGAGAGCAAGACTTTGGAATCAAAGTAATTTATTCCTGTGGAACCTTATCTCAGATGGGTGCGATCTCGTACTCAGACTCTTATGATGCCATATCCTGCTATTCTACCAGTTACTATGGAGCCTGTTGCTTAAGGAGATGTTCCTTATACCATCCTACATCCAGACATGCCCACTAATTTGGAAGAGTTGCAGAAGTCCTGGATTCAGTTGAATGAGCAAATGGATACCTTTGAGACTCATTTCAGAGCTAGTCAAGAAAGAGTTCTGGAGCTAACAAGACAACTTCATGAGGAGTGGAACCTCAACACATACCTCAACATAAAGAGGAAGCGTCCATGGGAGACTTAAAACCCTATATATTTATCTCTTTGTAATTTACTCTTATTTCCTTTCATTGTAAGGCCAAGGAGCAAATTATATTAAACATTTTACTAATAAAATTTGTTTTTGTTTTTCTTTAAACAAATTTAAATCCTGCGGTCCTTGAAAACATTGCATATGCATCTACATACCTTTACATCACAGGTTTCTTATAAACAAATATCTTATCTTCTCGCTGTTTATTTCAGCATAAATGACTCTCAAACAAACTGTCAAGGATCTCCAGACTCAGAATGCCCAATTTCAAGAGATGATTCTGAATTTGTTCAAGGGACAAGATGAGTTGAAGGCACTTCTGACCAAGAAAAAGAAGAAGACCAGAAAACCAGCTGGCTTCATCAACCTGGGTAGAAGATTCAGAGCTCCAATCAAGATAGATGCTGAGGTGGAAAACCCTGGAGATAAAAGTTCTACAAAAGAGGAAGGGAGTCAACATGGTACTACTGTGGATTTTGATTTGAGGAAAATTATTACCATGATCCTTCTAGTGAAGATAAGTATAGGATACTGGAGGACCGAATGAATGCTATAGAACTACATAAGACTTCTGGGTTTGATTTTGAAGATTTGAGCTTGATTTCTGGAGTCTCCATCCATATAGGGTTCAAAGTTCCTACTTTTGTGGTGTATGATGGTGTGTCATGTCCAAAATTGCATCTAAGATCTTATGTCAGGAGAATTCAACCACATACTCCTGATAGGAAGTTATGGATGCATTTCTTTCAAGAGAGTTTGTCTGGATCCCAACTGGAGTGGTATTATCAATTGGAGAGTACCAACATTCGTAATTGGAATGATCTTGCTGAGGCTTTTTATAAGCAGTACCAATATAATTCTGATTTAGCACCAACTCGCATGCAGCTCCAGAGCATGTCCATGGGTGTTAAGGAAAGCTTCAAGGAGTATGCTCAGAAGTGGAGAGATCTGGCAAGTAGATTTCAACCCCCTTTGACTGACAGGGAATTGGTTGATATGTTTATGAGTACGTTGACTAGTCCTTTCTATAGTCATATCATTGGAAGCTCATCCTCTAGCTTCACTGAGCTGATAATGATTGGAGAATGTGTGGAGAGTGGGATACAAAGTGGAAAGATTCAGATGACTGCTTCTTCAAGTGCCACCAAGAAACCTTCTAATGGGAAGAAGGAATCCAATGTTGTGTATGGCCATCAGGGTCGTAATAATCGTAACCAAACTGTGGGAGCTGTTTTGATTTCTAATCTTGCACCTGCACCACAAGAGCAACAACAGAATGTTCAACCTAATCCTAGGAGGCAATTTACAAAGATCAATATGTCGTTGGCTCAGGCTTTGCAACACATGTTGAAAGGAGAGTTGATTACTTTGAAGGACCCTCCTCAGAATAATAATACTTCCTCTCCTCGTTACAATCCCAATGAAAGGTGTGCATATCATTCTAATAGTCCTGGCCATGATACTAACAGTTGCTGGGAAATGAAGAACAAAATTCAGGATATGATTGAGAATGGAGAAATTGAGTTTGACCCTCCTGAAACTCCTAATGTGATTACTGCTCCTATGCCAAAACATGAGAAGACTGTTAATGTTGTTGATGAGGTTTCTTATGCTCGTATTGTGGTTGAAATAACTACTCCTCTATCCATTGTTAAGAATAAACTTGTGCAAGCCGGTTTATTTTCGGGTTGCAATGAAGATTGTTTTTACTGTGCCTACAAACCTGATAGTTGTTGGAAGCCGAGGTCAGGTATTGAACGCTTCATAGACAACTATACTATATTATTTGAGAGAACCCCTTCTATAGAGAGTTTATGTGGAGATCTGGATCAAGATTTGAAGATTGAAGATGTGGCTATGGTTGATAAGATTCCTGTGAAGATTACTTCCAAAGGTCCAGTGAGGATCACTTCTAAGGGTCCTATGAAGATTACTGTTGAGCCAAAGGTGGCTCCAATTATTATTACCACTTCTGGTCCTATTCCATATACTTCTGATAAGGCTATACCCTGGAATTATGGTTCTGATGTTTATATCCATGGTGTCAAACAAGAGCCTTTGACTGATACACCTGGTACCAATGTTGACAATATTGCTGGGTCCAGTAAGGTTACTAGGAGTGGAAGAATTTTCTCTCCAGAAGACACATCAAAGGCTGTTGCTACTCCAACCCATATCTCTAACTTTGGGCCAAGTACTGAGGCTTGGGGCAAAGGACTAGTGATTGAACCTGTTCAAGCTGAGGCACCAGCTAGTGAAGATCTCTCTAAGCAGATGGAAGAAGTACTGAAGATCATCCGCAAGAGTGATTATGATATTGTTGACCAGTTGGGGCATAATCCCTCTAAAATCTCCATGCTATCTCTGCTATTATGTTCTGAATCCCATGCCAAGGCTTTAATCAAGTTCCTGAAGACTACTCATGTACCACATGAAATCTCTGTGGACCTGTTTGAAAATTGTGTTGCTCATCTGACTAGTGATAATGGTTTAAGTTTTTCTGATGTTGATCTGACTCCTGCTAAAAGAAACCATAATAGAGCTCTGCACGTCTCCATTGAGTGTAGGGGCACTACTTTGTCTCATGTGTTGGTGGATAATGGTTCTTCATTGAATGTATTACCCAAGGAGGTCCTGGACAAACTCAACCTGAAGGATCTGGTGTTAAGACCAAGTAATGTGGTGGTGAGGGCCTTTGATGGTTCAAGAAGAATGGTGCATGGAGAGGTGGATCTCCCAATCAAAATAGGCTCTCAAGTCTTTTATTCCACTTTCTATGTGATGGATATTCATCCTGCGTACTCCTGTTTGCTTGGGCGCCCCTGGATCCATGGGGCAAGTGCTGTAAATTCCACTTTACATCAGAAATTGACATATCCAGTGAAAGGAAAGACTGTCACTGTTTATGGTGAAGAAGAATACATGGTCAGTCATGTGAATACTTTTAAATATGTTGAGATGGAGGGTGAATTTGTTGAGACTCCTTGCCAGACATTTGAAGTGGTTCCTCAAGCTGTTCCTGCTACTGAAGGCATCCCTACTGCTAAAAAAGTTCCTATGATTACCAGAGTACCTCCTACAATAGCCTCTCTCAAGGATGCTAAAGTTGTGGTTGAAGAAGGTGGTTGTACTATTTGGGGTCAACTTCCTGACATCCCTTACAAGTCTGACAAATTTGGTTTAGGTTTTACTGCAGTATCTCAGAAGGTTGTTCGTCATGCTCGTTTTGTTCGTATCACTAATAAAGGAATCATAAAGGACCAAGTCAATGTTGTGGGAGATTATGATGAAGATTACAACCTGGATGATTGGATATTTCATACCATTGGCGATGGACTCAACAACTGGAAGGCTGAAGACGTTATTCCCATCTCCTTTAGTCAGGAGTAAATGCTATTTTGTTTTTCTAATTTTAATTTTTATTTAACTTTTAATTTTTAAATACTTTTGAGCCTTGTGCCTTGCCCGAGGCACAATGGTGTGCTTGTTAGGGTTGTCATTTCATTTGCATATTTTCATTCAATAAAATCAATGGACGTTTCTCACTTTCGTAAATATTGCGCTCTTTGTCTTTCTTTTACTTTTTTGCTTTTATAAAAAAAGGCTATGTGTTCTTACACACACCCACATCACTAAAATGCAGATCCTCATCCACTCTGGATCCTATTGGTAATAGTTCTGCTATTGCCAATTATGACTTCAAGAATTTGATCTATCAAGCCGAGGATGGAAAGGAGGAAGATTGTGAAGTACATGTAGAGCTGGCTAGATTGCTACAACAAGAAGAGAAAGCTATACAGCCACATGAGGAACCAATTGAAGTTGTGAATCTGGGAACTGAGGAAAACAGGAAAGAGGTCAAGATAGGTGCTAAATTGGAAGATGGTGTTAAGAACAGGTTAATTCAGATGTTACATGACTATGTGGAAATCTTTGCTTGGTCTTATGAAGATAGCCAAGGCTGGATACCGATATTGTGGTTCACCGTCTACCAGTGAAAGAAGATTGTCGCCCAATAAAACAGAACGTTCGTCGTATGCGTCCTGAAATGTCAGAAAAGATTAAGGCAGAGGTGATGAAACAATTCGATGCAGGGTTTCTAGCTTTTACTTCTTATCCTCAGTGGGTTGCAAATGTGGTACCGGTGTCTAAGAAAGATGGTAAAGTATGCATGTCTGTAGATTACAAGGATTTGAACAAAGCCAACCCCAAAGATGATTTTCCACTTCCACATATTGATCTTCTAGTAGACAACACTGCTCAATATAAGGTATTTTCTTTTATGGATGGTTTCTCTGGTTACAATCAGATTAAGATGGCACCTGAAGATATGGAGAAGACTACATTTGTTACACAATGGGGCACTTTCTATTATAAGGTGATGCCATTTGGTTTGAAGAATGTTGGGGCAACGTATCAGCATGCTATGGTAGCTTTGTTCCATTATATGATTCACCATAAGATAGAGGTATATGTGGATGATATGATAGCCAGATCTCAGACTGAAGAAGAACATCTTAATCATCTGCACAAGTTGTTTGAGAGGTTAAAGAAATACAAGTTGAGATTAAATCCAAACAAGTGTACCTTTGGAGCTAGATCTGGTAAACTTTTGGGTTTCATTGTCAGTGGTAAGGGTATTGAAGTTGACCTGCAAAGGTAAAAGCTATACAAGAGATGCCTGCTCCCTGTACTGAGAAGGAAGTTAGAGGTTTCCTGAGACGACTGAATTACATTGCAAGATTTATTTTCCAGTTAACTGCTACTTGTGAACCAATCTTCAAGTTGTTGAAGAAAGATCAAGTAATGGAATGGAATGACGAATGCTAGGTAGCTTTTGATAAGATCAAGAAGTACCTACAGGAGCCTCCCATATTAATGCCACCAGTTGAAGGAAGACCCTTGATTATGTACCTGACAGTATTGGATAACTCAATGGGGTGTGTATTGGGGCAACATGACGAGTCTGGTCGAAATGAGCAGGCAATATACTACCTTAGCAAAAAGTTTACTGACTGTGAAACAAGATACTCACTGCTCGAGAAAACTTGTCGCACTTTGGCATGGGTTGCTCGCCGACTAAGACAGTATATGTTGACTCATACCACTTTATTGATTTCAAAAATGGATCCAATCAAGTACATATTTGAGAAACCTGCTCTCTCCGGACGAATAACAAGATGGAAAATGATCTTGACAGAATATGACATACAATATACTACTCAGAAGGCAATTAAAGGAAGTGTAATAGCTGGTCATTTGGATCATCAGGCAGTGGATGATTATCAGTCTATGAATTTTGAGTTTCCGGATGAGGATATTATGATTGTTACTAAAGAACCTGGACAATATGAAGGACCTGGACAAGGATCCCAATGGATTATGGTTTTTGATGGAGCTTCTAATGCACTTGGTAATGGTGTTGGTGTTGTAATTATCTCTCCTAAGGGTTGTTATACACCAATTACTGCAAAACTTTGTTTTAATTGTACCAATAATATGGCTGAGTATGAAGCGTGCATCATGGGTATCAAGGCTACCATAGAGATGAAGATTCAGTTTTTAAAAGTGTATGGAGATTCAACCCTGGTAGTTAGTCAAGTTAAAGGAGATTGGGACACCAAGCATCTTAATCTCATCCCTTACAGAGAACATGTGTTGTCTTTGATCCCGTACTTTGAAGAGATCACCTTTGGACATATTCCACAAGAAGAGAATCAGTTGGCAAACGCATTAGCCACCATGGCATCTATGTTTGAAATTAGTTGGGATGATGAAGCTCCCAGAATTACTATTGATCGATTTGATAAACCTGCATACTGCAATGAGGTGGGTACTGAAGGAGTAGAGGGAAAGCCTTGGTTCTATGAAGTAAAAAGGTATCTTGAAGCTCAAGAGTTCCCTGAAGGGGCATCTGTCAATGATAAGAAGTTTCCGAGGAGATTTTCTGCTAAGTTCTTCCGGAGTAATGGAATTTTCTACAAGCGCAATCATGATTCAACTTTGCTTCGATGTGTGGATAAGAAAGAAGCAGTAGAGATTATAGAAGACATGCATGATGGGATCTTTGGTACTCATTCTAGTGGGCATACTATGGCTAAAAAGATCCTGAGAGCAGGGTATTATTGGTCTACCATGGAAGTTGATTGCTATCAACACTCCAAAACTTGTCACAAATGCCAGATTTATGCTAATAAGGTTCATGTGCCTCCAGTTCCGTTGAATGTTCTGACTGCTCCATGGCCTTTTGCCATGTGGGGCATTGATATGATTGGTGAGATCAAACCTACTGCTTCCAATGGGCATCGTTTCATCCTTGTTGCTATTGATTACTTCACGAAGTGGGTAGAGGCAGCTTCATTTTCTTCTGTTACCAAGAATGTTGTGGCTCGATTCATCAAGTATAATCTTATATGTAGGTATGGAATACCTGAAAGGATTATCACAAATAATGGTACTAATTTGAACAATACTATGATTACTGATCTCTGCACGTAGTTCAAGATTAAGCATCGTCCAAATATGAATGGCGCAGTGGAAGCCGCCAACAAGAATATTAAGAAGATCTTGCAAAAGATGACAGTTACATATAAGGATTGGCATGAAATGTTACCATTTTCTCTTCACGGTTATCGTACCACAATACGTACTTCAACAGGGGCAACCCCATTTTCCCTTGTCTATGGTATGGAAGCAGTTTTACCCATTGAAGTTCAGATTCCTTCTTTGAGAATTATGAAGGATGCAGGCTTAGATGAAGATGAATGGATTCAGACTCGACTTGACCAGATAAACTTGATTGATGAGAAAAGGTTAGCAGTTGTTTGTCATGGTCAGATGTATCAGAAACGTATGATCAAAGCCTTCAATAAGAAAGTTAAACAGAAAGTATATCAGGCTAGTGATTTGGTGATCAAGCGTATCATATTACCACAGGGTGATCCCAGAGGAAAATGGACCCCCACCTATGAAGGGCCATTTGTTGTTAAGAGAGTATTTTCTGGAGGTGCCATGATGCTTACCACTATGGATGGTGAAGAATTCCCACAGCCTGTGAACGCAGACATAGTTAAAAAATACTACGCATAAAAAAGAGACCCGCTAGGTTGACTGTCCTAGGCAAAAATAAGGGCATCTCGGCGAACCAAAAAGGTTCGTGCAAAAATTAGGGATATATATAAAAGAATGTACACCCGGCAAGTCGAAAACCTGAAAAGGCGGCTTGAGCAAAAAAAGGTATCCCGGTGGATTGAAAACCTGAGAAGGCAATCTAGGAAAAACTTAGGGATTAAAGCGTATGACTATGTCTCGTTGGATCACCCATGTAATCTCTAATAGTTGTGTTATCTACATCAAATTCAACAAATACAGATCAGTCCAATCATTTCTTTTCCAACAGCTAAAGATGATATACTTGAAGATAATGGCAATAGCAGAGTTGAAACTCAATAGGATTATTTACACATAGCTATTTTTCCTTGTTTTTGTAAAAATTTCTTCGACGAATTCATCTTACTAGGATTTCTGTCTTCGTGTTAAAACTCGCTTGTTTATAGGCCACTTGCTAAATAAAACTCCATTTTTCAAATTCAGGTTTACTTTTCCCACTTTATTCATGTTTACTTTTCCCCTTTTTACTAAAGCGAGAAATGCCAGTTGATTATGTTTGAATGTGTATATGCTTTTGAATATGATTGATGTTTACCATAAATGCATAAAATACAATAATAGCATTTACTAAGAATGAACAGAGGTAGGAATTCAACGAATCTTCGCCGGTTCATCCCCACAGATTAATCTTTACGGATATTCTTACAGAGTGCTTCAAGTAATATCTTGTACTTCCAACTCTACGAAGTCTTCAAGCAGTTGATACTTAACCGAATAGGTCTCTCGGATCTATGTCCATCTCTTTTATCCTCAGTCGGGATATTCATGAACTTCATCCTTCAATAAGAAGTACGAAGAACGAAAACGGGAGGTTCTAAGTACCATAGTCTTAAACAAGACGGGAACGAAGTCTTCATATTTCTCAATAACGAATCGGGATTTATTTTCCCCAGCCAGCAGTTGTTCTACGAAGCTACTCATGCGTTTCAACTACATAATTCATTCATACATACATCATATTATATCATATCATACGCATACAACATTATCATGAGATATTATCCTGCAAAGTGTTATATACATAATGATATTTGCATAGAAATATCCTTGCTTTTCAGGTTAATTCTCCAGCAGACAAACTTCATCAACAACTTATCTTGGGCCGTTGTTTATCTTCCCAAAGGTTATCTTGGGCCGTTGTTTATATTCCTAAAAGCTATATCATTATCTTGGGCCGTTATTTATCTTCCCAAGTATCCTATTATGACTTTGGGCCGTCGTTTATCTTCCCAAAAGTTATACCCTTACCTTGGGCCGTTGTTTATCTTCCCAAAAGTTATACCCTTACCTTGGGCCGTTGTTTATCTTCCCAAGTACCCTATTATGACTTTGGGCCGTCGTTTATCTTGCCAAAAACCTTGGGTCGTTGTTTATCTTCCCAAGTACCCTATTATGACTTTGGGCCGTCGATTATCTTCCCAAACGTTATACCCTTACCTTGGGCCGTTGTTTATCTTCCCAAGTACCCTATTATGACTTTGGGCCGTCGTTTATCTTCCCAAAAGTTATACCCTTACCTTGGGTTGTTGTTTATCTTCCCAAGTACCCTATTATGACTTTGGGCCGTCGTTTATCTTCCCAAAAGTTATACCATTACCTTGGGCCGTTGTTTGTCTTCCCAAGTATCCTATCATAACTTTGGGCCGTTGTTTATCTTCCCAAAAGTTATATCATTACCTTGGGCCATTGTTTATCTTCCCAAGTACCCTATCATGACTTTGGGCCGTTGTTTATCTTCCCAAAAGTTATACCATTACCTTGGGCCGTTGTTTATCTTCCCAAGTACCCTATTATGACTTTAGGCCGTTGTTTATCTTCCCAAAAAGTTATATCATTACTTTGGGCTGTTGTTTAACTTCCCAAAAGTTATGTCTTCATACTCTGGATTACCTTATTCTCCGAGAAGTATATTTGAAGAATTTTTCTCCGAATGGCATCTTTAAGCCCATTCAAGCAATACAATATTTTCTCCGAATGGCATCTTTAAGTCCATTCAAACAATACAACCAACCAACAATATCATTCTATGCACTGGCAAGTGCAAATTTTTGGGCTTTTATGTTCAATCCCCTTCAACCTTCCAGTCACGAATGGCATGCAGGCCAATCTAACTATTCAGGTTTCAGAAAATTGAACAGGGGCAGATGTAGTACCCCAAAAGTTTCCCTCCCATAATCAAAGCAATGTGTATCAATGTTTCTCAAGGTATACAAGAGTCCTACAGATCAAGTTGGGTCAATAAATGATGAAAAAATGACTTTTGCTTATGCATGCATCGATGCATCCTTATTTTGTATCGATACAAGTTGGTGATTATCATAAGAAAGGAAAATTGCTTCTGTATGCATCGACACATACGATTTTTGCATCGATGCATGTTTCCTATATGTTATGTGACGATTCATACGAATTATGCATCGATGCATGTTCCTTTATGTTTCTGGAAAAAAATCATGTATCGACTCATCCGTGACATGCATCGATGTATAATTAAATTAAGTTTCTGGAAATTGTTAAAACTCCAGTATGCATCGATGCATACCTCGTTGTATCGATTCATATACGTAAGAAAATGACATGCATCGACTCATACTAGTCTTGCATCGATGCATAACTCTGTTTTTTCACTAACAACTGCTGATTGAAATCTAAAAAAAAGCCGATATTGGGATCAAATTCTTGTTCTAGAAGCTCATAAACATCATTTAAGATGATTTGATACTCTCCAAATTCGTGTTAGATCAGATTGGCAAGAAAATATCTGATTTTTTCCCAAAATTATATTTGATTCTTTCTTCACAATGAAGCAATCAAAATCCATAACAAAAGCCCATCTTGCTTGACCTAATTTCACTCCTTATATAAACATAAGTATGCAGCTATTCAGAGGACGATTTTTTGCAGCCAAGAACACACATCCAAAGTTCAAAATTTCAAGGATTTTCAATATTCAATTTCACCAATCCAGCCATCTAAAAGGAGTTTTGAAGGTTGATAAAGCTTCTTTGAGGCCATTAGAACATGTTTGAACAATCATATCCATCAAAAGCATCATGAAACATGGATCCCGAATTCTTTTTTGTCCTTGAAATTCAAATTTTCGATTTCATTAATCTATCATTTATTAATTGTTTTTGATGTTTATTATCTGTTTGTTGTGATGTGTAGAACAATTCTGGAGATTTGGGTGAGGTTCCATAGCCTAAAACGGATTCGGCCATAGCTAGGGTTTGCCCCTTTGAATTAGGGCTTTCTAATTCATCAAATATAAATGAATAATGAGGATGTAGATGAATTGTACATGCTGTAAAGATCATGTTGACATGATTAATTGGAAAAAATTGCACGTATTCTATATAGTTTGAATTTTGCAGGTTTTCGCACGCAGGAAAAGACGTGGAGAAATTCGCAGGAAAATATGTGAATCCTGAGGAAGAAGATGAAGCGTGCGCGCGAAAATTTGGTTTTAAAATTCTGGTTTTTTATTTAATTAATTGTTTGTATCTTAATTCACAAACGATGTCTGGCTCAGATGGTAGGGATGCGCGTATGGGAGCTTTTTGGTTTGGGTTCGAATCTCAGGTCCCCATGTTTATTTTTGAGCATTTTTTCTTCTTTATTTTCTTATTATTGTTATATTATATTATTATAAAATTAATCAAATAATTAACTAACTAATTAGATTTTAAACTTTAAAATAAACCTCCTTTTAAATATTTTTCTTAAAATAATTTTTGTAAATAAATTCGTAATTAATTTAGTAATTAGGATTTAATTGATTTTAATTTTAATCTTTAAAGTTTTTTTCTAACCATAATTTTTCTTTTCCATAACAAAATAATTTTCTTATTTATTTTCAATTAACTTAGTTTAATTGTATGATTTATTTATTTAATTTCTCTTCAATTTGATTTTGTAATTGCTCATATTATATAATAGGCTAGTTTTAAATTCATGTACTTTATTTCGTTGTAATCCTCCTAAGAATAAATGTATCCCCCTCCCCCAATGTAATAGCGTAGGATTTTTATTTCCGCATTTTATTTAAGTTAATTACGTGGTTAGTAAACCTAGGGAGTGAAAGAGAAATGTTTTGATTAATATGGGCTTGGAAAAATTAAACAAAAAGATTAAATAATTAAAAATACACACTCACTCACGTAAGTCAATCTTTGATCGCCATCTGCACCTCCTAAGGTTACCTCTTTTAAGTTGCTTTTAAAAATGGTCAATTCCCTCGAAAGTGGGGTGTCTTAAGCAAAGTCCCTCCATAAATGAATCATCTAGTCCCTCCCCGGTTTAAAAGATCAAGTCCTTATGATGTTGCCTACGATAATGATCTTGTCCCTTCGGTAAAAGATGATAGTCCCTCCCAAATGCTAAAGACACCCTATAGTTGCCTTCATTGACCGTACGATGACCCTACGTCCGTCCCTTGACAAATCCAAGGTAATGACTACCTATTCCTTAATAACAAGGATAGTCTTACCCTTGAAAGAATATGAAAGAACATGAATGACTTAGTTTAGGGTAGGTACCTCATAGTTACTTGCTCACTCTTCAAAAAGAAAATACTTTTCACACCTCACTATTTTCAAACATTTTCAAACAAGACTTTGTATACATCCAAACGAGGATCATTACAAAGTACTTAGACAAATTTCTAATCACATCCTTCACATTTTCAAAAACATTTAAGTCAGCTAAGTAACTAAGAGCCCATGGATAACCATGGATATAAAGGGTTCTAACACCTTCCCTTTATATAACCTACCCCCGAACCCAAGTCTTTAAAAATAGGTCTTTCCTGTTCTTTTATGTCCTTTCCACATGGATAAAATAAAAGTCGGTGGCGACTCTTGCTATCCGCAAAATTTATAGAAAGTCAGTTCTCCCACCGTGTTACAATGCGCTTCAACTACATAGTTCATCCATACATCATATCACGACATACACATCCATAATGCATACGACATTCTCATTTACGTTAAGAACATCGTTCCATGCATTACATACATCAAATGACCTTGCATAAAACTAACTTTTCCTTTTCAGGATAGTTCGCAGTCAGATGAACATTGTTGACTCCTAGAGACAGTTCAGAGACGATTGAGACGAAGATCTAGTTCTGATACTTAGTTCAGAATTTTCTTCTTCCAGAGACAATACAGAGACAATCGAGACGAAGATCTAGTTCTGATACTTAGTTCTGATATTTTCCCGAGACAGTTCAGAGACGACCGAGACTAAGATCTAGTTCTGATACTTAGTTCAAGATTTTCTTTTTCCATAGACGATCGAGAAGAAGATATAGCTCTGATACTTAGTTCTTATATTTTCCCGAGACAGTTTAGAGATGATCAAGATAAAGATCTAGATCTGATACTTAGTTCGGGATTTTCTTTTTCCAGAGACAATACAAAGACGATCAAGACGAAGATCTAGTTCTGATACTTAGTTATGATATTTTCTCGAGACAGTTCAGAGACGATCGAGACAAATCTAGTTTTGATACTTAGTTCAGGATATCTTTTTCCATAGACAATTCAGAGACGATCGAAACGAAGATCTAGTTCTGATACTTAGTTAAAGATATTTCCCAGAGATAGTTCAAAGACGATCAAAACGAATATCTAGTTCTAATACTTAGTTCAGGGTATCTTCCAAAGACAGTACATAGACGATCGAAACGAAGATCTAGTTCTGATACTTAGTTTAAGATATTTTGTAGAGACAGTTCAGAGACGATCGAGGCGAAGATCTAGTTCTGATACTTAGTTCAGTAACAACATTCAGATAGAGTCAAACATAGACACCTTCTGATACTCTTATCAACAGACACTGTGGATGGCATCTATAAGTCCATCTCCAAATACTCCTAATGTGATCTATAAGCCCATTAAGGCAATACAATCAACCAACATTATTACTTTGCGCACCGGCGAGTGCAAATTTTTGGGCTTAAGTGTTCAATCCTCTTCCACCTTCAGGTCACGAATGGCGTACATGCCGATCTAACTCCTCAGGTTTCAGAAAATTGAATAGGGGCAGCTGTTGTACCCCAAAATTTTCCCTCACATATTTAAGACAATATGCCTCAAGAGGTCTCCTAATGGTCACAAGATTCTCAATTGCTCAAAGAGATTCATGGTTTGATCAGACAAAGCCTCCCCCGAAGCAATGGATCTTAAATTAGGGTTTTGAATTTATCAAAGCAAAGTAGACTTCCAAAGCCTCAAGTGGACTTCATGACATCCCACATACTTCAAAGAATCCTCATGTCATGTTTCAAGGCTTTCCCTACAAGTTTGGTCAGTCATATGCTCAAAATATCAAAAATCGGTAAACTTGGTCAAAAGGTCAATTGTGGTTAACAAAAAGTCAAACTTCAAGATTTTTTGTCAACATCAAGATTATGAGATTAAATTCATCATTTGATCAAGGTTTGATCATGATTCATCAAGGAAACCTCAGAATCATCAAGAATCAGGAGTTACTAAATTAGGGTTTGTGCAGGAAAAGTCAATTGTATTTTGACTAGCCATAACTTTCACATGCTTCATCAAAAATATCCCATACAAATCTCATATTGAATTAAATTCAATTCCCTACAATTTTGTGTCTCATAAGCCAAGGCCAGAAATGCTTCATTTGAGAGATATGAGCCAAGACATTACAAGTCCTTTTAAAAGTCAACAAAACGTCAACATTTTCAAAAGCTCATAACTTGAAAAGGGAATATCAAATGAACATGGAACCAAAAGTAGTAGTTAGAGGACACTATAAGCTTTCTAAAACGTCCTAGAACATATACATGGGATAAAAATTGAGAGAGTTATGCATTGTTGAAGTTGGGCAATTTTGAGGAGGTGTATGAAGCAAATAATGACCAAAACTCAAGTTTCTTCCAAATAGGCCCATATTTTTCTAACTCAGACTCAATTATAAGATCATTCACGACCCATAGATCATAATATCTGATTTTTTATATTTATTTTATATTATATTGGATTTAATTAATTTAAATTCAATTTTAATTAAGATAAATATTGAAAAATCAAATATTTGATCTTAGGACTATTTTAGGATCAAATATTTGATGTTTATGATCCTTATAAGGATCCAATTTCGCGCAAAACCAAAAGAATATGTCTTAATACCAAATTTTGACCAAAATAGAAAGGAAGAAACTTCATCCTCAAGCAACTTCAACTTTCTTCACCCAAGCCCAAAATTCTGACCTAAAATCATCCTCTATAAATACTCATCACATGCATAAGGACAGGGGGTAGCCTCCAAAGCTAGACCAAAAAATCTCAAATTTTCAAAAGAATAGTGCAAATTTGTGTTCCATTTTCTAGGCGGATTCAAAGTCGACCAACCCTTCCATTCAACCTCTGAGATATCAAAGAGTAAGTTTATATCAAAGAGTAAGTTCGTGAATTTCGTATTTTAATTGTGTTTGATTTAAACTACTAATTTCATTGTCTTCCTGATATCTAATAGAACAGGTTAAATGTATCGCATGAAACCAAAGACCCCGGGTTCGATACCCAGCGACCCTCCCCCTAATTTTTATTGTTGTTTTTCTTGATGTTTTTTTCCTAACCTTTTTTTCCTCTTCTTATTTTTATTTTTTTTATTTTAGCTTTTTATTTTATATTAATTAAATTAGTAACCATTAAACTATTTTCTAAAATGTTAATAAAATTAATAACCATTTTTTTTTAAATCCAAAAAATACAATTTTTTTTTATTATCTAATTAAACTAATAACATAATTAAATTTATTGTCTTAAAAATCAATTTTTCTTAAAAAAAATCAATTATTAAACTTATTTTTTTTCTAAAATTCCCGTTAATCTATTTTACACGAAGTCTCGATATTTCTTCCTTCTCCATCCTTATCTCTCTTCGATTTTAATTTCCTTATTATTTATATTCCTTAGAACAAATGTATTGGTGCATGAAATTTGTAATAGCTAGATTTACTTTTCTTGCCTGATTTTCCTAAATATTGTAACTGCCTATGGGATGTAATAGCGTAGGAATTTTTATTCTTTCTGCACTTTATTTTCTGCAAGGGTTTTCTAATTATGTAAATCTCCCAAAGCCCTGTAATAGCGTAGATTCATTATCCCCGCAGAGTGAGCAAAAAGTCCAGTCTCAGGGCGGCATGGTATCAGAAGTCTCCCGTAGCTGAGTAATGTATCCCCGTAGAGTGGCAAAGTATTGAAATCCCCCACGGTGTGGCAAAGCACTCAGAAAACCACCCGTTGTGTGGCATGTCATTAATATCCCATCAAAAGTCCACCCGTAGCGTGGCAAATCAACAATCTCCCGGTGTTATTCCGAATCGTTCATCAGATTACTACTCTACACATCCAAGATTTTCCCCAAGCAGAGTTCAGATGGTTGGGTTTATTGCCCTTTTCTCTTCCACCGAGTGCAAATTTTCTGGTTGTTTTTACTATTCAATCCCTGCATACTTCAAACGTCTGAAAGCGACTACTATCATCCATTCAAGTCTGCAGTGATTGAATAGGGGCAGCTGTAACACCCCAAAATTTTCCCTCTTATTTATGATCAACCTCGAGCGATTTACGCTTCATTCCTGCATCATTCCGCATATCATTGCATCGCATTTGAAAAAATAGTTGAATAAATCATTCATCGTCCTTTGCATGAAGTGTGTGGTCGATCGAGGCTTGCCAAACATTGGAGTTCAAGAGAAAAATGATATCCCAAAAATAATCCAAACCACATCCAAGATAACCAACCAAAAGGGAAAAATTCACCTTTCTCTCCCTTTTCTTTCCCTTTTCCTTCCACTTTATTTCCACACCCCCTTTCATCCTTTCCCACTTATTTTTCCACTTCAATTCCACTCCATTTCCCTTGGATGTTTCTACCATATTCTACCATCTTCTAGAGTATTCCAAGGAATATTCCCTTTTCCAACCCTAACCCTAACTAACTACCAAACCATAATTTTTTATCCCAAGCCTAATTTTTGGGCCCCAAACCTAACTCCATTCCCAAACCTAGCTCCAAGCATAGCCTCTATATATTCATTAATCACTTCAATGCAAAGGTTCCCACAATTTTCCAACTTTTCACTCTTTCACAATCACTTTTTCTCTCTCACTTTTCCTCCATTTCCATTTTCACCAAAGCTTTTTTGAATAAGCTCTTCAAGTTTCACATTGAAACATGAAGATCTTAAAGCTTAACCCTTCAACCTCCATTGATTGTGGATTGTAGAAGAAGAAGCTAGTGATTTTTGTGAGGATTTCGGCTTATCGGAAGTGCGCGAAGGTTCAAGCATCAAGAACGCATTTATTTTGCGAATCCGCGGTTTTCTTGGTTTTCTCTTCGGTCAAGCTCTGATTCTGGCAACAATTACCGAAGCACTTCTCCGCTTCGTAGGTTGGTGATCTAAATCACTTCTTCTTTAAGTTATTCTCTTCATCTCTCCATTTCGGCATTCTTTAATTGCTTTTCGTTTCGATTGCGATCGATTACGTTTCATTATGTGTTGCTTGCGATTTGTGATTTTGGATGGATTAGAAGTTAAGGTGTTGATAGTTATGGGTTCTATCATGTGTAAATAAGCCCTAATTGAGTAGAAAATCATGTTAGCATGATTAGGTGGGGGTTAGGGTTGCTTAGAAGGAAGATTGTGGCCAAAAGCACTTATTTCAAAAGCTTTTTTCACTTTCTGTTCAGCGTTAACCGGTTAACGCATTTGGTTAACCGGTTAACGCATTTGGTTAACCGGTTAACGCATGCGTTTTTGGCAAAAATGCTGTATTTTTCTGTCCGTTAACGGGTTAACCAATTTGGTTAACCGGTTAACGCTGTTCATTTTTGGATTTTTAGCTTATTTTCTTGCTCAATCTTGCTTCCTAGTGCTTCTAAGGTTCATGTATGTTTAGGTATTGATTTTAGGGAATTTTTGAGTCTATTTCCAGTAGCCAATTCATTTGTTTCGATTCGTTTCGACATGATTCCGTTCACTTTTCCATGTTTTGTGTTAAATGTGCAAATGTGATATAATTGATTCTTGATGTTGTTTTGCTACACTTTAATCATTTGTTTCACATGTTAATTGCTTGCTTAAATTCAACATATGCTTCATGATTATTGTCATTGCTTGCTTGATTAATAACGTGATTAAATACCATGTTGATTTTTTTTTGCCAAAAGTGATTAAATGCTTCACATGTTCATGCAAGTTTCTTGTGCTTAATTGATCATATCTTAACATGAGTTCAATTCTGATTTTTGTGCCATGCATGTGTAACAATTGATGCTTGTAGTGATACTTGTTCAATCTCTTGATAAAATGCTCATTTGTGCAACATGAAAAAGTATGTTTGTTCTTGATTGATCATTGTCATTTTTAATCAAATAAATGATGTAAATAAATTCACATGTTTGAGTTCATTTTGCGATGCATGTAGATTCATGTTAAGTGACATTAATGTGTTGTTTATCATTCACTTTGTGCACATAAATAAAAATAATCAAATCTGTATTTTGCATTTCATAGCTGTTTTTACATATAGGTGCTGTAAAATACATGTTGTTTGTTATGTTTGCATGCTGTTTGTAACCTTTTACACCTACCTTTTCATGCTGCATGTTGGCTGTAAAAAGCTTATTTGTGTTATGCATTGTTTTCATAGCTGATTGTGTGATTGAGTGCTGTAAATAGTTGCTGAATTTTAGTTTAGCATAGTATAGGCACCCTTGAACTTAAGATTAAGTCTAGTTTAGGTCCAAGTTGCCTTAGGATTTGTTTGGTATGTGTTTACCTCATTCCTTTTTAATAAATTGCACACTAATCTTTGTTTTGTAGAGGGGAAGATTGAGGTATGTTTCCTTACACCTTATCCTTTTATTTTTTATGCATTTCTTTTATGCAGTTTAATTCATTTTTTCCTTCCATATTTGTGTTTGGTAGGATTTCCCCCCTTTGTTAGGACCAACTTACCTTCCTTAGGAAGTAAGTTGCATCATTTTTCATTCTTTCTTTTCCTTTTGCTCCTTAGGATTAGAAAAACTCACAAACCATTAGGATCTCCCTTTTGTGCATAATAAATAACTTAGGGTTGGTCTTAGTCCCCCTTAGTTTTTGTCATTTTCCGACTTGAGTCATTCTTTCTCATCTCCTAAAGAAAAACAATAAAATACTTAACAAAGATTGAATGTTCTTATACGCCACGAGACTTTGTTGCGGAGTTCTTATACACGTCCTGTTTCGGGACGAGGTGTAAGTCCCTACCACGATGGATAGGTCTTAGTATGAGAATGTTCACAAACAGACTCCAAAATACATCTCATAAAAGACAATCAACAAAGACATCGCGTCTTCTCTTTTCATCTCCTAATCTTTGTGGACGAATGCAACTTGCCTCGATAGTTCAAGCAGCGATACGGTAAACACCCTCGAGTCAGAGCCGGTAACACCTGAGCTAGAGCTATGGCAACGTCATCCTAAAAAATACAAATGGTTCCCGCCTTAGTTAGGCGAACTACGTCGACTCTGATCCTCATTATCCCGATGAGGTACGTAGGCAGCGAGGTAGGGCCCGTTCGAGCACAATCTTTATTTTCCCTACATTTTCCCCTTCTCTTTCCATTTTTTCAATTCCATTTTCCAATTCCACTTCCATTCCATTTTGCAATTCATCTATTCAGCAGCCTATTTCTGACCCTTTGAAACAAACAAGCAAGCGTGGATCCCGTCGGGTACGACGGACGATCTGGGGTGCTAATACCTTCCCAGGTCGTAACCGACTCCCGAACCCAGATCTTTGGTTCGTAGGACCTTGTCCTTTCCTTCTTCCTCAAGTTTGTGCACCATTACCTTTCCCAGTCTTTCGGGATAAAAATGCATGGCTGGTGACTCTACCTTTTCCGCGCCACTTTCGCGTTTGTACTAGGATGAAAATCCCGGGAGCGACAGCTGGAGACTCTGCTGGGGACC
The DNA here is from genome assembly GCA_963966055.1 of Lathyrus aphaca. Taxonomy (NCBI): domain Eukaryota; kingdom Viridiplantae; phylum Streptophyta; class Magnoliopsida; order Fabales; family Fabaceae; genus Lathyrus; species Lathyrus aphaca. The sequence continues at coordinate 51,314,344 of OZ014520.1, forward strand.
GAACCCATAATCTCTGGTTTCCCTTGTAGAGTTAATCCTAGCGCCTGTTTGTTTTTGTTTCTTTGGGTGTTTATATGTGTGTGTTGTTGTGCTTGTTTACTGTTTTAGTTTACAGTTTACTTTACAGCTTTATTTACTGCTTTCAGTATTTATTTTCACATGCATCATATGCTGGACTGTGCTGGTTTTCATTTTTTCTGTGGGATGGGGTTACTGTGAGATGAGCTCGTAACCGGGGCTCGAGTGCAACCTAGGACTTAGAGTGGTTCCACTTTGGCTTCATGGCATCTTGCTATATTGGTAGTAATGAGTTCCACACCTTGACTTGCGACCTTCTCGGGAATGTATTGATACCAGAATCTTTCTGGGTTGATACGCTACCTTGATAGTTATGTGCAGTCAAGGGACCGATCATTTAGAACCTTTGTGGAAACAACCCTCTCTAGTGATGACAGTGACAAACCACATTTGTTGGCAAATCAGTGCTTGAAGCTGAGGACTTATGAGGGATGCTTGTTTCCTTATACTCAGCTGAGACCTCCCTGAGTAGTACATAATGCCAAACCGATTCCCTGATTTGGTCATGAGCCATTTCTCGGAAATGGTGAACGTATTATTGCTATCCGGCTTTGAGAGTCCGTGATGTTGACTCGGAGTAGCATACCCGTGAGATGGGAGGGGTTTACAGGTTTGCAGGAACCCTAAAACTTCTAACATACCCACTTTGCCAGCATTGTTCAGTATTATGATCAGGTTTTACATGGTCCTTTGGTTTCGAAATCCGGAATTTCGGTGGTACTGTTATTACGACTCTTCACCAGCACATGATTGTCTTCTCAACACCAACGTCAGACCAGTGATCGCCAGACCTTTGATCACATGCCAGTGCATAGCATAACATCCTTTGCATGCTTACATCACTAACACATGCTTACTCATTTGCAGGGTCACATGTCGCATCCTCATGAACATATCATACGCATTTACTGCATGATTTGCATATTTTGCATTTTTACAGGTCATTCGGACTTCCTAACTTATTCAACTTCAAGAAATATAGCTGGCCAACACATTCATCGGTATCCAACAAAAAGAAACCGAGTGAGAATGGCTGAACGAATGCAGACTGATCTCAATGAGCTCCGACAGAGGATGGATCAGTTCATGGACATGATGACCGACATTGCTCAGAATCAAGAGCATCTCAGGTTGATGGTTGAGCAACCCCATGGGAATGCTAATGTTGGAACCCCGATTGAGAATGTGGATCCTAACGTTGCCCGTGACGGAGGACCAAATCTAAATGGGACTGCGGCCCGTAATGAAGACACTCAGGAAGACCAGTTCACTCTACTGGATGCTGATATGGGTAATATGAATGAGGTCAACAATCGAAGGTATGAAGAGCTGGCGGAGAAGATTAAGGCCATGGAATGTCAGAATTCCCTGGGCATCGATGTAACCAGTCTTGGTTTAGTACCAGGAGTCAGAATCCCTCCTAAGTTCAAGGTGCCATCATTCAACAAGTACAACGGCAACACGTGCCCTAGAACTTACATTCATGCATACTTTGGAAAAATCTCGGCTCACACTGATGACGAGAAACTTTGGATGCATTTCTTCCAAGATAGTCTATCTGGAGCTTCATTGAGCTGGTACATGAAGCTAAGCAGGGTCTCTATCCGATGTTAGAAAGATTTAGCTGAAGCTTTTCTCAAGCAGTATCAATACAATATTGATATGGCTCCAAACCGCACTCAGTTGCAGAACTTATCTCAAGGACCTAAGGAAAGTTATAAGTAGTATGCTCAGAGGTGACGTGAGCTGGCCGCACAGGTTCAACCTCCATTGCTCGATCGGGAAATGGCCGACATGTAAGGTGTTTACTTGGATCGTCTGGCCGCCTGCCCGTCCATTGGTTTTTCTGATATTGTCATCGCTGGAGAAAGGATAGAAAACTTTCTGAAATTGGGAAAGATTCAGGATGCAAGCAGTGCTAGTTCTTCTGGTGTGAAGAAACCTTTTGGAAATGGCCAAAGACGAAGAGAAGTCGAGACCAATGTTGTGTATAGGGGCCGAGACAGAGGTCGTTCACAAGGGTACTACCAAACAACTGCAGTGACTATTACACCAGAGGTTCAACCACAACCTCAAGGTCAACAATATCAGGCACAAAGACGAAATCAGGACAGAACAAGGGCAAGAAACCGCATATTTGATCCCATCCCATGCCCATATGCTGTATTGCTTCTAGAACTGCTAAAGTTGAACATGGTCGAGCTTCATACCATGAGAGCTCCTTCTCCTGATAACCTACCTCCAAATTTTGATGCAAGTGCCAGATGGGAATTCCATTCGGGTGCCCAGGGGCACAATATTGAGAAATGTTGGGCTTTTCAGAACAAGGTACAAGACCTAATTGACTCCAAGGCGATCAATTTTGCGCCTCACCCAAATGTACTCCAGAATCCAATGTCTAATCACAACGGAGCCGGTGTCACGGTTGTTTTACCAGATGGTCCCCGTAGAGTGAGAAAAAAGTCCAGTCTCAGGGCGGCATGGTATCAGAAGTCTCCCGTAGCTGAGCGATGTATCCCCGTAGAGTGGCAAAGTATTGAAATCCCCCACAGTGTGGCAAAGCATTCAGAAAACCACCCGTTGTGTGGCATGTCATTATATTCCATCAAAAGTCCACCCGTAGTGTGGCAAATCAACAATCTCCCGGTGTTATTCCGAATCGTTCATCGAATTACTACTCTACACATCCAAGATTTTCCCCAAGCAGAGTTCAGATGGTTGGGTTTATTGCCCTTTTCTCTTCCACCGAGTGCAAATTTTCTGGTTGTTTTTAGTATTCAATCCCTGCATACTTCAAACGTCTGAAAGTGACTGCTATCATCCATTCAAGTATGCAGTGATTTAATAGGGGCAGCTGTAACACCCCAAAATTTGCCCTCTTATTTATGATCAACCTCAAGCGATTTACGCTTCATTCCTGCATCATTCCGCATATCATTGCATCGCATTTGAAAAAATAGTTGAATAAATCATTCATCGTCCTTTGCATGAGGTGTGTGGTCGATCGAGGCTTGCCAAACATTGGAGTTCAAGAGAAAAATGATATCCCAAAAATAATCCAAACCACTTCCAAGCTAACCAACCAAAAGGGAAAAATTCACCTTTCTCTCCCTTTTCTTTCCCTTTTCCTTCCACTTTATTTCCACATCCCCTTTCATCCTTTCCCACTTATTTTTCCACTTCAATTCCACTCCATTTCCCTTGGATGTTTCTACCATGTTCTACCATCTTCTAGAGTATTCCAAGGAATATTCCTTTTTCCAACCCTAACCCTAACTAACTACCAAACCATAATTTTGGATCACAAGCCTAATTTTTGGGCCCCAAACCTAACTCCATTCCCAAACCTAGCTCTAAGCCTAGCCTCTATATATTCATTAATCACTTCAATGCAAAGGTTCCCACAATTTTCCAACTTTTCACTCTTTCACAATCACTTTTTCTCTCTCACTTTTCCTCCATTTCCATTTTCACCAAAGCTGTTTTGAATAAGCTCTTCAAGTTTCACATTGAAACATGAAGATCTTAAAGCTTAAGCCTTCAACCTCCATTGATTGTGGATTGTAGAAGAAGAAGCTAGTGATTTTTGTGAGGATTTCGGCTTATCGGAAGTGCGCGAAGGTTCAAGCATCAAGAACGCATTTATTTTGCGAATCCGCGGTTTTCTTGGTTTTCTCTTCGGTCAAGCTCCGATTCTTGCAACAATTATCGAAGCACTTCTCCACATCGTAGGTTGGTGATCTAAATCACTTCTTCTTTGAGTTATTCTCTTCATCTTTCCATTTCGGCATTCTTTAATTGCTTTTCGTTTCGATTGCGATCGATTACGTTTCATTATGTGTTGCTTGTGATTTGTGATTTTGGATGGATTAGAAGTTAAGGTGTTGATAGTTATGAGTTCTATCATGTGTAAATAAGCCCTAATTGAGTAGAAATTCATGTTAGCATGATTAGGTGGGGGTTAGGGTTGCTTAGAAGGAAGATTGTGGCCAAAAGCACTTATTTCAAAAGCTTTTTTCACTTTCTGTTCAGCGTTAACCGGTTAACGCATGCGTTTTTGGCCAAAATGCTGTATTTTTCTGTCCGTTAACGGGTTAACCAATTTGGTTAACCGGTTAACGCTGTTCATTTTTGAATTTTTAGCTTATTTTCTTGCTCAATCTTTCTTCCTAGTGCTTCTAAGGTTCATGTATGTTTAGGTATTGATTTTAGGGAATTTTTGAGTCTATTTCCAGTAGCCAATTCATTTGTTTCGAGTCGTTTCGACATGATTCCGTTCACTTTTCCATGTTTTGTGTTAAATGTGCAAATGTGATATAATTGATTCTTGATGTTGTTTCGCTACACTTTAATCATTTGTTTCACATGTTAATTGCTTGCTTAAATTCAACATATGCTTCATGATTATTGTCATTGCTTGCTTGATTGATAAAGTGATTAAATACCATGTTGATTTTTTTGCCAAAAGTGATTAAATGCTTCACATGTTCATGCAAGTTTCTTGTGTTTAATTGATCATATCTTAACATGAGTTCAATTCTGATTTTTGTGCCATGCATGTGTAACAATTGATGCTTGTAGTGATACTTGTTCAATCTCATGATAAAATGCTCATTTGTGCAACATGAAAAAGTATGTTTGTTCTTGATTGATCATTGTCATTTTTAATCAAATAAATGATGTAAATAAATTCACATGTTTGAGTTCATTTTGCGATGCATGTAGATTCATGTTAAGTGACATTATGTGTTGTTTATCATTCACTTTGTGCACATAAATAAAAATAATCAAATTTGTATTTTGCATTTCATAGCTGTTTTTACATATAGGTGCTGTAAAATACATGTTGTTTGTTATGTTTGCATGCTGTTCGTAACCTTTTACACCTACATTTTCATGCTGCATGCTGGCTGTAAAAAGCTGATTTGTGTTATGCATTGTTTTCATAGCTGATTGTGTGTTTGAGTGCTGTAAATAATTGCTGAATTTTAGTTTAGCATAGTGTAGGCACCCTTGAACTTAAGATTGAGTCTAGTTTAGGTCCAAGTTGCCTTAGGATTTGTTTGGTATGTGTTTACCTCATTCCTTTTTAATAAATTGCACACTAATCTTTGTTTTGTTGAGGGGAAGATTGAGGTATGTTTCCTTACACCTTATCCTTTTATTTTTTATGCATTTCTTTTATGCAGTTTAATTCATTTTTTCCTTCCATATTTGTGTTTGGTAGGATTTCCCCCCTTTGTTAGGACCAACTTACCTTCCTTAGGAAGTAAGTTGCATCCTTTTTCATTCTTTCTTTTCCTTTTGCTCCTTAGGATTAGAAAACCTCACAAACCATTAGGATCTCCCTTTTGTGCATAATAAATAACTTAGGGTTGGTCTTAGTCCCCCTTAGTTTTTGTCCTTTTCCGACTTGAGTCATTCTTTCTCATCTCCTAAAGAAAAACAATAAAATACTTAACAAAGATTGAATGTTCTTATACGCCACGAGACTTTGTTGCGGAGTTCTTATACACGTCCTGTTTCGGGGCGAGGTGTAAGTCCCTACCACGATGGATAGGTCTTAGTATGAGAATGTTCACAAATAGACTCCAAAACACTTCTCATAAAAGACAATCAACAAAGACATCGCGTCTTCTCTTTTCATCTCCTAATCTTTGCGGACGAATGCGACTTGCCTTGACAGTTCAAGCAGCGATACGGTAAACACCCTCGAGTCAGAGCCGGTAACACCTGAGCTAGAGCTATGGCAACGTCATCCTAAAAAATACAAATAGTTCCCGCCTTAGTTAGGTGAACTACGTCGACTCTGATCCTCATTATCCCGATGAGGTACGTAGGCAGCGAGGTAGGGCCCGTTCGAGCACAATCTTTATTTTCCCTACATTTTCCCCTTCTCTTTCCATTTTTTTAATTCCATTTTCCCATTCCACTTCCATTCCAGTTAGTAATTCATCTGTTCAGCAGCATATTTCTCACCCTTTGAAACAAACAAGCAAGCGTGGATCCCGTCGGGTACGGCGGACGATCTGGGGTGCTAATACCTTCCCAGGTCGTAACCGACTCCCGAACCCAGATCTTTGGTTTGCAGGACCTTGTCCTTTCCTTCTTCCTCAGGTTTGTGCAGCATTACCTTTCCCATTCTTTCGGGATAAAAATGCATGGCTGGCGACTCTACCTTTTCCGCGCCACTTTCGCGTTTGTACTAGGATGAGAATCCCGGGAGCGACATGCACTTCTAGGGTATCCCTTCTTGTTGCCTTACGAAATGGTCAAGTCCCTCGAATATAGGGGTATCTTAGCAAGGTTGTCTACGAATAAAAATCATCAAGTCCCTTCGATATAAAGATCATAGTCCCTCGTTGTCCATTTGAGTTGCTTATGAATAAATGATCTTGTCCTTCGATGACCCTACAGAAAAATGATGATAGTCCCTTCGAATTGCTAAGACACCCTTACATGTTGCCTTCTATGACCATATGATGACCCTACACATGTCCATTCAAATCCAAGGATAAGACTACTTGCTAACTAATAGTAAGGACAATTATATCCCTAAAGAAAAGAAATAACAAGAAAGACCTTACAATTTAAGGTAAGTAGTTCTTAAGTGCTTTCTCACAAATTTTCAAAATACTTTCCACACCTCACATTTTCAAATATTTTCAAACAGTAAACACTTTGTATACATTCGTACGAGAATCATTACAAAGTTAAACTTCTAAAATATTTTTCTAAACACACACTACACTTTTCAAACAAAGCAAGTAAAGTGAGCTAAGCAGTTAAGATCCCATGGATAACCATGGATACAAAGGATGCTAACACCTTCCCTTTGTATAACTTACCCCCCGAACTCAAAATCTAAACCAAGGTCTTTCATGTTCTTTTCCACCTTTCCTACTTGGATAAAAGAAAAGTCGGTGGCGACTTTTGCTATCCGCAACATAGTTTTTGTAAAAACAAAAATGACAAAGTCAGTTCTCCCACCGTGTTACACCATTGTTCACCCTAGCTTGCATCATCAGTATCCATTCTTCATCGCGTATTTGTCATTTTCGTCATCATCATCACAATCATTACGGAAGGAATAGTACACCAACCAAGTTGTCTTCGTCGAGAAGGAAGATAACAACAACACTGTTATTGTCGTAAGGAAGGAAGATATCAACAACACCAACACCAACACCAACACCAACACCAACACCAACTCCAACATCATTTAGTTAGTCATCACGTTTAGGGTACGTAAAATATTTTCTCCATGCATCTATAGTAAACTCATTTGCCATTGTTGTGGTTGTTCTTGTTGTTCATGTTGTTGTTCATTTTGTTGTTGTTTATGTTCTTATTGTTGTTTATGTTTTTGTTGTTGTTTATGTTCTTGTTGTTGTTTATGTTCTTGTTGTTGTTGTTTATGTTGTTGTTGTTCATGTTTGTTGTTGTTTTTGAACATAGATATCGACCTTGTCGAGTTCTACATCAGGCAACAGCGAAGATACTCAAACGATTGAGTGTTCTGCGAATACAACTCAAATGATTGATACTCAATCGAAAAGATCACAAAGAGTTGTCACAATGACGCCTCAATTCACATCAGTGTGTAACTCATCAGGTGTAAAAATTCTGATCGAGTTTGATTCGTTCTATAGAGTAGTGGATTGTTAAAATTACTCTACTTTTAAGAGTTATGTTGCGTTCCTTGCATGTAGCAAAGTGAGTATACTGATAGATGATTGGAGAGAAGTGGATGATAATGTCAAAGACACCATATGGACAGACGTTAAGATATTACATAATATAATTTTCATATATTTTGTATCACTGCCTATAACTTTTAATTCATACTTATATATTAATTTAAATGTAGTTGAATTTTGAGTTTATCGGTAACTCAAAATTGAAAAAAAAAGAATATCTTATGCCGATATTTGTTGGACGGAATTTAAGTCACAACTCATGGCTAACTACATTACGAGGCCTAAGAGCGGTCTTGATTTTTCGTGGATTCGGTATAGTTTTATATCGAAGAAGGTGTGCCACAAGTTTGCGAAGAAATGTCGTTCTGAGGAATTCAAGGTTAGTACTAGTCTTATGTAACCGATAATGTTATGCTAATGAGTTATAGATACTAATCATATACATTTTTCACTATGTTAATAATAGGCTAAAAGTGAAGTGGGAATTCAAAACCAGACTAAAAACATGTACCCCCATAGATTGTCTCATGGGGGTTAAAAGAAAATTGAGAAGATAATCATGCTTGAAAAACAACAAGAAATTGGAGATGGTGACATCCCATCTCCACCGTCAAGACATGAGAAATGGAAGATGGTTCGATTAAGACCTAATGGAGAGTACACCTCTGAGGCTTCAAGAGTAGTTGCTAAGAAAATTATAAGTATATGTTTTGTTTTGCTTATGTTATTTAAATGTGTTTACTTATGTAATTTGCTTATGTTGTGTAGGATAATTTGGTTGAGGTGGCCCGTAAAGGCACATTTGTTTCGGAAGCACGACATAACATATTAGTAGAAGCTATCGAAACAGTTGAGCATGGAGGTTGTGTCCGTGGTGTTAGAGAAGGTGTCGGCTTGAGGTCATACTTTGGGTCTCAAAGAAAAAGAACTGAAACACCTGAATTGAATGCTCAACAACAAAAGATTGAGAATGTTGATAAGAAGTTGGAAGAACAAATGAGGATGTTTGAAGAGGAGAGGGAAAAAAGGGATAAAGAAATGGAAAAGTTACAAGAGTTATATTCAGTATGTGCTTTACTTAAGATGTTAGTGTTTTATCAGAAATGTATGATATATATTGTGCTTATTTTTGTTTTATATTCTAATTGAATGTTATGATGTAGAGATTAAGTGAAAACCTCTAACAATGAACAAATGAAGATCACTGTTACGTTAATGGTGATGATCAAACTCCAAGTAGAAGTGTTGTAAATCACGCTTCTACAAAAGGAAGTAATTGTACAGCCCCTCCCCTGTAGATAACCGCAATGGGATATTGGACAAATGAAATAACCATGTTATACTTGTCCATTACGGAAATAAATGAATCACAAGATCTCCCGCTAGAACATTACCCGGAATTGGATGTAGTGTATTACACTCCTGGAGATGTAAGGGATTTTCTCTCTGGATTTAAGTGGCTTGACATAGGGATTTTGCAAGTTTGGTGCATGTAAATATATTATTGAATATACATGTCATTATAGAACATTATCATTTTTGTATTTTCTCCCTTAACTTATTCATTTTCTTTGACCATTTAGGTACATTCATCGTGTTTGTATAGAGTTAAGTAAATCAAATACTTATGGAATTTTGGATCCTCTTTTTATTCAATGGACGTTTAATGAACCAAAAATATTTGAAGAGTACTTGAAAGAACGACTAAATGAGGAAGGAAAAGAATTTTACCTTACACAATTCCTCTGTTGGTAATTATTATTGTAATTTATTTATATATTCTATATTAGTTTTGTTTTAGTGAATACTAATATATATATATATATATATATATATATATATATATATATATATATATATATATATATATATTATTGTGTGCATTCAGTGTTCATTGGCAATTGATCATAATATCATTAAGGACAAATACGGTGACTGTACTGTGTTCCTTATATAACCAACTCCACAAGAAAATGAAAGAGATAATTCAAACTAAAGTCAATGTTTAATTCATTTTATTTGACATTGCATTTAGTTTATCATGTAATATGTTTAATTCATTTTCAATGTACAGTCTTGTGGAGCAAGTTAATATGTTGAGGAATGTTAGAAAAAAGTCCACATGGATTACTCCTAATGTAAGTGGCCCCATTACCTGTTTCTTTCATTTATATTCATGTGTCGTTATATTCATGTAAGTATTGCTTAAATTTATAGACGAGGAAACAACGCGGGAGTTACGAGTGTGGGTATTTTGTCATGAAACACATGTTAAACATTGTCCCTACTGGCATTGTTGAATCATGGGATAAGGTATATATTGTCATAAAATATTTAAATATATTAATATATAAGTTAACTATTGAATTATTATCATACATGATATTCAATTTTTTGCTCTTTATTATGTAGATGTTTAACGATGAAACCTCATTCCCCATTAAGTACTTTGTAGATCTTCGTAAACATTGGGCGTATATCCACAATGCACTTAAGGGTCCTCATTCTATTTGATTTATTAGAAACATTCCTCAACATATTTTTTGCTATTTCATATGTATTGATGATGTGAATAATACTTTTGACTTACATGTACATATTATGTTTGAAGTAAATAACAATTTTGAAAAGCATAGAATTTTTATGTTGTAAATTCTCTGATTCAGTTATAATATTTACAAGATAAAATATATGAAGAATTTGAAAAGTAGAGAATTTTTATGTTTAAAACAGAGGCTGTTTTGACAGTGGTTATAAAACCTAATTGTGGTTGTATGTTGAACGCCGATCAAAATAATATAAACAACAAAATATTGTTGCAGAGAATCAAACCAGATTACCTTTAGTTCAATCACAACGGTTGTGTAAACAAATCGTTGTAAAATGGTGCGCGCTTTCTAGAATACAACAACGGTCTCAGGTCCATGATTGTAAGTACCACATATACAACAACACTCTACATAACAACGCATGTATAGGCGTCATTATATATATGTCCCATCCATTGTTAAATGTCTTTTCCATAGTAGTGATACTTATAATTTTATACACTTGTGTGTATCATAGATTAATACTTTTGTAAATCAATTTTTCATTTTGAAGAATATATGCATCCTAGCTATTTGGTTCAATGAAATTAATAGGTTGGTTGAAAAAATATAAAAAATTAGATACCAAATAGAGACTTAAATGTGGTCTGGGTAATGTTGGAAAAATATAATAAATTAGGTAACCAAAAATATTACAAGGATTTCACCTCGATTCCGCTAAAAATTTGTCTATTTTTTTAAGAAAGATAACATACATATTTCATTGACTTGTCGTGTCTACTATGCAAGTTTTGTGCATGTAAGTACATTTTCTTTTTTTTATTACTGTCAATATTTGTTAATATGTTATATCTCTCATCATTTTGATTCTAATGTTTATATTAAAATTATCCAGGTATATTCATCGTGTATGTATTGATAATTCTACATCAGAAGTATATGGATTTATGGACCCTGCTAGGTGTATGTATGTTGATAATGTGCCGAAAACTCAAGCAAATGTTAAAAAATACATACAAGATAAGTTACGTGACAAAAACAGAGTATGTCACTTACTATCGTTTATTCATGGTAAGTTTGTACGAAATTGTGTTTTCAGTTTTTAATTTGGATAACATAGATATTTTATGTGACTTTTGTGTTTCCATACACACGTACATAAATCATTGGCTATTAATAATCATTTGTCTAATAGACAATATTGTGGTCGTATTTTGTTCACTTCATCGGAAACTTGATCAAACCATGAGGAAAATTGTTACAAAGTAAGTTTATCTTTTATGCGGCTTTTGTTATAATATATTATATATCCTATATGCATAAATTGTAAAAGTAATTTCATATTTTATGTGGTTTTATATGAATTTTGTTCTTCTTATGAATTAGTGTTTTTGGGGTTTATCTAATAGAAAATGGCAATAGAAAAAAATACTACATGGCTTCAACCCAATGTAAGCGTGGTGTAAATTATATATATATATATATATATATATAATTTAATCATAAGTATTCATTAATTATATCATTCGTTTGTAGACAAGACGATAACATAACACGATTGATTATGGTTACTATGTGATATAAAAAAATATGTTGGATATTGTCTCTGCCAATATAACTGAGTCTTGGATGCAGGTAATACAAATAACTTTAGTTTGTTATTTTCTTTACATTTTTCAACTTAATGTAAATTTTCAAAGAATAACTTTATATTGTTATTTACGTATTATAGGTATTTGATGACCCAACAGAATTAACACAAGATGATTAGTATGATTTGCGACTCCGTTGGGAAACATGTTTCTTTGAGTTATATAAAAATTAAGTTTTATCTAGTGAGTTGTATAGAATTCTCTATAGATATCTGATTTGAGTTTCTTGACTTTGGTGTTGTCTGCTAAAGTTAATTGGTGTTATTAGTTATTCTCAGCAAATGTGATTTTGGTGTTGTCTACTGAAGCTAGAACTCATCTTCTTGTGGATTGCATATTGGTAATTCAAGTGTGGAAAAGAACTTATAAATGGTTGAATATTTTTGTATGTTTACATTGGTTTTGTTGTTGCAATAGTCCATCGTGTAAACATACTTATAATTTTGTACACATGTGTGTATCCTAGATTAGTACTTTTGTAAATCAATTGTTCATTTTGAAGAATATGCGCATCCTAGCTATTTGGTGCAATTAAATTAACCGGTTGGTTGGAAAAATATGAAAAATTAGATACCAAATAGCAAATTAAATGTGGTATGTGTGTTATTGGAAAAATATGAAATATTAAGTACCAAAAGTATTATAGGGGGATTCCACATCGATTCTACTAAAAAATTGTCTAATTTTTTAAGAAAGTTAATATACATATTTAATTTTCTTGACGTGTCTACTATGCAAGTTTGATGCATGTAAGTACATTTTCTTTTTTTATTACTCTCAATATATATTAATTTGTTATATCTCTCATCACTTTGATTCTAATGTTTATTTTAAAATTATTTAGGTACATTCATCATGTATGTATTGATAATTTCACATCAGAAGTATGGATTTATGGACCCTGTTAGGTTTATGTAACAACACCAACCAAGTTACGGAAGGAAGAGTACACCAACCAAGTTGTCATCGTCAAGAAGGAATATAACAACAACATTGTCGTTGTCGTAAGGAAGGAAGATAATATCAACACCAACATCGTTTACTTAGTCATCACGTTTAGGGTACATAAAATATTTTCTCCATGCATCTATAGTAAACTCATTTGCCATTATTGTGGCTGTTGTTTATGTTCTTGTTGTTGTTTATGTTTTTGTTGTTCATGTTGTTGTTGTTTATGTTCTTGTTGTTTATGTTCTTGTTGTTTATGCTCTTGTTGTTGTTTATGTTTTTGTTGTTGTTTATGTTCTGTTTGTTGTTTATGTTCTTGTTGTTCATGTTGTTGTTGTTGTTTTTTAATATAGATGTCGACCTTGTTGAGTTTTACATCAGGAAGCAACGAAGATACTCAAACGATTGAGTGTTCTACGAATACAACTCAAATGATTGATACTCAATCGAAAAGATCACAAAGATGTGTCACATTAATGCCCCAATTCACATCAGTCTGTAACTCATCAGATGTAAAAATTATGATCGAGTTTGATTCGTTCTACAGAGTAGTGGATTGTCAACATTACTTTACTTGTAAGAGTTATGTTGTGTTCCTTGCACGTAGCAAAGTGAGTATACTGATAGATGATTGGAGAGAAGTATGTGATAAAAAATATCTTGGATATTGTCTCTTCCAATATCACAGAGTCTTGGATGTAGGTGATAAAAATAACTTTACTTTGTTATTTACTTTGTGTTTTGAAACTTAATGTGAATTTTCAAAGAATAACTTTATATTGTTATTCACGTATTGTAGGTATTTGATGACCCAACATAATTAACACAAGATGATTTGTATGATTTGCGACTCCGTTCGGCAACATGTTTCTTTGAGTTATATAAAAATTAAGCTTTATCTAGTGAGTTATATATAATTTTCTATAGATATCTTATTTAACTTTCTTGACTTTGGTGTTTTCTGCTGATGTTAATTGGTGTTATTATTTGTTATTGTCAGCAAATGTGATTTTTGTGCTGTCTACTGAAGCTACAACTCATATTTTTAGGAAATTGCATGTTAGTAATTCAAGTGTGGGAAAGGACTTATAAATGGTTGGATATTTTTGTATGTCTTGACTGGTTTTGTTATTGTAATAGTCCACCTTGTAAACATACTTATAATTTTGTATACTTGTGTGTATCCTAGATTAATACTTTTGTAAATCAATTGTTCATTTTGAAGAATATGTGTGTCCTAGATATTTGGTGCAATGAAATTAACAAGTTGGTTGGAAAAATATGAAAAATTAGATACCAAATAATGACTTAAATATGGTATGTGTGATGTTGGAAAAACATGAAAAATTAGGTAGAAAAAAAGTAACAGGGATTCCTCCTCGATTCCGCTAAAAAATAGTTAATTTTTTAAGAAATATAACATACATGTTACATCGGATGCGCCTTGTAACTGATGTAAAAAACTATATTTTACATCGATACAGAAAGGCAATCGATGTTAAATGTTGCATTTATTTAAAAAATAAATAAAGTTAAACCTGTATTTCACATCAGAGGCAACAATCAACCAATGTGGTCGATGTATTTTTCACATTAGGCTATTGCCCCATGTAAAATGTCTTTAATTTACTTCATCGCTTGTCTTTACATCGGACCCAGATCCGATGTAAAATGTGATTTTCGCCCGATGTTAAAAATTATTTCCTGCACTAGTGCCCTTTAGTTTGATTGTTCGGTCACTTATTGAGTGATACTTATTTTGGCACATTTTTGTATTAAATCTTTTAACTTGTCTTCATTCTTAGTCTTTATGATATCTTCGGGTGAAGCATTCTCATTTGAGCTTTGAGACCTCTGGTAAAATGTTACATCAGCTTTATATTGCTTATATTGGGATTCTGGTACTTTTGGAGTAACAACTTGAATCTCTCTTATGCATCAGACAATGACTTAGAATCACCTTGGTCGAAATTTGAGATTTCTAATCTTCTTTCTGTAAACTAAGCGTTTATGTAAAGCCTCACTAGAAACCTATCTTCCAACTCCTTACAAGTCTGAATGGTTTTGTTTGGTAAACATTGCAACTAGTCTTTTGCTCAAGCTATTATAGAGAACCTAAATAACCCTAGTTTCATCTGATCTTCAGTACATCATTCGGTTTTCACATAGAACAAGTTTCATAAAACTTAGCCAAGTGCTCCCAAGGATCTCCGATAGCTTGTTTGTCGAACAAGTTTTCTCTTAAACTTGAAATCAAAGAATTTTTAATATCGAATGTTATAGGGCTAATTGGTTGAAATCCTAAATATATTTGTCCAATAGTCATCCTCCTATAATACTTCCCTGTAGTTTTTCGTGGTGGATTAGCCATTATTCCTCCAGATCTTCTTTAGCTAGTAGAGCTTCCTTTTTTACCTTCCAAATTACTCACATTGTTGTTTCGATCTCTGAATTTGACGGTATCAATGTCGAACTAAAACCTTTCATACACAAACACAAGATACCTTAGTAGTACTGAACCAATCAGAACTGAATGAGAGTAGAAAATATAAATAAAAAATTAACAATAAACAATAATGAAATAAAAATAAATTTTAAATTAAAATGCCGCAGAAAAATTTTCTTGTTGAATGATCGCGACTTTACGTGTCTGGTCGGATAGATACTGCAAGCATACACGGTATCGCATAGTTTTAAAAGATTGTCGAACCCACATGAATTGATAGTCAAAAGGTAGTGTCCTATAATTGCGGTGTAGGGCTAAGGTAGGAAGTTGTCACAGATAAAGGCTTTAAAGAAATAACTAAAATAAAAGGGTTTTAAAGTAAATAAGGGAAATGATACCATAGAATAATTTTCGGGCTTCGAAGGGACTTTATAGGTTCCGAGGCTGAAAAGGATGTTAAAGTTGCTCTGAAGAAAATACTGATCTAAATACTTAATCTCACACTTTCACGCTATTTACCAAGCCATGCCTGATGACCCCAAGATTCTGCTTTCGCTCGCTCGGTAATTAAAAGACGCTCTTTGAAAATGGGTAAGATAAAAAAGAAGCCTAAAGCGCTCTCATCGTGTTTAGGATTCAGTGTTATGTGCCTACTATCTGACGCATACCTCAAACTTTCGCTCTGCTGGACTCGTCTTAATGCATTTCTCACTATCGTGACTAAATGCTGTTAAGCAGCCTCTCGCCATCGCGACTAGTCTACTTAAAGTTAACTTAGAAAACAAAACCAGAATTTTAAACATACAAAAATTGGCGGTTGTCCTACAGAGTCTCGTCGAGACGACGGTCCTCAAACTATGAGCTCATGCAAATTTAGCCAGACATAATTAAACTTAATACTAAAATGTTTACTTTGCTGAATTTTAAAACATACATGTTATTAGGTTTTTAAGAAATTTTGTTCTTAGTTTTTTTATGAAAAACTTTGATACATTCATACAAATGCAAGAAATTAAAATGCAGTAAACAGTAAATGAAACGATAAAGTAATAACCTGAGAGTGCAATGAAATAAATTGGAAAATAAACTTGTATTAAAGTAAACTTGATCCAAGTACAGCAACTAAAACGAGAAAAAGAAACAAAGGTGTGATAACCAGTCAGTGTGAGCAATTATCAATATGGCTAGTAATCTATGGTAGTTCTGGAGAAAATTCGGTAGAGCTTCCGCAGGGTGTAGATGGATATCAAATGCAGGGCTGGAAGGTGCTATATATAGAGAAAAAGGGCTCACAAATAGTTGGGTGTTTTGAATTCAAACTATGTGCAATCTGCTCTGAACTGCTCTAGAAAAACTGCTCCCGCGATGCATGGTGAACGCCATATGCCAATGGCGAACTCCATTTGGCTAGGGTGGAAATTCTGGCACTTTCGGACAATGGAGAACGCCATTTGGTTCGCCTTAAGGAATGGCGAACGCCATTCTTCTAGAGTGTCGCTCCCACTAAATGAAGCCGGGTCAAATAGGGTACAGACGCGAACGGTCGGCGAGAAGAGATGCGAGAACACACAGGAGTGAACTCACAGGGAATGAAAAGAGTCGCCAGCTAGGCATTTTTATCCCGGAGGAAAGGCAATGCTGCATAGACCTAGAAAGATATGGATAAGACGGTTGCGAACCAGAGAGACTGAGAAAGGGGGTTGGTTACAACCTGGGAAGGTATTAGCACCCAGATTGTCCGTCGTACTCGACGGGATCCACGGTTAAAAGATTTGTGCTTTAAAGGGGTAGTGTCAGTGCAATTTGTGTATAAAGAGCTGGAAAAGGATGCAAGTGTCAGTGTGAAAGAAGTGTGAAGTGTGATATATACAGTGTCAGTGCAGGAACAAGAATGAAATGCTCAAGAATATGAGGCTGAAAGAATAAAGCTGGAAAGAGGGGGAATATACAGAGACTTTTGTTCGATAACTGTTAAGTTATGCCTACGTATCCTCTCGTGCAATGAGGAAGTCAGAACACCGTAGTTCGACCCAAAGAGACTGAAAGATGAATTGACCTGTGAACTGCTTGCTTGCCTATGCTCAAGTGTATGACCTGTCTGGCTCAGGTGCTAACTGTCTTGCATTAGACGGGAGAAGCGAGTTCTCGTTTATGAGTGAGTGAGATGAGAAAAGAATCCCGAAGGAGACGATTATTGTTTGTTTTTGCATTTTCAGTCTTTTATTGCTTTTGAAAGTTTGTCCTAAGTTAATGAGCTTAAGCCTAAACCAATGGATTTAGTAAACTCATCACATCTTCCCTCTGATTAGGGGTAATGAGAATGCCTTAAGTGTGAAGTCAGCTTCTCACACTTAATCACCATGATGTAGGATTAAGATCATTAACCTACTTGTGATTATTTAGATGTTTTTGTTGTTTTTGTTTAGTGTTAAGTGATGAGATTAAGCCATAATCAGGGATTAAACAGACTCATTACACCATCCTAATAGAAGGATAACAGATGAGAATGCTTAAACTGAGGAAAGCTCCTCAACTTAATCCATGATTAGGGATTAAACCCATGACAAAACAAAGCCTTTATTAAGTGGATTTTAGTTAATGATAAGATGATGAAGTGAATTTTATGATTTGTAAGACAACTTGAGGGGGACTTGTCCATTAACACTAGGGTTAGTCCTTCTTAACCAATTAAGGAAGAATTAGAACCCTAATGCAAGGCCCAAGTTACAAGCTTGATGTCTTGATGATTATTAAGTGGATTGATTAAAGGGTTTAAACACATTAAGGGTTTAACACTTAGGATTAAAGTTATACACTCCATCCTAATAGAAGGATGCAGGCATAAGCTTAATCACAAAGCCTTAAAGCCTTTAGGGTTTAGTCCCTGATTATGAGGTGAAAAGAGAAGACTCAATGAGACACAAAGGTAAAACTAAGTGGGGGACTAATCAAAACCCTAATCATTGTCATGCTTGGTTGTTCCTAAGGTTTGTGAGGTTTACAAGAAAGATCTTCAATGGAACCACCAGGAAGCAGATGAGAGGAGCAAAGGAAGCAAAGCAACTTGCTTCATTTAAGAAGACAAGTCACTTGAGGAAAGAAAGTAAGATGAAGAAGAAAGAGCAAGCTCAATCTCAAACACAAAACAAAATGCAGCAATGATGCATAAGAGAGATGAAAAGAAAATATGAGAAGTGAAGGCAAATTCACTTCTCAAAGTTGCTTACCACCTGAAAAGTTAGTGAAAGGAATGCAATGCAAAATGAGGTGAAATGGCATGATGCAAACCAAAACCAGAAGCATATGTGTGATGATAATGATGCTATGAGATGATGCAAACATGAAACAAGGCATGGGGATGGTCATACAAACATATGGATGCAAGAGAAACATACTTAGAACCATGAACATACATGAAAAGTTATGGAATGCAAATGACATACAACATGGCAAATGGAAGATGCAATGATCAAACATGCTTCTAATATGTCTTAAGATGTCTAATGAATCAAATGGATGCGCAAAATGCTATGGCAAGTCATGGTATGCAAGCAAATGCAAGATGAATGCAAAAGGAAACCCAAATTAGGGTTTATGATCAATGCACAAAACAAAAACCAAAACCAGAAGCAACCATCATGATAAAAAATTTGAAAATGCATTCAAGGGAACCCTAAACCTATACAAACTCACTGCCCAAAGGAGGGGATCCAATTCTTAACCTAATGAAAGTTATGAATTTCCTAAGATTTCTAGGGTTTTAAGGTACCTTGTCAAGAAAAATGTCAAACAAATTGAAAATGCAAGATCAAATCATACCAATTTAATCCTACAAACTACATGATATGCAAGACACAATGCAAAAAGAATCAAAGTCCAACTCTCAAAGACTAGGCAGAAATGAATTTTTGAACATTGGATCAAAATAATGCTTTGAAATAGAATTAATTCCATGGAAAATTGTCAAAATGCATTAAGATCAAAAAAGAAATTTGGTTTGAGGGTTGGACAATGTTTCTAAATGATTTTAAAGGTTTCATGAATTTTTTGGTGATTTTTAAATACCTAAAAGTATTTTTAATTAATTAATTCTCATTAATTAATTAAAAATAAACTTTTAAATGATTTAAAAATATTTTTTAATGCAAAAAATAAAAATAAAAATGTTTTTGGTTCCTGAAAATTAATAAAAGTTTGTATAAAAATTTTCAGAATTTTTGAAAATGTTTTACTATTTTTAATAAAATGAAGAAAACAAATCAAATAAAATGAAAATAAAATGAAAATAAAATGAATTAAATGAAAAGTATGCGCATCCAGTGGCCAGGATTCAAACTCAGGAAGGAGGGAAAGACTGCGCGCCAGATCCAAGGGTTGTCATTCAAACTGACTAAAATGAAATAATTAATTTAATTAATTGAGATTAGGGCTAAGTGGAAGATCTGGGCCATTGAGCACGCGCGGGAATTGACTAAGTCAGCCTATCCTACGCACCAAATTCAAACTGCATTTAATTACAGGGATTAGCTCTAATTACTTTCAGGTGGCCGGAGAAGACTTCCGGTCGTCTTCTCCGGCAAGACCCTCACCTGAAAGTTGCTAAAATCCTCAAAACTTCATGAAAATGAAAACTAATCACCCAGAAATCATCCCCATTTGAAACTAAATTAAAACCCCTAAACAAAAACCATTTTTCATTCATCAATCATGCGAATCGAAGCCAAACATGTTTAGGTAAGAAAAGTTTCAGAACAAGATTAAATGCTTATTTCTCAACCATTTCAAAAAGTAAGAACATCAGAGTGATCAGCAAAGCATGAGGAACAATCTAAAAACTTAAAAACTCATTTCTGGAAAAAAAAGTTCTTGAGATACCTGAGCTTGAGCTTTCTCAGTTTGCAACTTTCTGGCCCCCTCTCTTTATGAAATCCACTCCTCTTGAGCTCCTGATGAAGTCTTGATGCTTGGAAAGAATTTATGATGGCTTGTTTGAGAGATGACAGAAGTTCTGTTCAAGGGAGGGTGGTGATCGTGTTTTTGATTCAGTGACTTTCAGGCTATGGTGATGGGTGGTTTTTGGTCAGTGAAGCATGCTGAGTTGATTTGTGAAGTTGGTTTTTGTGTTTGAGGCTTGTGCAATCAGTTTCGAAAGCTTTTGCCAATGGAGCATAAACTTGGAACTAGGGCTTTAGGGCAAGATCAGAGTGTGTTGTTATGTGCTTTGGCTGGCTTTTTGTTTGCATAAACCATTGTGATAGGTCAGATGAGTTGATGTGTGCTTTAGTGATTGGTATGGCTCAAGTTGCCAAAATGTCAAAGTTGTGTAAGAGAGGCATGGGCTACTTGCTAGGCAAGGAAAAATGGGGTGTCCTGCGCAGCAAGATGTGTGGAGAGCCCTTGGATTGTTTGTGGAGTCAGCCAGCAAGTGGATTCACACTTGAGTGTGTTTTTGCAACTTGCCTCACTTTTGTTTCCTTTGAGAAATCTTGCTCCATAAGTCATGAAAGTGAGTAATCTCTTGGCCCATTCTGAATTTTAGGTGTTGTATGATCATGTTGTGAAGTTTAGAAGTCCATTTGATAACTCAATTTGCCTTGACAAGTGACTTTGCAACTTTGCCTCTTTGGTAGAAAACTTCAAATTTTGTGATTTTTGCCAACTTTGACAAGCCATAACTTTTGATCCAAAATGAATTAGGTCATGTTCTTGTACTTTTTCAAAAGGGAATGATCCATTCTATAACTTTCATGACCAAAGTTTTTTCATTTGAAGCATTTTTGAATCAAAAAGCAAGGGTTGAAAAAGTTTCCCAAAATGGCAATTTCATTAAAAGTCAATTTTTTTCCAAAAAGTCAACTTTGCAAAAGACTTGAAATTCTTCAATTTTGTGAAGTTCCAACTTCTTATATGATCAAATAAAGATCATATACAATCAAAATGATGAAGAACACCCTTTGGTTGGGTCATTGGGGGCCTCAGATGCCCTGATTTTGCACTGACTTGCTTGAAAAGTCAACTCTTGATCAGATGACTTCCCCATGGAATTTCTTCATGAAAATTGATATGAATGATCCCTATACCATATAGAGACCAATAGAAACAAGAATGACCAAAAAAATTGTAGTTATGGCCTTTGAAACCAAAACCCTAATTCTAGGTCATCTGTGCAGTCAAACCTGGCTCTGCATCCATGCCATTTTCAGTTCTTGTGATTCTTTGACATTCTTGACTTTGAAAGGATATAATATGATGCTTGAACATACATGGACCCCTTTGAAGTGATTGATGACCTTTTGAGTGGCTCAAGAAGCTCTTGGACTGCTCAGATCACAAACCCTAGATGCAGATGACTTTGAATCTATGCAGTGAATCAAAAGTGCAATATGAGATGCTATGATTGAGTTTATGCATATGCAATGATCACAAGCCATGGTGTGAATGGGTGAGGGCAAATTTGGGGTGTTTACAGCTGCCCCTATTCAAACATGAGTTAGCTGTGCAGGGTGTAAGCAACGGCTTAACAGGCCAACAAGATAACTTGTGGTTGAATACCAAAGACAATCCAAAATTTGCACTCACAGAATGAAGAAGAAAAGGGATATAGATTGTAAAAGAAAATAAAGTATATTATAAGGTTGGGGCGACGGAGGACGACCGTCGAGCAGAGGACGACTGCTGGGGAAGGAGCAATGACGGGGACGGCCGACATGCTGGGAAAAGTGCGGGAAATAAAGCAATGACGGGGACGGCCGACATGCTGGGGGTAAAAGGGGTTATGATGGGGACGGCCATCAAGTAAAGCTATAAGATTCTCTTGGGGATTAGTGAAAAATGATGGGGACGGCCATCAAATTCATAAAGTAATGTAAACCACGATGGGGACGGCCATCGGGTTAAACTGATGAAGGACGATCATCAGGAAAAGGAAAAGGGACCACGATAGGGACGGACATCGGGTTAAAGAATTAATGAAATAATGATGAGGGACGGTCATCAAAGGTGAAGGACGATCACCTAGCAGGGGACGGCTGCTCTGAAAGGGTTAAGATGAGGGACGGTCATCTAAGGTGAAGGACGATCACCTGGCAGGGTACGGCTGCCGAAAATATCGCGACATAGGACGAATGCCGGATAGAAGGTCAACGATGGGGACGGCCATCGGACGAGCATGATGAAGGACGATCATCAAGAGGTGAAGGACGATCACCTAGCAGGGGACGGCTGCTCTCAAGGTTTATCGTGACATAGGACGAATGTCAGATAAAAAGATCAACGATAGGGACGGCCATCGGATAAAATGATGAAGGACGATCATCAAAAAGGTGAAGGACGATCACCTAGCAGGGGACGGCTGCTAAAAATATCACGACATAGGACGAATTTCAGATGAAAGGTCAACGATGGGGACGGCCATCGGATGAGCATGATGAAGGACGATCATCAAGAGGTGAAGGACGATCACCTAGCAGGGGACGGCTGCTCTCAGGGTTTATCATGACATAGGACGAATGTCAGATAACAAAAGAAATTCTGCTTTGCTGGCGATCTACTGGGGGGTAGTAACACGGACGAGTGTTTATATCCGTGAAATAAAAGGTATAAGTGTTTTGACGCTGTGTATAGATTAAAGACGCGGACGAGCATCCCTAGACTACGATACGGACGAGCATCGGGTAGAAACAAATACCGATACGTGTTCAAGGATGATGATACGGACGAGTATCAACTGGTTAACAAAGAACACGGACGAGTGTCGAATCTGAGGGGACTCTTCTGGGGAATAGTAGACACAGACGAGTGTCTAAATTCAAGAAGACAAGAGTTTTTGACACGTGTATGGATTAAAGATGCGGACGAGCATCCTTAAGACTATGATACGGACGAGTATCAGGTAGAAACAAACGCTTGACGCATGTTCTGAGATGATGGTACGGACGAGTACCAACTGGTTAACAAAGAACAAGGACTAGTGTCGAATCTGAGATGACGTAAGTTGTGTATACAAGATACGGACGAGTATCTGTGTAAGGGTAATAAGTATGAGTGGTGCATAGATGAGTGTTTAATCTGCTGGGGAGAGTGACACGGGCGAGTGTCAAAAGAAGAGAAGTATAGTATAAACAGGTATATGATATACAGAGTGTTTAGGTAACCGTGTTGGGGAAAGTGACACGGACGAGTGTCAAGGAAGTTATATATATGTATAGGTATCTGTGAGTGCAAAGGGGACGCTTTGGCTTTATGCTGGGGATACGACACGGACGGGTGCCACCATGAGTATATACTGATGTTTGGGAGTGTAAGGCAACTGCCTTAGCTTTAGCTCTCTGTTGGGGAATTTGGGGGGTTTTCTGTATACTGTTGATGGATTGTCATTATTCACAAGTGTTTGTTTCGGATCATGGCTTATGGTTATGCAGCATGTTTGATTTTTGCCGTAATGCTCCGTATTAGACGGAATGCTACGCTTTGTGGGGTGAGTATGATGCGAATGCTATGATTATGCAAGGATACCAATCCGGGATTCGGATCCCGCTGCTGTGAAGATCTCTGGTTGATTTGCTTGAAATGGACATCCCAGCTGGGGATGAGATCATTGGTAGATCTGACGAGATGTATCTGCTTGGGGGAATAGGTCACTGATAGACCCATCCTGGTAATAAGGGACCCAGCTAGGAGTTTGCAGAAGCTTTCTTCACTCTGTTGTGATTCCTTCATGCGTTGCTCTTCTGGATAGTGGATGAAACTCTGTGGGGAAATGTTTACCTGGCTTTTGCACTTGGCTAAGAAGGAGGAATGATTGGCACCTCGGCTGGGGAGAAAATAGCAAGTGGCAACTCAGCTGGGGAGAAAACACTTTGGGTGCTAAGACTGAGTGAGTGTTGATTTGCCAGCTTACTGGGGTGAAGCTTGCATGCCCCATGTTGCGCTTTTGAATACCTGCAATCCTGCAAAGATAGAGGGACGCACAAGTAATCCCGAGGTATCCTTTACTGGATCCCATCATAAGAGTTCAGTCACTCCCAGGAATAAATACATTCCCTGTATTTTTTAGAAGAAAAGCATATGTATTTGTGCAATCAGTATCTCTAAAGACATCAGACATTTTTTGCAAAATGAAGTGTACGAGGCGAAACATGACTGAAAAGCTAATTTTATTAATTCATGTGCCCTGAATTGGCAAGATACAGTCAAAGAAACATATCCCCTAAAATGAGGAGATTGTTACAAATTGAGAAACAAAATGCTGGCAATGTTGATGACGCTTCAAGGAGTTTTCCTCTTGCTATGACTCGTATGACATTTGACGTTCTTCTCGTCTTGCTTTCTGAAGAAGGCTGATTCTGAAAGAAGCTTGATCCTTTCGAGGTTTACCAAGTTGTAGGTGATACAGACGAATTCAGAATGCAGTCGTTCGCTTATTCCCTTATTTTGCATGGACCGCCCTTTCGGGTTTTCAATCCATCGGGATACCCATTTTTGCCTGAGTCGTCCAATGCGGCTTTTCAACTCAGCGGGTGTACATTCTTTCGTTTATTTTCCCGTATTTTTGCCCGAGTCTTTTATTCTGTTTTTGACTCGCCGGGATGCCCTATTTTTGCCTGGACTTACATTCTGTTTTTTATGTCCAGCGGGTCATTTTCATGCGAAGTATTTTTTAACTGCATCTGAATTCACAGGGGATGGGAAGTCTTCACCATCCATAGTGCTGAGCATGAGTGCTCCACCCGAGAAAACTTTCTTTACTACGAATGGTCCTTCATAGTTCGAAGTCCACTTGCCCTTGTGGTCTGTATGAGGAGGGAGGATTCTTTTCAGCACAAGATCCCCTACTTGGTACTCTCGGTGCCTGACTTTCTGATCAAAGGCTTTCTTCATTCTTTTCTGATACAACTGCCCATGACAGATTGCAGACAATCTTTTCTCTTCAATCAGACTCAGTTGTTCGTATCGGGACCGGACCCACTCGGCTTCGTTTAGCTTAACATTCATTAGTACCCGTAGGGAGGGTAATTCAACTTCAACAGGTAGGACCGCTTCCATACCATACACAAGTTGATACGGCGTTGCCCCAGTGGATGTTCTGATAGACGTGCGGTACCCATGCAAGGCAAACGGTAGCATTTCATGCCAGTCTTTGTATGTGACTACCATCTTCTGCACAATCTTCTTAATATTCTTATTAGCTGCCTCAACAACGCCGTTCATCTTTGGCCTGTAAGGAGAAGAATTGTGGTGTTGGATCTTGAAGTCCCGGCATAGCTCTGCCATCATTTTGTTGTTTAAGTTGGAACCATTGTCAGTAATGATTCGCTCGGGAACTCCGTATCGACAGATGATATCTCTTTTCATAAATCTGGCTACCACTTGTCTTGTAACATTTGCATAGGAAGCTGCTTCAACCCACTTGGTGAAATAGTCAATGGCAACCAGGATGAATCTATGGCCATTCGAAGCAGTTGGCTCAATCTTGCCAATCATGTCAATGCCCCACATAGCAAAGGGCCAGGGTGAAGACATCACATTCAAAGGATTCGGAGGCACATGCACCTTATCCGCGTAAATCTGGCATTTATGGCATTTTCTGGCGTAGGCACAACAGTCGGCATCCATTGTGATCCAGTAATAGCCTGATCTTAGCAATTTCTTAGCCATTGCATGCCCTCCTGCATGGGTACCAAAGGATCCTTCGTGCACTTCATGCATTAACAAGTCTGCTTCTGTCCTGTCAACGCATCTGAGGAGTACCATATCAAAGTTTCTCTTGTACAGGGAACCATCAGTATTTAGGAAGAAACTACCAGCAAGCCTCCTCCAAGTCTTCTTATCATTGGAAGATGCCCCAGGTGGGTATGTTTGGTCCTCCAAGAAGCACTTAATGTCATGGAACCAAGGCCTATCATCTTTAACAACATCGGCCGAGAATACATATGCTGGTCTGTCAAGTCTGGATACTGAAATCTGAGGTACGAAGTTGGCTGCTTGAACTTTGATCATGGATGAAATGGTAGCCAAGGCATCTGCAAATTGATTTTCGTCCCGAGGTATATACTCAAGTTTGACTGTTGTAAAGAAAGTCAATAACCTCCTTGTATAATCCCTGTAAGGTACCAGATGATCTTGGTGTGTGTACCATTTGCCGTTGGTTTGATTAACTACCAGAGCCGAATCTCCGAATACAGTCAATGTCTTGATCCTGAGGTCAATGGCTTCCTCAAGACCCATAATGCAAGCTTCGTATTCAGCTTCGTTGTTAGTGCAGTTAAAGGTGAGTTTTGCCGAGAAAGGCATGTGAACTCCCTTAGGTGTAATGAGTATTGCACCAACACCACGACCATTCATATTAACAGCCCCATCAAACATCATAGTCCATTCTTCTTCCGGGTCAGGCCCTTCAGTGTGAACAGGCTCTTCATGATCTTTTGCTTTTATGAACATGATGTCTTCATCGGGGAAGTCAAATCTCATAGGCTGGTAATCATCAATAGGTTGCTCGGCAAGATAATCAGACAATACACTGCCCTTGATGGCTTTTTGAGATGTGTATTGAATGTCATATTCTGTGAGGATCATTTGCCATCTTGCAACCCGTCCGGTAAGTGCTGGCTTCTCAAAAATATACTTGACTGGGTCCATCTTTGAGATCAATAAGGTAGTGTGGGTCAACATATACTGTCTCAGTCGGCGAGCAGCCCACGCTAAAGCACAGCAAGTTTTCTCGAGCAGTGAATAACGTTGTTCACAGTCGGTAAACTTTTTGCTTAGGTAGTATATTGCATACTCTTTTCGACCAGACTCG
Organism: Lathyrus aphaca; assembly: GCA_963966055.1. Classification (NCBI taxonomy): domain Eukaryota; kingdom Viridiplantae; phylum Streptophyta; class Magnoliopsida; order Fabales; family Fabaceae; genus Lathyrus; species Lathyrus aphaca. The sequence goes on from OZ014520.1 coordinate 51,341,517, forward strand.
TCATGCTGGCCCAACACACACCCCATTGACTCTTCTAATACTGTCAAGTACATGATTAGAGGTCTTCCTTCAACTGGAGGCATAAGGATTGGAGGCTCTTGTAAGTATTCCTTGATTTTGTCAAAAGCCTTCTGGCAGTCTTCGTTCCACCTGACCGTTTGTTCTTTTCTTAACAATTTGAACAAAGGCTCGCAGGTTGCTGTAAGGTGAGATATGAACCGTGAAATGTAGTTCAACCGACCTAGAAAACCTCGAACCTCTTTTTCTGACTTTGGTGCAGGCATTTCTTGAATGGCTTTGACTTTATCAGGGTCAACTTCAATCCCTTTCTCACTTACAATAAATCCCAGCAGCTTACCGGATCGCACCCCGAATGTGCATTTGTTGGGGTTCAATTTCAGTTGGTACTTCCTCAGACGCTTGAATAGCTTCAGCAGATTTACCAGGTGGTCTTCTTCAGTGAGGGACTTGGCAATCATGTCATCCACATAACATTCGATTTCTTTATGGATCATATCGTGGAATAATGTCACCATAGCCCGTTGATATGTTGCACCGGCATTCTTCAGTCCGAATGGCATCACCTTGTAACAGAACGTGCCCCAGGGTGTGATGAAGGTTGTCTTCTCCATGTCTTCAGGTGACATCTTGATCTGATTGTATCCCGAAAATCCGTCCATGAAGGAGAATACCGAGAACTGAGCTGTATTATCCACCAATACATCGATGTGAGGTAATGGGAAGTCATCTTTCGGGCTAGCTCTGTTCAGATCCCGGTAGTCAACACACATTCTTACTTTGCCGTCTTTCTTAGGCACAGGTACTATATTAGCAACCCACGGAGGATAGCTAGTCACATCAAGGAACCCGGCGTCCCACTGCTTTTGTACCTCTTCTTTGATTTTCATTGCCATGTCTGGGCGAGTACGGCGCAATTTCTGTTTAACCGGCGGGCAATCTTCTCTTAAAGACAGCTTGTGCATGACGATATCGGTGTCCAACCCTGGCATATCCTGATAAGACCAAGCAAACACATCCACGTACTCTCGAAGCAGGTCAATCAGTTGTCTCTTCACTGAGTCTTGTAAGCAGGCCCCGATCTTAACCTCTTTCACGTCTTCATCTGTACCAAGATTAATCGTTTCGACCTCCTCCTGATGAGGAGTGATAACCTTTTCCTCTTGCCTCAACAACCTGGCTAGCTCTTCAGGAAGCTCATACTCTTCTTCAACCCCTTCATCAGCTTGATTGATTGGATTGTCAAAGTCATACGAAGTCATAGCCGTGCTGTTGTCGGTGCGGTCTGGAAGGCACTCACTTCAAGGGTTCAGTTTGTTTATTTTAGTGATTGATTTTAATCTTGTTTAAAAAGAGTGAAATGAAGTTATCATTTTGAAAACATTGCCATTTATTTTTGTACAAAAAGAAAAATGGAAAAACAGCGAGCGGAAAAGAAAAAAGACTCATTTGCAAAAGATGTCTGATTATCATTGATTGATCTATTTGCACAAAATTACAGATGGCCCGATTACAAAATGAGTCTTGTCATCTTGGGCAAGATGCAAGACTTGATGCATGATTAAAATACAGGAAATAATAATTACTCTGCAGGAGTAACTCTTATAATTTCCTGGGAAGACCAGTTTGAGATACTGCTCCCCGGGATCCTTGGACGTATCCAGCTCTCCAGGTTGCGCTCATCTTCCGACTCATCTTCCAAGTTGTTTACAGCATCGGGGGTGAGCATCCCCCCACTGACAAAACTGGGCTTCTTAGCAGCCTCTGCTTGATCTTGTTGAGTTGGTTTGTAACCCAACCCAAATCTATCCTCCTTCTTCTCTACAGGCAACAACTTGCCCCAGCCTTGGGCAGTCCCTTCTTCAACAACCTTCGGGGCTTGTTGATAAGATGTCATTGAGGTTCCAGGTACAGCAGATGTTTCATTTATGTTCAAGGCCTCGAACCCTTGACTCATAGTTTCGTGGATCTCCCCATCCATCTCAATGTATTTGTATGTAGCCAGATGGCTAACAAAAATATCTTCCTCTCCACAAATAGTAACGACTTGGCCCTCCCACTCGAATTTTAACTTCTGGTGAAGGGTTGAGGTCACGGCGCCAGCAGCGTTTATCCATGGTCTACCCAATAGACAGCTGTAGGCAGGCTGTATATCCATCACGAAGAAGGTCGTTTTGAAAGTCTGTGGGCCAATTGTTATAGGCAACTCAATTTCTCCCAGAACTGATCTCTTAGAGCCGTCAAAGGCTCTCACTACCAAGTTACTGGGGCGTAACGCCAATCCTTCATACTCCAGCTTTATAAGGGCTTTTTTAGGTAAGACATTGAGGGATGACCCTGTGTCTACCAATACATGAGAAAGAACTGCACCCTTACACTCCAAGGTAATGTGCAAAGCCTTGTTGTGATTGTGACCCTCTGCTGTCAGATCAGTGTTGGTAAATCCTAGTCCATTACTAGCATTAACATTTCCAACCACAGCCTCCAACTGATTTACGGTAATCTCCTCTGGCACATAAGCTGCGTGCAAGACTTTTAGTAGTGCGTTCCGATGAGCCTCAGAGCACATTAACAATGATAAAATGGAGATCTTGGAAGGTGTCTGGTGAAGCTGGTCCACAATCTTGTAATCACTTTTCTTGATGATTCTCATGAATTCATCAACCTCTTGATCAAAAGGGGTTTTCAAAGCTTCTTTAGCAACTTGTTCTTCTTGCACCAGGCTCTTCCCTTTTGCCTTGGCAGCAGCTTCTGCGTCAGCAATGGGTCTTGGAATATGCGGGGCAAAGAGACGTCCGCTTCGAGTGAAGCCTCCGCCTCCCCCCACATTGTCTATTTGTGGTGAAGAAGTTGATGATTCCAAAGTGATTTTCTGTCCTTCGCAGTATAGATCGGAGCCGTAATGCCAAGGGATGGCATTACTGCTTTCATAAGGAACTGGCCCAGGCACTGTGATAGTGACTGGACTGATAGCAGCTGCAGAAGGGACCATGACAGTATGTGGATCATAGTATATTGTAACTGGTGTTCTGATAGGAGTGGCATTTTGTGAGTTGTAGGCAGGATCATTTGCAGGATCATAATATATTGTAACCGTTGAGACACTTTCATTATTTGCTGTTGATGTTGTAGGAGGCACCGTTGATTGGATAGGTGTTGCTGTTGTAGGAGGTTCTGAATGAAGGGGTGCTGAAGTTGTAGAAGGGATGTTTGTTGATATTTGGTCTGTTGAAGTGACAGACGAAGCATTTGTTGATGAGATTGAAGAGTTGTTTGGAACAATTGTAGTTGTAGAAGACTCGGGAATTATTGTTAAGGAGGTTGCTGGATTTGTAGGTATTGATGTTGTGATTTGAAGCAGGCCACTCTGGATGAGACCATCTATGCCACTTCTCAAGTTATCACACCCATTTACTGAAATGTTGCAATAAGCACATCCTAGCTCACATCCGGGGAACATTTGACATTCAAGGAGTTGAGCTTTAATCTCTACCAAGGGTGTCCGAATCTGCCCCACACTGGTTATCAAGTAAGACGGCTTATCTTCTTCAATAGCATTGATTCTGGGTCCACCGTGGTTGGGCATAGGGTTCTTACTGACATTTGGTGGGGGTGCAAAGTTTAGAGCTTTGGAATCCACTAGATCCTGTACTTTCATGTGCAAAGCTCTGCACTTCTCTGTACTGTGGCCAGGTGCGTTGGAATGAAAAGCACATCTGGCGCTGGCGTCGTAATTTCTGGGCAGACTGGCAGGATCTGGAGGTGCTAATGTCCTTAGCTCAACCAGGTTGAGTTTCAGGAGTTGTGGCAATAATGTGGCATAAGGCATAGGGATCGGATCAATCACCCTATTGGCCTGAGATGGTCTCTGTTGAAAAGGTCTTTGCTGATTGTTGTTGCTGGTGTTGTTGTTGTTATAATTTCTCTGAGGTGGGTACTGAGCTTGTTGCTGGTAATGGGGTTGTTGCTGTGGTTGATATGATGGTTGTGGATGAATTGGAGCGGGAATGGTGACAGCTGCCACTGACCTATGAACATACTGGGGTCTGCCCCTGCCGGTATGGATAGCATTAGTCTCACCAGTTCTTCTTGGGCCCACAAAAGGCTTTCTTGGGTTGCTGGACGAGCTCGCACCATTGTCGGAAATCTTACCCATCTTTAGTAGGCTCTCAATTCTTTCTCCAGCTATAACTACATCAGCGAAGCTGGTGGAAGAAAAAGCAGCTAGCCTGTCAATGTATGTCCCTTGGAGGGTGTTCATAAACATGTCGGCCATCTCCCTTTCCGACATGGGTGGTTGGACAGCAGCAGCAAGCTGTCTCCACCTCTGGGCGTACTCCCGGAAGCTTTCTCTGGATGATTGTGACATCCCCATCAGGAGGGTCCTGTTGGGAGCCATATCCAAGTTGTACTGGTATTGTCTAATGAAGGCCTCAGCCAGGTCCTTCCAGCATCTGATGGTTGCTCTGGTCAAATGAGAGTACCATTCCCTTGAAGCTCCTGTTAAGCTATCTTCAAAAGAAAACATCCATAGCTTTTCATCCATGGTATATGCCTTCAGTCTCCCCAGAAAGGATTGCAGGTGGGTTCGTGGACAGGAGGTTCCGTTGTACTTCTCAAAGCACGGAGGTTTAAACTTGTGGAGGATCCTGACCCCGTCCACTAAGCCCATGTCCATGACATCAAAACCCAAGGAGTTTTGAGACTCCAAGGACCTTAATTTTTCAGCAATTTCATCTAGCCTTCTGTCATAGGCTTCATCCCCAGCTCCCATCACAGTGAACTGATCTTCCTGGGGGTCTTCTTGTAATACTCTTCCTGTAGTAGCATTCCCTTGTACATTAGCAGGGATGTTGATCTCTGGGTGAAGATGAGGCCCAAACACAGGTGGGTTGATATGAGGCTGAACCCTCTCATTGTTGCTTGTTCCACCAGTCCCTAGATGGGGGTCTTCCTGAGTCTGCCTCTCTACCAATGCTCTTAATCTTTCTTGGCTCTGTGCCAATCCATTCATCACCTCCATAAACTGAGTCATCTGATTTCTCATTTCCAGTCTCTCGTTGGCCATTTGAGTCCTGACCTCTGTAAGATCCTGTTGTACCTGGTCCATCTGTATACCCGGAAGGTTGTTGCGGGTAGGATATCTGTGTGGACGGTTGAGTGGGAACACACGACGTCGAGCAATAGTTCCTGAATCACAACAGAGTTAGTAACAAAAACAAAACAAACCTACAAAACAAAACAAAGGTTAGTGTGCAATGCAGTATGCTTATTTGTCTCCAAGGTATCCGGCTTGGCACTTGGTTTTGACCTTTCCAGACCCCTGAGGAAGATGCTTTTGATGTTGCTTGAAAGAACTCAGATAAAACAAACCAATACATATATTACAAAAAGTGAATGATACATAGTTTGTTTTTTCACAATTCATGCCCTCTGAGGGGTCAAAATACAACATAAAAAGAAAAGTACAATGAAATGAAAGCAACAACAAGCAAAAGTCAGACACCAAGACCAAACTCATCCTCCTGAACTTCCTTTAGAAGTGCTTCAGTCACAGGATCAGCTGGACGCTCTGTGAGGTTCCTGATAAGAAGATTCCTGGTGGCGACAGCTGCAGTTAGCTTCTTGTGTCGACTCTGGTCCTTTGACCTTTTCACACCAGCCCTAATCTTCAACTCTGAGATCTCCCTCTGGGCTGCCAGCATGGCTTCCTGTTGCTCCTTTGCACTAGCCTCCAACTGCTCAATCTTGTCCTGAGTCCTTTTATCTTCCTGAGTACGAGCTTCGGTGATCCTGACCCACCTAGCTTGACTCTCTTTCAGATACAAATCAGTCTTGGCCTTTTGAAACTGAGCCTCCTTGCAGGCATTCTTCAGAATCTGCTCTCCAGCCCTTGACTTCTTAATGTAGTCCTCTGACTTCTCAATCCTAGCTAGATGCTCCACCTTTAGCTTTTCCAACCTTTCAATGTCCAGCCGACCATCACTCCTCTCCCAGAGGGTCTTCTGTAGAGCCTGAGTCAGATTCTCATTTCTCTCTTTCAGTTTCTCAAACTCCTCTAAGCTGACAGTGGCTGGAGGTGATGCTGCGGATGGCCCAGGTGCATCCTCAATGGTAAAGGGAATTCTAGAAATTTGAGCCCTGGCATGAGACCACTCATAGTACTGAGCTGAGGCCATATTGTTGCATCTCCCAAGAATAGCCATCCCCTTGGTCTGGACATTGTCCCAAGCCCAGGATGCTTGCCTGACAATAGCTAGATTAGGCTTAATCTCACAATAAAGGGTTTCAGCCAAGTCTTGTGCTCTAGGAGGGTGGACCAATGCATAGCCCAATTGTCTTTTGAATAACAGAGGGTTGTAATTGATGCAACCCTTCACTCCTATCAGGGGTACATTGGGAAACTGCCCACAACTAGTAATGATGTCCCTGCCCTTGGTGCTCTGAGTGCACCACCTGATGTCAGCTGAGGTCAAAGCAATGAGTCTTCTAGCCCAATTCTTTTGCTGGTGAGGATTCAAGAATGCATCAGTCTTGGGCAAGTGTTTGAGCAGCCAGGTATGGAACAGGGGAGCACAGCATCTCACCAACCTTCCCCTCTGTTTTTCATTCCTTTGGTGAACAGAGTAGTAGAAATCTCCCAGTAAGGTGGGCACTGGGTTCCTCAGAATGAAAAGGTGAATGGCATTCTTGCTAATAAACTTAGGCTCGTCTGCAAAAAGTATAACCCCATATATGCTGAGGGCTAACAAAGCACAGACTGCCTTCCATTCTCCCAAGGAGGCCTTCAGGATGGCCTAAGAAGTCAAGAAATCCAAATGTAGACCAGAGATTCCAGCCTTGGTAGTCATGTTCTTCCCAATCAAACAAGGTTCCAGATACAATGCCTTTGCCACTTCTTCATTACTGGGAAAAGCCATCTCAGGGTTGAAGGGGACACCACCCCTGACAGGTACACCAATCAGTGATGAATACTCTTCCAACAAGGGTCCCAACTGAAAATCCAGGAAGGTGAAGCACCTCAGAGGGGGATCATAGAACTGCAGGCAAGTATGAATCAAGCTCCTCTGGGAAGGGTCCAAATCTATAACCACATCAAGGATGCCTCCATAATGTTCTCTGAATAGTGGTATTTGGTCTGGAGTAATAAGGGCCTGGATCTTCTTGATGCCAGCTAGCTCAGGCTCAAGGAAATGGTAGGAGATGTTGCTCTTCTTGGGTGCCATGTTGCTGAAGAAGAGCTGAGACAGATGCTGATGATGGAGAATAATACTGAAGATGGGCCACGGATAGGCTGATGCTGGTGATGCAGGTGACTGAAGCAGGTAGCTGAAGCAGATAGGTCTATGCAGATGAAGGGGTCAAAACCAAGCCAAAATATAGTATGGATACCCTGAAAAACAAATAAACAAATGTTAAATGATGCAATGATGATGTATGCAAATGATATGCAAGGGTTTGTGATTAAGCTGGATCTGATTACTGCCTTGATATAAGTCCATGTATGTTCAAGAAATCCAGATGGAGGTTCAAAAGTCCAGTAACCAAGGTGGGGGACTCAAATAAAGAGTCACATGTCCAAGGTTAAAAATCACAAGAACTGTCCCAAAGTGGAGTACTCTTAATCAAAATAAAGTAACAGGGTATGCTGAGGTCAAGGGGTACCTGCAAACCTGTAAACAGCCCAACCCCCTCACAGGTGGTGTTCTAAAACAAGGATCCTCAGACTTGGATCACTTATGAGAAGTGTAAACACTTCTAACCCGGAGGTACAGTGTTTACAATAACCATAAAAGATCCTCCTCTAATTCACCTCAGTTTCTGAAGGTCAATAATAAAGGTCATCCAGACTTAGCAGGCTTCCCAGATAGCCATAGCACTACAGGAAATCTGTAGCACAGAGTTCTCAAGAAGAAACCCATATCTGAACCGTATTTCATATTCCCGCACCAGACCGAAATGGAATGGGAAAGAACATGAACCACTCTAGCCTAGGTGTCACTCAGGTCCCAGGTATAGGACCTCAACTCTCAATAGGACCCCACCCACCAAAACAACAAAACCAGATCCAGCCAGCACAGTATGACAGTATGATGTATATAAAGCTATAAAGAAAGCAGTAAACAACTGTACATAAATCAATAAACAAAATAAATATACAAACACAAATAGCACATAACACCCCAGTAAACACAAATCGAGCAAGCGCTAGGAGGAACCCGCAAAAAGAACCAGAAGCCCTGGTTACAGTATAAGGGTCCCCAGCAGAGTCGCCAAGCTGTCGCTCCCACTAAATGAAGCCGGGTCAAATAGGGTACAGACGCGAACGGTCGGCGAGAAGAGATGCAAGAACACACAGGAGTGAACTCACAGGGAATGAAAAGAGTCGCCAGCTAGGCATTTTTATCCCGGAGGAAAGGCAATGCTGCATAGACCTAGAAAGATATGGATAAGACGGTTGCGAACCAGAGAGACTGAGAAAGGGGGTTGGTTACAACCTGGGAAGGTATTAGCACCCAGATTGTCCGTCGTACTCGACGGGATCCACGCTTAAAAGATTTGTGCTTTAAAGGGGTAGTGTCAGTGAAATTTGTGTATAAAGAGCTGGAAAAGGATGCAAGTGTCAGTGTGAAAGAAGTGTGAAGTGTGATATATACAGTGTCAGTGCAGGAACAAGAATGAAATTCTCAAGAATATGAGGCTGAAAGAATAAAGCTGGAAAGAGGGGGAATATACAGAGACTTTTGTTCGATAACTGTTAAGTTATGCCTACGTATCCTCTCGTGCAATGAGGAAGTCAGAACACCGTAGTTCGACCCAAAGAGACTGAAAGATGAATTGACCTGTGAACTGCTTGCTTGCCTATGCTCAAGTGTATGACCTGTCTGGCTCAGGTGCTAACTGTCTTGCATTAGACGGGAGAAGCGAGTTCTCGTTTATGAGTGAGTGAGATGAGAAAAGAATCCCGAAGGAGACGATTATTGTTTGTTTTTGCATTTTCAGTCTTTTATTGCTTTTGAAAGTTTGTCCTAAGTTAATGAGCTTAAGCCTAAACCAATGGATTTAGTAAACTCATCACATCTTCCCTCTGATTAGGGGTAATGAGAATGCCTTAAGTGTGAAGTCAGCTTCTCACACTTAATCACCATGATGTAGGATTAAGATCATTAACCTACTTGTGATTATTTAGATGTTTTTGTTGTTTTTGTTTAGTGTTAAGTGATGAGATTAAGCCATAATCAGGGATTAAACAGACTCATTACACCATCCTAATAGAAGGATAACAGATGAGAATGCTTAAACTGAGGAAAGCTCCTCAACTTAATCCATGATTAGGGATTAAACCCATGACAAAACAAAGCCTTTATTAAGTGGATTTTAGTTAATGATAAGATGATGAAGTGAAATTTATGATTTGTAAGACAACTTGAGGGGGACTTGTCCATTAACACTAGGGTTAGTCCTTCTTAACCAATTAAGGAAGAATTAGAACCCTAATGCAAGGCCCAAGTTACAAGCTTGATGTCTTGATGATTATTAAGTGGATTGATTAAAGGGTTTAAACACATTAAGGGTTTAACACTTAGGATTAAAGTTATACACTCCATCCTAATAGAAGGATGCAGGCATAAGCTTAATCACAAAGCCTTAAAGCCTTTAGGGTTTAGTCCCTGATTATGAGGTGAGAAGAGAAGACTCAATGAGACACAAAGGTAAAACTAAGTGGGGGACTAATCAAAACCCTAATCATTGTCATGCTTGGTTGTTCCTAAGGTTTGTGAGGTTTACAAGAAAGATCTTCAATGGAACCACCAGGAAGCAGATGAGAGGAGCAAAGGAAGCAAAGCAACTTGCTTCATTTAAGAAGACAAGTCACTTGAGGAAAGAAAGTAAGATGAAGAAGAAAGAGCAAGCTCAATCTCAAACACAAAACAAAATGCAGCAATGATGCATAAGAGAGATGAAAAGAAAATATGAGAAGTGAAGGCAAATTCACTTCTCAAAGTTGCTTACCACCTGAAAAGTTAGTGAAAGGAATGCAATGCAAAATGAGGTGAAATGGCATGATGCAAACCAAAACCAGAAGCATATGTGTGATGATAATGATGCTATGAGATGATGCAAACATGAAACAAGGCATGGGGATGGTCATACAAACATATGGATGCAAGAGAAACATACTTAGAACCATGAACATACATGAAAAGTTATGGAATGCAAATGACATACAACATGGCAAATGGAAGATGCAATGATCAAACATGCTTCTAATATGTCTTAAGATGTCTAATGAATCAAATGGATGCGCAAAATGCTATGGCAAGTCATGGTATGCAAGCAAATGCAAGATGAATGCAAAAGGAAGCCCAAATTAGGGTTTATGATCAATGCACAAAACAAAAACCAAAACCAGAAGCAACCATCATGATAAAAAATTTGAAAATGCATTCAAGGGAACCCTAAACCTATACAAACTCACTGCCCAAAGGAGGGGATCCAATTCTTAACCTAATGAAAGTTATGAATTTCCTAAGATTTCTAGGGTTTTAAGGTACCTTGTCAAGAAAAATGTCAAACAAATTGAAAATGCAAGATCAAATCATACCAATTTAATCCTACAAACTACATGATATGCAAGACACAATGCAAAAAGAATCAAAGTCCAACTCTCAAAGACTAGGCAGAAATGAATTTTTGAACATTGGATCAAAATAATGCTTTGAAATAGAATTAATTCCATGGAAAATTGTCAAAATGCATTAAGATCAAAAAAGAAATTTGGTTTGAGGGTTGGACAATGTTTCTAAATGATTTTAAAGGTTTCATGAATTTTTTGGTGATTTTTAAATACCTAAAAGTATTTTTAATTAATTAATTCTCATTAATTAATTAAAAATAAACTTTTAAATGATTTAAAAATATTTTTTAATGCAAAAAATAAAAATAAAAATGTTTTTGGTTCCTGAAAATTAATAAAAGTTTGTATAAAAATTTTCAGAATTTTTGAAAATGTTTTACTATTTTTAATAAAATGAAGAAAACAAATCAAATAAAATGAAAATAAAATGAATTAAATGAAAAGTATGCGCATCCAGTGGCCAGGATTCAAACTCAGGAAGGAGGGAAAGACTGCGCGCCAGATCCAAGGGTTGTCATTCAAACTGACTAAAATGAAATAATTAATTTAATTAATTGAGATTAGGGCTAAGTGGAAGATCTGGGCCATTGAGCACGCGCGGGAATTGACTAAGTCAGCCTATCCTACGCACCAAATTCAAACTGCATTTAATTACAGGGATTAGCCCTAATTACTTTCAGGTGGCCGGAGAAGACTTCCGGTCGTCTTCTCCGGCAAGACCCTCACCTGAAAGTTGCTAAAATCCTCAAAACTTCATGAAAATGAAAACTAATCACCCAGAAATCATCCCCATTTGAAACTAAATTAAAACCCCTAAACAAAAACCATTTTTCATTCATCAATCATGCGAATCGAAGCCAAACATGTTTAGGTCAGAAAAGTTTCAGAACAAGATTAAATGCTTATTTCTCAACCATTTCAAAAAGTAAGAACATCAGAGTGATCAGCAAAGCATGAGGAACAATCTAAAAACTTAAAAACTCATTTCTGGAAAAAAAGTTCTTGAGATACCTGAGCTTGAGCTTTCTCAGTTTGCAACTTTCTGGCCCCCTCTCTTTATGAAATCCACTCCTCTTGAGCTCCTGATGAAGTCTTGATGCTTGGAAAGAATTTATGATGGCTTGTTTGAGAGATGGCAGAAGTTCTGTTCAAGGGAGGGTGGTGATCGTGTTTTTGATTCAGTGACTTTCAGGCTATGGTGATGGGTGGTTTTTGGTCAGTGAAGCATGCTGAGTTGATTTGTGAAGTTGGTTTTTGTGTTTGAGGCTTGTGCAATCAGTTTCGAAAGCTTTTGCCAATGGAGCATAAACTTGGAACTAGGGCTTTAGGGCAAGATCAGAGTGTGTTGTTATGTGCTTTGGCTGGCTTTTTGTTTGCATAAACCATTGTGATAGGTCAGATGAGTTGATGTGTGCTTTAGTGATTGGTATGGCTCAAGTTGCCAAAATGTCAAAGTTGTGTAAGAGAGGCATGGGCTACTTGCTAGGCAAGGACAGATGGGGTGTCCTGCGCAGCAAGATGTGTGGAGAGCCCTTGGATTGTTTGTGGAGTCAGCCAGCAAGTGGATTCACACTTGAGTGAGTTTTTGCAACTTGCCTCACTTTTGTTTCCTTTGAGAAATCTTGCTCCATAAGTCATGAAAGTGAGTAATCTCTTGGCCCATTCTGAATTTTAGGTGTTGTATGATCATGTTGTGAAGTTTAGAAGTCCATTTGATAACTCAATTTGCCTTGACAAGTGACTTTGCAACTTTGCCTCTTTGGTAGAAAACTTCAAATTTTGTGATTTTTGCCAACTTTGACAAGCCATAACTTTTGATCCAAAATGAATTAGGTCATGTTCTTGTACTTTTTGAAAAGGGAATGATCCATTCTATAACTTTCATGACCAAAGTTTTTTCATTTGAAGCATTTTTGAATCAAAAAGCAAGGGTTGAAAAAGTTTCCCAAAATGGCAATTTCATTAAAAGTCAAATTTTTTCCAAAAAGTCAACTTTGCAAAAGACTTGAAATTCTTCAATTTTGTGAAGTTCCAACTTCTTCTATGATCAAATAAAGATCATATACAATCAAAATGATGAAGAACACCCTTTGGTTGGGTCATTGGGGGCCTCAGATGCCCTGATTTTGCACTGACTTGCTTGAAAAGTCAACTCTTGATCAGATGACTTCCCCATGGAATTTCTTCATGAAAATTGATATTCATGATCCCTATACCATATAGAGACCAATAGAAACAAGAATGACCAAAAAAATTGGAGTTATGGCCTTTGAAACCAAAACCCTAATTCTAGGTCATCTGTGCAGTCAAACTTGGCTCTGCATCCATGCCATTTTCAGTTCTTGTGATTCTTTGACATTCTTGACTTTGAAAGGATATAATATGATGCTTGAACATACATGGACCCCTTTGAATTGATTGATGACCTTTGGAGTGGCTCAAGAAGCTCTTGGACTGCTCAGATCACAAACCCTAGATGCAGATGACTTTGAATCTATGCAGTGAATCAAAAGTGCAATATGAGATGCTATGATTGAGTTTATGCATATGAAATGATCACAAGCCATGGTGTGAATGGGTGAGGGCAAATTTGGGGTGTTTACATAGAGGAAGGAAGAAATCTCTAATTCTTCTCTTTTTCAGCTCTTTTTCCATGGTTCTTGTCTTTTTTTCATTCAAGCTGATATTAGTCCTGAAAACATAAAGTAAAGAAAAAACGTAAGTAAATGATTGAAGATGCGATGCAAACTCGATAAAAATACAACTAAATATGCACGAAATGAATCAAAATAACTTATACGAAATCGAGTCATCAAACTCACCTACACTAAGACTTTTTCTTGTCCTCAAGCAAACTCCCAATGCAAATGAGAACAGGTAAGCACGGTGTTTCGAGTCATAGGCACAACGTAAACGATTGAGCACAAGGTTTCTAGGCTAAAGCAGACAGATAGGTACTAAATAGTGAAAACACAAGTATTGTAACGACACAACTCCACAAAAATGAACAAAGAATTCCTTCCTATACAATATCGGTTCAAATCATGACATTATAACTCGACCTACGAACTTCGTTCTTATTCACCTCTCTTTCATTCTCGTGCAATCACATTAAGCCCATTATCCTTTTGCTTACATGGTAATCGAACCTGTTAGTGTGATCTCTTATTCAATATTTTTTTCTTCTTTTTTCTTTCTTTCTTTGTTTTTGCTTATGAATTTCAAGATTTTGATCCTTTGGGCTAAATGATCGGGTGAGGACCACCTAACTTAGTGAAAACAGGTCTTTAATTTACATTTTTCTATAAAAGCACATAAACACAATTTTTGAGATCAACATATATTTGCATCGATTCGTTACTTAGTTCGCATATAAGGATGGTGCTGACTACTAAGATAAACTAATCAAGAGGCTACTTTTAAAGAAACTAAGAACAAGGTATCGACATAATGTGTATTTAAAAATGACATTCCCAAAATGAATATATAAAAGTAAAGTTATATATTTAGTATAGAATAAAATGAATAGAATATAATATTTAAAAGTAACTTATATATTTAGTATAGAATAGAATAAAATGAATATATAAAAGTAACATTATATATTTAGTATATTACATATGAAATAGAAACGAATAAAATAAAATATAATTAAGTAAAATTTAATAACATAATAAATGTGATAGCCTAATGGTAGTTCTTCATGCATTTGTATGGAAGGTCATGGGACATCACATCTTGTGATGTCTGGATTTCAAGAGGGGTCAAAACAGTGGAATCTTCAAATGTCAAGGGGGAATCTAAACTTTTTTTTATAGGGGGGGTTTTCAAACCTCGCCTATATGGCAGGGGAAAATAGTTATTATCCCTATATTATTTTATGAGGATACAGGTAAGGGCATTGGAAAATCATTAAGAAAAAGGGAATTACATTAACTTTAAATAGAAAGGTTCAATACAAATACTTGTCGATATTCCAACAGTAAAACACTTATTGAAAAGATAAAACGTACAATACGGGAATGGGAAAAATAGTAAAAGGGAATTCAAACTATCCTAAGAAAAATAGGGAAAAGGTTGACAACACTGGAATCATCCGCCAAGTCGTCCGACTAAGGAGTCGATGACATTGCGGAGTGAAAACACGGTTTGGTAGAGGTGAAGTTCATTCTCTACATCCACAAACTGAATATGATCCACTCTGATTGATTCCATTTCAGTACGGAGATCATCTACTCCAACTTGCAGTGCGTAAATGGCATCGAGTATGGTTATTATGGTATGGAAAGGATCTGGAATAGCAGTGGCGGAGTTATTTGTGGCTTTCTAAGGTACAATAGTATCCATATACTCGTAAGGCTGAGGTGAATCGGGTGGAGTAAAGGTTTCGTTCAACACATCCAAATCATACAACCAATTATCCTTGTTGTGCACACTCGTCCTCTCATGATTTGGCAAGGTAAAGGCATGGACAACAGCATTATCAATTAGTAACTCAAATTCCACTGGTCCTAAATTGGCTATGATTCCACAATTAAAACAGAAGTTGATATCCATCGGGAGAATACCACTGAAAATAACAGAATGGTTCAAATGGTAGCGCATGCCAATGGCATCAGCGATCATAGTCACCAACCCTTCAATGATAATGGGGTGAAATGAGTCGGTCCAACTTTAGAAAGTTAGCTAACATAAGTGGGGCAGTATTGGGAGGCACAAAACATGATGTAAAGTTCACCTCGGGATACAGCATAAACATTTCTTCTTTTCCGAAAAGAGTGTGAGCAGGGATCTTATGAAAGTACCTAATACCAGGATTGTGAATAATCTCAGAGGATATGGCATTTGGGTTAGGATGGTGGTCACCTATGATATTACCCCAAAATTGTTCAACGTCATATCTAGTGAAGGCATCTTCCGGGGTTTTTGTGACGGCATCAGGATCATTGGGAAAACCCAACAAATTAACCATTTCATGGTGAGTGCAACGGTATTTGTTTCCAAACAAACGGAAAGTGGCCAATCCACGGAAAAATCCATACCCTCGAGTTGGTTCATAGTATAAGGAAATTAGGAATTCCAAGGCCCGATTATGATATGTGCTGAATTTTCTGGTTAAAGCAAAATTGGTCCAACCGAGCTGGTTAAAGAGGTAAACAACACTGTCCTTAATGCCAAGGGTAACCATAGCTGAGTCGTCAGGATAAATCGACAGAGCAAAGTCTCTTTGAGAAAGACCCTCAAAGAGACGCCTCTGAAGGTCATTCCTGAACACAACGGTGTGGTTTTCAAAGGTTTGTATGATTGCAGTGGCAGAACTATCCTAAGGACTGCATGTAACACCCTATTTCTACCCGACGATTATATCGAAAATCAGAGTATTAAAATTTCAAACGACAAGTACACAAATAGGATGCTACATATTTCAAATTATAAAGACTTTATTTAATTTCATAAAAATTGATACATAAAACTTTCGATTCCTAAGAAACTATAAACAATAACTTTTATTCATTTAAGAAACCAAATTCAACTTTACAACTACGCAGCGGATTTTCAAATTATTCAACTAAACATGGTATAACATGTTATTCAACTTAAAAACAACTTAGTAACAATATAATCATACTGAAACAACTTAAAAAAATAATAAGACAACTAAGCGTCCAATCCCCGAGTGTTACATATCAGAGCCCCGACACCGACTCGAACTAATGAAGGTAATCATCTTCCTTCAAGCTACCTGCACGTTACCATCATAGGGGTAACATTCAAACAGAAGGGGTGAGATGTCTATAATTATAAACGGCACATGATAAACAATACTTAGATATGGATCACAAATAATTCACCAGTTCACAACATCAACAACAAAACAACGACTTAACAATCATCCACATTTTATCAACTTATTTTACTACTATTATATTCATCAACATTTTATACATAAACCACATATTCATATATTCAACAAGAACTACTTAATCAGCCTAATCAACACAATTCACTAAATCAACTTGAAAACAACATAACAACTTACCAACTTGAACGATATAAACAACTTTCAAGTTGAATAACATAACCAACATAAATAATGCAACACAAATGTGACTCAACTATGCAAATGCATGTGGTACCATTGGAGTAAAACTCCCAACTTAAAATATACAAGTTATCGAGGTATCTGCAAGGCATAAGCCTTCAACTTAATAATTTTTCCAATTTACCGAGGCATCAAGGCATAAGCCTTCAACTTTCAACTTAGTGCCAATCCATGCCAACGTGGTGTGAGCAAAGGCTCCGACATAATATGCAAATGTCCTATATGGCATACACGACTTTACAACACAAAAAACATAATAACATCAAATAGCACAACTAGCTTATACAACTTGAACAACATAAATCAACGTTGGCTATTAAGCCTCCAACTTGAACAATATAACAACTTCGACAACACAGAACAACTTAAACAACTTGAGCAACTTAACGGCATCAACAAGCAACACAAACAACTTATACGAAGGGAACAACATAAATTCAACATTGGCTTGTAAGGTCTTCCACATAATCGAATTAGAATGTTTTGTAAACTGGAACGACTTACCAACTCAATCAGTACCTGCAACTCGACTTTACAAAATATTTTCAACAAAACAACGCAACAAAAATTAACTATTTAACTACCCGACTTACCCCGACAATTTTCGTTAAATTACGGGCAACTATGTTTTTCACCTATTTCGGCTAAACCGACTAAAACAACATTGTTTTTAATATTCTGCTATTATTATAAGTTTATTATAAATTCTTCCAATTTCTGTTTTCTACCAAATTATATATGTCATGAAAATATATGCTTACTATATGTTTTTTGCTAAATTCCTGAAACTGCCTCTTTCTGTCAAAAATCCTATTTCATAGTGTTATTTATCAAAACTGTTTAGTTCGTGTTACAATTGTTCCTGAATCCTTATTCCTCAATACCAATTCTTGATTCTTAATAAAATGTTATTTCAGGAAATTAGTATATTATAGTTATAACTAATAAACATAATATAAGACTTTTGGAAATCATTTAAATAAAATATTGTATAATCAAAAATCACATCCCCCTTAAATCACAGTGTAACACCCCAAATTTTCCCTCTCATTTTCATATCCTTTTTGCATATCATAAGTATGACATGTAGTTGGCATACTCTAGCATCTAGCTTAGAAAAATGAAGCATAAACACCCATGATCCCAAGCTTAAGGCATATGATCAGTCATCTGGAAAGTCATTATCTTCCAAGTCAAGATAAGATCCAAGTGACCTCACAAGGAGCTCACAAGATATCCTCACATCTTATACAAGCTCAATGGCATCCTCAAGGTCCTAGGAGAGTGAAACATTATCAGAAGCTCAACAATGCAACATCCTCCTACATAGACAAACCCTAATTAGGGTTTTACTTTAGATTCAATAATTCTTATAGCTTTGAATCATTCTTGTGGTCAAAGGCTCTCATGTGATATATAAAGCCTATGGATGAAGTTTGATGCAGAAACTCATCGAGGAAGTCAACTATTTGATCAGTTACTTATAAATGAAGAAAGAGGTCAATTGAGCAAATGAAAAGTCAACCAATGGATTTCAAGGCCTCCAATCATGATTTTTAAGTCAATAGGCCTTATTAAGGGAAAATAATGGCTTTAGTGATCTTAGGAATCAAGAAATTAGGGTTTGAGAAGTTTTTGCCAAATTTAGAAAGTGGTTTGTATGAAAACTTACTATTTTTGGTAAATTTTGCCCTAATCTAAAATTGATTATTTCATGGCCAAGATGGCTCCAAATGGATTTTCTTCAAACATGAAACTTGTAGAGAATTCTCTCCCCTTTCCAAAAAGTCCAAGAACTTGTTCATATCATGTGTGGTTTGGAAATTATGGCCATTTGAAGTTGGTGGATTTTTAGGGTTTACCATATTTTCAAAACTTACACCATATGCAAAAAGGCTTGTATTGCATTTCTAAGGCTTATAACACCTCAATGTTGGTTACTATATTCAAGTACAATGCATAATAAGCAAGTTTTCCCAAAAATTCACAAGAACCCGTGTATGGTGCTTGAGATAATTAGCTACTTGCATTTTTGCAAAACTTATCATAATTCAAATTTCCAAGCATGTTGAGCCTTGTGATTGATACAAGGGTGGTAGGTGAATCAAAATGAAGCTTAAAATGCACATGAACTCAAGGATGCACGCATAAATCACTCCATGTGAACTTTCATGCAAAATGGCAAAACACTCCCTATCACACTTCTCATGCTCTCATTTCTTCAAAAATCCTAATCAGCATTTTATATACATCATATAAAAAGGAACCACATGAATTTCATAGAGAAAGAAGCTCTCATTTCACACTTTCAACTTTTCTTGCACTCTTTCAAATCCATTCGAATCTCTCACATCACACACTCATTGCTTCAACTATTCACATATTTTTCATCCTTAGAGTGTAAGGATCACAAATCAACCATCAATTTGGCCTGAAAGCAAGGATTTCACATAGTGCCATTTTGAAGCAAGTTGGTTCGAAACTCACAATTCAAGGAGATCCGAAGCTCTATTTGCATTTATTTTGCAAATAGAGAAGATAAGGAGGAGATATGCACGTGGATGAGGTTTTTCTTGAAGGATTTGAGAAACTGCAACTTCAGGTTAGCTTCCAAATTCATTTTTCTAGATCTTGTTTTTGATGTATGCATTGTGATCCGCTTGCTTCACTGATGATCCTGATGTAATTAGTTTTGAATTTGGTTGAGATTTGAGCATGTGTGATGGATCTAAATTTTTGATGTGCAAAATGTTTGGCTTTGATCCCTACGTGTCTTTGATTGTTTGTTGCTTTTGATGGTATATTCGTGTTCAGCATGTTGCAATGAGTGGATCTGGAGATTTTTATGGAATTTTGTGATGTTTTGTTCTTCGCATGCTTTTTCCGGTGACCGGAGCTAGGGCTCCATCACCAGATTCTGGATTTTACATTTTCAGGTTGAAGAAAAGGAGCCAAGGAAGGAGATGCAATCACGTCCATCCATTTTCATGATCCATCGGCTTACATCGTGACAACACATTAAAAATAGCACATGCCTTGCGCGTGCTTTATGTTTAACATTTAATCTGTGTGTGTGCTTATGTATCATTGTTATCATGTGCTTGCGTACTGATTGTTAGATTGTGTTGACTTGGCCTGATTTGTTGACTTCATCATGAGCTTTGGATTGATCTTGCGTGTGAGAGTGAGTTTGATAATGGAATGAAGACCATGATACATGTTGTGAACCTTGCGTGTGGACCCGAGCCTCATTTTCTAATCTCACCCCCACTTTAAGCCCACTTCTGAGCCTAAATGTGGCAAACATGCTATATGTACCTCCCTGACTTATTTTCAATTTTTATTTCCATTTTCTTTTCAGTTTCATATTTTATTTTTAAAAATAGTAAAACACTTTGAAAAATTCTAAAACAAATTCATAGATGATATTTAGGGTTTTATAAAATTTTTGCCAATTTTATTTTCCATTTTTATTTTAATTTCATAGCCTGAATTAATTGTTCTTTTATTTTCCTTATTCTTGCTTCTTCCTTTGCACAACCTGCCTTGTTGAATTTCTATCTTGAATTCCATGGAGTGTATGAACTTGATTCTTTTTGGTATGGATTGTTGACATGTTGAAGTATGTTTGAGATTTTTACCATGATTTATAGGACCAGTCTGGTTAGGTTTTGAGGTATTCTTTGTGAAGAAGTTTGTGAAACCCTAATTGATATTTGAGCCATTGTTTGAGTTAGTTTGCTTCTGATTTTTGCCATGTCATTTTGGTATAATGTTCTTACATGATTAGAGTGTCTTGGTGCATAATTGTGGTTTTTTTAAGACATGATCTCAATTTTTTTGAATTTTGTGATTTGCATGCCCTAATTTGATGTTTATATGACCATTGCTTGATTGTATGAGTAGGAGGGAACTTGTGCCAACTCCTAGGGTTTATTTTTAGGCTTTCTAACATGTTAACATGCCCCTGATTTTTGTATGGATGCTTGGATTTGCTTTGTTTTAGGTTACTTGTTCACTAAGCTTCATTTGCACATGTATGCTTCGCAACACCTCAAACTTCTTCATGCTTCTCTTAATTGATCTTGTATGAGTATGTTTGCCTTAAGTGATGTTGAATATTGTTTTTAGGCACCTATTTACCATGTTTAGCTTCTGACTTTGAGATCTTTGGTTCATGTTTAGCTTATGTGATGCTTTTAATATCACATCTTTTTCTCACTTCTCCTTTAATGCTTTGTCTCTTTGCTTGGTGCTTCTCCCACTTCCTTTTGAATAACATTGCATGACTAACTTTAGAGTTATTTATTTACCTTTAGGTTCTGACTTTGATAGTTTATTATAATTAGAGCTTGTTTCTATGTCTCACTTTTGCTTGAACTTCTTTGATCATTTTTTATTGCTTCGAACAGTTTCAGGGGCTTTAGTAAGTGAGAGGTGTGGATGAGATTTCCACATCTCCAATTCTTTTCTCTTCTCATTTATGTTTTCATACTTGTTCAAGAGAGGTGCTTAGGCCATCTTTTGTTTAACTTCTTTCCATCCCCCTTAGAGAACAACTTAACTTCTTTAGGAGAAGTAAGTTGATTTTCTACCTTCTTTCTTCTTCTTCTTTCTTCTTTCCTTCTTTTCTTTAGGATAGTTAAAACCCCACTAACCTATGATCATCCTTTGCATGACAACATTAGGTCTTGATTAGTCCCCCTTAGTGGTTTTACCTTTGCTCCTTTTGGTTTCTTCTCTTTCTCATCTTCATATAAAAAAACTTAAAATACTTAATAATGGTTGAAATAGTCTTGTGTGTAGGGACTTATGCCATGGGGAATTTGTATTCATTCCATCTTGTAATAGTACACTTGTCTAGCATGATGTACAAGTCTAAATCATGGGACTACTTTCACAAAGAAAACCTTAAAATATACTTCTTCATAAAAAAAAACCAAAAAAAAACATCTAATAAGTTTAACAAGTTAGTGAGCTTAGGCCCTAATCCTTGGAACCAAGTCTCAGATATATTCTCCTTACTTGGTGTGCTTGTTCTATTATTCCATCTTGGAATGTAGCAGCAAGTACACATTCCATGGAAAAGAGTTTGAGTTCACTTCCTTGTGCCACATTCATAAGAAACTTCTAAAAAAGGACTTGAACAAAGAATAAACGTCTCTCCTTCAGGACTTCTTTTCTCATCACCTTCACTCCTTTTGTACGAACTTGCTCCTACTTGTCTCTTTGCAAGACGGTAACACACTCGTGTCAGACGAGCCTGCAACACCTAAGCATTGACATAAGCAGTTCAAGCCTTAACACACAAGCAATCTTTCCACCCCTAGTTAGGGGAACTACGACGACTCTGATCCTCATGTCCAGATGAGGTATGTAGGCAGCGGGGTAGGGCCCGTTCGAGCACTCTTTTATTTTCCCTCCATTTTCCCCCTTTTATTTTCTTTTCTTTTCTTATCCAGTTTTAGTTTTTCTTTTTGTAGCAGATTTCATTTCTTCACCCTTTGGAACAATTTCTTTGCAAGCATGGATCACGTCGGGTACGACAGATGATCTGGGGTGCTAATACCTTCTCAGGTCGTAACCGACTCCCGAACCCAGTTTCTTTGGTTCGCAAGACCTTTGTCCTTACTTTATTTTCTTCGGTTTGTGAAGCATTACTATTCTCGTTCCTTCGGGATAAAATTTCCTGGTTGGCGACTCTACCTTCTTCCGTGCCACTTTCGCGTTTGTACCAGGATGGAAATCCAGGGAGCGACAACTGACGACTCTGGTGGGGATTGAACCCATAATCTATGGTTTCCCCTCGAGAGTATCTCCTAGCGCTTGTTTTTTGTTGTTTCTTTGGGTGTTGTATGTTCGTTGTTGCGTGTTTATTTTACTGTTTATTTACAGTTTTATTTACAGTTTTCAGTATTTATTTTCATGCATCATATGTATATGCTGGACTGTCTTGACTGGATTTTCTGCTTGGTGGGACTTGGGGGTTACTGTTACTGTGAGATAAGCCAAGTACCCGACTTGAGTGCACCCTAGGACTTAGAGTGGTTCCACTTTGGCTTCATGGCATCTTTCTATGTTGGTATTAGTGAGTTCCACGCCCAGACTTGCGACCGTCTTGGAAATATATTGATATTGGAATCTTTCTGGGTCAATACACAACCTTGATAGTTATGTGCAGTTGGGGACCGATCATTGAGGACCTTTGTGGAAACATCCCTCTCCAGTGGTGACAGTGGCAGACCATATTTTGTGGCAAACCCATTCGCACCCGAGGGCCCACTGGGAACTCGCATAGGATGGCTTGGTTCTCTTATAGGAACTCAGTCAAAGCATCCGGTCATATGACGATAGTATTGTATCCTACGTGATGAATGTACTATTGTTTCTCGATTTCAGCGCTCGAAGCTGGGGACTTATAAGGGATGCTTGTTTTCCCGGACTCATGCCGAGACCTCCCTGAGTAGTACATAATGTTAAACCGATTCCCTGATCTGGTCATGAGCCATTTATCGGAAATGATGAACGTATTATTTCTATTTGGCTTTGAAAGTTTGTGATGTTTGACCTGGAGCACACCTGTGAGATTGGGAGGGGTTTACAAGTTTTCCGGAACCCTTGACCTCATCATACTCGGTGTCCTCAGTGTGATCTTATGTTCTGATCTGGTTACTTTGACCCTGGAGTTCTCAAGATTATCTGTTTCTACATTTCCTGATCTGAGATTATCTGATTATCTGGGTTATTATCTGAGAGTTATTATTCAGAGGACTTTTTAGGTTGCAGATCCCTTGGTTCTTGGTTCTTAATATTCTGTATCTAGACAGTTCCAGATGTTGATCATGTGCCTTGCATTGCATTGCATAAACATCATATTAGCATTAATCGTTTGTGTTTCCATTTCAGGTTATCGCTTGCATCTTGCATCCAGTTCTGGTATTGGTTTCTTTTCCCATATGGCAGAAGATAGAGAAGCTCCTAGAAAGAGGAATGTTCACTACATCTTTCCACAACCGGAAACCGAGAGTATTCAGGGTCTGATTGGTCTGATGAATGGTAAAGTTTTAGATGACTTCAGGAAAGAATATGGGAAGATTATGAGCTTTGTGAACAAGCCTACAGCAGATCAGAGAGATAGTCTTCATTCCATGCTACAATTCTATGATCCTCAGCTGCGTGTTTTCGTGTTTCTAGATTATGTTTTGGCTCCAACCTTAGAAGAGATCTCCAACATTATGAAGATTCCTATCGGAGATGGTGTTCCTTACTATGCTTTAGGAAAAGACCTTCCAAGAGAGGACATAGCTGGTGTTTGTCATTTGGCCTTGGCTAAGGTTGCATTGGGTTTGGAAGATAGAAAGGGAAAAGGATTTGTAAACACCCCAAATTTGCCCTCACCCTTTCACACCATGGCTTGTGATCTCCTCATATGCATAAACTCAATCATAGCATCTCATACCACATTTTTGATTCACTACATTGATTCAAGTCATCTGCATCTAGGGTTTGTGATCTGAGCAGTCCAAGAGCTTTTTGAGCCACTCCAAAGGTCATCTATCACTTCAAAGGGGTCCATGTATGTTCAAACATCATATTATATCCTCTCAAGGTCAAGAATGTCAAAAAATCACAAGAACTGAGAATGGCATGGAAGCAGAGCCAGGTTTAACTGCACAGATGACCTAGAATTAGGGTTTTGGTTTCAGAGGCCATAACTCCAAATTTTTTGGTCATTCTTGTTTCTATTGGTCTCTATATGGTATAGGGAGCATGCATATCAATTTTCATGAAGAAATTCCATGGGGAAGTCATCTGATCAAGAGTTGACTTTTTGAGCAAGCCAGTGCAAAATCAGGGCATCTGAGGCCCCCAATGACCCAACCAAAGGGTGTTCTTCATCATTTTTATTGTGTATGGTCTTTATTTGATCATAGAAGATGTTGGAAGTTCACAAAATTGAAGAATCTCAAGTCATTTGCAAAGTTGACTTTTTGGGAAAGTTGACTTGTAATGAAAATTGCCATTTTGGGAAACTTTTTCAACCCTTGCTTTTTGATTCAAAAATGCTTCAAATGAAAAAACTTTGGTCATGAAAGTTGTAGAATGGATCATTCCCTTTTCAAAAAGTACAAGAACTTGACCTAATTCATTTTGGATCAAAAGTTATGGCTTGTCAAAGTTGGCCAAAATCACAAAATTTGAAGTTTTCTACCAAAGAGGCAAAGTTGCAAAATCCCTTGCCAAGGCAAATTGTGCTATCAAATGGACTTCTAATCTTCATACAAACATGAATCAATGCCTAAAGATCAGAATTCACCCAGAGTTTGCTAATTTTTGTGACTTGTGGAACAAGAAATTTCAAAAGGGCCAAGGATGAAACAAGTTGCAAAACCTCACTCAAGGATGAATCCACTTGCTTGCTGACCTCATAATTGATCCTAGGGATCTCCACACTTCTTGCTGCGCAGGACACCCCATTTGTCCTTGGCTAGCTATGAGCCCATGCTTCTCTTACACAAAATTTGACATTTTGGCCAAAGACCCATACCAATCACAATAGGGCACAACCACTCTTCTGACCTACCCAAGATTGATAAGTGGACCAAATACATCACAACACACCACACAATTGATGCTGAAGCTCTCTCATAGCCATAGTTCCAAGTTTATGCCTCATATGAAAAACTCTTCGAAACACTCTCCACAAGCATCAAACACACAAACAAACTTCACAAAACATCTCACCACATCCTCCTGATCATTTCCCTGCCCTCATTCATCCCTGAAACCTCACATAAGCCAGATACGATTTCTGCCCCTCCTTGAACAGAACTCAAGCAAACTCTCAAACCAACCCTTATAAACTCCAACCAAGCTTCATAACTTCATCCAGAAGACCATTGGGATCATTTTGAGGCAAAGAGGCAAGCAGAAAGCTCTTGGGTTGAAAGCTTCGATTCAGGTAGCCATGGAAATTCATTTTTCCAGAACTCTTATTTCTTGTTTTTGAAATGATCTACATGCTTCCCTGAGTTCACTGAACCTTTTATTTTTGAAAATGATCAAGTATTGAGTGTGTATTGAATCTTTGAAAGTTTGGCCATTTTTGCATTTTTGATTCGAATCATGGTTTTGAGTGAAGAGAAATGAGTTTTGAGGCTGGATTCTTGTTCTAGGGGGCTTGGGGATCATTTCTGGAGATTTGGGGGGTTTGATTTGACCTAGGGAGTGTTTTGGAGATTTTCAGGGAGGGAGGTCACCGGAGAAGACGACCGGAGCTCGTCTCCGGTGACCTGAAAATAATTAGGGCTAATTAATTAGGGTTAGCCAAGTTTGAATGTGAACCCTTGATCTGGTTGACTTAGTCAATCTCCCGCGCGCATGAATGGCCCAGATTCCTCACTTAACCCTAATCTCATTTATTTAAATTAATTAATTAAGATTAGTCAGTTTGAATTCCAGCCACAGGATCTGGCGCGCAGTCAACAAACCATTTCCCAGATTCAATCCTGGCCTCTCCTTCTGCATACTTCTCATATTTTAATTTTTATTTCATTTATTTTGTATTTTATTTGCACAATTTATTAAAAATAGCAAAACATCTTTAAAAATTCTGAAATTTTTTGTCAAAGGTTCAATTAATTTTCAGAAACCAAAAACATTTTTATTTTTATTTTTTGCATTAAAAAGTATTTTTAAATCATTTAAAAGATTATTTTTAATTAATTAATGAGAATTAATTAATTAAAAATACTTTTAGGTATTTAAAAATCACAAAAAAATTTCATGAAACACTTAGAATCATTTAGAAACATTGTCCAACTCTCAAACCAAATTTCTTTTTTGATCTTAATGTCTTTTGACAATTTTCCACGGAATTAATTTCATTTCAAGGCATTATTTTGATCCAATCTTCAAAAATTCATTTCTGCCTAGCCTTTAAGATTTGGACCTTGATTCTTCTTGCATTGCATCTTGTATAGCATGTAGTTTGTAGGATTAAATTGGCATGAATTGATCTTGCATTTCCTATTTGTTTGGCATTTTTCTTGACAAGGTACCTTAAAACCCTAGCAATCTTAGGAAATTCATAACCCTCATTAGGTTAAGAGTTAGAACCCCTCCTTTGGGCAATGAGTTTGTATAGGTTTAGAGTTCCTTTGAATGCATTTTCAATTTTTTATCATGATGTTTGCTTCTGGTTTTGATTTTTGTTTTGTGTATTGATCATAAACCCTAATTTGGGCTTTCATTTGCATCCATCTTCCATTTGCTTGCATACCATGACTTGCCATGACATTTTGTGCATCCATTTGATTCATAATACATCTTAGGACATGTTAGAATCATGTTTGATCATTGCATCTTTCATTTGCCATATTGTATGTCATTTGCATTTCATAACTTTTCATGAACATTCATGGTTCTAAACATGCTTCTCTTGCATCCATATGTTTGTATGATCATTCTCATGCCTTGCCTCATGTTTGTATCATCTCTTAGCATCATTAGCATCACACTCATGCTTCTGGTTTTGGTTTGCATCATGCCATTTCATCTCATTTTGCATTGCATTGCATTTCTTTCACTAACTTTTCAGGTGGTAAGTTACTTTGAGAAGTGAATTTGCCTTCACTTCTCACAATCTCTTTTCATCTCTCTTATGCATCCTTGCTGCATTTTGTCTTGTGCTTGAGTTTGAGCTTGCTCATTCTTCTTCATCTTACTTTCTTTCTTCAAGTGACTTGTCTTCTTAAATGAAGCAAGTTACTTTGCTTCTCTTTGCTCCTTTCATCTGCTTCCTGGTGGTTTCTCTGAAGATCTTTCTTGTAAACCTCACAAACCTTAGGAACAACCAAGCATGACAATAATTAGGGTTTGATTAGTCCCCCATTTAGCTTTTACCTTTGTGTCATCTTTGAGTCTTCTCTTCTCATCTCATAATCAGGGACTAAACCCTTAAGGTTTTAAGGCTTTGTGATTAAGCATATGCCTGCATCCTTCTATTAGGATGGAGTGTATAACTTTAATCCTAAGTGTTAAACCCTTAATGTGTTTAAATCCTTTAATCAATCCACTTAATAATCATTAAGACATCAAGCTTGTAACTTGGGCCTTGCATTAGGGTTCTAATTCTTCCTTAATTGGTTAAGAAGGACTAACCCTAGTGTTAATGGACAAGTCCCCCTCAAGTTGTCTTACAAATCATAAAACTCACTTCATCATCTTATCATTAACTAAAATCCATCTAATAAAGGCATTGTTTTGTCATGAAGTTAATCCCTAATCATGGATTAAGTTGAGGAGCTTTCCTCAGCTTAAACATTTTCATCTATTATCCTTCTATTAGGATGGTGTAATGAGTCTGTTTAATTCTTGATTATGGCTTAATCTCATTACTCAACACTAAACAAAAACACCAAAAACATCTAAATAATCACAAGTAGGTTAATGATCTTAATCCTACATCATGGTGATTAAGTGTGAGAAGCTGACTTCACACTTAAGGCATTCTCATTACCCCTAATCAGAGGGAAGATGTGATGAGTTTACTAACCCATTGGTTTAGGCTTAAGCTCATTAACTTATGACAAACTTCAAAAAGCAATAAAAGACTGAAAATACAAAAACAAACAATAATCGTCTCCTTCGGGATTCTTTTCTCATCTCACTCACTCATAAACGAGAACTAGCTTCTTCCGTCTAATGCAAGACAGTTTGCACCTGAGCCAGACAGGTCATACACTTGAGCATAGATAAGTAAGCAGTTCACAAGTCAATCTTTCTATCAGTCTCTTTGGGTCGAACTACGGTGTTCTGACTTCCTCATTGCACGAGAGGATACGTAGGCATAACTTAACAGTTATCGAACAAAAATCTCTGTATATTCCCCCTCTTTCTAGCATCATTTTCTTAGTCTCTTTATCATGAGCATTTCACTCTTGTTCTTACACTGACACTATACATATCACACTTCACTTCTTTTACACTGACACTTGTACATCCTTTTGCAGCTCTCTATGCACAAATTTCACTGACACTACCCCTTTAAAACACAAATCTTTTAAGCGTGGATCCCGTCGAGTACGGCGGACAATCTGGGTGCTAATACCTTCCCAGGTTGTAACCAACCCCCTTTCTCAGTCTCTCTGGTTCGCAACCGTCTTATCCATATCTTTCTAGGTTTATGCAGCATTACCTTTCCTTCGGGATAAAAATGCCTAGCTGGCGACTCTTTCTTTCTCGTGAGTTCACTCCTGTGTGTTCTCATATCCCTTTCGCCGACCGTTCGCGTCTGTACCCCTTTCTGACCTTCGGGCGTCATTTTGGTGGGAGCGACAGCTTGGCGACTCTGCTGGGGACCCTTATACTGTAACCAGGGCTTCTGGTTCTTTCTGTGGGTTCCTCCTAGCGCTTGTTTGATTTGTGTTTACTGGGGTGTTATGTGCTAATTGTGTTTGTATATTTGCTTTATTTACTGCTTTATGTACAGTTATTTATTGCTTTCTTTACAGCTTTATATACATCATACTGTCATA
The DNA here is from genome assembly GCA_963966055.1 of Lathyrus aphaca. Lineage (NCBI taxonomy): Eukaryota > Viridiplantae > Streptophyta > Magnoliopsida > Fabales > Fabaceae > Lathyrus > Lathyrus aphaca. Next base: position 51,370,816 of record OZ014520.1, read on the forward strand.
CTGTTTTAGCTGGATCTGGTTTTGTTGCTTTGGTGGGTGGGTGTTCTATTGAGAGTTCAAGGTCCTATACCTGGGACCTGAGTGACACCTAGGCTAGAGTGGTTCATGTTCTTTCCCATTCCATTTCGGTCTGGTGCGGGAATATGAAACACGGTTCAGATATGGGTTTCTTCTTGAGAACTCTGTGCTACAGATTTCCTGTAGTGCTAGGGCTATCTGGGAAGCCTGCTAAGTCTGGATGACCTTTATTATGACCTTCAGAAGCTGAGGTGAATTAGAGGAGGATCTTTTATGGTTATTGTAAACACTGTACCTCCGGGTTAGAAGTGTTTACACTTCTCATAACTGATCCAAGTCTGAGGATCCTTATTCTAGAACATCACCTGTGACGGGGTTGGGCTGTTTACAGGTTTGCAGGTACCCTTGACCTCAGCATACCCTGTTACTTGTTTGATTAAGAGTACTCCACTTTGGACAGTTCTTGTGATTTTAACCCTGGACATGTGACTCTTTATTTGAGTCCCCCACCTTGGTTACTGGACTTTTGAACCTCCATCTGGACTTCTTAGACATACATGGACTTATATCAAGGCAGTTAATCTGATCCAGCTCAATCACAAACCCTTGCATATCATTTGCATACATCATCATCGCATCATTTAACATTTGCTTATTTGTTTTTCAGGGTATCCACATCATATTTGGCTTGGTTTTGACCCCTTCATCTGCATAGACCTACCTTCATCAGTATCTGCTTCAGCTATCTTCATCAGCTACCTGCTTCAGTCACCTGCATCACCAGTATCAGCCTATCAGTGGCTCATCTTCTAGTATCAGTCATCATCATCAACATCTGTTTCAGCTCTTCATCAGCAGACATGGCACCCAAGAAGAGCAACATCTCATATCATTTCTTTGAGCCTGAGCTGACTGGCATCAGGAAGGTCCAGGCCCTTATCACTCCAGACCATATACCACTATTTAGAGAACATTGTGGAGGCATCCTTGATGTGGTTATGGATTTGGACCCTTCTCAGAGGAGCTTGATTCACACTTGCCTACAGTTCTATGATCCTCCTTTGAGATGCTTCACCTTCCAGAATTTTCAGTTGGGACCCTTGTTGGAAGAGTATTCATCACTGATTGGTGTACCTGTCAGGGGTGGTGTCCCCTTCAACCCTGAGATGGCTTTTCCCAGTAATGAAGAAGTGGCAAAAGCACTATATCTGGAACCTATACTGATTGAGCAGAACATGACAGCAAAGGCGGGAATCTCTGGTCTACACTTGGATTTCTTGACTTCTCAGGCTATCCTGAAGGCCTCCTTGGGAGAATGGAAGGCAGTCTGTGCTTTGTTAGCCCTCAGCATATATGGGGTTATATTATTTGCAGATGAGCCTAAGTTTATTAGCAAGAATGCCATTCATCTTTTCATTCTGAGGAACCCAGTGCCCACCTTACTGGGAGATTTCTACTACTCTGTTCACCAAAGGAATGAAAAGCAAAGAGGGAGGTTGGTGAGATGTTGTGCTCCCCTATTCCATACCGGGCTGCTCAAACACTTGCCCAAGACTGATGCCTTCTTGAATCCTCGCCAACAGAAGAATTGGGCTAGGAGACTTGTTGCTTTAACCTCAGATGACATCAGGTGGTGCACCCAGAGCACCAAGGGCAGGGACATCATTACTAGTTATGGGCAGTTCCCCAATGTACCTCTGATAGGAGTGAAGGGTTGCATCAACTACAACCCTTTGCTATTCAAAAGAAAGTTGGGCTATGCTCTGGTTCACCCTCCAAGAGTACAAGACTTGGCTGAAACCCTTTATTGTGAGATTAAGCCTAATCTAGCTGTTGTCAGGCAAGCATCCTGGGCTTGGGACAATATTCAGACCAAAGGGGTAACCATTCTTGGGAGATGCAACAATGTGGCCTCAGCACAGTATTATGAGTGGTCTCATGCAAGGGCTCAACTTTCTGGGATGCCCTTCACCATTGAGGATGCACCTGGACCATCCACAACACCACCTCCAGCCACTGTCAGCCTGGAAGAGTTTGAGAAGCTAAAAGAGAGGAATGAGAATCTGTCTGAAGCCCTGAAGAGAACCCTCTGGGAGAGGAGTGATGGTCGTCTAGACATTGAAAGGTTAGAAAAGCTTAAGGTGGAGCATCTAGCCAGGATTGAAAAGTCAGAGGAATACATCAAAAAGTCAAGGGCAGGGGAACAGATTTTGAAGAATGCCTGTAAAGAGGCTCAGTTCCAGAGGGCTAGGACTGATCTCTATCTGAAAGAAAGCCAAGCTAGGTGGGTCTGGATCACTGAAGCTCGCACTCAGGAGGATAAGAGAACTCAGGACAGGATGGAGCAGTTGGAGGCTAAGGCAAAGGAGCAACAGGAAGCCCTGCTAGCAGCCCAGAAGGAGATCTCAGAATTGAAGCTTAGGGATGGTGTGAAGAGGTCAAAGGACCAAGGCAGACACAGGAAGCTAACCACTGCTATCACCACCAGGAATCTCCTTATCAGGAATCTCACAGAGCATCCAGCTGATCCCGTAACTGAAGCACTTCTGAAGGAAGTTAAGGAGGATGAGTTTGGTCTTGGTGTTTGACTTTTGCTTGTTGTTGCTTTCATTTCATGTACTTTACTTTTATGTTGTATTTTTGACCCCTCAGAGGGCATATGTTGTAAAAGACAAACTATGTATTGATTCACCATTTGTAATATATTCATTAATTTGTTTATCTGAGTTCTTCTTCTATCAAGCAACATCAAAGCATCTTCCTCAGGGGTCTGGAAAGGTCAAAACCAAATGCCAAGCCGGATACCTTGGAGACAAATAAGCATACTGCATTGCATACTAACTTTTGTCTTGTTTTGTAGGTTTTTGTTTTGTTTGTTACTAACTCTGTTGTGGTTCAGGAACTATTGCTCGCCGCCGGGTGTTCCCACTCAATCGTCCGCACAGATATCCCACTCGCAACAACCTTCCGGGTATACAAATGGACCAAGTACAGCAGGACCTTACAGAAGTCAGGACTCAAATGGCCAATGAGAGGCTAGAAATGAGAAACCAGATGACCCAGTTCATGGAGGTGATGAATGGCCTGGCTCAAAGCCAAGAAAGATTAAGGGCATTAGTAGAAAGGCAGACCCAGGAAGACCCCCACCTAGGGACTGGAGGAACAAGCAACAATGAGAGGGTTCAACCTCATGTAAATCCACCAGTGTATGGGCCCCATCTTCATCCAGAGATCAACATCCCTGCTAATGTACAAGGGAATACTACTGCGGCCAGAGTATTACAAGAAGACCCCCAAGAGGATCAATTCACTGTGATGGGAGCTGGGGATGAAGCCTATGACAGAAGGCTAGATGAAATTGCTGAGAAATTGAGATCTCTGGAGTCTCAAAATTCCCTGGGCTTTGATGTCATGGACATGGGTTTAGTGGACGGGGTGAGGATTCCCCATAAGTTTAAACCCCCGTGCTTCGAGAAGTACAACGGAACTTCCTGTCCACGAACCCACTTACAATCCTTTCTGGGGAGGCTGAAGGCATACACCATGGATGAGAAACTATGGATGTTTTACTTTGAAGACAGTCTGACAGGGGCTTCAAGGGAATGGTACTCTCATTTGACTAGAGCAACCATCAGATGCTGGAAGGACCTGGCTGAGGCCTTCGATCAGACAGTACCAGTACAACTTGGACATGGCTCCTAACAGGACCCTCCTGATGGGAATGTCTCAATCATCTAGAGAAAGCTTCCGGGAATACGCCCAGAGGTGGAGACAGCTTGCTGCTGCTGTCCAACCACCCATGTCGGAAAGGGAAATGGCCGACATGTTTATGAACACCCTTCAAGGGACGTATATTGACAGGCTAGCTGCCTTTTCTTCCACCAGCTTCGCTGATGTAGTCATAGCTGGAGAAAGAATTGAAAGCCTATTAAAGATGGGCAAGATTTCTGACAATGGTGCAAGCTCGTCCAGCAACCCCAGAAAACCTTTTGTGGGGCCTAGAAGAACAGGTGAGACTAATGCTATTCATGCCAACAGGGGCAGACCTCAATATGTTCATAGGTCAGTGGCAGCTGTCACTATTCCCGCTCCAATTCCTCAGCAACCCGCATATCAACCACAGCAACAACCCCATTACCAGCAACAAGTTCAATATCCGCCTCAGAGAAACTATAACAACAACAACAGCAACAATCAACAAAGACCTTTTCAACAGAGACCATCTCAGGCCAATAGGGTGATTGATCCAATCCCTATGCCTTATGCCGCTCTATTGCCACAACTCCTGAAGCTCAACCTGGTTGAGTTAAGGACATTGGCACCACCAGATCCTTCCAGTCTGCCCAGAAATTACGACGCCAACGCCAAATGTGCTTTTCACTCCAATGCACCTGGCTACAGTACACAGAAGTGCAGAGCTTTACAAATGAAGGTGCAGGATCTAGTGGATTCCAAAGCCCTCAATTTTTCACCCCCGCCAAATGTCAACAAGAACCCCATGCCCAACCATGGAGGACCGAGGATCAATGCTATTGAGGAAGATAAGCCGTCTTTCTTAATAACCAGTGTTGGGCAGATCCGGACACCCCTGGTAGAGATTAAAGCTCAACTCCTTGAATGCCAGATATTCCCCGGGTGTGAGCTCGGGTGCGGTTATTGCAACATTTCGGTAAATGGGTGTGATAACTTGAGAAGCGGTATAGATGGTCTTATCCAGAGTGGCATACTTCAAATCACAACATCAACACCTTCAAATCTGACAATCTCTCCAACAACAATTCCTGAGTCTCCTACAACTGCAACAACAATCGTTCCAAACAATTCTTCAATTTCATCAACAAATGCTTCATCTATCACTTCAAAAAACCAGATATCTACCACCATCTCTTCTACAACATCAGCACCCCTTTATTCAGAGTCTTCTACAACGCCAACAGATATTTCAGCAGTCACCATCTATTATGATCCGTCCTATGTTCCACCTAACGACAATTTTCAACAACAAACGGTGGCATCTCCTGCCAGGTCACCAGTAACCATCTACTACGATCCGCACACTATTTCAACACCCTCCTCTGCTGCAGTCAGTCCGGTTACCATCACGGTGCCTGGACCAGTTCCGTATGAAAGCAGTAATGCCATCCCTTGGCATTATGGCTCTGACCTTTACTACAATGGGGAGAGAATCACTCTTGACTCTTCAACCTCTTCTCCACAGATTGATAATGTCGGGGGAGGCGGAGGCTTCACCAGAAGCGGACGCCTTTTTGCCTCGCAAACACAAAGACCTAATGCTGAAGCAGAAGCTGCTGCCAAAGCAAAGGGAAAGAGTGTAATATCTGAAGAGCCCATTCTCAAGGAAACTCAGAAGACATCTTTTGAACAAGATGTAGACGAATTCATGAGAATTATAAAGAGGAGTGATTACAAAGTGGTGGATCAGCTTCACCAAACTCCCTCAAAGATCTCCATTCTATCCCTGCTGATGTGTTCCGAAGCTCACCGGAATGCATTACTAAAAGTCTTGCACGCAGCATATGTGCCAGAGGAGATCACTGTTAATCAGCTGGAGACCGTGGTAGCAAATGTCAATACCTGCCATGGATTGGGTTTTACCAATGCTGATTTAACAACTGAGGGGTGTAACCACAACAAGGCTTTACACATCACTCTTGAATGCAAGGGTGCTGTTCTATCACATGTACTGGTAGACACTGGGTCTTCACTCAATGTTTTACCAAAGAAAGCCCTGGTGAAGCTGGAATATGATGGCTTGGCATTACGCCCAAGTAATCTGGTGGTAAGAGCATTTGACGGCTCTAAGAGATCAGTGCTAGGAGAGATTGATTTGCCGGTGATGATTGGCCCACAGACTTTTAAAATTACCTTCTACGTGATGGACATTCAGCCGGCCTACAGCTGTTTGTTGGGTAGACCTTGGATCCATGCCGCTGGCGCAGTTACGTCTACCCTTCACCAGAAGTTAAAATTCGAGTGGGAGGGCCAGATCATCACCATCTGTGGTGAAGAAGATATCTTTGTTAGCCATCTGGCTACATACAAATACATTGAGATGGATGGGGAGATCCATGAAACCATGAGCCAGGGATTTGAAGCCCTGAACATTAATGAAGCATCTGCTGTACTTGGGACTTCCATGACATCTTATCAACAAGCCAGGAAGGTTGTTGAAGAGGGGACTGCCCAAGGCTGGGGCAAGTTGCTGCCCGTGGAAAAGAAGGAGGACAGATTTGGGTTGGGTTACAGACCAACTCAACAAGATCAACCAGAGGCTTCTAAGAAGCCCAATTTTGTCAGTGGGGGGATGCTCACCCCTGATGCAGTAAACAACTTGGAAGATGAGTCGGAAGATGAGCGCAACCTGGAGAGCTGGATACGTCCAAGGATCCCGGGGAGCCGTATCTCAAACTGGTCTTCCCAGGAAATTATAAGGGTTACTCCTGCAGAGTGATTATTATTTCCTGTATATTTTAAGCATGCATCAAGTCTTGCATCTTGCCCAAGATGACAAGACTCATTTTGTAATCGGGCCATCTTGTAATTTTGTGCAAATAGATCAATCAATGAATATCGGACGTCTTTTGCAAATGAGTCTTTTTTCTTTTCCACTCACTGTTTTTCATTTTTCTTTTTGTACAAAAATAAAATGGCAATGTTTTCCAAATTGATAACTTCATTTCACTCTTTCTAAACAAGATTAAAATCAATCACTAAAATGAACAATCTAAACCCTTGCAGAGAGTGCCTTTCAGACTGCACCGACAACAACACTGCTATGGCTTCGTATGACTTTGACAATCCAATCAATCAAGCTGATGAAGGGGTTGAAGAAGATTATGAGCTTCCTGAAGAGCTAGCCAGGTTGTTAAGGCAAGAGGAGAAGGTTATCACTCCTCATCAGGAGGAGATTGAAATGATTAATCTTGGTACGGATGAAGACGTGAAAGAGGTTAAGATCGGGGCCTGCCTACAAGACTCAGTAAAAGAGCAACTGATTGATATGCTTCGAGAGTATGTGGATGTGTTTGCTTGGTCTTATCAGGACATGCCAGGGTTGGACACCGATATTGTCATGCATAAGCTGCCCTTGAAGGAAGACTGCCCGCCAGTTAAACAGAAGTTGCGCCGTACTCGCCCAGATATGGCAATGAAGATAAAGGAAGAGGTGCAAAAGCAGTGGGACGTCGGGTTCCTTGCTGTGACTAGTTATCCGCCGTGGGTCGCTAATATTGTACCTGTGCCTAAGAAAGACGGCAAAGTGAGGATGTGTGTTGACTACCGGGATCTGAACAGAGCCAGCCCGAAAGATGATTTTCCATTACCTCACATTGATGTACTGGTTGACAATACGGCTCAGTTCTCGGTGTTCTCCTTCATGGACGGATTTTCAGGATACAACCAGATCAAGATGTCACCTGAAGACATGGAGAAGACAACTTTCATCACGCCCTGGGGCACGTTCTGTTATAAGGTGATGCCATTCGGACTGAAGAATGCTGGTGCAACCTATCAACGGGCTATGGTGACATTATTCCACGATATGATCCATAAAGAAATCGAATGTTATGTGGATGACATGATTGCCAAGTCCCTCACAGAAGAAGACCACCTGGTAAATCTGTTGAAGCTATTCAAGCGTCTGAGGAAGTACCAACTGAAATTGAACCCTAACAAGTGCACATTTGGGGTGCGATCTGGTAAGCTGCTGGGCTTTATTGTAAGCGAGAAAGGGATTGAAGTTGACCCTGATAAAGTCAAAGCCATTCAAGAAATGCCTGCACCAAAGATAGAAAAAGAAGTTCGAGGGTTTCTAGGTAGATTGAACTACATTTCAAGGTTCATATCTCACCTTACAGCAAACTGTGAACCCTTGTTCAAACTGTTAAGAAAAGAACAGACGGTCAGGTGGAATGAAGACTGCCAGAGGGCTTTTGACAAGATCAAGGAGTACTTGCAAGAACCTCCAATCCTAATGCCTCCAGTTGAAGGAAGACCTCTAATAATGTACTTGACAGTATTAGAAGAGTCAATGGGGTGTGTGCTGGGCCAGCATGACGAGTCTGGTCGAAAAGAGTATGCAATTTACTACCTAAGCAAAAAGTTTACCGACTGTGAACAACGTTATTCACTACTCGAGAAAACTTGTTGTGCTTTAGCGTGGGCTGCTCGCCGACTAAGGCAGTATATGTTGACCCACACTACTTTGTTGATATCAAAAATGGACCCAGTTAAGTACATTTTCGAGAAGCCAGCACTTACCGGACGGGTTGCAAGATGGCAAATGATCCTCACAGAATATGACATTCAGTACACCTCTCAGAAAGCCATCAAGGGCAGTGTATTGTCTGATTATCTTGCTGAGCAACCTATTGATGATTACCAGCCTATGAGATTTGACTTCCCTGATGAAGACATCATGTTCATAAAAGCAAAAGATCATGAAGAGCCTATTCACACTGAAGGGCCTGACCCGGAGGAAGAATGGACTATGATGTTTGATGGGGCTGTTAATATGAATGGTCGTGGTGTTGGTGCAGTACTCATTACACCTAAGGGAGTTCACATGCCTTTCTCGGCAAAGCTCACCTTTAACTGCACTAATAACGAAGCTGAATACGAAGCCTGTATTATGGGTCTTGAGGAAGCCATTGACCTCAGGATCAAGACTTTGACTGTATTCGGAGATTCAACTCTGGTAGTTAATCAAACCAACAACAAATGGTATACACACCAGGATCATCTGATACCTTACAGGGATTATACAAGAAGGTTATTGACTTTCTTCACAACGGTCAAGCTTGAGTATATTCCCCGGGACGAGAATCAGTTTGCAGATGCTCTTGCCACCATTTCATCCATGATCAAAGTTCAGGCTGCCAACTTTGTGCCTCGGATTTCAGTGTCCAGACTTGACAGACCAGCATATGTGTTCGCAGCAAATGTTGTCAAAGATGATAAGCCTTGGTTCCATGACATTAGGTGCTTCTTGGAGGATCAAACATACCCACCTGGGGCATCTTCCAATGATAAGAAGACTTTAAGAAAGCTAGCTGGTAGTTTCTTCCTGAACACTGATGGTTCCCTGTACAAGAGAAACTTTGATATGATACTCCTCAGATGCGTTGATAGAACAGAAGCAGACTTGTTGATGCACGAGGTGCACGAAGGATCCTTTGGTACGCATGCTGGAGGGCATGCCATGGCTAAAAAGTTGCTAAGATCAGGGTATTACTGGATCACAATGGATGCAGATTGTTGTGCCTACGCCAGAAAATGCCATAAATGCCAGATTTATGCGGATAAGGTGCATGTGCCTCCCAATCCTCTGAATGTGATGTCTTCACCCTGGCCCTTTGCTATGTGGGGCATTGACATGATTGGCAAGATTGAGCCGACTGCTTCGAATGGCCACAGATTCATCTTGGTTGCCATTGACTATTTCACCAAGTGGGTCGAAGCAGCTTCCTATGCAAATGTTACAAGGCAAGTGGTAGCCCGATTTCTGAAGAGAGATATCATCTGTCGATACGGAGTTCCCGAGCGAATCATTACTGACAATGGTTCCAACTTAAACAACAAAATGATGGCAGAGCTATGCCGGGACTTCAAGATCCAACACCACAATTCTTCTCCTTACAGGCCAAAGATGAATGGCGTTGTTGAGGCAGCTAACAAGAATATCAAGAAGATTGTGCAGAAGATGGTAGTCACCTACAAAGACTGGCATGAAATGCTACCATTTGCCTTGCATGGATACCGCACGTCAATCAGGACATCCACTGGGGCAACACCATATCAGCTTGTGTATGGGATGGAAGCAGTCCTACCTGTTGAAGTTGAATTACCCTCCCTGCGGGTACTGATGGATGTAAAGCTGAACGAAGCAGAATGGGTCCGATCCCGATACGAACAACTGAGTCTGATTGAAGAGAAAAGATTGGCTGCAATCTGCCATGGGCAGCTGTATCAGAAAAGAATGAAGAAAGCCTTCGATCACAAAGTCAGGCACCGAGAGTACCAAGTAGGAGATCTTGTGCTGAAAAGAATCCTCCCTCCTCATACAGACCACAGGGGCAAATGGACTCCGAACTATGAAGGACCATTCGTAGTAAAGAAAGTTTTCTCCGGTGGAGCACTCATGCTCAGCACTATGGATGGAGAATATTTCCCGTCCCCTGTGAATTCGGATGCAGTTAAAAAATACTTCGCATAAAAATGACCCGCTGGACATAAAAACAGAATGTAAGTCCAGGCAAAAATAGGGCATCCCGGCGAGTCAAAAACAGAATAAAAGACTCGGGCAAAAATAAGGGAAAATAAACAAAAAATGTACACCCGCTGAGTTGAAAAGCCGCATTGGACAACTCAGGCAAAAATGGGTATCCCGATGGATTGAAAACCCGAAAGGGCGATCCATGCAAAATAAGGGAATAAGCGAACAACTGCATTCTGAATTCGTCTGTATCATTTACAACTTGGTAAGCTTCGAAAGGATCAAGCTTCTTTCAGAATCAGCCTTCTTCAGAAAGCAAGACAAGAAGAGCGTCAAATGTCATACGAGTCATAGCAAAAGGGAAGCTCCTTGAAGCGTCGTCAACATTGCCAACATTTTGTTTCTCAATTTGTAACAATCTCCTCATTTCAGGGGATATGTTTCTTTGACTGTATCTTGCCAATTCAGGGCATACGAATTAATAAAATCAGATTTTCAGTCATGTCTCGTCTCGTACATTTTATTTTCATTTGCAAAATGTGCGATGTCTTTAAGATACTGATTGCATAAATACAGATGCTTCTAAAGTACGTGCTTGCAGGAAATATATTTACTCCCGGGAGTGTCTAAACTCTTACGACGGAATCCGGTAAGGGATACCTCGGGATTACTTGTGCGTTTCTCTGTCTTTGCACGGTTGCAGGTATTCAAAACGCAACATGGGGCATGTAAACTTCATCCCAGCAAGCTGGCAAATCAATACTCACTCAGTCTTAGCACCCGAAGTGTTTCTCCCCAGCTGAGTTGCCACTTGTTATTTCTCATTATCATACACATGTTAATTCTTGCACTATGCCCAAGGTGTATGGATCCATTGTAGGGCCTCCTTGCATTTTATGTAGTTTATTCTATCATGAATAAAGGACATTTTTCATTCAAATTGTGTTCCCTTTCTTTCTTTTTAAATTTTTTCACAAAAAACAATAAAAATGGCAATGCTTTTGTTTTGTTTTGTTTTGTTTTCGTCATAAAAACTTATTCTGAAATAAGCATATCACTTGTGCAGAACCAATCATTTGGTTTTCTTTGATAACTCTTCTGTTATGACTAAGTATGATTTTGATAATCCAATTTATCAAGTTGATGAAGGGGTTGAGGAAGACTGTGAACTCCCTGAAGAATTGGCCAGATTATTGAGACAGGAGGAAAGAATGTTTCAGCCTCACCAAGAGGAAATTGAGGTCATCAACATCAGAACAGAAGATGCAAAGAAGGAAACTAAAATTGGGGCCAGTATGTAGGCCGGAGTAAAACAAGAGTTAGTTGGCATGCTTTGAGAATATGTGGACATCTTTTCTTGGTCATATCAAGATATGTCAGACTTAGATACAGACATTGTGATGTATAAGCTGCCACTGAGGGAAGATTGTCCTCCTGTTAAGCAAAAGCTTAGGAGAACTCGTCCTGACATGACGATGAAGATTAAAGAAGAAGTTCAGAAGCAGTGGGATGTTGGGTTCCTTGCCATGACTAGTTATCCACCATGGGTAGCTAATATTATGCCAGTACCGAAGAAGGACGGCAAAGTCCGGATGTGCGTTGACTACCGGGATTTAAATAAAGCGAGCCCAAAAGATGATTTCCCATTACCTCATATCGATGTATTGGTCGATAATATGACTCAATTCTCGGTCTTTTCCTTCATGGATGGCTTCTCCGGCTATAATCAAATTAAAATGGCGCCGGAATACATGGAGAAGACAACGTTCATTACCCCTTGGGGTACGTTTTGCTAAAAGGTTATGCCTTTTGGTCTGAAGAACGCAATGGCAACCTATCAGCGGGAAATGGTGACATTATTTCATGATATGATCCATAAATAGATTAAATGTTATGTGGACGACATGATCGCCAAGTCCTGAGACAAAGAAGAGCATTTGGTCAACCTCAAGAAGTTGTTTGAACGACTGAGAAAGTTTTGTTTGAGGTTAAATCCTAACAAGTGAACCTTTGGGATGCATTCTGGAAACTATTGGGTTTCATTGTGAGTCAGAGAGGGATTGAGGTAGATCCTGCAAAAGTCAAAGCCATACATGATATGCCTGCACCACGAATAGAAAAAGAAGTGTGTGGCTTCCTGGGTAGATTGAACTACATTGCACGGTTCATATCTCACCTCACAGTTACATGTGAACAAATATTCAAATTGCTAAGAAAAGAGCAGGCGGTCAGGTGGAACGAAGATTGTCAAAGGGCTTTTGAAAAGATTAAAGAATACTTGCAGGAACCTCCAATCCTGATGCCTCCGGTTCCGGGGAGGCCACTGATCATGTACTTGACTGTACTAGAAGGATCAATGGGGTGTGTTCTAGGCCAACATGACGAGCCTGGTCGAAAAAGAGCATGCAATATACTACCTTAGCAAAAAGTTTACCGACTGTGAATCCTGATACTCACTGCTCGAGGAAACTTGTTGCGCTTTGGCATGGGCTGCTCTCCGACTAAGACACTACATGTTGACCCACACTACCCTGTTAATTTCAAAATTGGATCTTGTCAAATACATTTTCGAGAAACCAGCATTAACCGGAAGGGTTGCACGATGGAAAATGGTGCTGACAGAGTACGACATTCAATAAACTTCGCAAAATGCCATCAAAGGAAGTGTGCTCTCAGACTATCTTGCACAACAACCTCTTGAGGATGATTATCAACCCATGAAATTTTACTTCCCTGATGAGGACATCATGTACCTCAAAGCAAAGGACTGTGAGGATCCACTCCCGGAGGAGGGGCCAGACTCTGAATCCAAATGGAGATTGATGTTTGATGGGGCTGTCAATATCAATAGGCACAGAGTTGGTGATGTTTTAATTACTCCTGAAGGTGTTCATTTTCCCTTCGCCACCAGAATTACTTTTGGTTGCACCAACAATGAAGTGGAATATGAGGCTTGTATTATGGGGATAGAGGAGGCTATTAATCTCAGGATTAAGACCCTCGATATATTCAGAGATTCAGCTCTCGTGATTAATCAAATTACCGGAAAGTGGTACACACACCAAGATCATTTAATTCCTTACAGGGATTATGCCAGAAGGTTGTTGACGTTCTTCACAATAGTTAAACTTTAGTATATACCACGTGATGAAAATCAGTTTTCCAATGCACTAGCTACGCTCTCTTCGTCTATCAAAGTAATGTGTTGGAATTATGTCCCCAGAATTGACATTTCCAGGCTTTATATACCTGCTTATGTGTTCTCTGTTGACGAAATATCTGATGATAAGCCTTGGTATTATGACATTAAGCACTTTCTGAAAAGTAAATAGTACCCATCTGGGGCATCTTCCAATGACAAGAAGACCTTAAGGAGACTTGGTGCTAGTTTCTTCTTAAATGATGATGGCATTTTGTACAAGAAAATTTTTGACATGGTCCTGCTCATATGTGTGGATAGACACGAAGCAGACATGTTAATGCAGGAAGTCCAAAAGGGATCATTTGGTACCCATGAAGGAGGGCATGCAATGGAAAATAAGTTATTGAGATCGGGGTATTACTGGTTAACAATGGATGCAAATTGTTGTTCATGCGCCCGAAAATGTCACAAATTCCAGATTTATGCAGACAAAATGCATGTTCCTCCAAGCCTGCTCAACGTCATGTCATCTCCTTGGCCCTTTTTCATATGGGGCATTGACATGATCGGAAAATAGAACCTAGTGCTTCGAACGACCATCGTTTCATATTGGTCGCAATAGATTACTTCACTAAGTGGGTCGAAGCAGCGTCTTATGCCAACGTCACCAGATAGGTGGTGGCCAGATTTCTGAAGAAAGACATTATTTGCAGATATGGAGTTCCCGAGCGAATTATTACTGATAATTGTTCCAATCTGAACAATAAAATGATGGTTGAGCTATGTCGGGACTTCAAAATCCAACATCACAATTCTTCTCCTTACCGGCCAAAGATGAATGGCGCAGTCGAGGTAGCAAACAAGAATATCAAGAAGATTGTGCAGAAAATGGTCGTCACCTATAAATATTGGCATGAGATGTTACCGTTTGCTTTGCATGGGTACCGAACGTCAGTCAGGACGTCTACTGTGGCAACTCCTTTTTCCCTGGTATATGGTATGGAGGAAGTCTTACCTGTTGAAGTTGAAATTCCTTCTTTACGAGTAATGATGGATGTCAAGCTTGACGAGGATGAATGGGTGCGTGCCCAGTATAACCAGTTATGCTTAATTGAGGAAAAGAGATTAGCAGTTGTATGTCATGGTCAGCTTTATCAGAGGAGAATGAAGTGGGCATTTGATCAACGAGTACGCACTCGGGAGTATCAAGTCGGTGAGCTTGTACTCAAGAGAATCATTCCTCCAGGTTCAGATCATAATGGCAAGTGGACCCCGAATTATGAAGGCCCATTCATAGTAAAGAAATTTTTCTCTGGTGGAGCACTGATGCTCGCTACTATAGATGTTGAAGACTTCCAGTCCCCTGTTAACTCAGACGCAGTTAAAAAATACTTCGCATAAAAAGACCCGCTGGACAAAAAACAGAAAAAAAGTCCAGACAAAAAAGGGGCATCCTGGTGAGCTAAAAACAGAATAAAAAGCTCGGGAAAAAGTTAGGGATATAATAAAAAATTGTACACCCGGTAAGTTGAAAATCCGCATTGGACAGCTCAGGCAAAAAAGGGCATCCCTTTGGATTGAAAACCTGAAAGGGAGGTCCACGTAAAATAAGGGAATAAGCGAATGACTGTGGGTAATATGTACCACTTCATCGTCTTATTTAACCTGGAAATCTCATAAGGCTAGGGGCCATTCCAATTTTCTTCTTCAGAAATCAAGAGCAGAAACGGAAAGATATTGAAGACATACTGGTCATAGCAAAATTAGAACTCATTGGAATGTCGTGCACATTGCCATTAGGATAGTTTCTTTTCTCAATTTACAGTGATTACCTCTTTCCAGGCGATTGCTTCCTGATGTAAATTTTCTCCTATTCATAGGCTCATCAATAAAAGAATATTCAGTCAAAAAAGCTTTGTCCTTGTTGTTTTTTATTTTACTTGCGTTGTTTGCAAAAATGTCCTGAATTTTTTATAAAAGAACATTGTATTTAAACAAGTTGCATTTATGAATGACATGTGAAGGGTAAACATTTAAAATCACTATGAATTTCGGTGACATGGGATGAGTGACTCATACCATGCAATTCCTCGGGGCATATGTGTATACTTTGTTGTTGCAGGTTTTGCAGTCAATAAGAAGATGTTATCAGCCATCATTCCCCAAGCAGAGTGTTTCTTCCCCAGCGAGAGAGACCTTACATTTCTTATCTTCAGCAGAGAAGGATGATGCCTAACATCCTCAGTAGAGTTAAAGTGGAACCTTCCCTAGCTGAGATAGAGTAGGGTGGTACCCCCAGCAAAACTTCAAGGTCAGTCGAACAGTTCTAATCTCCAAGCGGAGTCGTCATTTCACAGTGGGTTGTTCCCAGCAAGCAACTAAAGGCTTAATTCCCCACAGAGTTCAGAGTGGCAAATAAAATTGTTCCCTGCAGAGTCTTCAGTTAAATCCAGCAATCTTCTGATACTCGTCTGTATCATCTTTTAAGACTCGTTTGTGCTACCTTGTGCAAGCACTCGTCTGTGTTCGATCTGATACTCGTCTGTATCATCTTTTAACACTCGTCTGTGTTATCCTTTGGGAAGCACTCGTCTGTGTTTGATTTGATTTTGGTACTCGTCTGTATCGTTTTCCCATTCACTCATCCGTGATGGATTCCCTTACTTTTATGGTTCTCGTCTGTATCATTGTCTAGTACTCGTCTGTATTAGTGGTTGATGCTCGTCCGTATCATTGCCGGGAGCACTCGTCTGTGTTTCTTAGATCATCGTCTAATGCTCGTATGTATCATTGACTTAGGGAATTCGTATGTGTTTTTCCTTGATGATCATCCAATACTCGTCTGTATTGAAGATGTTTGAAGTCTTGACGGTGGGATTAAACGTCAAAATGTTGCAGTTCAGTAGAACATATGCATAATTACCGGTTTCCTGAAGCACAGGTTATTTGAAGAAGACTCATTTGTCTTAAGCACCATATATCTATGCAAGATATGTGAAGAGGACTTGTCCGTCCTAGGGTCGTATATATGTGCAAGGTATATAAAGAGGGTTCGTTTATCCTGTTTGTGCATGTCTATCCCACAGACTTAAATGCACCAAAATTTGCGTGGAGCACGGGTCATTCGAAGAAGATTCGTCTATCTTAATTTGTATATCTACACAAGATATATATGGAGGGTTCGTTTGTCCTAGATGTCATTCACCTGACGTACAGGTTGATTGAGGAGAGCTCGTTTGCTCTGTTTGTCATGTATCTACGCAAGATATATGATTTCTTCTTGGTTACTGAGTTACTTTTCACCACGTCAGAGTGTTCAAGCAGTTGTTCTCCTTGGTTGGGTTTATTCCCTATTTTACTTTCTCCATCAGAGTGCATATTTCTAGTTATTTTGGTATTCAACTATAGTTCATCTCGAACGGCTGACAGCCGAAGCTTTCGTCCTTTAAAGATTAACAGTTGCTTGAATATGGGCAGCTGTAACACCCCAAATTTACCCTCTCATTTTCATATCATTTTTTCATATCATAAGCATGACATGTAGTTGGCATACTCTAGCATTTGGCATAGAAAAATGAAGCATAAGCACCCATGATCCCAAGCTTAAGGCATGTGATCAGTCATCTGGAAAGTCATGATCTTCCAAATTAATCTAAGATCCAAGTGACCTCACAAGGAGCTCACAATATATCCTCACATATTATATAAGCTTAATGGCATCCTTAAGGTCCTATGAGAGTGAAACATCATCAGAAGCTCAGCAGTGCAACATCCTCCTACACAGACAAACCCTAATTAGGGTTTTACTTCAGATTCAAGAATTCTTATAGCTTTGACCAATTCTTGTGGTCAAAGGCTCTCATGTGATATATAAAGCCTATGGATGAAGTTTGATGCAGAAACTCATTGAGGAACTCATCGATTTGATCAGTTACTTGTAAATGAAGAAAGAAGTCAACTGAGCAAATGAAAAGTCAACCAGTGTATTTCAAGGCCTCCAATCATGATTTTCAAGTCAAGAGACCTTATTAAGGGCAAATAATGGATTTGGTGATCTTAGGAATCAAGAAATTAGGGTTTGAGAAGTTTTTGCCAAATTTAGAAAGTGGTTTGTATGAAAACTTACTATTTTTGGTAAATTTTGCCCTAATCTTCAATTGATTCTTTCATGGCTAAAATGCCTCCAAATGGATTTTCTTCAAACATGAAACTTGTAGAGAATTCTCTCCCCTTTCCAAAAAGTCCAAGAAATTGTTCATAGCATGTGTGGTTTGAAAATTATGGCCATTTGAAGTTGGTGGGTTTTTAGGGTTTACCATATTTTCAAAACTTACACCATATGCAAAAAGGCTTGTATTGCATTTATAAGGCTTCTAACACCTCAATGTTGGTTACTATATTCAAGTACAATGCATAATAATCAAGTTTGCCCAAAAATTCACAAGAACCCGTGGATGGTGCTTGAGATAATTAGCTACTTGCATTTTTGCAAAACATATCATAATTTAAATTTCCAAGCATGTTGAGCCTTGTGATTGATCCAAGGGTGGTAAGTGAATCAAAATGAAGTTGAAGATGCACATGAACTCAAGGACGCACACATAAATCACTCCATGTGAACTTTCATACAAAATGGCGAAACACTCCCTATCACACTTATCATGCTCTCATTTCTTCAAAATCCCTAATCATCATTTCATATACATCATATAAAAAGGAACCACACGAATTTCATAGAGAAAGAAACTCTCATTTCACACTTTCAACTTTTCTTGCACTCTTGCAAATCCATTCGAATCTCTCACATCACATACTCATTGCTTCAACTCTTCACATATTCTTCATCCTTAGAGTGTAAGGATCACAAATCAACCATCTATTTGGCCTGAAAGCAAGGATTTCACATAGTGCCATTTTGAAGCAAGCTGGTTAGAAACTCACAATTCAAGGAGATCTGAAGCTCTATTTGCATTTATTTTGCAAATAGAAAAGCTAAGGAGGATATCTACACGTGGCTGAGGGTTTTCTTGAAGGATTTGAGAAACTGCAACTTCACGTTAGCCTCCAAATTCATTTTTCTAGATCTTGTTTTTGATGTATGCATTATGATCTACTTGCTTCACTAATGATCCTGATGTAATTAGTTTTGAATTTGGTTGATATTTGAGCAAGTATGATGGATCTAAAGTTTTGATGTGAACAATGTTTGGCTTCGATTTATGCGTGTCTTTGATTGTTTGTTGTTTTTATAGTATATTCGTGTTCAGCATGTTACAATGAGTGGATCTGGAGATTTTTTATGGAATTTTATGATATTTTGTCATTCATATGCTTTTTCCGGTGACCGGAGCTAGGGCTCCGTCACCGGTTTCAGGATTTTACATTTTCAGGTTGAAAAAGAGGAGCCAAGGAAGGAGACACAATCACGTCCATCCATTTTCATGATCCAACGGCTTACATCGTGACAACACATTAAAAATAGAAAATGCCTTGCGCGTGCTTTATGTTTCACATTTAATGTGTGTGTGTGCCTATGTATCATTGTTATCATGTGCATGTGTATAGATTGTTAGATTGTGTTGACTTGGTTTGATTTGTTGACTTCATCCTGAGCATTGGATTGATGATGCGTGTGAGAGTGAGTCTGATAATGGAATGAAGACCATGATAAATGTTGTGAACCTTGCGTGTGGACCTGAGCCTCATTTTCTAATCTCACCCCCACTTTCAGACCACTTCTGAACCTAAACATGGCAAACATGTTATATGTACCTCGCTGACCTATTTTTCAATTTTTATTTCCATTTTCTTTTTAGTTTCAAATTTTATTTTTAAAAATAGTAAAACACTTTGTAAAATTCTAAAAAAATTCATAGATGATATTTAGGGTTTTATAAAATTTGTGAAAATTTTACTTTCCATTTTTATATTAATTTCATAGCCTGAATTAATTGTTATTTTATTTTCCTTATTCTTGCTTCTTCCTTTGCACAACCTTCCTTGTTGAATTTCTATCTTAAATTCCATGGAGTGTATGAACTTGTTTCTTTTTTCTATGGATTCTTGACATGTTGAAGTATGTTTGAGAGTTTTACCATGATTTATAGGACCTATCTGGTTAGGTTTTGAGGTATTGCTTTATGAAGAAGTTTGTGAAACCCTAATTGATATTTGAGCAACTTGTTTGAGTTAGTTTGCTTCTGATTTTTGCCATGTGGTTTTGGTATGATGTTCTTACATGATTAGAGTGTCTTGGTGCATAATTGTGGTTTTTTTAAGACATGATCTAAATTTGTTTGAATTTTGTGATTTTCATGCCCTAATTTGATGTTTATATGACCATTTCTTGATTGCATGAGTAGGAAGGCACTTGTGCCAACTCCTATGGTTTATTTTTAGGCTTTATAGAATGTTAAAATGCCCCTGGTTTTTGTATGGATGCCTGACTTTGCTTTATTTTAGGTTACTTGTTCACTAAGCTTCATTTGCACATGTATGCTTCACAACACCTCAAACTTCTTCATGCTTCTCTGAATTGATCTTGTATGAGTATGTATGCCTTAAGTGATGTTTGAATCTTGTTTTTAGGCACCTCTTTACTATGTTTAGCTTCTGATTTTGAGATCTTTGGTTCATTTTTAACTTATGTGATGCTTTTAATATCACATCTTCTTCTCACTTCTCCTTTAATGCTCTGTCTGTTTGCTTGGTGCTTCTCCCACTTCCTTTTGACTAACATTGCATGACTAACCTTAGAGTTCTTTCTTGATTTTTAGGTTCTGAATTTGATATTTTGTTATAATTAGAGCTTTTTTCTTTCATGTCTCACTTTTGCATGAACGTTTTTGATCATTTATGATTGCTTCTAACAGTTTCAGGGGCTTCAGTAAGTGAGAGGTGTGGATGAGATTTCCACATCTCCAATTCTTTTCTCTTCTCATTTATGTTTTCATAATTTTTCATGAGAGGTGCTTAGGCCATATTTTGTTTAACTTCTTTTCACCCCCCTTAGAGAACAACTTAACTTCTTTAGGGGAAGTAAGTTGATTTTCTACCTTCTTTCTTCTTCTTCTTTCTTCTTTCCTTCTTTTATTTAGGATAGTTAAAACCTCATTAACCTAGGATCATCCTTTGCATGACAACATCAGGTCTTGATTAGTCCCCCTTAGTGGTTTTACCTTTTCTCCTTTTGGTTTCTTATCTTTCTCATCTTCATACAAAAAACTAAAAAACACTTAATAATGGTTGAAATAGCCTTGTGTGTAGGGACTTATGCCATGGGGCATTTGTATTCATTCCATCTTGTAATAGTACACTTGTCTAGCATGATTTACAAGTCTAAATCATGGGACTACTTTCACAAATAAAACCTTAAAAGATACTTCTTCATCAAAAAACCCAAGTCTTGGATAAATTATCCTTACTTGGTGTGCTTGTTCTATTATTCCATCTTGGAATGTAGCAGTAAGTACACATACCATGGAAAAGAGTTTGATTTCACTTCCTTGTGCCACACTTATAAAAAACTTCTAAAAAAGGACTTGAACAAAGAATAAGCGTCTCTCCTTCGGGACTTCTTTTCTCATCACCTTCACTCCTTTCGTACGAACTTGATCCTACTTGTCTCTTTGCAAGACGGTAACACACTTGTGCCTGACGAGCCTGCAACACCTGAGCATTGACATAAGTCGCTCAAGCCTTAACACACAAGCAATCTTTCCACCCATAGTTAGGGGAACTATGACGACTCTGATTCTCATGTCCAGATGAGATACGTAGGCAGCGGGGTAGGGCCCGTTCGAGCACTCTTTTACTTTCCCTACATTTTCCCCCTTTTATTTTCTTTTCTTGTCTAATCCAGTTTCAGTCTTTATTTTTGCAGCAACTTTCATTTCTTCACCCTTTGAAATAGTTTATTTGCAAGCATGGATCCCGTCGGGTATGGCGGACGATCTGGGGTGCTAATACTTTCCCAAGTCGTAACCAACTCCCAAACCCAATTTCTTTGGTTCGCAGGACATTTGTCCTTCCTTTCTTTTCTTAGGTTTGTGCAGTATTACCAATCCCGTTCCTTCGGGATAAAAATGTCTGGATGACGACTATACCTTCTTTCGTGCCACTTTCGTGTTTGTACCAGGATGGAAACCCACGGAGTGACACATAGGGTGGCGCATTCATTCATTGCTACATGTGGCTTGCGCCACATTCATGCTTTGTGGTGGCCATCATAAAAGTGGATCCCGACACTTAAGCACCCTGCTTGCGCCATGGTGCTGGGAGCAAGTGGCTCCCACTATGTGTTTTCCGATCTACGGGTTCGTCTGCTATCGTCCCCATTTCCATATTTTTCCGAAATTCATACGGCATGGCAACATAAATAAAATCAACCATTTACGTAACAGTTTATTCACGACTTATTTTCAACAATAGTTTCCCAATTTCACATAATCAATTTACAACTTATTTTCAACGGTTAATCCATAATTTCATAAAATCAATCAACAAAAATTAACACAACCACAATGATTTATGATCAACATATAATCAACAATTATAAATGACTTATAATCACAAATCAAACAACAATTTTACACAGAATAATTATTGAAATAACAAGTTACCGATTTTCATACACAACATCAACATTAACAAAAACACAACATATATAACCACCCAAACCTAGTATTATTTATCACCCGGTTATAAAGATTGAACCCCACCCTTACCTTAATCGATGGCCACTCGAATCTCTGATCAACTTTCCAACCCTTTGCCTCTATGACTCTTTTCCTCTTCTCTTTCATTCATGGAGATTAGAAATACGAACATGTTGCCATTGATTTCCTATCTTGACCAAAATTCAGCCTCCATCATCATCAATCCCGTAACTACTATATGACCAATTTCCAGCATGAACTTCCAAACTTCAAATGCATTTTTCTCCTTCAATACCGAACTTATTGACATGAAATCATATATCAAATTGATGGGAATTTCATAAGCTTTCCAGAAATTCAAGAATAGCTTTAATCGAATTACGAGTAAAAAGTTATCACATGTTTAGTGGAGGTTGTATCATAGGTGCGAAAATGGAGATATGATCATGAGTTCTTCTTTCTCCTTCTTTGCTCTCTGTCGCTCCCGAAGATTTGCATCCCAGTTCAAGTGCGAACGGTCGACGAAAGGAGGACAATGAGGGTGAAAAGAATAGAGTCGCCAGCTAGGCATTTTTATCCCGAAGGAAAGTTAATGCTGCATAAACCTAGAAAGATATGGATAAGACGGTTGCGAACCAGAGAAACTGAGAAAGGGGGTTGGTTACAATCTGGGAAGGTATTAGCACCCAGATTGTCCGTCGTACTCGACGGGATCCACGCTTAAAAGATTGTGTTTAAAGGGGTAAGTGCATGTGCAATCTATGTGCAAAAGCTGGAAGAGAAATATACAAGTGTCAGTGCAAAAGAGAATGAAATGTTCAGGAACTGAAGCTTAAAAGAGAAAGCTGAAAGAGGGAAGAGACACAGAGACTTTTGTTCGATAACTGTTAAGTTATGCCTACGTATCCTCGTGTGCAATGAGGAAGTCAGAACACCGTAGTTCGACTCAAAGAGACTGAAAGATAAATTGACTGATGAACTGCTTACTTGCCTATGCTCAAGTGTATGACTCGTCTGGCTCGAGTGCTAACTGTCTTGCATTAGACGGAAGAAGCAAGTTCTCGTTTATGGAGTGAATGTGATGAGAAAATAATCCCGAAGGAGACGATTATTGTTTGTTTTTGTGTTTTCAGTTTTATTATTGTTTTTGGTGTTTGGCATAAGTTAATGAGCTTAAGCATAAATCAAAGGCTTGTAAACTCATTATATCCTCCCTGATTAGGGATAATGAGCCTACTTAAGTATGAGATAAGTATCTTAACTTAATTACCATGATGATGCAGGATTAAGATCATTAACCTACTTGTGATTAATTAGATGTTTTTGGGTTTTTGTTTAGTGTTAAGTAATGCGTTTAAGCCATAATCAAGGATTAGTGAACTCATTACACTATCCTAATAGAAGGATAATAGATGAGGACACTTAAGCTGAGGAAGATACCTCAACTTAATCCATGATTAGGGATTAAAATCATTAGATGACAAACCTTTATTAAGTGGATTTTAATTAAGGATGAGGTTACGAAATGAGTTTTATGGTTTGTAAGACAACTTGAGGGGGACTTGTCCATTAAACACTAGGGTTAGTCCTTCTTAACCATAAAGGAAGAATTAGAACCCTAATGTAAGGCCCAAGTTACAAGATGAAGTCTTAGTGATTATTAAGATGATTTGATTAAGAGGTTTAAAAAAATTAAAGGTTTAACACTTAGGATTAAAGTTATACACTCCATCCTAATAGAAGGATGCAGGCATAACCCTAATACCAAAGTCCTAAACTTTAAGAGTTTAGTCTCTGATTATTGAGATGAGAAGAGAGACTCAAGGAGACTCAAAGGTAAAAAGTTAGGGGGGACTAATCACAACCCTAATTATTGTCATGCTTGGATGTTCCTATGGTTTGTAAGGCTTGAGAAAGATCTTCAAGGAAATCACCAATGGAAGAAGCAGAAGAAACAAGTTACTTACTTCAATGAAGAAGATAAGTAACTTGAAGAAAGAAAGTGAGGGAAATGGAACACAAGTGAACAAGTTCACTTTAAAGAAACCAGCAAGATGCATATGAAAGAGATAAAGAGAAATGAGAAGTGAAGGCAAATCCACTTCTCAAAGAACTTACCACCTGAAAATGTTAGCATGAATGCATAAAGTTCAAGACATAAAGAAATGAAATGAAATGAGATGCAAGGAGATGAAATGACCAAATTCATAAGCATACACATGATGTAAATGATGCTATTATATGATGCAAATGCATACAAGATGCATATGTATGATCATACTAGAGAATGAATGCAAATGAAGCATGTAGGAAGCATGTGAACACATGGATGCTTATGAAATGAAATGGATGCAAAGCATAGCAAATGTATGAATAAATGATCAAGCAATGTCTTAAGATGTCTAAGATGGCATACAAATGCTTAGAATGGTGTGGCAAGTTCATATGTTCATGCAATGCAATGTAAGATGCAAGTGAAGATGCAAAATTAGGGTTACATGAAAGGATGAGATGCAAATGGCAAAGACAGAAGCAAATGACATTATAAAAAATTTAAAATGCACTCAAAGGAACCCTAAACCTACACTAGGTTACCATTCAAAGGGGGAGGTCAGAAGCTAAACCTAGGTGAAGTTATGAATTTCCTAAGTTTCTAGGGTTTTTGGGTGATCTTTAATGTAAAATGCCACACAAATTGAAAATGCAAGATAAATTCATGCCAAAAATATCTTAGATACTACATGATATGTGTAAAACAATGAAAAAAGAACCAACTTCAAACCCTTCATAGTTAGGCAGAAAAGATTTTTCAAAGGTTAGGGTTTAAAATGTGATTTTATGAACCCTAAATTCAAAGAAAATTGTCAAATGATGATCAAAACCAAAAAGAAATTTGTATGAGGGGTTTGAAAATGTTTCTAAATGTGTTAAGATGCAACATGAATTTTTGGGTGATTTTTAGAAACCTAAATGCTATTTTAATTAATTAAATTCAATTAATTAATTAAAATAAACATTTAAATATTTTAAAAATACTTTTTATATGAAAAAAATAAAATAAAAATTATTTTCTGATTAAGAAAAATATTTGAAACAACAATGCAAAAGGAAATATTTTTTGGGATTTTTCTAAGTATTTTAAATTAAATGTGCAAGAAAACGCAATTAAAATGAAATAAAAATCAAATAAAATGAAAGTATGTTGATCCAGTGGTCCAGATTCAAACTGGAGAGAGAGGGAATTGACTGTGCACGCTATCCAACGACTGGCATTCAAACTGGGTTAATTACTTAATTAATTTAATTAATTGAAAATTAGGGTTAACTGAAGTGATCTGGACCCTTAAAAAACGCGCTAAGCAAGATCCAATGGCTCAAATTCAAATTGACCCCGTAAACCCTAATTAGTGCCCTAATGACTTTCAGGTGACCGGATCTTCTCCGGCAAGACCAGAATCCCAACTTCTTCCCTAGGCCAAATTAGGAGCTCTAAATCTCCAAATCAACTCTCCTAATCATTTTAAACAAGATTCAATCATCAAACAACATTTCTCATGCTTCAAAATCCAGATGCGAATCAAAACATAAAAACTGCAAAAATTTCAGAAGCACAATACAAGCTTAATATTCAACTATTTTCAAAAGTAAAAGGTGCAGTGTGATCAGTGAAGCATGAAGAACATTTCTATAACAAAAAATACAAGTTTTGGAAAATTTGATCTTGATGATACCTGAGCTTGAGCTTTCTCAATCTGAGCTATTTGGGCCTCTCCTTGGTGCCAATCAACTCCAATGGACCTCCTAAGGATGCTTTGATGCTTGGAATGAATTTATTTGGGCTGTTTTGAAGTTTCAGTTTAGAGGGGGGTGAAATCGTATTTTTTATTCTTGAGGTTTCAGGCTTGTTTAATGGTTGGGAAATGATCTGGAGGGTGTATGGAGATGATTGGTGAAGTTTGCTTGAAGTTTTGATGGCTGGTTTTAGAGTTTCGAAGAAATGAAGTTTCTTGAGGATTTTGTGAATCTGAATGTGTGGGATGATTCAGGCTCCAAGAAGTTATGAAATGTGATCCTTAGGGCATGTATGTGAAGTTGTGATAGGTCAGAGGAGTTGTTGTGGGCTCTGCTGATTGGTATGGTGTGAAATGCAAAAAGTCAAGTTTGGTTGTACTTGAGGTATGGGTCATGGCAGGCCTGGTTGCAAGGGGTGTCTGGCCTCAGCTGAGTTCAAGGAGGACCATGGAAGCATATTTTATCAGCTGGCACAAGGGGATAGAAAGATTTGCACCATTTTGCAATTTTGAGGAGTTTTGGCCCTTTTGGAATTCCTTGAAGTTCAAGTCATGGAAATGCATAATTCTTGGGCCAATTCTGATATTTTGAAGTTTCTTGATCATGTTATATCACATTTGAGCATGTTAGAAGTCATTAGAAGCCTTGGCAAGTAGTTTTGCAAAAAATCCTCTTTGGTGCATTCTTGAAAATTATAGGATTTTTGCCAACTTTGAAGGATCATAACTTGAGTTCCATAATGAATCAAAACATGTTCTTGTACTTTTTGAAAAGGGAAAGACCTAATCTACAACTTTCATGACCAATAATTTTTCATTTGAAGCATTTTTGGATGAGAAATAGGAGGTTGAAAAACTTTCCAAAATGGAAAGTTTCCATTACAAGTCATTTCCATTTTTGGCAACTTTTGGTTTAGCTCAAATTTCTTCAATTTTGTGAACTTCCAAGCACTTAAATGATCAAATAAATATCATAGAACTTCAATTTGATGAAAATACCCCTTTGGTTCCATTGTTGGGGGCCTCAGATGCCCTGATTTTGCTCTGACTTGCTCAAGAAGTTACCCAGTGAACAAATGACTTCCACAATGAATTTATTCATTAAACTTGGTACATATGATCCTTATAAAATCTTAAGAACATTAGAAACAAGAATGGCCCAAAAATTTGGAGTTGAGGCCTCTGAAACCAAAACCCTAATTTTGGTCATTTGTGTAGTGAAAACCTTAGCTCTGCTTCCATGCTTTTCTAGTTCTTGTGATTTCTTGACTTCCTTGATTTTTGAGAGGCATAATATGATGATAGAACACACATGGACCCTCTTGGAATTCCTTGAGGCCCTTTGAGTGGCTCAGATGGGATCTTGGATTGCTCAGATAACAAACCCTAGATGCAGATGAACTTGAACTTATTCAGTGAA
Source organism: Lathyrus aphaca (assembly GCA_963966055.1). NCBI lineage: Eukaryota > Viridiplantae > Streptophyta > Magnoliopsida > Fabales > Fabaceae > Lathyrus > Lathyrus aphaca. The sequence continues at coordinate 51,398,078 of OZ014520.1, forward strand.
TCAATTATGCAATATGAGGTGGTATGCTTATGCTTATGCAAACATGAAAGATCATAGCCATGGTGTGATATGAGTGAGGTAAAATTTGGGGTTTTTACACTCTCAAGCTATTTTCTCTCATCTAAATGTCTTATTCTTCTCAAGACTTTTTCCTCTGTAACTTCCACGTTCAACTTCCTCCTCTTACTGATATTTCCCTCGACCAATTCTTTTATTTTCTTCTTTTTATTAAACTAATAATAATCAAATATAATAATCAACTAATGGGCCTAAACACTACATCCCTCTACTTGCTAATTCCGACGAAATCCAAGCCCATTAACCAACATGCTCCATTAATCAATGTTATCACTTATAATATTATTTCCTCGATTTTCTGACTTAATATTCCGACTTAACAGCTTAACATAAAATCAATCGAATAATAATTTGCGACTAACTACTCATTTCCGACTTAATAGATTAACTCCCGATAATCAACCAAATGGTTCAGCGGTCCATTCCACATATTCGACAATAAACGAAAAATACTTCATATCGTCTTCTACAACTCATATCGACTCAATAATTAAATTTGACTTAAACTAACTTATAATCATCAACATAATATTCTGATAAATTCGGCAATCAACACGAATCGACACAATTCCACACAAAGCAACTCAAATCGACAAATATATTCAAATCAACGCGAATTACCACAACATACCACAATTATATTTAATTAAATAAACGGGTGTTACAGTGCAGAACTAAAAAATTAAATAAAATAATATATTGTTAGGGGAAAATACACTACATGCAGGGGTTAGTGCTAATAATAGTTATGACAAACATAATGCAAATAGTAATGGTAATAACGGTAACGAAAACACAATTCACAAAGATATTAATTAACATGCTAATACTAATAATAACAATAATAACAATGAAATGCAATCATGTACTAAAGCAATAACAATTATGCATGTGAAAACAAAAATAAATACTACTATTAAGATTTGTGATTTAAGCTCTCACTGAGCGCTACGTTTAATGTCAGAAGCTCGACATTAAAATAGGGAAGAGTTTCATTTGTCTGGAGGAGCGGGAAGCTCTTCCAACTTGCAACTAGAGTAGAATTCTTTGTTTTATGTCGAATGGTAATGCTTAAGTATTTTCCCATTTTCAATGAATGTTTCGCTTGAATTTCCTTTGATTTGGACTACACCGCTATTTAGAATCCTAGTAATTTTGAATGGTCTAGACCATCTAGAATGTAACTTTCCTAGGAAAAGTTTAAGTCGAGAGTTGAAAAGAAGAACTGCGTCCCCCTCTCTAAACTCTCTTCTTGCTATCCTCTTGTCATGCCACTTTTTGGTTCTTTCTTTGTAAATACGGGCATTTTCATAAGCATCAAGTCTTAGTTCTTCAAGTTCATGGATGTCTAAAATCCTTTTCTCTTCGGCTGCCATGTAATTGGTGTTTAGGGTCTTTATGGCCCAATATGCCTTATGCTCAAGTTCTACATGCATATGACACGATTTTCCATAAAACAGTTTAAATGGAGTGGTCCCTATATGAGTTTTTTAAGAGGTTCTATATGCCCAAAGATCCTTATAAAGTTTAGTCGGCCAATCTTTCCTAGATGTTGCAACGGTTTTCTCAAGTATTTGTTTAATTTCTCTATTGGAAACTTCGACTTGTTTGCTGGTTTGAGGGTGATATGGTGTCGCTATTCGGTGTCGGACCCCATATTTAAGCAATAATTTTTCAAATATGTTCGAAATGAAATGAGATCCTCCATCACTTATGACAACTCTCGACACTCCAAATCTAGGAAAAATAGTATTTTTAAATAGCCTAATAACTACTCGTGCATCATTGGTGGGAGAAGCTATCGCCTCGATCCACTTTGACACATAATCGACTGTAATGAGTATATACTAGTTTCTAAAAGAAGGAGGAAAGGGGCCCATGAAGTCAATACCCCACACGTCAAAAACTTCCACTTCTAGAATACCTTTTTGTGGCATCTCATCGCATCTAGAAATGTTACTTGTGCGTTGGCATCGGTCGCAGTTCAAAACAGCGATATGGAGATATTTCCAAAGGTTATGCCAAAATAGCCCGGATTGCAGAATTTTTGCGCAAGTCTTAGAGGTGCTCGCATGCCCTCTGTATGGTGAGGTATGACAATGAGATATGGCATCTTCTATTTCAGATTCAGGGACACATCGACAGAATATTCCGTCGGAGCCTCTTCTAAAAAGTAAGGGCTCATCCCAATAGTAATTTTTTAGATCGTGAAAGAATTTCTTCTTTTGCTGGTAGGTTAAATCAGGTGGAAGCGCTTCTGCTACTAGGTAGTTGACAAAATCAGCATACCAAGGCAGTGATGCTTCTACACGACATAAAACTTTGTTGGGTTCTGCTTCTTGAAATTCCAAAGGGTCTCCTTACTTTCCACTTTCATCCTCCATATGGGCTATAAGTCTATCATACGGGGAATCATCATGAATGGGAACTTGTTTCGGTTCTTGGTGTTCTATTCTAGAAAGGTGATCCGCTACTATGTTTTCGAGTCCTTTTTTATATTTTATTTCCAAACCGAACTCTTTTAGAAGTAGGATCCATCTTACAAGTCTAGGCTTAGCATCTTTCTCGTTCAGTAAATATCTAATCGCAACATGATCGGTGTAGACAACTATTTTTTCTCCTACCAAGTAGGAATGAAATTTATCTAATGCGAAAACAATAGCTAAAAGTTCTTTTTCTGTGGTAGGATAGTTCAGATGCGCATTGTCCAAGGTTTTACTTGCATAGTAGATAGCATGAATATTTTTGTCTTTTCTTTGACCTAAAACAACGCCAACAACAAAATCACTAGCATCGCACATTATTTCAAATGGTTCACTCCAATCTGGTGGCTGCATAATAGGTGCGGTAATTAAAGCATTCTTGAGTAGCTCAAAGACTTTCAAACAGTCTTTATCAAATATAAATTCGGCATCTTTCATTAGTAATTCGGTCAGTGGTTTGGTGATCTTAGAGAAGTCTTTAATGAATTGTCGGTAGAAACTGGCATGTCCAAGAAAACTGCGGATTTCTCTAACGGTTTTTTGGAGGTTGAAGGTTTTATATTATTTCTATTTTGGCTTTGTCTACTTCAATACCTCTTTCGGATACAACATGTCCTAACACAATCCCTTCTTGGACCATAAAATGACATTTTTCCCAATTCAACACCAGATTGACTCAGACGCATCTCTCGAGAACCAATTCTAAGTTCGATAAACATCCTTCGAAGCTTTGCCCACAGACAGAGAAGTCGTCCATAAAAACCTCCATTATATTATCTATAAAGTCGGTAAATACGGCCATCATACATCTCTGAAATGTGGCAGGTGCGTTTCATAGTCCAAACGACATTCGTCTATATGCGAATGTTCCATAAGGACAAGTGAAAGTAGTCCTTTCTTGATCATTGGGATGAATAGGAATTTGAAAGAATCCTGAGTATCCATTTAAATAGAAAAAATATGAGTGTTTATCCAGTCGCTCAAGCATTTGATCTATAAAGGGCGGAGGAAAATGGTCTTTACTAGTGGCTTTATTTAGTTTTCGGTAATCTATGCACATCCTCCATCCAGTTTGAATACGTTTTGCTACGAATTCTCCTTTTTCATTACTAACAACTGTTACTCTTCCTTTCTTAGGTACGACATGTACTGGACTGACCCAGCTGCTATCTGATATCGGGTATATGTTACTGGCTTCTAAGAGCTTTTGTACTTCTTTCTTAACTACATCACATATGATAGGGTTTATCCTTCTTTGATGTTCCCTAGAAGTCTTACTATCATCTTCCAGCATAATGTGGTGCATACAAATGGATGGGCTTATCCCTTTGAGGTCAAAAATATTATATCCCAGTGCAGTTGGATACATCCTTAAAACATGGAGTAACTTCTCAGTTTTTATCTGTCCTAAGTCAGCATTAACTATGACTGGTTTTTCAAGCTTTGTATCTAAGAATCTGTACCTTAGATTTTTGGGTAATGTTTTTAGTTCTATAGCAGGTTTTTGTTCATCGGATGATGGTTCGGGTATTAGTGCAAGAAATTTTTTCGAACGATCATCAATGAATGGTTCGTTACAACTATCATTTTAGAATAGAGAAGGTTCAGCGAATGCAGATGATTTCACCTCCAATTATTTTACGTATTCATCAATGATATCTAATGAACAACACGAGTCATTAATAGATAGGGCTTTCAAGAATTGACCTAAAATGAATTCGACTTTTTCTTCTCTGACTTCAAAAGTCAGCTTTCCTTTCTTAACATCAATTATGGCTCCGGCTGTTGCTAAAAACGATCTTCCTAATATAATGGGGACATTGTAGTACTCTTTTATGTCCATTATCACAAAATCGGTAGGAATGAAGAATTGACCAATTCGAACAAGGATGTTTTCCAACATACCTACGGGATATTTTACTGAACGATCTGCAAGTTGCAGTGACATTTTAGTTAGTCTCAATTCTCCTAATTCGAGTCTCTTGCATGTAGATAATGGCATTAAACTAACATTGGCTCCTAAGTCGCATAAACCATTATCTATAACGTACTTTCCTATTACACAGGGTATCGAGAAGCTCCCTGGGTCTTTAATCTTAGGTGGCATGTTATTTTGAAGTATAGCGCTACACTCGATAGTGAGCATAACCTACCCTCGAGCTTTTTCTTGTTAGATAGAATTTCCTTGAGGAATTTCGCATATGAAGGCATTTGGGTTATGGCTTCCGTGAATGGTATAGTAACGTTTAATTGTTTTAGAAGTTCTACGAACTTCTTAAATTGTCCCTCATTCTTGTTTTTGGCTAATCTTTGCGGATAAGGTATAGTTGGCTTATATGGTGGAGGAGGCACATAAGGTGTTTCCTTATCTATGACCTCGTCACTCTTATCATCTGCGCCATTGGTTTTTGTTTCATTTTCCTTCTCAATTACTTTCTTTGGACTTTGATACATGGTTGGTTTTGTAACACCCTTCTACCCCAAAACAAAATATTTAAATAATATCAGAGTAATCATCTAAAAAGGGTATCACATATCATCATAATTCAACACAAACAGTGTCATGTCCCGTAACACGGGTTAATCAACATCAAGAATATCATAAATCATTTTGCAGCGGAATTTAAACTTCATAAACATAATTTTCACCATCCTGAATTTAACATCATAAAATGGAAAACATTTATCCAAATAACAACATAACTGAAAATAGTTTAACAAAAGAAAACCCATCCCAGTGTTACATGACACAGAGCAGGACACATAGACCAGAACCACTTCTAAGAAACACTAAAGCATGCTCTGAGACTCATGAATTACTCCTATTGCACTGCAGGACTATTCTTCGACATCTGCAAGTTACCCACGAAGGAGGCAACATTTCCAAGCAGGCAGGGTGAGTAATCATAATATATCATAAACGTACAAGAATATAGAATCATAAATAAATTAGTACAACATATCATGACATCATCAACTATAAAATTCAGCAACAACAACAATACGATCAAGAAATTAAGCAACACCAACACAATCATGAAATTCATCCAGAATATGCCATTCTAACATCCTGATATGCAATATGCATGTGATACCATTTTCATCGTGAGATGGATACATGACCATCAACCCTCCACAAAGGAGCACATCGTAAATCATCGAGACACTTCAATCCACACAATGGGATTGAAGAAAATAAATAGGCCGAAGCCCCATCGTGAATGTTATGAAATGCAATGATGCACTACATCATAAATTCATCAAAATAATTCGCATCATTCATTTCAATCAGCAAAATAATCATCAAATAATCATATATATCATCATGACATTACACCCAGTACACTGGTTCTATAACCACTCTGACACATCAAGAATTTACCCGTACCCGGTAATTATGAGGTAAATACAAGGTTGTCTCATAAATTCATTTATCAAAACTATTGCATTTTCTCATTTTTATTCATCAAAAATAAAGTTCAGTTTGTGCTCTTTCCGACGGTTCAAACGGAATGCGAATCGGACTTACGGTTTGAAAGTTATGAATTTTTAAAGAATTATAATTTGCCATCCGAACAGTGTTAACCGGTTAACGCCGACGAAATTTCCAGAAATTGCTAAAATTTACAATGGTTAACCGGTTAACCCATAGCGTTAACCGGTTAACGCACGTTTTCCAGCAGTCCCCTGCTATACAGTTGCAGACTGTTCCAACTCCAAAAACCCCCAAACGCCACTACGAGTTTTACATCAAGACACTCAAAAACCATTCAAAAACATCAATCAAACATCCACAACATCCAGACAACAATTATACAAACAAATATACGATTATAACTCATTCTAATCACTCTAATTCATCAAGATTCTTCTCATAAACTCCACCTAAATCAAAAACCCCTAAAACTCATAAACTCATACAATCCTAATATATTCATAATCCAATTCTTATGCAATTACAATAGATTATGAAAACTCCCCATACCTTAGAGAATTTCGCCGCTTTACACTCTTCTATGGGGTTCTCCACAGCCTCCTGACTCTGAGCTTCCTCTTCCTCTCCCTTTTCCTTCAGAGCACCTCTTTTCCCAAAACACGATAATGTTAGAAAACTAATTGTATTCCCCTCTTTGGATACATTATCCCAGTTTAGTCTTTTCCCACCTTACCCTCATAATTTTCACAAAAGGACCTCCTTACCCTTTTCTTTAATATATTTTTAATAATAATAATAAAATAGCATAGTAAAACACTATTTATCCTTATTATATAAAAATACTCATTTTCTCCACAACTCTCTAATTAATCCAAACTCTCCAATTTTTCTAAATTAATTAAATAAATGATTAAATAATTAAATTTAGATTTTCGGGGCGTTACAACTCTCCCCTACTTAAAGAATTTTCGTCCTCGAAAATTACCTGAAGTAAATAGAGTCGGATACAACTGCCTCATCTGATCTTCCTGCTCCCAAGTCCAACTTTCTACAGCTGGTGCTCCCCACAATACCTTCACTAAAGCAATTTCCTTGCCTCGAAGTTGTTTCAATTCTCTACCATCAATCCTCACTGGTAAAGCTTCAATCGTCAAATTATCTCTCACCTGAACATCATCTATCTGAATTACATGCGACGGGTCCGGAATGTACTTCCTCAACTGTGATACGTGGAATACATCATGTAAATTTGCAAGAGAGGGAGGTAAAGCCACTCGATAGGCCACTTCCCATATCCTCTGCATAATCTGATACGGACCGATAAAACGTGGAGTGAGCTTTCTAGACTTCAAAGCTCTTCCCACACCAGTCATAGGAGTAACTCTTAAGAACACGTGATCTCCCTCTTGGAACTCAAGTGCTTTCCTCCTCTTATCGTGATAACTCTTTTGACGACTCTGCAACGTTTTCATCCTTTCCCGAATCATTTTTATCTTTTCAGTTGTTTCTTGAACAATCTCTGGCCCAAGCACTAAACTCTCTCCTGACTCATACCAACATAATGGAGTACGACAACGTCTACCATACAACGCCTCATATGGAGCCATCCCGATACTAGCATGAAAACTGTTATTGTACGTAAACTCGACCAACGGCAAATGACTATCCCAAGACCCTCCTTGGTCTAATACACAAGCTCTCAGCAAATCTTCTAAAGATTGGATTGTTCTTTCTGTCTTGCCATCCATTTGCGGGTGATAAGCAGAACTCGTCCTCAACTTAGTACCCAAGGCATCCTGCAAACTCTTCTAAAACCTCGATGTAAACCGCGGATCTCTATCCGATATAATACTTGAAGATACACCATGCAACTTCACAATTTCTTCAATGTAAATCTCAGCTAACCTTTGCATGGAATGGTTAATCTTCATCGGCAAAAAGTGTGCCGACTTAGTTAACCGGTCAATAATTACCCAAATCGAATCATTACCTCTAGCAGTCTTAGGTAACCCAGTCACGAAATCCATGGAAATACTATCCCATTTCCACTCAGGAACATTCAACGGTTGCATCATACCTGAAGGTCTCTGATGTTCTATCTTTGACTTCTGACATGTCAAACAAGCATATACAAATTCAGAAATGTCTCTTTTCATACCCGGCCACCAAAACAACCTGCGTAAATCCTGATACATCTTCGTAGCACCAGGATGAATACTCAGTCGACTCTTGTGCCCCTCTTCTAAAATACTCTTTTTAATTCCTATAATATTCAGAACACATACTCTATCTCGGAATCTCAAAACTCCATCTTCATCAACTCGAAAGTCACCTGCATTACCTTGATCAACCAACATCAATTGATCAACTAATTTCAAATCAGATTTCTGACCCTTACGAATCTCTTCCAAAATCTCACTGGTCAGCTTTAACATTCCCAATTTCACGCTATCAGTAGTAGTTTCACACAACAAGCTCATGTCTCTGAATTTCTCGATCATTTCTAATTCTTTCACCATAAGCATCGAAATATACAACGACTTCCTACTCAAAGCATCAGCCACAACATTTGCCTTACCAGGATGGTAATTCAAATCAAAATCAAAATCTTTCAATAATTCAAGCCACCGCCTCTGTCTCATATTTAACTCTTTCTGATCAAACAAGTACCTTAAACTTTTGTGATCACTGAATACTTCAAATTTCGAACCAAACAAATAGTGCCTCCAAATCTTAAGCACAAACACCACAGCTGCTAACTCTAAGTCGTGAGTAGGATAGTTCCTCTCATGAACTCTTAACTGTCTAGAAGCATAAGCAACCACCTTATTATCCTGCATCAAAACTCCACCAAGACCCCTCTTGGAAGCATCACAATAAACTACAAAGGACTCATCTGGATTCGGTAAGACCAACACTGGCGCGGTCGTTAATCTTATCTTCAGTTCTATGAAACTCTCTTCACAAGCAACATCCCACACATACGCTTGACCATTCCTAGTCAATTGCGTCAATGGTAAAGCTATCTTAGAAAAACTTTCAATGAACTTACGATAGTAACCCGCCAACCCAAGAAAACTACGAATTTCTGTAGCTGACTTCGGAGTCTCCCACTGCAATACCGCATCAATCTTTGAAGGATCCACCAAAATTCCACCACTTGAAATTACATGGCCGAGGAAACTCACTTCCTTTAACCAGAACTCACACTTAGATAATTTAGCAAACAATTTCTTTTCTCTCAACACTTGCAACACAACCTTCAAATGCTCGGCATGTTCCTCTTCTGATTTAGAATATACCAAGATATCATCTATGAAAACCACCACGAACTTATCAAGATACTCATGAAAGATCCTATTCATATATTCCATAAACACACCAGGCGCATTAGAAACCCCAAACGGCATCACCGTATACTCGTAATGCCCATATCTCGTCCTGAAAGCTGTCTTCGGAATATCATCAGCTTTAACTCGAATCTGATGATAACCAGACCTCAGATCAATTTTACTAAAGACATAAGCACCTACTAGCTGATCCATCAAATCATCGATCCTCGGAAGTGGGTACTTATTCTTGATAGTCACTTTATTCAACTATCGGTAATCGACACACAATCTCATACTACCATCCTTCTTCTTAACGAGCAACACCGGAGCACCCGAAGGAGAAACACTAGGTCTAATGAACTCCTTCTCTAGCAATTCTTCTAATTGTTTCTTCAACTCATTCAACTCTGAAGCTGGCATTCTATAAGGAGCCATCGAGACAGGACTCGTACCCGGTACTAAGTCCACAGAAAAATCAATTTCATGTTCCGGTGGTAAATCACTTATATCACCAGGAAACACATCATGAAATTCACAAACCACAGGTAACTCTGCACTGACAGTCTTATCATCAACTGGAAATGATGCAGACACTGCAAACATCAAGGCTTCATCCAATACAAGTTCATCCATTTGCTTAGCAGATAAAAACATCAACTCACCATTCTCGCTCAATTCAGGGAACTTAACTGTCTTACTATAACAGTTAATATGAACATAATTGAATTCCAACCAGTTCATACTGTAAACACCCAAAATTTGCCCTCACCCACTTCACCATGTCTTGTGATCTTTTCATATGCATAAGTTCAATCATAGCATCTCATACCACATCTTTGATGCACTGCATTGCTTCTAAGTCATCTGCATCTAGGGTTTGTAATCTGAGCAATTCCTGAGCTATCTGAGCCACTCCAAAGATCTTCAATCATCTCAAGAAGTTCCATGTATGTTCAAGCATCATATTATATCCTCCCAAGATCAAAGAAGCCAGAAAATCACAAGAACTGAGAAAGGCATGGAAGCAGAGCTAGGTTTAACTGCACAGATGACCTAAAATTAGGGTTTTGGTTTCAGAGGCCATAACTCCAAAATTTTTTTGTCATTCTTGTTTCTATTGGTCTCTATATGCTATAAGGATCATGCATACCAATTTTCATGAAGAAATTCAATGGGGAAGGCATCTGATCAAAAGATGACTTCTCAAGCAAGTCAGTGCAAAATCAGGGCATCTGAGGCCCCCAATCATCCAAACAAAGGGTATTCTCCATTATTTTGGGTGTATATGATCTTTATTTGATCTTATAAGAAGTTAGAAGTTCACAAAATTGAAGAATTTCAAGTCATTTGCAAAAGTGCCATTTTGGGAAAGTGACTTGTAATGTAAACTTGCCATTTTGGGAAAGTTTTTCAACCTCCTCTTTTTGATTCAAAAATGCTTCAAATGAAAAATTCTTGGTCATGAAAGTTGTAGAATGGATCATTCCATTTTCAAAAAGTACAAGAACTCATTCTAATTCATTTTGGATCAAAAGTTATGGCTTGTCAAAGTTGGACAAAATCACATAATTTCAAGTTTTGTACCAAAGAGGCATTTTGCAAAATGATATGATCAAGCATTCCAAAGACTTCAAATGTGCACAAACTCATTACAACATACTCACATGACCTCTAAAGATCAGAATTGGCCCAAGAATATTGCATTTTGGTGCCTTGAACTTCATGAATTTCCAAAAGGGCCAAAGATGCACCAACTTGCAAAGGCTCATGAAGCCATGCCTCTACTTATTACAGCTCATAGAATCTGATCCACATGAACTCCATGATCTCTGCTGAACCCAACCATGCCCCTATCACAACCTCACACTTGCCCATACCTCAAGTATAAGTCAAGTTGACATTTTGGCAACTTGCCCATACCAATCACCACAGGCCACCAACAACTCTCTGCCCAATCCAGACCTTACAAACACACTCCAAGGGTTCATTTTCATAAGACACACAAGCCTGAAACACTATAAAAGCCATAGTTCCAAGTTTATGCCTCTTATGCATTTTCATTCGAAACACCTCACACAAGCATCAAACATAAAAACAAACTTCACAGGATCACTCAGCATGCTCCCCTGATCATTTCCCTACCCTCATTCATCCCTGAAACCTCCTCAAACTGAAATACGATTTCTTCCCACCACTGAGCAGAACTTCATCAAACTCACAAACCAACCATTTTAAACTTCAATCAAGCCTCAAAGCTTCATCAGGAGGATCATTGAAGCCATTTTGAAGCAGAGAAGCAAGCAGAAAGCTCCTGGATTAAAAGTTCCATTTCAGGTGAGCTCAAGAACTTTTTTTTCCAAAAATGCATTTTTAAGTTCTTAAATGAATCTATGTGATGTGCTGATCATGCTGATATGTTTAGTTTTGCAAATGGTTAAGTATTGAGTATGTATGAAGCTTCTGAAATTTTTTGACCTAAACCCCTTTTGATTCGATTCAGCTTTGATACGAAAAATAAATGTGTTTTGCTTGTTGATTCTTGTTATATGATGTGTGGGGATGGATTCTGGGCAGAGAAATCAAGTTTTAGTGACCTAGGGAGTGAGTTAGGAATTTTCAGGGAAGGAGGTGGCCGGAGAAGATGACCAGAGGTCATTTCCGGCCACCTGAAGGTCATTAGTGCATTAATGAGGATTAGGGCTCAGTTTGAATGTAGGTCGTGGATTGGGTTGACTGGGGTTGACTTGCGCGCAAACGTGTGGCCAAGATGCATCATTAAAACCCTAATCCTTGTTTAATTAATTCAAACCTCATTTAATTAATTCATAAAACAAATTAGCCAGATTTGAATCTGGGCCCTTGGATCTGGCGCGCAGTCAACCAGTCCAAGCCCAGATCAAATCCTGGCCATCCCTCTTGCATACTTTCATTTATTTATATTTTTATTTCATTTTTATTCATTTGTTTTGCATATTTATTTTAAAATAGCTAAAATCATTAAAAAATTATGAAAATTTTTGTCAAGGGTTTCATGAATTTTCAGAACACAAAAATATTTTTATTTTTATTTTTTGCATTAAAAATTATTTTTAAATCATTTAAATGTTTATTTTTAATTAATTAATGAAAATTAATTAATTAAAAATACATTTAGGTATTTAAAAATCACAAAAAAATTCACATAGCATTTAAAAACATTTAGAAACATTGTATAACTCTCAAACCAAATTTCTTTTTTGTTCTTGATGCCTTTTGATCATTTTCATTGGATTTAATTTCATTTTAAGGCAATATTTTGCTTCAAACTTCAAAAATTCCTTTCTGCCTAACCATTGAGAGTTGGATGATGATTCTTTTTGAATTGCATCTTGTATAGCATGTAGTTTATAGGATAAAATTGGTTTGAATTGATCTTGCATTTTCAATTTGTTTGGTATTTTTCTTGGTGAAGTACCTTAAAACCCTAGCCAACTTAGGAAATTCATAACTTTCACTAGGATAAGAGTTGGATCCTCTTCTTTGGGCAGTGAACTTGTATAGGTCTAGGGTATCTTTGATTCCATTTTCAATTTTTTATCATGTCATTTGTTTCTTGTTTTGGATTTTTGCTTTGAATGATGCATGTAACCCTAATTTGTGCTTTCCTTTGCATCCATTTCTCATTTGCTTGCATCCAATGACTTGTCATGACATTTTGTGCATCCACATGATTCATAATACATCTTAGGACATATTAGAATCATGTTTGATCATTGCATCTTTCATTTGCCATGTTATATGTTCATTGCATTTCATAACTTTTCATGTATGTTCATGGTTCAAAGCATGTCTCATTTGCATCCTTATGCTTGCTTGATCATTCCCATGCCTTGCCTCATGTTTGCATCAACTCTTAGCATCATTAACATCATACTTATGCTTCTGGTTTTGGTTTGCATCATGACATTGCACCTCATTTGCATTGCATTTCATTTTCTTATGCTAACATTTCAGGTGGTAAGTTGTTTGAGAAGTGAATTTGCCTTCACTTCTCACAATCTCTCTTCATCTATCTTATGCATCATTGCTGCATTTTGTATGTGTATTGGAGTGAGCTTGCTCATTCTTGTTCATCCCTTACTTTCTTTCCTTAAGCAACTTGTCTTCTTAAGTGAAGCAAGTTGTTTTGCCTCTGCTCCTTTCATCTGCTTCCTTCCTGGTGGTTTCTCTGAAGATCTTCTTGCAAACATCACAAACCCTAGGAACAACCAAGCATGATAATAATTAGGGTTTGATTAGTCCCCCATTTAGCTTTTACCTTTGTGTCATCTTTTGAGTCTTCTCTTCTCACCTCATAATCAGGGACTAAACCCTAAAGGCTTTAAGGCTTTGTGATTAAGCTTATGCCTGCATCCTTCTATTAGGATGGAGTGTATAACTTTAATCCTAAGTGTTAAACCCTTAATGTGTTTAAATCCTTTAATCAATTCATTTAATAATCATCAAGACATCAAGCTTGTAACTTGGGCCTTGCATTAGGGTTCTAATTCTTCCTTAATTGGTTAAGAAGGACTAACCCTAGTGTTAATGGACAAGTCCCCCTCAAGTTGTCTTACAAACCATAAAAATCACTTCCTCATCTTACCATTAACTAAAATCCATCTAATAAAGGCTTTGTTTTGTCATGAGGTTAATCCCTAATCATGGATTAAGTTGAGGAGTCTTTCTCAGCTTAAATGTTCTCATCTATTATCCTTCTATTAGGATGGTGTAATGGGTCCATTAAATCCTTGATTATGGCTTAATCTCATTACTTAACACTAAACAAAATCAACAAAAACATCTAAATAATCACAAGCAGGTTAATGATCTTAATCCTACACCATGGTGATTAAGTGTGAAATGCTGACTTCACACTTAAGCTATTCTCATTACCCCTAATCAGAGGGAGGATGTGATGAGTTTACTAACCCATTGGTTTAGGCTTAAGCTCATTTTCCTATGACAAACTTCAAAAATCAATAAAAGACTGAAAACTAAAAAACAAACAATAATCGTCTCCTCCGGGATTCTTTTCTCATCTCATTCACTCACAAACGAGAACTCGCTTCTTCCGTCTAATGCAAGACAGCTTGCACCTGAGCCAGACAGGTCATACACTTGAGCATAGACAAGTAAGCAGTTCACAGGTCAATTTTATTTTTTTCAGTCTCTTTGAGTCGAACTACGGTGTTCTGACTTCCTCATTGCACGAGAGGATACGTAGGCATAACTTAACGGTTATCGAACAAAAGTCTCTGTATATTCCCCCTCTTTCAGCATTATTCTTTAAGCCTCAGTCTTTAGCATTTCATTCTTATTCCTACACTGACACTTCTCTTATACACTCCACACTTCTTTACACTGACACTTGCATTCTTTCCAGCTTTGATACACAAATTACACTGACACTACCCCTTTTAAAACACAAATCTTTTAAGCGTGGATCCCGTCGAGTACGGCGGACAATCTGGGTGCTAATACCTTCCCAGGTTGTAACCAACCCCCTTTCTCAGTCTCTCTGGTTCGCAACCGTCTTATCCATCTTTTCTTAGGTTTATGCAGCATTACCTTTCCTTCGGGATAAAAATGCCTAGCTGGCGAATCTTTTCTTTTCCTCTTTCGCTGACCGTTCGCGTATGTACCCCATTTGAGTTAGCCTCATTTGGTGGGAGCGACAGCTTGGCGACTCTGCTGGGGAACCTTATACTGTAACCAGGGCTTCTGGTTCTTTTTGTGGGTTCCTCCTAGCGCTTGTTTGATTTGTGTTTACTGGGGTGTTATGTGCTAATTTTGTTCATATACTTGCTTTATTTACTGCTTTATGTACAGTTATTTATTGCTTTCTTTACAGCTTTATACATCATACTGTCATATTGTCATCTGGCTGGATCTGTTTCTTGTTTTGGTGGGTGGGGTTCTACTGAGAGTTTAAGGTCCTATACCTGGGACCTGAGTGACACCTAGGCTAGAGTGGTTCATGTTCTTTCCCATTCCATTTCGGTCTGGTGCGGGAATATGAAACACGGTTCAGATGTGGGTTTCTTCTTGAGAACTCTGTGCTACAGATTTCCTGTAGTGCTAGGGCTATCTGGGAAGCCTGCTAAGTCTGGATGACCTTTATTATGACCTTCAGAAACTGAGGTGAATTAGAGGAGGATCCTTTATGGTTATTGTAAACACTGCACCTCCGGGTTAGAAGTGTTTACACTTCTCATAACTGATCCAAGTCTGAGGATCTTTGTTCTAGAACACCACCTGTGAGGGGGTTGGGCTGTTTACAGGTTTGCAGGTACCCTTGGCCACATCATACCCTGTTACTTGTTTTGATTAAGAGTACCTCACTTTGGACAGTTCTTGTGATTTAACCCTGGATATGTGACTCTTTATTTGAGTCCCCCACCTTGGTTACTGGACTTCTGAACCTCCACCTGGACTTCTTAAACATACATGGACTTTATATCAAGGCAGTAATCAGATCCAGCTTGATCACAAACCCTTGCATATCATTTGCATACATCATCATTGCATCATTTAACATTTGTTTATTTGTTTTTCAGGGTATCCATATTATATCTGGCTTGGTTTTGACCCCATCATCTGCATAGACCTCTATTCATCAGTTACCTGCTTCAACTATCTTCATCAGTTACCTGCTTCAACTATCTTCATCAGTTGCCTGCTTCAGCTACTTTTATCACCAGTATCAGCCTATCAGTGGCTCATCTCCAGTATCAGTCTCGATTCTCATCAGCACTTGTCTTCGGCTCTTCATCAGCACTCATGTCTGCACCCAGGAAGAGCAATATATCATACCATTTCTTTGAGCCTGTGTTGACTGGTATCAGGCAGGTCCAGGCACTTATCACTCCAGACCATATCCCATTATTTAGAGAGCATTATGGAGGCATCCTTGACATGGTTATGGACCTAGACCCTTCTCAGAGGAGTTTGATCCACACTTGCCTACAATTTTATGACCCTCCTTTGAGATGCTTCACTTTCCAGAACTTCCAGCTAGGACCTTTGCTGGAGGAGTTCTCATCATTGATTGGAGTACCTGTCAGGGGTGATATCCCCTTCAACCCAGAGATGACTTCTCCCAGCAATGGAGAAGTGGCAAAAGCACTGTACCTGGAACCTATTTTGATTGAGCAGAACATGACAACAAAGGCTGGGATCCCTGGTTTGCACTTAGACTTTTTGACTTCTCAGGCTATCCTGAAGGCCTCCTTGGGAGAATGGAGGGAAGTTTGTGCATTATTAGCCCTCAGTATATATGGGGTTATATTATTTGCAGATGAGCCCAAATTTATCAGCAAGAATGCCATTCATCTCTTCCTTTTGGGGAACCCAGTACCCACGTTGCTGGGAGATTTCTATTATTCTGTTCACCAAAGAAATGAGAAGCAAAGAGGAAAATTGGTGAGATGCTGTGCTCCCCTATTTCATACCTGGCTGCTCAAACACTTACCTAAGACAGATGCCTTCCTGAATCCCCACCAACAGAAAAATTGGGCTAAGAGGCTTATTGCTTTGACTTCAGATGACATCAGATGGTGCACTCAGAGCACCAAAGGCAAAGATATCATCACTAGCTGTGGGCAGTATCCCAATGTACCTCTAGTAGGAGTGAAGGGTTGCATCAACTACAATCCTTTGTTGTTTAAAAGACAATTGGGCTATGCTTTGGTTCACCCTCCTAGAGTGCAAGACTTGGCTGAAACCCTGTATTGTGAGATAAAGCCTAATCTAGCTGTTGTCAGGCAAGCATCTTGGGCTTGGGACAACATCCAGACAAAGGGGATGGCTATTCTTGGAAGGTGCAATAATGTGGCTTCAGCTCAGTACTATGATTGGTCTCATGCTAGAGCTCAGATTTCTGGGATGCCCTTCACCATTGAGGATGCACCTGGACCATCCACAGTACCACTTCCAGCCACTGTCAGCCTGGAAGAATTTGAGAAACTGAAGGAGAGGAATGAGAATCTGTCTCAAGCTCTGAAGAAGACCCTCTGGGAGAGGAGTGATGGTCGTCTAGACATTGAGAGGTTGGAGAAGCTTAAGGTGGAACATCTGACCAGGATTGAGAAAGCAGAGGACTACATCAAGAAATCAAGAGCTGGGGAGCAAATATTGAAGAATGCCTGTAAAGAGGCCCATTTTCAGAAGGCTAGGACTGATCTCTATCTGCAAGAAAGTCAAGCTAGGTGGATCAGGATCACTGAAGCTTGTACTCAAGAAGAAAAAAGAACTCAGGCCAGGATTGAGCAATTGGAGGCCAATGAAAAGAAACAACATGAGGCTCTGCTAGCAGCCCAGAAGGAGATTTCAGAGTTGAGGCTTAGGGCTGGTCTGAAGAGGTCAAAGGACCAGGACAGGCACAAGAAGCTGACCACTGCTATTGCCACCAGAAACCTTCTTATCAAGAACATCACAGAGCATCCGGCTGGTCCTGTAACTGAAGCACTTTTGAAGGAGGTTAAGGAGGATGAGTTTGGATTAGATGTTTGACCTCTTTGCTTGTTGTTATTTTCCTTTGATGTACTTCTCTTTTTGTTGTATTTTGGCCCCTCAGGGGTATGTGTTGTAAAAACAAACTATATGTTATGCACTATTTGTAATATATTTGTTAGTTTGTTTCCATTTGGGGCTTTCTTTTCTCAAGCAACACCAAAGCATACTCCTCAGGGTCTGGAAAGGTCAAAACCAAGAACCAAGCCGGATACCTTGGAAAATAAATAAGCATACTGCATTGCATACTGACTTTTGTTTTGTTTTGTAGGTTTTTGTTTTGTTTGTTACTAACTCTGTTGTGATTCAGGAATTATTGCTCGCCGCCGGGTGTTTCCTCTCAACCGTCCGCACAGGTATCCTACTCGCAACAATCTTCCTGGTATCCAAATGGATCAAGTACAGCAGGACCTGACAGAGGTCAGGACTCAAATGGCTAACGAAAGAGTGGAGATGAGAAACCAAATGAACCAATTCATGGAAGTAATGAATGGCTTGGCCCAAAGTCAAGAAAGGTTGAGGGCATTAGTAGAAAGACAAACCCCAGAAGAACCCCATATGGGAACTGAAGGAACAAGTAACAATGAAAGGGGTCAGCCTCATGTTAATCCACCAGTATTTGGACCTCACCTATATCCGGAAGTCAACATCCCGGGTAATGTGCAAGGAAATACTACTGGGGGAAGGATCTTACAAGAAGACCCCCAAGAGGAGCAATTCACTGTCATGGGAGCTGGTGATGAAGTCTATGATAGGAGGTTTGATGAAATTGCTGAGAAGTTGAGATCTCTGGAGTCTCAAAATTCCTTGGGTTTTGATGTCATGGATATGGGGTTAGTGGATGGGGTAAGGATTCCCCACAAGTTTAAGCCCCCGTGCTTCGAGAAGTACAATGGAACTTCCTGTCCATGAACTCACCTACCGTCTTTTCTGGGGAGACTTAAGGCATACACCATGGATGAAAAGCTGTGGATGTTCTATTTTGAAGACAGTTTGACTGGGGCTTCAAGAGAGTGGTATTCACACTTGACCAGAGCTACTATCAGATGTTGGAAGGACCTAGCTGAAGCCTTCATCAGGCAGTACCAATACAATCTGGACATGGCTCCTAACAGGACTCTCCTGATGGGAATGTCTCAGTCCTCCAGAGAAAGCATCAGGGAATATGCCCAGAGGTGGAGACAGCTTGCTGCTGCTGTCCAACCACCCATGTCGGAAAGAGAAATGGCCGACATGTTTATGAATACCCTGCAAGGAACATATATTGATAGGCTAGCTGCCTTTTCTTCCACCAGTTTCGCTGACATAGTTATAGCTGGAGAAAGAATTGAAAGCCTTCTGAAAATGGGAAAGATTTCTGATAATGGTGCAAGTTCGTCTAGTAACCCCAGGAAGCCTTTTGTGGGACCTAGAAGAACTGGTGAGACAAATGCCATTCATGCCAACAGGGGCAGACCTCAATATGTCCACAGGTCAGTAGCAGCTGTCACTATTCCAGCTCCGATTCCTCAGCAACCAGCATATCAACAACAACAACCTCATTACCAACAGCAAGTTCAGTATCCACCACAAAGAGCCTACAACAACAACAATGACAGCAATCAACAGCAAAGATCCTTTCAGCAAAGACCATCACAGGCAAATAGGGTGATTGATCCAATCCCTATGCCTTATGCCGCTTTGTTGCCACAACTCCTGAAACTCAACCTGGTTGAATTAAGGACATTGGCACCACCAGACCCCTCCAATCTTCCAAGAAATTATGATGTCAACGCCAGATGTGCTTTTCACTCCAATGCACCTGGCCACAATACGGAGAAATGCAGAGCTTTGCAAATGAAAGTCCAAGACCTAGTGGATTCTAAAGCCCTCAACTTTGCACCCCCTCCAAGTGTCACCAAAAATCCCATGCCCAATCATGGAGGACCGAGAATTAATGCCATTGAGGAAGACAAGCCATCTTTCTTAATCACCAGTGTTGGACAGATTCGAACACCTCTGGTCGAAATTAAAGCTTAACTCCTAGAATGTCAGATGTTCCCCGGGTGTGAGCTCGGTTGTGGGTATTGTAACATTTCGGTCAACGGGTGTGATAATTTGAGAAGTGGCATAGATGGTCTTATCAAAAGTGGTATACTTCAGATCTCAACAATGGTGCCTACAAATCCAGCAAATCCTCTAACAACAATTCCTGACTCTTCTACAACTGCAACAAAAATCATTCCGAACAACTCATCAATATCATCAACAATTGCTTCATCCATCACTTCGACAAACCAGATGTCAACAACCATTTCTTCTACAACATCAGCATCCCTTTTATCGGCAGAATCTTCTACAACGCCAACAGAAATTAACAAAGACGTCTCAGCAGTCACCATTTATTATGATCCATCAGATGTTCCTCCAAACAACAACTTTCAACAACAAACAGTGGCACCTCCTGCCAGATTACCGGTCACCATTTACTACGATCCGCACACCATTTCAGTGCCTTCCTCTGTAGCAGTCAGTCCAGTTACCATCACGGTGCCTGGACCAGTTCCATATGAAAGCAGTAATGCTATACCCTGGCATTATGGCTCTGACCTCTACTGCAACGGGGAGAAAATCACTTTGGATTCTTCAAACTCTTCTCCACAGATTGATAATGTTGGGGGAGGCGGAGGCTTCACCAGAAGCGGACGCCTTTTTGCCTCACAATTGCAAAGACCTAATGCCGAAGCAGAAGCTGCTGCCAAAGCAAAGGGAAAGAGTGTGATATCTGAAGAACCAATTATCAAAGAAACTCAGAAGACATCTTTTGAACAAGATGTAGACGAGTTTATGAGGATTATAAAGAGAAGTGATTACAAAGTGGTGGATCAGCTTCACCAAACTCCCTCAAAGATCTCTATATTATCCCTGTTAATGTGTTCTGAAGCTCACATGAACGCATTATTAAAAGTCTTGCACGCAGCATACGTGCCAGAGGAGATCACTGTTAATCAGCTGGAGATAGTGGTGGCAAATGTCAATACCAGTCATGGACTGGGTTTCACCAATGCTGACTTAACAACTGAGGGACGTAACCACAACAAGGCTTTACACATCACTCTAGAATGCAAGGGTGCTGTTCTATCCCATGTACTGGTGGACACTGGGTCTTCACTCAATGTTCTACCAAAGAAAGCCTTGGTGAAGCTGGAGTACGATGGCTTGGCACTGCGTCCAAGTAATTTGGTGGTGAGAGCATTTGATGGCTCTAAGAGATCGGTGCTTGGAGAGATTGATCTGCCAGTGATGATTGGCCCACAAACTTTCAAAATTACCTTCTATGTGATGGACATTCAGCCGGCCTACAGCTGTTTGTTGGGTAGACCTTGGATCCATGCCGCTGGCGCTGTTACGTCTACCCTTCACCAGAAGCTGAAATTCGAGTGGGAAGGCCAGATCATCACCATCTGTGGTGAAGAAGACATCTTTGTTAGCCATCTGGCTACGTACAAATACATTGAGATGGATGGAGAAATCCATGAAACTATGAGCCAGGGATTTGAGGCCCTGAACATTAATGAAGCATCTGCTGTGCTGGGAACCTCCATGACGTCTTATCAGCAAGCCAGGAAGGTTGTTGAAGAGGGGACTGCCCAAGGCTGGGGCAAGCTGCTGCCCGTGGGGAAGAAGGAGGACAGATTTGGGTTGGGTTACAAACCAACTCAACAAGATCAATCAGAGGCTGCCAAGAAGCCCAGTTTTGTCAGCGGGGGGATGCTCACCCCGGAAGCTGTGAACAACTTGGAAGACGAGTCGGAAGATGAGCGCAACCTGGAGAGCTGGATACGTCCAAGGACCCCGGGGAGCCATATCTCAAACTGGTCTTCCCAGGAAATTATAAGGGTTACTCCTGCAGAGTAATTATTATTTCCTGTATTTTTAAGCATGCATCAAGTCTTGCATCTTGCCCAAGATGACAAGACTCATTTTGTAATCGGGCCATCTTGTAATTTTGTGCAAACAGATCAATCAATGAATATCGGACATCTTTTGCAAATGAGTCTTTTTCTTTTCCGCTCACTGTTTTTTCATTTTTCTTTTTGTACAAAAATAAAATGGCAATGTTTTCCAAAATGATAAACTTCATTTCACTTTTTCTAAACAAGATTAAAATTGATCACTAAAATGAACAATCCAAACCCTTGCAGAGAGTGCCCTTCAGACCGCACCGACAATAGCACAGCTATGGCTTCGTATGACTTTGACAATCCAATCAATCAAGCTGATGAAGGGGTTGAAGAAGATTTTGAGCTTCCTGAAGAGCTAGCCAGGTTGTTAAGGCAAGAGGAGAAGGTCATTACTCCTCACCAAGAGGAGATTGAAACGGTTAATCTTGGTACGGAAGAAGACGTGAAAGAGGTTAAGATCGGGGCCTGCCTACAAGATTCAGTAAAAGAGCAACTGATTGATATGCTTCGAGAGTATGTGGATGTGTTTGCTTGGTCTTATCAGGATATGCCAGGGTTGGACACCGATATTGTCATGCACAAGCTGCCCTTGAAAGAAGACTGCCCGCCGGTAAAACAGAAATTGCGCTGTACTCGCCCAGATATGGCAATGAAGATTAAGGAAGAGGTGCAAAAGCAATGGGACGCCGGTTTCCTTGCTGTGACTAGCTATCCGCCGTGGGTTGCTAATATTGTACCTGTGCCTAAGAAGGATGGCAAGGTGAGAATGTGTGTGGATTACCGGGATCTGAACAGAGCCAGCCCGAAAGATGACTTCCCATTACCTCACATTGATGTATTGGTCGACAATACGGCTCAGTTCTCGGTATTCTCCTTCATGGACGGATTTTCAGGATACAATCAGATCAAGATGTCACCTGAAGACATGGAGAAGACAACTTTCATCACACCCTGGGGCACGTTCTGTTATAAGGTGATGCCATTCGGGCTAAAGAATGCTGGTGCAACATATCAGCGGGCTATGGTAACATTATTCCACGACATGATCCATAAAGAAATTGAATGCTATGTGGATGACATGATTGCCAAGTCCCTCACAGAAGAAGACCACCTGGTAAATCTGTTGAAGCTATTCAAGCGTCTGAGAAAGTACCAACTGAAGTTAAACCCCAACAAATGCACATTCGGGGTGCGATCTGGTAAGTTGCTGGGCTTTATTGTAAGTGAGAAAGGGATTGAAGTGGACCCTGACAAAGTAAAAGCCATTCAAGAAATGCCTGCACCAAAGACGGAAAAAGAAGTTCGAGGTTTCCTAGGAAGATTGAACTACATTTAACGGTTCATATCTCACCTCATTGCAACCTGTGAGCCTTTGTTCAAGCTGTTAAGAAAAGAACAAACGGTCAGGTGGAATGAAGACTGCCAAAGGGCTTTTGACAAAATCAAGGAATACTTACAAGAGCCTCCAATCCTTATGCCTCCAGTTGAAGGAAGACCTCTAATAATGTACTTGACAGTATTAGAAGAGTCAATGGGGTGTGTGCTGGGCCAACATGACGAGTCTGGTCGAAAAGAGTATGCAATATACTACCTAAGTAAAAAGTTTACCGACTGTGAACAACGTTATTCACTGCTTGAGAAAACTTGATGTGCTTTAGCATGGGCTGCTCGCCGACTAAGGCAATATATGTTGACCCACACTACTTTATTGATCTCAAAGATGGACCCAGTTAAGTAAATTTTTGAGAAGCCAGCACTCACCGGACGGGTTGCAAGATGGCAAATGATCCTCACAGAATATGACATCCAGTACACATCTCAGAAAGCCATCAAGGGCAGTGTATTATCTGATTATCTTGCTGAGCAACCCATTGATGATTACCAGCCTATGAGGTTTGACTTCCCTGATGAAGACATCATGTTCATAAAAGCAAAAGATCATGAAGAGCATGTTCACACTGAAGGACCCGACCCTGAAGAAGAATGGACTATGATGTTTGATTAGGCTGTTAATATGAATGGTCGGGGTGTTGGTGCAGTACTCATTACGCCTAAGGGAGTTCACATGCCATTCTCGGCAAAACTCACTTTCAACTGCACTAACAACGAAGCTGAATACGAAGCTTGTATTATGGGTCTTGAGGAAGCCATTGACCTCAGGATCAAGACTTTGACTGTATTCGGAGATTCAGCTTTGGTGATTAATCAAACCAACGGCAAATGGTACACACACCAGGATCATCTGGTACCTTACAGGGATTATACAAGGAGGTTATTGACTTTCTTCACAACGGTCAAGCTTGAGTACATCCCTCGAGATGAGAATCAGTTTGCAGATGCTCTGGCTACCATTTCATCCATGATCAAAGTTCAAACTACCAACTTTGTGCCTCGGATTTCGGTGTCCAGACTTGACAGACCAGCATATGTGTTTGCAGCAGACGCTGTCAAAGATGATAAGCCTTGGTTCCATGACGTCAAATGCTTCTTGGAGGATCAAACATACCCACCCGGGGCATCTTCCAATGACAAAAAGACATTAAGAAGGCTAGCTGGTGGTTTCTTCCTGAATACTGACGGTTCCCTGTACAAAAGAAACTTTGATATGGTACTTCTCAGATGCGTTGATAAGACAGAAGCAGACTTGTTGATGCACGAAGTGCACGAAGGATCCTTTGGTACCCATGCAGGAGGGCATGCTATGGCTAAAAAGTTACTGAGATCGGGCTATTACTGGATCAAAATGGATGCCGACTGTTGTGCCTATGCCAGAAAATGCCATAAATGCCAGATTTATGCGGATAAAGTGCATGTGCCTCCCAATCCCCTGAATGTGATGTCTTCACCCTGGCCCTTTGCCATGTGGGGCATTGATATGATTGGAAAAATCGAACCGACTGCTTCAAATGGCCACAGATTCATCCTGGTAGCCATCGACTATTTTACCAAGTGGGTTGAAGCAGCTTCCTATGCAAATGTTACCAGGCAAGTGGTAGCCCGATTTCTGAAGAGAGATATCAGCTGTCGGTATGGAGTTCCCGAGCGAATCATTACTGATAATGGTTCTAACTTGAACAACAAAATGATGGCAGAGCTATGCCGGGACTTCAAAATCCAGCACCACAATTCTTCTCCTTACAGGCCAAAGATGAATGGCGTTGTTGAGGCAGCTAATAAGAATATCAAGAAGATTGTGCAGAAGATGGTAGTTACATATAAAGACTGGCATGAAATGCTACCGTTTGCCTTGCATGGGTACCGTACGTCAATCAGAACGTCCACTGGGGCAACACCGTATCAACTTGTGTATGGTATGGAGGCAGTCCTACCTGTTGAAGTTGAATTACCCTCCTTGCGAGTGCTGATGGATGTTAAGTTGAATGAAGTAGAATGGGTCCGGTCCCGATACGAACAACTGAATATGATTGAAGAGAAGAGATTGGCTGCAATCTGTCATGGGCAGATATATCAGAAAAGAATGAAGAAAGCCTTCGATCAGAAAGTCAGGCTCCGAGAGTACCAAGTAGGAGATCTTGTGCTGAAAAGACTCCTCCCTCCTCATATAGACCACAGGGGCAAGTGGACTCCGAACTATGAAGGGCCATTCGTAGTGAAGAAAGTTTTCTCTGGTGGAGCACTGATGCTCAGCACTATGGATGGTGAAGACTTCCTGTCCCCTGTGAATTCAGATGCAGTTAAAAAATACTTCGCGTAAAATGACCCGCTGGACATAAAACAGAATGTAAGTCCAGGCAAAAATAGGGCATCCCGGCGAGTCAAAAACAGAATAAGAGACTCGGGCAAAAATAAGGGAAATAAATGAAAAAAATGTACACCCGCTGAGTTGAAAAGCCGCATTGGACAACTCAGGCAAAAATGGGTATCCCGATGGATTGAAAACCCGAAAGGGCGATCCATGCAAAATAAGGGAATAAGCGAACAACTGTATTCTGAATTCATCTGTATCACTTACAACTAGGTAAGCTTTGAAAGGATCAAGCTTCTTTCAGAATCAACCTTCTTCAGAAAGCAAGACGAAAAGAATGTCAAATGTCATACGAGTCATAGCAAAGGGAGGCTCCTTGAAGCGTCATCAACATTGCCAACATCTTTTGTTTCTCGATTTGTAACGATCTCCTCATTTTAGGGGATTTGTTTCTTTGAATGTATCTTTCCAATTCAGGGCACACGGATTAATAAAATCAGATTTTTCAGTCATGTTTCGTCTCGTACATTTTATTTTCATTTGCGAAAATGTCCGATGTCTTTAAGATACTGATTGCATAAATACAGATGTTTCGCTTCTAAAAAATATATGCTTGCAGGAAATATACTTACTCCCGGGAGTGTCTAAACTCTTAGGATGGAATCCGGTAAGGGATACCTTGGGATTACTTGTGCGTTTCTCTGTCTTTTCAAGATTGCAAGTATTCAAAGCACAACATGGGGCATGAAAGCTTCACCCCAGCAAGCTGGCAAACCAGTATCTACTCAGTCTTAGCACCAGAAGTGCTTTCTCCCCAGCTGAGTTACTATTTATTACTTCCTCCTCAGCCAAATGCAAAAGCCAGGGAACTATTTCCCCGCAGAGTGCCAACCTCTATCCAGGAGAGCAACGCGCGAAGAAATCACAACAGAGTGAAGGAAGCTTCTACAAACCCTCGGCTGGGTCTCTCATCACCAAGACAGGTCTATTAGTGACCTATTTCCCCAAGCAGAGTCATGTACCTTAGCAGATCTACCAAGGATATCACCCCCAGCTGAGGATGTCCACTTCGATCAGATCAGCCAAAGATCTCCACAGCAACGGGATCCGAATCCCGGATCGTTATCTTTGCATAATCATAGCATTCGCATCATATTCTCCCCGCAGAGCGTAGCATTCCGTCTAATACGGAGCATTACGGCAAAAATCAAACATATTGCATAAGCCATGTTCTGAACTGAACACTTATGAATACTGACAATCCATCAACAATATACAGGAAACTCCCCGGATTCCCCGGCAGAGAGCCAAGGCACTTTCCCTAAGGATACTGATACTTCCTGACACCCGTCCGTGTCATATCCCCAGTAGAAAGCCAAGGCGTCCCCTTTGCACTCGTAATACCAGATGCATATATATACAGTCCCTTGACGCCCGTCCGTGTCACCTTCCCCAACATAGATACCTGAACACTTTGTAAAATCGTATATAATACACTTTTTCTGGCACTTGTCCGTGTCATGCTCTCCCTAGCAAGTTAAACACTCGTCTGTGTCTTACTCATACTTGTTACTCATACTCTTTACTCATACAGATACTCGTCCGTATCTTGTATATATCACTTAAATCCTCCCAGATTCGACACTCGTCTGTGTTCTTTGTTAACCAGTTGATACTCGTCTGTATCATCATCTCTGAACATGTGTCAGTGTTTGTTTCTACTTGATACTCGTCCGTATCATAGTCTTAAGGATGCTCGTCCGTGTCTTTAATCTATACACCGTGTCAAACACTTAGGTCTTCTTGAATGTAGACACTCGTCTGTGTCTATTGTTCCCCAGAAGAGTCCCTTCAGATCTGACACTCGTCTGTGTTCTTTGTTAACCAGTTGATACTCGTCCGTATCATCATCTCTGAACATGTGTCAGTGTTTGTTTCTACCCGATACTCGTCCGTATCATAGTCTTAAGGATGCTCGTCCGCATCTTTAATCTATACACAGTGCCCGAACAATTATACCTCTCATTCCTTGGATATAGACACTCGTCTGTGTTTACTATTCCCCAGTAAAGTCCCCAGCAGACTTGTTAAACTATTTCCTTTCTATCTGACATTCGTCCTATGTCATGATACCTTTGCGGAAGCCGTACCCTGCCAGGTGATCGTCCTTCACCTTTTTGATGATCGTCCTTCATCAACCCCCAGTGGAGTCTCTATTCATTAGAACCCCCCCTCTTATCCGACATTCGTCCTATGTCATGATGAACCCTGAGAGCAACCGTACCCTGCTAGGTGATCGTCCTTCACCTCCTGATGATCGTCCTTCATCATGCTTCTCCGGTGGCCGTCCCCATCGTCGACCTTGCTACCCGACATTCGTCCTATGTCGTGGTACTTTTGGCAGCCGTACCCTGCCCGGTGATCGTCCTTCACCTTAGATGACCGTCCCTCATCTTATTCTCTACAGAGCAGTCGTCCCCTGCCAGGTGATCGTCCTTCACCTTTGATGACCATACCTCATCATTTTATTTACCTATAATCCCCAGAAAGTCTTATATCTTTACCTGATGGCCATCCCCATCACAATTTCTCACATCCCCAGCATGATGGTCGTCCCCGTCATTGCTCTTTCCCCAGCAGTCGTCCTTTGCTCGACGGTCGTCCTCCGTCGCCTGCACTTTATATACATGCTTTATTTTCCTTTACAATCTATATCCCTTTTCTTCTTCATTCTGTGAGTGCAAATTTTGGACTGTCTTTGGTATTCAACCACAAGTTATCTTGTTTGCCTGTTAAGTTGTTGCTTACATCCTACATAGCTAACTCATGCTTGAATAGGGGCAGCTATAAACACCCCAAATTTTCCCTCACCCACTTCACCATGGCTTGTGATCTTTTCATATGCATAAGTTCAATCATAGCATCTCATACCACATCTTTGATGCACTGCATTGCTTCTAAGTCATCTGCATCTAGGGTTTGTAATCTGAGCAATTCCTGAGCTATCTGAGCCACTCCAAAGATCTTCAATCATCTCAAGAAGGTCCATGTATGTTCAAGCATCATATTATATCCTCCCAAGATCAAAGAAGCCAGAAAATCACAAGAACTGAGAAAGGCATGGAAGCAAAGCTAGGTTTAACTGCACAGATGACCTAAAATTAGGGTTTTGGTTTCAGAGGCCATAACTCCAAATTTTTTTTGTCATTCTTGTTTCTATTGGTCTCTATATGCTATAAGGATCATGCATACCAATTTTCATGAAGAAATTCAATGGGGAAGGCATCTGATCAAAAGATGACTTCTCAAGCAAGTCAGTGCAAAATCAGGGCATCTGAGGCCCCCAATCATCCAAACAAAGGGTCTTCTCCATTATTTTTGGTGTATATGATCTTTATTTGATCTTATAAGAAGTTAGAAGTTCACAAAATTGAAGAATTTCAAGTCATTTGCAAAAGTGCCATTTTGGGAAAGTGACTTGTAATGTAAACTTGCCATTTTGGGAAAGTTTTTCAACCTCCTCTTTTTGATTCAAAAATGCTTCAAATGAAAAATTCTTGGTCATGAAAGTTGTAGAATGGATCATTCCCTTTTCAAAAAGTACAAGAACTCATTCTAATTCATTTTGGATCAAAAGTTATGGCTTGTCAAAGTTGGACAAAATCACATAATTTCAAGTTTTGTACCAAAGAGGCATTTTGCAAAATGATATGATCAAGCATTCCAAAGACTTAAAATGTGCACAAAATCATTACAACATACTCACATGACCTCTAAAGATCAGAATTGGCCCAAGAATATTGCATTTTGGTGCCTTGAACTTCATGAATTTCCAAAAGGGCCAAAGATGTACCAACTTGCAAAAGCTCATGAAGCCATGCCTCTACTTATTACAGCTCATAGAATCTGATCCACATGAACTCCATGATCTCTGCTGAACCCAACCATGCCCCTATCACAACCTCACACTTGCCCATACCTCAAGTACAAGTCAAGTTGACATTTTGGCAACTTGCCCATACCAATCACCACAGGCCACCAACAACTCTCTACCCAATCCAGACCTTACAAACACACTCCAAGGGTTCATTTTCATAAGACACACAAGCCTGAAACACTCTAAAAGCCATAGTTCCAAGTTTATGCCTCTTATGCATTTTCATTCGAAACACCTCACACAAGCATCAAACATAAAAACAAACTTCACAGGATCACTCAGCATGCTCCCCTGATCATTTCCCTACCCTCATTCATCCCTGAAACCTCCTCAAACTGAAATACGATTTCTTCCCACCACTGAGCAGAACTTCATCAAACTCACAAACCAACCATTTTAAACTTCAATCAAGCCTCAAAGCTTCATCAGGAGGATCATTGAAGCCATTTTGAAGCAGAGAAGCAAGCAGAAAGCTCCTGGATTAAAAGTTCCATTTCAGGTGAGCTCAAGAACTTTTTTTCCAGAAATGCATTTTTAAGTTCTTAAATGAATCTATGTGATGTGCTGATCATGCTGATATGTTTAGTTTTGCAAATGGTTAAGTATTGAGTATGTATGAAGCTTCTGAATTTTTTTGACTTAAACCCCTTTTGATTCGATTCAGCTTTGATACGAAAAATAAATGTGTTTTGCTTGTTGATTCTTGTTATATGATGTGTGGGGATGGATTCTGGGCAGAGAAATCAAGTTTTAGTGACCTAGGGAGTGAGTTAGGAATTTTCAGGGAAGGAGGTGGCCGGAGAAGATGACCAGAGGTCATTTCCGGCCACCTGAAGGTCATTAGTGCATTAATGAGGATTAGGGCTCAGTTTGAATGTAGGTCGTGGATTGGGTTGACTGGGGTTGACTTGCGCGCAAACGTGTGGCCAGGATGCATCATTAAAACCCTAATCCTTGTTTAATTAATTCAAACCTCATTTAATTAATTCATAAAACAAATTAGCCAGATTTGAATCTGGGCCCTTGGATCTGGCGCGCAGTCAACCAGTCCAAGCCCAGATCAAATCCTGGCCATCCCTCTTGCATACTTTCATTTATTTATATTTTTATTTCATTTTTATTCATTTGTTTTGCATATTTATTTTAAAATAGCTAAAATCATTAAAAAATTATGAAAATTTTTGTCAAGGGTTTCATGAATTTTCAGAACACAAAAATATTTTTATTTTTATTTTTTGCATTAAAAATTATTTTTAAATCATTTAAATGTTTATTTTTAATTAATTAATGAAAATTAATTAATTAAAAATACATTTAGGTATTTAAAAATCACAAAAAAAATCACATAGCATTTAAAAACATTTAGAAACATTTTATAACTCTCAAACCAAATTTCTTTTTTGTTCTTGATGCCTTTTGATCATTTTCATTGGATTTAATTTCATTTTAAGGCAATATTTTGCTTCAAACTTCAAAAATTCCTTTCTGCCTAACCATTGAGAGTTGGATGATGATTCTTTTTGCATTGCATCTTGTATAGCATGTAGTTTATAGGATAAAATTGGTTTGAATTGATCTTGCATTTTCAATTTGTTTGGCATTTTTCTTGGTGAAGTACCTTAAAACCCTAGCCAACTTAGGAAATTCATAACTTTCACTAGGATAAGAGTTGGATCCTCTTCTTTGGGAAGTGAACTTGTATAGGTCTAGGGTATCTTTGATTCCATTTTCAATTTTTTATCATGTCATTTGTTTCTGGTTTTGGATTTTTGCTTTGAATGATGCATGTAACCCTAATTTGTGCTTTCCTTTGCATCCATTTCTCATTTGCTTGCATCCAATGACTTGTCATGACATTTTGTGCATCCACATGATTCATAATACATCTTAGGACATATTAGAATCATGTTTGATCATTGCATCTTTCATTTGCCATGTTATATGTTCATTGCATTTCATAACTTTTCATGTATGTTCATGGTTCAAAGCATGTCTCATTTGCATCCTTATGCTTGCTTGATCATTCCCATGCCTTGCCTCATGTTTGCATCAACTCTTAGAATCATTAAAATCATACTTATGCTTCTGGTTTTGGTTTGCATCATGACATTGCACCTCATTTGCATTGCATTTCATTTTCTTATGCTAACATTTCAGGTGGTAAGTTGTTTGAGAAGTGAATTTTCCTTCACTTCTCACAATCTCTCTTCATCTATCTTATGCATCATTGCTGCATTTTGTATGTGTATTGGAGTGAGCTTGCTCATTCTTGTTCATCCCTTACTTTCTTTCCTTAAGCAACTTGTCTTCTTAAGTGAAGCAAATTGTTTTGCCTCTGCTCCTTTCATCTGCTTCCTTCCTGGTGGTTTCTCTGAAGATCTTCTTGCAAACATCACAAACCCTAGGAACAACCAAGCATGATAATATTTAGGGTTTGATTAGTCCCCCATTTAGCTTTTACCTTTGTGTCATCTTTTGAGTCTTCTCTTCTCACCTCATAATCAGGGACTAAACCCTAAAGGCTTTAAGGCTTTGTGATTAAGCTTATGCCTGCATCCTTCTATTAGGATGGAGTGTATAACTTTAATCCTAAGTGTTAAACCCTTAATGTGTTTAAATCCTTTAATCAATTCACTTAATAATCATCAAGCCATCAAGCTTGTAACTTGGGCCTTGCATTAGGGTTCTAATTCTTCCTTAATTGGTTAAGAAGGACTAACCCTAGTGTTAATGGACAAGTCCCCCTCAAGTTGTCTTACAAACCATAAAAATCACTTCCTCATCTTACCATTAACTAAAATCCATCTAATAAAGGCTTTGTTTTGTCATGAGGTTAATCCCTAATCATGGATTAAGTTGAGGAGTCTTTCTCAGCTTAAATGTTCTCATCTATTATCCTTCTATTAGGATGGTGTAATGGGTCCATTAAATCCTTGATTATGGCTTAATCTCATTACTTAACACTAAACAAAATCAACAAAAACATCTAAATAATCACAAGCAGGTTAATGATCTTAATCCTACACCATGGTGATTAAGTGTGAGATGCTGACTTCACACTTAAGGTATTCTCATTACCCCTAATCAGAGGGAGGATGTGATGAGTTTACTAACCCATTGGTTTAGGCTTTAGCTCATTTTCCTATGACAAACTTCAAAAAGCAATAAAAGACTGAAAACTAAAAAACAAACAATAATCGTCTCCTCCGGGATTCTTTTCTCATCTCATTCACTCACAAACGAGAACTCGCTTCTTCCGTCTAATGCAAGACAGTTTGCACCTGAGCCAGACAGGTCATACACTTGAGCATAGACAAGTAAGCAGTTCACAGGTCAATTTTATTTTTTTTAGTCTCTTTGAGTCGAACTACGGTGTTCTGACTTCCTCATTGCACGAGAGGATACGTAGACATAACTTAACGGTTATCGAACAAAAGTCTCTGTATATTCCCCCTCTTTCAGCATTGTTCTTTAAGCCTCAGTCTTGAGCATTTCATTCTTATTCCTACACTGACACTTCACTTTTGCACTTCACATTTCTTTTACACTGACACTTGCATTCTTTTCAGCTTTGATACACAAATTGCACTGACACTACCCCTTTAAAACACAAATCTTTTAAGCGTGGATCCCGTCGAGTACGGCGGACAATCTGGGTGCTAATACCTTCCCAGGTTGTAACCAACCCCCTTTCTCAGTCTCTCTGGTTCACGACCGTCTTATCCATCTTTCCTCAGGTTTATGCAGCATTACCTTTCCTTCGGGATAAAAATTCCTAGCTGGCGACTCTTTTCTCTTGAGTTCACCCTTGTGTGTTCTCTCCCCTTTCGCCGACCGTTCGCGTCTGTACCCCATTTGACCAGGTGTCATTTTGGTTGGAGCGACAGCTTGGCGACTCTGCTGGGGACCCTTATACTGTAACCAGGGCTTCTGGTTCTTTTTTGTGGGTTCCTCCTAGCGCTTGTTTGATTTGTGTTTACTGGGGTGTTATGTGCTAATTGTGTTTATATAGTTACTTTATTTGTTGCTTTATGTACAGTATTGTTTACTGCTTTCCTTACAGTTTTATACATCATACTGTCATACTGTCATCTTGCTGGATCTGGTTTGTTGTTTTGTTGGGTAGGGTTCTATTGAGAGTTTAAGGTCCTATACCTGGGACCTGAGTGACACCTAGGCTAGAGTGGTTCATGTTCTTTCCCATTCCATTTCGGTCTGGTGCGGGAATATGAAACACGGTTCAGATGTAGGTTTCTTCTTGAGAACTCTGTGCTACAGATTTCCTGTAGTGCTAGGGCTATCTGGTAAGCTTGCTAAGTCTGGATGACCTTTACTATGACCTTCAGAAACTGAGGTGAATTAGAGGAGGATCTTTTATGGTTATTGTAAACATTGTACCTCCGGATTAGAAGTGTTTACACTTCTCATAACTGATCCAAGTCTGAGGATCCTTGTTTTAGAACACCACCTATGAGGGGGTTGGGCTGTTTACAGGTTTGCAGGTACCCTTGGCCACATCATACCCTGATGCTTGTTTTGTTTAAGAATGCTTCACTTTGGACAGTTCTCGTGATTTAACCCTGGACTTGTGACTCTTTATTTGAGTCCCCCACCTTGGTTACTGGATTTCTGAACCCCCATCTGGATTTCTTGAACATACATGGACTTTATATCAAGACAGATTATCAGATCCATCTTGATCACAAACCCTTGCATATCATTTGCATACATCATCATTACATCATTTAACATTTGTTTATTTGTTTTTCAGGGTATCCACATTATATCTGGCTTGGTTTTGACCCCTTCATCTGCATAGACCTCTGTTCATCAGTTATCTGCTTCAGCTATCTTCATCATCACCAGCACTAGCCTATCAGTGGCTCATCTCCAGTACCAGTCTTGATCTTCACCAGCACTTGTCTTCAGCTCTTCATCAGCACTCATGTCTGCACCCAGAAAGAGCAACATTTCATACCATTTCTTTGAGCCTGTGTTGACTGGTATCAGGCAGGTCCAGGCACTTATTACTCCAGACCACATCCCATTATTCAGAGAGCATTATGGAGGCATCCTTGATATGGTTATGGACCTGGATACTTCTCAGAGGAGTATGATTCACACCTGCTTACAGTTCTATGACCCTCCTTTGAGATGCTTCACTTTCCAAAACTTTCAGCTAGGGCCTCTGCTGGAGGAGTTCTCATCATTGATTGGAGTACCTGTCAGGGGTGGTGTCCCTTTCAATCCAGAGATGACTTCTCCAAGTAATGGAGAAGTGGCAAAAGCACTGTACCTAGAGCCTGTTTTGATTGAGCAGAACATGACAACAAAGGCTGGGATCCCTGGTTTACACTTAGATTTCTTGATTTCTCAGGCCATCCTGAAGGCCTCTCTAGGAGAATGGAGGGCAGTTTGTGCATTGTTAGCCCTCAGTATATATGGGGTTATACTGTTTGCAGATGAGCCCAAGTTTATCAGCAAGAATGCCATTCATCTTTTCCTTCTGAGGAACCCAGTACCCACATTGCTGGGAGATTTCTATTATTCCATTCATCAGAGGAATGAGAAGCAAAGAGGAAAGTTGGTGAGATGCTGTGCTCCTCTATTTCACACCTGGCTACTCAAACACTTACCTAAGACAGATGCCTTCCTGAATCCTCACCAACAGAAGAATTGGGCTAAGAGGCTCATCACTTTGACTTCAGATGATATCAGATGGTGCACTCAGAGCACCAAAGGCAAGGACATCATCACTAGCTGTGGGCAATACCCAAATGTACCTCTGATAGGAGTAAAGGGTTGCATCAACTACAATCCTTTGCTGTTTAAGAGACAACTGGGCTATGTTTTGGTCCACCCTCCTAAAGTGCAAGATTTAGCTGAGACCCTGTATTGTGAGATAAAGCCTAATCTAGCTGTTGTCAGGAAAGCATCCTGGGCTTGGGACAACATCCAGACAAATGGGGTGGCTATTCTGGGAAGGTGCAATAATGTTGCTTCAGCCTAATACTATGATTGGTCTCATGCCAGAGCTCAGATCACTGGAATGCCTTTTACCAGTGAGGACACACCTGGACCTTCTATAGTACAGCCAACAACCACTGTCAGCATAGAGGAATTTGAGAAACTGAAGGAAAGGAATGAGAATCTGTCTCAAGCTCTGAAGAAGACCCTCTGGGAGAGGAGTGATGGTCGTCTGGACATTGAGAGGTTGGAGAAGCTTAGGGTGGAGCATCTGGCCAAGATTGAGAAAACAGAGGACTACATCAAGAAATCAAGAGCTGGGGAGCAAATATTGAAGAATGCCTGTAAAGAGGCCAAGCTTCAGAAGGCTAGGACTGATCTCTATCTACAAGAGAGTCAAGCTAGGTGGGTCAGGATCACTGAAGCCCGTACTCAAGAAGATAAGAGAACTCGAGCCAGGATTGAGCAGTTGGAGGCCAATGAAAAGAAACAACAGGAAGCTTTGCTGGCAGCCCAGAAGGAGATTTCAGAATTGAAGCTTAGGGCTGGATTGAAAAGGTCAAAGGACCAAGATAGGCACAAGAAGCTGACCACTGCTATTGCAACTAGGAACCTCCTCATCAGGACTATTACAGAGCATTCGGCTGGTCCAGTAACTGAGGCACTTCTGAAGGAGGTTAAGGAGGATGAGTTTGGACTTGATGTCTGACTTTTTGTTTGTTGTTGCTTTCATATTTGATGTACTTTTCTTTTATGATGTATTTTGACCCCCAGGGGCATGTGTTGTACAAAAACAAAATATGTATTATACACCATTTGTAATATATTTGTTTAGTTTGTTTCCATTGGATTTCTTTCTCTCAAGCAACATCAAAGCATCTTCCTCGAGGTCTGGAAAGGTCAAAACCAAGAGCCAAGCCGGATACCTTGGAAAATAAATAAGCATACTGCATTGCATGCTAACTTTTGTTTTGTTTTGTAGGTTTTGTTATTATTTTGCTTGTTTCTAACTCTGTTGTGGTTCAGGAATTATTGCTCGCCGCCGGGTGTTCCCTCTCAACCGTCCGCACCGGTATCCTATTCGCAACAACCTTCCTGGTATCCAAATGGATCAAGTACAGCAGGACCTGACAGAGGTCAGAACCCAGATGGCTAATGAAAGGCTGGAGATGAGAAACCAAATGACTCAATTCATGGAAGTAATGAATGGCTTGGCCCAAAGTCAAGAAAGGTTGAGGGCATTGGTAGAAAGACAAACTCCCGAAGAACCCCATCTGGGAACTGGAGGAACAAGTAACAATGAAAGGGGTCAGCCTCATGTTAATCCACCAGTATTTGGACCTCACCTACATCTGGAAGTCAACATCCCGGGTAATGTTCAAGGAAATACTACTGGGGGAAGGATCTTACAAGAAGACCCCCAAGAGGAGAAATTCACTGTCATGGGAGCTGGTGATGAAGTCTATGATAGGAGGCTTGATGAAATTGCTGAGAAATTGAGATCTCTGGAGTCTCAAAATTCCCTGGGTTTTGATGTAATGGATATGGGGTTAGTGGATGGAGTAAGAATTCCCCACAAGTTCAAGCCCCCGTGCTTCGAGAAATACAATGGAACCTCCTGTCCACGAACTCACCTGCAGTCTTTTCTGGGGAGACTTAAAGTATATACCATGGATGAGAAGTTGTGGATGTTCTATTTTGAAGATAGTTTGACTGGGGCTTCAAGGGAGTGGTATTCACACTTGACCAGAGCTACTATCAGATGCTGGAAGGACCTGGCTGAGGCCTTCATCAGACAGTACCAATACAATCTGGACATGGCTCCTAACAGGACCCTCTTGATGGGAATGTCTCAATCCTCCAGGGAGAGCTTCAGGGAATATGCCCAAAGATGGAGACAGCTTGCTGCTGCTGTTCAGCCACCCATGTCGGAAAGAGAAATGGCCGACATGTTCATGAATACCCTGCAAGGAACATACAAGGTTGTCTCATAAATTCATTTATCAAAACTATTGCATTTTTCTCATTTTTATTCATCAAAAATAAAGTTCAGTTTGTGCTCTTTCCGACGCTTCAAACGGAATGCGAATCGGACTTACGATTTGAAAGTTATGAATTTTTAAAGAATTATAATTTGCCATCCGAATAGTGTTAACCGGTTAACCCATAGCGTTAATCGGTTAACGCCGACGAAATTTCCAGAAATTCCTAAAATTTACAATGGTTAACCGGTTAACCCATAGTGTTAACCGGTTAACGCACGTTTTCCAGCAGTCCCCTGCTATACAATTGCAGACTGTTCCAACTCCAAAAACCCCCAAACCCCACTACGGGTTTTACATCAAGACACTCAAAAACCATTCAAAAACATCAATCAAACATCCACAACATCCAGACAACAATTATACAAACAAATATACGATTATAACTCATTCTAATCACTCTAATTCATCAAGATTCTTCTCATAAACTCCACCTAAATCAAAAACCCCTAAAACTCATAAACTCATGCAATCCTAATATATTCATAATCCAATTCTTATGCAATTACAATAGATTATGAAAACTCCCCATACCTTAGAGAATTTCTCCGCTTTACACTCTTCTCTGGGGTTCTCCACAGCCTCCTGACTCTGAGCTTCCTCTTCCTCTCCCTTTTCCTTCAGAGCACCTCTTTTCCCAAAACACGATAATGTTAGAAAACTAATCGTATTCCCATCTTTGGATACATTATCCCAGTTTAGTCTTTTCCCACCTTACCCTCATAATTTTCACAAAAGGACCTCCTTACCCTTTTCTTTAATATATTTTTAATAATAATAATAATATAGCATAATAAAACACTATTTATCCTTATTATATAAAAATACTCATTTTCTCCACAACTCTCTAATTAATCCAAACTCTCCAATTTTTCTAAATTAATTAAATAAATGATTAAATAATTAAATTTAGATTTTCGGGGCGTTACAGGTTTCCTAAGACTCTGGTCAACCGGTCCATCATATTCGGTTTCACTTTGCAAAGTTACGACGTTTGCTTGCCCCTTCAGGTTAGGTTGAGGTTGGCCAGGAAAAGTTCCAGACGAGGCTGGTATTGTTGGTTGTTGTTGGGCTACTTGAGTAATATGGGTTTTTAACATTTTGTTTTGCGTAGCCATTGTGTCAGGTTTTCTAGTCAGTTGTTTCATCAATTTGCTTGCATGAGCGTTTTGGTTCGCAAATTCCTTTTTCTGCTTCATCTGGGTGTTCATGAAATTTTCCATCATAATCTCCAGATTTGACTTTCTAGGTGCTTGTGGAGCGGACGGTCCTCCCTTATGAAAACCAGGTGGTACAACAGGTGTTGAACTTGGTGGTTACAAGGCATTATTGTTTTTGTAATAGAAGTTCGGGTGATTTCTCCATCCAGGATTATAAGTATTTGAGTACGGGTTTCCTTGGGTATAGTTCACTTGGTTGGTAGGAACACCGGCTAATAAGTGACATTCGGCGTTTATGTATCCAGGGGTACCACATATTTCACAGTTAGGTGACACAGCAGCTACGGTAGAAGCTGGTTATATTATGGCCAAATTTTCGTTTTTTTTGTTAATGCATCCACTTTAGCATGTATGCAGTCTATTGCATTAACTTTATACATTCCGCCTTTCAAAGTTGGTTTCTCTGTAGAAGCACATTCTCCTCCCCATTGGAAGTGATTTTGAGCCATGTTCTCTATGAGTTCAACGGCTTCCTCTTACAGTTTATTCATTAAAGCGCCACCAGCAGCGACACTAAGGTTCATTTTCGTGTTGTACAACAAACCATTATAGAAAGTATGGATTATCAGCCATTTTTCGAGTCCTTGATGTGGGAAAAGCCTCATCATGTCTTTGTATCTTTCCCATGCGTCAAAAAGAGATTCATTGTCTTTTTGTTTGAATCTGTTAATTTCGGCCCTTAGCATAGCTGTCTTGCTTGGAGAAAAATAGCGGGTCAAAAAGACTCTTTTTAGTTCGTCCCATGAGGTAACAGAATTTGCAGGTAGAGACTGGAGCTAAGCTCTAGCTCTATCTCTTACAGAAAACGAAAAAATACAGAGTCTATTTGCTTCTTGGCTAACACCATTTGCTTTCACAATGTCGGCATATTGCACGAAAATAGATAAATGTAAGTTAGGATCGTCTGTAGGACTTCCTGAAAATTGGTTCTGCTGAATGGTCTGTAATAGTGAAGGCTTCAACTTGAAATCGCGTCTTTCAATTTACGGGGCAGCAATATTGCTACGTGGTTCATCTTACGGTGGGACAGTGAAATCCTTGAGAGGACGGTTTTGCGGTGGTTGGGCCATGTTTTGATCTGGTTCGGTTTCGGTTTCGGGATCTGAATAAGAAACGATAGGATCTGGAAGGTTATATCTTAAGCGGTAATCGTTGATTCGGCGCCTCAATAAAGCAAAGCACTCGATCGACAAATTAAAATAAAGGAAAAATTTCCTTAGTTGTTACTGTGCAACGAAAGAGACACAACAAGACTAATTCAATCCCTGACAACGGCGCCAAAAACTTGATCGCGACTTTACGTGTCTGGTTGGATAGATACTGCAAGCATACAGGGTATAACGTAGTTTTAAAAGATTGTCGAACCCACAAGGATTGATAGTCAAAAGGTAGTGTCCTATAATTGCGGTGTAGGGCTAAGGCAGGAGGTTGTCACGAATAAAGGTTTTAAATAAATAACTAAAGTAAAAGGGTTTTAAAGAAAATAAGGGAAATAAGACCGTAGAATGATTTTTAGGCTTCTAAAGGACTATATAGGTTCCGGGGCTGAAAAAGGATGTTAAAGTTGCTCTGAAGGAAATACCGATCTAAAGACTTAATCTCACACTTTCGCGCTATTAACCAAGCTACGCCTGATGACCCCGAGATTTCGCTCTCGCTCGCTCGGTAATTAAAAGATGCTCTTTGAAAACGGGTAAGACCAAAAAGAAGCCTAAAGTGTTCTCGTTGTGTTTAGGATTCATTGTTTTGTGCCTACTATCTGACGCGTACGTCAAACTTTCGCTCTGTTGGACTCGTCTTAGAGCATTTCTCATTGTCGTAACTAAATGTTGTTAATTAGCATCTCATTATTGCGACTAGTCTACTTAAATTTAAC
Organism: Lathyrus aphaca; assembly: GCA_963966055.1. Lineage (NCBI taxonomy): Eukaryota > Viridiplantae > Streptophyta > Magnoliopsida > Fabales > Fabaceae > Lathyrus > Lathyrus aphaca. The sequence continues at coordinate 51,438,631 of OZ014520.1, forward strand.
TTAGACAACAAAACCATAATTTTAAACATACAAACAATGTCGGTTGTCCTATAAAGTCTCGACGAGACGAAGGTCCTCAAACTACGGGCTCATGCAAATTTAGCCATACATAATTAAATTTAATACTAAAATGTTTACTTTTCTGAATTTTAAAACATATATGTTACTTAGGTTTTTATGAAATTTTGTTCTTAGTTTTTTTATGAAAAGCTTTGATACATTCATACAAGTGCATGAAATTAAAATGCAGTAAACAGTAAATGAAACGATAAAGTAATAACCTGATAATGCAATGAAATAAAACGGAAAATAAACTTGTATTAAATTGAACTTGATCCAAGTACAAAAACAAAAATGAGAAAAAGAAACACAGGTGTGATAATCACTCAGTGTGAGCAATTATCACTATGGCTAGTAATTTATGGTAGTTCTGGAGAAAATTCAGCAGAGCTTCCGCAGGGTGTAGATAGATATCAAATGCAGGGCTGAAAGGTGCTATATATAGAGAGAAAAAAGGGCTCCAAAACAGTTGGGTGTTTTGAATTCAAACTGCGTGCAAACTGCTCTGGAAAAACTGCTCCCGCGATGCATGGCGAACGCCATATGCCATTTGGCTAGGGTGGAAATTCTGGCAATTTAGGAAAATGGCGAACGTCATTTGGTTCCCCTTAGGGAATGGCGAACGCAATTCTTCTAGAGGAAGGAAGAAAGCTCCAATTCTTCTCTGTTTCAGCTCTTTTGCCATGGTTCTTGTCCTTTTCTTTGTTCAAGCTGATATTGGTCCTGAAAACACAAAGTAAAGAAAAAACATAAGTAAATGATAGAAAATGCGATGCAGACTCGATAAAAATACGACTAAATATGCACGAAATGAATCGAAATAACCTATACGAAATCGAGTCATCATTGAAATTATCAATAATCCCTGGCAATGACGCCAAAACTTGATGATTTCCTTGTTTAAAGTAAACACGGGGGATTGTCAACTTGGTTTATAAAAAAAATCACGCGAATAAAAGTTGGTAAAAGATACGATAATAAGAAAGAAATTAGATCTAATTTTAATCCCTTACTTTTTCACTATTGATGATTGTGCATTACTTAAATTGAATTGACTTTATAATTTCACGGCAAATTAACAATACCACTGTACCTAGTTCCTTGGTGTACAACTCACTAATTAAGACTACAATTTCCTAATTCCTTAGGCAAATTTCAAGTAAAACTAAGCGATCTGCGTGCATTAATTCTTTAGTCACAACTTATAATTACTTATTTCTATTTAATTACTAAGTTGAAAATTTTCTCTATTTCCGATCGATAAACTTACGGTCATTAATTCCTACTCATCTAATTTCACTTGGGAACTCGTCAACACACAAAAAAAAACATTAATAATAAAAGCAATTATAGAAATTATGTAATTAAAATATTCAGATAACATCAAACAATCATATGATCCAACATAGTAAAATCAAGTTCATCTTCTAACACCTAATTAAGAGAAATTAATTTACTCATAGTTAAACAATGAAATACCATGAGTATTGATGAATAGTACATGAAATTCAATGAAGAAATGTGTCTCCAATGGCTCCAAATCTCTCATAAGTCATGTAGGAAATTTCATTTCCATCACTTTCTCCTTTCAAATCAAAACCCTTGCAAAAGTAGCAAAATTTTCTATTTAAAGTTGTGAAAATGCGTCTGACACACGCTCCATCGCGACCGTGATAGGTAGCATCACTATCAAAATACTTTACATCACACCCATGATGAGATCATTGCGATCAGGGTAAATCCATAAGCAAATCATGTTGTTTTTCTTACTTTTTACTTTTATTTTCTTTAAGCCCCCAATATTTCTTCCTTTGGAAATTCTTCTTATTTCATCATCATTTTAACTCATCTTTTGCTCATAATTTCATTGATTCTATCGAAAATACTTGCAAATATACGCAATGACAGAGTGTCATCAATTAGTAGAAATGATGAAGAGAGAAACATAAATGGGGATGTTCAAAGGATTTTGAATCAATGAAGAGGAAGCATTTCAATTACTACAGTTTGCAGATGATACAATATTAGTGGGAGAAGGGTCTTTGCATAATGTGTGGACCATGAACAAAATTTCAAGAGGATTTAATCTTGTATCAGGGGTTAAGACTATAGTTTTATAAAGCATGCTTATTGGGATGAATGTGAGAGATTGTTTTAATAGAAGTTACATCACACTTTCTATCTTGTTATAAGAGAATTGCCCCCTTTACCTTCTTAGGATTTCCAGTTGGTTCAAATCCTAGAGGATGTTCAACTTGGAAACCAACTATTGAAAATATGATAAGAAGATTATCATCATGGAAATGGGATTTATTATCAATAGGAGAAAGGATCACTCTCTTGAATTCAACTATGTACAACATACCTATATACATGTTTTCTTTCTTTAAAGCACTAAAAGAGGTCCTGAAGGAAATTATTAAGATTCATAGGAATTTCTTATGGTGTGGAAGAGAAGCAAAGAATAATATTAAATGGGTAAGTTGGAAGGATGCAACAAAAGCAAAGAAAGAAGGTGGTATAGTATTTAATCATGTAGAAGCTTTCAATTTAGCATTGTTGGGAAAATGGAAGTGGGGGTAGTAAAGGATGAATAAGCACTTTGGAGAGACCTAATAGAACAAACGTATAGAAACATACACGGGTGCACAGGTGGTAGAAAAGAAATTCCAACATAAGAATATGAAAAAATCAACATAGTGGAGAGACTTGGAGCTTCTTTGAATCAAGTGGAAGGGAAACTTGAATCGATTTGCTAAAAACTTGTCATGCATATTAGGTAAAGGTAATAGACTTGGTTTTTGGAATATCATATGGTTGGGATGCCAACCCTTGAAACATGTATTCCCAAACTTGTTTCAGACTATACATGATAAAGAAGAAAAAGTATAAGACATGGAAAGTGGAATGGTGATAAGTGGAAATGAACAATCAACATACCAGAGCTAGTCATTAAAACTAATGTAGAAGAACAATTTGCAACCTTGTTGGAGATCTTAACATATATTTCCCCTAGAAGAAATGTGAAAGATGAACTGAAGTGGATTTTAAGTGTGGAAGGCAGTTTTACTATGAAGTCTGGCTATACATTCTGATTAGTAGTGCAGAGTCATATACTCTAGAAGATGAAATTTTGTATCCAATTAAGAGGTTTGGAAGGCATCAACCCCCTCAAAATCTAAATCCTTTGGTTGGAGAATTATGTTGAATAGGTTACCAACAAAACCTGAGCTTAAGAAGAAAGGGATGACATTGAAGTCTCATGAAAGTGTTTGTGAGTATTCTGCTTTAAAGTAGAAGAAAATATGGAACACTTGTTATTCGCATGTCCTATAAAGGTGTGTTTGGTTAGGGGTAAGGGGAGGGGAGAGAATATTTCTAATTAAATGTGTTTGATTCAAAAATTATGAAGGGAGGGTAAGGGAACAAAACCCCTCCAAAACATATTTTTTTGTGTCCCCCAAATCAGAGGGATTTGGAGGGGAGATAATCTAAACTTTCATATTTTAAAAATTATTACATTTACTAAAATATCCTTAGTTTTATTTTAAAATTATTCATTTTCTTTCATTAATGCTTATCTTTTGTGTGGTTCCATCAATGTATTATAATTTTTCTCCATCTTTAAATTTTTTTCTCTTCACATTTTTGTTATTTAATATAAATTATCATCACTTTAATGTTTTTGTTTTTTTATAGTTTTTTATTTTTTATGTTTATTAAGGTTTACTTTTATTTTTGTTAGTTTTGTTATCCTATTATATTTTTTATATCAAATTTTAAACCATTTATTTTATATTTTGTCTATTGCATATTATATATATATATATATATATATATATATATATATATATATATATATATATATATATATATATATATATATATATATATATATATATATATATATATATATATATATATATATATATATATATGAGTTATTTTATGTGTTTTTTCTATATGAGTTCATCATGATTTAAAAAAATTTATTAGCACATAGTTTAATATGTGTCAGAAAATTATATTGTGAATCAAGTGTACTCGATTTTTTTTAACATTAAGACTTTTCCATCACTTAAAAATATAAATTTTATGTTTAATTATTTATGCATATATTATTACCAAATATTATTTATAAATGTTTTTCTTTTTGAATATTATATGACTTATATAAGAACATAAGTATAAAAATATAAATTATTAATAAATTTTTTCCCTCCCCTCCTCTTGGGAACCAAACATACTTTTAATTATAATTTTTTCTTTCCCTTCTTTTGTACAAAACATAAATAAAATTAAATAAAATTCCCCCATCTCTCATCGCCTTCCATTAATTAAAATTTCTCCCCTCCAATCCCTTTTATTTAAACCAAATAGACCCTAATTGTGTCTATCAATATCAATCCCATGACTATTTAATAGTGAGCATTTTGTGGAAATCTCAAATCAACTAAAGGGCAAAATTTTAAGTAATAAAAAGTCACTTTTATGGATTTGTTGGAACATAGGGATTAAGAGGAATAATATTCTTTTTAAGGAAGATATTTATATTGTAAACTAGCAAGAATATCCGTGCATTCGCACGGGTACACATCGGTAACATGTATTTGTTATCAGAATGTATTTATTCTCATAATGTATTTTTTTGTCTGAATGTATTTGTTCTTATAATCTATTTATTTACATTTAAAGTTTGAAAAATAAACAAAATATAATTAATAAACATTAGTAAATTTCTTATTTATAAGTAACTTAATGTTCACGTTAATATTTAGTAATGGGTACCCATCGGTGACGTACATTTATTTTTATTTAATTTTAAAAAAATTAATAAAAGTTATAAATATAAAAAATATAATTTATATTTTACAAAAATAGAATCAATACCCGCAGGTATCGATTGATATTTTTTTATAAAAATTTATGCAATGATTTAATTTTATAAATATAAAATAATGTCATTGTATTTGTATATATTTTTTTAATTTTATAAATAATTATTAACATAACTAAATACATCTTATGTAAGTATTATTACAAATATTTATTATGTGGAATACTTATATCAGTATTCATGTGTTCGGTCGAGTACTGATGTGATACACACGTGTTTGTATTTAATCAGTGTCTTCACACGGATACCCGTCAGTGAAACGCATTTGTTTTTATTTATAAATAATTATTAACATAAATAAATACGTCATACGTAAGTATTATTACAAATATTTATTTCGTGGGATATTCATATCAGTACCCGTGTGTTCGTCCGAGTATTCGTATGGTACTCACGCTCTTGTATTTAACCCGTGTTTTCGCATGGATACCCATTGGTGACGTCCATTTGTTTTCATTGCAAATTTGAAGGAAAAAATAGAATTAATAAAAATCACTAAATATAAATGATATAATTTATATTTAAAAAATAGAATTAGTTTTTTATAAAAAAAAATATGCAATGATTAGTTTTATAAATATCAAAAAATTTCATATAATATGTAAATATTATTTTAATTTTACAAATAACTATTATTAACATAAATAATAAATTTTATATAAATATTATTGAATACAATGTATTTATAGTGTGATTTAAAAAAAAATAGATATAAGTAAGTTAAATAGGTACGATTTTTAAGGAAACATTTTAGTTCTCTCCATTTTCTATTTTATTTTTAAAACAATATATATTAAAAACAATTATATATTCATTATTATGACATTAAAACATTAAATTTTTCTTATACATTAATTTCTTTTTAAAAGTGAGAATTTTGAAAATTGTTTATAGAAATTATTAGTCATAATAGAAAAAAAAAAAAAAATATATATATATATATATATATATATATATATATATATATATATATATATATATATATATATATATATATATATATATATTAAAAAACACATAATTATTTAGAAAATAGAAATTCTACTAAAACTTATAAATAGAAATATATTATAATATAATCTTATCATTTTATTATATTATAATATATTTTATTTCTTCATATTTTTAAATTTATTTTAATTGAAAAATTATTGTTATTTAAAAAAATGATTATTTTATTTAAAAAATATTTTATCATAAATTAAAAAAAATTTTGAATTATTTTTCTTCGTTCTAAAAATTTAATTACTTGTATAAGTACATTTGCAACACTCCATAATTTGCCCTCTTATTTATTACCAATTTCAAGTAGCTTACGCTTCATTTCCACATCATTTAGCATATCATTTCATACATTGCATTTAAATCATCATAAAAATAATAAAATAATAAAAATAATGCATACATCATCAGTTGAAGCATGGGGCGTGTTATCAAGGGTTATTTAGTGATAATATCAATTATCAGGTCTCAGAAGGAAAATAATCTAATAATGAATGATCGAAGCTTTATATCTAAGATTTCCCGCCAAAACAAGGAAAAGAAAGAAAAATTCAAAATTTATATTAAGTAACCGGTTACCACCCTAGGAGTAACCGGTTACCACCCTGAGAGTAACCGGTTACCACGTGCAAATTTGACCAAAAAATCAATTTTTCAACATGGAGGGATTTTCCACACTTTTTCACCTCAACTTTGCACATCATTCTAGCTATTCTAAGGGAACATTCTAGAACAATCCACCACTTTCCAAGAGAAAGGTTCTAGAAGATTTCTTAACCAACTCTTAACTAACTCCTAACCATAATCCCAAACCTAACTCCTAAGCTAATGTCCAAGCCTCACTCCTAACCCAAAGCATATTCCAAACCTGAGGGGTATATAATCATTTTCCCCTCCAAACCATACAAGAACAATTCATTTTTCACATTTTTCTCTCATCACTCTCAATTTTCTCTCACTTTTCTCTCATTTTCCAAAACCCCACACAAAGCTTCATCTTCCAAAATTCTTTAAGTTTTGCATTGAAACTTGAAGAATTTGAAGCTAAACCTCCATCATTGCATTGATTATATGGATTATTGAACGATTTGCTATTGTTTTGGTATTGAATTCACATCTTGGAAGTGGTTCTTGGAAGAGTTCATCAAGGTTTTCGTCAAATCGCATTTATTTTGCGTATTCTTGCGGAAGAACTTCAGATCTACGGATTTCTCGTCAATAGTGTGTTGATCTCTCTTTGCAACGATTACCAAAGAAAACCTCACCTTTGTAGGTTGGTGAAACTCATAATCACTTATGTTTTAAGTTATTTCGCATTTTCCCGACACGTGTGTTCATCGCGTTTTGTTGATTTTTGATGCTTTAATTAATCGGATCATTAGGTTTTAGGATCTTGATGTGTTTGTGGTTCCAATTGGTGTTGAATTGGTGCATTTAGGCGTAAATTTCTTGTTCAATTGATATGCATTATATTAGGAACTTATTTGAATAAGTTGCTGCTGAATTTTCTAAGAAAATGCATAATTTTTTATTCTGGTCCCAGAGTAACCGGTTACTCCCAGGACGATAATTGGTTACTCATTGTAATTTTGCGTAAAAACAACTTTTTTGAACTAGGCAACTGGTTACTCCCAGGACGGTAACCGATTACCACTGAACCAGAGTGAATTTTTTTTGCTTCTTCTTACATTTTTGTTATTCATTCCCCCTCCAATCATCATAGATCTTTATGATATGATTTTAGGAATTTTTTAGGAGTTGTTTTGGTGCAGGTACACATATCTTCGACATCTTTCGACACGTGTATTGTTTATTTCCAATTTTCGGCATAATTGTGTATGTGTGCTCATGGTGTGTTATGAATGTTGTTCCCATGTTTGAACCTCATTGTTGGCATGATAATAATGGATTAGAGTTCTATTTTGCGTTGCTCTCGTAATCGATGCACGTTTTGGACACTCACGCGCATAATTGAGAATGTTGCATATTAATTGATAAAGGTGCGTGATCCATATATGCTTGCACATATTCTTGGTTACATGTTTGCTTTATGTTTTCATTTCGATATTAATATTTTCATTAGTTAGAATGCATGGTGATGGATGTTCATATTGTGTTGTTTCTTGTTTGCATTAAATGTTCACTTTTGAAAATGCATGTTATTTTGTTGGAGAAAATCCATTGATGTAAAGTGTTTGAAATATTTTCATTCACATACCCATGTTCATATTAATCATATCACATTCTTTGATGTTGTTATTTGGTGCATATCCATGTATTATTAATCATGCATTTACATGTTAAATGACTTAATTCTGCCATGCATTTCACCGCTGCATTTGTGAACAATGTTTGTTAAATGTATGTTGTCATGCATTGTTTTTGCACTTTTTACACTTGCTGCCATGTTGTTAGGTAGTTGTAATAAGTTGTTTGTGTGCATTTGCATGTGATAACTGATTGTGTGTTGAAGCGTTGTTTTAGTTGCTGACTTTAGGATTTATCTAGCTTTTAAGTACCCTTGGCCTTAGGTTTGAGTCTAGTTTTAACACTAATCACTTTAGGATATGTTTGGTACTTAATTGTCTTCTTTTTTTAATCATTTTTTATTTCATAAATCATGGATTTTACTAACCTTTTCAGGGGCTAATGGTAAGTATGAAGAATATGGATGTGCATCCACATTCTACCTTCTTCCTTCCATATTTAAGCTTTCAATTGGTGTGTTTGCGAGAAGCATTTTATGCTTCTTTGACATTTCATTTCTATTCCTCCCTTTGAGTTCTTATCTCATCTTCAATCCTTGAAGTGAGTTAGAATTTGCTTCTTTATCTTCTTTTAGGATTAGAATACCATACTAACCTAGGATATCTAAGCATTATAACTTACTTAGGTTTAGTCTCTCTTAGAATTTTTACCTTTTTGAGCTCCTTTTGGTGTCTTCTCTCTCTCATCTCCAAACAAAGTCAAAACACTTAATAAAGGTTAAGCTCTATCATGTTCCAAGGGACTTTGCCATGGGATACTTGCACACATTCCATATGGGGATGAGGTGTAGGGTATCTATCATGATGAATAAGTCTTAGCATGAGGATGGTTCATAAACATAACCTTAAAAACACTTCTCAATACAAAACAACAAAAACACTTAACAAGTAAAATAGGCTAGTGTGTTTGAGCCTTAGTCTCTGGAACTAGGTTTGGAGGTCTTCTCCCTACCTAGGTGTTCTTCTTATCCATTCCATTTCGAAGTGATGTAAGAAGTACACACTCTATTGAAGTTGAACTTTAACTTGGAAAGAAAATAAAAGCTGTCAAATCTGATCGTGGGGGTGAATACTATGGTCGGTATGATGGATCTGGGGAACAACGTCCAGGGCCCTTCGCGCTTTTCCTCGATGAATGTAAGAAGTGTGATTAGTCATTCTTCTCTACCATAGTCATTTTAGGGAGAATCATTAAAGAACACAATTTATATCCTTAATAGAGTACCTAGTAAAGTAGTAGCTAAGACCCCTTATGAGCTTTAGACTGGAAAAAAGCCCAACGTTAGACACCTGCACATTTGGGGATGTCCAGCGGAAGCAAGGCCTTATAGACCTCATGAAGGTAAGTTGGATGCAAAAACAGTTAGTTGTTATTTTATTGGATACACTGAACGCTCTTTTGGGTACAAGTTTTACAATCCTATCACTAGAAAAATATTTGAAACGGGAAATGCAAGATTTCTTGAGGATGTAGAGTTTGGAGGAGAAGGAAGCATAAGGAGTGTTGTCTTTGATGAAGAAAATGTTTCTCACATTGATCAAGTCTTTGTACCTATCTTCGTTCCAGAAACAGATCTTGAAATAAACAACTATGTTATTCCTAACATCCCTCAAGAACAAGACAATATTGAGTTTCTTTCTCAAACACCACCTATAGTTCAAACTTAACAACCTCAAGAGCCACCATTAAGAATATCCACTAGAGAGAGGAAGAGTGCAATTTCAGATGATTATGTTGTATTTCTTCAGGAACATGAGGATGGCATTGGTTTGACTGAGGAAGATCCTATTAACTTTTGTCAAGCTATGTGAAGTTCATACTCTCTTAATTAGGTTGTTTCCATGAAGGATGAGATGAAGTCGATGACTGACAATGATGTTTGGGATCTCATTAAATTACCTGAAGGAAAGAAACCCATTGGTTGTAAATGGATATTTAAAACCAAAAGGGATTCAAAGGGTAAAATTGAGAGATATAAAGCTCGTCTTGTCGCAAAAGGCTTACTCAAAAGGATGGAATTGATTATAAAGAGACTTTCTCTCCAGTTTCTTCGAAGGATTCTCTTAGGCTCATGATGGCATTGGTAGCTCATTTTGATTTAGAGTTGCATCAGATGGATGTAAAGAATGTGTTCTAAATGGAAACATTGAAGAGACAATATATATGGTGCAACCAGAAAACTTTGTTTCAGGAGACCCAAAGTCCATGGTTTGCAAACTCAAGAAATCCATCTATGCCCTTAAACAGGCTTCCCATCAATGGTATTACAAATTTCATCAAGTAATATCCTCATTTGGTTTTAAGGCTAATCCGGTTGATAACTATGTATACCAAAAGTTCAGTGAGAGTAAATTTGTTTTCTTGGTACTATATGTAGATGGTATCCTTTTGGCAAGCAACAATATAGGCTTATTGCATGAAACCAAGAGATTTCTCACAAATAAAATTGAGATGAAAGATCTTAGGGACGCCTCATTTGTCTTAGGAATTCAAATACTTAAAGACTGTTCTCGAGGTATTTTAGGATTGTCACAAAGGAGCTATATTGATACAGTTTTGGATAGATTCTCCATGAAAGATAGTAAACTAGGAGACACACCCATTGCTAAATGAGACAAGTTTTGTCTCAAAGAATGTCCCACTACAGATCTTGAAAAGGAAGAGATGCATAAGGTTCCATATGCTTCAGCCATGGGAAGTCTTATATATGCTCAAGTTTGCACCTGTCCTGACTTAGCATTCATTGTAGGAGTTCTTGGCGGATATCTAAGTAACCCTGGTATGCAACATTGGATAGTAGTAAAGTGTGTGATGCGCTACCTGAAGAGAACAAGAGACTTTGTGCTCACTTATCGGAAGTCAGATAACTTGGAGATAATTGGGTATTCTGACTCAGATTTTGCTGGATGCCCAGATAGCAAACGTTCTACATCTGGTTACATCTTTCTCTTGGTTGGAAGAGTTGTATGGAAGTCTTCCAAACAGACTTTAGTGGCTCACTCCACAATGGAAGCAGAATTTGTGGCTTGCTTTGAGGCATCAAATCATGCAATTTGGCTGCGAAACTTTGTCATAAGCCTACGCATCGTTGGGAGCATTGAAAGGTCCTTTAAGGTTTATTGTGACAATAGTGCAGCTGTGCTCTAATCCAACAACAATATGAGTTCTACAAAATCAAAATTTATTGATATCAAGTATCTTGTTGTGAAAGAAAGAGTTCAGGAGAAACAAATTTTGATAGAACATATAGGGACAAACTTAATGCTAGCTGATCCACTAACCAAAGGTTTAACACCTAAGACTTTTCATGGGCATGTTTCTCAAATGTGTCTTGGTTTTGAGATTGCCTTAGATTAGTAAGAGTTTTGCTTTTCCCTTAATTTTATATGTTATATGCTTTGGTTTTATTTTGGTATAAACTTTATGTTATGTTTAATTTTCTGCAGAAATAAAAACTTATGAGGTATTATTGTTATAACAGTATCAAGTTATTTTTTGTTATGTGCAAATATTGTGACTTTGAATTGCACCTAAGGAACTTCAGTTTGATCTCGCTAAAGACTCCAGTAGGACCAATTGGAAATATGTATGATTCAGAGATCACATTGCATGAAATTTTCATGCCACTCGTCCATATTGATCTATGTCATCAAGTATGTTGATGTGGTGGTCGTTGGAGTTTTGTCATGTTATATGTTAGTGACGGCAATCGTGATGGTCCCATTATTGATGTATGAGGTGAACCATATTGTAAAGTTGAAATCTAAAGATAAATAACATTATGATGCGCGCCTAAAGAATTATGATATAATTATAAAGATATATTGGTCAAGTGGGAATATTTTAATAATTCAGTAATATATTAATATTCCAGTAATTATGTGGCCAAATATATTTATTTAATTATATTCGTTATTTTATTAAATAAAGTGCCTTAAATAAATTATGTGATCAAATAATGTTAAAAGGCTGTTTAGATTTTATTTAGAAATTATTTAATAAATTAATTAAGTAATTAGTATGGGCTCAAATATGAGTGCATGTCAGGATGACCCATTTAGAAATAATGGAACCCTAATTGGTCATCACACTATATATAGGCTATGGTCTCCAATATACCGTACACAAGAAAATTATTTATTCTCCCCATCTGAAAAGAATTCAAGGTATATGGAGTACCGGTTGAGGAAGAACCACAAAAGTCATCAACTTCAGGTTTCAGGATTACCGCCTAAAGGGGAATTTCTCAATGGATCCAAGTATTCCTATAATTATCGATCCTTTTAATATTATACATGCTTGGTTTCCGCACCTAACTAATATAGGGTTAAATATGTTTTTGGTCCCTATAAATATCTCAATTTTCATTTTTAGAAAAAAAAATTAGTCCCTAAAGCTTTTATATGCATGTAATTCTATCCCTATTGTTTACTAAAATTTTGAAAATTGTTTAATTACCCTTAAACTTTTAAATTTTTGAATAATTTTTTTCATCCATGTTTAGAATACTATAAAATATTTCTTTACTAAATTTTAGAATTTTTTAAAATGAGAATAATTAAATATGAATTTTTTTAATTTCAAAATATAATGATAAAAGTAATGAAAACCTTATCAAAGTCCCGGGTTCGAATCCTCTCAAGATCTTAGGTTCGAATTCTGCTAAATACAAACGGTCATATTAAATGAAATAAAAAATACATTGTCCATTATTTTCATATATATATATATATATATATATATATATATATATATATATATATATATATATATATATATATATATATATATATCAAACCCACCTCATTTAACGCCTATCCACTAGACTGCAGAGTTCATTTCGATTAATTTTCGACTTTAATTAAGCCTTCCTTTTACCTATTATGTATTTATATGTTTTTATAATATAATAGATATTAAGGCTTTATTTGCCTTCTTCTTTTTTTTTACTCTAATATTTATGTTAATATAATAACTAGATTTTAAAAATTGATAAATATTTTCTAAAATCATTTTCAAAAACATCTACTATAATATATTATTTTACAGTATTTACAGTTTATTAAAAAATTATTTATATTAAAAAATTATTTACAGTATTTTATCAATATTTGAATGTATTAATTTTAGCAATTTTTACTCTAGTATAAATATTAATTAAAACATAACATAATGTAGTGAATAATTATCTTTTTTTTTTCTACATAATCATCTCATTTACAGTATTTTATATATTTGATTCGAAGTGCAACGGTTTAACAAATAACATAATGTAGTGAATAGTTATCTTTTTTCCCACCTTAAAAAAAAGGGATAATAACTATTTTAGCAATTTTACTTTATATAATTGATAATATTTACATTAAAAAATATTTACAGTATTTTATCAAATTTTATGTATTATTTATTAATATATTTAAAATTTAATTTTTTTATCAATTTATTAATATATTTAACTTGTCAACATTTTACAATTAATTAGAATTTTTTATTCAATTAATTTTTTATTTAACCAATTAATTATTTGAATATACTATAGCTAAAATATTAAAATATAGTGACTATTATATTTTAGTTATAAAATACTGTAAATATTAGATATTAAGTATTTAATCAATTAATTATTTAAATTTATTATAGTTAAAATATTAAAGACAAAATATCTTTTTTGGTCTTATAATATCCTTGGGTTCAGATTGGTTCCTTAATTTTTTTTGTCAGATTGATTCCCTATAACTCTTAAAACGTGTCATTTTAGTTTTTATGTCTTGTTAGCAATGGAAAAATTCAAAAATCGATCTCTAAATTTGTCGTTAATTGGACGGAAAAAAAAACTAAAATGACATGTTTTAAAAGTTAAAGAACAAAATTGATACGAAAAAAATTAAGGAACCAATCGAAATTCAATGATATAATTACGGGACCAAAAAGTGATATTTTGTGAATATTAAAATACAATAATTATTTTTTATGTATATTAAAAATATAGTTAATATATTAACATAAATAAGTAAAAACAGAAGGCACGTAAAGTCTTAACATCGATCATATTATAAAAACATCTAAATGCATAAAATGTAAAATGAAGGTTTAAAATGACAATGAAGGCTTAACATCTAATTTATTTTGCTACTAGTAGGCATCAATACTAATATTATAATGAGTCGTTGATGTCGACAGTGCATGCATGTGCTTCAAATTTACGCTTTGTGAATGAGGCCCCGCCCCAATTAAACTAGCAGCGAATCACATACAGCCATGACTCAAGATTAAGCTCGCTACCAGCAATTCACAATTAAGATGTTCAATATTTTAGTTGAGTATCTATGTTTTTATCTAATAAAAATAATATTCAATATTTTGTCATATTATAATATTATTTCATTCAAAATATATTAAAATTAAAATTTATTTATATTAAAAGTACTCACTAAAATTTATTTTTAGTGAGTACTATCACTATTAAGGAGATTCAGACAGCTTTGTAAAGACGGATACGGATCCAAAAAATTTAAATCTTGTTGGCATATTATAAAGGATGATGTTGTAGCTGTTGTTAAAGAATTTTTCGATCGTGGTACTTTATACAAGCAGTTCAACAAAACAGTTGTTACGTTGATCCCTAAAAACGACAGTGCAACAGGAGTTCGAGATTATAAACCAATCGTAGGTTGTACCCCTGTATACAAAATCATTTCGAAAATTATAACTGCAAGATAAGGTATGGTGCTGAAAGATGTTATCAGTCTGAACCAGGCTACGTTCGTTCCGGGCCAGCATATCCATAATCATATTATGTTGGCATATGATTTAATTCAGGGCTATACTAGAAAAGAATGTACGCGTAGATGTATGATGCAATTGGATCTACATAAGGCATATGATATGGTTGATTGGAGAGCTCTAGAAGACATTATGCAAGAGATTGGATTACTAGAAGACATTATGCAATAGATTGGATTACCTCGGTTGTTTACAAACTGGATTATGACTATGGTTAAAACTGTTTCGTACACTTTCAACATTAATGGGAAGATGACAGAGGATTTACATGTTTGTAGAGGGATACGTCAAGGGGACCCTATATCCCCGTTGCTTTTTGTGATAATGATGGAGTATCTACACCGTCTAATGGACAAAATGCAACAAAATCCATATTTTAATCACCATGCAAAATGCAAAAAGTTGGGGCTCACACACCTAACTTTTGTCGACGATGTGCTCTTATTTTGCAGGGGTGATGTTGTTTCAGTGGACCTGATGATGAAAGCTTTCAACGATTTCTCAGATGACATAGGCCTTATAATCCATCTAAATAAATGTAAAAAAAAAATCGGTGGTATTGATGATACAACAAAAGTTGTGATGAAGAATATTACTAAGTTTGTTGAAGGTAAATTCCTGATTAGGTACCTAGGAGTACCACTTACTAGTAAGAAACTCACCATCAATCATTACATGTCGTTGGTGGAGAGAATTGTCAGTAAAATGCGATATTGGACTACTAAACTCCTTAGCTAAGGAGGGAGAATTCAACCGATAAAAAGTATCTCTTTTGCAGTAGCTCATTATTGGATGAGTTGTTTCCCTCTTCCAAAATATGTGTTGAAGAAAATTGATGGAATTTGTAGATCTTTTGTTTGGACCGGCAGTAATGAGGTAAAAAAGAAAAGTCTTGTGGCTTGAACTAATGTATGTAAACCAAAATGTCAGGGCGGCTTGGGAATTATAAACCTGGCAATTTAGAATCAAGTAACAATGCTTAAGTGTTTGTGGAACTTGAGTAATAAATCGGACAACCTTTGGGTGAAATGGATACATATGTACTATATAAAGACGAATGATCTTATGCAAATGGAACCAAAGAGCTATTGGTCCTGGATGTTTAATAATATCCTTTCTCAAAGGAAGACTGTTATCCAGCTGAATCAGGAATGGGATACACAATTGACAAGAGAAAAGTTTTCAATGAAAAATATGTATGGTGCAATGATGGAGTCTGATACTCGGGTTCCGTGGAGATTCCTAATGAAACACAATTACGCTAGACCGAGAGCAATTACAACAATATGGCTCGTGTGTCATGGTAGGTTGGCGACAAAAGATCGGTTACTACGGTTTGGTATGATCCAAGATAGTATGTGCAATCTTTGCAGGGGCGGCGGAAAGTCTTGATCATCTATTCTTTAGGTGCTATTATACAAAAAAAAAATATGGAATCAAGTTCTCAATTGGATGGAAATTGTACATAATCCTACAACTTGGAATGAGGAACATATGTGGGTAATGAAAAAATCAAGCAAGAAATGAGGAAAAGTTAGTCTTCTAAAATTAGCTTTTACAGAGACTGTATACATGGTATGGAACTATAGAAATATTGTTATCTTCCAAAATAATGTGAATATGAACATTGTGGAGGAGATTATAGATAAGATTACTTATAGGGGTTGATATACGAAAAAACTAAGGAAGTGTGTAGCTAAGCTAATTGTTTAGGTATGTTTTTCTTGGGGCTATTTGTCTTGTGAGAGGCTAGATCCAAAGTGGATCGCATTGTACTTATTATATTTTTTGAATTAATAATATTATGCTATTATATTCAAAAACGTATCAGTTTATATGGGTTTAGATGTCATTTTTTGAAATTTACTCAAATGAGATCGAACATTAAATTATTTTTTAAAAATCAAATCAAATAAAACCAAACTAAAGGGATATGTTTCAATATTTATTTATTTTTTATTAATATGATATATTTTGATAATTTATTATTCTTTGTTACTTACTTTTAATTTTTTTTATTAGTTTAGTGTAATTTATTTATTTCTATAATTTAATTTTTTTAACCATAATCAATTATTTTGATTATGTAATTTTTTTAAATATATTATATGTTATATTTTACATCAAACATATTGTTTTATAACATATTATTTTATAGTGATTTATAATTTTAATAAAAAATATAATTTGTGATTCGAATACTCAACAATTGATTTAAATTAAATCGCATAAAATTGGATCGGATCATATTATTGTTTTAATCAATCATTATATATTGAATTGAATCGCAAATGAATTTATCTTCAAATGAAATGAGTTTTTTTTCCCTTTAAAATCGATCCAAATTGCACCACGAACATCCTTATTCATATCGTTTTATACATATCTATCTTGTTTCTCTCTTTCTTATCCTTTTTTTTCAAATAACTTACCATCTATTCAAAAACTAAAAACTGACATTTAACTTTTTTTTTTTAAATAGAAGATAACAAATACATTTATATATATATATATATATATATATATATATATATATATATATATATATATATATATGTACAATCTCTCTTTTTTAGTTTTTTAATATTGTTAGTTCTTTGATTAACATAAATTTTAGTAAAATAAGATTCTGCATTATGATGTTGTATATGATGTCTTGACCTGCTTGAAGAACTTCTGGTGTGCAGTGCTTATGTGATGTCAGATCAGATGGTGTAACATTTGTCTTGACAGTTCTGGGACTTTCTAAATACAGAAAGTTTTGATTTAATTTTTGTTTGCTTAGCAGGTATTTGGTCTCTTGTTTTGCTTCAGGCTGTGCGAAAATCAAGGGAGTATTGCTATCAAAATCAGAAGTTGCTTGCGTTAGTTTTTGAAGATTATTGAAGATATTTTCTTGCTTGATTCATGTGTGTTCTTTTTTGAGGAAGTTTTTTATCAGATCCAGACCCATTCAGAATGCTTTATATTTGGTGGTTAACCTAATTACTTTGTATGAAAATTAAGAATTATTGAGTAAGTTGAGTCTCCAGTATTAGAGTTAGGGTTATCTTATTTTAATTGTGAACTATTCATACATCCCCTAGATGTTTGAATTGGATTGATTTTTGAGTTGTAATTATGTCCACTCTAAGCTTTTAAGCATGATTGTTTGTTTTTTATCAAAGCTTTTAAGCAAGATCAAGGTGTTGTGTTTTGGAAGAATGTTCTTCTGTTTTATTTGAAAGTATTGGTTGATTATCACAGTGTGTGATTGAGGGAGAGTGAGACGGTGATTTATCATATCTAGATGTGATATTCTAGGTAGAAGTTGCATTGGGTAGGTTCAAGTGAGAAGTTGTAAACTGGGATTATTTAGGCTTTGAATTGTTCTACTAATAATGAATTTCCTTCTTGACTTGGTAGCCACCAGAGTAGGTGTATTTGCACTAAACTAGGTTAACAATCATGTGTTTTTTTATTCTTGTTATTTATACTGCTTTTATCTTGTTAATACTCAGATAGTAATGTCGTGACATCATCTTCGACATCACGTATCTGATACCAAAATTTCAATTGGTATCAGAGCAGGCATCATGCTCTGTATCTGGGTGAGATCTAGGGAAGTTACTTTCTGGTATTATGAACAAGGAGGTGGGATTGGTGAACAGACCACCCTTTTTGGATGGAACTAATTATGATTACCGGAAGCCAAGAATGGTTGCCTTTCTAAAGTCTTTGGACAACAAGGCTTGGAAAGTTGTTCTGAAAGGATGGGATCATCCTGTTGTGAAAGACAAAGAATGGAAGGCCACAATAATTTTGAAGCCTGAAGGAGACTGGTCTAAATAAGATGATGATCTTGCTCTTGGGAACTCCAAAGCATTGAATGCTATATTCAATGGAATTGACAAAAATATTTTCAGATTGGTTAACATATGTGTTTTGGCTAAAGATGCTGAGGATATTCTAAAGACTACTCGTGAAGGTACCTCTAAGGTAAAATTGTCTAGGCTTCAGTTGCTCACAACTAAATTTGAAAACTTGAGGATGAAATATGATGAGAGCGTTCATGATTTTCATATGAACATTCTTGAAATAGCTAATGCCTCCAGTGCTCTAGGAGAAACAATGTCTGAAGAAAAATGTGTAAGAAAAACTCTCAGATCTCTGCCTAAGAGATTTGACATGAAATTCACTTCCATAGAAGAAGCTCATGACATTAGCAAGATGAGAGTTAATGAACTTATTGGATCTTTTCAAACTTTTGAGATAGGCATGAATAACAGATCTGATAAGAAGAACAAAAACATTGCTTTTAGCTCCAACACTGAAGATGAAATAGAAGAATGTGATCTGGATACTCATGAAGGTCTAGAAAATGCCTTAGTGGTTCTTGGAAAATAGTTTAATAAAGTGATAAGAAGGATGGAGAAGAAGACGAGACCTGATGTCAAAAACATCTCTTCTGACATCAACAAAGGAACAAAAGCTGAAGAAAGCTCTACATTAGGCAAAGGAATGCAATATTATAGATGTGATGGTTTTGGTGACAATAAACCTGAATGTCACACACATCTCAGGAAACAGAAGAGGAGTCTTACTGTGGCTTAGTCTGATGAGGAGATTGGAAATAAATTGATGAAGAATCTACTAAATATGTTACTACCCTGACTGGTAGATATTGCTCTGACTCCAGTAATGATGAACTGACCTTTGAAGAACTGACAGCCTCCTATAAAAAACTGTGCCTTAGAAGTGAAGAAGTTTGTCAACAAGGAGAGAAGCAAAAAGGGCTTATAATTCAACTGGAGGCTGAAAAGGAAGAACATCTTGAAATCATCTCCAAACTAAAGGATGAGGTAACATTACTAACTCTAAACTTGATCAAATGACCAAGTCTATGAGAATGCTAAACAACAGTTCATATACTTTAGAGGAGATTTTACAGGTTGGAAAGTTTTATGGAGATATGACTGGTATAAGGTTTATTAGAGGAGAAGAACCTATCTCAAATCATGTTCACTCTGAGATCAAACCCAGGATGTTAAATCAAATGCCTCAACATAATGACAGAAGAAAAGGAAACTACATAAGAACAAAATTTCAGAGATGGAGATGTCATTACTATGGGCGCTTTGGTCATATAAAGCCCTTCTGTTACAGATTATATGGATTCCCTAAGCCTGTTTCCCAAACCATGTCAAATTAAAACATTCCTATAAACAAAAAGCAATTATTCCCAGGGTTGAAGCTACTATTTTAATAGCTCATACTTCTCTCAAAACTACAGGTAAGAAGGCATGGTATTTTGGTAGTGGTTGCTCTAAACAGATGACTGGGAGAGAAAATTTATTGGTATACTTGAAGTCTCTTCCCCCTAACCATGTGATATTTTGTGATGGAGCAAAGAGAGAGAACAAAGGGGTTGGAAAGATGAAGTGTTCAAAAGTCCCAAGTCTTAATAAAGTGTTGCTAGTCAAAGGTTTGACTGTAAACCTAATTAGTATCAGTCAACTGTGTGATCAAGGGTTAAATGTCAACTTCACCAAACCTGAATGTTTAGTTACTAATAAGAAGAATGAAGTCATTATGAAAGGAATCAGATCTAAGGATAATTGTTATGTGTGGATTCCTAAAAATTCAGCCAGTCCACCATATGTATTCTAGCTAAAGAAGAAGGAAGAGCATGTAGTGGATGCAAGATTAGAGAGAAAATCAAGATGTCACATCAAAAGATTGAAAATCACACTACTTCAAAAGTGGTGAAACTTGTTCATAGAAACTTGATGAAACCCATACAGATGATTAGTCTTGCTGGTATTAATACCAGGACTGAGGATAGGAAGAGTAAATCAGAAGTTTACTTATGTGTAAGGAACAACTATATAGCTTGGTTTAATAAGATATATAATGGTGTCTTTTTGTCTACAACTAAAAAGGACCACATAGTAACTAGAGATAACTATTCACAACTGATAAAACAAACTCTAGCTAATTGTTATGTCAAACAGGATGTCACAGCACCATTTTGTGACAAGCTGATTGTTATAAACATCTTCAACCAAAACAACAAGTCCAAGTATATTGATGTCTCTCACCAGGTTTTGAGGAAGTTCACTAAAGACAAGATGATTGTCTTAGAACATGAGACTCTTAAGGAAAAACGGTTACACTATACTACTAAAGCTACAGTTGATAATCACCTTGGAAATATGATGGGTAAATCAGGAATCTGTTTCACTAAAGGCTTAAAGTAATTAATTACATGTGGGAACATCATTAAGGACATATTATGGTTTCAAGATTTAAATTGTCAATTAATGATTTGTGGGAATACTTTTGTCTTTTCCATTTTTATCAATCAAATTAATTTCCCTCTTCAAGTACAATCTTTTCAAAATAACCTTACACACTACCTTGTTTCTCTTCTCACTCTCAACTACTCCTCCATCTGCCATACTCTGCAGAGAAAACAATGTATCTCTATTTTCTCGACTCCTAACCATATCAAGATGTCTTAATAATAACATGGTTCATCTTCCTCTAAGAAACCTTCTTCTACTAACCATGCATCTGACTATAGGGCTAAACCGATCCATATTACCTGGGAAGAAGGGAAAAAGATCATTCCTCTTTCAGTGATACCCTATAGTGGTGATGGTTCGAAGAAAAATAGAACTACTCCTATCAAAGCTTTAGTTGAATCAACTTAAGATAACTATTTTGATATTTCCCCCAATCCTTCTATTGATTTTGACTACAAAGAGCAAAGATACAGATAAGGCTATTAGACGTTTTGTTTCTAGGGTTTTAAACGAGGGTCAAAATGTTGCTGGTATTTCTTCACCCCTTTCCATAGTTGCATGTCCTCCTCCTGAGGTTATTGTTAATCCTACTCACTCTGATAAGGACTTAAATATTGAGAACCTTCACAAGTTGGCCAACTCTGTGATCAAGGATGTTGCAACGAATGTTGAAATATCTCTTGATGGAAAGAATGTTGTTTCTGAGGACATTGTACATCTTAATGACATTCCCTATGACAACGATCTACTGGTAAATTCTAACCCTAGTGTGGCCAAAAGGTTGAAGAGGAGAAAAGGTAAATATATTATTTAGATCTCCCATGTTAAAGGGATCAAAAAGCAGGCTGCTAAGATCTTCTCTGGTAATCCCCCTAAGTCTGGAAACAAAGATTCCCACCAAGAAAAGAAAGGTTGTTGTCTCTGATTCTGGATCAGAGTACAATGTTGAAGAGGATATTGAGGACAACACACCTGTAAAGAAAACTATTGTTGGACCACCAAAATCTTGGAGTAAGGTGATGATCAAAAAGAGAAACACAAGAACTGAATCTGTTTCTGAAGATGATGTTGAAGATGATGTCCAAGAAATCACTCTTGTTAAAAAAAATGTTGTAAAGAAAACTATAGTAAAGGTTCCTGATGCTCCTCTGGATAATATATCCTTTCACTATGTTGCTAGTATGAGTAAATGGAAGTATGTTTACCAACGAAGGTTGGATCTTAAAAGAGAACTTGGAGATAATGCCTTGGAATGCAAGGAAATAGTGGAACTTGTATCCTTTGTTGGTCTTATAAAAATTGTTACTCAATTTTCCAAATGCTACGAGACTCTGGTGAAAGAATTTATTGTTAGTATTTCTGAATATTATGTTGATGGGAAGTCTAAGGACTTCATAAAAGTGTATGTTAGAGGAAAATGTGTTAGCTTTTCTCCTGCTGTGATCAACCACTATTTGGGTAGAAGCAATGATGCTCAACCTGAGCTAGAAGTTACTTATAATAAAGCTGTAAAGAAATAACTACTAATCAAGTCAAAACTTGGCCTATGAAGAATAAACTTTTTGCTGGATTACTTAGTGTGAAGTATGCAATGTTACATAGAATTGGTGCTGCCAATTGGGTGCCTACCAACCACACCTCAACCATTGCAACTAGACTGGGAAGATTCATTTATGTTGTTAGAACCAAGGCCAAATTTGATTATGCTTCTTATATCTTTGATCATACTATGAGACATGCAAGTACCCTGGCTGTAAAGTTTCACATAGCCTTTCTTAATCTTCTTTGTGGAATCATCTTATGTAAGTATCCTAGGATTCTCATTGACCCTGACTCTGTTTGCAAAAGAGAAATTGTCTTGTCCTTTCATTATAAGTTGTTTATAGGATCACATGTCCCAGATATTGATGTGACATTTGTTGGAACATCTTCTGAAAGTAAATCTATTAACAAGTCAGTTGTTCTCTTTGAACTCATAGATGCTTGTAAAGAGCTGGAAGCTAGGAAACAAAGGTTTGATAGGTTGGTAAGATTGCTTGAGCAGGCTGAAGATGCAGGAGTTGAGAAAAATGAGTTTGATGGTAATCCTAATGATGAAGACAATGTTGATAGTGAAGGCTCTACTGAGAGTACTTTTGTTTCTGACAATGTTGATATCGATACTAAAGATTCAAATGAAGACTAGTGTTATGGTTATGGATTTTGGATGTTGTTGTTTCTTGGTCTCTTTGACAGTTACTTTATTTTTGCTCTGTATGAGCATTTGGCTATGTAATCCTTGACTTGATCTTTGCACTTTTGGTTCTGGATCTTTCTAGATGAATGGATTTCTCTATGGAAGTTTTTGTTGTTGTTGCCTTTATTGTTATCTTTCTCTTATTTTGTCTACTTATGGCTAAAAAGGGGAAGTAATGATACATACCTGTTAGTTATTCATATATGTTCTCTCTTGGAGTTTAAGCTTGAAGTTGATGTTGGTTCTCTCTGATTATTTGGTGTGCTTGCTTAAGTTGTTGTACCGTATCTGTGGTGTTTTCTGCTCCCTGAGATGTTTTATGATCTGATATTTTTTTAGCCAAAATTTTCCAAAGGGGAGATTGTTAGTTCTTTGATTGGCAGAAATTTTGGTAAAACAAGATTCTGCATTATGATGTTGTATTTGATGTCTTGACATGCTTGAAGATCTTCTGGTGTGCAGTGCTTCTGTGATATCAGATCAGATGTTGTAACATTTGTCTTGACTATTCTGGGACTTTCTAAATACATAAAGTTTTTATTTAATTTATGTTTGCTTAGCAGATATTTGGTCTCTTGTTTTGGTCCAGGATGTGAAAAAATCAAGGGATTATTGCTGTCAAAATCAGAAGTTGCTTGCATTAGTTTTTGAAGATTATTGAAGATCTTTTCTTGCTTGATTCATGTGTTCTTTTTTAGGAAGTTTTTTATCAGATCCAGGCCCATTCAAAATGCTTTATATTTGGTGGTTAACCTGATTTCTTTGTACAAAAATTAAGAATTATTTAGTCAGTTGAGTCTTCAGTATTAGGGTTAGGGTTATCTTGTTTTAATTATGAACCATTCATACATCCCCCTAGATGTTTGAATTAGACTGATTTTTGAGTTGTAATTCTATCCACTCTAAGATTTTAAGCATGAGTGTTTGTTCTTGATCAAAGCTTTTAAGCAAGATCATGGTGTTGTGTTTTGGAAGAATGTTCTTCTGTTTTATTTGAAAGTATTGGTTGATTATCACAGTGTGTGATTGAGGGGGAGTGAGATGATGATTTTTCATATCTAGATGTGGTATTCTAGGTAGAGGTTGCATTGGGTAGGTTCAAGTGAGAAGTTGTAAACTGGGACTATTTAGGCTTTAAATTGTTCTACTAATAGTGAATTTCCTTCCTGGCTTGGTAGCCCCCAGAGTAGGTGTGTTTGCACCGAACTGGGTTAACAATCCTATGTGTTTTTATTTAAACCTATTTTATCTTGTTAATACTCAAATAGTAATTTCGTTGCATCGTCTTCGACATCATGTATCTGATACCATAATTTCAAATATATATATATATATATATATATATATATATATATATATATATAATTCTGTTTAGGAACCAGAAATGGATGTAGTTGGACAATTAATGGTCTTGAATGGTGGCTCCGATATCTTTTACGATGACGTAGCGTGGATCTTCATGGTTAGTACTTCAACGCCCAAGTTAGTTCAATATTCAAGTGAGTATAGTGAAAAATAGAGGTGAGAGATTGTACCTTGCCCTTTAACATGCAAATTAATTTTATACTTTGGGTCAATTGAAGTGGACTTGAGATTATCAGTTGGGCCTTGGTCATTTGGGCATTTGGACAGTCAAAATAGTTTCCCCTAAGCCGGGGAAAGCCTTAAATAATGCAGGTCGGCCTCTTAGATGTAAGCTGGTGTGAAATGGGACTGAAACACTTAGAATCAATTAAAGAGAGGTGGAGAACAAGAGCATTAAATGCCTTCTTATCTTAAGAATATTTTGATAACTGCTCTTAGCACGTCAACCTAGTGAGACAGGTTGGGGAATAATTTTACTATCTAAGACATTTGAGTACTTTTGTGACTCCCACTTTCACATGATGAAGCGGAGTGACAACTATCTTTGGATTGATACCTTACCTTTGATCTTGACCATTAAAATGTAATTAGTTTTCCTATACAAAAAATTGGGTCCCCCCCCCCAAGTCTTCATTATGTTCTTCTTATTGTTCCATGGTAGTTGCTTTCTCTGAATTATTAATCATCACCTTCTTAGTTCCATCTTGAAGTTTCCATCACAATTTCCCTTCCTCTTTATCTAGGTAAGTTGTTGCTTCTTTCTTTCTTTAAGTGAGTGAGGTTTTTATCCTTTATCATTTTAGAGGGTCAATCCTATATTGTCGACCCGTCACCACTAACCCTTCAGATTTATTCATATGCAGAGGTGAAATACAATTGAGATGACAACGTCAAACATTGTAGATTATTTAAGGGTGACTTCAAAGTATACCTAGAGGGGCGGGGAATAAAGGTCCTTTTTGAAATAGGGCTTGTTTTGGATTGGAAAGTGTGAGTGATCCATGTAGACAAGAGGGTGTGTCATAAATTCATATGATGCTTTATCCCTTTTTACTCTTGTATCTTTGAGAATTTAGGAGTATGACTCACATTGACTGCATTTGAAAAGGAAGTATTTTATCATCTTTGCATTCCTCCATCTTAGCTTCATCCATGCGCCCAGGACTTTGTGAGAGTCTTTCAATATTGGTATGAGCATCAAGGTAACATGGATTCAGCTTCCCTACGTCTCTTATTTCACTTCTTTAAAGTTAATCCCCTTATCAAGAGTCAAGGTTATGGACTCGTTTCTCTTTTCCAATTTGAGAAATGAGGTCTTCCATGTTTACATTGACAAATGGAAAATTTCAAGGAGCATTATTCCATGGTTTCTCCCCTTTTTTCTCCTGCTAAAAATGAGTTATATATCATTCTTTATTCTTCTTCAGCCCCAATAGTTTGTTCTGAATGGAGGAGGTGATTTTGGTATTCATATCACTTCTCCAGGAGAGATAAAGATTATTTTATCTTGTATGAAACCCTCAATAATAGTTTTGTGTTACCATAACATCCAAACAACCACTTTTTTGTTTAAATAGAAAATTCATTTTTAATATCACAAAATTTAGGTACCTTTAGTCCACAAAGCCATATGCTTATTAAAAGTCAACCTTAAACAAAATCAAAACCTTCTTATTATTTTAGCTTCATCCACTACCTTGTTTGCAATTAAAATATCGTTTAGAATTTTCCTACCCTATATAAAAGTAGATCAAGTTGCAAAAATCACATTACCACTCATGTATTTAAGTATATTTGTCATGACCTTGAATAAAAAAATTGTTCATACAAACATTCAATGAAATCATAAACTATTTGTGGATTGATTTTCTTCAAAATAAGTACAATAGACATACAATTCGAACCTCTATCTAGTATTTCGTGAGAATGAAATTCGATTTTGTATCTTATGAAGTTTAGACAGGTAATATCTCAAAATTCATGTAAAAGAACCAACCTTAACTTCATCCGAGCCATGGCTCTTAAACTCCTCTTTTGAAAAAACTCCCACCAAATCTTCAACATCAATATCAATATCATTAATAGTCATAAAATCTAGCTCTCAAAGGCAAAATTTCATAACCTCTTTATAAATTTCAAGTGATTCTTAAAATAGTTAAACACAATCTTTTTTTTATGCAAGAAAGGGCCGAAGCCGAACAAAAATAAAAACTACACACCCACTAGCCTAGCCATAGAAAAACCAGCTAAATCACCCTTATACAGAGGATCTATGAAACTCAGACACTCCACAAAAAAGTAATAACCATTGACACTGACACATTCTTTAGCTAAAGCATCTACGCAAAAATTTGACTCTCGAAACACATGAATAATTTGAATATCCCTGTCCTTAAAGAGAAACCTTATATCTTTAATAATGTCTCTCCCTGTTTTAGTTCTAGAATAATTCCTATTGATATCCTGGACCACTTGCTTCAAATCAATATAAATATCAATTTTATTGATATTCATCTTAACCGCCAACCGCAACCCTTCTAAAAATCCATAAAGCTCTGCAACATAAACATCACCAGATCCTAAGGATTTAACAAAACCTCCAAGCTATTCACCTTCATTCCCTTAAATAATTCCACCACATCCTGTAATTCCCTCTTTATCTCTCGCTTCGTTCGAATTAATTTTTACTCTCCCAAAGATGAGAGCTTCCCACCTAACAATTTCCTCATGTTGGATAGCTCTAATGGAAACCTTGTTATTGCACATAGCTTGGTTGTAATCTTTGACCTGCATAAAAATAGAACTATCCATATTAGAAGGTCTAGAGAGCATCTCTACGTGATTCTCCTTGTTATGCCATCTCCACAAGTTAAAACACGTCGTGGACCAAGCGGACTTCCAATCAATTAAGTTATCCCAACCCAAATTGTTGTGCAAATTAATTTCTATCCACTCCTCCAACCCACATGTGATAAAATTAAACGATTATTAGTATGAACCATGTCTTGCCAAAGAGGAAACGTCACTGGACAATCTCGAAGAACATGAATTTTGTCTTCCATCACATCCGTAAACCTTGTACATAGGACTCCCTATACCCATCTTGGACGTCTTGCTATTAGTTAATAACCCTTTATAATTTAATAACCACATAAAGGTTTTAATTCTCTATGTAGTCTTAAGCTTCCAAATAATTTTCCACCCTATTATAGACTTGATTTCCACTTCCTCATCCATGCTAGCATACATGAGACTAACCAAAAAATATGCACCTTCAACGCCTATTCCCACGCAAACATCCAAACCTTTCTCATCTGTTGGTACTTCAATTTTTCCCAGCCTTTCAAGAATAAAATCTGGCAGCCAACTATCTAATAAATCCCACTTCCTCTCTCCATCCAAGTTAATCAAATCATTAAACTTTACCTCCTTCACATTCTCTAGGATTTCGACTCCCAAAACCATAATTCTAAGATCACTCCCAATCCACTTATACTCCTAAACAACCATTGATTTACCATCTTCCACCTTCCACGCGCAGAGCTTTTCCATCTCCGACCACACATTAGCAATACTTTTCCAGAACATTGAATTTGTATGTCGCGATGACAATATTCCTCCAATGCATTTGTTACCATATTTTCCTCTAACAAATCGACACCAGAACTCTTCACTGCCACTTTGTAATTTCCAACTACTTTTGGCCAAGCAAGCTCTATTCATAACTTCTAATTTAGCATACCCATCCATTCATCATCTTTCGGTCTCGTTAACGTATCCCACTTAACCGCATGAAACTTTCTCTTTTCTTTTGTATCCCCCCAAACAAATCTCTGTTGCATCTTATGAATTTCTTTAATAATACCCTTAGGGAGAAGGGTAGTCATTATTGGATAAATCGACAATGATTTAATCACACTTTTTGCAAGAGAAATTCTTCCTGCAAAGGCCAAGGTGTTGCTTTCCCAACTTCTCAGCTTAGCACCCACCTGCTCAATAACATACTGAAAATCATGTCTCTTAGGATATTTTCCCGTTATAGGAACTCCCAAATACTTACCCAAAGTTGTTGTCTCTTTGAAGCCTGGGATGTTTAGCAGTGGTTACTTCAACCCACGACTAACATGTTTGGAGAACAAAACATTGGTTTTATCATGATTTACTTCTTCATTTGACATATCACATAACTTGTTCAAACATCGCATAACGCACTTCATTTGCTTCACTGTAGCTTCTTCAAACAGAAGCAAATCGTCCGTAAACATCAAATGCAATACACCAATTCCCTCCCTCCCAACTTTAAAATCTTTCCACTTTCCTTCTTCTACATCTTGCATAATTATGTGGGACAGCTTATCCACACACAACATAATGAGATAATGGGAAATAGGACCACCTTGGCGGATTCCTCTATTAGGACGGAAGAATTTTGAATGCCTACCATTCCATTTAATATTCATCTCCACACTCGTAATATTATGCATAATCAGATTAATCAACTTCCAAGGCAGTTTTATTTCTTCCAGCACCCTCCAAATGAAATCCCAATTGAGCTTATCATAAGCATTTGATAAATCCACTTTAATAACAAAATAACCTTCCTTCTTCTTGCTAACATTCATGGAGTGCAATATTTCATTTTCTATAATGATATTCTCGTGAATACTTCTCCCTGGCACAAATCTCGACTGAAAGGGAGAAACAAGCATGTGAATACAGTTTCTAAGTCTCTCTACAACTACTTTATTGATGAGCTTATAGATTGCATTTCATAAAGATATCGGTATAAACTAGTTAACATGAATAGGTTGATCAACCTTAGGAATAAGGTAAATGTTCGTCTTATTTATGTCCACCAGCATGCTAGGTGATAACACGTTTTTATACCGATTATTTAGCTTGGTTTTCGTTAATTATGTTTTTTTTTCCGTAATTTACAAGTTATTTCGCAAGTTGTTAAAGTATTTTGCTGGTGTTTCAATCCATGAGGCTTGTAGAAGAAAAGAACTAAAATGAAGAAGAAATGAGGAATAAATGAAGACAAATAGCAGAAAACTAAGCATTATGCAATTCACACCCATGACGCTCGTAACAAGGCCCAGACGACTGTCACACATTGTTAAGTGAGAGGACCGTCGGGTACAATTCACGTCCGTCACAGGTCAAAAAATAGAGAAATTAAATACACGCCTCAGTTAAAAGCAAAAGGAGTCGTTGCATTTTCTTCTCCATTCTTCACAGACTTCAGAAACCAAACCCAGTCTCATTCAAGCATGGATTTCTCAGGCCCAACAAAATTACCTCTGTTATTTTCTACTTCACAGTTAGTGATCAAGTACTATAAATAGAATATGAAGCAACTTTCAAAGGAGAGCCTACATTAAGTTTTATTTTTTCGTTTCTGTTTAGAGCTTTTCCTTTTTATTTTGCTACACCGTTTTCCTTTCTGTTTTCGTTTCCTTTTGTCGAATTAGTAATAGCTTCCTACATCGGGGAGCTATAACACCTCAATTTGTTTTAGCCACTGCCTTTGAATTCTATTTTCCGCAAGCAACTGACCTGTGGAGGTTTTCTACGCCAAGATTTTACTACTCTCTAGGTTTATTAATATAATTGCTTTATTTTTATTTTCCATGCCTTATACCCTGATTTATTGTTTTTATTTATTTATGCTTGTTCTAAATAATATGTCCGACTAAAGCACTTATTCAGTATGTAATTAATTAATCGGAATGGATTTGATAAGTCTAGGCTAAAATCATAAACAAACTTATTTTCTGGTTTTGATTTCTTAATTCAAAATCAACTTTTATTACGAGAGTAAAAAGGTAACGAAGGTTATGATTAAGACCATGAGAGTGTGAGATTTTAACCAGATAGCTTAAATCGAACATTAATTCTAAATATAGCGAAAGCACTTTAAAGTTAATTAGAATCTATAAGTTTTCAAAAAGTACTTTTAACTCATTTTGATACAGCGAGAGAGCTCAATCTAACTTAGGAGTATAGTTAGAGTTAAGACCACGAGAGTGTAAGGCGAAGACTTTTAAACTGATATTTTCTACAGAAAGATATTTTGACTCATTTTTATAAGCCGACGATTTATTGAATCCACAATGGCACATTAATTACGTATCGATATTCTATCATAATCTATTTTAATTTAAATTTCTAATTTCCCATTTCGCGTAACCTAAAACTTTATTTGCCTTAGCTAAACATAGTAACACCCTGAAAGCATTAGTTTGATTATCAAATCTTTGTGGGATCGATATCTTTATTACTACGCGATTAGGTTGTATACTTGCAGTTAGTACCCGTAAAACTCAGAAAGTCGCGATCAAGTTTTTGGCGTCGTTGTCGGGGACTATGATTTAGTCAATATTGAATTTCGTTTGTTGCATCGTATAGACTAAGGCAAAAACCAAAATTCCTTTGTGTCGATTGTATGCCCAGTACTCGCTCACAAGGCAAAGACTTAGAACCACAAATCGACAAAGTTGAGAATTTCTTAAGTTCAAGACGCCGAACCGAAATTTCTAAAATTCCTTTACCTGAAATTCTTATATCCGAACCAGTTAAAGAACCAAACATGGCCAAAAACGAACAACATAATTATCCACTCAAGTCATATGCAACTCCGACTCAACAAGAACCACATAATAGTATTGTTGCCCCTGCCATTACCCGAAACGATTTTGAAACCCTCACTATTATCAGGCGTACAACAAAATCAGTTTTTTTGAAATCCTACGGATGACCCTAATGAACACATGACCAAGTTTGTGCAATATGCAGACATAGTGAAGGCGAACGGTGTAACTCAAGATGTGATAAGATTACGTCTCTTTCCTTTCTCTCTAAGAGATAGAGCTTAGGCATGGTTGTAATCCTTGCCAGCCAACTCTATTACTACATGGGCCAAATTGAAGAACTTTTTATCAGCATGTTATTTCCCACCGAGAAAGACAGTTATGCCGAGAGCACAAATTAATGGATTTTGGTAAAAAAGATGTTGAATCTCTCTACGGAGCGTGGGAGAGATACAAAGACATGATGAAGTTATGTCCATACCACAGTTTAGAAAACTGGGTGACAATTCATACCTTTTACAATGGGCTTTTATACAACACCAGGCTCACAATAGACGTTTTCGCGGGCATTGCTCTTATGGACAAACCATACAAAGATGCATATAACCTCATTGAAAATATGGCTCAAAATCACTGCCAATGGGGAGGTGAAAGAACTCCAATAGAGAAATCCCATAAAAAAGGAAGAATGTACAAAGTTAGTATCCAAGATCACGTCAACGCTAAGGTAGATGCTCTTGCCCAGAAGATAGATAACTTGACCATGACACCTCTAGCCAACATGGCTGTTGTAACTCTAAACTGCGAGATATGTGGAATCCCAGGGCATGCTGCCCCCGAATGTCAACTTTTAGCTGGATTAACCACAGACCAAGTGAATTATGCTCAAGGAAATCCATACTCAAACACCTATAACCCAGGTTGTAAGAATCATCCTAATTTTTCCTACAAGAACAATAACGCCTTATATGCGCCCAACCAAGCACCTGCTGCACCACCAAGATATCAAAAAGTTGCCCCAACTACACCTATCGCTCCTAGGAAATATAACCTTGAACTAATGATGGAAAACTCCATAGCTACTTAATTTCAAATAAACAAAGAATTCTTGAATCAAAACATTCACACTAGCGAGCAAATTAAGCAGTTAGCCAACAAAGTAGATGCTTTAGCTACACACAACAAAATGCTAGAAACACAGATTTGGCAAGTAACACAACATCAAGCATTTGTTGCTGCCCCTCTGGCACGTTTCCTGAACAGTCACAACTGAATCCTAAAGGACATGCAAACGCATTTATACTAAGACATGGAAAAGAGTTAGATGGACCTATTGATCCTGGAATCCAAAATCCAACCATGCACCAAAAGCCTGATAAACCAACTGAGAAGAAAGATCAACCAAAGGAAAAGTAAGACAACGAACAAGAGGCCGAAGAAAAAGAAAAACATTATGTGCCTCCACCACCATATAAACCACCCAATGTGTATCCCCAGTGATTAACAAATTCCAAAACTATGTGTAACACGGTGGGAGAACTAACTTGGTGTTTTTGTTTGACAAAAACATGTGTGGATAGCAAGAGTCATCACCGACTTTTATTTTATCCAATAGGAAAGGGTATAAAAGAATAGGAAAGACCTTTTTGAAAAGATTGAGTTCGGGGGGTAGGTTATACAAAGGGAATGTATTAGCACCCTTTGTATCCATGGTTATCCATGGGCTCTTAGTTACTTAGCTCACTTGTTTGTTTGAAAAGAAATGTGAAGTGAGTGTTTAGAAATTTTCATAAGTCTTTGTAATGATCCTCGTAAGGATGTATACAAAACTTTGAGTTTTTGAAAGTTGTTTTGAAAGTGAGGTGTGAAAATGATTTTTGAAATATGAGCAAGTAACTAAGAACTACCTACCCTAGATTGGTCTTTCATGTTTCTTTATTTCCTTTCAAAGGGTAAGACTGTCCCTACTATTAAGGAGTAGGTAGTCATTTACCTTGGATTTATTAAGGGACGGGCGTAGGGTCATCGTATGGTCAGAGAAAGCAACTTGTAGGGGTGTCTTTAGCAATTCGTAGGGACTATCATCATTTTTCGTAGGGACGAGATCATTATTTCATAGGCAACTTCGAAGGGACTATGATCTTTTTTAATTTGAAGGGACTTGATGATTTTTTCTGTAGGAATTTTGCTTAAGACACCCCACTTTCGAGGGACTTGACCATATTTGAGGCAACTGAGAGGGGAAACCCTAGGAGGTGTAGATGGCGATCGTAAAATGATCGACTTACATGTGTGAGTATCATTTTCTGATATTTATCTTGAATTTAGTGGGCTAGGTTCATTTAATTAATCATATAATATTTGCACTCCCTAGGTTTACTAACCACGCATTTAATATTTAACGGAAATTAAAACCAAGAAAATAAAGTCTTATGCTATTACATGGCTTTGGGGCAGTTACATAATAATTGATGCGGAAATTTAAACTTAATTTATTACAAGATAGGAGCAATTACATAATGATCGAATAAATTACAGAAGAGAATGCAACCTATACAATTTTCTAAGTAAAAATAAATAAAGTAATTAAAAAAAAGAAATTAGGGTTTAATAAATTGGGTTTAAGTATTTTAGAAAATTAGGGTTTGATTAAATTAATTCTAAGCCTAATTAATTAATTTACAAATTTAATAAAAAAACTAATAATAATTTTTTATTATAAAATATATTATGTAAGAAAAACAAATTAATGATAATTTATGAAATTAATGAAATTTATTTTTTAGGAAAAAGATTAGAAGTGATTTATTTAAATTAATAGTGATTAGTTAGTTAATTAAGATAATAAATATTAATTAATAAAAATAGAAAGAAAAAGAAAAAATAGTGCATAAAATAAAGGGGGCCTGGGGTCGAACTCAGGTCTCCATGCTTCAAACACACATGCCTCAGCCACTGGGACGTGCGCTTCACCTGCGTTAAAATATCATCAATAATCGTATATAATATAAAGAGGAAATTCAAATATCAGAAAGTGTGCTCGTTGAGTCTTCTTCAACCTCAGGACCTGCGAAAACACCTGCGAAATTTGTTATGAGTTTTCCTGCGAATTTGGTTTCGTAGGATAACCTACGTTTCTTCAAATGTCATGAAACCTGCAAAATCTTGTCAAATTGATCATACAAAAATGATCCCCACATCATATACAGTTCAATTATGTTCTTTAAAATTATTTAAGTTGCTTAGATCATAAAACCCCAATTTGGAGCTTTAAACCCTAATAATGACATTTTACGATTCCGACCATAAAACTTCAAGAACTCACCCTGAAACGATCTATGTATCATCTCAAACAACAAAATAAGGTCAAAATTCGTTAATAGTGCATAAATAATTGGAATCGAAAAATCAAAAACCAAGAACAATCTGAGTTCGGTTTATGCAATTGGATGTGTTTTTTATGATGGTAATGCTTGGGATGAGTTCAGGGAACATAAAGGAATGCATTGAGACGTTTGGAATGCTTTGAAACGCCCTTAATTGCCAAAACCGAAAGTTGGCTTTCTTTGAAATTTTGAAGTTTGATGATGACCTCTCCTCTGAATTTTTTCGTGTCCTAACATATGGTCCCATTGTATGTTTATAGGTGAATGATTTTAGGTCAAATCTTGGGCCTTGATACTATGGATTTGTGTTGCTTGATTATGAAGAAACCTCCTTACTAATTTTGTCAAAAAATCAAATATTCAAATACTACTTTGGTCTTGCATGATTTTAAATGATTTCCAATCACCTTAAATGCAAAATCTTTGATCCAAAAATAAGTATGAGATCAAATATTTGATTTTCATATTTTATTTCTATTAAAATTGAATTTTAATAATTAAAATCCAAAATAATATAAAATAAATGATAAAAATCAGAATAATTGATCATTGGGTCGTGCATGACTTCATCTTCAAGTTTGGGATGCATTATTATGAGCCCATTTGACAAAATCTTGAATTTAGACCCTCTTTGTTTCATATACCCCTTGAAACTTTCCCAACTTTGACAATGCATAACTTCCTCAATTTTAATTCCATGGAGGTGTTCTAGGACTTTTTAGAAAGCTTAGATTATCCTCTAATCAACACTTTTTCTCCCATGTCCATATCATTTACCATATTCAAATTATGAGCTTTGGAAAAAGTTGACTTTTTGTTGACTTTCAAAAAGACCTATAATGTTTTGGCTCATACCTTCCAAATGAAGCATTTTTGGACTTGGCTTGTTAGACACGAAGTTGTAGAGAATTGAATTTCCTTCAAAATGAGCTTTAGATGGGAAATTCTTGATGAAGTATGTGAAAGTTATGGCTGGTCAAAGTTTAGTTGACTTTTCCTATGAAAACCCTAATTTTGAAACTCTTAATTCTTGATGATTCTGAGGTTTCCTTGATGAATCATGATCAACCCTTGATCAAATGATGAATTTCACCTCATAATCTTGAGTTTGACAAAAAATATTGAAGTTTGACTTTGAGTTGACCACAGTTGACTTTCTTACCAAGTTAATTGATTTTTAGGTATCTGAGCATCTGACAGACCAAACTTGTTGGGAAAGCTTTGAAACTTGACATGAGGATTCTTTAAGGTATTTAGGATGTTATAAAGTCCACTTGAGGCCTTTTAAATCCAGTTTGCTTGGGGAAACTCAAAACCCTAGTTCTAAGATCCATTGTTCATGAGGAGGCTTTGTCTGATGAAATCTCCAGTCCCTTTGACCAATTGAGAATCTTGTGACCATTAAGAGACCTCTTGAGACACATGGTCCTAAATGTGGGAGGGCAAATTTTGGGGTACAACAGCTTCCCCTGTTCAATTTTCTGAAACCTGAGGAGTTAGATTGGCTTGTACGTCATTCGTGACTTGAAGGTTGAAGGGGATTAAACACTAAAGCCCAAAAATTTGCACTCGCCGGTGTGCAAAGTAACATTGTTGGTTGGTTGTATTGCTTGAATGGGCTTAAAGATGCCATTTAGAGTAAAAATGTTCTTCAGATATACCTCTTGGGGGATAAAGCAGTCCAAGACGTAGATTGATGTAATCTCGGGGGATGTAGCAGCTCAAGATGTTGTTATGGTGTGGTCCTGGAGGATAGAGCTGTCCAAGATGTTGTTATGTGTAATCATGGAGGGTAGATCAGTCCAAGATGTTATTCTGGGGGTTTATAGAAGCCCGAGATATTGTTTGAGATAGCCCTTGGGGGATATAACAACCCAAGATGGATATAGATGTAATCTCAGGAGATATAGCAACCTAAGATATTGGTTTTCGTGGCCCTGGGGGATATAGAAGCCCTGGACGTTGATGGATGTAATCTTGAGGGATGTAGCAGCCTAAGATATTGGTATATGCACTCCTGGAGGATAGAGCAGTCCAAGATATTATTATATGTACTCCTGGAAGATAGAGCAGTCCAAGATATTGTTTGAGGTAACTCTTGGGGGGATATAGCAGCCCAAGAATAAGTTGTTGATGACGTTCGTCCGCTGGGGAGTTAACCTAAAAAACATGGTTAGTTCTATGCAATGCCATGATGTATATAACACTTTGCAAGATGATATTCTTATGAAAATGTTGTATGTGTATGCTATGATGCAAATGATGTATGTATGAATTATGTAGTTTAAGCACATGAGTAGCTTCGTATAACAACTGCTGGATGGGGAAAATAAATCTCGATTTGTTGCTGAGGAATATAAAGACTTCGTTCCCGTCTTGTTTTGGAATATCGTACTTAGAACCTTCCGTTTTCGTTCGTCGTACTTCTTATTGAAGGATTAAACTTCTGAATACCCTGACTGAGGATAAAAGAGATGGACATTCCCCTGTGAGACTTATTCGGCCTAGTAAGAAGCTACTTGGAACGTTTCGTTAGAATATATCCGTGGAGATTACTCTGTGGGGATGAACCGACGAAGATTCGTTGGATTCCTACCTCTGATCGTCCTTAGTAAATACTATTATTGTATTTTATGCATTTCTGGTAAACATCAATCATATTCAAAAGCATATATACATTCAAACATAATCAATAGACGTTTTCGCTTAAGTAAAAGGGGAAAAGTAAACCTGAATTCAAAAATAGGATTTTATTTATTTATAAAGTGGCCTATAAATCGACAAGTTTGAACAAGGAGACGGAAATCCTAGTAAGAGGAATTCGTCATAAAACTTTTAAAAGAGTACAAAAACAAGGAAAAATAGCTATGTGTAAATGATCCTATTGAGTTTCAACGCTGCTATTGCCATTATCTTCAAATATCTCATCCCTTGTTGTCGGAATAGAAACGATTGGATTGATCTGCACCTGTCTGAACTTGATATAGATAGTACAACTAGTTGAGGTTACACGGGTGATCCAACGAGACATAGTCATACGCTTTAATCCCTAACTTTTGCCTTGATTGCCCTTTCAGGTTTTCAATCCACCGGGATACCCTTTTTTACCCAAGCCTCCCTTTCGGGTTTTCGACTTGCCGGATGTACAATATTTTTACATATATATATATATATATATATATATATATATATATATATATATATCCCTAACTTTTTCCGGAACCCTTTTGGTTCGCCGGGATGCCCTTATTTTTGCCTAGGCCAGTCAACCTAGCGGGTCTCTTTTTTATGTGTAGTATTTTTTGACTATATATGCATTCACAGGCTGCGGGAAATCTTCACCATCCATAATAGTAAGCATCATGGCACCTCTAGAAAATACCCTTTTAACTACAAATGGCCCTTCATATGTGGGAGTCCATTTGCCCCTAGGATCACCCTGTTGAGTTGTCCAATATTGTCAAGTACATAATCAAGGGTCTTCCTTCAATTGGTGGCATCAATATTGGAGGTTCCTGGAGGTACTTCTTGATCTCATCAAAAGCTATCTAGCATTCGTCGTTTCATTCCATTACTTGATCTTTCTTCAACAAATTGAAGATTGGCTCACAAGTAGCGGTTAATTGGAAAATAAATCTTGCAATGTAGTTCAGTCGTCCCAAGAAACCACTAACTTCTTTCTCAGTACGGGGAGCGGGCATTTCTTGAATAGATTTTACCTTTGCAGGGTCAACTTCAATACCTTTACCACTAACAACGAAACCTAACAGCTTACCAGATCTAACTCCAAAGGTACATTTTTTTGGATTCAATCTCAACTTGTACTTCTTCAACCTCTCAAACAACTTGTGCAGATGATCAAGATGTTCTTCTTCAGTCTGAGATTTGGCTATCATATCACCAACATATACCTATATCTCATGGTGAATCATATCATGGAACAAAGCTACCATAGCACGTTGATATGTTGCTCCAGTGTTCTTCAAACCAAATGGCATTACTTTATAACAAAAGGTGCCCCACTGTGTGACAAACGTAGACATCTCTATATCTTCGGGTGCCACCTTAATCTGATTATAACCAGAGAAACCATCCATAAAAGAGAATACCTTATGTTGAGCAGTGTTGTCTACCAGAACATCAATATGTGGAAGTGGAAAATCATCTTTGGGGCTGGCTTTGTTCAAATCCCTGTAATTTACACACATGCGTACTTTACCATTTTTCTTAGGCACCGGTACCACATTTGTATACCATTGAGGATAGGAAGTGACAGGTAGGAACCCTGCATCAAATTATTTCATCACTTCTGCTTTAATCTTTTATGACATTTCAGGACGCATACAACGAACTTTCTGCTTTATTGGACGACAACCTTCCTTCATTGGTAGACGGTGAACCACAATATCAGTATCAAGTCTCGGTATATCCTCATAAGA
The DNA here is from genome assembly GCA_963966055.1 of Lathyrus aphaca. Taxonomy (NCBI): domain Eukaryota; kingdom Viridiplantae; phylum Streptophyta; class Magnoliopsida; order Fabales; family Fabaceae; genus Lathyrus; species Lathyrus aphaca. The sequence goes on from OZ014520.1 coordinate 51,477,947, forward strand.
CCAAGCAAAGATCTCCACATAGTCATGTAACATATGAATCAACTTTTTCTTAACATTGTCTTCTAATTCAGCTCCTATCTTGACCTCTTTCCTGTCTTTTTCAATTCCCAGATTCACAACTTCAATTGGTTCTTCATGTGGTTGTATCACTTTCTCTTCTTGATGTAACAACCTAGCAAGCTCTACAGGCACTTCATAATCTTCCTCCTTTTCATCATCGGCTTGATAGATCGGATTCTCGAAGTTATAATTGGCAATAGCAGAATTGTTATCAACATAATCCATAGTGGATGAGGATCTGCATTTTAGTGACGTGGGTGTGTGTAAGAACACGTAGCTTTTGATCAAGAAAAAATAAAAGAAAGATAAATAGCGCAATATTTACGAAATCAAAAACGTCCATTGATTTTATTGAATAAAGATATGCAAATGAAATGGTATCCCTAACAAGCATACTGTTGTGCCCCGGGTAAGGCACAAGGCTTAAAGTTTTAATTGTTCGAAATTACAAACTTAAAAATAAGAAACACGGTAATAATATTTACTCCTGACTAAAGGAGATAGAAATAACATCTTCAGCTTTCCAATTATTGAGCCCACTGCCAATGGTAGGAAAGATCCAGCTATCCAAGTTATAGTCCTCATCAGAATCCTCCACAGCATTTACTTGATCCTTCTGAATTCCCTTGTTGGTGATACAAATAGCACGAGCACGACGAACAGCCTTCTGAGATTCTGCAGTAGAACCCAAACCAAACTTTTCAGACTTGTAAGGAATGTCAGGAAGCTGACCCCAAATAGTATAACCACCTTCTTCAACTACAGCTCTTGCATCCTTCAGAGAAGCCATTGTAGGAGGTACTCTAGTAACAACAAGAACTAGTTTAGTAGAAGGGATGGACTCAGCGGTAGGAACAACCTGAGGAACCACTTCAAATGTTTGGCAAGGAGTCTCAATAAATTCACCTTCCATCTCAACATTCTTGAAAGTGTTTACATGACTGACCATATATTATTCCTCACCATAAACAGTGACAATCTTGCTCTTCACTGGATATTTCAGCTTCTGGTGTAAAGTGGAAGTCACGGCACCTGCACCATGTATCTAGGGACGCCCAAGCAGACAGGAATAGGAAGGACAGATATCCATCACATAGAATGTAGAATCAAAGACTTGAGAACCCACTTTGATTGGGAGGTCAACTTCTCCGTGCACCATTCTTCTTGATCCATCAAAGGCTTTCACCACCACGTTACTGGGTCTTAGCACGATGTCTTCAAAGTTGAGTTTGTCCGGAACATCCTTCGGTAACACATTCAAAGAGGAACCATTATCCACCAAAACATGAGGCATAGTAGTGCCCCTACACTCAAAGGAGATGTGCAGAGCTCTATTGTGGTTTCTCTTGGCAGGAGTTAGATCAGCATCAGAAAAGCCTAAGCCATTATCAGTTGTCAAGTTAGCAACACAATTTTCAAACTGGTCCACAGAGATTTCATGTGGTACATGAGTAGCCTTCAGGAACTTCACTAAAGCCTTGGCATGGGCTTCATAACATAGAAATAAAGACAACATAGAGATCTTAGAGGGAGTATGCCCCAACTGTTCAACAATATTATAATCACTCTTGCGGATGATCTTTAATACTTCATCCATCTGCTTTGAGAGGTCTTTAGTAACTGGTGTTTCAACCTGAACAAGCTCAATCAATGGTCCTTTTCCCCGAGCTTCAGTACTTGGCCCAGGGTTGGAGGTATGAATTGGAGTAGCAGCAGTTTTTGAAGTGTCTTCTGGAGATAAAATTCTTCCACTCCTAGTAACCTTACTAGTCCCGACATTATTGTCGATATCAGGATTAGTATCTGCAACAGGTATATCAGGTAGAGGGTCTTGCTTGATACCATGAATATAAACATCAGAACCATAATTCCAAGGGATAACCTTATCAGAAGAATATGGAATTGGACCAGGAGTAGTAATAATCAGGGAAGCCACCTTTGGCTCAGCAATAATCTTCACAGGACCTTTAGAGATAATCCTCAAAGGACCCTTAGAAGTGATCTTCACAGGAGCACTAGTAACCACAACCACATCTTTAATCTTCAAATCTTGGGATAGGTCTTCACATAAGCTCTCTACAAAAGGGGTCCTCTCAAAAAATATAGTGTAGTTGTCCATTAAATGTTAAATACCTTCTTTCAGCTTCCAACAGTCATTAGGTTGAGAGGTACAATAAAAATAGTCTTCGTTGCAACCCGGAAATAAACCGGCTTGATGCAACTTCTTCTTGATAATGGATAGAGGAGTAGTCAAATCAATCACCGTAGAAACATAAGAGACATCATCAACAACATTAACAGTCTTCTCATGTTTGGGCATAGGAGCAGTAATCACATTAGGAGTCTCGGGAGGATCAAACTCAATTTCTTCAGCATCAATCATATCATGTATCTTATTCTTTAACACCTAACAGTTATTAGTATCATGGTCTGGGCAGTTGGAGTGATATGCGTATCTTACATTGGGATTGAAACGAGGAGAGGTAGTATTGAGATTCTGAGGAGGATCCCTCAAAGTAATCAATTCTCCCTTCAACATGTGTTGCAGAGCCTGAGCCAACGACATATTGATATTTGTAAATTTCCTCCTAGGCGTATTTTGCTTAGGCTGGATATTTTGCTGATCTTGTGGTGTAGGTGCAGGATAAGAGATTAGGACCGCTCCCACAAATTGATTATTCATGTTACGACCTTGTTGGCCATACACAACATTAGATTCTTTCTTACCATTAGGGAGTTTCTTGGTAGTACTTGAAGAGGCAACCATTTGTATCTTACCACTTCGTATTCCACTCTCCACACGTTCTCCAGTCATTATCAACTCAGTGAAACCAAATGATAAACTTCTAATGAGATGACTGTAGAAAGGACTAGTTAATGTACTCATGAACATATCAACCAATTCTCTGTCAGTCAAGGAAGGTTGAACTCTGCTTGCAAGATCTCTCCACTTTTGGGCATACTCCTTGAAACTTTCTTTAGAACCCATAGACATGATTTGGAGTTGCATGCGAGTTGGTGCTAAATTAGAGTTATATTGATATTTCCTATAGAAGGTTTCAGCAAGATCATTCCAAGTACAAATATTGATACTCTCAAATTGATAGTACCATTCCAGTTGAGCTCTTGACAAACTTTCTTGAAATAAATGAATCCACAGCTTCATGTCAGCAGTATGTGGTTGGATCCTTCAGACATAAGACCTCAGATGCTGCTTAGGACATGACACACCATCATGCACCATAAAAGTAGGAACCTTGAAACCAATAGGGATGACAACTCCAGAAATCAAACTCAGATCTTCAAAATCCAACCAAGGAGTCTTTTGTAATTCCATAGAATTCACACGGTCCTCCAACAACTTATATTTCTCATCACCAGTTGAATCATGATAATAATTCTCCTCATAATCAGAATTCACATCAGTACCATGTGGACTTCCTTCCTTTTCTGTAGAATCTTTATCTCCAGGGTTTTCAACCTCATCATCTGTCTTGATTGGAGCTCTAAATCTTCTTCTCAAATTGATGAAGCCAATTGGTTTTTTGGTCTTCTTCTTCTTGGTCAGGAGTGCTTTAAGCTCTTCTTGTCCCTTGGAAAAATTCAGGATCATCTCTTGGAATTGGGCATTCTGAGCCTGAAGATCTTTGACAGATTGTTCGAGAGCCATTTCTGTTGAAATAAACAGCGAGAAGATGAGAAACCTGTTGTGAAAACCTGTTATGTAATGATATGGTATGTAGATGCATATGCAATTTTTTTAAGAACCGCAGGATTTAAATTTGTTAAAACAAACAAAAACAAAACTCTTATCAGTAGGCTTGAAATAATATTGCCCCTTGGGCTTACAAATTAATTTATAAATAAAACATCTGAGAATTAATTCTCCCATGGACGCTTCCTCTTGGTGTTGAGATATGTGTTGAGATTTCGTTCCTCGTGAAGTTGCTTTGTCAGCTCTAACACTCTTTCTTGGCTAATCCAGAATTGAACTTCAAAGGTATCTCTTTGCTCCTTCAATTGGATCCTGGGCTTCTGCTGCTCTTCCAAATCAATGGGCATATCTGGATGAAGGATGGTATAAGGAACATCTCCTTCAGCAATAGGCTCCATAGTAACCGGTAGAACAACAGGATATGGCATCATAAGAGTCTGAGCACGAGACCGCACCCATCTGAGGTAAGGTTCCATAATAATGGAGTACTTTGGTTCCAGAGTCTTACTATCAACCTTGTTCACTTTACTCCAAGCTCGTATAAACCTTTGACAGTAACCTTGAAGATCGTTGTCGTAATCAAACATAATACCTTGAATAAGCATGTCATGATGACCATTACTCCAAGCATAACCAAACTGGTGTAGAGCTAAAGAAGGGTTGTAAGTAATGCCCCCTCTTATGCCAAGGAGTGGCACATTAGGGAACTCCCCACAATGGTCAATAATAGTGACATTTTCTATAGATCGGGAACACCAGTGAATATCTGAATGAGAGAGTGACATCATCATTTTAGACCACCTCAACCCTTGTTCATTCTTCATCACAAATCAAGGAAGGTGAGAAATAAACCACCTAGATATTAGAGGTATGTAACACATCAAAGTTCCCCGCGCCTTCGTAGTACGAGTGTAGAGAGAATGTAAGATATCTCCTAGTAATTTAGGCATTGGATTGTGAGTCAGAAATATGCTGATGGCGTGTACATCTATGAATTGGTCTGGATTAGGGAACAATACCAAACCATAAATCATCAGAGCTAAGATCTCCTCAAAAGCATCGTAACTCATAGCATCCAAGAACACCTGAGCTTTCTCTATCAATACTCTGTCAAGAATACCCTTAACTCCGCTTCTTATTTCTAGGACAATGTTTGATTTCTTCAAATGTAGGGTTGCAGCAATGACTTCAAATTTAGGCTATTTCTCTAAGCCTGTGAAGGGTTTCTAATCAAGGATAGGTAGCCCAAGTAACTTGGAGAATTCTTCCATTGTGGGCACCAGCTGATAATCGGGAAATATAAAAGCAATGATGTTTAAGATCAAAGACCTGGAATAAGACACTCATCATATCTTCATCAAACCCTGAGGTAACCAAGTCAAGTAGATAACCATGCTTCTTGATGAATTGGGAGCTTTCAGGATGTTTTGAGACCAAATCCTTAAGCTTAAAAGGTATCCCTACAAAGTTGATCTGGATAGTGTTCCTATGAGTGGAAGCCATAACCTGCAACAAAGAACAAAGATAAATCCTCTGGTCCTTGAAATGGTTAGTGAGAATGTTTTTCTTATGATGTCACGATGTTATGAGGTATGTTCAATCACAAACATGTGGCACACACAAGCAAGTCACACAATAGCCCTAGGTTTATAGGCTTGCATGAGGTTTAAATAAAAGTACCCTCCCCCTGAATTTTAGTTGGTTCATCCTATCCTACAAAAGTAACTAGGTTCTAAGGGATCTCAATATCACTGATCCTTCTCAAGGGTTGTTGTTCAGTAGGCAACTGACTTGCCAACCAAAACCTCCCAAGATTAGAATCTCAATGAGCGTAGCATCGAGTATCAACCAACTTTAGACTTCTCCAAAGTCGGCTATCTCACTACTTTCTAAGGGCCAAGATGGGTCAATTAAGGTTCTAAAGGGTAGTTAGTCTTAATGACAACATATGGCAGCCTCATATTATCCTCAACTTACTTAAGGAACATAAGCACCAACCAAGAAGTCACACTAACTGTAGCCACCAGATCAACCATATCGGTATACGCCATACAGTTTTCTTGGTCTATTGCCACTTACCTAAGGTACACTAGATCCGGGTTAGGATTTTTCACACAATAACCCCACAATAATCCCTTAAAGATAAAGCAAACAAAGCAAACAAGTAAGTGATCTTAATTCCTAAGGTAATCCCTCTTTTACTAAGTAGTCCCCAGCAGAGTCGCCAGTTCTATAAAACGGTGGGAGAACTGACTTGGTGTTTTTGTTTGACAAAAACATGTGCGGATAGCAAAATTCGCCACCAACTTTTATTTTATCCAATAGAAAAGGGTATAAAAGAACAGGAAAGACTTTTTTTGAAAATATTGAGTTCGGGGGGTAGGTTATACAAAGGGAAGGTATTAGCACCCTTTATATCCATGGTTATCCATGGGCTCTTAGTTACTTATCTCACTTGTTTGTTTGAAAAGAAATGTGAAGTGTGTGTTTAGAATTTTTCATAAGTCTTTGTAATGATCCTCGTATGGATGTATACAAAGCTTTGAGTTTTTGAAAGTTGTTTTGAAAGTGAGGTGTGAAAAAGATTTTTGAAATATGAGCAAGTAACTAAGAACTACCTACCCTAGATTGGTCTTTCAGGTTTCTTTATTTCCTTTCAAAGGGTGAGACTTTCCCTACTATTAAGGAGTAGGTAGTCATTTACCTTGGATTTATTAAGGGACGGGCATAAGGTTATTGTATGGTCAGAGAAAGCAACTTGTATGGGTGTCTTTAGCAATTCGTAAGGACTATCATCATTTTTCGTAGGGACGAGATCATTATTTCATAGGCAACTTCAAAGGAACTATGATTTTTTTGAATCTGAAGGGACTTGATGATTTTTTTTTCTGTAGGGACTTTGCTTAAGACACCCCCACTTTCGAGGGACTTGACCATATTTGAGGCAATTGAGAGGGAAAACCCTAGGAGGTGTAGATGGCGATCGTAAAATGATCGACTTACATGTGTGAGTATCATTTTCAGATATTTATCTTGAATTTAGTGGGCTAGGTTCATTTAATTAATAATACAATATTTGCACTCCCTAGGTTTACTAACCACAAATTTAATATTTAACGGAAATTAAAAACAGGAAAATAAAGTCCTACGCTATTACATGGCTTCGGGGCAGTTACATAATAATCAATGTGGAAATTTAAACCTAATCTATTACAAGATAGGAGGAATTACATAATGATCGAATAAATTACAGAAGAGAATGCAACCTATACAAGTTTCTAAGTATAAATAAATAAAGTAATAAAAAATAGGGTTTAATAAATAGGGTTTAAGTATTTTAGAAAATTAGGTTTGAAAAATCAAGTTTGAAAATTAGGGTTTGATTAAATTAATTCTAAGCCTAATTAATTAATTTACAAATTTAATAAAAAAACTAAAAAACTAATAATATTTTTTTATATAAAATATATTATGTAAGAAAAACAAATTAATAATTATTTATGAAATTTATTTTTTAGGAAAAGATTAGAAGTGATTTATTTAAATTAATAGTGATTAATTAGTTAATTAAGATAATAAATATTAATTAATAAAAATAGAAAGAAAAATAAAAAATAGCGCATAAAATAAAGGGGGGAGCCTGGGGTCGAACCCAGGGCTCCATGCTTCAAACACACATGCCTCAGCTGTAGAATCAGAATGCGCCTAAGAGGGGGGTGAATTAGGTGTTATCAATATTTTCTCGATTCTTTTTCTTAGATGGATGGATTTTGCTTTAACGGTTAAAGAACAAACATTGTAAAGCAGAAAAGTAAAGAACACACGGAGGTTTATCCTGGTTCCCTTCACATTCCGAAGGTACATCCAGTCCCCTTTCCAAACCGAAAGAGATTTCCACTAGTTTTCTTTAGAACAATACAACCTATCACACCTTCAATGGTGAGGCCTACTTTCTAACAAAACTATACAAACAAGTGTGCAAGAACAATCCTCTTGCCACACTTACCCTTATGTCCAAACAATCCTTGGAACACAAGTCACAAAATAGAAAGACACTTTCTATAATATTGTTTGAGTGAGAGTACAATGAAATGATATCAATAAAATTGATCTTCTCCTATAATCAAGAATTCACTATAAATATTCAACACAAGTGTTCAAGACAAAATATGAAAATTATGAACTTATGAACACTTTTTAAAGATGAAGAAATTTGAATAAAGTGAATTTGATTGTATGAAAATATTTGAAATTTTCTAGGAGGTTGTTTATGAATTTGAAAATGTTAGAATTTATAATAGATGAAACACCTATTCAAAAAGGTATGAAAATTTGAAAACAAATTCTTTTGAAAAGGTATAAAAATTTATGAAAGAAAATCATGAAGAGGTATAACTTTAACAAAATATTTGAATTTAAAAAGAAACAATTTTTCAAAATTTCTTCAGTGTTAACCGGTTAACCAAATAGGTTAATCGGTTAACGCCTATGAACGTTACCACAGAATTTGAAAATTGCTGTCGTTAACCGGTTAACCCATATGGTTAACCGGTTAACACTGTTAAAATTCAGAAAAATATTTCTGTTAAAAGTGTTAAACCAGTTCCAATTTCATTTTCAAAAAATATGCACATGCAATAAAATTATGAAGATTATGTTGAACACTTGTATATCATATTTAAGAGTTAATTATTGATATACCTAAGCCTTGAGACAAGTCTTGAAAGTGTAGCACAAAATCTTGAATCGATCGAAAACATTCCATTGATGATGCATAGCCATGGTCTTGATCGTTTGTTGTCATCTCGACTTTTTGCAATCTGGAATGAGCTTGGATAATGTTGACGTCATCAAAACAAAGAGCTTTGAAGTATGCTTCTACATTCTCCCCCTTTTTGATGATGACAACCGAGCGAATTTGCGTACAAGCTTTGATCGATCAATCATGTTCTAGACTTGCTTCTCCCCCTATGATCAGCAGCTTCCCCTATCTAAAACAGAGGCAAAATTCTGCACAGAGAGATATTAGAGACCAAAGCTCTTCTCCCCCTTTGTCATTAGCAAAAAGGAAGAGAGGATCAAGCATAAATATGAAAAATACAACATAAATTCAGCATATATGCAACGTAGTATGAAAGCATATATGAACACATACACATAGCAAAAACATAATTGGATTGAAACGGATAAGAGTACGAAAACATAACCGAACCGAAATCAAAATTGCCTAACAAACGTAGGACTTATAACAGAATTTTTAAACGAAAACAATAAAAATAACAAGACATGCATGTTCATTCCTCTTTCGACATATCATCACTTTCATTTTCACCATCTTTACCATCTTCACTACCGGCTTCACTTTCATCTTCCTCTTCGGGTTGGTTGTGAGAACCGATAATCAATTTCCGAAGACTTTTGAGAGTGTGTTGGGTTTCACGGTGGTTTTGTTGAGCTTCTCCGTGGTGTGTCATGATGGTGGTGTAAAGGAAGTCATTGGTTATGCCACCTTCGGGAATAGGAAAGGATGGAGCGGAAGAACCATCGGCATATTCATAAGAACCATCGTTGCGTAACACAATTCCGGTATTCTTCACAATAGTAATCTCATTGATTTCATTTGCTGTAGCCTTCATGGCGATAAAAGGTTCCCTACCAATAACCAAGTCGGTTTGCTCATGATCCGAGAAATGAGCCTAGCATACGGAAGTCTTGTCTTCAAAGAGAGTTGTTGCTTCAAGTGATACATCATAGTAAGCATCCAATTTATCTTTACCCTTTTCTTGATGGCAAATAGAACTTGCATCTCCAAGTCGTTGATTTGAGAGTGGTTTGAACCCTTGGGCAGCAGCACATAGCAAATGATATAGTGTAACAACCGATCATCAACGGTCAAATTCTTCGCATAGCATAAAGTTCTTGTAGTGCGCTGTCCCGATGTCACAACATCCTTTGGAAAACGGAAGATTGAGTAATAATACTCCATTTTGTTGTAGTCGGACCAAATGTCATCCATGTGATTCACACCTTTGCGGAGAAATACACCGGAAAAAGGAATGTTCAAGGATGCAGCCAAAGCACCTAAATCTTCCTTAATTTCACAATTTCGAACAAGAGTATGCAACTTATGTTTACCATGCCTATCCATGTTGAGAGAAAAGTTATGCATAAAGGATTGGACCAAATCCGGGTAAATTTTCCCATTGTCAGCAACAAAATCAAGCATCCCTTGAAATTCTAGCAATGGAGGAAATTTAAATGTTGGAGGTTTGAAGGATTTCAGAAGAACATATTTACCCTTAAGCAGTGGTCTGACTCTGACTTTGAAATCCAGCCTCCTCTTCTTGGTAGACTCCATTGTTTCTACAGCTGGAGCTTCTTCTGACACAGAAGCTGGTTCCTTTCCTTTCCTTTGGGGTGCCATGAACAATGATGGAGTTAGGGTTTATGGAGGAGATGATATTTGGTGAGTTTAAGGTAGTTTGAAGAGTGTTATAAAGATGTAGAGATAGTGGGTTTTAAATGAGGGTTTAAATTGTTGAAGGTTGGAAGTTGGAAGAGGATGATAAATAGTGTTTAGGTAGTCAAAGAGTTTAAAAGTTTAAAACATGTGGAAGAGAATGAACCAAACATGCAATATGTGTACTAGAATGATATAATAAAACATAGTAAAACAAATAAAACAAAAACAATTTAAACAGACAGAAGCTGAGACCTGCGCTGGAAATCCATGTTTTGGATGTGTTAACCGGTTAACGTAATAGGTTAACCGGTTAACGGTTAAAAAAATTTGAATTTTTTGAAAAATTCAGCAGCATGTTTTAGCCTAAAAATAATAACTTTTTCACAAAAAAAATTCATAAAGTGTTAGCACTCATCAAAACGCAACTTTTGATCAAAAAAGTTTTTGAAACCGATTATTTTCGGGTATACGAAAGTGAGAAAAACGAAGAACGGCGAAATGGGAGTGCTAGCCTTTTATGACTAAAAAATGAACAAACATACATAAAAAGCAATAAAGACATACAATAAGCAATTTTAAAGTAAAGGTTAGATGTCACCTTCATTGAGAATACCAAGTTCTCGTCGAATCTTATAAAATTGCTCTTTAGCCAATGGTTTTGTGAATATGTCGGCGAGTTGATTGTGTGTATCCACGAATGTAACATCGACATCTCCATTTAGAACATGATCTCGATGGAAGTGGTGTCGGATATCAATATGCTTTGTTCTTGAATGCATGACCGGGTTCTTCGTGATATTGATGGCACTTGTGTTGTCACACCGGAGAGGGATACAACCGAGATCTATACCGAAATCGAGAAGTTGTTGTTTAAGCCACAAGATTTGAGCACAACAACTTCCTGCTGCAATGTACTCTGCTTCGGCCGTGCTAAGTGCAACGCATGCTTGCTTCTTGCATGCCCATGACACTAGTGCATTCCCGAGAATGTGACAAGTACCACTTGTACTCTTTCTATCGGTCTTACATCCTGCATAATCAGCGTCAAAATAACCAATTAAAGAACAAGTACTACCTTTAGGATACCATAGTCCGACGTGCGTTGTTCCTTTGAGATACTTCATGATACTCTTCACGGCAGTGAGATGCGATTCCTTCGGATTAGCTTGAAAGCGGGCACACAAACAAACACTAAACATAATGTCAGGACGGATCGCCGTCAAATATAAGAGTGAACCGATCATACCTCGATACTTTGTAATATCTATTGAAGTGCCGGAAAGATCTTGATCAACATACGTTCCGGATCCCATTGGAGTAGACATCTCTTTGCAATTGTCCATATCAAATCTTTTCAATAACTCCTTGCAATACTTGGATTGGTTGATGAAGATACCATCCTTTGTTTGCTTGATTTGTAATCCAAGAAAGTAGTTCATCTTTCCCATCATGGACATTTCGAATTCGCCTTGCATCATAAGAGAGAATTCTTCGCAAAGATCCTTGTTTGTTGAACCAAAGATGATGTCGTCGACATAGACTTGAACAAGTAAGGTGTTACCCTTAAGATTCTTGATGAACAAAGTCTTGTCAACCTTTCCTTTAGTAAAACCTTTCTCACATAGGAAGTTGCCAAGGCGATCATACCAAGCCCTTGGTGCTTGCTTTAAGCCATAAAGAGCCTTCTTCAACTTGTAGACATGAGACGGGTTCTTGAAGTCTTCAAAACCGGGAGGTTGTTTGACGTAGACTTCTTCATTGATGTAACCATTTAGGAAAGCGCTTTTGACATCCATCTGGTACAACTGAAAATTCATAGAACAAGCGTAAGCAAGTAATAATCTAATTGCTTCTAACCTTGCTACCGGAGCGAATGTTTCATCAAAGTCGATTCCTTCTTCTTGGTTGTAGCCTTGTGCGACCAATCTTGCTTTGTTACGAACTATGATCCCATTCTCGTCAAGTTTGTTCTTGAACACCCATCTTGTGCCTATGATATGCTTGTTGTCCGGTCTTGGTACAAGAGTCCAAACTTGGTTCCTTTCGAATTGGTTGAGTTCTTCTTGCATAGCTATTATCCATTGATCGTCGCCTAAGGCTTCATCGATTTTAGTTGGTTCAATTTGAGACACGAACGCCATGTTGAGGCAAGCATCCTTGAGATTGAGTCGAGTTGCAACGCCTTGGCTAATATCACCAATCACTTTATCTATCGGGTGATCTCTATGAGTTCTCCATTCTTTTGGAAGATCTTGATGTTCTTCAATGGTTGGTGACTTCTCTTCTTGTGATATTGATTGTTCTTTTGATATCTCCTTTTGTGATAGATCTACATCATCATTATCATCATCCACAATAATATTATCCTCTTTCGAGGGGTTAGTCTCATCAAACGAAACATGTATGGATTCTTCAATGGTAAGAGTACGTTTATTGAAAATTCTAAAAGCTTTACTTGATAGAGAATATCCAAGAAAAATACCTTCATCGGATTTCTCATCAAACTTACCAAGGTTGTCCTTACCGTTATTGAGAACGAAGCATTTGCATCCGAATATGTGGAAGAAAGATATGTTGAGTTTCCTTCCCTTGAACAACTCATAAGGGGTCTTCTTGAGAATAGGTCAAATATTGACACGGTTACTTACAAAACAAGTCGTGCTAACCGCATCCGCCCAAAAATATTTAGGAAGATTCGAGTCGCTAAGCATTGTCCTTGCAAGTTCCACTAGTGCCCTATTCTTCCTTTCTACGACACCGTTTTGTTGAGGAGTCCTAGGTGCGGAAAAGTTGTGAGAGATTCCATGCTCTTCACAAAAATCTTCAAATGATGAATTTTGAAACTCGCCACCATGGTCGCTTCTTATGGAAACAATTGAGAGTGACTTCTCATTTTGAATTTGCTTGGCATACTTCTTGAATGCTTTAAAGGCATCACTTTTCTTCACTAAAAACAAAGTCCAAGTATATCTAGAGAAATCATCAACAATAACTAGTGCAAAAACGTTACCTCCGAAGCTTTTTGTTCTTGATGGACCGAAAAGATCCATATGTAACAATTGGAGTGGTCTTGTAGTAGATATCACTTTCTTGATCTTGAAGGATGTTTTGGTTTGCTTCCCCTTTTGACATGCGTCACAAAGCTTATCCTTGATAAACTTCATCTTTGGAAGACCAACAACTAGATCATGCTTTAATAATTTATTCAAATGCTCCATGTGAATGTGAGCAATCCTCTTATGCCAAAGCCATGCATCGTTGTTGTTTACCATTAAGCACTTCACCTTCAAGAGAGAGTCATCAAAAGAAATCATAAAAATGTTATTAAATCGTTTACCTTTTAGCAAGAGTTCATGAGTGACTTCGTGTTCTATCAAACATTCCTCCTTTGTGAAGTTGATTCGGAACCCTTTGTCACACAATTGACTTATGCTAAGAAGGTTGTGTTTAAGGCCTTCCACATAAAGGACGTCTTCGATGATTGTATGAGGAGATGCACCAATGGTTCCAACTCCAAAAATTCTTCCTTTATTATCATCACCGTAAGTAACGTATCCTTTGGCCTTAAGTGTTAGACTTGAAAATTTGTTGATGTCGCCCGTCATATGCTTTGAACAACCGCTATCGAGATACCATTGCGTAGAAGTTGTTTTCAAGCATACCTACAAAACAAAGTCAAGTTTTGTTAGGTACCCAAATTGCTTTGGGTCCTTGATAGTTAGTACCCTTTTCAACCCACACATAATGCCCTTTAGCAACACCAATGTTGCGCACATAGCAAGCATTAGGTGTATGGCCTTTGATTCCACAATAAAAGCAAATAGGTTGAAATTGACTTTTGAATTTAGGAACATATTTTTGTTTCTTAATAATCCTTTTCTTTTTATGAATTTGATGCATAGTTTTAACATTGTTAGTCTTTTCCTTAACAATTTGTTCACTAGCTTTTACGAAAATGGTTTCACTTGTGCTTGGTTTGGAAAACTTAGAATATCCTAGGCCACTTTTATCATTTGGATATCTTTGGTGCCTAAGAATTTCCTCCAAGCCAATTTGACCTTTTTCATATCTTTCTAAGACTCTTTGAACAATTTGAAAGGACAATGACTCACAATTTTTACATGTAAGGCTTTGTTTTTCATCCTTTATCTTTTGTTTTTCATCTTCAATGTATTTTTCAAAAGATTTATTTTGTTCTTCTAAGGATAATATTTTCTTCTTTTGAGATGAAATATTTTTGTACAAAGTCTTACATTCCTTAAGAAGTTCATCTATGACTTCTTGTGCATCATTTTCATAAATAGAAAAGTTACTACTAACCTCGTCATTTTCTTCATCAGAGTGATGTGACGCCATTAACGCCATATTTGCACATTCGTCGCTTTCCGATTCCGATGAGGAACTAACTTCATTGTCGTCCCACGCGACATAAGCCTTTTTATTCTTGAAGTCCTTCTTGCCTTTGAATCCTCCTTTCTTCGCAAGTCTTGGACAATCCGGTTTTATGTGACCTTGCTTTCCACATTCATAGCATGTAACTTCTTGATTCGATGTGGATGCATCCTTCTTCCTGAAATGTTTATTCTTTTTAGGAAAAGAAGAATTATTATTTTTGTTAAAAAACTTACCAAGCTTCTTAACAAGAAGCATGAAGTTCTCATCTTCGGAGATCTCGTCATCTTTGTCATCCTTCGTGTCAATCTTCAAAGCAATTCCTTTGGACTTTTTCTCTTGACTTTCATGCTTCTCGAGCCTTCCAAGTTCCAATTCGTGCTCTTGAAGTTTGCCGAATAGAGATGCGGATGTCATTGTTGAAAGACTCTTTTTCTCCGAAATCGCGGTCACCTTCGGTTTCCATTCCCTTGTCAAAGATCTTAGGACTTTCAAGTTGAGATCGTCGTTGGTGAAGGTCTTTCCGAGTGCAATCAAATGGTTAGTTAGATGAACAAATCTTTTTTGTAAAGCCACAATAGATTCTCCGGGCTGCATGCGGAACATTTCGTATTCTTGACTTAACGTGTTAAGCTTTGATCTTTTAACTTCTGTTGTTACTTCATGTGTTTCTACCAAAGTGTCCCAAATCTCCTTCGCCGATTTGCATTGTGATACACGGAAAAATTCGTCCATACTAAGAGCACTTTGAAGTATGTTGATTGCTTTCTTCTCATTTAGGATCTTTCTTTTATCATCTTCATCATACATATTTTTCAACTTCGCCGTTCCAACACCGTTGATTACATTGACGGGATTATGCGGACTTTCTTCGATTGCTTCCCATATGCCTTATCCTTGGGCTTCAATATGTGCCCTCATTCTGATTTTCCAGAAATCGAAGTATTCGCCAGAGAAGAGCGGAGGCTTGTTGCTACTTCCACCATCTTTGAAAACGGGATTCGAGTTTGCGGAAGCCATAGGATCTTGTAGGAACAGGTTACCTAAACCTGCTCTGATGCCAATTGTAGAATCAGAATGCGCCTAAGAGGGGGGGTGAATTAGGTGTTATCAATATTTTCTCGATTCTTTTTCTTAGATGGATGGATTTTGCTTTAACGGTTAAAGAACAAACATTGTAAAGCAGAAAAGTAAAGAACACACGGAGGTTTATCCTGGTTCTCTTCACAATCCGAAGGTACTTTCAGTCCCCTTTCCAAACCGAAAGAGATTTCCACTAGTTTTCTTTAGAACAGTACAACCTATCATACCTTCAATGGTGAGGCCTACTTTCTAACAAAACTATACAAACAAGTGTGCAAGAACAATCCTCTTGCCACACTTACCCTTATGTCCAAACAATCCTTGGAACACAAGTCACAAAATAGAAAGACACTTTCTATAATATTGTTTGAGTGAGAGTACAATGAAATGATATCAATAAAATTGATCTTCTCCTATAATCAAGAATTCACTATAAATATTCAACACAAGTGTTCAAGACAAAATATGAAAATTATGAACTTATGAACACTTTTTAAAGATGAAGAAATTTGAATAAAGTGAATTTGATTGTATGAAAATATTTGAAATTTTCTAGGAGGTTGTTTATGAATTTGAAAATGTTAGAATTTATAATAGATGAAACACCTATTCAAAAAGGTATGAAAATTTGAAAACAAATTCTTTTGAAAAGGTATAAAAATTTATGAAAGAAAATCATGAAGAGGTATAACTTTAACAAAATATTTGAATTTAAAAAGAAACAATTTTTCAAAATTTCTTCAGTGTTAACCGGTTAACCAAATAGGTTAATCGGTTAACGCCTATGAACGTTACCACAGAATTTGAAAATTGTTGTCGTTAACCGGTTAACCCATATGGTTAACCGGTTAACACTGTTAAAATTCAGAAAAATATTTCTGTTAAAAGTGTTAAACCAGTTCCAATTTCATTTTCAAAAAATATGCACATGCAATAAAATTATGAAGATTATGTTGAACACTTGTATATCATATTTAAGAGTTAATTATTTATATACCTAAGCCTTGAGACAAGTCTTGAAAGTGTAGCACAAAATCTTGAATCGATCGGAAACATTCCATTGATGATGCATAGCCATGGTCTTGGTCGTTTGTTGTCATCTCGACTTTTTGCAATCTGGAATGAGCTTGGATAATGTTGACGTCATCAAAACAAAGAGCTTTGAAGTATGCTTCTACATCAACCACTGGGACGCGCGTTTCACCTGCGTTAAAATATCATCAATAATTGTATATAATATAAAGAAGAAATTCAAATATTAGAAAGCATGCACATTGAGTCTTATTCAACCTCAGGACCTGCGAAAACACCTGACAAATTTGTTACGAGTTTTCCTACGAATTTGGTTTCGTAGGATAACCTACGTTTCTTCAAACGTCATGAAACCTGCAAAATCTTGTCAAATTGATCATACAAAAATGATCCCCACATCATATACAATTTAATTTTGTTCTTAAAAATTATTTAAGTTGCTTAGATCATAAAACCCCAATTTGGAGCTTTAAACCCTAATAATGGCATTTTACGATTCCGACCATAAAACTTCAAGAACTCATCCAGAAATGATCTATGTATCATCACAAACAACAATATAAGATCAAAATTCATTGATAGTGCATAAATAATTGGAATCAAAAAATCAAAAACCAAGAATAATGTGAGTTTGGTTTATGCAATTGGAAGTGTTTTTGATGATGGTAATGCTTAGGATGAGTTCAGGGAACATCAAGGAATGCATTGAGACCTTTGAAATGCTTTAAAACACCCTTAATTGCCAAAACCGAAAGTTGGTTTTCTTTGAAATTTTAAAGTTTGATGATGGTCTCTCCTCTAAAATATTTCGTGTCCTGGCATATGGTCTCATTGTATGTTTATAGGTGGGTGATTTTAGGTCAAATCTTGGGCCTTAATACTATGGATTTGTGTTGCTTGATTATGAATAAACCTCCTTACTAATTTTGTCAAAAAAATCAAATATTCATATACTACTTTGGTCTTGCATGATTTTGAATGATTTCCAATCGCCTTAAATGCAAAATCTTTGATCCAAAAATAAGTATGAGATCAAATATTTGATTTTCATATTTGATTTCTATTAAAATTGAATTTTAATAATTAAAATCCAAAATAATATAAAATAAATGATAAAAATCAGAATAATTGATCATTGGGTCGTGTATGACTTCATCTTCAAGTTTGGGTTGCAATATTATGGGCCCATTTGACAAAATCTTGAATTTAGACCCTCTTTGCTTCATATACCCCTTGAAAATTTCCCAACTTTGACAATGCATAACGTCCTCAATTTTAATGCCATGGAGGTGTTCTAGGACTGTTAAAAAATCTTAGAGTGTCCTCTAATCAACCCTTTTGTCCCATGTCCATATCATTTACAATTTTTAAAATATGAGTTTTGAAAAAAGTTGACTTTTTGTTGACTTTCAAAAAGACCTATAATGTTTTGGCTCATACCTTCCAAATGAAGCATTTTTGGACTTGGCTTGTGAGACAAAAAGTTGTAGAGAATTGAATTTCCTTCAAAATGAGCTTTATATAGGAAATTCTTGATGAAGTATGTGAAAGTTATGGCTGGTCAAAGTTTAGTTGACTTTTCCTATGAAAACCCTAATTTTGAAACTCTTGATTCTTGATGATTCTGAGGTTTTCTTGATGAATCTTGATCAACCCTTGACAAAATTATGAATTTCACCTCATAATATTGATGTTGACCAAAAATCTTGAAGTTTGACTTTGAGTTGACCACAGTTGACCTCAATTGACTTTCTGACCAAGTTAACTGATTTTTAGGTATCTGAGCATCTGACTGACCAAACTTGTTGGGAAAGCTTTGAAACTTGACATGGGAATTCTTTAAGGTATTTAGGATTTTATGAAGTCAACTTGAGACCTTGGAAATTCACTTTACTTGGGGAAACTCAAAACCCTAGTTCTAAGATCCATTGTTCAGGAGGAGGCTTTGTTTGATGAAATCTTCAGTCCCTTTGACCAATTGAGAATCTTGTGACCCTTAAGAGACCTCTTGAGACACATGGTCTTAAATATGGGAGGGAAAATTTGGGGGTACAACACTATGGAACAATTTATGAAATTTGTATAGCTTCTGAAGCAATTAAACATCACAATACCCTTTACATAAGCCATTATTCAGATGCCCTCATATGCCAAATTTTTAAAAGAAAACTTATCCAACAAGAAAAAGATCGAGGAGAACGAAACAATTACACTTACTGCTGAATGTAGCGCAATAATTCAAAACAATATGCCTCCTAAGCTGAAGGACCCAGGAAGTTTCTCTATACCATGTGTAATTGGAAAGTTCATCATAGACAAAAAGCTCTATATGGGAGAACTAAGACCGACCAAGATGTCAGTTCAATTAGCCGATCGTTCAGTCAAGTATCTCATAGGTATACTAGAGAATGTTCTGATACGTATAAGTCAATTCTACATCCCACTGATTTCATAATCATGGACATTAAAGAAGATGCCACTACTCCTATTATATTAGGAAAACCATTCTTAGCCACCTCTAGAGCTATCATAGATGTAAAGAAAGGCAGTCTGACATTCGAAGTGGGAGAAGAGAAGGTCGAATTCATCTTAACCAAATTCTTATAAGCACCAGCTATAGACGACACCTGTTATTTGCTAGATGTCATTGACGAATGCATAAGAGAGATAAAGATGGAACAAACTACCTATTCCGATATAATGAAAATTCAAACTCCTCCGATCTTGGAAGATGATTATTGACGAGAATCCTATCAAGACGATAGTCTAAGTGAATGCTTAGCACTTACGCCCGACCATATGCCTTGTGTAACGCCTTAATTTTTATGTTTATTTTTATGAAATAAATATAAATATTGTAATGGTCTGGTTGGGTTAATTGAAGAAAAATGTTTTATGATAATAATAATAATATAATAATGTGTATTATTATAATATTGTTATTATGTAATAAAAGAAAAGAAAATAATAAGTTGGAGGATTGAGGGACAAAAGTGTCCATTGGGTTTTATGAAAAGGGGAAAGGCCCGATAGAATTCTCACATCGTGTATTTTGACGAAGGAACAAGGAACTCTGAAGAAAAGGGAGGAGAAGAATATCAACGATCGTGAAACCCAAGGGTGAAGATTTGAAAAGCTTTAATATTAAGGTAAGGGGGGAGAAAGGGTTTATGATTGGTGATCTAACATAAAAGGGTGGGAGTTCCCTCCTCCCTTAGGTATTTTTAAGAGATTCTGATATGAATGGTTGAATTGATGCTATATTATGAAATTGTGCATGAATATGATCATAGATTGTGTATTGATAATATATTTGATGTTGTATGTATGATATTGGGAGATTTGGCATATGAAGGTTAGAGAGGTTAGAGTGAGTGAGGAATAGGATAAAACCTCATAATTTCCCCAATTTGATCTAAGAGAGTTTAAGTATAAAACTAATTAATGTTATATGCATAAATAGATAGAAAATATGTAAATTGGTCTGTTTTGGATGTTAAATTCGAGCTAGAATGAATTTAGTTCGTGCAGGTGTAAAAGAGAGAAGAAATTGGAAGAAATTGAGAAAATTAGGTTTTTGAGTTCAGGAGGCCTGACACGGGCCGTGTCATAGGACACGGGCGGCCGTGTCACCCCCCTGTAGGATGTGATTTTGTGATTTTTGGGGGCGTGTCCCCAGGCCACCTGACACGGGCCGTGTCTGAGGACATGGGAGGCCGTGTCAGACCACTGTAACTTTGAAAAATCGTTCGTTTTAAGGAGAATTTGACTAGTTCTTTCAATTTAGGATTACCCTAGTGGAATAGGACCTTGAAGGTGATTTTAATAGTGATTATAGGACCTGATGACCTCCTTTAGGGAAAGAGTTTGGGTGCCTAAATGAATTGTATGTTTCCTTGTGAACTGTTTTAATTATGAATAATATGCATTGTATACTTGTATGAACTGAAATGATGCGGTAATATTTGTTGAAAGGGATCATGAGGATCGTGGTGTATGAATTGTTCACGCATGTTGTGATATTGTATGTGTTATTGAGTCTGCATACGCATACATTTGGTGGAATAATCATGTCTCGGATGGAGCATAAGTGATTATTCGGATTCCTTGAGAATCGTTGGTGTAGGGATGATCGTGTCTCAGTAGGAGCGTAAGCGATGCATCCGGGTTCAAATTAATGAACTGTTATTGTGAGTCGGTACCGCATTTGCATTGTGCATTTGAGTCACATTGCATTATGATAATCGATTGTTTGAGAATGATGTGGTTGGGTGTAAATTTACTCCTTCATGTATGTTGTTTGCACCATTATATTATGAATCTGTTTCTCACCCCGGTGTTTGTTTTGTTGCGTCTGTGCTTCTTCGGAAGTACAGATAACTCAAGTACTTAAGAAGTGTTGTGGTGTTGAAGTCTGTGTCCTAGGAGCTCTAATATGTAACGGGAACAAAGACTTTTTAGGAAACCATTTTTATTTTTGAACTCTTAAACTCTGTCATATTTATGTATTTAATTATGAAACTATTTTATGTTTAAAGTTAAGTTGCTATAAGCACTTGAAGGAAATAAGTCAATTGTTGGTTTGTTTTGAAAAGTGAATACCCACTTGGTGGTTTAAACTTTGATTAACTTAGAAAATTGTTTAATTTTTAAAAGGGGAAAAAGTGGGTGTTACAATTGGTATCAGAGCAGGTCGGTCCAACCGGTCAGATTGAGTCAGTCCTTAGAACAGGAGTAGTTGGGAGTCCTAACCTGTATGTGTTTGTTGTATCATTATGGCAGGAAGGAATGATGTTGCTCTTGCTGCGACTATGCAAGCCATGGCGTAGACTGTTTAGAACGTCGTGCAGGTCGTTCAGGGGGGAGGTGATGCTCAGTCTCGTGCATTAGATCAGTTCAGGAATAACAAGCCGCCTAAGTAGAGGTGGTTGAAAGTAGTGGAGAAGATCTTCAGGACCATGGGATACTCTGATGATCAGAAGGTGAGGTTTGGTACTTATATGCTGGAAGGTGAAGCTGAGGTCTGGTGGGACAACAGACGCCAGAGATTAGAAGTTGCGGGTACTGCAATCACTTGGGCTGTTTTTCTCCGAGAATTCCTGGAAAAGTATTTCCCGGAAGATGTCCGTAGTGCTAAAGAAGTCGAGTTCTTGGAACTCAAACAAGGTAACATGACTGTGGCAGAGTATGCAGCCAAATTTGAGGAGTTGGTGCAATATTGTGCGCACTACAACACTTAAGAGGCTATGACTTCCAAATGCTTGAAATATGAGAATGAATTATGTCCTAAGATTAAGCTGGGCATTGCTTGCCAGAAGATCAGGAATTACCCAGAGCTGGTGAGTAGAAGCAGGATATATGATAATGACAACAGGGCCCGAATTGCACACTATAAAGTTGTGAATGAAAAGAAAGGAAAGCCGAAATTCAGTGGTACTCCATATAGTACTCCAGTTGATAAAGGAAAGCAGAAGGCTAGTGCTGAGAGGAAGCCAAATGGGGGAGGAGGTACTCCCGGTAATCTCAAATGCTTCAGATGCCATGGTATGGGTCATCATGCCAATGATTATCCTAATGAAGAGAATAAGTGCTTCAAGTGTGGGAAGCCAGGTTACTTGATGGCCAATTACAGAGTAAATGTGCCCACTTGCTATAACTGTGGAGAGCAGGGTCACATTAGCACCAATTGCCAGAAGCCAAAGAAGCAGCAACAGTCCGGTGGAAAGGTGTTTGCATTGTTGGGAGCTCAACCTACTAGTGAAGACCGATTGGTCAAAGGTACTTGTTTTATCCATAAAATTCCATTATTTGTGATTATTGATATGGGTGCAACACACTCGTTTATTTCTTTGGAATGTGTGAAGAAGCTAGGATTGGGACCTTCTCAATTAAGTCGAGGGATGGTTATTGATATGTCATTTATCGGTTTTGTGACTACTACTTTGGTATGTCGTAAATGTATCTTAACTATCTCGGATAGGGAATTTGGAGTGGATCTTATATGTCTACCACTCAGTAATCTTGATGTAATTTTGGGTATGGACTGGTTGGAAGCCAACCGAGTCTATATCGACTGTTTTAGGAAGATGTTGCTACTTTTGACTCCAGAAGAAGGGGCCTTATCGAGTTCGATCTCTACGAAAGAACTGAGGACCTTATTGGAAGATGAGGCGAAGATGTTTGCGGTATTTTCCTCATTGTCTGTTGAAGAGGCAGTTTCTATTGAAGAGTTACCTGTAGTGAATGAATTCTTAGAATTATTTCCTAGTGATATCACAGAGTTGCCTCTGACACGCGAAGTGGAGTTTACTATTGACTTGGTTCCTGGTACAAGGCCAATTTCTATGGCGCCGTACAGGATGTCTACGGCTGAGTTAACTGAGTTGAAATCTCATATTGGAGACTTGCTTGATAAGAAGTTCATTCGACCTAGTGTATCGCTGTGGGGTGCACCAGTGTTATTGGTTAAGAAGAAGGATGATAGTATGTGCTTGTGCATTAATTACCGACAGCTGAATAAAGTGACTATTAAAAACAAATATCCACTTCCGAGAATTGATGACTTGATGGATCAACTTGTGGGAGCTTCTATTTTTAGTAAAATTGACTTGAGGTCGGGATATCACCAAATTAGAGTGAAAGAAGAAGACATTCAGAAGACGGCATTTAGAACTCGATATGGTCATTACGAATATGCAGTGATGCCTTTCGGAGTGTCTAACGCGTCAGGCGTATTTATGGAGTATATGAACCGTATATTTCACTCTTACTTGGATCATTTTATTGTAGTATTCATTGATGACATATTAATCTATTCGAAGTCCGAAGAAGATCATGCGGAACACTTGAGGATTGCATTGCAAGTATTGAAAGAGAATAAATTGTTCACTAAGTTCTCAAAATACGAATTCTGGCTGAAGACAGAGATCTTTTTGGGATATGTGATATCTGGTGAAGGTATAGCAGTGGACCCTTCGAAAGTTAGTGTTGTGCTTGAGTGGGAACCTCCGAAGACGGTAACGGAAATTAGAAGTTTTATTGGTCTAGCTGGTTATTACCGAAGGTTCATAGAAGGATTTTCTAGTTTGGCATTGCCATTGACTCAATTGACCCGGAAGAGTCAAGCTTTTGTTTGGGGTGCAACTTGTGAAAAGAGCTTTGATGAGTTGAAAAATAAATTGACTTCGGCACCGGTATTAGTCTTACCAAATCCGAGTGAAGCTTTTGTTGTTTATTGTGATGCATCTAAGATGGGTTTAGGTGGTGTGTTGATGAAAGTCGGCAAAGTAGTAGCTTATTGTAAACACCCCAAATTTGCCCTCACTCATTTCACAATGGCTTGTGATTCTTTTCATTAGCATAATTTCAATCATATCATCTCATATTACATTTTTTTTGCTTCACTGCATTATTTCAAAGTCATCTGCATCTAGGGTTTGTGATCTGAGCAATCCATGAGCCATCTGGGCCACTCCAAAGGTCTTCAATCATCTCAAGAGGGCCCATGTATGTTCAATCATCATATTATATCCTCCCAAGATCAAAGAAGTCATAAAATCACAAGAACTGAGAAAGGCATGGAAGCAGAGCCAAGCTTAACTGCACAGATGACCTAAAATTAGGGTTTTGGTTTCAGAGGCCATAACTCCAAAATTTTTGGTCATTCTTGTTTCTATTGGTCTATATATGTTATAAGGATCATACATACCAATTTTCATGAATAAATTCAATGGGGAATTGCATCTGATCAAAAGATGACTTCTTGAGCAAGTCAGTGCAAAATCAGGGCATCTGAGGCCCCCAATCACCCAACCAAAGGGTCTTCCCCATCATTTTGGATATTTATGATCTTTATTTGATCTTAGAAGAAGTTATAAGTTCACAAAGTTGAAGAATTTCAAGCCATTTGCAAAGTTGCCATTTTGGGAAAGTGACTTGTAATGAAAACTTGCCATTTTGGGAAAGTTTTTCAACCTCCTCTTTTTGATTCAAAAATGCTTCAAATGAAAAATTCTTGGTCATGAAAGTTGTATATTGGATCCTCCCATTTTCAAAAAGTACAAGAACTTGACCTAATTCATCATAGAACTCAAGTTATGGTCTTGCAAAGTTGGAAAAAATCACAAAATTTCACTTATGCACCAAAGAGGGAAACTTGCAAAAACACTTGCCAAAGCCAAATGTGACTTCCAATTGACTTCTAAACATCACACAAACCTCACACATGACCTAAAACTCAGAATTGCACAAAGTTTTCTCAAGTTTCATGCCTTGAACTTTACAAAATCAAAAAGGGGCCAAAACTTCATGAATTTGCAAAATGGATCAAATCTCTTCAGCCACTTGTGCCAGCTACAAAATATGATTTCCATGGACCTCCTTGAAGCAAGCTGATTCGAGCCATACCCTTGTACCATGCCTGAACCAACCCATGCTTTCACTTACACAAATGTTGACTTTTTGCAAAATGGACCATACCAATCAACATAGGCCACCAACAACTCTCTGACCTATCAAAGATTGATACATGGACCAAAAGCAACTCAACACACCACACAACACAAGTTGAAACCTCCAAGAACACAACATTCACCAAAAACTCCTCTTATGCAAAAGCCTTCGAATTTCACAAATCAACCATCAAACCTTCAAACTTTTTCCACCATTCAACTCCATAAACATCACTGATCATTTCCCACCCTTCATTTTGCCCTAGAAAGCCCAGAATCAAAAACACGATTTTCACACTTCATGAACTGAGCTTCTGCCATTTCCATTTTGGGGCCATATAAACTCCAACTAAGCATCACAAACACTTCAGAAGGATCATTGGAGCTGATTTGAAGCAAGGAACTGGCCAGAAAGCACCATTTTCGAAAGCTTCAGTTCAGGTATCATCAAGAACTTTTTTTCCAGAAATGATTTCTTAAGTTCTTAGATTTTTCTCCATGTTTCACTTATCACACTGCACCTTTTGGTTTTGAAAATGATTCAGTTTTAAGCATGTATGAAGCTTCTGAAATTTCTGTGAATTTTTCCGTTTTGATTCGAATCTCTCTGTTCATGTGAAATAAATCATGTTTGATGATTGATTCTTGTTTAGAATGGGGTGGGGATCATTTCTGGAGAGTTTAAGAGCTTGAGGATGCGTATAGAGAGAGATAGCATAAGAGACTGGCCGGAGAAGATGACCGGAACACTGTTTCGGTCACCTGAAAGTAATTAGGGTTCAGATTAGGGTTAATGACATAATTAGTGAAGTTTGAATTTGGGCCGTCCATTTGCGCGCGCTGGTCAATTCCCTCCCCTTTTATTTTGAATCTGGGCCTTTGGATCTGATTACTTTCATTTTAATTCATTTTAATTGCATTTATTTCCACAATTTATTTAAAATAGCTAGAAAACTTCAAAAATATTTTTCTTTTTCATTTTCATTTCAAATATTTTTCTCATTCTGAAAATAATTTTTATTTTATTTTTTGCATAAAATTCGTATTTTTAAAATATTTAAATGTTTATTTTAATTAATTAATGAGAATTAATTAATTAAAATACCATTTAAGTTTCTAAAACTCACCAAAAAAATCACATTGCATTTTGATACATTTAGAAACATTATCAAACTCTTCAAACAAATTTCTTTTTGGTTCTTGACCTATTTTGACATTTTTCTTTGGAATTAGGGTTTTTAAAAGCCAATATTTTTGCCATAACTTAGAAAAATCCATTCTGCCTAACCATGAGGAGTTTGATGATGGTTCTTTTTGCATTGCACTCTTCATATCATGTAGATTCTAGGATAAAATTGGTTTGAATTTATCTTTCATTTTCAATTTGTTGTGCATTTTCCCTTTTGAGGTGCCTTAAAACCCTAGCCAACTTGAGAAAATCATAACTTCCATTAGGTTAAGATTTAGGTCTCCTCCTTTGGGCAGTGAACTTGTGTAGGGTTAGGGTTCCTTTGATCCCATTTTCAAATTTTTATCATGTCATTTGCTTCTGGTTTTGACTTTTGTATTGCATGTTATATATAAACCCTAATTTTTGCCTTCATTTGCATCCATCTTCCATATGCTTGCATTCATGAACTTGCCATGATATTATGTGCATCCACATGACTTCTAAGTCATCTTAGGACATAATAGAATCATTTTTGATCATTGCATCATTCATTTTCCATGTTGTGCATTCATTTCATTTCATAAACTTTCATGAACTTTCATGGTTCAAAGCATGCTTCATTTGCATTTTCATCCTTGTATGATCATCCACAACTCTTGACATGTGTTTGCATTATCTCTTAGCATCATTAACATCATGTTTATGCTTCTGACCTTGGTTTTCATCTTTGCATTTCATCTCATTTTCACTTCATTTCATTTCTTTTTGCTAACTTTTCAGGTGGTAAGTATTTGAGATGTGAATTTGCCTTCACTTCTCATAATCTCTTCTCATCTATCTTATGCATCTTTGCTGCATTTTACTTTTGTATTAGAATGAGCTTTCTCATTCATGTTCCCTCCCCACTTTCTTTCTTCAAACAACTTATCTTCTTAAGTGAAGTAAGTTGTCTTGCTTCCTTCTGCTTCTCCTCCTGCTTCTTCCTTGGTGGCTTTTCTCTTGAAGATCTTTTGCAAGCCTCATAAACCCTAGGAATACCCAAGCATGATAACAATTAGGGTTTGATTAGTCCCCCATTTAGTTTTACCTTTGTGTCATCTTTGTGTCTTCCCTTCTCATCTCATAATCAAGGATTAAACCTTAAAGGTTTTAAGGCTTTGTGATTAAGCTTATGCCTGCATCCTTCTATTAGGATGGAGTGTATAACTTTAATCCTAAGTGTTAAGCCCTTAATGTGTTTAAACCCTTTAATCAATCCACCTAATAATCACTAAGACATCAAACTTGTAACTTGGGCCTTACATTAGGGTTCTAATTCTTCCTTAATTAGTTAAGAAGGACTAACCCTAGTGTTAATGGACAAGTCCCCCTCAAGTTGTCTTACAAACCATAAAATACATTTCTTAATCTATTCATTAACTACAATCCACTTTAATAAAGGTTTTTTTTTGTCATGAGGTTAATCCCTAATCATGGATTAAGTTGAGGAGCCTTCCTCAGCTTAAATATTCTCATCTATCATCCTTCTATTAGGATGGTGTAATGGGTCCATTAAATCTTTGATTATGGCTTAAACTCATTACTTAACACTAAACAAAAACACCAAAAACATCTAAAAAATTACAAGTAGGATAATGATCTTAATCCTACATCATGGTGATTAAGTGTGAGGTGTTTACTTCATACTTAAGGTATTCTCATTACCCCTAATCAGAGGGAAGATGTGATGAGTTTACTAACCCTTGGTTTAGGCTTAAGCTCATTATCTTATGACAAACACCAAAAAGCAATAAAAGATTGAAAACACCAAAACAAACAATAATCGTCTCCTCCGGGATTCTTCTCTCATCATCTTCACTCACAAACGAGAACTCGCTTCTTCCGTCTAATGCAAGACAGTTAGCACCTGAGCCAGACAGGTCATACACTTGAGCATAGGCAAGCAGGCAGTTCACCAGTCAATTTATCTTTCAGTCTCTTTGAGTCGAACTACGGTGTTCTGACTTCCTCATTGCATGAGAGGATACGTAGGCATAACTTAACAGTTATCGAACAAAAGTCTCTGTACATTCCCCCCTCTTCCAGCATTATTATTTTAGCCTCATCATCTTGAGCTTTGCACTCCTGTTCTTACACTTACACTTCACATATTTCACTTCACTTTCTTCTAACACAGACACTTGCATTCTTTCCAGATTTGATACACAGATTAGCACTGACACTACCCCTTTTAAACACAAATCTTTTAAGCATGAATCCCGTCGAGTACGACGGACAATCTGGGTGCTAATACCTTCCCAGGTTGTAACCAACCCCCTTTCTCAGTTTCTCTTGTTCGCGACCGTCTTATCCATCTTTTCTTAGGTTTATGCAGCATTACCTTTCCTTCGGGATAAAAATGCCTAGCTGGCGACTCTTTTCTTTTCATCTCTTTCGCCGACCGTTCGCGTCTGTACCCCTTTTGGCCCTGTGTCATCAGGTGGGAGCGACAGCTTGGCGACTCTGCTGGGGACCCTTATACTGCAACCAGGGCTTCTGGTTCTTTTTGTGGGTTCCTCCTAGCGCTTGTTTGATTTGTGTTTACTGGGGTGTTATGTGCTATATGTGTTTATGTATTTATCTTATTTATTGCTTTATGTACAGTTTTGTTTATTGCTTTCTTTACAGTTTTATACATCATACTGTCATACTATCATTTGCTGGATCTGGTTTCTGTTTTGGTGGGTGGGGTTCCATTGAGAGTTTAAGGTCCTATACCTGGGACCTGAGTGACACCTAGGCTAGAGTGGTTCATGTTCTTTCCCATTCCATTTCGGTCTGGTGCGGGAATATGAAACACGGTTCAGATGTGGGTTTCTTCTTGAGAACTCTGTGCTACAGATTTCTGTAGTGCTAGGGCTATCTAGGAAGCCTGCTAAGTCTGGATGACCTTTATTATGACCTTCAGAAACTGAGGTGAATTAGAGGAGGATCTTTTATGGTTATTGTAAACATTGTACCTCCGGGTTAGAAGTGCTTACACTTCTCATAACTGATCCAAGTCTGAAGATCCTTGTTTTAGAACATTACCTGTGAGGGGGTTGGGCTGTTTACAGGTTTGCAGGAACCCTTGGCCACATCATACCCTGTTACTGTTTTGTTTAAGAGTACTCCACCTTGGACAGTTCTTGTGATTAACCCTGGACATGTGACTCTTTATTTGAGTCCCCCACCCTGGTTACTAGATCTCTAAGCCTCCATCTGGACTTTTGAACATACATGGGCCTTATATCAGGACAGATAATCAGATCCAGCTTGATCACAAACCCTTGCATATCATTTGCATATTCATCATTTGCATCATTTAACATTTGTTTATTTGCTTTTCAGGGTATCCACATCATATCTGGTTTGGTTTTGACCCCTTCTTTTGCATAGACCTCTGCTTCAGCTATCTTCATCAGTTATCTGCTTCAGCTATCTTCATCATCACCAACATCAGTCTGTCAGTGGCTCATTTTCAGCAACAGTCTGTGATCTACATCAACACCTATCTTCAGTTTCTTCAGCAAGCACTCATGACTACTCCCAGGAAGAGCAACATATCCTACCATTTCTTTGAGCCTGTGTTGACTGGTATCAGGCAGGTCCAGTAACTCATCACACCTGATCACATCCCTTTGTTTAGGGAACACTATGGAGGTATCCTGGATATGGTAATGGACCTTGACCCTTCTCAGAGAAGCATGATCCATACTTGCTTACAGTTTTATGACCCTCCTTTGAGATGCTTCACCTTTCCAGACTTTCAGCTAGGGCCTCTGCTGGAGGAGTTTTCTTCATTGATTGGAGTACCTATCAGAGGTGGGATCCCCTTTAACCCAGAGATGCCAGCTCCCAAAAATGAAGAGATAGTAAAGGCATTGTACCTGGAGCCTGCCTTGATTGAGCAAAGTATGACAACAAAAGCTGGAATCCCTGGTTTGCATTTGGACTTCTTGATTTCTCAGGCCATCCTGAAAGCTTCATTGGGAGAATGGAGGGCAGTCTGTGCACTATTATCCCTCAGCATATATGGGGCTATACTGTTTGCAGATGAGCCCAAATTTGTCAGCAAGAATGCCATCCATTTGTTTCTTCTGAAGAACCCAGTGCCCACATTGCTAGGAGATTTTTACTACTCCATTCATCAGAGGAATGAAAAACAAAGGGGGAAGTTGGTAAGATGTTGTGCTCCTTTGTTCTACACCTGGCTGCTCAGACACCTGCCTAAGTCAGATGCCTTCCTGAATCCCCACCAACAGAAGAATTAGGCTAAGAGGTTCATTGCCTTGACTTCAGATGATATTAGATGGTGCACCCAGAGCACCAAAGGCAAGGACGTTATCACCAGCTGTGGACAATACCCAAATGTGCCTCTAATAGGAGTAAAGGGTTGCATCAACTACAATCATGTGCTGTTCAAAAGACAACTGGGCTATGCCTTGGTTCACCCTCCCAGAGGGAAAGATTTAGCTGAGACCCTGTATTGTGAAGTGAAACCTAATTCAGTTGTTGTCAGACAAGCATCCTGGGCTTGGGACAACATCCAGACAAAAGGGATGGCTATTCTCGGAAGATGTAATAATGTCGCTTCAGCTCAATACTATGACTGGTCCCGTACTAGATCTCAAATTACCGGAATGCCTTTTATCTTGGAAGACATACCCGGGCCATCCACAGTACAGCCTGCAGCAACTGTCAGCCTAGAAGAATTTGAGAAACTGAAGGAAAGAAATGAGAACTTATCTCAAGCTTTAAAGAAGACTCTTTGGGAAAGGAGTGATGGTCGTCTGGACATTGAGAGATTGGAGAAGCTTAGGGTTGAGCATCTTGCCAAAATTGAGAAGACAGAGGACTACATCAGGAAAGCAAGGGCTGGGGAACAGATATTGAAGAATGCCTGTAAGGAGGCCAAAATTCAGAAGGCTATGACTGAGCTCTATCTGCAAGAGAGTCAAGCTAGGTGGGTCGGGATCACCGAGGCCCGTACACAAGAAGACCAGAAGACTCAAGCTAAGATTGAACAACTAGAGGCCAATAAGAAGAAGCAGCAGGAAGCTTTGTTGGCAGCCCAGAAGGAGATTTCAGAGTTGAAGATTAGAGCAGGATTGAAGAGATCAAAGGACCAGGACAGACATAAGAAGCTGACTACTGCCATTGCTACCAGGAACCTCCTCATTAGGACCATTGCAGAGCACCCAGCTGGTCCAGTGACTGAGGCCCTCCTGAAGGAGGTCAGAGAGGATGAGTTTGGACTGGATGTCTGATTGTTTGTTTGTTGTTATTTCCATTTGATGTACTTTTCCTTTTATTGTATTTTGACCCTCCAGGGGCATGTGTTGTAAAACAAACTATGTATTGATCACCATGTGTAATATATTCTAGTGTGTTTTCATTTGGGTTTTTCTCTCAACAAGATCAAGCATCTTCCTCGAGGTCTGGAAAGGTCAAAACCAAGAACCAAACCGGATACCTTGGAAAACAAATAAACATACTGCATTGCATACTAACTTTTGTTTTGTTTTGCAGGTTTTGTTATCATTATTGTTTCTAACTTTTTTGTGACTTCAGGAAACATTGCTCGTCGCCGAGTGTTCCCTGTCAACCGCACGCATCGGTACCTGACTCGTAACAACCTTCCTGGTATTCAAATGGAACAAGTACAGCAGGATCTGACTGAGGTCGGAAATCAGATGACCAATGAGAGATTGGAGATGAGAAATCAGATGTCTCAATTCGTGGCAGTGATGACTGGCTTAGCCCAGAGTCAAGAAAGGTTAAGAGAGCTGGTGGAAAGACAAACTCCTGAGGAGCCTCATCTTGGAACAGGAGGAACTAGTAACAATGAGCGGGGCCAGCCTCGTATTGACCCACCAGTATTTCGACCTCATCTGGATCCAGAAGTTAACATCCCGAGAAATGTGCAAGGAAATACTGTTGAGGGAAGAATCTTACAAGAAGATCCCCAAGAAGAACAGTTTACTGTTATGGGGGCTGGAGATGAAGTATATGACCGGAGATTGGACGAAATTGCTAAAAAGTTAAGATCTTTGGAGTCTCAGAATTCTTTGGGCTTCAATGTGATGGACATGGGCCTAGTGGATGGGGTGAGAATTCCCCACAAATTCAAACCTCCATGCTTTGAAAAATACAATGGTACCTCATGTCCTCGCACTCACCTGCAGTCTTTCCTAGGAAGACTCAAAGCGTATACTATGGATGAAAAATTGTGGATGTTCTACTTTGAAGATAGTCTGACTGGGGCTTCAAGAGAGTGGTATTCACATCTGTCTAGGGCCACCATTAGATGCTGGAAGGACTTAGCTGAAGCCTTCATCAGGCAATATCAATATAACCTGGACATGGCTCCCAACAGGACCCTTCTGATGGGAATGTCACAATCCTCTAGAGAGAGCTTCCGGGATTATGCTCAGAGGTGGAGACAGCTTGCTGCTGCTGTCCAACCACCCATGTCAGAGAGGGAAATGGCTGACATGTTCATGAATACATTGCAAGGGACCTACATTGATAGACTGGCCGCTTTTTCCTCTACCAGTTTTGCTGATGTGGTCATAGCTGGTGAAAGGATTGAAAGTCTATTAAAAATGGGCAAAATTTCCGGCAGTGGTGCAAGTTCATCCAGTAATCCCAGAAAGCCTTTTGTGGGACCCCGAAGGGCCGGTGAAACAAATTCCATTCATGCAAGCAGGGGCAGACCTCAGTATGTGCACCGGTCAGTAGCAGCAGTTACCATTCCAGCTCCGATTCCTCAACAATCAGTATATCCTCAACAACAACAACCACAATATCAACAACAAGTTCATTATCCGCAACAGAGAACCTACAACAACAGCAACAATCAACAACAGCGTCCTTTCCAACAAAGACCATCACAGGCAAATAGGGTAATTGACCCAATCCCAATGCCGCATGCTGCACTCTTGCCACAACTCCTGAAGCTCAACCTAGTTGAATTAAGGACATTGGCACCTCCAGATCCCACCAATATGCCAAAGAATTATGATGCAAATTCCAGGTGTGCATTTCATTCAAACGCACCGGGGCATAATACTGAAAAATGCAGGGCCTTACAGATGAAAGTCCAAGACCTGGTAGACTCAAAAGCTCTCAACTTTGCACCTCCTCCGAATGTTACAAGGAATCCAATGCCTAGTCACAATGGGCCTAGGATTAATGCTATTGAGGAAGGCAAACCATCCACCTTAATCACCAGTGTTGCACAAATTCGGACACCTTTGGTTGAAATCAAAGCTCAGCTTTTAGAATGCCAAGTGTTCCCCGGGTGTGAGCTCGGCTGTGAGTATTGCAATATTGCAGTCAATGGGTGTGAAAGGCTGAGAAACGGCATAGATGGTCTTATTAAGGATGGTATCCTTCAGATTACAACAACAGTGCCTACAACTCCAACAATTCCTTCATCAACAATCCCAGATACTCCTACAACGTCAGCAACCATTGTTCCAACGGATTCTACTACAACTCCAACAACTACTCAATCAATCATTTCAGTGGATACAAGTTCAGTCACCATTCCTGCTACAACTTCAACACCCATTCAGTCAACAGTACCTTCTACAACATCAGCAGCAATTGACGAAAGCATCTCAACGGTTACAATATACTATGATCCTGCAAATGTTCCTGCCAACAATTCACAACAAAATGCTACTCCTGTCAGAGCACCAGTTACCATATACTATGATCCACACACCATTGTAGTCCCCTCTGCAGCTGCTATCAGTCCGGTCACTATCACAGTGCCTGGGCCAGTTCCTTACGAAAGCAATAATGCCATCCCTTAGCATTATGGTTCAGATCTATACTGCAAGGGGCAGAAAATCACTTTGGAATCATTAACTTCTTCACCTCAGATAGAAAATTTGGGGGGAGGCGGAGGCTTCACTAGAAGCGGACGTCTCTTCG
Organism: Lathyrus aphaca; assembly: GCA_963966055.1. Lineage (NCBI taxonomy): Eukaryota > Viridiplantae > Streptophyta > Magnoliopsida > Fabales > Fabaceae > Lathyrus > Lathyrus aphaca. Next base: position 51,512,278 of record OZ014520.1, read on the forward strand.
CCTCACAAATTCCAAGACCTAATGCTGAAGCAGAAGTTGTTGCCAAGGCAAAAGGGAAGAGCATGGTGCAAGAAGAACAAGTTGTCAAAGAAGCTGTGAAGACTCCTTTTGATCAAGAGGTTGATGAATTCATGAGAATCATAAAGAAGAGTGATTACAAGGTGGTAGACCAGCTCCACGAAACACCTTCCAAAATCTCCATATTGTCGTTGCTAATGTGCTCCGAGGCTCACCGGAACGCACTATTAAAGATCTTGCATGCAGCTTATGTGCCGGAGGAGATTACTGTCAATCAGTTAGAGGCTGTAGTTGGAAATGGCAACGCTAGTCATGGACTAGGTTTTACCAACACTGATCTAACAACGGAGGGTCACAATCACAACAAGGCTTTACACATTACCTTGGAGTGTAAGGGAGCAGTTCTTTCTCACGTACTGGTAGACACGGGGTCATCACTCAATGTCCTACCCAAGAAAGCCCTTGTGAAGCTGGAACATGATGGATTGGCATTACGCCCAAGTAACTTGGTAGTGAGAGCCTTTGACGGTTCTAAAAAATCAGTTCTGGGAGAGATAGAATTACCAATAATGATTGGCCCACAAGTTTTCAAAACGACCTTCTTTGTGATGGATATACAGCCTGCCTACAGTTGTCTATTGGGTAGACCATGGATACACGTCGTTGGCGCCGTGACATCAACCTTTCACCAGAAGTTAAAATTCGAGTGGGAAGGCCAAGTCATTACTATTTGTGGGGAGGAGGATATTTTTGTTAGCCAGCTGGCTACCTTCAAATACATTGAAATGGATGGGGAGATCCATGAAACCATGAGCCAAGGGTTTGAGGCCCTTAATATTAATGAAACATCTGCTGTGCTTGGGACCTCCATCACATCATATCAGCAAGCCCGGAAGGTTGTTGAGGAAGGTACCGCCCAAGGCTGGGGCAAGCTGCTGCCCGTGGAGAAGAAAGAAGACCGATTCGGGTTGGGTTACAGACCAACTCAACAAGATCAACCAGAGGCTGCAAAGGAGCCTAAGTTTGTTAGTGGGGGGATGCTCACCCTGGATGATGTGAATAGCTTGGAAGATGAGTCAGAAGACGGGCGCCACCTGGAAAGCTGGATACGTCCAAGGATCCCGGGGAACCATGTCTCAAACTGGTCTTCCCAGGAAATTATAAGAGTTACTCCTGCAGAGTAATTATTATTTCCTGTATTTTAAAGCATGCATCAAGTCCTGCATCTTGCCCAAGATGTCAGGACTCATTTTGTAATCGGGCCATCTTGTATTTTGTGCAAAGATCAATTAATGAATATCAGGACATCTTTTGCAAATGAGTCTTTTCTTTTTCGCTCACTGTTTTTCATTTTTCATTTTTTGTACAAAAAATAAAATGGAAGTGTTTTTCAAAATGGTAACTTCATTTTCACTTTTTCTAAACAAGATAAAATTGATCACTAAAATGAACAAATCTAAACCCTTGCAGAGAGTGCCCTCCAGACTGCACCGACAACAACACTGCTATGACTTCGTATGACTTTGACAATCCGATTAATCAAGCCGATGAAGGGGTTGAAGAAGATTATGAGCTACCTGAGGAATTAGCTAGGTTGTTAAGACAAGAGGAGAAGCTTATCACCCCTCATCAGGAGGAGGTTGAAACGATAAATCTTAGTACAAAAGAAGACTTGAAAGAGGTTAAGATCGGGGCCTGCCTACAAGATTCAGTAAAAGAGCAACTGATTGACATGCTTTGGGAGTATGTGGATGTTTTTGCTTGGTCTTATCTGGATATGCCAGGGTTGGACACCGACATTGTCATGCACAAGCTGCCTCTGAAAGAAGATTGTCTGCCAGTAAAACAGAAGTTGCGCCGTACTCGCCCAGATATGGCTATGAAGATAAAAGAAGAGGTACAGAAACAGTGGGACGCCGGTTTCCTTGTTGTGACCAGTTACCCGCCATGGGTTGCTAACATTGTACCTATGCCTAAGAAGGATGGCAAAGTAAGGATGTGTGTGGATTACCGGGATCTGAACAGAGCCAGCCCGAAAGATGACTTCCCATTACCTCACATTGATGTATTGGTTGACAACACGACTCAGTTCTCGGTATTCTCCTTCATGGACGGATTTTCAGGATATAATCAGATCAAGATGTCACCCGAAGACATGGAGAAGACTACTTTCATCACACCCTGGGGCACGTTCTGTTATAAGGTAATGCCATTCGGATTGAAGAATGCTGGTGCCACTTATCAACGGGCTATGGTAACACTATTCCACGACATGATCCATAAAGAAATTGAATGTTATGTGGATGACATGATTGCCAAGTCCCTCACAGAAGAAGACCACCTGGTGAATCTGTTGAAGTTATTCAAGCGTCTGAGGAAGTACCAACTGAAGCTAAACCCCAACAAATGCACATTCGGGGTGCGGTCCAGTAAGCTGCTGGGATTTATTGTAAGTGAGAAAGGGATTGATGTTGACCCTGACAAAGTCAATGCCATTCAAGAAATGCCTGCACCAAAGACTGAAAAAAGAAGTTCGGGGGTTCCTAGGTAGATTGAACTACATTTCAAGGTTCATATCTCACCTTACTGCAACCTGTGAACCCTTGTTCAAGTTGTTGAGAAAAGAACAAACGGTCAGGTGGAACGAAGACTGTCAGAGAGCTTTTGACAAGGTCAAGGAATACTTACAAGAGCCTCTGATCCTTATGCCTCCAGTTGAAGGAAGACCTCTAATAATGTACTTGACAGTATTAGAAGATTCAATGGGGTGTGTGCTGGGCCAGCATGACGAGTCTGGTCGAAAAGAGTATGCAATTTACTACCTAAGCAAAACGTTTACCGACTGTGAACAACGTTATTCACTGCTCGAGAAAACTTGCTGTGCTTTAGCGTGGGCTGCTCGCCGACTGAGGCAGTATATGTTGACCCACACTACCTTATTGATCTCCAAGATGGATCCAGTAAAGTACATTTTTGAGAAGCCAGCACTTACCGGACGGGTTGCAAGATGGCAAATGATCCTCACAGAATATGACATTCAGTACACATCTCAAAAGGCCATCAAAGGCAGTGTATTGTCGGATTATCTCGCTGAGCAACCCATTGATGATTACCAGCCTATGAGATTTGACTTTCCCGATGAAGACATCATGTTCATAAAAGCAAAAGATCATGAAGATCCCGTTCACACTGAAGGGCCTGACCCGGAAGAAGAATGGACTATGATGTTTGATGGGGCTATTAATATGAATGGTCGGGGTGTTGGTGCAGTACTCATTACACCTAAGGGAGTTCACATGCCTTTCTCGGCAAAACTCACTTTCAACTGCACTAACAACGAAGCTGAATACGAAGCTTGTATTATGGGTCTTGAGGAAGCCATTGACCTCAGGATCAAGGCTTTGACTGTGTTCGGAGATTCAGCTCTGGTAATCAATCAGACCAACGGCAAATGGTATACTCACAAGGATCATCTGATACCTTACCGGGATTATACAAGGAGGTTGTTGACTTTCTTCACAACGGTCAAACTTGAGTATATCCCTCGAGATGAAAATCAGTTTGCAGATGCTCTGGCTACCATTTCATCCATGATCAAAGTTCAAGCTGCCAACTCTGTGCCTCGGATTTCAGTATCCAGACTTGACAGACCAGCCTATGTATTCTCAGCAGACGTTGTTAAAGATGATAAGCCTTGGTTCCATGACATTAAGTGCTTCTTGGAGGATCAAACATACCCACCTGGGGCATCTTCTAATGATAAGAAGACATTAAGAAGGTTGGCTGGTAGTTTCTTCCTGAATGCTGATGGTTCCCTGTATAAGAGAAACTTTGATATGGTGCTTCTCAGATGTGTTGATAGGGCAGAAGCAGACTTGTTGATGCACGAGGTGTACGAAGGATCTTTCGGTACCCATGCCGGGGGGCATGCAATGGCTAAAAAGTTGCTAAGATTAGGCTATTACTGGATCACAATGGATGCAGACTGTTGTGCTTATGCCAGGAAGTGCCATAAATGCCAGATTTATGCAGATAAAGTGCATGTGCCCCCAAATCCTCTGAATGTGATGTCTTCACCATGGCCCTTTGCCATGTGGGGCATTGATATGATTGGCAAGATTGAACCGACCGCTTCGAATGGCCACAGATTCATCCTGGTAGCCATTGACTATTTTACCAAATGGGTCGAAGCAGCTTCTTATGCCAATGTCACCAGGCAAGTGGTAGCCAGATTCCTGAAGAGAAACATCATCTGTCGGTATGGAGTGCCCGAGCGAATCATTCCTGATAATGGTTCCAATTTGAATAACAAAATGATGGCAGAACTGTGTCGGGACTTCAAGATCCAACACCACAATTCTTCTCCTTACAGGCCAAAGATGAATGGCGTTGTAAAGGCAGCTAACAAGAATATCAAGAAGATTGTGCAAAAGATGGTGGTCACATACAAAGACTGGCATGAGATGCTACCATTTGCTTTGCATGGGTACCGTACGTCAATCAGAACATCCACTGGGGAAACATCGTATCAGCTTGTTTATGGTATGGAGGAAGTACTACCTGTTGAAGTTGAATTGCCTTCTTTACGGGTACTAATGGATGTCAAGCTAAACGAAGCAGAATGGGTCCGATCCCGGTACGAACAACTAAGTTTGATCGAAGAAAAGAGATTGGCTGCAATTTGTCATGGGCAGTTGTATCAGAAAAGAATGAAGAAAGCCTTCAATCAGAAAGTCAGGCTTCGGGAATACCAAGTGGGAGATCTTGTGCTGAAAAGACTCATTCCTCCTCATACAGACCACAGGGGCAAGTGGACTCCGAATTATGATGGTCCGTTCATAGTAAAGAAGGTTTTCTCTGGTGGAGCACTGATGCTCAGTACTATGGATGGTGAAGACTTCCTGTCCCCTATGAATTCAGATGTAGTTAAAAAATACTTCGCATAAAATGACCCGCTGGACATAAAAACAGAATGTAAGTCCAGGAAAAAATAGGGCATCCCGGCGAGTCAAAAACAGAATAAAAGACTCGGGCAAAAATAAGGGAAATAAATAAAAAATATACACCCGCTGAGTTGAAAAGCCACATTGGACAGCTCAGGCAAAAATGGGTATCCCGGTGGATTGAAAACCCGAAAGGGCGATCCACGCAAAATAAGAGAATAAGCGAACAACTGCATTCTGAATTCGTCTGTATCACCCACAACACGGTAAGCTTCGAAGGTTAAAGCATCGGTCAGAATCAGCCCTCTTCAATAAGCAAGATGAGAAGAACGTCAATGTCATACAAGTCATAGCAAAAGGGAAGCACTGAAGCGTCATCAACATTGCCAGCATCTCTTTGTTTTCTCATTTTATAACGATCTCCTCATTTCAGGGGATTTGTTTCTTTGACTGTACTCGCCAATTCAGGGCACGCAAATTAATAAAATCAGATTTTCAGTCACATTTTGTCTCGTACATTTAATTTTCATCTGCAAAAATGTCCGATGTCCTTAATATAGTGGTTGCATAAATACAGATGCGTCTTTTCTAAATTACATGCTTGCAGGGAATACATTTCTTACTTCTAGGAGTCTCCAAAACTCCTATGATGGAATCCAGTAAGGGATACCTCGGGGTACTTGTACGTTTCTTTGTCATAACAGGATTGCAGGTGTTCAAAGCACAACATGGGGCATGAAAGCTTCTCCCCAGCGAGCTGCCAAATTAGTACTTACCCATCACATCTTCCAAGTAGCACCGGAGGTGTTTCTCCCCAACAAAACCCCTACAGGACCCTAGGAAGATCGTTCAGTGATCGTTCCTCCCCAGCCAAGTGCAAAGACAGGGAACCATCTCCCCACAGAATTTCAACCTCTATCCAGAAGAGCAATATCTGAAGATCTCACAACAAAGTGACGAAAGCTTCCACAGACCCCAGCCGGGCTCCCCATCACCAAGGATAGGTCTATCAGTGACTTATTTCCCCAAGCAGAATCGTATATCATATCTACCAATAAACTCATGCCCAGCTGGGGTACCACTGCAAGCTAGATCAGTCAGAGATCTTCACGGCAACGGGATCCTAATCCCGGATCGGTATCTGTTGCATAATCATAGCATTCGCATCATGTTTCCCCCAGAGCGTAGCATTCCGTCTAATACGGAGCATTACGGCAAGAAATCAAATATATTGCATAATCATAAGCCATGTTTTGAATCAACACCCGTTTATACCAACATTCCATCAAGCACTGTATACAAAATACCCCTCAATCCCCGGCAGAATGCCAAAGTATCCTCTTTTGCACTCTCAAGATACAAATACATGCTCCTTTTGGCACTCATCCGTGTCATCATTCCCCAGTAAAGTCGCCAGAAGATCCCCTACAAACAGATACTTATACATAACTTGTTCTTCCCGACACTCGTCTGTGTCATATTCCCCAGCAGAAAGCCAAAGCGTCCCCTTTGCACTCACAAAAACATATTGATACACTCTCCCGACGCCCGCCCGTGTCACCTATCCCCAGCACAGCTGTCTAAACTCTTGCTTATTATACTTTCCAGACACTCGTCCGTGTCATCCTATCCCCACAAATTGTCAAACACCTTTTATGTTTATCAATTCATAACTTATACACTTCCTCTTATGATACTCGTCTGTATCATGCTTTCCTCAGCAAGTTGAACACTCGTCTATGTCTCACTTATTCTTACTCATACAGATACTCGTCCGTATCTTGTATACACATTTATTTCCCCTCAGAGTCGACACTCGTCCGTGTTCTTTGTTAACCAGTTGGTACTCGTCCGTACCATCATCTCTGAACATGCGTCAGCGTTTGTTTCTACCGATACTCGTCTGTATCGTAGTCTTAAGGATGCTCGTCCGCATCTTTAATCTATGCACAGAGTCAAACACTTATACCTTTCATCTCTTGAATGTAGATACTCGTCTGTATCTACCATTCCCCAGAAGAGTCCCCGGCAAATCCTAATAAATTATTTCCTTTCTATCTGACATTCGTCCTATGTCATGATACTTTCCGGCAGCCGTACCCTGCCTGGTGATCGTCCTTCACCTTTCAGATGACCGTCCCTCATCATTTCCCCAGCGGAGTCTCCATTATTGGAACCCCTTCCTATCCGACATACGTCTTATGTCGTGATATTTTAGCAGTCGTCCCCTGCTAGGTGGTCGTCCTTCACCCTTTTGATGATCGTCCTTCATCACTTTTATCCGATGGCCGTCCCCATCGTTGATTCTGTTATCTGACATTCGTCCTATGTCACGATAAACCCCGAGAGCAGTCGTACCCTGCTAGGTGATTGTCCTTCATCTCTTGATGATCGTCCTTCATCATTTTATCCGATGTCCGTCCCCATTGTCGACCTCTTTTTATCCGGCATTCGTCCTATGTCGTGATACGTTTGGCAACCGTCCCCTGCCAGGTGATCGTCCTTCACCTTGGATGACCGTCCCTCATCTTCCTCCCCAACAGAGCAGTCGTCCCCTGCTAGGTGATCGTCCTTCACCTTTGATGATCGTACCTCATCATTTATTTCATTTATGTGTTTAACCTGATGGCCTTACCCATCATTACCTTTACCTTTAGTCCCCAGAGAATCTTATTTCTTTGCTTGATGGCTGTCCCCATCATGATCCTTTATTTCCCCAGCATGTCGATCGTCCCCGTCATTGCTTATCCCCAACAGTCGTCCTCCGTCGCCCGCACTTTATAACCATAATTTACTTTCTTTTACAATCTATATCCCTTTTCTTCTTCATTCAGTGAGTGCAAATTTTGGACTGTCTTTGGTATTCAACCACAAGTTATCTTGTTTGTATGTTAAAGTCGTCGCTTACATCCTGCACAGCTAACTCATGTTTGAATAGGGGCAGCTGTAAACACCCCAAATTTGCCCTCACTCATTTCACCATGGCTTGTGATTCTTTTCATTAGAATAAGTTCAATCATATCATCTCATATTAAATTTTTTTGCTTCACTGCATTATTTCAAAGTCATCTGCATCTAGGGTTTGTGATCTGAGCAATCCATGAGCCATCTGGGCCACTCTAAAGGTCTTCAATCATCTCAAGAGGGCCCATTTATGTTCAATCATCATATTATATCCTCCCAAGATCAAAGAAGTCAGAAAATCACAAGAACTGAGAAAGGCATGGAAGCAGAGCCAAGCTTAACTGCACAGATGACCTAAAATTAGGGTTTTGGTTTCAGAGGCCATAACTCCAAAATTTTTGGTCATTCTTGTTTATATTGGTCTATATATGTTATAAGGATCATACATACCAATTTTCACGAAGAAATTCAATGGGGAAGGCATCTGATCAAAAGATGACTTCTTGAGCAAGTCAGTGCAAAATCAGGGCATCTGAGGCCCCCAATCACCCAACCAAAGGGTCTTCCCCATCATTTTGGATGTTTATGATCTTTATTTGATCTTAGAAGAAGTTAGAAGTTCACAAAGTTGAAGAATTTCAAGCCATTTGCAAAGTTGCCATTTTGGGAAAGTGACTTGTAATGAAAACTTGCCATTTTGGGAAAGTTTTTCAACCTCCTCTTTTTGATTCAAAAATGCTTCAAATGAAAAATTCTTGGTCATGAAAGTTGTAGATTGGATCCTCCCATTTTCAAAAAGTACAAGAACTTGACCTAATTCATCATAGAACTCAAGTTATGGTCTTGCAAAGTTGGAAAAAATCACAAAATTTCACTTATGCACCAAAGAGGGAAACTTGCAAAAACACTTGCCAAAGCCAAATGTGACTTCCAATTGACTTATAAACATCACACAAACCTCACACATGACCTAAAACTCAGAATTGCACAAATTTTTCTCAAGTTTCATGCCTTGAACTTTACAAAATCAAAAAGGGGCCAAAACTTCATGAATTTGCAAAATGGATCAAATCTCTTCAGCCACTTGTGCCAGCTACAAAATATGATTTCCATGGACCTCCTTGAAGCAAGCTGATTCGAGCCATACCCTTGTACCATGCCTGAACCAACCCATACTTTCACTTACACAAATGTTGACTTTTTGCAAAATGAACCATACCAATCAACATAGGCCACCAACAACTCTCTGACCTATCAAAGATTGATACATGGACCAAAAGCAACTCAACACACCACACAACACAAGCTGAAACCTCCAAGAACACAGCATTCACCAAAAACTCCTCTTATGCAAAAGCCTTCGAATTTCACAAATCAACCATCAAACCTTCAAACGTTTTCCACCATTCAACTCCATAAACATCACTGATCATTTCCCACCCTTCATTTTGCCCTAAAAAGCCCAGAATCAAAAACACGATTTTCACACTTCATGAACTAAGCTTCTGCCATTTCCATTTTGGGGCCATATAAACTCCAACTAAGCATCACAAACACTTCAGAAGGATCATTGGAGCTGATTTGAAGCAAGGAACTGGCCAGAAAGCACCATTTTCGAAAGCTTCAGTTCAGGTATCATCAAGAACTTTTTTTCCAGAAATGATTTCTTAAGTTCTTAGATTGTTCTCCATGTTTCACTGATCACACTGCACCTTTTGGTTTTGAAAATGATTCAGTTTTAAGCATGTATGAAGCTTCTGAAATTTCTGTGAATTTTTCCGTTTTGATTCGAATCTCTCTGTTCATGTGAAATAAATCCTGTTTGATGATTGATTCTTATTTAGAATGGGGTGGGGATCATTTCTGGAGAGTTTAAGAGCTTGGGGATGTGTATAGAGAGAGATAGCATAAGAGACTGGCTGGAGAAGATGACCGGAACACTGTTCCGGTCACCTGAAAGTAATTAGGGTTCAGATTAGGGTTAATGACATAATTAGTGAAGTTTGAATTTGGGCCGTCCATTTGCGCGCGCTGGTCAATTCCCTCCCCTTTTATTTTGAATCTGGGCCTTTGGATCTGATTACTTTCATTTTAATTCATTTTAATTCATTTTAATTTCATTTTAATTGCATTTATTTCCACAATTTATTTAAAATAGCTAGAAAACTTCAAAAATATTTTTCTTTTGCATTTTCATTTCAAATATTTTTCTCATTCTGAAAATAATTTTTATTTTATTTTTTGCATAAAATTCGTATTTTTAAAATATTTAAATGTTTATTTTAATTAATTAATGAGAATTAATTAATTAAAATACCATTTAAGTTTCTAAAATTCACCAAAAAAATCACATTGCATTTTGATACATTTAGAAACATTATCAAACTCTTAAAACAAATTTCTTTTTGGTTCTTGACCTATTTTGACATTTTTCTTTGGAATTAGGGTTTTTAAAAGTCAATATTTTTGCCCTAACTTAGAAAAATCCATTCTGCCTAACCATGAGGAGTTTGATGATGGTTATTTTTGCATTGCACTCTTCATATCATGTAGATTCTAGGATAAAATTGGTTTGAATTTATATTTCATTTTCAATTTGTTGTGCATTTTCCCTTTTGAGGTGCCTTAAAACCCTAGCCAACTTGAGAAAATCATAACTTCCATTAGGTTAAGATTTAGGTCTCCTCCTATGGGCAGTGAACTTGTGTAGGGTTAGGGTTCCTTTGATCCCATTTTCAAATTTTTATCATGTCATTTGCTTCTGGTTTTGAATTTTGTATTGCATGTTATATATAAACCCTAATTTTTGCCTTCATTTGCATCCATCTTCCATATGCTTGCATTCATGAACTTGCCATGATATTTTGTGCATCCACATGACTTCTAAGACATCTTAGGACATAATAGAATCATGTTTGATCATTGCATCATTCATTTGCCATGTTGTGCATTCATTTCATTTCATAAACTTTCATGGTTCAAAGCATGCTTCATTTGCATTCTCATCCTTGTATGATCATCCACGACTCTTGACATGTGTTTGCATTATCTCTTAGCATCATTAACATCATGTTTATGCTTCTGACCTTGGTTTTCATCTTTGCATTTCATCTCATTTTCACTTCATTTCATTTCTTTTTGCTAACTTTTCAGGTGGTAAGTATTTGAGAAGTGAATTTGCCTTCACTTCTCATAATCTCTTCTCATCTATCTTATGCATCTTTGCTGCATTTTACTTTGGTATTAGAATGTGCTTGATCATTCATGTTCCCTCCCCACTTTCTTTCTTCAAACAACTTATCTTCTTAAGTGATGTAAGTTGTCTTGCTTCCTTCTGCTTCTCCTCCTGCTTCTTCCTTGGTGGCTTTTCTCTTGAAGATCTTTTGCAAGCCTCATAAACCCTAGGAATACCCAAGCATGATAACAATTAGGGTTTGATTAGTCCCCCATTTAGTTTTACCTTTGTGTCATCTTTGTGTCTTCCCTTCTCATCTCATAATGAAGGATTAAACCTTAAAGGTTTTAAGGCTTTGTGATTAAGCTTATGCCTGCATCCTTCTATTAGGATGGAGTGTATAACTTTAATCCTAAGTGTTAAGCCCTTAATGTGTTTAAACCCTTTAATCAATCCACCTAATAATCACTAAGACATCAAACTTGTAACTTGGGCCTTGCATTAGGGTTCTAATTCTTCCTTAATTGGTTAAGAAGGACTAACCCTAGTGTTAATGGACAAGTCCACCTCAAGTTGTCTTACAAACCATAAAATACATTTCTTAATCTTACCATTAACTACAATCCACTTTAATAAAGGTTTTGTTTTGTCATGAGGTTAATCCCTAATCATGGATTAAGTTGAGGAGCCTTCCTCAGCTTAAATATTCTCATCTATCATCCTTCTATTAGGATGGTGTAATGGGTCCATTAAATCTTTGATTATGGCTTAAACTCATTACTTAACACTAAACAAAAACACCAAAAACATCTAAATAATTACAAGTAGGATAATGATCTTAATCCTACATCATGGTGATTAAGTGTGAGGTGCTTACTTCATACTTAAGGTATTCTCATTACCCCTAATCAGAGGGAAGATGTGATGAGTTTACTAACCCTTGGTTTAGGCTTAAGCTCATTATCTTATGACAAACACCAAAAAGCAATAAAAGATTGAAAACACCAAAACAAACAATAATCGTCTCCTCCGGGATTCTTCTCTCATCATCTTCACTCACAAACGAGAACTCGCTTCTTCCGTCTAATGCAAGACAGTTAGCACCTGAGCCAGACAGGTCATACACTTGAGCATAGGCAAGCAGGCAGTTCACCAGTCAATTTATCTTTCAGTCTCTTTGAGTCGAACTACGGTGTTCTGACTTCCTCATTGCACGAGAGGATACGTAGGCATAACTTAACAGTTATCGAACAAAAGTCTCTGTACATTCCCCCCTCTTCCAGCATTATTCTTTTAGCCTCATCATCTTGAGCTTTGCACTCCTGTTCTTACACTTACACTTCACATATTTCACTTCACTTTCTTCTAACACTGACACTTGCATTCTTTCCAGCTTTGATACACAGATTAGCACTGACACTACCCCTTTTAAACACAAATCTTTTAAGCGTGGATCCCGTCGAGTACGACGGAAAATCTGGGTGCTAATACCTTCCCAGGTTGTAACCAACCCCCTTTCTCAGTTTCTCTGGTTCGCAACCGTCTTATCCATCTTTTCTTAGGTTTATGCAGCATTACCTTTCCTTCGGGATAAAAATGCCTAGCTGGCGACTCTTTTCTTTTCATCTCTTTCGCCGACCGTTCGCGTCTGTACCCCTCTTGGCCCTGTGTCATCAGGTGGGAGCGACACTTATGCTTCAAGGCAATTGAGAACACGTGAAAGGAATTATCCTACTCATGATCTAGAATTAGCGGCGGTGGTTTTTGTGTTGAAAATATGGAGGCATTACCTCTATGGTTCGTGATTTGAAGTTTTTAGTGACCATAAGAGCTTAAAATACTGATTTGATCAGAAGGAGCTTAATATGAGACAGAGAAGGTGGTTAGAATTTTTGAAGGATTGTGATTTTAACTTGAGTTACCATCCGGGAAAAGCTAATGTAGTAGCGGATGTATTAAGCCGGAAGGCAATTCATATGTCGGCTATGATGATGAAGGAGATGGATTTAATTGAGCAATTTAGAGACTTGAGTATGGTGTGTGAGATGACACCTGAAAGTGTTAAGTTGGGTATGTTGCGAATAAATAATGAATTTCTTGATGTAATTAAAGAAGGCCAACGACAAGATGTGAAATTAGTAGATTTGATGCCTACTGAAGGAAATGACCAAGGAGGTGATTTTGTTGTGGATAACAATGGTATTTTGAGGTTCCGAGGAAGAATTTGTATACCGAATAATATTGAATTAAAGAAAGCAATTTTGGAAGAAAGTCATCGGAGTAGCTTGAGTATTCATCCAGGAGCTACGAAAATGTACCACAATTTGAAGAAGTTATTTTGGTGGCACGGTATGAAGAGAGATATCGCGCAATTTGTTTATTCTTGCTTGGTGTGTCAGAAATCTAAAGTGGAACATCAGAAGCCTTCGGGGCTGATGCAACCTTTGGAGATTCCAGAGTGGAAATGGGATAGTATTGCTATGGATTTTGTGACAGGTTTGCCGATTACGGCGAGAGGCCTTGATGCTACTTGGGTAGTTGTAGACCGGTTGACTAAGTCTGCACATTTTATTCCGATCAACATTAGTTATCCGTTAACAAAGTTGGCGGAGATCTACATTCGGGTTGTTGTGAAATTGCACAGTGTGCCGTCAAGTATGGTATCAGATAGAGATCTGCGGTTTACTTCTGAGTTCTGGAAACGTTTGCATGAGGCGTTGGGTTCTAAGTTGAAATTGAGTTCGGATTACCACCCACAGACGGAAGGACAATCCGAGAGGACTATTCAGTCATTGCAAGATTTGTTGAGAACTTGTGTGCTAGAAAAAGGTGGTGTTTGGGATACATATTTGGCACTAATTGAATTTACTTATAATAACAGTTACCATTCAAGTATTGGAATGGCTCTATTTGAGGCTTTATATGGTAGAAGGTGTAGAACATTGTTGTGTTGGTATCAACGGGTGAAAATGTCATGCTTGGACCTGAGATTATTCAGCAGACTACTGAAACTATTCAGATGATTAAAAAGAAAATGAAAGTGTCTCAGAGTCGGCAGAAAAGTTACCATGATAATAGGAGGAAAGACTTAGAGTTCAGTGAAGGTAACCATGTATTTTTGAGAGTCAACCCAATGACCGGGGTTGGACATGCGTTGAAGTCTAAGAAGTTGGATCCTAAGTTTATTGGACCGTATCAGATTATGCAGAGAGTAGGCAAGGTTGCTTACCGAGTGGCATTACCACCAGAACTCTCGAATTTGCACGATGTGTTCCATGTGTCGCAACTCAGGAAGTATGTACCTGATCCTTCACATGTCATTCAGAGAGATGAAGTGCAGATTCGTGATAACCTTACGGTAGATACCTTACCGTTAAGAATTGAGGATCGCAAGATGAAGCAACTGAGAGGCAAGGAGATATCTCTCGTGAGAGTAGCTTGGGGAGGAGTTGCTGGTGGAAGTGTTACCTGGGAATTGGAGAGTAAGATGAGGGAATCATATCCAGAGTTATTCCATTCAGGTACATTTTCAAGGACGAAAATAATTAAGTGGGGGAGAGTTGTAACGCCTTAATTTTTATGTTTATTTTTATGAAATAAATATAAATATTGTAATGGTTTGTTTGGGTTAATTGAAGAAAAATGTTTTATGAGAATAATAATAATATAATTATAATGTGTATTAATATAATATTGTTATTATTTAATAAAATAAAATAAAATAATAAGTTGGAGGATTGAGGGACAAAAGTGTCCATTGGGTTTTATGAAAAGGGGAAAGGCCCGATAGAATTCTCGCATCGTGTATTTTGACGAAGGAACAGGGAACTCTGAAGAAAAGGGAGGAGAAAAAGATCAACGATCGTGAAAACCAAGGGTGAAGATTTGAAAAGCTTCAATTTTAAGGTAAGGGGGGAGAAAGGGTTTATGATTGGTGATATAACATAGAAGGGTAATTGGGATTTCCTTCCTCCCTTAGGTATTTTTAAGAGATTCTGATATGAATGGTTGAATTGATGCAATATTATGAAACTGTTCATGAATATGATCATAGATTGTGTATTGATAATATATTTGATGTTTTATGTGTAACACCCCAAAAGTTGCCCTCTTATTTCTTATCAACCTCGAGCAATTTATGCTTCATTTCCGCATCATTCCGCATACCATTGCATCGCATTTGAAAAGATAAATAAATTAATCATCATCCTTTGCATACACATGAGGTGTGTGGTCGATCGAGGCTTGCCAAACATTGGAGTTCAAGAGAAAAATAATATACCAATAATAATCCAAACCACTTCCAAGCTAACCAACCAAAAGGGAAGAATTCACCTTTCCCTCCCTTTTCTTTCCATTTTCCTTCCACTTTCCTTCCACATTTCCTTTCATTCTTTCCCCACTTATTTTTCCACTTCAATTCCACTCATTTTCCCTTGGATGCTTCTACCATGTTCTACAACATTCTAGAGTATTCCATGGAATATTCCAAGGAATATTCCCTCTTCAACCCTAACCCTAACTAACTACAAACCTAACTCCATTCCTAAACCTAATTCCATTCCCAAACCTAGATCCAAGCTTAGTCTCTATATAATCATTAATCACTTCAATGCAAAGGGTTCCCAGAAAGTTTTGGTTCCCAATTTTTCACTTTCTCATAATTTCTAGAATCACTTTTTCTCTCTCATTTTTCCTCCATTTCCCTTTTCACCAAAGTTTTTTTGAAAAAGCTCTTCAAGTTTCACATTGAAACTTGAAGATCTTAAAGCTTAGCCTCCAACCTCCATTGAATTGTGGATTGTAGAAGAAGAAGCTACTGATTTTTGTGAAGATTTCGACTTATCGGAAGTGTAAGAAGGCTCAAGAATCACGAACGCATTTATTTTGCGGATTCGCGGTTTTCTTGGTTTTCTCTTCGATCAAGCTCCGATTCTTGCAACATTTACCGAAGCACTTCTCCGCTTTGTAGGTTGGTAATCTAAAACCATGCTAGCTTTAAGTTATTATCTTCATCTCGCCATTTTGGCATTCTTTAAGTGCTTTTCGTATTGCTTGTGATCGATTACGTTTTGGTTATGTGTTGCTTGCGATTTGTGATTTTTAATGGATTAGAAGTTAGGTTGTAGCTTGTTATAGGTTCTAACATGTGTTAATAAGCCCTAATTAAGTAGAAATTTGTGTTAACATGATTAGATGTGTGTTAGGTTTGTTTAGAAGTAAGTTTGTGGCCAAAAGCACTTATTTCAAAAGCATTTTTCACTTTCTGTTCAGTGTTAACCGGTTAACTGTTTGGTTAACCAGTTAACATATGCGTTTTTGCCACAAATCAGTGTTGTATGGGGTCCGTTAATCGGTTAACCATTTGGCTAACCGGTTAACGCTGTTGGATTTTGGAATTTTTGCTTATTTGCTTGCTTGTCCTTGCCTCTTTGTGCCTCCAATGTTCATGCATGTTTAGGTACTAATTTTAGGGAGTTTTCTAGGTTGGTTTCAACATCTCATTCCCCCATCTTGAGTCGTTTCGACGCATTTCCGTTCATGTTGCATATTATGTGTTTATGTGTTCATTTGTGTATAATTTGACTTCTTGCATTTTGTTGCTATGTCCACACACTTTTTGTCATGTAAATAATCATGTTGCATTCTGTTTTTGCATCTTTTGCACAATTAATTAACTCATTTGTGTTTCATATAATCAATATATATGTTGCATTTCACATAACCATGTATGTATGTGCATTTTGTTACATGTTTGATCATATCATTCACATCAATTCAATTCTGAATTTTGAATTAAGCTTGGCATTCTTGTTGATATATCTTGTTCCATATTCGTGATCAATGCTCATTATGTTCATATGCCATGTTCATGTGTCATATTTTGCATACTTGTTGCATAATCAATCATGTGGTGCATTCTTGCATAATCCTCCCAAAATAATTATGTCACTCATTTGTGTATGTTGATCTATGTTCAAATGCATATTCATGATTAATTGGTACATTTTTCATTAAGTTTGTGCATTAAAAAATGAAAATAATCAAATCTGCATTTTACATTTCATAGTTGACTTTGCATATAGGTGTTGTAAAATACATGTTGTTTGTTATGTTGTTCATGCTATATGTAACTTTCTACACCAATCTTTTCATGTTGTATGCTGGCTGTAGAAAGTTGCCTTGTGTTGTGCATTGTTTTCATAGCTGGTTGTTACTTTAGAGGCTGTAGTAGGTGCTGAATCTTTGTTTTAGCATTTTTTTAGTTCTTTTAGAATTAAGATAGAGTCTAGAAGTTAGGTCCTAGAATTAGTAGGATTTAATTGTTGTGTGTTTGCCTTATTATTTTTAATAAAATGCACACTAATCTTTGTTTCGTAGGGAGGGAAAGGTATGTTTCCTTACACCTTATCCTTTTTAATTTTTTATGCATTTTCTTTATGCATTTAATTCGCTTTTTCCTTCCATATTTGTGATTGGTAGGATTTCCCCCTTTGTTAGGATCAACTTATCTTCCTTAGGAAGTAAGTTGCATCCTTTTCTCTTCTTTCTTTTCCTTTTCTTCCTTAGGAATAGAAAAACCTCATAAACCATTAGGACCACCATTATAATAAATCACTTATGGTTGGTCTTAGTCCCCCTTAGTTTTTTGTCCTTTTCCGATTTGAGTCTTCTTCTCTCATCTTCAAACAAAATCTAAAAGACACTTAATAAAAGATTGAAATAGTCTCTTGTGCATAGCCTTATTCCATGGGGCACTCATATTCATTTCATCTTGGAATAGTGTGGGCTTGTGTAGCATGATGTACAAGTCTAATCATGAGACTATCTTCACAAGCAAAAACACTCAAAACACTTCTCATAAAAGACAATCAACAAAGACATTGCGTCTTCTCTTCTCATCTCCTACTCTTTGCGGACGAATGCGACTTGCCTCGACAGTTCAAACAGCGATACGGTAAACACCCTCGAGTCAGAGCCGGTAACACCTGAGCTAGAGCTATGGAAATGTCATCCTAAAAAACAAGCAAATTCCCGCCTTAGTTAGGCGAACTACGTCGACTCTGATCCTCATTATCCCGATGAGGTACGTAGGCAGCGGGGTAGGGCCCGTTCGAGCACATTCTTTATTTTCCCTACATTTCCCTCTTTCTTTCCATTCTCTTTTCTTATCCCTTTTCCATTCCCATTCTAGTTCCAATAGCAGTTTTATTCAGCAGCACTTTATTTTCTCACCCTTTGAAGTAAACAAACAAGCGTGGATCCCGTCGGGTACGGCGGACGGTCTGGGGTGCTAATACCTTCCCAGGTCGTAACCGACTCCCGAACCCAGATCTTTGGTTCGCAAGACCTTGTCATTTCCTTCTTCCTCAGGTTTGTGCAGCATTACCTTTCTCATTCTTTCGGGATAAAAATTTCTGGCTGGCGACTCTACCTTTTCCACGCCACTTTCGCGTTTGTACTAGGATGAAAATCACAGGAGCAACAGATGGCGACTCTGCTGGGGAAGATCTCTGGTTTCCCTTGTAGAGTCAATCCTAGCTCCTGTTTGTTTTTGCTTTCTTTGGGTGTTTATATGTGTGTGTTGTTGTGCTTATTTACTGTTTTCGTTTATAGTTTATTTTACAGCTTTATTTACTGCTTTCAGTATTTATTTTCACATGCATCATATGCTGGACTGTTTGGCTTTCATTTTTTTTGTGGGATGGGGTTACTGTGAGATGAGCTCGTAACCGGAGCTCGAGTGCACCCTAGGACTTAGAGTGGTTCCACTTTGGCTTCATGGCATCTTGTTATGTTGGTAGTAGTGAGTTCCACACCTTGACTTGCGACCTTCTCGGGAATGTATTGATGCCGAAATCTTTCTGGGGCAATACCTACCTTGATAGTTATGTGCAGTCAGGGGACCGATCATTGAGAACCTTTGTGGAAACATCCCTCTCCAGTGATGACAGTGGTAGACCACATTTGTTGGCAAACCCACTCGCATCCAAGGGCCCACTAGGGACTCGCATAGGATGGCCCGGTTCTTCCATAGGAATCTGGTTAAGGAAAACTGTTCGTATGACGATAGTATTGTACCCTTCGGGATGAATGTACTATTGTTTCTCGATTCAGTGCTTGAAGCTGAGGACTTATGAGGGATTCTTGTTTTCCCGTACTCAGCTGAGACCTCCCTGGGTAGTATATAATGCCAAACTGATTCCCTGATTTGGTCAGGAGCCATTTCTCGGAAATGGTGAATGTATTATTGCTATCCGGCTTTGAGAGTCTGTGATGTTGACTCGGTGTAGCATACCCGTGAGATGGGAGGGGTTTACAGGTTTGCAGGAACCCTGAAACTTCCAACATACCCATTTTGCCAGCATTGTTCAGTATTATGATCAGGTTCTACATGGTCCTTTGGTTTTGAAATCCGGGATTTCGGTGGTACTGTTATTATGATTCTTCAATAGCACATGATTGTCTTCTCAACACCAACGTCACACCAGTGATCTCCAGACCTTTGATCACATGCCAGTGCATTGCATAACATCCTCTGCATGCTTGCATCACTAACACATGCTTACTCATTTGCAGGGTTGCATGTCGCATCCTCATGAACATATCATACGCATTTACTGCATGATTTGCATATTTTACATTTTTACAGGTTATTCGGACTTCCTAACTTATTCAACTTCAGGCAATATAGCTGGTCAACGCGTTCATCGGTATCCAACAAAAAGAAACCGAGTGAGAATGGCTGAACAAATGCAGACTGATCTCAAACCCTATACAAATTTAAATTAATCATGCATGTACAATTTTTTTATTTTTAAATAACATATAAGCACAAATTCTAAACAAGTATGTACATACAACAATCAAATCAAATCATATATTCGAAATATGAGGTTACTAACCTGACTAGCTGTGACTCACTTAAGTTGCTCCCCCACTCCCTCCTTTGATTCTTTTTCCTTTTCCTTTCTTTGGATGGAATAGCCGCTAGTAGGAGTTTTTAGGGTTTTTTTCATGTTGTTCTTCAGTGTGAAGAACAACAATTTTAGGATTGAATATGTGTGAATAGTGGGTGAGGAAAATATGAGAGACGAAAAGTTTATTTATAGGGTAAAATTAGGTTAAAAGAATTGGATGAGATTGTCTTATTTAGGAAACATTCAATTTAATCTGATTCTCCATATTTCTTAATGCTCAAACCAATGAATCTGGATGGATTCATGGCTTGGTGAATTTAAATAATTAAAAAAATTAAGTGAAAGAAATTGACCTAATATTAATAATATGAGAATAAGATTTTGATTGATTTTTTTTTTTTTTTGAGATTTTTTTCATAAAATATTCATTTTAATGAAGAAAAAAAAACATATTTTCAAAAATTCATTAAATAAAAATCCGAAAATAAAATATTAAATATAAAAAAAATGATATTTTTGTGATTTTTTTTTATTAAAAGAAAGGAAAAAGTTAGTAATAAATAAAACATTAAAAATGAGGAAGGTGGGATTCAAACTCACAATCTCTCTCACTTATAGCCCTTATACCCCTTTTCTACCAATTGTGCCATTTTATTTATTCGAAGTAAAGTGGCATTAGAAAACATATGGAAGGTAGTCAAAATTTAGGATACGACAGCTACCCCTATTTAATCATCTTTGAATCAGAATGATGATGTCCACGAGCCTTTATCCTTCTGAAGAGGAGACGATTAAATATAAGAGGACCCATAATTTTTGACGATGGAACCGATAGGTTTAGAGCAAATAAAATCTTGGTGCTCTATTAATATTCTAATATCCTTATGTATAATATCCCTGATTATAGAAGTTGAATAAGGCTCTTGCGAACCTGATTTTGTTTAGATAAAACCCGATGGAACCCCTGACTATAATTCTTGATAGAATTGCATTGATAAAACTCTGATGGAACCCCTTGATGACAATTCCTGACTTAATTGCTTGATAAAACCCCGATGGAACCCCTGACGATAATTTTTGACTGATTTGCTTGATAAAACCCCGATAGAACCCTTGGACGTCAATCCTTGACTAAATACAACCCCGATGGAACCCCTTATCAATCCTTGATAGAACCCCTTATCCCTTTCAACCCCTCTGGGTTAATATTGCCTATGAGTCCTATGATTCCCCACCCATGCTGGTGGAATGGGATAAGACTTTAGTGATACCTTGATCATTCTGGATACAAAATCCCTGGATAGAACCCCTTAACTCCTTATTAGAACCCCATATACAACCCCTTTGACAAATATTAGATAGAACCCCTTCTTATAGAAACCCATAAATCATTTTCCTTTGTAACCCCTTTTGATGAACATCCGGTAGAACCCCATATAACCCCTGGATAAAGATCCTTCTTGAATCCTTGATACAACCCATTTAATAGACATATGGTAGAACCATTTTTAATGAAAATCCCTTGATTAGAATCCCTTGGTGCAACTCCTTGATAAAACCCTTGGTAAAACCCCTTTGGTAAATCCCTTTGATGGATTTCGTTGATGGAATACAATGCAATCCCTTGAGAAAATTATAATAGAACCTTCGTTGATGAAATCCCTTAAAATTCTTTGACAAAACTTGACAAGCCCAGAGTAAATCTTTGATAAAACCCTTGATAAAAACCCTTTTGGTAACTCCCTTGTTAAATACCTTATAGAATTCTTTCGACAGATTCTATTGGTGGAATCTGGTGTAACCCTTAAATAATCATCTTTAGATGATAATCCCTTGATATAACTCTGGAAAGCTCCTAGATGATATCCTTGATAACATCCTTGTGGATATAACCCTTGATAATCCAGTTGGTTGGTGACAACCTTTTGTAACCATGTATTGGACTGGTTTTCAAACCCTTATGCATGAATGCATGCTCGTGTTTATGAACACATGTATGTGTGTGTGATGCATTAACTGTGTATGATGCAATATTGAGCTAGCGCCTGTTTTATGCTATGTAATGTATATCTATTTATATATTTTTGTAACATCCTGACTTCCTCAACCTTTTAACTCCTTGATAATGCTCCTTGATGTCCATAATCCTTGTGATAATCCATGATTCCTTAATCCTCAATTTGCAATATTCCTTGATTCCTGAGAAAACCCCGTGTTGGTCTTTATCGTGACTGCTTATTTTATGAACCCTGATTTTTTTTGTTGAAAATGTACGATCCCTTTAACGATTTCGAAACCAAAGTAAAATCCATCTTCCTTTTAAATGCTTTTGATTTTAAACCCAAAGTTTCACTGCCTTATTTCGCAATTAATTAACACTTTGTAATCAAGCGGAAAGTTATTAAGGAATAAAGAACAATATTTGGAAAATTCCAAATTTTATTGATAATAGGTCCGAAAGTGGGCAAGAGTGCATAGGAAGGTAATTCCATTAAGGAGAGATTACCATAAAATCCAAAAGATGTAAAAATAGCAATAAACGGCAAATTTATTAATATCCCTATTAAATTAAACACCAGTTTTGATCCCTAAGTCTTCAAGATCATTACACCTTGCTTATGAATATGATAGCTGGAATGATCACTCTCTTCTGAATTCCTGTTATGGGTGACTTGACTGTTTTCAGTCATATGCCTTTTGGATATCCCTAATTTTTTTCCTGGACCGCTCTTTTAGAGTCTTAGTCCACAAGGATTATATACCATTTTCGCATAAGCCGCCCTTTCGGGTTTTTCGACTTACCGAGTGTTTTTTTACAAGTCCCTAATTTTTACCTGGATTGCTCTTTAGAGTTTTCAATCCACCGGGACGCCCTGATTTTTTCCTAAGTCACCCTTTAGGGTTTTCGACTTAGCGGGCTTTTAATCCTCTTTTTCTAGGCATGTTATTTTTTAACTAAATCAGAATTCGCCGGTCATGGTAAATTCGTTCCATCCATAGTTGTTAATACTAGTGCTCCGCCAGAGAAGACACTCTTCACGACGTATGGTCTTTCATAGTTTGGGGTCCATTTTCCTCGTGGATCCTTATGGATGGGAAATATATTTCTTAACACTAAGTCACCCTCTTTGAATAGGCATGGATGAACTTTCTTGTCGAATGCCCTTTTGATTCTCCTCTGATATAGTTGGCCATGACACACAGCCGCCACGCGATTTTCTTCTATGAGGTTCAACTGATCATATCTGGTTTGAACCCATTCTGCTTCATCCGGTTTAGCTTCCATTATAACCCTTAGTGACGAAATCTCTACTTCGATCGGGAGTACCGCTTCTGTGCCATATACCAAAGAGAAAGGTGTAGCCCCAATTGATGTACAAACTGAGGTTCTGTAACCATTTAGTGCGAATGAGAGCATCTTATGCCAATCCTTGTAGGTCTTTACCATTTTCTGAATGATCTTTTTGATATTTTTGTTAGCCGCCTCCACAACACCATTCATTTTCGGTCGGTATGGTAAGGAGTCATGATGTTCAATCTTGAAGCTCTCATTTAATTCATCCATCACTTTGTTGTTCAGATTAAGCCCATTATCCATGATAATCTTCTTAGGAACCCCATAGTGACAAATTATTTCCTTTTTAATGAATCGAGCTATCACTTGTTTTGTCACATTTTTAT
This sequence comes from Lathyrus aphaca, assembly GCA_963966055.1. NCBI lineage: Eukaryota > Viridiplantae > Streptophyta > Magnoliopsida > Fabales > Fabaceae > Lathyrus > Lathyrus aphaca. Next base: position 51,535,920 of record OZ014520.1, read on the forward strand.
AGGAGGCCGTTTCCACCCATTTGGTGATATACTCAATGGCCACCAAGATAAAACGATGTCTATTAGATGATTTTGGTTCAATTATCTCAATGATATTTATCCCCCACATAGAGAAAGGCCATGGAGCAGTTATGACGTTCAAGGGAGTTGGTGGTACGTGAACTTTGTCTGCGCAAATCTGGCACTTATGACATTTCTTGACGTACTTGAAGCAGTCTGCCTCCATGGTCATCCAATAATACCATGCTTTGAGAATTTTCTTAGCCATTACATGTCCATTGGCGTGTGTGCCAAACGATCCTTTGTGTATCTCCTTGATAAGCATGTCAGCTTCATACCCATCTAGACACCTGAGTAATACCATGTTGTGATTCCTTTTATAAAGTACATCCCCGTTGAGGAAGAATTGGGCAGCCAATCATCTAAGAGTCTTCTTATCCCCATTTGATGCATTTGCGAGATACTTTTACTTTAAGATAAACTGCTTGTTGTCATGGAACCAAGGTTTATCATCTGCTTCCGCTTCGACTATTGCATAATATGAGGGTTTATCCAATTGATGAATTATTATATTCGGTGCTTCATTATACCACTTTACTTTAAACAGGGAGGCCAAGGTTGCCAGAGCGTCTACTAGTTGATTTTGTTCCCGAGGAATGTATTGAAAAGTGATCTCATTAAAGTATGTGATCTTATCCCGGATATGGTCTCGATACAGTTGTAGCTTATTTTTATGTGCTCCCCATTCTCCATTGATTTGATTAATGACAAGGGTTGAGTCCCCGTATACCTCCAAGATTTTGATTTTAGATTGATTGCCTCATCAATTCCCAGGATGCATGCTTCGTATTCTGCCATATTGTTGGTGCAAGGGAAGCAAAATCTAGCTGTAAAGGGAATATGAAACCCTATTGGAGAAGTTATAATAGTTCCTATTCCATGTCCTTCTGCATTAGAGGCTCCATCAAATATAAGCTTCCATCGAGACCCAAGTTCAGGTCCTTCATAAGTTTCTGGAGTAAGATCGTCTTCCATAGTCATAACATCCTCATCTAGAGAGTCGAATTGCATGGGTTAATAATCCTCAACTAGTTGATGCGCCAGGTGATCTTCTAATATAATTCCTTTTATGGCCTTTTGAGTAACATATTGGATGTCGTACTCAGCTAATAACATTTGCTATCTTGCTATTCTCCCCGTTATTGCTGGTTTCTCGAATATGTACTTGATCAAATCCATTATTGATATCAACAACATAGTATGGAATACCATGTATTTTCTTAATCGTCGGGCGGCTCATACAAGTGCATAACATGTCTTCTCCAACAGTGAGTATCTTGATTCACAATCGGTGAACTTCTTGCTCAAATAATAGATTGCATGTTCTTTTCTTCCTGTCTCATCATGTTTCCCCAGTACACATCCCATAGATTTGTCAAGCACTGTGAGGTACATTATAAGTGGTCTTTTTGGGACTAGTGGCACCAATATAGGTGGCTCTTGTAAATATTCCTTAATCTGATCGAAGGCTTTTTGACAATCCTCGTTCCACTCGATAGTTTGATCTTTTCTGAGTAGTTTTAAAATTGACTCACAAGTAGCAGTAAGATGCGAGATCAACCTTGCAATGTAATTTAGTCTCCCTAAGAAACCACGAACTTCCTTCTCCGTTTTTGGAGCTGGCATTTCTTGAATGACTTTAACTTTATCTGGATCTACCTCTATTCCTCTTTGGCTGACTATGAACCCCAACAATTTTCTCGATCTGACTCCAAAAGTACATTTGCTAGATTGAGTCATAGTTTGAACTTCTTTAGATGCTCAAACAATTTATGTAATTTCACCAGATGATCCTCCTCATTTTGCTGGATTGAGTCATAGTTTGAACTTCCTTGTGCATCATATCATGGAATAGAGTCACCATAGCCCTTTGATAAGTTGCTTCGGCATTCTTTAATCCAAATGGCATCACCTTGTAGCAGAAAGTACCCCACGAAGTGATAAATGTAGTCTTCTCCATATCGGAATGAGACATCTTAATTTGATTATACCCGGAGAACCCATCCATAAATGAAAAGACCAATAATTGAGCAGTGTTGTCCATCAGTACATCAATGTGAGGTAGTGGAAAGTCATCTTTAGGACTTGCTCTATTGAGGTCTCAATAATCCACACACATCCTAACTTTCCCATCTTTCTTTGGCACTGGAACGATGTTGGCTACCCATTCTGGATATTTCACAACGGTTAAGAATCCTGCATCGAACTGTTTCTTGACCTCTTCCCTAATCTTGAGGATCATGTCGGGTCTGGTTCTTCTCAATTTCTTCTTAACTGGAGGGCATTCTGGCCTGATCGGTAGCTTGTGTTCAACAATGTTGGTATCGAGCCCAGGCATGTCTTGGTAGGACCAAGCAAACACATCAGTATACTCCTGCAACATCTTGATCATCTTTTCTTTTATATCCTCCTTTAAAGAAGTGTCAATTTTGACCTACTTCTTTTCTTCTTCAGTACACAAATTGATCACATCCACTAGTTCCTGGTGAGGTTTTATTTCCTTGTCCTCCTGCCTTAACAATCTGGCTAATTCTTCTGGAAGATCACACTCTTCCCCATCACCCTCTTACATTTGGTTATTGGTAGTTCGAAGTCAATAGGGATTATATTGGTGTTATGTTCAATAGGTTCATTTTTAAATCTGCATGCATAAAGATTTTTCTATTATTATCCTCTTTTGTGAATTGTTTATCAAATGAATATATTGAATGAAAAGGTCTTTCCATTTTTTGAAAGAAGCATAAATGAAAAGAAAAAGATCTTAATAGAAAACAAATGCAACTTTATTGATAAAATAATTCAAAGAAACAAAGGATGGCCATACAAAACTTTGTTCAACTTGCCTTAGGCATAGCAAGGAACTTATTATCACTATAAAAAGGAAATTATTTTGAAATAGAAATCATTTCAGGTATCTCGATAGCCTTCCAATTATTGAGGACCGTATCTGGTGCACAATGACGCACCAAGTCTAATCTCCATCTCCTATTTTCTTCAATAGTAGCCACTTGATCTTGATCTCCGAACCCAACGCTTTGGAAAGTCTCATTGATAAGAGGAAACTTCTTTTGTTTGTAAATCTTTTGAACCCCTTGATTAGCCGGTTTGTAACCCAGCCCAAACCGATCTTTCTTCTCAGGAATTTATGGAAGTGTGCCTCATCTCTTTGTGTCCCTCTCCATTATTAAGTCCATGATCTTCTTTGGGCCTTCTTTTTGTTGAATGACTTGTTTTCGATCAACTGTTGCAATTTCCAGAGCTTGAAATGGGATTTCTAAAGTTTCCCCATCCACCTCTATATATCTGAAAGAAGATAGATGACTGACGTAAATATCCTCCTCCCCATCCATGATTATTAACTTATCCCCATATATGAACTTCAACTTTTGATGAAGTGTTGAAGTGATTGCACCCGCAACATGAATCCAAGGTCGCCCTAGAAGACAACTGTAGGAAGGATTAATGTCCATGACTTAGAAGGTCACCATAAAAGTATGTGGTCCTACCATGATAGGTATTTCAACTTCTCCAATTACCATCTTTTTAGAGCCATCAAAAGCTTTAACCACTAAAGGGCTAGCTTTTATAAAAGTCCTTACAGAAGTTAGTTTCATGAGAGTATCTTTAGGCATGACATTTAGAGTTGATCATGTATCCACCAACACCCTTGAGAGAGTAGTATCTTGACATTTGACCGATATGTGTAAGGCTTTGTTGTGTGCTTACCCTTCAGGAGGTAATTTGTCACTACTAAAACCCAAATAAGTACTGGCGACAATATTAGCAATAACCCCCATCAAATTGATCCACTGTTATATCCTTAGTAACATAAGCTTCATTCAAGACTTTGAGTAGAGCTTCTCAGTGAGAGTCTGAGTACAGTAACAATGATAACATAGATATTTTAGAAGGTGTTTGACCAAGTTGATCTATCACCCTATAATCACTTTTCCTTATGAGCCTTAGAAATTCCTCAACATCTTCTTGAGACACATTCTTCTTTGAAAACCCTTCACCTACATCCACATTTCCTTTCCCGTTTGATCCTTCCGGACCCTTCTTCTTAGGTTGCTCGGGTGTATAAATTCTTCTGCTATGAGTCATACTTCCAAGCCAGCTATGTTGGTGACAATTAGCGTTGTTTTGGTCTTGTTTCCTTCAAGAGTAACATTACCATAATCCCAAGGTACTACCTTCTCACTATGAGGCATTGCAGTTGATTTTTGTACACCTTCCCTTACAGGTATTTGAATAGGCACCTGCACAGATTTTGAGAATAGAATCTGGATTGGTGCTTGTATGGGCCTTGAATATGGTATCTGAATTGGTGTTTGCTCCTCCCTTCTTTGATACGGGATCTGAATTAGTGTTGGAGCCTCCCTTCTCTGATATGGGATCTGAATTGGCACTGGAGCCCCCCTTCTTCGATATGGAATATCAAAAGGTTCTATGGCTGCCACTTCATTTGTCCTGCTTGAATATATAATTTGTACTACCCCTTGATCCATCAGTTGTTGGAGTATCTTCCTTATTTTCTTGCATTTCTCTGGGTGTATTATGCAATCTATGAAATTAGCGTGCATCTTTTCAAATGTTTTGTATCCAATCAGTGATTCTCTTATTTTCTTCATAGGAGTCTTAATTTGATCGACCTTTTTGAACAAGACATCTTCCTCTATCCCTTCAATCATATTGACGTTTTCCCCAACGTGCCCTAGGAAAGGGTTGTTTCCTATATCCGGTCCTTCCAGAGTGAAATTAATGACCTTTTGATCTAGAAATTCTTGTACCTTAAACTTGAGGGTCAAGCAATTTTCAGTTGTATGCCCCGGTGATCTAGCATGATAGTCACATCTGACATTAGGGTTATATGCTCGAGGACGATTCCCAATTGGAGGTGGTAATGGTTTGATTTCAACTACTCCTTTTTGAATTAAGAATGGTAAAATTTGGTGTATGTTGAAGGAAGAGGGTCAAAGTCCTTCCATGGTCTCTTTTGTTCCCTCCTAGGATACCTGTTTTGTTGTTGACCTTGCAGCGGTGCCCCTTGTGGTTGTTGATTTTGAAAAACAGGAGGCGCTTAAGGTGGATATTGATTAGGAGCCACTGATGCTACATATGGATTGTATGGAATAGATGCCATAACATTGACTTCTCCCTTCTTGGAACTAGTACCTAAATACCTCTTGTTGTTCTGTGGGTTGGAGGGTACCTTCCCAATCTTCCCAATCCTTAATCCATTTTCAATCCTTTCCCCGATAAGGACTAAATCAGCAAATTCGGTCGATATTGACCCTATCATTTTCTTATAGTATGGTGCCGGTAGAGTAATCGTGAACATATCCACCAATTCACTCTCCCATAATGGAGGTTGCACGCGAGAAGCCAATTCCCTCCATCTTTGAGCGTACTCTTTAAATGATTCACCCGTTTTCTGAGAAACATTTTGCAATTGCAAGCAGTTTAGCGCCATGTCCACGTTGTATTGGCATTGCTTTACAAATGCGGCTTTCAGATCGTCCCATTTCTTGATAAGAGTCCTCTCTAATTGCATATACCAATCCAAAGATGCCCCACTTAGACTGTCTTGAAAGACATGGATCATTAGATTTTTATTTTTAGCATAAGCGGCTATCTTCCTTGTAAACATCCTAATGTGATTCTTAGGACAACTCACACCTTTATATTTTTCGAAGTATGGTAGTTTAAACTTTGGCAGAATGACCATATCTGGTAGCAAGCACATATCCAAAGTATACATCCCCAAGAAGTTATTTCCCTCAACAACCCTTAGTCTTTCATCAAATCCTTTATACCTATCATCAACCCCATTTTCTTCCAAGTCAGCAATTCCTATGCGCCCAGTTGGCTTCGAATTTTCTCCCTCATATTGGAGGTTCCAATCATTGTAATCTGCCTGAGGAGCATAGGTGAAAGGAGGTATGGGTTCCCCATTATGAACAGGTGGTGGGACCACTCCTTCTAAAGTTGGGTTGCTAGCCTTTTGCTTGCCCACTTGGACTTCTTCATCTTCCGAGTCATGAACAAATCCTAATAGTAGATTGGGGTCCTCAAGTTGAGGAGTAGGAGTAGGGTTATTATTCTGATGGCTTGCCTCAGTATCCCTAGCTATCAAGCAATACATTCAACTGACAGTGTTACTTAACACACCGGCGAGTGCAAATTTTTGGGCTTAAGTGTTCAATCCTCTTCCACCTTCAGGTCACGAATGGCGTACATGCCAATCTAACTCCTCAGGTTTCAGAAAATTGAACAGGGGCAGCTGTTGTACCCCAAAAGTTTCCCTCACATCTTCAAGACAACATATCTCAAGAGGTCTTCTAATGATCATAAGATTCTCAGTTGCTCAAAGGAATTCAAGGTTTCATCAGGCAAAGACTCCTCCTAAGCAATGAATCATAAATTAGGATTATGAGTTTCTCAAAGAATATTGGAATTCTAAATCCTCAAATGTACTTCATGGTATCCCATATACTTCAAAGAATCCCCATGTCAAGTTTCAAGGCTTTCCCTACAAGTTTAGTAAGTCAAATGCACAGGATATAAAAAATCAGTTAACTTGGTCAAAAAGTCAATTGTGGACAACACAAAGTCAAACTTCAAGATTTTTGGTCAACATCAAGATTATAAGGTTAAATTCATAATTTTATCAAGGTTTGATCATGATTCATCAAGGAAACCTCAGAATCATCAAAAATCAGGAGTTACTAAATTAGGGTTTTATGCAGGAAAAGTCAAATGTACTTTGACCAGCCATAACTTTCACATGCTTCATCAAAAATTTCCCATCCAAAGTTCATTTTTAAGTAAATTCAATTCCCTACAACTTTGTGTCTCACAAGCCAATGCCAAAAATGCTTCATTTGAGGGATATCGGCCAAGACATTACTGGTCCTTTTAAAAGTCAACAAAAAGTCAACTTTTTCAAAAGCTCATAACTTGAAAATGGAAGATCAAATGGATATGGGACAAAAAGGAGTAGTTATAGGAAACTCTAAGCTTTCTAAAAAGTCCTAGAACACATACATGAGATAAAAATTGAGAGAGTTATGCATAGTTGAAGTTGGGCAATTTTGAGGAGGTGTATGAAGCAAAAATGACCAAAACTCAAGTTTCTTCCAAATGGGCCCATATTTTTCTAACCCAAACTCAATTATAAGATCATGCACGACCCATAGATCATAATATATGATTTTTTTTATATTTATTTTATATTATATTGGATTTAATTCATTTAAATTCAATTTTAATTAAGATAAATATTGAAAAATCAAATATTTGATCTTAGGTCTATTTTAGGATCAAATATTTGATATTTATGATCATCATAAGTGTCCAATTTCGTGAAAAACCAAAAGAGTATGATTTAATCTAATTCTTTGACCAAAATAGAAAGCACTTTTCTTCATCCTCAAGTAACCTACCTCTCAATCCATCAAAAAGACTCAAATTTTGACCTAATTCCCTTCACCTATAAACACATAACAAGAACACAAGGCAAGAGGACGAAAAAACCTGAGACAAAAACCCTTAAATTTTTTTCAAAAAAAAGGCATATTAGGGCAAAACTAAAAGAGACTCCATAGCCAATTTTCAGACACTTTCTTCATTTAATTATCACCAAGGAGCTTCCAGGAATTCATTCACATCATCATTGGAGGTTGAGCATGCGTGAAACCTTGCATATAAGAACATGTCGCCATTGCTATACTTTTTGAATTCGAAAATTTTAAATCATGATGTTTTAATGTATTTTATTTGCATAGTGTTGTTTATAATCATGTATTGGTGTTGTTTGATTGTTATTTGTTAAGCTTTGATGCAGGTTTAAAGCTACACCATTATTAGGGCACAAAATGTTTCTTGTTCGAAGCCCTCAAACCAGCACTTTTAGGCCAAACCAATGGCACCATTGAACTCCTAAGGTTTGATTTAGTAAGAATGGATGAGTTTAATGTATTAAAATTCGTTTTTTGGTTGTTCAAAAATTGCAAGTTATTAGCTACGACATTTTCGTAGCAAAATCGCAGGAAAATAATAGCAAATTCGTATTAAAACAATTTCTTTTCTTATATCCAGGCTCCCCCCTTTCTTTTTTATGCCCTTTACTTTTGTTATATTCTTTTCTTATTTTTTTCAATTTCTTATTAAAACATTTTTTTTAAATTTTTAATTAAATAACTTTTTAATTAACCAACTATTTCACTTCTTTTCAATATATAACTTATAAATTTTTTCCATTAACTTAATTATTATTATTTGTAATAAATTTATTTTCATAAATAAAATTTAGTTTTTTAGGTTATTTTATTAATTTTTTAATTAATTTATAATTAACTTAATAACTAGGGTTTAATCGATTTTAACTTTAATTTTGACTTTTCTAACCCTAATTTTTAACATAACCTTAAAATGATTAATATTTCGAATTTAAATTTATTTTCTTAAATAAAACTTAAATTAATCAGTTTCTTTGTTTTTATTATTATTTAAAAAAAAATTTGTATAATTAATGTAATAACGTAGATTTCTTTTCTCGCATTTTTTAAATTAATTATGTAACTGCTCCCGATTTGTAATAGCTAATTAGGGTTTTAATTTTCTGCATTTTACTTTCTGCAATCCCCTGAAATAAAAAATGTATCCCCCTCCCCATGATGTAATAGTCTAGGGTTTTATTTTTTTATTTTTTTTTATTTTCGCAAAATATAAACTGCGTGGTCAGTAAACTAGGGAGTGAAAAGACGTATGCAAAAACAATTGGACCTAGCCCACTAACTTCTAAGATAAATATCTGAAATTAATATTCACACACGTAAGTCAATTGTCATACGATTGCCATCTACACCCCTAGGGTTTCCCCTCTTGGTTGTCTTATGAAATATGGTCAAGTCCCTCAAACGTGGGGGTATCTTAGTAAAGTTGCCTACGAATAAAAATCATCAAGTCCCTTCAGATAAAAGATCACAGTCCCTCGTTGTCCCTTCAAGTCCCTACAAATAAATGATCTTGTCCCTCGATGACCCTACGAAAGTGATGATAGTCCATTCAAATTACTAAGATACCCCTGCAAGGTTGCCTTCTATGACCATATGATGACCCTACGCCCGTCCCTTTAATATTCAAGGTTAAGACTACTTACTAACTAATAGTAAGGACAATCATACCCTTAAAGGAAAAAAATAACAAGAAAGACCTTACAAACTTAGGGTAAGTAGTTCTTAAGTGTTTGCTCACTTCTTTTTCAAAGTACTCTTCACACCCCACTTTTTTTTCAAATACTTTTAAATTAAACACTTTGTATACATCCATACGAGGATCATTACAAAGTTAAAGTCTTTATGAAAATATTTTCTAATCACACACTACACTATTTTTCAAACAAAAGTAAAGTGAGTTAAGCAATTAAGAGCCCATGGATAACCATGGATACAAAGGGTGCTAACATTTTACCTTTGTATAACTTACCCCCTAAACTCAAATCTTTTTCAAATGTCTTTCCTGTTCTTTTATTCCTTTTCTTTATTGGATAAAATAAAAGTCGGTGGCGAGTCTTGCTATCTGCAACATAGTTTTTGTAAACAAAAAGGCCCAAGTCAGTTCTCCCACTGTGTTACACTCTTGATCTTGATTTTGAAGTTACACTTGTTCCCTAAGTTCCAACACCTCAACATGTATCCTTCTCCAATTGACAGGTAGCATTTGCTTAGCTTCAGCCCTATGTTGTCGTTCCCTAACAATAACAGTTTGGGACTCCTCAATTGATCCTTCGAGCCCACGAATTTGAGTTGTCAAAGTATCCCTTACCTCTTGTTAATCCCACACAACTATCTCTCATGCCCTTTTCCACCTTTTACCTTCAACTTGCATATCCCTTAATTGATTATCCAAGTTTTGGTAGCTTACTCCAGCACTAAATAATCCTCCCAAGGTCTGTCTCTTACTTTTTTCAGCCCAAAGTTATTCCTCTGTTTCAAGGAGTTGCTTATCCTTTTGCTTAAGATCATAATCCACCAGATTCTTCTCATAATTTGCATCACAAAGGCTATGCTCTAGATTTTCTTTGTCTTGCTCCAATTGCAATATAGTCTCTTTGCGATTATCCACCTCTTCCACTTAGATTGGGCTAATATCATGAGTATCAGGTTGATAAGTAGGATCGATTACAAAGGGTAGCTTAACCAATCAAACTCTTTCCTTCACCCATGGTATGTAAGAGTTTTCAACTGAAAGGTCTTTTTTCGTAAGCTTATTTTCCCTTGTATGTACCTTTTCCCAAGCTCTAGTGATCCTTCTGAACAACTCCTTATCCAAAGCATCCCCATCATGCAAGATAAATTCCTATAGATCTTCATCTTTAGGTATTTCCCATATGGAATGTCATAGTTGCCTTAAAGATAGTATGGGGTTGTAGTTAATACATCCCCTAGACCCAATGAGAGGAACATTAGGAAAGTTTCTGCAAATGATAATTATTTCCTTGGACTTCACCTTATTTGGATACTAAAGGATGGTACTTTCAGTAAGAGACTTGAGATTTTGAGCCCAAGCATGGTTACCCTTGGTCTCTATCCTAGCAAGATCTTTGTAGATGTGTGAAATAAACCAAAAGTACAGTAATAGAATGCAATAGTGTAAAGATCTTTTTCCTTTGTTGTGACAAATATTAAGGGTATAATATACATCAGCTAGCAACACAGGAACTATGTTTGCCCCTTGGTTCTTTACAGCCCAAAAGACACTAATGGCAAGAGCATCAATGGAATGTTCTATCCCTAGGAAGATAACTATTCCAAACATGATTAACGTGAAAAATATCCACAAAAATACCCCAATTTTCAACTTTAGCCAATTTTTGAGCAACCATTTCACATATCCCTTCTTAAGTCCTTGTACATCTTTATCTTCCTTGTAGTGTGCCTGTAAATCTTCAACAGGTATCCCCAACGTCAAAGCTAGATCCTTGGGCTTTACTTTTTGCCCCATTCCCATGTACGGTTCCTTCCTTTTTCCTTGAAAATTCAGATATAGCTCAAACTCTTCTAAAGTAGGATCTAGTTGAAAAATCCTCGAAGAGAAAATAACGTAGGGGTGGGTCATAGAATTCGGCCAAAGCAGTTATGGCTTTTGTCTTCACAGGGACCTCTAAGAGATCAAGGATCCTCCCATACTTGTGTATAAACCTTCCTTGAACAGATTTTGGCAGTAAGTTCTGAAGGACTTTCAGAGTTTGAAAGTCAGTCTTTGGAGCCTTGATGCGTATGGTTCCTCTTTTGTTTGAATCCATCTTCACAATGTACCTACAATAAAATTTGAAATTCCCACGAAATGAATATATGCAAAAAAAAAAACATGTTTATATAAATGCATGATGATATTGATGCATGGATATTTTGTTTTTATGAAGGTAAATGCAAGTATGACCTTAACTAGGTAGGCTTCCTACAACGAATTAGTTCTATTATTTATCTACAGAATCCTTCACATGTAAGACATAAGGTTTTGATAAGCCATTAAGTCTAGGACTATACCCTTGTATTACCATGAGAAGAAGCAAGCCTTCCTATGGTAATACTTTGGGATAAGTCCAACTTAGGTCGAAACCTGGTAACAACCCCTTTAGGGGTTGGTACACAAGGTTGCCATGAGTTGATAGGGGGGGTTCTAAAGGTCACTAGAGTCATGGATCAAAGTCAAAGTCCTTACCATAAAATGGTGCTAGCCCACTCATGATCGGCTCTTTGAATTGATCTACTCTAGCCGAAAAATCATCGTTAAACACCCCACGGGATGGAAATCCACGCTGGCCAAGACAACACGACCCCATACTTAATACTTTTTGTGTTTCCTTGAGCCTATGTTTTGGCTTTCTCTCAAAGACATCCCTTCAAAAAAATGCATGAGAATACACAATAATATTCAAATAAACAATTTAAATAATCCAATATAATAATAAAGATAAATAACTAAAATAAACAATAAAAAATAAAACACAAAATCCCAAAAAAAAACCTCACAAACAAAACCCTGAAATCCTAGAAGTAGGATTGACTATCATATCCCTAGCAGAGTCGCCAGTTGTCGCGGCTGGCTTAAAAACTAGAGTCGTCATCCTATTTTTTAAGGGAAATAAGGATAAACTTAAATCCTAAGGTAGAGATCTACGTTTCGGGAGTCGATTGAGTAGGAGGAAGGTGTTAGGCACCCCTAACTTCTATTGTAATCAATAGGATCCCTCCTAAATTTCTAGGGTATGTCTTGCTTATGTAAAAATTCCAAAATTAATTCCAACTTTTCTTATTATCACAAAACCCTAATTTTTCTTAAGTTTACTCGCTAGGGTCTTTGTTCAAAAACCATATGCCTACGTACCCTCACAAGAGGGATCAGACCATCGTAGTTCCATTCCCTTTACCCCTAAACCCTAACCCTAATCTCTTTACTACCCCTTAACCTAATTTCTAAGCCCTAAGACAAAACCCCTTAATTATTATTATTTTAAAATAATAAATTACTTTTATAAAACCCCAATTAATACACCTTAAACGAAAACCGAAAAACCTTTATAAAAACCCCTTAAATATTATAAATTCTAAAGTAAAACCCCATATTTGAAATTAATCCCAAAAATAAATTAAATCCCCAAAAATATTTAATAAAAATACAACCCAAAAATATTTAGCTTAAATCCCAAAATTATTTAATTAGCTTTTTTCCTTTAATCCTCAAAATATGTTTCTAAACCCTAAAATATTTAATCCTAAAAATTAATTATATTTGATAATGAAAATAATTTTAATCTTCCTCAATAAAATCCCTAATTTAAGTTTAAAATTACACTCATAAAAATATTAATCATTTTTTAAATTCAAATGAATATTCCCATTTTAAAAATCTCAAATAAAATAAAATAATAATAACACAAATTCTAATTTCAATTATGTAAAAAACCCACAAAATTAAACTATAACAAATTCTCACTCTTATGTTAATTTCCAATAAAATAAAATTATTAAAAATCCAATTTCCTTTTTAAAATAATTAATTCCATAGTATATTTATATTAAAAAAAACATATTAGTTCCCAAAATTAACTCCCCAAATTTATAGAAAAAATAAGTTGTCATTGAAAAATATAATAATCATATTTTATTATCACCCTAATTATTTATATATTTTATTTATGTTAGAATTTATCCCTAATATCTAATTATTATAAAATTAATCCATACACTAATTTGAACTCCCAATTATACTTTAGTTTCGTAATACCCATTTAATGATAATAAATTCTAAAAAATAATTTTCAATTTTGACCATTAAAAATTCTTAATTTTGAAAACAATAAATAAGGATATATTTTTCTTTCTCCATATTTATCACTCGGTTATATCCAAACAAAGTTTCATAAATAGAGAGAAAAACTTCTCTTCTCCACTTCTGATTTTCAATCCCTCTCTTTTATTAGTTTTTCTCAATTAATTTTTTAAAAAAATTAAATTGTAAAAACAAAAATGGACTTTAAGTGTGGTGGGTTTGAAAACAATGTCGTGAATATATATATATATATATATATATATATATATATATATATATATATATATATATATATATATATATATATATATATATATATATTTGTTCCGGACAGACCAAATTACCAGAATTTGGCCATATCTATCTCGCGGTCCAACGACCCAATGACTCTTCGACGCTCGGAGCCCCAAGAGCCATCTGCTCGACAAAGGCCATCTGACCTGGGACCAAGTTGAGCAGATCTAATCTTGCCCCAACGGCTAGTTCCTAACCGTTAGCAGTTATTGCGGAATCCGCGATTCGCGCCCAATAATTCGGGCCAATGGCCATCCACTTGGACCAGTATAAAAACTCTTTCATTTGAGATGGTCAGGTATTCAAATCTTGACCCTAAATCTCGTACTTGCTCACTCGTTTCTCACTCTCTGACTTTAGCATCGGAGTGCCTTTGCAGGTACACCCCTTTTTCTCCATCAACAACCGTGCTCATCCACGTTCGACGCGGCCACATCGGATCCTGATCTCCAGGTACGATCAGGTGACGTCGTTTGTGGGAAATAACTACCCCATTCTTCTTCATCAAAGAATCTCAAGAACCAAAGTTTACTATCCAAAAAGATCCATGGCCGCTAACGACGTCCCGTGCGAAGTTCGTACTGCTGATGGTATTCTCATTACCCAACGGGGGAGCAACCTTTTCACCCTCTCACACGAAGAAACCTTCCAAGATCACCAGGACGGAAAAACAACTTCACCCTCTCCAGAGCGCGACCAACCGCTCGAGAGCCAACCAGAGGACATACCTTCCATGGCCGCGCCCGCCGGATCAGACTTTGTCGCGTTGGTTGAAACACTCAACCAGACCCACCTCTTGCTCCTGGCACACAGTGCGAAGATAGCCCGTCTCGAAGAAACCGGTCGCCATCATCTCGATCTCCTAAAAGACACCGGGGACAGCGTAACCCATCCCCCCGAAGAAAGAAGGATAAAGGCCACCACGACGAATCTTCTATCCGGAATCGAGGTCGTTCGCCTCCTCGAAGATGTCGCTCGCCTGTACTAACCAAGACTCATCAAGGTTTGCAGGATGATGATCGTCGTTCCCCTCCTCAGAAAAGATGACGATCCCGGTCACCATCTCCAAAACGATCAAGAAAGAACATGTCGAACTCTCCGTCCCCGTGACGAAACAGAAAATGTCGTTCAAGATCCCCTTCGCTCACCTCCAGTGACGACGACGATATCAGAGGACCCCTCTCATATGAGATTATGGCTACCAAATTACCAAGAGGGCTCAAGAAACCCATACCCCTAGGTTCATATGATGGAACAACTGATCCCGACGAACATATTGAGAACATCGACGCTCTACTCGATTACAGGGGCGTCCGAGGAGTAATCAAATGTCGTCTCTTTCCGACCACCTTAAGGAAATGGGCGATGACTTGGTACGAAAGTCTTGAGCCCGAATCCATCACTTCCTAGAGGCAGCTCGGTCAGACTTTCTCCAGGCATTTCACCGCTTCCAGACGCCATCCAAAGACGGAGGCATCACTTGAAGCCATTATCCAGGGCAAAGATGAGCCCCTCAGAACCTATATCGAAAGGTTCAATAAAGAAGCAGTCCAGGTCTCGACCATGGACGACATGAAAAAGTATTTGTTGGAGTGCAGGTTACTCCCGTCCACCAATTTCCACTGGGCAGTGGGCATTGAAACACCCGCCACTCTGGACGCTTTCCTCTTGAAAGCTCAAGCGTACATCTAGTACGAAGAGAAGCAAGCGGCCAGCTCCGTTCGTGATGCCTGGCGTAGAGAAGACATTAACCTTTCTAAATTCGACGAACCCTCGATGTCTCGTCGAGGAGGCGAGAAAAGAAAGGAAGATCGCCCCCGTGAACCGCGGGAGCAAAGAGGACCAGTGGGCCGATTTCGTGAGTATACACCTCTATTGGTGTCAAGGGAGAAAATATTGTCCGAATATGCTAATTCAGAGTTCCGTCAAGCGGGGGTTCACTTTCCCAAGCAGCTACCCGCCAAACCGGGCACCGACAAAACCAAGTACTGCAAGTACCACAAAAGCCACAGACATAATACTGAGGATTGCATCCACCTGAAGGACGCAATAAAGATACTCATCAAAGACGGCCACCTCAAACAATTCACGAAATCCAAAGAAACCTCCAGGCCGGAAGCACAGGAGACCATAAAAGTCGAGGAAGCGGTAGCGGTGCCCGCGAACACCAATATGCAGGTCGCTCTCAACATCTATCACCCTGAAGATTTCTTTCTGCCCGATCGTCAAAACTGTCCCAGTTACCTGTCTTCTCATAGCCCCTGGGAAGCATTCCCCTCCGCTATGGTGATCTCAGGTGGAGGATTCAACAAGATCACGATCGGTTCCGTGAAGATAAAGTTCAACCAACTAATCGCAAAAGGACTGGCCCTGAACACTACGTTAGACCCACCCAGAGACAACTCGGTGCCCATCTCATTTTACAAAGAAGAACTACTGGGGGAGCGCCTAACACCAGCATTCCACTGCTCATTCGAGCCCAGATGGCCAACTTCGACGTCCGCAGAATACTGGTCGACCAGGGCAATTCATGCGATATCATGTATTCGCGGTTGTTCGCGACACTCCAGCTGAACGAGACTCATCTAACGCCATACGTGGGATCCTACCTCCAAGGTTTCAATAGGGCGGTGTCACGACCATGGGGTTATGTTGACCTTATAGTCACATTTGGAGCCGCAGAAACCGCCTGGTCAGTCCGCGTCCAATTTTTGGTCGTCGATTGTCCTTCTCTATATCAATGCATTCTTGGTCGACCGATGTTGGCCGATCTCCTGGTTGTCCCATCAATTGTCCATCTGAAAATGAAGTACTACACGACGTCGAGAAGGGTGGCCACCCTGCACGATGATGTGGAATCCGCCCGTCGTTGTTTTGAAGCAGCCTCCAAATGCCCTAGCTCGATATCATACCAACCCAAAGCTTCCACCTTAGCATCCTCCTTGAACACAGAAGTGCCTGCACCTCTCCCTCGGGTCGATTCCATCGACCTAGATTGCAGGTTTCCAGACGAAGCCGAAAGCTCCCAGTAGCCCTCTACTTTGTTAACCCGACCAATCCCCGACGGCGAGTTCGAGCTAATACCACTGGGGGAAGATCCGAGCAGATGTGTAAAGATTGGAGCCCATCTCCCAGACCTGGAAAGGAAACAGCTGGAGGCATGCCTGAAAGAGAATGCCGACCTATTCGCATGGAGTGCAACAGAGATGTCCGGACTCGACCCAGACGTGGCCTGCCACCATCTCTCCATTGATCCTAATCACAAGGTCGTTGTCCAACGGAGGAGGAAACAGTCGACCGAAAAAACTAAAGCGGTCGAAAAAGCTGTAGAAGACCTCCTAGAGGCAAACTTTGTAACGGAGGCCAGGTACACTACCTGGCTCTCCAATGTTGTACTTGTGAAAAAACCTAATGGAAAGTGGAGAATGTGCGTTGATTATACCGATCTCAATCGGGATTGCCCGAAAGATGCTTACTCATTGCCAAATATTGATAAACTGGTCGACAACTCGACCGGTTTCAAACTACTATCATTTATGGACGCCTATTCAGGATATAATCAAATTCCCATGGCTGATAAAAAGCACACGACCTTCATGACCGAATCGGGCAATTACTACTATAACGTCATGCCCTTCGGCCTGAAAAATGCAGGCGCCACTTATCAGCGCATGATGAACAAGGTTTTCCAAGCCGAAATTGGAGACATGCTCGAAGTATATATGGACGATATGATCGTCAAATCTCAGCAAGAGACAGATCACGCTTCCCACCTACGAAAGGTGTTCGACCAAGCTCGAAAATGCAAGATGCATTTCAACCCTGAAAAATGTACATTCGGAGTTCAGGCGGGCAAATTCCTCGGGTTTTATTTGACCGAGTGAGGAATCGAAGCCAACCCAGACAAATGTCGAGTGTTCGCGGAGATACCTACCCCCAAACTCTAAGAAATCCATATAATCGTTAAATGGAGTGCTCGCTTCCCTTGCCCGATTTGTGGCTAAGTCTGTCCAACACGCGCTCCCATTCTACAAACTCCTTCCCAAAGAATCAACTTTCGAATGGACTGACGAATGAGAGAAAGCCTTGACCCACCTGAAAAAATCACTTTCCGAGCCCCCAGTACTCTCCAGGCCCAACGAAAGTGATACGTTGTACCTCTACCTCGCAGTGGCAAACGAGGCGGTGAGCGCAACCCTTATTCGTGAGATGTCAGAGGGGCAAAAACCCATTTACTTTACGAGCAAAGCGTTGGGTGGCCCTGAGCTCAGATACCTGCAAATCGAAAAGGTAGCGCTGATCCTCCTCTTCGCAGCAATAAGGTTACGACACTACTTATTGGCCCATACTATTGTCGTCAGGACAGACCAACCCATCAGGCAGATGCTCGGAAGGCCCGATATGGCCGGACGAATGATGAAATGGTCACTGGAATTATCCGAGTTCGACATCAAGTTTGAGGGATGGCAGACCCTCAAAGCTCAAGCCTTGGCCGACTTTGTAGCAGAACTTACCTTCACCGAGCAAACTTCAACATCCCCATCTAAGTGGACCATCTTTGTAGACGGAGCATCTAGCTTGGCAGGCAGTGGGGCCGGGGTGATATTGGAGAATGAGGAAGAGCTCGCTCGGCCGTGGAACACCGATAAAATCAAGAAATACTACATCTAGTATGAAGGTCTCCCTGCTCCCAAATGAGGAGCAGATAGTTCAGCCAAACCTGCATGCCCAGGTACGAGCATTACATCCCAAAACGTTTGATCAACAGGACCCCCCTCACGAAGAGGAAGGTAAATGTCACACAGACGGATACTCAAACGAGTCCAACGTCGCCTAAGTACCATGATCAGGAAGAACCCCAACTCGTGATGGGACGTTCAAGCCACGGAATCCGAGCCATGATCTTGACCCGGATACCGACCCAAAGCCAGCCTCCATACATCTGATCGGTCCCCCAAACCGACGAATCACATTTTCTTGCGAGCATTCATCCCCTAATCGACCACTATATCATATTCCTTGCGCCAGACGAATGCAAAATACTTAAAGAAAATATAAATTTAAAATAAAAGTCCTCCGACGGACAAGCAGTCATACGTAAAAACAAAAACACTGCAAGAATCACAAAACAACCACCAAACATTCATAAAAAAGTTGCGACCCCTAAAGGCCGACTTGTTCAGAATTACATAAAACGGAGACAATGTCCCCGAGCAAAAACTATAAATTACATATGTTTTGCGCACGCAGGCCAACTAATTACCCTCCCCCTCTTTGACATCAGGCTGACTTTCACCCGGAGGTTGCTGAGCTTCAGGCTGGACCGGTTGGTCGGGCTCACCCGGCTGAGAATCATCAATGATCATATAATCTGGGACTACTGTCGCTCCCGGGATTTTCATCCTATTACAAACGCGAAAGTGGCGCGGAAAGGTTAGAGTCGCCAGCCAGACATTTTTATCCCGAAAGAATGGGAAAGGTAATGTTGCACAAACCTGAGGAAGAAGGAAAGGACAAGGCCTTGCGAACCAAAGATCTGAGTTCGGGAGTCGGTTAAGACCTGGGAAGGTATTAGCACCCCAGATCGTCCATCGTACCCGACGGGATCCACGCTTGCTTGTTTTGTTTCAAAGGGTGTGAAAAATACGAATGTTGCTGAACAAATGAACTGCTAACTGGAATGGGAACGAAAATGAGAAAGGAATAAGAAAAGAAAATGGAAAGAAAGGGAAAAAATGTAGGGAAAATAAATAATGTGCTCGAACGGGCCCTACCCCGCTGCCTACGTACCTCATCGGGATAATGAGGATCAGAGTCGACGTAGTTCCCCTAACTAAGGCGGGAACTATTTGTTTGTGTTTTTTATGCTGGAACTGCGTATGTCTATGCTCAGGTGTTGCAGGCTCGTCTGGTACGAGTGCGTTTACCGTCTTGCATGTGTGACAAGTCGTCGCGAGTTCGCGTTATGAGTGAATGAGATGAGAAGAGAAGTTCCCGCAGGATAGTCGCTTATTGTGTTTTTGTCTTTTAAGAGAAGTATTTTGAATTTATTTGTTTTATGAAACAATCCCTTGATGAGACTTGTGCATCATGATAGACGAGCTTACACCACTCCAAGATGGAATGAATGCAAGTGCTTCATGGAATAAGGCTATACACAAAGGATCCTTTCATTTATTTGTTAAGTGTTTTTTTGAATTTTGTTTGAAGATGAGAAAGAATGACTCAAATTGCAAAAAGGACAAACTAAGGGGACTAAGACACAACCCTAATTTCATTTGTTTATTTATAAGAGATGTCCTATGGTTAATGAGGTATTCTAATCCTAATGGAAAAAACTAGAAACTACTAGAATTCAACTTACTTCCTAAGGAAGTTAAGTTGATTCTAAGAACAATGGGGAAGCCTATGCAAGTTATAAAATCAAATAAAGGCAAAACATTAAAAATGGACATAAGAAATAAAATTCTAAAATGCATTTAAAGGCATGAATTAAAATAGTCTATTTATTTATTCTAATTCTAAATAAAATGAAACTTTAAGCCTAAGTCCTAAATCAAAGTCAAGCCTAATATTTTCCTTCTAAACATTCAAATTTAAACTAACCTAAGTCTATATTAAATTCTAAGACTAAATCTAATCTAAACTATTTTTTTTATTGGACTTTATTTTCATAACCTAAATTAATGGGAAATACACATAACAAACCTAAGAATTAATATTCTAAAAAAATATCTAAACTTCTGGAAAAATTATGAAAAAATGAACCATGGGGCCTAAGATTACCTACAACATTGTACTAAAAAGAATCCTAAAAAATCCTATTTTTTATATGCCTAAAAATTGCTTATTTTCAGCTATGAATTAACCTCTAATTTACAAGGAATTAGCCTCTAAAACCTAAGATAAAATGTTCTAAAAAAATCTACAAAAATTATCCTAAGTACTTTTACTAGTCTTCTAACTACAGAAAAAAGAACGGATCAAAAATCCTACTGGAAGTTACCGAAATAAAATGAACAATCTCAAGTACAATTAAAAGGAAATTCGATAAAAGCTAATTAAAAGAAAAATCAGAATTAAATCGAAAAATAACCAAAATTCAGAAAATAAGATTGTCACAAATTTCTAAAATGGATTATTAAGCTACTGAAATTTTTTGAGAATTTTATAAAGCTTTTTCCTATTTTTATTTGTATTATTTTCTAATTATATAGAACTAAAAAACTAACAATTAAAGAAAATGGCGGGGGGGTGCTAGAAACATATTCCTCCTAGTAATTTCCGAAATGGGCCTAAAATGGGGTGTTACTAGCAAATTCCTAAGCCCAGAGACGCTGCAATGAGAAGGGGTGCGGAAAGCATTTGTTTTATGTTATTTTTCCTAAAACGGGCTTAGAGGGGGTGCTAATAACAAACAACAATTAATCCCATTTTAAAGATTGGAATTGTGAAGGATTAAGAGGAGATTATGCGAATTTACACAAATTAATTAATGAAAATTGATATTGATTAATTGGCCTAAACATTAATTATATTCTTTATTATCCAAATAAATCAAATTACATAAATAAGAACCCTAAAACACATAAAGACCTAAACCTCCTCTTCTTCATCCCCTTTCACCGCCGCCATCACCAACCCTCTCGTCTTCCTCCTCCTTCTCCATACCGCCGCCATCCTCAGCACCGTCATCCTCAGCTTCTTCTAACCGGACACGAAACCTTACCTAAGCCAACCTTCAACTCAAAACCCTAACCTTGACCTAATCCTCTTCTCTCCGCCGTTCACCCTGCTACTTCCTTTTTTGCCGCGGCCCCTTCGTTCCTCTCTCACTCTCGAACATAACCAACACCGTCGTCTTCTTCTTCTGTTCTCCTCCACCACCGTCCTCAAAACCTAAGCCTAACTCCTTCCCCTTCTTCTCCGACTTCGGCCGCCACCATCAACAACACCTTCAACCTATCCTCCCTCCACTCTAACAGACACGAAGCCTTAGGACTATGAACACAAACGAAAGCAATTGGCCACACACAAGAGGGATACATACTCGTACCTTGTGAATTGAAAGGGAGTCAACAGTCTTGACGGTAAAGGATTGTTCCTCTTCTGATGGCGCTGCGAGCTCGACGACGATCTTGTTTATTGGACGGTGACGCGACGATAAAAATCGTCGATAGCGCGAAGAAGAAGATCACGAAGCCCCGTTCAGGTATACGTATTAATATCACCCCTTATTCTTCTTCTGCGTCTTACTTTCTTCCTTGTTATTGTTCGAGCACTGATAAGGTCAATACAGGATGGATGGCGAACCGGTACGACAACTGCAGTAGTGGCTCGATTGCTTGGGCTCAAACTGGTGTATTCTTGAATGTTGCGGTAGCTTGCTGGCTTTGATGAAAACCTGAAGCCGAATCGATGTTGGAGTTTGCGGAGAACGAATGAAGCGATACGAATGAAGCCGAATCCGTTGAATCACTAGGGGATTGAGGTGTGCAAAAAGTCAGCTTCTTACTTCATTTCTTTGATCCCTTTCTCCTATTTTCTAACTGTGATTCTTATGGTCGGTTCGATTTTGATAGTTCGAAGGTGTTTCTTGTGTGATGCAGGGTTCGGCAGAGGTTGAAGCAAGGTGACAAAAGTGGAAGGAATAGGTGAATGGTTGAAGCAGAATGGTTTTTTGGAAGGGGCTGGGATTAGAGAAGAAGGTTGGAGGATTTGGAGGAGATGGTTGAAGGGTTGAGAATTGGGAAGAAAAATGGTGGAAGGAAAGAAAATGTCAAGAAGTTTGTAGTATAGGAAGAAGGTAGAACAATGATTGGGGGAGGGTTCTGAACAAGTTGTGGAAGAAACTAATTGAATGAGATGCTCCTGATTTATAGAATGCTTGAGGATGGTAGTTCTGGAGTTTTCTCAGGTAACGTTCTAGAATTTTCTGTTAGGATTGTTATGAATCAGTTTTGGTTCTATTATCTTCTGTTGTGAGGTTGGTTATTTTCAGTTGGAAGTTAGTTCTAAGTTAGTTATCTTCTATTATGAATTCATGTTCCTCACTTTCACTTGGCAACCTTGCATAATTTTTTGACTTTGTTTATTGTATAAGGGTCCTCTTCTGAAATTCAGTTAGGACTTGACTTTGATTTCTTTGAGTTCTGGTCTTTTTGTGCGTTTACGTTCCGTTATTTTTCATCAGTTGATACTAACCCTTCAATTTCGGATCTCTTTGATGATTCTTACCATTTTCTTCCCTTTTTTTTTGATTGAGAACACATGTTTGGAGCTCCTGGAGCAAGAGATGTACTTTGAGAAGCACAAGACACCGTTGTAAAGGATTTGCGCAGGCGAACTGGTTGCAGCTCAGAAAATGGTCCAGATGAAGCTGTACAGGAAACCAAAGGTTGACCGAAAGGAAACAAACTGTTTTGCCATGACATTGTTTCAGGTAACGGTGCAGGAGGAAAGATGTCGGTGAGATTATTAGTTTCCACTTATTGAGATGATGACCCATGGGACACAAGATTAGATTCAGCAGGGAAAAAGGGAATTGATTGTAATCGAATTGATGTGAAAAACGCTCCTGAATTTTCTGTCACCATACTGTTATTGTGTTTTGTTCTTTTTTGATTTGTAACTGGAACTTTATAATTGAAATACACTGAATTTATCAGTTGGTATAGCTCTGTAAATGCCTGACCACTCTGTATCACATGCCAATACGCCTACCGAATAAACCTGTCCATTATGAAAGAATTTCCTGTGTTATTTTGAACGGCTGAAATTTCTACAAAGCTCTTTCATGGTAAATTCATTTGACTAATGTTGAGTCTTGACTGTGATAACCAAAACCCTCACGCGCCTTTAATATTTGAATCAATCAATCACGTGTGTGAATTTATCCAAAATGAACACTCTCTTATCCCAACTAGCACCACAGTTTACCATTCAAACCTCAATAGCATAGATTTTAAACAAGTCTTGTGTAGATTTAGGGGTTGTTAGATCGGGATAATTGGAGTAACCTCTAAAAGATATGTTGAAAAAATGAATTAAAGAAAGAGTTTATAGGTTCAATTAGGACTTAAAAGGAAGATAACAAATGGAGGGTTTGAAAAAAATGAAAACCGTTAACTAGTCGTGAACTAACAATGGAATTGGTTAATGGACCTAAAATATGGAACCCAAAAGAATATTGACTGGAAACAAGAGGTATTAGAAATGGATTTTATTGGACATGGACTTGAACAAAAAATGACTGATTGGAAATTGGTTTAGCAGTTTGGATACTAAGATGAAAACAAAAGAACTGAACTCCTATTATTTTTTTTGTAAAATTTTGTGGTGATTCTAAAACGAAATTGTCATTGAGCTTAAATGGTGTAAAAATAGACAAGGGGAACATATGAGTTTGAAAGATGGTTCAAAATGGATCACGGACAAAAGATAAATGGAAAAGTGAATAAGAGAAAATGAAGATGAATTGATGGAAACGTATTGGAGTAGAAAGGCGAAAGTGGAATGGAATAATCAGGGGTGGTTCATAACAAAGCAATGAATGAAACCTTGATTTTTGGCCCAAAACCTACTTTTGAAATCTTTCCATAAATCTATAAACACAACCACTTCTGAGCCGCTGAGTATTTTCTAAATTAGTCGCAACTCTTTGAATCGTCTGAAACATGCCCTGACCATTCAAATCCAAATGAATCACTAGTAAACTGAAGATTCGGACCAGGCTTCACACAAAATACTGCTTGACATCCTGATGAATCACAACACAAGACAGCCTGAACTTTGAATATGCATTGTCTAAGAAATAGTCCAGTGGTCCAAAATAAACTTGCAATTGCAGTAATCTTCTGATAGTTTGACCAAGATTAGGTTAAGCTCCTATCTGAATCGAAACTCAATTGAACAACCGCACTTGAAGTAGAATCAATATCCAGTAAATTCTCCACCATTTCAGTCTCTGACAGATACAGATAAGGTACTAAACCCTAATCCAGTATGGCCTTAATCACATGCCTTATGAAACAATGAAATGCATTAGTATGCTGATGAGAAATGCAGATGAATGCGACACGATGAACCAATAGAGGGAATAAATAGGAGGGCAAATTTTGAGGTATTACAGCTGCCCCTATTCAATCAACTGCAGACCTGAACGGATAATTGCAACAGCTTTTAGACGTTCGAGGTATGGAGTGATTGAATACTCGAATAAAACCTGAAAATTTGCACACTGAGGGTAATGGAAATGCCACTCGCCCATTTATTTATTTATGTCTTTTTGTTTTGACCTCTGAATAGGTAGCGAAAATAGAACCAGGTGGAAATATGTTGGGAAGAATGCCATCCTCGAATGACCACTCACACGGGATCTTCGGATCCAGTACTAAAACCCTCCTCGAATAGAAACACAATGGTATACCGGCCGCAGGCGATAACCATCAATAACAAAGACTGACCTCGGACAGACTTTGCGAAAGAGACAAACTGACCTCGATCAATAAGCTCAAAAAGTGAACTACTATCCTCGAATAATAGGCACACAAAACAAAAACAAGACCAACCGCAGAAGGACTTGAAGAAAAGAATTCCATCCTCGAATGACAATCCAAAAGATCCTCGGATCTAACACGAAACCATTCTCGAATGGAGACGCAAAGGTATACCAGCCTCGACTGATAACCAAACACAAAGCTGACCTCAGACAGACTTTGCAAAAGAGACAAACTGACCTCGATCAATAAGCTCGAAAAGTGAACTACTATCCTCGAATAATAGCCACAACAACAAGACCAACCTCGGAAGGACTTGAAGAAAAGAATGCCATCCTCGAATGACAATCCAAAAGATCCTCGGATCTAACACGAAACCATTCTCGAATGGAGACGCAAAGGTATACCAGCCTCGACTGATAACCAAACACAAAGCTGACCTCAGACAGACTTTGCAAAAGAGACAAACTGACCTCGATCAATAAGCTCGAAAAGTGAACTACTATCCTCGAATAATAGCCACAACAACAAGACCAACCTCGGAAGGACTTGAAGAAAAGAAATGCCATCCTTGAATGACAAATCAAAAGATCCTCGGATCTAACACGAAACCATCCTCAAATGGAGACGCAAAGGTATACCGGCCGCAGGCGGTAACCAGAAACAAATAAAATAGGACAAGATGGAACGGGATCGTTGTACATAAACGAGAGCCCAAGCAAACAGGACCGTTGTACAAAACGGGAACCTGCGACGCGACTGTTGTACCAAACAAGACGCGGAGAAATGACGAACATTGACTTGAAAAAGACAAGGATGTCTGAAAAATGATGTTGGTATCCTCTGTGCGGAGTACCTCAGGTTGAGAAGATGTTGTATATACCTCAAAACTGGCCCATGCTGGCATGCATATGTTTGGACTTATGGCGTAATGCTCCATGATGATGGAAATGCTACTCTTTGGAGGATGCAGATGTAGTGATGAATATGAGTATGCAAAATGCAAGGAGATCTCCTGATAAGGAGACTGCAGGCATCCCAGATAGCTTGGTTAGGGATAAACGATGATCACTGCATTGATTTGGTTCATCCTGATGAGGAAGAAACAACTCTGCGGGGGAAGCTATTAATAATTCACCGGCTCCGAACAGCCGCCACTGCCAAAAATAAATTGGACTTTGAGATTGGAGTGCCAAGACCCTGCTGGAGATGGACCCTTCTTGAACTCTGGTGAGGAAGTGAGGACCCCTCTGGCTTGGCTGAGAATCAAAGGCGTGATATTGTTGAGGAAGCAACTGCTGGGGAAGCAAAACACTCCTTATACTGCTGGGAATTACCCTTGTCTGAAGGGAAACTTCTGCTTGGGGATTGCACCCACTCTCTGCTACCTTGCTGGGTGAAATTTCAAATTCCACATGGCTGGGGATGATTGGAAACACCTTGGGAGACACCTGTTTCTGTTCAATCAAAGGGAATGCCCCTCCTGGATAATTGTTGTTAGCTTTGTTAGCAACACCAGTACCCGTACCTGCATGAACACAATCGATAGTACCTGCAACATAGAAAGTTAGTTTGGGACCTGCTTGCCCCAGGCTCATAGCATGAACCATTGTCTGGGCATTTCGACACCCTTTCAGAGTTGTATTAAATGTTTCTATTCTCCTGCACGAGTTAGAAAGCATTCAAATGTTCATAACACAACGCATGTTACCATTTGCTAGACGTTTTCACAATCAATCAATGCTAGATGAAAAAAAGCAAAAACAAAGAGGCAGAGTAGTCAATTGACTGAAGTTGAATTCTTATTGATTTGGAAAGGTGGCCCTGAATAGGCAATACAAAGGAAGCAGTTCCCTGGAATGAGGGAACAATTAAAAAAGAAAAAATAATCTATCCTATTGGCAATGTGAGAAGTGAAACTCATCAAGTCTCAACCCAGTTATAACTTGTATGTCTTCAAGATGCTCCGCTCGCTCTGCCTCTTGAGAAAAAGTAAGTGAACTGATCATCAACCCTTAGGATAGCCTCAACTGTAGGTAGGTCATGGATCTCGCAAATCACAGTCGTTCGTGTTAATCCCTCTTTTGCGTGGATCGCCCTTTCAGGTTTTCAATCCACCGGGATACCCTTTTTTGCCTGAGTTGTCCGATGTGGCTTTTCAACTCAGCGGGTGTACATTTTTTTTTTCAAGATTTCCCTAACTTTTGCCCGAGCCTTTTATTCTGTTTTTGGCTCGCCGGGATGCCCATTTTTGCCTGGATCTTTATTCTGTTTTTATCCAGCGGGTCCTTTTCACACGAAGTATTTTCTTACTGCGTCTGCATTGACAGGGGATGGGAAGTCTTCTCCGTCCATGGTTGTCAGCATTAAGGCTCCGCCTGAGAAAACCTTTTTAACCACGAACGGTCCTTCATAGTTGGGTGTCCACTTGCCCCTGTGATCGTTGAGAGGAGGAAGAATCCTTTTCAGCACTAAGTCTCCTGGCGTGTACCTCTGTGGTCGCACCTTCTTGTCAAAAGCCTGCTTCATTCGTCGCTGATACAACTGTCCATGGCATACAGTTGCTAGACGCTTCTCTTCAATAAGGCTCAATTGATTATATCTGGATCGGAGCCACTCAGCTTCATCTAGCTTGATATCCATCATCAACCTCAACGAGGGGATTTCCACTTCAATCGGTAGGACTGCCTCCATACCATACACCAATGAGAATGGAGTTGCCCCAGTTGAAGTGCGTACTGATGTCCTGTACCCATGCAACGCGAATGGTAACATCTCATGCCAGTCTTTGTACGTCACAACCATCTTCTGCACAATCTTCTTGATGTTTTTATTAGCCGCCTCGACGGCGCCATTCATCTTCGGACGATATGGAGACGAATTGTGGTGTTCTATTTTGAAGTCTTGACACAAGTCAGCCATCATCTTGTTATTGAGGTTAGAACCATTATTAGTAATGATCCTTTCAGGAACTCCGTATCGGCAGATGATGTCCCGCTTAATAAATCGAGCGACCACTTGTTTAGTGACATTAGTGTAGGATGCCGCCTCAACCCACTTCGTGAAATAATCAATAGCAACTAGGATGAAGCGATGACCATTAGAAGCTGTTGGCTCAATCTTTCCAATCATATCGATGCCCCACATAGCGAACGGCCATGGTGAAGACATGACACTCAACGGATTCGGAGGCACATGGACCTTGTCGGCATAAATTTGACACTTATGGCATTTACGGGAGTACTTACAGCAATCAGATTCCATGGTAATCCAATAGTATCCCGATCTCAACAATTTCTTGGCCATGGCATGTCCTCCAGCATGGGTACCGAAGGAGCCTTCGTGAACCTCCTGCATTAACATGTCTGCTTCGTGTCTATCCACACATCTGAGAAGCACCATGTCGAAGTTCCGTTTGTACAGCACACCGTCTTGATTCAAGAAGAAGCCTCCTGCCAGTCTTCTAAGAGTTTTCTTATCCTTACTAGATGCCCCAGCCGGGTATTCTTGAGCCTTCAGGAATTGTTTGATGTCATGGTACCAAGGCTTATTATCTTCACCATCATCAACTGCAAAGACATAAGCGGGTCTTTCAAGCCGGGAGATCGAAATTCGAGGCACGAAATTCTCTTGACAAACTTTAATCATGGACGACAAAGTTGCTAGAGCATCGGCGAACTGGTTTTCGTCTCTAGGAATATAGCTCAGCTTGACCTTGGTAAAGAAAGTTAACAACCTCCTGATATAATCTTTGTAAGGAATAAAACGAGCTTGATGAACCAGCCATTACCATTGACTTGATTTACCACCAAAGCAGAATCTCCGAAAATCTCAAGGTTCTTGACTCGCAAGTCTATTGCCTCTTCGATCCCCATGATACAAGCTTCATACTCCGCCTCATTGTTAGTGCACTCGAAGGTCAACCGAGCGGCTAAAGGTGTGTGAACCCCTTCTGGCGAGATGATAACAGCACCCACTCCGCTTCCATTCATGTTTACAGCCCCGTCAAACATCAACTTCCATCTGGATTCAGGGTCGGGCCCCTCATCCGGAAGTGGTTCTTCGTAGTCTTTCGACTTGAGGAACATGATGTCCTCATCCGGAAACTCAAACCTCATGGGTTGATAATCATCAATCGGCTGCTGGGCCAAGTATTCTGACAACACACTCCCCTTGATTGCCTTTTGTGAAGTGTATTGTATGTCATACTCCGTTAGTATCATCTGCCAACGGGCCACTCTTCCTGTCAAAGCCGGCTTCTCAAAGATGTATTTCACAGGATCCATCTTGGAAATTAAGAGAGTAGTGTGGGTCAGCATGTACTGTCTTAGTCGGCGAGCAGCCCATGCCAAAGCGCAGCAAGTTTTCTCGAGTAGTGAGTATCGCGTCTCACAATCGGTAAACTTTTTGCTAAGGTAATAAATGGCGTGCTCTTTTCGACCAGACTCGTCCTACTGACCCAGCACACATCCCATCGATCCTTCAAGCACAGTAAGATACATAATCAGAGGTCTCACTGGCACTGGAGGCATAAGAATTGGTGGTTCTAACAAGTAATCTTTGATTCGGTCGAAGGCTTGCTGGCAGTCTTCATTCAATTTAATGGCCTGATTCTTCCTCAGAAGCTTAAAGATGGGCTCGCACGTGGCCGTTAGGTGAGAAATAAACCGTGCAATGTAGTTTAGTCTCCCTAAGAAGCCACGCACTTGCTTTTCAGTCTTCGGTTCAGGCATTTCTTGGATAGCTTTTACCTTGGCTGGATCAACCTCAATTCCTCGTTCACTAACAATGAAGCCGAGTAATTTGCCAGAACGAACCCCGAAGGTACACTTATTCGGATTCAACCTCAGTCTGAACTTCCGAAGCCTGTCAAACAATTTTGCTAGGTTAACCAAATGCTCTTCCTCCGTCTGGGATTTCGCTATCATGTCATCAACATAAACCTCAATTTCATGATGGATCATGTCGTGAAACAACGTTACCATTGCCCGTTGATAGGTAGCTCCTGCATTCTTCAAACCAAACGGCATAACCTTGTAACAAAAGGTGCCCCAAGGAGTGATGAAAGTCGTTTTTTCCATGTCCTCGGGAGCCATCTTGATCTGATTATAGCCTGAGAATCCGTCCATGAAGGAGAACACGGAAAACTGAGCAGTATTGTCGACAAGTACATCTATGTGAGGTAGAGGGAAGTCATCTTTGGGGCTGGCCCTATTCAAATCCCTGTAATCCACACACATTCTGACTTTGCCATCTTTCTTGGGAACCGGCACAATGTTAGCAACCCACGGAGGATAACTGGTCACGGCCAAGAAGCCAGCATCAAACTGTTTTTGCACTTCTTCTTTTATTTTAATCGCCATGTCTGGACGCGTGCGCCTCAACTTCTGCTTTACCGGAGGACAATCTTCTCTGAGAGGCAGCTTGTGTACCACAATGTCAGTGTCTAAACCCGGCATATCTTGGTAGGACCATGCGAAGACGTCAACGTATTCTCGAAGCATAGCCATCAAACGAGTCTTGACAGATTCTTCTAATGCAGCTCCGATCTTGATTTCTTTCTTGTCTTCTTCAGTACCCAGGTTTATTACTTCGACGTCTTCTTCGTGCGGCTGAATCATCTTCTCCTCTTATTTAAGCAGTCTGGCCAATTCTTCAGGTAAATCGCAATCCTCTTCACCCTCCTCAGCGGCTTGATAAATTGGATTGTCGAAGTCATACTCAGCCATAACAGGGTCGTCATTGATAAGATCCGATGACGGGCACCTGCATGAATGGTGATTCATGCAAGGCTTTAGCAACAACTTGAGAAAATGATAAACATTGACATTTTAAAACTTTTCTTTCTTTTTGAAAAACAAAAGTAAAAACGAAAGACAGAGAACAACATGAATGAATGTGAAACGTCAATTTTATTTATGATTGTGTTAATGAACAAATGAACCCTTACAAAGAGCTACTATGCCCCGGGCAAGACATAGTGCTTTAATACAGGAAAACAGAAACAAAAAATTATTACTCTTCGAAAGAAGTGACTGAAATGAGCCTTTCTGACGTCCAGTTGCTAAGCTGAGTTCCTGGAGTGGCAGGCCTGATCCATTCATCTAAGTCACAGTCACTATCGACAGTTTCATCCTGCACTGCGCTGATGTTTCCGTAGTCTACCACTCCTGCACTTGTGAAAGTGACCGGGCTCTGACAACCTTTTGCACTTGGTTCAGACGAAGATCTTCCAGGGTGATAGCCAATCCCGAACATGTCTTTCTTCTCTGGCACTTCGACTGGACTGCCCCAGCCTTCTCGTACTCCAGATTCTACTAATTCAAGCGCTTGTTTATAAGAGGCTATGGAAACCCCCTTCTTCGGTACTTCAGGAGAAATTGCCACTGCGGATGCTTGCTCAGACTTCAAGGGCTCAAAAGCCTGACATGGGGTCTCAAGTATTTCGCCATCCATCTCCACATATTTGAATGAGGCTAGATGACTGACGAAGATATCTTCTTCCCCACTGACAGTCACAACTTGACATTCCCAGACGAATTTTAACTTCTGATGGAGTGTAGACGAAACCGCTCCTGCCGAATGTATCCAGGGTCTTCCGAGTAAACAACTATATGCCGGCTGGATATCCATCACGTAAAACGTGGTATTGAAGATTTGTGGACCTACTTTGATGGGTAATTCCACTTCTCCAAATACCGATCTCCTTGACCCATCAAATGCTCGAACTATTAGGTCACTGGGCTTTAGCACCACTCCATCATAGTCCAGCTTCATCAATGCTTTCTTGGGCAAAACGTTCAAAGATGATCCAGTATCTACCAACACGTGGGAGAGTACTGCACCCTTACATTCCAGAGAGATATGCAATGCCCGATTATGAGCACGCCCGTCAGAAGTCAAATCCAAGTCTGTAAAACCCAATCCGTGACTGGCGTTGACGCTGGACACCACCGTTTCTAGCTGATTTACAGAAATATCCTGAGGTACGTATGCTTTGTTCAGAATATTCAGGAGGGCCTTCCTGTGAGAGTCAGAACACATGAGCAAGGATAAGATGGAGATCTTCGACGGCGTCTGCTGCAGATGATCCACAATCTTGTAGTCACTCTTCTTGATGATCCTCAGGAATTCTTCAGCTTCTTTATCAAAGGTGAGGTCTGGATCAGTTGATGATGTTGGATCATTGACAACTACTGGTTGCTTCGCTCTTGCTCTAGCTTGGGCTTCTGCAGTATCTCTGGGTGGTATCACGTTGTTTCTCAGTGTTTCCGGCGCAAACAACCTTCCGCTTCTAGTAAAGCCTCCTACTCCAACGTTCTCTACTTGAGCTGGGGTTATACTAGTCGTGGCCAAATCTTGCCTCTGGCCGTTGCAGTACACTTCACCACCATAGTTCCAAGGAACAGCTCTATCACTTTGGTACATTACTGGTCCAGCCGTGGTAATGGTTATTGGTGCCACTCTGGCCCGCGAAGGAACTTGAGATGGGTCATAAAAGATAGTTACTGTGGAGACTCCACTTTATTTTACAACCTTGTCAAACTGCAGCACTCCTTCATCAATCATGCCTTGAATTCCGGCCTTCAACCGCTTACAACCATTCATAGCTTCGGCACATTCCGGGTAATCTTCTTTGCACCCAGGGAAGATACTTTTCTTTAACAAACAAACTTTGACAGCAATCAACGAAGTCCGCAAGTCATCAACATCACACACCAAATTCAGGTTCTCTCCTTCATCAATTGCTCCAACCGTACCCCTGTGAGGAGGCATGGGATTCTGAAGCACATTAGGAGAAGGAGCAAAGTTGATCGCCTTAGTATCCAGTAAGTCCTGAACAACATGCTTCAATGCTTTACAGTTCTCAGTAGTATGGTCGGGAGCTCCGGAATGAAATTCACATCTAGCATTTGAGTCGTATCCCTCGGGAATTTGGCCTGGTTTCGTAGGTTGCAAGGTTCGGAGCTGAATCATTTGAAGCTGTAGGAGATTCTTCAAAAGCTGGGAGTAAGACATCGGTGGAGCTTCAAAATGTCTATCCTTCGGCCTCTGGGGGTAGTATGGACGAGGGGCTCTTGGCTGATACCCTTGTGAGTGCGGCGGCTGTGGAGGTTGGACCTGCTGTTGAACGGCTGGAGTTGAAATAGTGACAGGGGCCACTTGCTGATAATATCCTCGGTTAATCACTCCCCTCTGTGCGTACACTGCACATGTTTCTCCTTCCCTCCTTTTCACAAAGGGTTTCTTGATACCAGACACCGAAGCACCTCCATTCTGAATTTTCCCCTGTTTGAGCCAGCTTTCAATTCTTTCTCCAGTCAAGATAATGTCCGAGAAACCACTTGAGGAACAACCAGCCAGCCTTTCCATGAAATGCCCTGGGAGGGTATCCAGGAAAAGGTCGACCGTCTCTCTCTCCAATAAAGGTGGTTGCACTCGAGCGGCTACCTCACGCCACCTCTGTGCATAATCTTTGAAGCTCTCCGAGCTCCTCTGCGTCAAGCTCTGAAGTTGAGTACGGCTGGGTGCCATGTCAATGTTGTACTGATATTGTCTGAGGAAGGCTTCTCCCAAATCCTTCCAGCTTCTAATAGAGCTCCTTTCCAGCTTCATGTACCACTCCAAGGACCCTCCTGAGAGACTATCCTGGAAGTAGTACATCCAGAGTTTTTCATCTCGCGTGTGGGCCGCGATCTTCCGGTAGAAGGCCTGTAGGTGAGTTTTCGGGCAGGAGCTGCCGTTGTATTTATCAAATACTGGTGGTCTGAACTTGTGTGGAATGACCACCCCAGGTACTAAACCCATGTCTGACACGTCAATCCCCAAAGTGTCTCTGCACTCGAGGGCCTTGACCTTCTCCGCAGGCACCAAGAAGTCATTAAGATTTCCATCACTGCCGAAACCCATGTCGTTGTTGAAATACTGGAATTGGTCCTCTTGTCTGTCGTGCACAGGAACGAACGTTGCCATAGCTGGATCTGGAATATTGGGTCCGCCTGGGCCGTTGTTGGTGTTGGTAGGGGCCCCTAGCCCGCCAGAAGTAGTCGCCTGAGCATTAGTATTAGGAGGAGTTAACCCTTGAATTGCATTTCTCAGCTCTTGTTGCCCCTGAGCCATCCCTTGCATCAGGGTCATGAATTCTGCCATCTTGGTACGAACTTCATTGAGCTCTGTCTGCATAGCATCCATTGTTGTTCTTTGATTGCTACGGGTCGCGTACCGATGAGGTATATCTTGTCGAAGGTACCGGGTCTTGGCGGCTCTCGCAATCTTTGCCTGAAACACAGATAAATTAAGCATCCCGGAGAAAAACCTGCAAAGACAAAGACAAAATGTGAATGATGCGTATGCAATGCAATGTGTTCCTTTTATTCCCAAGACATTTCCTATTTCTGGTCCTGGCATTAAGAAAAAATAAGAATTGGGAAGAAAACCCAAGCAATACTCAAACATAATGATGGCCGTGGAGAATTGGTGCTCATTTCTCCGTGTCGGTGCAACAAACAACGAACAAGAAATTCAGAACAAATCAATCATATAAACCGGAGTTTGAAAATACAAAGTCCCTGAAGGGTGCCCATCACAATAACAACAAAAGTACATCAAATATAAGGAATCCCACAACAAGCTTGTGGGTAATCCAAGTACATGAAATTAAACCCTAGGGAAATCCATATCTTGCAATCTCCAGCTAAGGCGCTTGACGTTCTGGAATAGCTGAACTACATCTGGATGATCGGGCTCCTGGATGAGTCTCTGGATGAGGAGGTCCCTCGTATCAGAAGAAGCGTGTAATTCCTCAATCTGCTGTAGGAATGTTGTCTCATTCTCTTTGCTTTGAATCGATTCAGCCTTTGACCTCTTCACATCAGCTTTCAACTTCAAGTCTTCAATTTCCTTTTGAGCTTCCTTCAATGCTTGTTGACTTTCTGCCAAGCGTTGAAGACGGCCCTTCTCTTGATGATAAGCCTTCCTGAGGAGTTCTTTCTGCCCATCCAAAGAATCCTGAAGACTTTTGATTTCCAGCTCGTGCTTGGCGTCTAACTCCTTTTGCTTCTTCAAATGATCGGCCCATTTTTCTTGCCATAAAGTAACAGCTTCATTGGCTTCACTCAGATCTTTCTTCTCTCTTCGGCGCTGGGCCGTCTTGTGCGTCTCAGCTAACCCTTTTTTCCGGAAGTAAAGCTCTCTCTCTTCAAAGTCCTTCTGTTTGAGACGAACTGCTTCCTCGGCTTGTACAGCTCTAACTTCTAACTGACGGTTCTGAATCATCAGTTTCTGACAAGAATTATGAGCCTCTTGATTCTCAACCCTAAGCTGTTTGACCAAAGCTTCTAACTTCTGATAATCCTCCAAAGGTACTGAAGTCCTTGGTGCTACCTCTTTAGGGTAGAGAGGTATCTCTCTAGAAAATGGTAGAAGATGAGTCTTCACACGATTCTCCAACCAGCTAGCAAAAGGATCATAAGTGTTAGGATCCACTCTTCCAAAGTCTTTCTTTCCTTTCGTCACTCTAACTTCTCAAGCTTGGGATGCTAGTATGCTCATCTTGGAGTTTCCCTCTGCTGGAAAATATAAGGACTCATTTGCATCGTCGGTCAAAGGTACATCTCTTAAAGGATAGCCGAACTGTTTCCTGGACAAGATAGGATTGTAGCTAATCCCACCTTTCCTTCCCATCAAAGGCACATTTGGAAAGCTACCACAACTAACCAACATTTCTTTGCCCACCAAATCTCTGTTGCATCCCCAAACTATGTCAGCTGAGGTTAAGCCCATTAATCTTTTGGACCATTTCCAAGATTGTTTCAAATCCTGAAAGGGTCCTGATTTAGGGAGTTGCCTTACAAACCAATCAGCAAATATGGGAGCACAACAGTTCACATGTCCCTTCCTCTTTTCATTTCTGTGGTGAACTCCATAATAAAAGTCAGCTAGCAATGTAGGAACAAGATTTCTCTTGACAAAGATGGTGATGGCCTCCATACTAATTAGCCCTTTCTCTCCTGGAAATAAACTGGTTCCATAGACTATCATGGCTAACAGTGCTTTGAAGTCTGCCCACTTCTTTCCCGATGCCATGACATGTGCCTCTGCAATAAGAAAATCCAAAGGGATCCCTTTACTTTGGCCAGCCTCTAATCCCATCTTGAGTCTGAGCATACTCAAATGACAGGCAATAGTGATATCCTCATGAGAAGGGATCCTCTATGAAACATAATAAGGTATACCCTCCTTAATAGGAATATTCAGCATACTAGAAACCTCCTCTAATGTAGGTGCCAGGATGTAATTAGGGAAGACAAAGACCCTCAGCTGTGGATCATAGAACTGCAACAAAGAATGCAAGCTATCTCTCTGGTCAACTGTGGGCTTGCTCACATAATCCAGTATCTTGCCAAACTCTTTCCTGAAATCATCAAGGACTCGGTCACCCATCAAGCTAATCAAACCTTGAACACTCTCTGTCTCCGGCTGCGGGAAAGTATAATGAACATTTCTCTTCCTCGGAATCTCCATGCTGAAGTAACAAATATGACCAGGACCTAGGAGGTAATGAACCCTGAGAATAAAAAGAACACAAAAATGATTAATGATGATATGATGCTTATGCAAGACAAGGCATGTGATCAGTGAAGTGTCTGTGACGTGCCAATCAAGTAATCAGGTGTCGGTGCAAGGCCTCAAAATCCATATATCACAATAATCATCCCTCTGATCCGGGATCCATATCTTAAGAACAGAAATCCAGCTCACAAAACTGAACCAAAGGAAAAGTGGGTATGCTGAAGGTATCAGGGTTCCTGCAAACCTGTAAACCCCTCCCAATCTCACGGGTATGCTACTCGGGTCAACATCACGGACTCTCAAAGCCGAATAGCAATAATACGTTCACCATTTACGAGAAATGGCTCATGACCAAATCAGGGAATCGGTTTGGCATTATGTACTACTCAAGGAGGTCTCAGCTGAGTCCGGAAAGAACAAGCATCCCTCACAAGTCTCCAGCTTCAAGCACTGAGTCGAGAAACAATAGTACATTCATCCCGAAGGGTACAATACTATCGTCATACGAACAGTCTGCCTTGACTAGATTCTTATGAGAGAACCAAGCCATCCTATGCGAGTTCCTAGTGGGCCCTCGGATGCGAGTGGGTTTGCCAACAAATGTGGTCTGCCACTGTCATCACTGGAGAGGGATGTTTCCACAAAGGTTCTCAATGATCGGTCCCCTGACTGCACATAACTATCAAGGTAGCGCATCAACCCAGAAAGATTCTGGTATCAATACATTCCCGAGAAGGTCGCAAGTCAAGGTGTGGAACTCACTACTACCAACATAGCAAGATGCCATGAAGCCAAAGTGGAACCACTCTAAGTCCTAGGGTGCACTCGAGCCCCGGTTACGAGCTCATCTCACAGTAACCCCATCCCACAGAAAAAATGAAAACCAGCACAGCCAGACAGTCCAGTATAATATGATGCATGGAAAATAAAATACTGAAAGCGATAAATAAATGCGATAAAGTAAAGTTGTAAAGTAAAAACTGTAAAGCTAAACTAAAGCACACAACAACAAACAGATAGACACCCAAAGAAACAAAACCAAACAGGCGCTAGGATTGACTCTACAAGGGAAACCGGAAGAATCAGGTTAAGTCCCCAGCAGAGTCGCCAGTTGTCGCTCCCGGGATTTTCATCCTAGTACAAACGCGAAAGTGGCGCGGAAAGGTTAGAGTCGCCAGCCAGACATTTTTATCCCGAAAGAATGGGAAAGGTAATGTTGCACAAACCTGAGGAAGAAGGAAAGGACAAGGCCTTGCGAACCAAAGATCTGAGTTCGGGAGTCGGTTACGACCTGGGAAGGTATTAACACCCCAGATCGTCCGTCGTACCCGACGGGATCCACGCTTGCTTGTTTTGTTTCAAAGGGTGTGAAAAATACGAATGTTGCTGAACAAATGAACTGCTAACTAGAATGGGAACGAAAATGAGAAAGGAATAAGAAAAGAAAATGGAAAGAAAGGGAAAAAATGTAGGGAAAATAAATAATGTGCTCGAACGGGCCCTACCCCGCTGCCTACGTACCTCATCGGGATAATGAGGAT
This sequence comes from Lathyrus aphaca, assembly GCA_963966055.1. NCBI lineage: Eukaryota > Viridiplantae > Streptophyta > Magnoliopsida > Fabales > Fabaceae > Lathyrus > Lathyrus aphaca. Next base: position 51,574,222 of record OZ014520.1, read on the forward strand.
CAGAGTCGACGTAGTTCCCCTAACTAAGGCGGGAACTATTTGTTTGTGTTTTTTATGCTGGAACTGCGTATGTCTATGCTCAGGTGTTGTAGGCTCGTCTGGTACGAGTGCGTTTACCGTCTTGCATGTGTGACAAGTCGTCGCGAGTTCGCGTTATGAGTGAATGAGATGAGAAGAGAAGTTCCCGCAGGATAGTCGCTTATTGTGTTTTTGTCTTTTAAGAGAAGTATTTTGAATTTATTTGTTTTATGAAACAATCCCTTGATGAGACTTGTGCATCATGATAGACGAGCTTACACCACTCCAAGATGGAATGAATGCAAGTGCTTCATGGAATAAGGCTATACACAAAGGATCCTTTCATTTATTTGTTAAGTGTTTTTTTGAATTTTGTTTGAAGATGAGAAAGAATGACTCAAATTGCAAAAAGGACAAACTAAGGGGACTAAGACACAAACCTAATTTCATTTGTTTATTTATAAGAGATGTCCTATGGTTAATGAGGTATTCTAATCCTAATGGAAAAAACTAGAAACTACTAGAATTCAACTTACTTCCTAAGGAAGTTAAGTTGATTCTAAGAACAATGGGGAAGCCTATGCAAGTTATAAAATCAAATAAAGGCAAAACATTAAAAATGGACATAAGAAATAAAATTCTAAAATGCATTTAAAGGCATGAATTAAAATAGTCTATTTATTTATTCTAATTCTAATTAAAATGAAACTTTAAGCCTAAGTCCTAAATCAAAGTCAAGCCTAATATTTTCCTTCTAAACATTCAAATTTAAACTAACCTAAGTCTATATTAAATTCTAAGACTAAATCTAATATAAACTATTTTTTTTATTGGACTTTATTTTCATAACCTAAACTAATGGGAAATACACATAACAAACCTAAGAATTAATATTCTAAAAAAATATCTAAACTTCTGGAAAAATTATGAAAAAATGAACCATGGGGCCTAAGATTACCTACAACATTGTACTAAAAAGAATCCTAAAAAATCCTATTTTTTATATGCCTAAAAATTGCTTATTTTCAGCTATGAATTAACCTCTAATTTACAAGGAATTAGCCTCTAAAACCTAAGATAAAATGTTCTAAAAAAATCTACAAAAATTATCCTAAGTACTTTTACTAGTCTTCTAACTACAGAAAAAAGAACGGATCAAAAATCCTACTGGAAGTTACCGAAATAAAATGAACAAACTCAAGTACAATTAAAAGGAAATTCGATAAAAGCTAATTAAAAGAAAAATCAGAATTAAATCGAAAAATAACCAAAATTCAGAAAATAAGATTGTCACAAATTTCTAAAATGGATTATTAAGCTACTGAAATTTTTTGAGAATTTTATAAAGCTTTTTCCTATTTTTATTTGTATTATTTTCTAATTATATAGAACTAAAAAACTAACAATTAAAGAAAATGGCGGGGGGGTGCTAGAAACATATTCCTCCTAGTAATTTCCGAAATGGGCCTAAAATGGGGTGTTACTAGCAAATTCCTAAGCCCAGAGGCGCTGCAATGAGAAGGGGTGCGGAAAGCATTTGTTTTATGTTATTTTTCCTAAAACGGGCTTAGAGGGGGTGCTAATAACAAACAACAATTAATCCCATTTTAAAGATTGGAATTGTGAAGGATTAAGAGGAGATTATGCGAATTTACACAAATTAATTAATGAAAATTGATATTGATTAATTGGCCTAAACATTAATTATATTCTTTATTATCCAAATAAATCAAATTACATAAATAAGAACCCTAAAACACATAAAGACCTAAACCTCCTCTTCTTCATCCCCTTTCACCGCCGCCATCACCAACCCTCTCGTCTTCCTCCTTCTTCTCCATACCGCTTCCATCCTCAGCACCGTCATCCTCAGCTTCTTCTAACCGGACACGAAACCTTACCTAAGCCAACCTTCAACTCAAAACCCTAACCTTGACCTAATCCTCTTCTCTCCGCCGCTCACCCTGCTTCTTCCTTTTTCGCCGCGGCCCCTTCTTTCCTCTCTCACTCTCGAACAAAACCAACACCATCGTCTTCTTCTTCTTCTGTTCTCCTCCACCACCGTCCTCAAAACCTAACCCTAACTCCTTCCCCTTCTTCTCCGACTTCGGCCGCCACCATCAACAACACCTTCAACCTATCCTCCCTCCACTCTAACAGACACGAAGCCTTAGGACTATGAACACAAACGAAAGCAACTGGCCACACACAAGAGGGATACATACTCGTACCTTGTGAATTGAAAGGGAGTCAACAGTCTTGACGGTAAAGGATTGTTCCTCTTCTGATGGCGCTGCGAGCTCGACGACGATCTTGTTTATCGGACGGTGACGCGACGATAAAAATCGTCGATAGCGCGAAGAAGAAGATCACGAAGCCCCGTTCAGGTATACGTATTAATATCACCCCTTATTCTTCTTCTGCGTCTTACTTTCTTCCTTGTTATTGTTCGAGCACTGATAAGGTCAATACAGGATGGATGGCGAACTGGTACGACAACTGCAGTAGTGGCTCGATTGCTTGGGCTCAAACTGGTGTATTCTTGAATGTTGCAGTAGCTTGCTGGCTTTGATGAAAACCTGAAGCCGAATCGATGTTGGAGTTTGCGGAGAACGAATGAAGCGATACGAATGAAGTTGAATCCGTTGAATCACTAGGGGATTGAGGTGTGCAAAAAGTCAGCTTCTTACTTCATTTCTTCGATCCCTTTCTCCTATTTTCTAACTGTGATTCTTATGGTCGGTTCGATTTTGATAGTTCGAAGGTGTTTCTTGTGTGATGCAGGGTTCGGTAGAGGTTGAAGCAAGGTGACAGAAGTGGAAGGAATAGGTGAATGGTTGAAGCAGAATGGTTTTTTGGAAGGGGCTGGGATTAGAGAAGAAGGTTGGAGGATTTGGAGGAGATGGTTGAAGGGTTGAGAATTGGGAAGAAAAATGGTGGAAGGAAAGAAAATGTCAAGAAGTTTGTAGTATAGGAAGAAGGTAGAACAATGATTGGGGGAGGGTTCTGAACAAGTTGTGGAAGAAACTAATTGAATGAGATGCTCCTGATTTATAGAATGCTTGAGGATGGTAGTTCTGGAGTTTTCTCAGGTAACGTTCTAGAATTTTCTGTTAGGATTGTTATGAATCAGTTTTGGTTCTGTTATCTTCTGTTGTGAGGTTGGTTATTTTCAGTTGGAAGTTAGTTCTAAGTTAGTTATCTTCTATTATGAATTCCTGTTCCTCACTTTCACTTGGCAACCTTGCATAATTTTTTGACTTTGTTTATTGTATAAGGGTCCTCTTCTGAAATTCAGTTAGGACTTGACTTTGATTTCTTTGAGTTCTGGTCTTTTTGTGCGTTTACGTTCCGTTATTTTTCATCAGTTGATACTAACCCTTCAATTTCGGATCTCTTTGATGATTCTTACCATTTTCTTCCCTTTTTTTTTGATTGAGAACACATGTTTGGAGCTCCTGGAGCAAGAGATGTACTTTGAGAAGCACAAGACACCGTTGTAAAGGATTTGCGCAGGCGAACTGGTTGCAGCTCAGAAAATGGTCCAGATGAAGTTGTACAGGAAACCGAAGGTTGACCGAAAGGAAACAAACTGTTTTGCCATGACATTGTTTCAGGTAACGGTGCAGGAGGAAAGATGTCGGCGAGATTATTAGTTTCCACTTATTGAGATGATGACCCATGGGACACAAGATTAGATTCAGCAGGGAAAAAGGGAATTGATTGTAATCGAATTGATGTGAAAAACGCTCCTGAATTTTCTGTCACCATACTGTTATTGTGTTTTGTTCTTTTTTGATTTGTAACTGGAACTTTATAATTGAAATACACTGAATTTATCAGTTGGTATAGCTCTGTAAATGCCTGACCACTCTGTATCACATGCCAATACGCCTACCGAATAAACCTGTCCATTATGAAAGAATTTCCTGTGTTATTTTGAACGGCTGAAATTTCTACAAAGCTCTTTCATGGTAAATTCATTTGACTAATGTTGAGTCTTGACTGTGATAACCAAAACCCTCACGCGCCTTTAATATTTGAATCAATCAATCACGTGTGTGAATTTAGCCAAAATGAACACTCTCTTATCCCAACTAGCACCACAGTTTACCATTCAAACCTCAATAGCATAGATTTTAAACAAGTCTTGTGTAGATTTAGGGGTTGTTAGATCGGGATAATTGGAGTAACCTCTAAAAGATATGTTGAAAAAATGAATTAAAGAAAGAGTTTATAGGTTCAATTAGGACTTAAAAGGAAGATAACAAATGGAGGGTTTGAAAAAAATGAAAACCGTTAACTAGTCGTGAACTAACAATGGAATTGGTTAATGGACCTAAAATATGGAACCCAAAAGAATATTGACTGGAAACAAGAGGTATTAGAAATGGATTTTATTGGACATGGACTTGAACAAAAAATGACTGATTGGAAATTGGTTTAGCAGTTTGGATACTAAGATGAAAACAAAAGAAACTGAACTCCTATTATTTTTTTTGTAAAATTTTGTGGTGATTCTAAAACGAAATTGCCATTGAGCTTAAATGGTGTAAAAATAGACAAGGGGAACATATGAGTTTGAAAGATGGTTCAAAATGGATCACGGACAAAAGATAAATGGAAAAGTGAATAAGAGAAAATGAAGATGAATTGATGGAAACGTATTGGAGTAGAAAGGCGAAAGTGGAATGGAATAATCAGGGGTGGTTCATAACAAAGCAATGAATGAAACCTTGATTTTTGGCCCAAAACCTACTTTTGAAATCTTTCCATAAATCTATAAACACAACCACTTCTGAGCCGCTGAGTATTTTCTAAATTAGTCGCAACTCTTTGAATCGTCTGAAACATGCCCTGACCATTCGAATCCAAATGAATCACTAGTAAACTGAAGATTCGGACCAGGCTTCACACAAAATACTGCTTGACATCCTGATGAATCACAACACAAGACAGCCTGAACTTTGAATATGCATTGTCTAAGAAATAGTCCAGTGGTCCAAAATAAACTTGCAATTGCAGTAATCTTCTGATAGTTTGACCAAGATTAGGTTAAGCTCCTATCTGAATCGAAACTCAATTGAACAACCGCACTTGAAGTAGAATCAATATCCAGTAAATTCTCCACCATTTCAGTCTCTGACAGATACAGATAAGGTACTAAACCCTAATCCAGTATGGCCTTAATCACATGCCTTATGAAACAATGAAATGCATTAGTATGCTGATGAGAAATGCAGATGAATTTGACACGATGAACCAATAGAGGGAATAAATAGGAGGGCAAATTTTGAGGTATTACAACTACGACACGACCATCCACGACCTTGTACAAATAGCTGATTTGAGCAGTATCAAGGTCCAACTCTAGGTGGAGGGCCTTGATCTGATCCACAACTTTCTGAAAACTCAGCTTGGTCGTGTCCCTCAATTCCTCTAGATCCTGGTCCCTCAATTCAGACACTTCTTGCTCGTTTTTATAAGCCAGGAGAGCTGTGACGTCAATCAGTGGATGTTCCACAGCTTCTCCCCCGTTGAAAGTTAACATTACTTTCCCTTCCCCGTCGAGCATCAGGATCAGAGTGAAAGATGACACCAGCTTATGAAACTCCTCGAAGCTGGTTGCGTCCTCCTCGGCTAGAGCATCCCCTATTTGAACGAAATCACACATCGGTCGCCCATAATGACCATAATCCCACGAAAAGGGAAACCTCCAAATCCTCCTACGGATCTGACGCCCCTCCGCATCCAGTCGGGGCACATCATTCTCGTCGGTATCGACCCCCATAAATCTGATCGACTTTGTAGCTTCCCGACTCACAGGCTCGATCAAGATGTAGTCGCCTTTAAATGATCGGATAGACTCTGAATGCGCCTTGAAGATCTTAGCTCGTTGTTTAAAAGAGATGAAACCCTTTCGGGCAGTCCCTCGCCCCACTTGGCACTGTAGAGAAAACAACCGGAAAAAGAGAGGAAGAGTAGCCCCCGCCCCCAGATGTGTGCATGTCAACTCGAATGCCCTCATAAAGGCATAAGAGTTAGGATGCAGCTGCGACAGCGCTACCCCTAAGTAACCGAGCACGGAGCAGACCAAGTCGCTGAACGACAGCCTAATCCCCAAGGTCGAAATAACATACTCATACATTGAAAATTTTCTCCCCCCAAAATCCGAGAAAATTTTGTCATCGTCGCCCGGACATGTTGATCGGAAAATAGCAAGTGTATTATTTCTACCGATGTAGTAATAAAAGGGAATAACCCCCAAATGTCGATCTCAAGGACTGCGTACTAAAATAAGTTCTTAGTGGTTGATTTCAATTGGACAAAATTCATGGTTTAAAGGTTTTGATTTAAATTAAATAAACTAAAGAGATTAAAACGAACTAAAACAAATAATTTCACTAATATGAAAGTAATGCCAGGGACGGTGTATGATTCGCAGTGCAATGACTCAAATGTTCCTTAATTTTAGAGATATGCTTTAGAAAGTGTCTTTCCTAAGTCTATAATGTTTTTCCTAAATTCCTTCAAAGAAAAACCTTTGGTATCCTTCATTGACTTTGATTCCTCAACGGTCAAAGAAGGATATCAAGCAATAATTCTGACATAAAAAGGTTTTCACAAAAATATCCCAATTCCTCAGTAATACTTATCGCGATAAAATTTATGCAACAAGGTTAGGATGGTTGGTCAGACCAAATCCTAACCACGATCAATTATCCCATTTTCCAACAAAGATAAAGCGTTAAGGACGTTGCGATAAAATAAAGAAACGAAGTTAAAAACATAATCCCAAATTGAAGAATTCAAATAGTCATTACATAAAGCAAATCAGGGACACCCCCCTGGCATTGGGGGGTTTAGCCACTCATGTTCATACTGGAAATAAAAACAGAGCAAGAAAATTGAGACATTACAATTAACGTCAGATTCGTTGGATCGTCAATCGCTTCCGCTCTTGATCAATCCCTCTTCTCCCGTATTCGTTCAATCCCCAAAATCCCCAAATCAAAAAGTGTCTCTAACAGTAATAATTGTCAAATATAAATCAGTCTTCAAAAACACCGCGAAAAGTCCGGAATACCCTTGAAAAAGCAAAACAAAAGATTTTTCTCTGGTCTTCACAACACGGGCCGTGTTGTGCAACACGGGCACCCGTGTTGTGCCTCTGGTTCCCCACAAAACCTCTTCTTCAACAGCTGCCATGACACGGGCCGTGTTGTACAACACGGGCACCCGTGTCACAACTCTGACTTCTTCTTTTTCTTTGCAAATCTCAGTTTCTTCTGGTATTCACAACACGGGCCGTGTTGTGTAACACTGGCACCCGTGTTGTGCCTCTGAAATCCCATTTTTCTGTCGTTTTTTTCATGCTTGGATCATCTCTCGGACGCCTCGAACAACCGATTACATATTTACCTGAAACACAACAAAGAAAACAACCACATAACCCATTCCACGGATAAAAACAAAGTAAAACGATTAAAACTAACTTGCACGCAATATTGAGAAAACTATGACAAAACATGAACGAGATACTACAAACAAACCAAATTAGACTCAAAAGACGCTGAAAACCGGCTTGAACATTACCACTAAATATCACTGATCAAACTCCCCCAAACTTGAATTCTTGCTTGCCCTCAAGCAAAAATCCTGTATTTATACCTTAAAACACTAGCAAGATGAATTATGATACTCATACGTGGATCCTTCATTCCAAGTCACCCAATGATTTCTTTTTGATACTTTTCTCTCAGTATAGATATCACACAAACCTACACCGTGGACAACCACGGATCTGAATCTCCTTTTCGGTAACCTCTCCGACTATGCTTCGGGCTTAGGTCTTATTTTTTTCGATTTTCAACCCTTTTCATTTGGACAATCACTTTTAAGGCTTTTAATGATTTTCACTATGTGTACAAGATTGATCCCCTTTTTAATTGTTGGCACCGATTTTTTTTCTTTGTCCCTTAGGGAAACATTTATGTTCAACCGCCGTTAGGTTGAATAACCTTGTGAGGGTTACCCAACTTAGAAGGATCGATCGTTCTAATGTTTTTATTCATTTTTTTTTCCGGTGCCTTCAAGCCTTTTTCTCTTTTGGATCAACTTTGTACACACAATTATTATAGATAAAGCCAGATATATCAATAGAAACTACTTCGGGTTTACTTCTCAGATCAAAGTACCATGGCACGAATCTACATGTCGAACTCGTTCCTAATTCCGAAGACTCAGTGTGTTCATGTGGTACCTAAACATCAAAAATTTTCCATATTTTCTCATCGGGTTTCTTTTCACTCACATCCTATATACTTTCTCATAATTCATTTGCAACACACAACAGGTTAACTCAGGGGTGTTTTTTCAGATAACACACAGCTATAATCTTCAAGCCGACACTACGATACTATTAAAAATAAACAAAGATTAAAATAAAACAAACGAAAACATGAAAACTAAACCCCCCCCCACACTTGAACTCAACAGTGTCCTCACTGTTGAAGAACCAATGTTGGAGGGGACTCACAACTATCACTGCTCGGGAGGAAATCCATGAAGCTTCATCTGCTGCATCCATGCATGCAGCTCATCGATGAGGTCCCCTTGCCGGGTCTGCTCGCTGATCATTTCGTCCCACTGTTCCTTGGACACATTCCACTGACCGGTTGCTTGGTTTGATGATCCACCAGCAGTTTGCACCGGGACCTCTTCAGCTTGGT